>CM077555.1:18623318-20108318 GCA_039657385.1 Citrus x changshan-huyou | reverse complement strand
TATTTATTATAGATGATTTTTATCTTGAATTAACGGTGACTACTTATTTTTGCTTTGGTTAGTTCTTCGTTTGCTTTTGTTGCCTATGCATAGGTTATTGCTCGTGATCTATCTTGCCAATGCACACGCCATTTGAAGACTATAAAATTGGTTAGTTTATGTTTTGAGTACAAGGATGTCAAAGGGGGAGATTGTTAAGGCTTTTATTATTGGCATCATCTTGTCAATAATTTTTTAATTAATTTATTTCTTTTATTAGGGATTAGTTTCCTTTTATTAGAGATTTATTTAGTCGTGGAAATTAATTAAAATTAGATTATATGGAATCTTGGAGAATATTTTGGAGGAATAAAAGAAGCAAATTGGCGTGTAAGAGGATTCCATATCAAAGAGTTCGAAATAAAGATGACTACTACATTGGTAAGTATATCAAGTATTTAAGGATTATTGAACTCTTAAGAAATATCCTAGTATCAAGTATTTGTGGAATATTGAACTTCTAAGGAAGTATATCTTAATATTCCTCTACAAGAGATTGAGTGAAGTACCAATCTCATCTCTAAATAATGTTGTTGTTATCAGGATAACAACTTTGCCTGCAGTTGTTTGTTGTTCAAATAGAAGATTAAGCCTAGTTCAAGAAACCTAGGTAGCTAGCTAGGTCGCTGTTATTGCCACTTTGTCTATAGTTTTTAACCAATTATAATATATAAGTAATAAAAATGTTTGTGTATAGTTTTAGATTCATACTAACCATTTTTTGTTGCGTTAATGATTTAACAACAATGGTTAACGCACTCTAAACGAACTTCATCTGTCTCAGCCTGAGTATACATAACCTTTCAATAGAACTGAAAACCATAAAATCAACATTGTCAAATTTCCATAACAATGCAGTGCATATGGTATAATCCAATCCTATGATTTTATTCATCACTGACTCACATCATTCATTAGCAAACTAAGGTCTGCTATAATGTCTTTTATAAACCTCAAGACATAATAGCCACATTCCACGCTTCCCGGTTGCTGAGGGGTCTATTCACAGTTATAAACCAAAAAAATCAATATAAATATATTCTATTTTAGGCTTAAAATGATAGATACACAGAATTTTAGTTAAGATAATATGTTTACCTTCACAAATCTCATATTAGGGTTATAATTCCATCTTTCCTTACAATCCTCAGTTGAGAACAGTGTCATAGCACTGTATGAATAAAGTACATTGGTTAAAATATTAAAAATATATTAAAAAAAGCGAGAATATTAGGATTATGAGATGGAAATGAATAATACGATTTAATCAGTTGTTCTAAATCAAGATAAGGAGCATCGTACCCCCTAGGATCTAAATAAAACACTTCTTTTTTTGCCACATCAATCACAACCAAAACCCAATGGAAGCTAAAATAGAAAAAAAAAATACGAAGAAAGCCAAGCAACAGTTATCAAAGACAAGATAAAATGAATAAATAATTATTAAAACACTTGATTACAGTTTGAAATTTCCAGACCTAGGATTGTATGGCACAAACAAGAATTGTCCTTTACAGGCTTTTTTCAAGCGCTTGCACACACCTTCTGCTCTGCTAGGATGGGAAATGTCTGGTATTTGTCCAGGATGGGGTGACACAGCCTGGACAGATGAATCCAAATGGTCTTGTTCCTGTTTTGTTTGGGATAATCGAGTCATACAACAACTTGAAACAGTGGATGCAAAATACCAAAACTTGTCATTAGACAAGTATTGCAACATCATATAAATTAATTCAAGTGTAAAGAAAAATAAAAATCTCTTACGCAATATATACTTCAATAGCATTAACTCTTATCACTTGCATCGTCATCATCGCATCACACTTCATTTTCCCAACATGGGCTACAATACCTTCTAACTGAAATACATTATCATTAATCCAATATGGAATCCAACCGAATGAAGGCAAGTACATGTCACATAATGTGCCAAAGAGTTGTAGCATTGGATGATTATTTTTGTGCATTGCCGCTGCCTGCCTAGTGTTTCTCGACACATGCTGCACTGCACCTTTCTTCCTTTTGTTTTTGTTCAGATTTGTAGCCCTTGTTTTTGGGCTATGGGTGGAACTTGCTATAGACCATTAGCTAATTGCACATTCTCCTGAAATAATGGCTTTCTAGCACTACCAAGCTTTGGTTTTTCCCCCTCATTTGCATCACCCATTGGCAAGTTGGTGTTAAGTCTTGGACTTTTTCTTGGCATGACAGTAATGTTTTTTGTTGTCCCTAGTTTCTTCTTAGGTTTACTCTTATCCTTTTTATCAACTTCTTTTTGCTTTTCTACCCTTTTTTTAGTTGAGGATTTCCTTTCTTGGCCATCTGAGTTTTCTAAGCTAGGGGCTCCTGAAAATTACAAAGGCAAAAATCTAAACTAAATAAACCTACTAATATAGTATATGCACTAAGGCTGGAAAAAAAAAGTTACCAACCTTCTGTTCAACTACATCCACCTTGTCATTATCCTTTTCTTCTAAGCAATCGACAACACCATTGCTAGGAATAGGTGGGACTTCCCACATTTGAGTGGGGAGGTGTCTTCTTTAATTGTTGGTGATTTTCTCCAGCTAACTTTCAATTTCTTTCTCCCAGGCATACAAGTCAGTCTCTGCAACATGTTTATTATGCCCATGAACTGTGTGAAAGTACTCAGTAGGTGTTACAAATTTACCAAGACCTTGCATATGGCCAATTCGAGGAAGCTTTCCCAATGATTGTGCAAGTATGTTGTTTCTTCCATCTGACTTCAAGGAGCCTTTCTTAGCGTCTTTTTTGAGCTTTTCCTATCACCATCAGAAATAAATTAGTAATAATATATAGTTGTAATCTACTCACGCTAAACTAATTAAAGAATATTTAACTTTATTGAAGCTCCTCACCATTTTCATAACAATCTTCTTAGTTTCAAGGTCGTAACCCCATTTTTCATTCCCTGGGCTCTCTTCTAAAGTTCACTCCTGTCTACTAAGTCTTCTAAAAGACTGGTTTCTGAGCACTGGTGGATAAACAAATCATATTATTTAAGTTCACTCAATAATTAATATTTTAAACAAATTAACCTAATATAAATTGATAGCCATGTACTTACCATATCTTGCATTAATCCAACATATCCTCTTCGACTAAGTCAATGATTCAACTTGTTGGAGGCTCTTTTCTCCTTATTAGCACAACTGACTTTCTGAATAACTTCAACATACCGAGGTGTTTATTGGTAGATATCCAACAAATATTAACAAGTGAGAAAACCTAACTCAAACATAAAGCCTAAGTCAAAGATACTAACTTGAAAGGCATCTGATAAACGTTTGTCGACAAACTTTATCAAAATAGGTTTCTTGATTTGGGGATAATCAATTGGAGGTCTGTATAGTCTCTTCCGGTCTTGTGCGAATGGCACAATGTACTTTTTTATCAACATGTACTTGAAGTTACGAAATGCATGCCCAATTGATTGCAGCAGCTACTTCTTACTTTTAGGATGAACGATGAAGCAGTCCTAATACCATATATGATATTCTAATAATTACCAAGACCAGAACAATTGATTAAAGATCAATAAATTAAAGAATTTGGACATTTACCTGAATGGACTCCCATAAACGCTCCTTCGTCTCTACTGGAACTTTACGCCAATAAGAAAATAAAATCGAAACTGAACTACTAGCTAATACTCCAAGATAGGAAGCTAGCTCAGTGGCTTCATCACCAGTAGGAACGCCTAATACATTATATTGTACAACAATCCTCTCTTTCCTTGTTTTTAGCTTTTTATTCTGCCTAGCACCTATATTCACACCCCTGGTCGCATTACTACTCTCTGGAGCATCCATATTAGCACCTCCAACAACGTCTGCGACACCTTTCATACCAGCCATTGCATTTTTCCCACCATGTTTCAGTCTACATTTAGGTGCATCTAAGCCACAATATGGACATGCATTATATCCTTTAACAGTACAACCCTCTAAATTCCCGTATGTTGGAAAGTCATTTATGGTCCATAGCAAAACAACCCTTAGATTAAAGAATTTCTTTATGTTAGCATTGTAAGCCCCCACCCCAACATCCTATAAAGTTTGCAAGTCTTCAATCAACGGTGCCAAGTACACAACAATGTCATTGCCCAGTTGTTGAGGACCAAAAATCAATAAGGACAACATCATAAACAAATAGATATCTCAAATAACAACCAAGGAGAGGATAAAATAAAAATCAAGACTAGTAGAACTGTAGAGGATGATGCCAGGAACTTACCTTCCAAATTTGCGAGAAAACAGAGTTAAAACACTTGCCCTTAGAAGCAAATATTACGCCACTGTCTCTCTCTTTTTCTCTCATCTTTTTCTTCCTTTTTTTATATCATTACCAAGGCTTGCTTTTCTTTTATACTTATTATTCTCTAGCTAATTTCATCCAAGTCCAAAACTTAGTGATATTTGCACACCAAGCAAGCCTTTGGACTTTTGACCTTTGGACCACCCAAATGAGATGAATCCAACAATATATATCACTCAAACTCCTCCAAATTCAAATCTTTTTTATTCATACTTCACATTAATGGTTTAAAGCTCATTTTATCATAGTTTCTTAATTATTATTTTTTCCAAAGTTATAATTAACCCGTTTGCTCAATAATTACAATAGATTTAACAATATAAAACTTGAGGGTCTTTCACATTATTTGTCATTTTTTATTGTTCCCTTGCACACATAAGTCCCCCACTTTGAGTGTTTTTTTTTTTTTTTTGCACTTTCATCACAATATTCTTACATCAATGTACGATCTATTCACTTTCAAGATCCTTTATCTACAATTAAATTTTCTAAAATTGAAGTTCAATGACGAGTTACAATTGCATAGCACCTTGTAAATATTGCATATACATAATTTTATGAAGCAGAGTTGAGCAATAAAAAACTGTTAAAACAGAAAAACAAGTAATAAATGAAGGCATTAAGCAATGATTTTCTAACATTAATTTGGGCTTCCTTTAGGATATATCTAAGAGTAACCTTTGTCAGCTGAAACAACCCTTAAAAGCCATAATGTTTGTTTTTTTAACAAATCAATTAAATCTGATTAAAATGCCATAATGTTATTTTTTCTAACAGTAAAATTCAGTCAAAAACTTGAATGAAACAAATTTGAATTGACAATAAGGATTTAACTGATGTATTTTGAAAACTTTTAATTTCTAAGTTTTTCCGATAAACAGCAAGGACTTAAGAAAAAAATAACCTTAAAATCATCATATACTTGGTCTAAATCAAAATCACATTTTTTTTTTCTGTTTTCTTATTTTTAATTTTCTTTTTTAAAAGATAAAGGTTGGGGTAAAGGCAAATTTTTAACCTTCTATAGTATTAAGCACAAAATATGACATATTGATTATTAAGCACAAAATATGACATATTGATTATTAAGCACAAAATAACGTTTATTAATTACAATTATGGTTACGATAAACGAGCAAGGTTAATTCTGTCTTGGCCTTGATGGCGAGCTAAAAAATTTGACACGTGTCGACAAAAAGCCCTTGTACCATGGGCATTTAAATAAATAATTTCTCAATGACAATAGTTATACTCGAAGATCATTCTCAATGACAATAGTTATACTCGAAGATCATCCGTTTGTAAGGACTACGCGAACCATTATCTATTATTTCCTCCCTTACTGTAGTAAAATTTTGAAAACAATTATTTAAATGACAGCTTCTGGACTTATTTAACCTTGCATTGTTGTTTTGTTGAGGTCCAACGGCATAGACATTGTATTCTTGAGGTTGTTGAGCTTCTTCTGCATTTATATTATGTTCTTGAGGATCCATTGTGCTTTTGGTTTTGGAATATTGGAAAGTTTTTAGGGAAAAAGAAAAGAAGAAGAAGAATTTTGAATCGCCATAGACTCAGTGTTTTGGCATGCATATATAATTATTAGGTAGTAGTAAAAAGACAAAAATTGATTTTATTACTTTAATAGGTGGAAGTGGTTGAGAAAGTAGAAATATTTAGTGAAATATAAATACTTGTGTTGTGAATGAGTGAATGTTGGGTTCATGACTTTTGTGGAGCTGTGGAGTCGTAGAGGCAAGCGTGTGGTTGGTAGGGAAACGTTATTAAATTATTTAAAAAATAAAAGAAATAAAGAACATTTTCCAAAAAAAATAATAAAAGAAATGAAAAAAATTGCATTGTTGCCTTGTTGGCCCGACCCCAAAATGAAAAAGTATTTAATTTGAATATTAATTTATTATTTAAAAAATAAATAAAAAGCGTTGAATTATGATTTGAAATTTTGACTACAACTACAGTCTCACACAAGGTGAGCACAATGCTTACGAGTTACAATTGTCTCTTATTTAAATATCATTGTCTGGCAACTTTCAAAATTTTTAAATTTTGAATTGATTGCATTGCACACAACTTTTAAATACTCAATTTTACAGCTCGGGGTGCACCGATCAGAAACTAACTTATTATTATTATTTAATAATAATAAAATTTTGAATTAATTTTATTACTCACCCAACGGACAAAACAAACAAAAATTTGAAAAAAAAAAAGTAAATAAATGCAACGGTCTAATTTGTTGCAGGCTTGCAGGAGGCTTTGCATGTTTGCCACATTTGATTGTTAATATTTTTACTTTTTTATTCTATTTAAACAATTAAATCATTTTCAAGTTTATCTCAATTCTCAATCTCTATCTCCTCATTTGTTGTTGTGTCTCGTCTTTACTCTCTACTCAATCTCCTCTAAACTCTCCTACAATTCCAGTAACTTCTTTTTGTTACTCAAATCTCAAACAAAAGTGAAACGCCATTAAACACCATTTAATACACGTCTCTCTTGGTCATTGAATTTTTTATTTTTTCCAGCCGCACAAATACACAACTACTTTTATTTACCAAAAAATTATTCACATAAAATGTCTCACTCTCACATCAATCATGAGAGAAGGCGTTTTGAGTTGAATAAGAATTTTAATTTTATTGAAGAGGGGGAGGAAGCTCCAAATGAAGAAATTGCTACACAAGAACTAGATCCAAATAATATATTGATTGTCCCACCAGCGATCTCCTCCTACTTCTTAAGCAAGTCAAAGTGGTTCTACTTCTGCCACTACTGGTCCTACTATTACCTCCAAATAGCCAAGAACATCAATTTTCCAAGCCGTTTTAAGTGTCAAAAGTAAATGTGGAACCGGATATCTCAAACAACATATGGAAACTTGCCAGGAAAAACATGCACCACAAGACCCAACACAAACCCCAATTTCACAGTATGGTTTTGGACCTTCTAGTACTATAACATCATTTAAATATTCACAACAGAACATGCAAGAAGGATTGACTGGGTATATTGCTACAGTAGAGCAACCTTTAACATTTCCAGAAGATGAACGTCTGATAAATTTTCTAGAAAGGTATGTTGAGCCCTCAACTTAAGAAAGTGCCTAGAAATACACTAAAACGTGATTTTACCAAAAATTTTCATGACATGAAAAAATTCTTGATTAATACTTTTATCAATTTTAATGGTGTTATTTCAATTTCTTCTTATTGTTGGACTAGTGTTGCGCAAATTTTAATGTACTCGCAAGCGCACGAATCTGTTGTAGTATAGATCAATGGTGACGAGTGTCGATCCCACGAGGAGGTGGATTTTAATTGTGTGTATAATTAATTTTGTAAATGGGTGATTAGATTTGTGGTGGAAATGATTTGGAATATGCTAAAACTTAAATTAAAATGGCGAGAATAAATTCTAAAATTGGAATTGAAATGGCGAGAATAAATTGAAGAGAATTCTATTGAAATGACGTACTTGGGTATCTGGATCCGTATCAACATGCACCATGGGCTAAATATTTTTTTATTAATGCCAATTAAATCATGAGGGGGGAATCCACACCTCATGAACCACACTCTAATCAATATGGTGCTAAGGGCTTATCGTGCCAAATAATAATAACCGTGTACTAGAGAGCCGGTGTAACCAAGGCGGTATCTAGACAAGATTATTATTATTTGTTGACGAAAAGTCAAATCATCCACAAAAATTAGAGGGGAAAAGAAAATAAATTTACCAATTAAAGCCCATGATACATGTTGAGACTTCACCTTCAACCCAAGCTTGAAAGAAAATTAGCCACTCATAATTGAACTAAGGGCAAAATGGAAATTTTTTAAAATACATAGAAAATACAAGATGGAGAAGGAATTACAGAAAATGGATCCCAAAAATGGATTCAGAGATATCAAATTAGGGGGGGGGAGGCCCCCTTTTTATAGATACATGGAGTAAATCATGGCCATCAGATTAAAAACAGTTTGGACGCTCAGGATTGCGCCATGTCATCAGTCAACAGTACGCGGTTTGACCACGCGGATGAACAGTAACACGGTTTGACTCGGGTTGAACAGTAACGCGGTTTGGTTGAAAATAATCCTATGTGATGCATGTACTGTACACGAGATTTTTTGTCCACTGATATGCTGCCACGTCACCATCAACAGTACATAAGAATTTTAGTCCAACAGGATCGTGACACCTCATCAGTCAATGCCACATCATCGGTCAATGCCACGTCATCGTTCGTCTATGTGAACAGTGTCGTGAACAGTAACGTATACAGTACCGTACACGTGAATAGTACTGTACATGTGAACAGTGCCATTTTTCCTTTTATGCTCCTCTTAAGGTTTTCGACCGTCCTGAGTTCAAAAGTGATGTCTGTTTTGCCATCTGATCTCTCGTTTATTGTGAAATGACTATGATGCCTCTAAAATACATAAAATGCTTAATTAAAATAAAACACACATAATTAAATTGCAAGAAGTTTAAATACATAAAAGTAAGGGTTGTTAGTAAAACTTGAAATGTAAAATGATGATTTTCTCCTTTATAAATATACATTTTCTAACACTCAACACACCCCCCAACCAACTTATTGCTAGTCCCTAGCAAATAAAGCGAAAACGAAATTCAAATCCAAAATGATTTTTTTTTTAATAAAAACACTCGTGTTTATTCAATCAGATTAATGATAGCAATCAAATAAAAGTATAAGCATTATCTCCAGTCTAAAGAAACATCACACCCACATCAACCATCCACATGAATCAGCCAGTAGACTTTGTTATAGCTACTTTCAAGAATGACATGTCAAACCCCAAAATCTCATTGGAAGTAGTGACACTCTCACAAAGAAATTAAACCCAATAAAAATAGTCACTCCTATGAATGGTAATTGAGAGAAAATAATAAAGAAGTGATATCACATGCTCTCACCAAGATGAAAGAAATATGCCCTCAGCTTAGAAATAATACGATCTCAAGTCAAACAGAAATGCTAGTCAACCCATTTTATTTATCTTTTTTTCTTTTATTATTATGCATCACTACATCTTTTTAGCCCATATAACTAGCTTCTACTTCAAACTATAGTTCCCTAAAATCAAGAAGGACTTTTATTAGGACGTAACGTAGGCTAGGGACATGGCTAACAAAGAAAGGAAATAAGGAAAACAAAGTGTATGTTTGAGAAAAATGCAGAGAATTTTTTTTTTTTTGGAAGTTGCAAGGTGGATTTCACCTATTATTGTTATTTTTATTCTTTTGAAACAACAACTTTTGTTTGTTTATTTTTTTTTGTTTTTATTTTTTATTTTTTTGCTTTTATTTGGCATAACCTCATTGAACAACTTAATTATTTACATTTTCTCAAACATAAATAGGTGATGGAACTTATAAGACATCGGGTAATACTCCAAATCGGAGTGGGTCAAGATGATAAGTTGACAAAGAAAAGGTTTTTTTTTTTTTTTTAAAGGCTCAAAAGGGTTAACTATGGATATTTAATAAAAGGGATGGCTAGAAAGGCTCAAACGGATCAAAGATGGCCTTTCCATCATCTTTTAGGGCTCTAAATAATCATCTGTATCTACTAGTTAGACGGGCCTCCCAATGTAGCAACACACATTTTTTTCTTTTTTTTAATTTTACCATTGTTTTTAAGGGTTAACTCAAAAGAAATCTAAAGATCGTGTATAAAATAATAAGCTGCTAAGCTGTATAGAGAATTGGCAAAAGGGTTACTCTCTAAGAAAATGATAGGCTCAACAACTCACTTGGCACTTATTTATGACATGTTCATTCCTTCAAGCAACTCATATTTGTTTCCGACATCAACATGTAAAGTAGCAAACGTAGCGTAACATCACTTAAGACCAAAGATAATACAAATATTAAAATTTGAAATTAATCATGTCATCCAATGTTAAAACAAATAATACAATTTTTTTTTAAAACAACATTCTACCCCCAATCTATTCTAAACATGAAAGGAAAATATGCATGCAGAAATGTGAAAATGATGTAGAAAAATTAATTAGAAAAAGAATTTTTTTTTTAACTAAAAAGATGTGTTTCTAGAGGCACTACACTCCATATTCACCCATCTTCGACTCAAAAATTTGAAAATATATATTTATAAAGGAGAAAGAGGAAGAAAACAGTTTTTTTTTTGTTTTTTTTTTAACGATGAAAATGCGTTTCTAGAGTAACTACACTCCATATTCAGCCATCTTCAACACAAAACGTTAGCAACAATTAGTTTCTACAACAAAAAATCAGTAAAAACTTAACCAAGATTCCACAATTGTCGACTATTCCCTCCCCCCAACCAGAACGAAACATTATCCTCAATGTTTTAAAGGAAAGAAGTAGAGTTTAGAAGACATCACCTGGGTGGTGCAACACAGAAGAAAATATTTACAGGGGGAGAGTTAAATCTAATTTGTACTTCTTACTGTGGCTACTGTTACCATCATTATTTGGTCGCTCTAACACAAAGGTCCAGGGGTCTGGCTCCGGTTTATAAGCTTGTAACATATCAAGTAGCTCATTAGCAGTGTGAGCACAAATAAAGAGTTTTTTCACATTAGAAGGAATGAAATAGTTTTTTATTGCATGGTTAAGAAATGCGATAAAGCCATCATAAAAGTTATTGACATTTAACAAACCGATGGGTTTCTGGTGGATGTGCAGATGGGCCCAAGATGCTAGTGTGATAAGTGCCCAAATGTAATTTTCACGCTGCTATGCTTCGACCAAGATCTATGGCTGCCTCAACAAACTCTTTATGTTTGCCATAGGTAAATCCAGAAAGCACACAAATGTTCTTAAATTGTCTATTGGGAGTAGCTGCCATTGGAATACTTCTCAAAAACAATTTGGGAGTGCTTGACAAAAAAGAAATCACATTTAAGAATCTTGGTGACAGTGGATCACAACTGTGAATGAGGTAACATGTCAGTGTCAAATAACGCGTGAAGCACATGGCTCGCGAGTCAAAAAGGAAACAGTAAAAAGGAAAAAGCAAACAGTAATAAAATTATTAAAGACAATAATGCAAAATAAAACAACAGTGAAATGAAATAAAATAACAGTAAAGTAAAAAGGATATGTACAAGTAGTTGCGACTGTGGCTCACATCTTCCTCTGGTTTTACGTCCAGAAACAGCTTGAACGCCCTCTATGGGTCGAGGATAGGCTTCCCATCCAGTTTTCGTATAAACTGGCAAACAGGGTCGTTTATAGTCAGATTCCCGAGACTATATTGTGCATGCTCTTTCTGGAATAATGGCCATAACTGGAGAATCGCTCATTGCACATATCCACTGGGATGCGTTTCAAGTATATCATCTAATGACTCCTTATTCAAGCCATCCCTAATGAATTGAATCTTATCTTCCCTGTTATCAGACACCATTCCTAAAGAACATGGGTTTTTATCGCAACTCATTCTGGCACACTTATGACAAGCAACAGAAATTCTTCGAGCTCGTCGTTTTCTTGCATAATTTCCTTTACCACAACCAAGCATGTATGCAATAAATTTTGGAGGTAACTCACCTGCCAATCGTACTTTAGCCTCGATTAACCAACGGATGTCAGCAGGTATGTTATTCCTCATGAGTAATCGCATGCGTTCGAACCGAGCTTTATAGATCGTAAGAAGGGCATTCTGAGGAAGTGAAGGGAATCACTTGTGAAGCTTCGCTAGAATCTTGTTTCTATCCATACTTTCGCCTCAGAATGTCAATTATTATGGGAAACCGAAGTAACCGACTTGATTGTCACGGAGTACCATTATCCGCCACTTCACCGGGGTAACAAACTAAAGCACACAAACAGAAAAACAAATGAAAACACACAAAGAAAATTAAAATCGTCCTCTTATTGAATTTACCTCAAGCTCCAACTAGATGTCGTAAACACTTCTCTCAATATCTCAAAGTTGGCTTTCTAGATTCTCAACATAGGCTACTAACTCTGGTGGTTGTAGAGCCCAAATGCATTGTGTTTTACAAAATTGAATCTGCCTTTTGAGATGAGTTTTGACACGTTAAAGTGGTTTAGGAATGTTTAGGAGGAACGGTCTAAGTATGGTACTCATGATTAAAAATGATAAGAGAAAACTTAATAGTTAAACAAACACACTTATGCAAAAATAATTTCAATTAGCAAAAGAATAATAAAAAGAAAAAGAAAAATCAAATCAATGAAAAGAAAAAACAAATCAATTCAAATCTAGTGGGTCACTCAAAATTATTTTGGTGTCTTCTCCATGTGGTTGGTATTCTAGATATGGCTTTAATCTTTGACCATTAACTTTAAATGTGACACCGTTCTTTGGGTCCTTAATTTCAATTGCCCCATGTGGAAAAACAGTATGAACAATAAAGGGACCAGACCATCGAGAGCGTAACTTACCTGGGAATAGGTGCAAGCGAGAATTGAATGAAAGCACTTTCTGACCTGGAGTGAAAGATTTTCTCATAATGTGCTTGTCATGAAAGACTTTCATTCGTTGCTTGTAAATTTTGGCATTTTCGTATGCATCATTGCGAATTTCTTCAAGTTCTGCCAGTTGTAATCTTCTTTCTGAGCTGGCTTGCTGCATGTCAAAGTTGAATTTCTTGATGGCCCAATATGCACGATGCTCGAGTTCCACAGGTAGGTGGCAAGCTTTTCCATACACTAGCTTGTAGGGTGACATCCCAATCGGGGTCTTGAAAGCTGTTCTATATGCCCATAATGCATCATCAAGTCTTAATGACCAATCTTTTCTGTCCGGCCTCACCGTCTTTTCTAATATGTGCTTTATTTCTCGATTGGAGATCTCAACTTGGCCACTGGTTTGTGGATGATATGGGGTCGCCACTTTGTGTGTGATTGAATACTTTGTCAAAAGAGCTTTGAATGCTTTGTTACAAAAGTGGGCACCACCATCACTGATTATTGCTCGAGGGAATCCAAAGTGTGAGACAATGTTGCTTTTCAAAAATCCTATCACCACCTTGTGATCATTAGTTCTGCATGGAATTGCTTTTACCCATTTCGATACATAGTCAACAGCAACCAATATGTATTGATAGCCAAAAGATATGGGAAAGGGTCCCATGAAGTCGATACCCCATACATAAAAAATCTCAACCACTAAAATTGGATTTAGTGGCATCATGTTCCTTCGCGTAATGCTCCTCATTCGTTGACACTTATCACATGAAGAACAGAAAGTGTAAGCGTCTCGAAATATAGTTGGCCAATAAAAACCACATTGTAAAACTTTAGTTGCCGTTTTCTTAGAACTGAAATGGCCTCCACAAGCTTGTTCATGGCAGAATAAAAGGATATTCTGAATTTCACTTTCTTGGACACATCGTCTAACAATTTGGTCTGCACAATACTTGAACAAATACGGGTCATCCCAAAAGAAATTCTTTATTTCTGCAAAGAATTTAGCCTTGTCTTACTTGGTCCAATGCTCTGGAAGTTGACCTGTAAAAAGATAATTAACTATATCAGCATACCATGGTAATACTTCCACATTCATTAATTGTTCATCTGGAAATGACTCATTCAATATTAATGGCTCTGTGATTGTGTCAAAATGGAGACGAGAGAAATGGTCCGCCACAACATTTTCTGTGCCTTTCTTATCTTTGAATTCCAAGTCAAATTCCTGCAAAAGTAACACCCAACGAATTAGTCTAGCTTTTGCATCTTTCTTTGTGAGAAGATATTTAAGAGCAGCATGATCTGTGAATATAATTATTTTACAACCAATGAGATAAGATCGAAATTTCTCTAATGCAAACACTACTACTAGCATTTCTTTTTCAGTAGTTGAATAGTTCAACTGTGCATCATTCAATGTCATACTAAGTAAATAACATGGGGAATTCGATCAACTCTTTATCCTAATATTGCTCCTACTACATAATCAGATACATCACACATTAGCTCAAATGGTAAGTTCCAGTTTGGGGACTGAATAATGGGTGATGATGTCAACAACTGCTTTAATTTTTCAAACGCCACAAGACATGAATCATTAAAGATAAAAGGTACATCCTTCGCAAGTAAATTACATAAGGGTCTAGAAACTTTGCTAAAATCTTTAATGAAACGTCTATAGAAACCAGCATGTCTAAGGAAAGATCTTACTTCTCTGACTGTTTTGGGTGGAGGAAGATTAGAAATGAGATCCACCTTGGCTTTGTCAACCTCAATACCTTTGCTCAAAATGATGTGACCGAGACCAATACCTTGTTTTACCATAAAATGACATTTCTCCCCATTTAAAATTAAGTTCTTCTCGATACATCTCTGCAGAACTAATGTTAGATGATGTAAACATTGATCAAATGAGTCAGATCAAATGAGTCACCAAAAATAGAAAAATCATCCATAAAGATTTCAAAGAATCGTTCAACCATATCAGAAAAAATGCTCAACATGCATCGTTGAAATATAGCAGGTACATTACGTAATCCAAATGGCATTCTCCTATATGCAAATGTACCAAAAGGGCAAGTGAAAGTAGTTTTCTCCTGATCTTTTGGTGCTATGGGAATCTGATTGTATCCTGAGTAGCCATCTAGAAAGCAATAAAATTCATGGCCTGCTAATCTATCAAGTATTTGATCGATAAATGGTAAAGGAAAATGGTCTTTACGTGTGACAGAATTCAACTTTCTATAATCAATGCATACACGCCATCCTGTAGTCACTCTAGTGGGTATCAATTCATTATCGGCATTCGTAACTATTGTGACTCCTGATTTTTTGGGGACAACTTGTACAGGACTGACCCATGAACTATCAGAAATTGGGTAAATGATACCTGCATCTAATAGCTTAAGGACTTCAGATCTAACAACTTCTTTCATATTAGGATTTAACCGACGTTGCATTTCCCTAGTAGATTTAGCATTTTCATTAAGGTGAATGTAATGCATGCAGTCTACTGGGTTTACACCTTTTATGTCCGCTATGGTCCATCCTAATGCTCCTTTATGCTCTTTTAAAACATCCAACAACTTACCTTTTTGTTCGTCATTTAGGGATGATGAGATGATTACCGGCAAAATACTTTCTTCTCCCAAAAATGCATATTCCAATGTGTTGGGCAATGGTTTGAGCTCGAGTTTCGGTGGTGATTCTGATGATGGGATGAGTTTCTTCTCTGATGGTGCTAGTTGTTCAACTCTTGACTTCCATTTATTAGTGTCCATGGATGGTGCTGAGTCAAGTAGAGCGTTGACCTCATCGACCGATCTGTCAATATCAAAATCCAAACTAAAGTGAGTTAAACATGCTTGTAAAGGATCATCACTAAGGTTTGAAAGAAAAGTATTATCAACTATTGTTTCTATTAAATCCACATCAACAATTCCATCATCTGCACTGTGAGGTTGTTTGGCAATGTTGAAAATATTTAGCTCCATAGTTATGTTGCCGAAGGACAATTGCATATTTCCGGTCCTACATTGAATATGAGCATCTGCAGTTGCCAAGAAAGGTCGGCCTAGAATAATATGGATGTGCTTCCTTGAATCCTGTATTGGTTGAGTGTCAATTACAATGAAATCAACAGGAAAATAAAACTTGTCTACCTGGATAAGCACATCCTCCACAATACCACGAGGTATTTTCGTGGACCGATCTGCAAGCTGTAACACCACTGGAGTTGGGTGTAATTCTCCCAGTCCAAGTTTCACGAATATTGAATAAGGCAACAGATTTACACTAGCTCTTAAATCCAACAAAGCATTCTCAATTGTGTGGTTCTCTATGCTACATGAGATAGTGGGAGAGCTTGGGTCTTTGCATTTTAAAGGAATTTTATGTTGGAGTATAGAACTAACGTTTTCTGTTAAAAATGCCTTCTTTTGAACATGCATATTTCTCTTTTTAGTACAAAGGTCTTTAAGAAACTTGGCATAAGATGGAACTTGCTTTATAACATCAAGTAAAGGGATGTTAACACTTACCTGTTTGAAGATTTCGAGAATCTCACCTATGGATTTTCCCTTCTTTCCTTTCGCTAACCTCTGAGGAAATGGAGCTTTCGGAACATATTCTCGCTGGTTGGTTTCTTCTTTCTCCTCCGATGGTGAGTCCTCAACATTCATAGGTACAATTTGATTTTCTTTTGTCACCGGCATCTCCACTTTGTTGTCGACTTCTTTTCCTTTTCGCAAGGTCATGACGGCTTTGACCTCTCCATGCTGTTGTGGTGAACTAGTACTTGCTTCATGCACTCCTTTAGGATTAGGCACTGGTTGACTTGGAAACTTACCTTTCTCAACAGTCATTGCCAAGGTCTGAACTGAAGAAGCAAGTTGTCCCACCATCTTCTCGAGGCTTGAAACTGATTGAGCTTGTGAGTTGAAGCCTGCTCTCAACTCATTTCGTAGTCCATCAATGGTGCGGTTTTGTTGCTCAATCGTAGAGTGAATAGCATTCTTGAAATTCTTGAATGAATCCTCCCATGGTCTGGGTTGAGAGTAATTCTGATTCTGATTGTATGGTCTAAATGATGGCTGAGAGGCTTGAGGATTTTGAGGAATCTGTTGTATTGGTGGAGCTGGAGCTGCTGGTCCATTCTGTTGGAATCCTTGAGACCATGAAAAATTGGGGTGGTCTCTCCATCCAGGATTATATGTGTTGGAGTATGGGTTGTAATTTGATGGCTTTCTCATTACACCTATGGCATTGGCTTGATCTGGGTATGAGTCATGGTTATGTGGTTCTGTTGATTTAGCAGTCGATAACGATGCTATTTGTCGAGCAAGACCTTCAACCATCTCCTTGACTTCTTTGATTCCCGAAGTTGACTCACCAATTTGAACCTCATTTACTCCTTTAATTCTTCTAATATTCCTAAGTGATCGACTCCGTTGTTGGGAATTATCCGCTTGTCGCTGGAAGAATTCCCAAATCTCTGTTGCGCTTTTTGACATTAGCTCTCCTCCACTTGTTGCCATTAGCCATTCTTGCACATTTGGCAATAACCCTTCCAAAAAGTATTGGCATTGGTGTTATTTCTCGTACCCATGATGTGGACACTTCAAGAGTAGCCCATTGAATCGCTCCCATGTTTCAAAAAACTGCTCGTCTCCTCTCTGGGTAAACTCTGAAATTTCCCTGCGAATAGCATTGGTTTTATGCACTAGGAAATATTTATCCAAAAATTTTGTAACCATTTGTTCCCATGATGCAATGCTATTAGCAGGCAATGTATTAAGCCATGAACGAGCTCTATCCTTTAAAGAAAATGGGAATAGTCTAAGTTTTACATCATCGTCTGAAAAATTCTCGTATTTAAAAGTTTGACATATGGCATGAAAATCATTCAGATGATTATATGGGTCCTCATTTTCTAGGCCATAAAATGTGGGGAGACAATTTAGCACACTAGGTTTTAATTCAAAACTCCTAGCAGCTACATTTGGGTATCTTATGCATGATGTGCTCAAATTAGCTAAAGGACTAAAGTAGTCCTTAAATGGCCTCTCATGTGGTGCTTGTAAATCCATTCCAAATTCATTTTTAATGTGCTTGTTTGTGCGAAGTGTTTTCTCAAGTTCAAGATCTATAGGTTCAAGATTAGGTAATAATGACCTACGACCATGCATGCAAGGAACAAAAAATAAATGGGAACAAAACAAATAAAAATAAAGAGGAAGGAGAAATTACGATACTAACCTTATTACGCTGTTACAACTTTTCTATAAAAACACACTAAAACAAATACATGAAGTAAATTAACTAAGAATAAATTAATAAGATAAAAAAATTACAAGGAAAAATAAATTGAAAATTAAATTACAGAATTTTAAAGCAGAGAAAAATTCTTAGCTCAAAATGTAAATTCACACTTTTTTATTATTATTTTTTTTAAAAAAATTACAAGAAAGCAATTAAAAGAAATTATTCACAAAAATTAATTTCATGAATTAAAATAACTTACCTCCCCGGTAACGGTGCCAAAAACTTGTTGTGCAAATTTTAATGTACTCGCAAGCGCACGAATCTATTGTAGTATAGATCAATGGTGACGAGTGTCGATCCTACGAGGAGGAGGATTTTAATTGTGTGTATAATTAATTTTGTAAATGGGTGATTAGATTTGTGGTGGAAATGATTTGGAATATGCTAAAACTTAAATTAAAATGGCGAGAATAAATTCTAAAATTGGAATTGAAATGACGAGAATAAATTGAAGAGAATTTTATTGAAATGACGTACTTGGGTACCTGGATCCGTATCAACATGCACCATGGGCTAAATATTCTTTATTAATGCCAATTAAAGCATGAGGGGGGAATCCACACCTCATGAACCACACTCTAATCAATATGGTGCTAAGGGCTTATCGTGCCAAATAATAATAACCTTGTACTAGAGAGCCGGTGTAACCAAGGCGGTATCTAGACAAGGTTATTATTATTTGGCACGATAAGCCCTTAGCTACTAGAGAGCCGGTGTAACCAAGGCGGTATCTAGACAAGATTATTATTATTTGTCGATGAAAAGTCAAATCATCCACAAAAATTAGAGGGGAAAAGAAAATAAATTTACCAAATAAAGCTCATGACACATGTTGAGACTTCACCTTCAACCCAAGCTTGAAAGAAAATTAGCCACTCATAATTGAACTAAGGGCAAAATGAGAATTTATTAAAATACGTAGAAAATACAAGATGGAGAAGGAATTACAGAAAATGGATCCCAAAAATGGATTCAGAGATATCAAATTAGGGGGGGAGGCCCCCATTTTATAGATACATGGAGTAAATCATGGCCATCGGATTAAAAACAGTTTGGACGCTCAGGATTGCGCGACGTCATTAGTCAACAGTACGCGATTTGACCACGTGGATGACTAGTAACATGGTTTGACCCGGGTTGAACAGTAACACGGTTTGGTTGAAAATAATCATGTGTGATGCATGTACTGTACGCGGGATTTTTTGTCCACTGATATGCTACCACGTCACCATCAACAGTACATAAGAATTTTAGTCCAACAGGATCGTGACACCTCATCAGTCAATGCCACATCATCGTTCATCTATGTGAACAGTGTCGTGAACAGTAACGTATACAGTACCGTACACGTGAATAGTACCGTACATATGAACAGTGCCATTTTTCCTTTTATGCTCCTCCTAAGGTTTTCAACCGTCCTGAGTTCAAAAGTGATGTCCGTTTTACCATCTGATCTCTCGTTTATTGTGAAATGACTATGATGCCCCTAAAATACATAAAATGCTTAATTAAAATAAAACACACATAATTAAATTGCAAGAAGTTTAAATACATAAAAGTAAGAGTTGTTAGTAAAACTTGAAATATAAAATGATGATTTTCTCCTTTATAAATATACATTTTGTAACACTCAACAACTAGTATTAATATGGTTGGTTATTTTTGTAAGACTTAGCACTCTATACATGAGATTAATGGCAAATGCAGTTTGAAAAAATTTTGCTTGCATTTCATGAATTAGAATATCCTCATATTGGTTCAGTAATTTACTCAATCATAATGTCTGTTTTAAGAGAATATGAAATTACTGATAAATTGTTTAGAATATCATTTGATAATGCATCAATCAATACAACCACAATTGATATGTTTTTGCAAAATATTTCTACTCTCACACTTGCACATGGCTCAAAATGTTTTCATGTGAAATGCGTATGTCATATTATTGATTTAATTGTTTAAGCTGGTATGGCCATATGAATCATTACTTAAAAAAAATAAAAAACCATTTTATATATTAGAGCACCTTTAAGGCAACAATAGTTTTTATCTACATTGAAAATTTTTGGATTAAAAAAGAGGAAATTCAACATTGACATGAAAGTTCGTTGGAATTCTACATATTTGATGTTGCTTTCTTGCCAAAACTATTCTAAAGCAATTTCTAGTTTTAAGAATGAGATAATGAATGATGAAGATTATCATATCACTGATTATGATTGAAATGTTGCATTTAAATTTATGCATTTTTTAAAGGTATTTTATAATACAACTCTTGCATATTCTACTTTTTATAAGTCATACTTCATGTAGAATGTTAATCCACTTGTATAATATGAGTTATGCTTTTAAGACTTTTAGTGAAAATATTATGTTTAAAAATATTTGTGATGCTATGGATGAAAAATTCCAAAAATATTGGAAAGATATGCCCCACCTATTTATATTTGCAGTAGTGTTGGATCCTATAATCAAGGAATTTGGTGCAAAATTTTTAGTTGAGAGTATCACTGAAAATTTGCTAACAGGGCTTGAAACAAATTCTAACACAATTATGTCCTTTATGCATGAACTTTTTAATTTTTATCAAAATAAATTTGGATCAACCAATACATATTCTAATGTTCAACAAGCATCAACTTCTTATAGAAATCCAGCTAACCTTTTGTTGCTCAAAAGTAATGGTATTGCTTCTAGTATTGATACTAATCGTAATGAATGGTGAAGGTATTGTTATGTTAATCTTGAAGATTTATTAACTCCTTCACAATCGTAAAATTTTGATAATTTAAAATTTTGGATGGATAAGACATCTTTTTCCCATATACTATTCATTGTGGCCCGTGATCCACTAACCCCTCTAGCTTCAATTGTAGCATCAGAGTCAACTTTTAGTGTAGGTAGTAGAGTTCTAGATGAATGTTGATCAAAATTGTCATCAGAGACATTACACTCTTTGATGCATTTGAAAGATGGAAATATGCTAAAAGCTGAGTGTAATAAGATTGGTAAAATGCTTCAATGAAACAAATTGAGAGTTTGGATGTCGATCAAGATGAAGTGGATCCAGATTATGCATAGTAAAGAACATTGAAGTCCCCTCTAGAGACTAGAGACCTTCTTTCTTTGCAACTTTTTGGAAAAAAAGTTTACTAGTGGAAAGGTTGTGAATTTGCAAATGATAGATAGTTCAACAGGTGCCAACCTAGTTGGGACGTACTGTTAACTACAGTGATGCAAATTGCACCTAATTTTTTTGAAATACTAATATTGTATGATTAACACTAAAAAGTGTACGTGTAATAAGAATAAAATTATTAGTTTTTCACTTAAAGTGTTGATTAATACGCGCATCACATATAAATTATATGAATGCACCCCAAATAAATTTTTGTGTTAAATTAATTCACAATATGTTAATTTTTATCTTATAAATATTTTTTAGGAATAAATAGGAACAAAGAAGGACTGCTGGAGCAATTTGGAAGCATTATTGACGAGATATAAATAAATAAAAAACTAAAAAATGAAAATGAATAAAAAATAAAAAAATGAAAAAAGAACAAAAGAACAAAAGAACAAAAACCAAGCAATTTGGTTTCTCGTGATGGTCAAGTGGCCATCATGGCCACTTGACCATTACACATTTCAATGTACATATATATATAATAATAATAATAAAATAAATAAAGATAATACATTCCTTGCCTATAAAAGGGCAAGGAAATGCAGGGAGCGAGGCATGGACAAGTGAGAGAGCTTAGCGGAGAGAGCTTAAGCCAAGAGAGAATAGAGTGCAACTGATGAATTGTGTCTTTTTCTTCTTTTGTTGTGTAATCAACTTTCTTGTAACGTATTTTAAAAGTTTATCAAATAAATAAAGTGTTGTGTTTTCTTTCAATATGAGTGGCTAATTTTACTAAGCTGAGGTGAAGGATGAAGCTCAATAGTTCAAACTATTAAATCTATTATTTTCTCAAATGAGTTTTAAAATTTATTTTATTCTTTTCTAGTCATTTTTATGTCATATTAATTTATAAATTTTTTTGGATATGTATGGTATTTTGACATAATGTCGACACTTTAATATAGAGTGGCACATTAGGTACTTTATTCCACACACATAAAATTAAATGATATAATAATTAACTGGTAAAAGTGATGCAAAATATAAATGAGAGAGTATTAAAACTATAGTTTGAATACAGAGAGTGGATCCCGAACCTTAGCATATTTTTAAATTGATTTCAAATAATTTCTTTTTCCCACAATTAATTTTCTTAGTTTTAAATTGACTAATAGATTTAAAATTCTTTGTAGTTCGACCCCGAACTCACCGGGTTAATACATTTTTAAGTCGTGTCAAGTTTTTGGCATCGTTGCCGGGGAGTTTTCTAAATTTAGTGTTAGCTTGTCTTTACTTTACTTTATTTTAATTTTTTTTGTTACTATCTCTTCGTGATTCTATTTTATTCTCTTTTTCCAAAACTTCAGTTAGCACCCCTCCTCTTCTCAAACTTTAACATTATTCATAAAATTTGTGATAAACTTCATTTTAACCCAGAAACCTTTGCAAATCAATCCCCAAATCGAATTTATTTCTTTAAATTTCTGCAATTTACTTTCCGCATTTATTTTAAATGGTCAGTTCTACAGCCTGACTGTTATTTAAATTTTGTTAATTTATGTATTTTTGTTTATATGGTCGGTTCTACCGCCTAACATTTTACTTTCAGATTATTTATTCTTATACATTAATCTATTTAATTTTATGTTTTATTATATGGCTGGTTTTAAATACCGCCTAAATTGTTTCTTCTAATTTCTTTGTTTATGGCTGGTTTCACCGCCTAATTTATTTATTTTATTTATTTTCAGTTTGTTTATTTTTATTTCGTATTTTTGCTTATTTAATTTCCTGTTTATTTTTATTTTCTGTAATTTTCATTTAGCGTTTTATGCATCATTGGTTTAGCACACATCATTAGCATTGCATGCGTCGTTGGTCTTGTACAAATAGTGGTAGATTAATTAGAAGATCACTTTCACCACCCTTAGATATGGCTGAGATCGGAGCTGAAAATTTTTCGGAGCACGAAAATGACCAAGCCTTGTAAAATCTTCATGAACAGCCTAGGACCCTTAGAGACTTCATGCATCCTACTAGAACAGGATCACCATCATGCATAGTTTTCTCTCATGATGCATCACGTTTTAATTTCAAACCTGGTATCATTCAATTTCTTCCTACTTTTTTTGGTTTTGAGTTTGAAAATTCATATTTGCATTTAAGGGAATTTGAGGAAGTCTGTAACACATGTACTGATCAAAATTGTAGCATGAATATAATCAGGCTTAAGTTTTTTCATTTCTCATTAAAGGATAAAGCTAAAACTTGGCTACAAAATCTTAGGTCAGGATCCATCAGAACTTGGGATGTAATGCAAGCACAATTTTTGAAACAATTCTTCCCACCCCACAGAACTAATTCTTTCAAAAGAAAAATCACCACATTCACTTAAAAACCAAGAGAAACCCTCTACCAATGTTGGGATAGGTTTAAAGAACTACTTAACATTTTCCCACACCACAATTTTGAAACATGGAGATTAGTGTCTTATTTCTACGAGGGATTAACATCCCAAGGTAGACAAGTCGTTGAAATGATCTGTAATGGTGAGTTTAGGAATAAAAGTCCTGAAGATGCATTAGACTATCTTAACTATATAGCAGAGAATGCACAACACTGAGATACAGTTGGTTCTTATGAGTCATCAAGTAAACCCCAGTCATCTCCATCTGGTGGAGGCATGCATAACCTTAGGGAAGACCATGATTTTCAAGCTAAATTTGCATCATTAGCTATAAAAGTCGAAGCATTAGAGTTGAAAAAGAATGATCATGTAAAGTATGTTCAAAATATTTCATGTTATGTTTGCGATTCTACTGACCATTCTACGCAGGACTGTCCAACTTTGCCAGCATTGAGAGAAAGTTTGCACGAACAAGTAAATGTCGTTGACAATTTCAAAAGGTCAAATCCAAATCCATACTCCCAAACTTACAATTTTGGTTGGAGAAAGCACCCAAATTTCAGTTGGAGAAATGATAATCATGCACAACTTTCACAACCAGTTCCTCCATGTCAAAATTTCCAAAACCCCCAGAGTTACCCACCATATGTCCAACCACCAAGAAAAACTCTAGAAGACACATTGCATTCATTTTTGAAAAACATGAGTCGATCAATAACCAAATGATGCAAACCTTAACCAATTTGACAGAAACTATCTCCAAACTTGCATCTGCTCTGACCATGCATGAAAAAGGAAAGTTTCCTGCTCAACCTTAACCAAACCCCAAGAGTCAACAACATCCTCAAATGGGAAATTAAAGAAACCAAAATATGAGTAAAGTCAAATCGATTATAACCCTTCGTGGTGGTAAAGTGATCGAAAAACACATTGTGGACCCTCGTGAAACTAGTAAAGATTCAATTTCAGAAAATAGGGAAGAGTATGTCAAACCTTTAACCCATGAAGAAATAACCAACTCTCCTCATGTACCCTCATTTCTTCAGGCACTAATCAAGCCAAAGAAATCAAACTGCAGTCTAGAAATTTATGAAGTTTTTAAACAAGTAAAGGTCAACATTCCTTTGCTGGATGTCATTAAACAAGTGCTTTCTTATGCTAAATTTCTGAAAGATCTATGCATGGTGAAAAGGAAACATAAAGTGCAAAAGAAAGCTTTTCTAGCAGAACAGGTAAGTTCCATTCTCTCAACCAATAGTGCTTTGAAATACAAGGATCTTGGTTGTCCAACTATTTCTTACACTATTGGGGATCATAAAATTGGACATGCTCTACTTGATCTTGGGGCCAGTGATAATTTGCTTCCTTACTCAGTGTACCAACAACTCAATCTCGGTGAGTTAAAACCAACTTCTACCACTCTTTTACTTGCTGATAGATCGATTAAAGTTCCAAGAGGAATAATTGAAGATGTATTAGTCCAAGTCGATAAATTCATATATCCTGTTGATTTTAATTTTTTGGAAACGGAACCAATTGCTAATGAATGCAAACAAATTCCTATTATATTGGGTCGACCATTTTTAGCTACTGCTAATGCTTTGATTAATTGCAGGAATGAATTAATGAATTTATCTTTCAGACATGACATTGGAACTCAATGTGTTTAACATGTGTAAACAATCTCACCACCAAGAAGATGATGATAATGAGAATGAGGAGATTGATCTCATCGAGCCAATCATTGAGGAACACATTCAGGATGAGAATTTTACAAACTCTGTGGAAATTTGTTTCGCTGGTTCTTTTGAATCAAGTAAAGAATTAAATTGTGATACTGCTAATATATGTTCTACACTTGATTCTATGCAGGTACTTACAGGTGACGATGACCAATCGAACTTTGAAGATACAGTACAACCTGAAGAACCAATCAAAGAGGAAGCACCAGAGCTTGAATTAAAGCCCTTACCGGAAGAATTGAAGTATGCCTATCTTGGAGAGCAGCAGACGTATCCGGTGGTAATTTCTTCCCAGCTCACGCATGATCAAGAAGGTAAGTTGTTATCTGTACTAAAAAGACATAAAATTGCATTTGGTTGGATCTTAAAAGATATAAAAGGCATTAATCTTTTAATTTGCACACACCAAATACACTTAGAGGAAAATGCCAAAACAACCCGTCAACTACAAAGAAGACTAAACCCTCATATGAAAGAAGTAGTAAAGAATGAGGTCCTTAAACTATTAGATGTAAGAATTATCTATCCTATCTCTGATAGTAAATGGGTAAGTCCAACACAAGTAGTACCAAAGAAATCTAGAATGACCGTTGTAAAAAATGAAAAAAGGTGAACCAATCCCAACACGAATTCCATCTAGTTGGCGCATGTGCATTGATTACAGAAAATTAAATGATGCCACTAGAAAAGATCATTTTCCTCTTCCATTTCTAGACCAAATTCTCGAAAGAGTAGTTGGACATCCCTACTACTACTTTCTTGATGGTTACTCTGGCTATTATCAAATCCCTATAGCCTTAGAAGACCAAGAAAAGACTACATTGACATGCCCATTTGGAACATTTGCATTTAGGAGAATGCCCTTTGGACTTTGTAATGCTCCTGCAACATTTTAAAGGTGCATGCTAAGTATTTTTAGTGACATGGTTGAAAATTGTTTAGAGGTTTTTATGGATGTTTAACTGTATTTGGTAATTCTTTTGATACATGTATTGATAATCTAGAAAAAGTTTTGGAAATGTGCAAAGAAAAATTACTAGTTTTAAATTGGAAAAAATGTCATTTCATGACCACTTTTGGAATCGTTTTGGGTCATGTTGTGTCTTCAAAAGGAATTGAAGTTGACAAAGCCAAAGTTGAAGTCATTTCAAAATTACCCTCACCAAAGACAATTAGAGAAGTCCGTTCCTTTTTAGGACATGCATGATTTTATAGGGGGTTTATAAATGACTTTAGTGCCATATCTAGACCACTTTGTAACCTCCTAATAAAAGACACACCTTTTGAATGGACTAAAGATTGTCAACAAGCTTTTGAAAAAATAACTACTCTTTTGACATCAGCCCCAATAATGATTGGTCTTTACCTTTTGAGCTAATGTGTGATGTTAGTGATTATGCCGTTGGTGCTATTCTGGGTCAAAGAAAGGAAGGTAAGCCTTTTGTCATCTATAATGCAAGTAGAACTTTGAATAATGCTCAAATGAATTACACTACAACTGAGAAAGAACTACTTGCTGTAATATTTGCATTTGGATAAATTTCATTCATATTTAATTGGTTCATCCCCTATTGTTTATTCTGATCATGCTTCTGTGAGATATTTAATGTCAAAACAAGATGCCAAACCAAGGTTGATACGATGGATTTTGCTACTTCAAGAATTTAACTTGACAATCAGGGACAAAAAGGGCGCTGAAAATGTTATTGCAGATTATCTTTCAAGACTTACAAATGAGTCTTCAATTGAAACAACACCCATCAATGATTCTTTCCCTAATGAATTTTTATTTTCTATAAACAAAATGTCTTGGTATGCTAATATTGTTAATTATCTTGCAACAGGTGAAATGCCATGTGACTGGAATTCTCAAGACAAGAAGAAATTCTTAACAGAAGTGAAAAGATTTTACTGGGATGATCCATACCTGTTCAAGTACTGCTCTGATCAAATTTTTCAAAGATGCATACTAGACGACGAGGTAAGTAGGGTCATTCAATTTTGTCATTCTGAAGCATGTGGTGGCCATTTTTCTTAAAAAATGACAGCTGTAAAAATATTGCATTGTGGATTTTATTAGGTTACATTATTTAAAGATTCACATGCATTCTATAAAGTGTGTAAGAATTGCCAAATTGTATGGTCTATTTCAAAGCGAAACATGATGTCTTTAAACCTAATCCTTGTCATTGAAATATTTGATTGTTGGGAAATTGATTTTATAGGCCATTTTCCATCATCATTTGGATTTGTATACATTTTAGTTGCTGTTGATTATGTTTCAAAATGGATCGAGGCGATTCCTTGTCAGTACAATGATCACAAGATTGTGATCCGCTTTTTAAAAGAAAATATTTTGAGCAGATTTAGAATACCTCGAGCCATTATTAGTGATGGAGGTAAGCATTTTTGTAATAAACCATTTAAGTCCTTAATGAAGAAATATGGAATTACACATAAAGTTGCTACCCCTTATCAACCTCAAACAAGTGGTCATGTTGAATTAGCAAATAGGGAGATAAAATAAATTTTAAGAAAGACAGTTAATCCAAACCGTAAAGATTGGTCTCTTCGACTAACTGATGCACTTTAGGCATATCGTATTGCTTTTAAAACATATTTAGGAATGTCACCCTATCGGCTTGTTTATGGAAAATCTTGCCACTTACCAGTTGAACTTGAACATAAATAATTTTGGGCCATTAAAGCTTTTAATTCAAATCTTGATGATGTTGGTAATGTTCATAAATTGTAATTAAATGAACTTGAGGAATTAAGGAATGATGCATATGAGAATTCTAGAATTATTAAGGTAAGAACCAAATTTTTCGGAAAACATTTGAAATTGGTCAAAAAATGTTGCTTTATAATTCTCGTCTTCATTTATTTCCAGGGAAGTTAAAGTCAAAGTGGAATGGTCCATTTGTTGTAAAAAATATGTATCCATATGGAGCCGTAGAAATTGAGTATCCAAAAGATGATGTCACATTTAAAGTTAATGGTCAAAGATTGAAACCATGTCTGGAATACCAACCACGTGAAGCAAATACCGAAATCAATTTGAGTGACCAACCAAATTTTAATTAAGCCTTTTCATTTTAACTTTTTGAGAATTTTATTTACTATTACTTTATCGTTTGAATTGTTTGATTTTTTTTTCCTTCCTTTTCCCTATGCCTTGAATGGAGTGCATTGCATTGTTTTTAATTGTGTGTTGTTTGATAATTTTTTTTTAGCTCATCAAATTTTGATACTTGTCATGAGTACCTCCATGAGAAGTTTCCTTTTCGAACATCTTAAAGAACTTTTACATGTAAAATTTCACTTGAGGAAATTGCTCAGATTTTTTGGGATCTACAACCACCATAGTTAGTATCCCACGTCAAAGATCTAGAAAGACAACTCAAGGAAATAGAGGATGGTATTTATAATCTGCAATTGGAACTGGAGGTAAATTCAATAAAAGGATAAAGGTGAGTTATATTCCTTTTGTGTTTTTGTTTTATTTTGTTGTTCTTCTTCACTTTTGATTTAATTTTGCAGATTTAATTCGTTTTGTTTTGATTCACTCTCCCGTATAAATGGGGGATAACGGTACTCCGTGACTTTTTAAGTCGGTATTCTCAGTTTCCCACAATAACTGAAACCTCAATGTCAAGCATGGAAGAAATACAATGAAATTTACATCAACATTTTCCTTCTCTCCTTCAAAATGCTCTTAAGAAGATTTACAAAGCTCGTTGTGAACGACTGCGTTTGTTAATGATCAATGGGATTCCTGCTGACATTCGCTGATTAATTGAAGCAAAGGTCCGATTGGCAGGTAAGTTTTCTTATCCATTCATTTCCTACATGCCTGGTTTTGGTAAAAGTACATTTGCTAAGAAAAGAAGAGCTAAGCGACTTGGCTTTGAATGTTCTCACTGTCTAAGACTTGCTTGCAAAAAGCCACATTGTAAAACTTTAGGAATGGTTTTTGTAAATCGTGAAGATAAAATCAAATTCGTTAAGGACGGCATGAGTAAAGAATCATTGGATGATATCTTACGATCTCTTGATACGTATCCAAGCGGATATGTGCAACGTGAAATTTAAAATTTGTGGAAGCTATTCCAAAAGGAAAGTGCACAATTTAGTCTTAGGAATCTGACTCTAAAAGACATTGTTTGCCAGTTTATAAGAAAACTGGATGCGAAGCCTATCCTTGACCCATAGAGGGCGTTCAAGCCGTTACTGGACGTAAAGCCAGAGGAAGATGTGAGCCACAATCACAACTACCAGTAAATATCCTTTTTATTTTACTGTTCTTTTATCTTTTGCATTATTATTATTATTGTGTGTCTTTTTTTTTTTATATATATCTAATTACTGTTTGCTTTTTCTTTTCATTGTTTGCCTTTGAATTATTAAGCTAAAAGCTTCACGCGTCATTTGACAAACACACCACCCTATTTACAGATATATATCATTATGTCCGTCACTAAGATCCTTAAATAGAAGCTCCTTTTCAAGCACTCACAAATTGTTTCTTTTTAGAATTGTTCTAATGACAGCAACTTCAAGCAATCAACTTAAAAATATTTGTGTACTTTCTGGATTTCGCTATGAAAAGTATAAGGAGTTCGTTCAGGCAGCCATAGATCTTGGTCGTGCTATAGCAGAGAGGAAACTACATCTTGTCTATGGAGGAGGTGACCGAGGGTTATCAAATCTTTTCTCTAAAGCTGCTTTTGTTCGAGGAAGCTAAGTGTTAGGCATCATTCCAAAAATCTTAAAACCTTTAGGATGTCTACCAGACCTACCAACTGGAGAAGAGTTAGTTGTCTCAGGTATGCAAGAAAAGAATATCTGAAATGTTAAATCATGCTGACGCTTTCATTTTCTCGCCAGGAGACCTTGCAACTTTGGAGGCGCTAATTACATTTGATTCTTGGGCCCATTTGAATATCCATAAAAAACCATCGGTTTGTTAAATGTTAATAACTTTTATGATGACTTAATAACATTTCTTAATCATGCAATAAAAAATTATTTCATTCCATCATCAGTGAAAAAAACTCTTCATTTGTGCTCCTACTGCTAATGAGTTATTTGATCTTTTGCACGCTTACAAACCAGAGCCAGATCCCATGACTTTGGCGTTGGATTGGGCAACTGATGACGATGGCAGTAACTCTCGTAAAAAGTGTAAATTAGATTTAACTCTCCATTTGTAAATATTTCCAGCAATAGCCAGGTGATATCTTCTAAACTCTACTCCTTTCTTTAGACATTGAGGACAATGTCTCCTTCAGGTTGGGGGGGGGAATAGTTGATAATTGTGGAATGTCTCAGTCCTTGTGATATTTTTACTAATTTTTGTTGTAAAGACTAACTTTGGATAAAAATTTTAGTCAAAGATGGCAAAATATAGAATGTAGTGTCTCTAGAAATGCATATTTTTAAGTTTAGTGTTTTGTTTCCAAAAAAAAAAATGTCTTCTAACTTTTTATTTTCTGTCTTTTTCTCTTTTTCTCTTAATCATCTCCCTTAAGTTTCTGCAATCAATCCCAATTTTTTAGTGTTTTTTTAACCAAAAGAAAAAAAAAAGTTTTCTTTTTCGGTGTGATCTTTTAACATTGGATAATATGATGATTTTCAAATTTTGGTATTTGTATTTTCTTTGGCCTTGACAAATGTTACACTATGTTCTTCCCTTTGCATGTTGAAACGTAAATTGAGAAATTTGATGAGTGAAATTGATTAAGCCATTTGGAGGAATGTACATATCATGAAAAGACCAAGTGAGTTTTTTTAGCCTATTATCCTTGGAGAATAACTATGTTTTCCTATACAACTTCACAATTTATTATACAATATCTCAATATTTTCTTTAAAAAAAAGAAGTAAAAAAAAAAAAGAGAAAGTTTGTGCAGCCGCATCTAAAAGTCCATTGAACTAGTAGATATGAAAGATTATTTAAAGCCCTAAAAAATGACAGAAGGCCATCTTTGATCCATTTGAGCTTTTTTAGCCAACCCTATTATAAAGAATACATAGTTAACCCCTTTGAGCCTTTGAAAAAAAAAAAACTTTTTCTTTGGTAACCTATCATCTTTTCCTACTCTAATGTGGAGTATCACCTTATGTTTTATGTTTTCCATCACTCAATTGTGTTTGAAAATAAGGATGATTATGTATTCCTAATAATGGTGCTATAAAAAAAAGAGATGATATGTATATATAAATAAATAAATAAAATAAAAAAGAAAAAAGAGCAAAAAAAAAAGCATCTCGATACCTCAAAAAAGCCCCCTATTTTTCAAAACATATATTTTTGTTTTTCATATTACCTTTTTTTTTGTTAGCCATGACCCTAGCCTATATTACGTCCTAATAAAAGTCCTTCTTGATTTTAGGGAACTATAGTCTGAAGTAAAGCTGGTGATATGGACTAAAATATGTGGTGATGCATAAAAATAAAAATAAATTTTGCTAGTAATTCCTTGGACTTGAGATCATTTTATTTCTAAGTTGTGCGCATTATTTTTTCATCTTGATGAGAGCGTGTGATATTGTTTTATTATTCCCTCAAATTTACCATTTTTTAGAGTGACAATTTAATTTGGGGTATATCTTCTTTTGAGAGAGTCACTCTTAATCGTGAGATTTTGGGGTTTGATGTATCATTCTTAAAAGTGGCTTGATTAATGTAACTCTAATAATTGGTCATTTTTAGAATTTTACTGAACTGTTTTGTGCAGGTGTGATTTTCTTAGGCTGAAGATAATGCTTATACTTTTATTTGATTGTTGTCATTAATCTGATGAAAGAAGTAAACACAATTTTTCCAAAAAAAAAAAAAAAGATTTTCAATTTGGTTTTGAAATTTGTATAAATTTTTATTCCTTAAATTGCTAGGGCCTAGCAATAAGCTGGTTGGGGGTGTGATTAACACTAAAAAGTGTACGTGTAATAAGGATAAAATTATTAGTTTTTCACTTAAAGTGTTGATTAATGCGCACATAACTTATAAATTATATGAATGCTCCCCAAATAAATTTTTGTGTTAAATTAATTCGCAATATGTTAATTTTTATCTTATAAATATTTTTTAGGAATAAATTAGAATTGAAAGCGGGAACAAAGAAGGACTGCTGGAGCAATTTGGAAGCATTATTGAGGAGATGTAAATAAATAAAAAAACATAAAAAAATGAAAAAAGAACAAAAGAACAAAAACCAAGCAATTTGGTTTCTCGTGATGGTCAAGTGGGCATCATGGCCACTTGACCATTACACATTTCAATGTACATATATATATAATAATAATAAAATAAATAAAGATAATGCATTATATATATAATAATAATAAAATAAATAAAGATAATGCATTCCTTGCCTATAAAAGGGCAAGGAAATGCAGGGAGCGAGGCATGCAGAAGTGAGAGAGCTGAGCAGAGAGAGCTTAAGCCGAGAGAGAATAGAGAACAGCTGAGGAATTGTGTCTTTTTCTTCCTTATCTTCTTTTGTTGTGTAATCAACTTTCTTGTAACGTATTTCAAAAGTTTATCAAATAAATAGTGTTGTGTTTTCTTTCATTATGAGTGACTAATTTTACTAAGCTGAGGTGAAGGGTGAAGCTCAATGTTTCAAACTATTAAATCTATTATTTTCTCAAACGAGTTTTAAAGTTTATTTTATTCTTTTCTAGTTATTTTTATGTCATATTAATTTATAAATTTCTTTGGATCTGTATGATATATTGTGGCACATTAGATACTTTATTCCATATTTATCCACACACATAAAATTAAATGATATAATAATTAACTGGTAAAAGTGATGCAAAATATAAATGAGAGAGTATTAAAATTATAGTTTGAATACATAGAGTGGATCCCGAACCTTAACATATTTTAAATTGATTTCAAATAATTTCTTTTCCCCACAATTAATTTTCTTAGTTTTAAATTAACTACTAGATTTAAAATTCTTTGTGGTTCGACCCCGGACTCACCGGATTATATTATAAGTAGACACTCTTATACTTGGGAGTAATACACTTTTAAGTCGTGTCATTGTACTTGCACTTGAACTCCATTGAATGAAAATGAAACTTTTAATTTATCATAAAAATATTCGTTTATAATTTTTTTTTTTGTGTATAAATATTAAATATGAAAAATATTTCATTCACAAATGAAACATATCTCCTTCCACTAAGCTATGATTTCATAACTGAAATATTAATGTCGTAAAATTTTAGATTTATCATTTATAAAGTCATGATATTTATAATTTTATTTATTAAAACCAAGATATCATTTATTCATTTAATAAATTATAAACATAAAACAATTAGAATATTTTTTTTAAACTAAAACTTAAATTAACTTTAAAAGCCTAGTCTAATAATTAATAAAATATATTAAAATTTTAATTTCAAGATATTTGTAAAAACATAACATTTTATGTTTATTTTTCATTAAAAAAATTTACTTTTATACTTCGGGCCACATGCTATTAATGGCCTATGGGCCGCATGCTAGCCCACCAATGAAGCATGCTTATTACGTGCCTTTTCGTGTGCCGTGCTTTACCTTATCTCTAATCGTGCCGTGCTTTTAGGCCCACGTGTCTAAAATTCTAAGCCCAGCCCAGCCCAGCCCACATGCATGCCATGTCGTGCCATGCTGTATGGACATGTGTCGTGCTTGTGCAGTGCCACGTGCCACTCGGGCCATTGGCCATCTTTATTTGAAACTAAATACAAATGATATGTCTATGATTTTCGTTGTTGTTCTAGCATAATGCTCTATATATTTCATCATTAATTATTGTATTATATATATTATGTTAAGAGAAATAAGGGAGAGATCGGCTTATTTGTTGCCTCCAAAAAAAAAAATTTCTGATGAGTTATTATGTAATCGTGATCCAACAATGTAGTTTAGTCAAAGAATTACCAAATGACTAAATCACTCATTAAGATAAAAAAAAAATTATTTCATACAATTTGAAAAATCACTACATTCTTTAAGGAAAATTGTCAATTTTTCCTACTGAAATCAATATATGCCACTTACCCTCTATGAGTTTGATGATATCTAAAAACCACCTGGCACAAAAATGTTTGAAAGAAAAGAGGGATAAATCAATTATTTTCTTGACAATTTATCTTTGGAATATATAATATATATTTTTAATAAGAAAAATGTTTAAAAACTAAAAAAATACTCATATTAATTTCTAGAAAAAAGAAAAATTTAGCAGTAGTCCTCAAATTGATTTGTTAAATTCATTCAACTAATGAACTGGTTCACCTTAATGAACAAGCTTTATGTCTTATATAAACCCCACTATGCAATTACATCACCAAGCTAGCTATTTAAATCATGATCGTGCTAGCAAATGGATAAATATACTCCCGAAAACAATTGAATCATTCGAAATATATTTGAATTTCCTCCATTTGAAATCTGATGAATACTGAAGGTAAGGTATTTAGTGGGCAATAAAAAAGATACATATATGTATAAGGTTTGGATAGAAATGAAAAGAGTGATGATACAACCGCAAACTCTTGTACAAACTTATTTTGTACAAACTGATTTGACATTAATTCATTGGTTGAATGAAAATATAAAATAATAAAAATAGATCATGTGGACCCAGAGATATTTAATTCAACTAATTTTATCATGCCACATCAGTTTGTACAAAATAAATTTGTACAGGAATTTATGGCTATATTATTACTCAAATGAAAAACCTTACCCACCAAACATTAACTATTGTCCCAAAGAATTTTTACTCAACTTCGGTGATCGGGTATAAAGTGAATTCATTGGCCAATTGAACTACGCCCAAGGGGCTTTTGATTCCACACAATTGTTTGTGATACATAGGAAATAATAAATCTTTTCAACTTAAAATCTTAACACAAAAATCCCAACAACTCATGTAAAATAGAACATGTAAATAATTTAATCTAGTAATAGTTAAAATGATATTATTTTTGCAGTGGCAATTATGATATAGTTATTCATCTACTGATACACAGAGACAATTGGTGTCAAGCATTGAAAAAGCATAATTTCTGAGTGATGCATTTATCGGAGTTGTTTAGCCACATCACAATTGTCTGTCTATCTTCTGCAGTGTATTATCAGCTAAACAATCTAGGACAATATGAAAATAATATTGTTTGAAGCATATTTAGGAAACATTAATTGACGACAACAAAAACCCTTGAAGTTTTAGTAAGTATAGGAGTAGGTGTTAGACTAATTAGGTACCAAATTTAAAAAACTTCAATATTGGCAAAATAATAATCCATATACATGATATATAGAAGTAATTAAGGAGCAAAGCCCACTATTCAAGCATTTGAATGTTTGCACTTGCTATTATGTGTTTAAAAATTAAAATCAGCGCATCTTTTAGTTGGATCCTTACTTTTTGGAAAGAACCTAAAATCCATAAAATTTTTAAAAATGTATCATTTATGTAACACTTGAAAATCAAATGAGTAATTATTAGTGTTATTTTGATTGTATTATTATTATTGATTTATTTTCTTACTTGATTGTTATTTGTTTACATCATTATTGTTTTTATTTTTGTTTGTTACTACTATTAATATTAGTATTAATAATGCCTTAGTACTTGAACTTTATAGTATGGGCCTAGAATTATTGTCAGGCCTAGTTTTGTTTGTTTTATATACAGTTTACCCAAGCCCACTAGCAAAAAACCTAATTATAAATAGTAAAAGAAAACGAGAGCTTGCTTGTCCTCCGCTCATATTGGTCGGCCATTTAAGGTTGGATCTTGCCTTTTATCATTGAAGTACAAAAATTATTGGGTAATTATGGAGGTGCCTAATGTATGCTTTTCTATGACATTGAGGTCTAGTCAGTGACTTTCTACTACTATTAAAAATGGGATTTTAAGATATATAAAGTTATAGGAACTAGTTCCTTAAAGAGAATGAAGCTTATAATTTTACTTGTTTATGATGATGCTAATAAGAGGTCAATTTTAATGTTAGGTTAGGGTCGTTAGTTTACAAGATTAAGCTTATTGTTATAACTTCCGAGAGGTAATAAACTAGACTTTAAACTAGGATCACAACAAACATATACATTTGTGTATCACTTTGTCCATTTGCACAGCCAATGTATGAATGACCTTTCATTAATACTAATGCTGCAATGATCTATGGGAAAAATAATTGGTCAAGCTCTATATAGCTGTTTTTTCGGTGTATTAAACTATCTGGTATCCGAAAACCACATTAGGGCCCGACTAGTGGTCCTACCCGGCTTGTTTTTTTTTTTCCTATTGTACTTGAGTTTCCATTCTTAATAAAGCAATGTGTTATACATTTTACCATGAGTTGGTTTCTTCACCACAAGCTGGGTATTGAGTGTTCATTCATTTATATCGTTATTAAGGGTTGCAAGACATTTTAGGAGATGCAATCATTTTTAAAAAATATTATAGTTTATAATTTCATGCTTTTCTTATTTTTTGTATTTAGTTTTAAGTGAACATTTCCTTTATCAATTTAAGGTATCTACTGTATGTGTAAGATTTTTGGTTTTGCTCGATAGCTAGTGATGGCGAATATTTTTTGTTTGCCAGATGTTGCTGGCTGTGATTAGGGGTGATATGTTGGATATTGCTAGGTGTTAGTTATTTACTTTTAGCATATCAGTGATATGGTTTTATTACCAATTTATTTGGCGTAATGGATCATCAGTTTATGTACTTTTAACCTTTTTTTTTTCTTAGCACATAACATGTATTTTGGTACTTTAATTTTAGGTTCTAGTTGATTGCTGAATTTGGCAGAACTATTTGAGAACAATGTAATGATTTGCCAATATATTCATTCAATGGTCATATATTTATATTAGATTGCATTTGCAAATTTTTTATTTTTTTATTTTTTTATTTTCTCAAATAAATGCTGACACCATGGTGTTAGTCTTTTGATGGTTCTATTGTAATAGATTTTTTTTTAATTCCATAGTATGATTATTCTTATGATTCTGTTGTATTAAAATTTGTCTCATAGTATATTGATTGAATCCACGAACACCAAAGACATTGACACTAATTTATAGTGTCAGTATTTACTGAATACAAATTTTATAATACTAAAACTCGGTGTTAATGAAACATATCACTGACACTATTTAAATATCTCTAAAGGACATTTTTCTTTGTACTAGTGCTTGAAATTTTACATCTGATGGTGTTGATTATAATTTTACATCTGATGGTATTGATTATAGTGTTGGATCATAAACTTGATCCAAGATGAATAAATTCAATCCCAAATACATAGAAACTTCTTGTGGTAGGTGTGGTTGGTGAAGTAGGTGAGTGGTATGTTTTAATGAATGGTGAGAATTTATGTAGTAGTTGAATAAATGAATGGTTGTGATTAGTTTGTTTCATATATAAATACCCCCTCTCCCCTTTGGTTTAAGCATAAAGTGAAGTAACAAAAATCTCTAAGGAGTAGACAGTGAAAAATAAGAGTTGTAGTTGGTGAGGAGTGTTGTTGAAGAAATAAAATAGTGTATTTTTTTAGTGTTTAATTTGTTGATTCTCCAACAAAGTGGTATCAGAGCTAGTGTTCGATGCTATATATAGTCATATAGCATATCAAATTGAAGATCTCGACGAGAGGAACGCGACATCATAAAAATTAGCCTGATCGGAGGCCGAACTCACCCACACTCGCTGCCAAAAGTTTTCTGTCTTGAAACTGAGTCGACTCACTGAGTTGAACCAAGCTGAACCGAACTGAACCAAGTCAACTACACTGTCGTTGACCGTTGACCGACATTGACCGTTGACCAAAAGTTGACTCGAGTCCCTCCCAAGGTTTTTCAACCTGCCGGATCCATCCATGCATTCAGAATCTCAAATTTCTCACTCAATTTGTCAGTTATGGCAAATGGTGGTATGATGTCATTTCAAGTTCCACAATTAAATGGAAATAAGTTTAACAATTAGAGTATTAAAATAAAGGCTCTATTGGGTGCACATGACGTATGTGATGTCATGGAAAAAGGCTTTATTATGCCAGAAAATGAAGTCACTTTAACTATGACGCAGAAAGAGAATTTAAAAGACTTAAAGAAGAAAGAGAATAAAACAAAGTATCTCATCTTTCAATCATTAGATGAAGATATTTTTGAAAAGATTGCCAGTACAACCTCCTCAAAAGAAGCATGGGAGAAACTAGAGACTTCTTACAAAGGAGCAGAGCAAGTTAAGAAGGTTCGTCTCCAAACATTACGAGGAGAATTTGGGTCCTTACACATGAAGGCATCAAAGTCAATTTTTGACTACTTTACTCGGGTTGTGACCATTTCCAATGAATTAAAAAGAAATGGCAAGGAGTTAAAAGAGGTAAGGATCATTGAAAAGATATTTCAATTAGTAGACTTGAAGTTTGACCATATTGTTTTGACAATTGAGGAAACAAAAGATCTGGAGGATATGACGATCGAGCAACTTCAAGGAATGTTGCAAGCCTATGAAGAAAAACTAAAAAAGAAGTAAGGAATCAAATAACAATTTCTCAAGATGGAAGCAGTCCAAAGAAAAGAGAAGAAAGCTCCAATAATAAGAGAAGACATTATGTTTGAGGTAGAGATCATGGTCATGGACGAGGTTGGAATTTCAACAACAACAACTCCAATTATGCCAAAGGAGAAAGCTTAACCATAGGATGAGGCAGAGGCAATCTAAGATCGAGGTATGACAAATCCTAAGTACAATGCTATAATTGTCAAAAGTTTGGGCATTATACTTCAGAATGTAGAGCTCCAAGTACCAAAATTGATGAGAGAGTGAATTATGTTGAAGAGAAAAATGGTGAAGATGGCACCTTTTTACTAGCACGCAATGACACAAGTAGAGGTCAAGAAAATACATGGTATTTTGACACAGGTGCTAACAACCATATGAGCGGAAACAGAAGCATGTTCATGGAACTAAATGAATCTGTGAATGGCAGTGTCGCTTTTGGAGATGATTCAAAAGCACCAGTGAAGGGTAGAGGTAACATTCTTTTTCGTGCAAAAGATGGTAGCTACCAAATAATTTCGAATGTTTACTATATGTCCAATATGAAAAGCAACATCCTTAGTTTGGGTCAACTCTTGGAAAAAGGCTATGGTATTCACTTAAAAGATTGTAGTCTTTTCCTAAGAGATGACAAATGAAATCTAATTACAAAGGTAAAAATGTTGAAGAATAGAATATTTCCTTTAAATATTCAAAATGATGTTGCAAAATATCTCAAAGCTTACCATACATCAATCACCTTGATCAACTTTGTAAAGAATGTTTACTTGGCAAGCAGTTCAGAAATAGCTTTCCAAAGGAGTCAAACTCAAGAGCTCAGAAGCCGCTCAAGCTCATTCATACTGACGTGTGTGGTTCATTCAAGCCAATCTCCCTTGGAAAAAGTAACTACTTCTTTCTCTTTATAGATGATTTTTAAAGAAAAACTTGGGTATATTTTTTTAAGCAGAAATCAGAAATCTTCGAAGCTTTCAAGAAGTTTAAAGCTGCAGTGGAAATAGAAAGTGGATACCAGATTAAAGCCATGAGATCTGATCAAGGTGGAGAGTTCACTTCCAAAGAATTCGTAGAGTTTTGTGAAGCAAATGGAATTCGACCCCATTTGACAGTTCCAAGATCCCCCCAACAAAATGGTGTTACAGAAAGAAAGAACATAATCATCCTCGACATGGCAAGAAGCATGCTTAAGAGTAAGAGTCTACCTAAAGAATTTTGGGTTGAAGTAGTTACATGTGCAATCTACTTATCCAATCAATCTCCAACAAGAAGCGTGTGGGGCAAGATACTATAAGAAGCTTGGAGTGGAAGAAAGCCCGGCATCACCCATCTAAGAGTTTTCGGAAGCATTGCCCATGTACATGTACCAGACGAAAGTAGAGCCATGCTGGATGACAAAAGTGAGAAGTTCATTTTTATCGGCTATGACAACAACTCCAAAGGATACAAACTTTACAATCCAAACAATGGGAAGATCGTGATAAGTCGAGATATAATTTTTTATGAAGAAAGAAAATGAGATTTTGGCTCTGGTATGGATGACTTCAACTTCTTTCCCATTGAATAAGATGATCATACACAGATAAAACAAGTAGAAGGATAATAAGAGACAACTACTCCATCTATCTCACCAGCATCAACCACATTTAGAGATTCATCACCATCTTTCTTAAAAGAAAGAACCGAAGAACGTACAAGGAGTCTTCAAGATCTCTATGAGGTAACTGAGAGACATGATAATCTCACTCTCTTTTGTCTCTTTGCTGATTGTGAGCTAGCCAACTTCCAAGGAGCTGCACTAGATGAGAAGTGGATAATTGCAATGGATGAAGAAATCAAAGCCATTGTGAAGAACGATACTTGGGAGCTTACTACTCTTCCTAAATGTCATAAGGCGATCGATGTCAAATGGGAGTATAAAATGAAAAGAAATGCAAAAGGAGAAATTGAAACGCATAAGGCGAGGCTAGTTGCAAAAGGCTATAGTCAAAAGGCTGGCATAGACTACGACGAGATATTTTCTCCTGTAGCTCAACTTGAAACTATTAGACTTATTATTTCTTTGGCTGCTCAGAACAAATGGAAGATTTTTCAAATGGATGTAAAGTCTACTTTCTTGAATGAATTCCTTGAAGAAGTTTACATCGAACAACCATTAGGTTATGTAGTGAAAGGACATAAAGATAAAGTTTTGAGATTGAAGAAAGCTTTTTATGGGTTAAAGCAAGCACTAAGGGCATGGAATAGCAGAATTGACAAGTACTTTCAAGAGAACGACTTCACCAAATGCCCATATGAACATGCTCTCTACGTCAAAGAAAAAGCTGGAGACATTTTAATTGTGTGCCTGTATGTGGATGATCTCATCTTCACTGGAAGTGATCCAAGCTTATTTGAAGAGTTCAAGAGAGTGATGATCAAAGAGTTTGAGATGACTAACATCGGACTGATGACATATTACCTCGGCATTGAAGTCAACCAAAAGGAAGAATGCATATTTATCTCCCAAGAAAGCGATGCAAATGAGATTCTCAAAAGGTTCAAGATGAATGATTGCAAGCCTATAAGCACGCCAGTGGAATGCGGAGTCAAGTTATCTAAACATGATGAAGTCGAAGATATAGATCCAACATTCTTTAAAAGTTTGGTCGGAAGCTTACATTATTTGACATGCACAAGACCAAATATGTTTTATGATGTTGGACTTGTGAGTCGATACATGAAGAATCCAAAGACCACTCATTTTAAAACTGCAAAAAGAATCCTTCGCTACATCAAAGGTACAATTAATTTTGGCTTGTTATACTAATTTTCTAATGATTACAAGCTTGTTGGATATAGCGATAGCGATTGGGGTGGAGATGTAAATGATCGAAAGAGCACCACAGGATTTGTGTTCTTCATGGGAGATACTGCTTTCAAATGGATGTCAAAGAAGCAACCAATTGTCACGCTATCCACTTGTGAAGCTGAGTATATAGCTGCCACATCAAGTATTTGTCATGCAATTTGGCTCAGAAATTTACTGAAGGAGTTGGGTTTGCCACAAAAAGAGCCAAGCGAGATTTGTGTTGATAACAAATCAGCAATTGCCCTATCCAAGAATCCAGTCTTTCATGATCAAAGCAAACACATAGATACTCGTTATCTTTTCATAAGAGAGTGTATTGCAAGAAAAGAAGTGCAAATTAAGTCTGTAAAATCACAAGATCAAGCAGCTGATATCTTCACAAAGGCGTTAAAGCAAGAAGACTTCGTAAAATTCAGAAGTTTGCTTGGTGTCACAAGATCAAGTTTAAGGGGGGTGTTGGATCACAAACTTGATCTAAGATGAATAAATTCAAGCCCAAATATATAGAAGCTTCTTGTGGTAAGTGTGGTTGGTGAAGTAGGTGAGTGGTAGGCTTTAATGAATTGTGAGAATTTATATAGTAGTTGAATAAACGAATGGTTGTGATTAGTTTGTTTCATGTATAAATACCCCCTCTCCCCTTTGGTTTAAGCATCAAGTGAAGTAACAAAAATCTCTAAGGTGTAGAGAGTGAAAAATAAGAGTTGTAGTTGGTGAGGAGTGTTGTTGAAGAAATAAAATAGTGTGTTTTTTGAGTGTTTAATTTGTTGATCCTCCAACATATAATGCCTTTTAGCCACTACCCATCAGCGACAATATCATATTGACCTACAACTTTTAGAAGACATGTTGCCTACATTATGTTGTTATTTGCCAATAAAAATCTTACTATCGTGTTGATCTAATCTTGCAGCCACTAACCCTCACCAGCAATATTGATAGAGCCATTAGTGGTGTTGATTATGTCACGACACGTTGTTTTCAAAAAATTTTTATACTATTAATAATTGAATTTTAGTAATAATATATTTTATTATTTACTAATAGCTTAATAATTAATTGAATGCATTTTAAAAATTATGTCTATTTAAGCAAAAAAAATTCAACAGTATTTTGAGACAAAATAATAAGTACTCTTGATGTATATACGGTCTCTAGTTGAATTCTTGACTCATGTTTTCTCATGACAAAAGTTCAATAAAAAAATTAATCCTAAACTAAAATAATAACAAAAAAATCATCAAATTAATCTTAAAACTAAAATACAAACAAAAAAATTGATACTATTTTATTTTTACTTTACTTTTAAGGTTAATTTGATAAGTTCACATTTTTTTTCTTTTCTTTAATATCTCTAAGAATATTATTGCAAGGGTTTTATTGGAAATGTAAAAAAAAAAATGATAAGGTAAGAGTCTAATATAATTAGCAAGTGTGTCTTCATGTATTTTTTAAAATATAAGACAAAACAGGCACTTAAATCATAATATAAGAATTAAATAAGCATTTTTTCCTTCTTAAAATTTACGTATCACTCAAATTATTCTAGATTCAAATCTCTTTTATTCATGTATGTTTGGTTAGAAGAAATGAGAAAAAAGGAGAGGAATGGAAAGGGAAGAGAGGGATAGAAAATGAAGAAAAAAGAAGATCAATCTCAATTTTATTATTTGATTTTCCATAAAATTCATTTCTTTTCCCTTATTCCTTTCCCCTCTTCTCCGATTCTCTTCTCTCTTCTTTCATTTCTTCAAGTCTTAACTGGTCAGTTATACCCCTATAATTCACATTAATGGTTTAAAGCTCATTTTATCAAAGTTTCTTAGTTATTATTTTTTTTTACAACGTTAAAAGTTAAACTGTTTGCTCAATAATTACAATAGATTTAACACCACAAAACTTGAATGTTTTCACATTATTTATCACTTTTATTACTCCTCTACACACATAAGTCCCCCACTTTGATTTTTTTTTCTTTTTTTTCACTTTCAACATAATATTCTTACATTAGTGTACAATCTATTCACTTTCAAGATCCTTTATCTACAATTAATATGCTGAAAGTCACCCAAGTCAAGAAGAATCTAAAGATTCTGGTGATTCAAGAGATGATGATATCGAGCATGATGAGGCGCAAAATCATTGGAAGATAGGTGTTCACCAAAGCCTTGTCGAAGACAAAGAACCGAGTGAATCGGAACCAAAAGCTATTGAATTTCAACTTAAAAGATCCAAAAGAGTAAGGAAACTAATGCAGTGGTTGTAGAAGAAGAAGAAAAATAAAACAACTTGAGATGTTTGAAGAAGCAGCAGAGAATTCTAATTGGAAAAAGGCAATGGAAGAAGAAATTGCCACACTGAAGAAAAATTAGATATGAGATCTTGCTCCAAAACCAACGGTTGCAAACTAATATCTTGTAAATGGGTGTGCAAGATTAAAAAGTGCCCAGATGGTTCAGTTGAAAGGTAAAAGGCTTGGTTGAGAACTCGAGGATTCTTACAATAATACAGGCTAGACTATGATGAAAAATTTTATCCAGTGGCAAAGCCCACAACAATAAGAGTCCTACTTACACTCGCAACTAGCAAGGATTGGAAATTGTAGCAGAAAGATGTAAATGGAGAATTAGATAGAGAGATCTCTATGAATCGACCGAGAGGATTTGAGAATAAAGCTCATCTGAAGTATGTATGCAAGCTGAAAAAGACACTTTATAGTTTAAAACAAGCACAAGGGCATGGTATGATAAAATTGTTGAATTTCTAACTCATAGTGATTATTTAGCGGAATATGTAGATTCTAGCTTATTTGTCAAAGTTAATGAAGTAAAGTTAGCAATTGTAATAGTGTATGTGGACGATTAGATTTTTACTAGTGACGATGAAGAAGAGATTCAATGAATAAAAAAGAACTTATTAGTTCATTTTTAAATGAAAATGCTTGGTTAGCTTAAGCACTTCCTTAGTCCAGAGGTTGATTGAATAGAAAAATGGTATATTTCTTTGCCAATAGAAATATCCCAAAAACTTGTTGAAGAAGTTTGGAATGTTGGAATGTAAGCCAATCTCAACTGTAATGAAAGTCAATGCAGAATTGTACACACATGAAGGCAAAAATTTAGAAGAAGAAACGATGTATCGACAATTAGTATGAAGTTTAATCAATCTAATGTTGACTCGACCAAACTTTCATATGCAGTGGGTGGAATCAGTTGGTACATGCAAAATCCGAAGAAGCCTCACTTGGAAATGGCTTGACGAATACTAAGATATATGAAAAGTACAATTGACTTTGGTCTATTATACAAGAAAGATGAAGGTTACAAGCTGATTGGCTATTGTGACAATGATTACGCCGGAGATCATGATACAAGAAGATAAACTATGTTTTCAAAATTGGATCTAGAATAGTTTCATGGTGTAATAAGAGATAACCAACTATCACTATTAACCATTGAAGTGGAGTATAAAGCAACAATGACAACAACTCAAGAAAGCACTTGGTTGATGCAGTTGATGAAGGATTTATAACAACAATAGATTATGTAGTACCATTATACTGCAATAATCAATCAGTGATTAGCATGGTAAAAAATATAGTTTTTCATGCAAGAACTAAGCATGTGGAGGTGCATTATCACTTCATCAGGGAAAAGGTTGTACAAGATGAAGATGAAATGCGCTACATGAAGACGAATGATCAAGTTGTGGATTTTTACAAAAATATCCTGGTATCGAAAAGTTCAAAGAGTTCTGCTAACAGCTCAATATGGATCGAAAAATAAAAGTTGGTGTTGAGGGGGAGTGTTAAAAGTCCAACACCAATTTCATGATCCAATCCAATTACATTTGTCCAAGCCCAATCCATGGAAGCTTCAAGAGTCATGTAGAGAATGAGAGATATTTCTAAAGCTAAAACTATCTAATAGCTTTGAAAATATGTAAAGTCTAGTTATTTCTTGAATATTTGAAGATATTAACAAAACGTGGTTGTTCAATTTTTATAATTTAATATTTGTGTAGTTTGTATTAGTTCTAAGATTCTATAAATATTTTAAGCTCCTTGTTGTAGGCATTAAGTGAAGACTAAAGAATCATAAAAGAGAGAAAGAAGAGTGAGTCGTGAATGTTGCAGTGTCCTTTCTGTAAAATATCAATAAAGTACTTTAGTTTAGCAAAATTCTTCTGTTGCTTAATTAATTTTGGTTTTGAGTGGTTTAGTCCTCTTCGTTTTGTCAACAGAAACAACCTTTAATGCCATAATTTTTTTTTCCTACTAGCAAAAATAAGAAGACAAATCAATTAAATCGAATTAAAATTCCAAAATGATATTTTTTTGAATAGTGAAATTCAATAAAAAACGTGAATGAAATAAATTTGAATTGACAATATGGACTTAAGTGTTGTATTTAAAAAAATTTTAATTTCTAAATTTCTTTCAACAAACAACAAGGACTCAAGAAAAAATAACCTGAAAATCATCATAGTATATTTAGTCTAAATCAAAATTACCTTTTTTTTGTTCGCTTATTTTTAATTTTCATTTTTAAAAGATAAATATATGGGTAAAGGTAAATCAATTTTTTAAATTTCTACAGTAAAATCTGTATAATTCAATAGACGACAAATTTATAACATTTATCAGTAAAATCTCGTTAAATTAATACTTGATAAATTGATAACTTTGACTAAATAATAGCTTTTGTCGGTCTCGACTTGGGTAACATGGTAAATTAATAATGCGATAAATTTATTAGATAATAAATTTTAAAAAAAATATTTTTTTGCAAGATCCAATTAACGAATAAATTAATAATTAATTAATTTGAAACTAAATATATATAATATGTCTATGATTTTCTTTGTTGTATTAGCATAATTCTTTATCTATTTGATTGGTCATTGTTGTATCTATATGCTATGTTAGGAGAAATAAGAGAGTGGCTGGCTTAATATGCTACCTCTAAAATGTCTTTTCAGATGAGTTACTATATAATTGTGATCTAGCCAATGTAATTCAGTTAAAGAATTATCAAATGTCTAAATCACTTAATGAATATCAAATTAGAATTGTATCATATAACTTGACAAAATAACTGCATTCTTTAGGGGAGATTGCCAATTTCTCATACTGAAATCAATATAGACTACTTACCCACTATGAGTTTGACAATATCCAAAAACTGTACGACACAAAAAATTTAAAAAAAAAAGATAAATCAGTCATTTTCTCGATAATTTATCTTTTAAATATATTAACTATAGGATGGTTGCGTGAGATGAGTAGATACCTTTTGGAGGCCATAATTTGGTCTTGAAGTATCTGTTTTGGGCTATAATATATTGCAATGAGGAAAATGAAACCTAGAATGACTTTTGCCAATCTTTCCACGATTGAGCTGAAAAATTTTGCTTTTTTCTTGTTCTTTTTTAGTTTTAAGATATTTTTCATTTTTCCTGTTTCTTTTAGGATTTTTATCGTTTTTCCTATATGTTGGATTTGAATGTCGTTTTTTTTTTATTTAGAATAGGAGAATTTTATTATAAAAGATATTTTGGATTTGCCTATTTTGGTAAATTTACGATATTTAGGATTATTATATAAAGGGGCCCAAAAATCTAAATTTTGTTAATTCAAAATTTCTCAAAAAAACTTTTATATTCAGAAACGTTTTTACATACTAACGAAGTGGAATTGATAGGGTAGGAAAACACTAGATATCGTTCTAGTACCAAATTAACGAATTAGCTTACGCTCTAATCAAAGTGTAATTAGATCTCGTTCTAATCTAAACAACTCAATAAGATTTTTAGTAACTCGTTATGCGAGATTAGATGACACTCTAATATAAACAACTCTATAAGAGAGATTTTGATGGATAATCACAAAGGGAATTTTGAAGACAGTTTTATTGAATACTTGTAACTATAGTCCTAAAAATAATAACAAGACTTCTCTATATATAATAGAGTAAGTTTACTTTAAAAGGAAACTAAATCACAATTATAATAGAGATAAAAGACTAAGATACTAACTTTAATTAATATAAACTTGAAACTTATGTAGTGTATATTTTTTTGTCTAAAAATTAAATAGATCTAAATTTGACCGAAATTTGAATATGAATGCATAATTTTGAATGATAGGTTCATTTTTCATTTTTCAATATTAAATTAAAAATGTTATGTTGTTTGTTTTAGGAAAATTATCCATCGACCACCTGTTTTTTCACCGTTTTTTAAAAATACACAAATCTTTTTTTTTTGTAGCGCTCTACTTGAAGTTAACATTTTTTTCATTGGTCCACCACAATTATAACACCGTTTGAACTTTGCTGACATCATAAGGGTAAAATTGTCATTTCACAACGACACAGTGGTGGACAGGTGCAAAACAATATAACTTCAAGTGGAGTTCAGCAAAAAAAAAAATTAAAAATTGTGTATTTTTGAAAAAATAAGAAAAAAAAATAAATGGTCGGTGGATAATTTATCTTTTATTTTATAATAAAACAAATTAAAATATACGAAAATCAATTTTTGAACATAAGTGTAACATGTCCTTCAAATTTTTAAACACTTTCTTATTTATTTATTTAAGAAACCTCGATGGTATAAGATAAAGAAAAAGGGCAATTATCCACCGACCACTTATTTTTTCGCACTTTTTAAAAAATACATAATTCTTAAATTTTTTTGCTAAACTCCACTCGAAGTTATATTATTTTGCACTTGTCCACTTCCGTCTTCAAACTATTAAGAGACCTAATAGAATATTGTATAAATGATTTCTTTACCCCCAAATGTAAAAGAGCAATTATCCACTGGCCACCTTTTTTTTACGTATTTTTTGAAAAATACACAATTTCTAATTTTTTTTTTTTGCTGAACTCCACTTAAAGTTATATTGTTTTGCTCCTGTCCACTTCTGTCTTCAAACAATGTCATTGTAAAGTGACAATTTTACTCTAATGATGTCTGACCAGTGAAAAACATGTTAACTTCAAGTGGAGCGCTGCCTAAAAAATATATTTATATTTTTGAAAAAGATAGAAAACATAGGTGGTTAGTGGATAATTACCCAAAGAAAATCACATCCATTAAAAAGGAAGTAGTTCGCTTTACTCCTCAAATAATGCATGGTGCTAAAACAAAAAGGAGCCAAAGCTCTAAAGTACAACTATTATTAACATACATGAAAGAATCCAAATATAAGAAAGAAAACAAGCAATGGTATAAATAACTTAAGAATTCATAAGCATCATCTGTAAACAGTCAGACTAAGTCAAGTCATGACAACAGGCGCCAAGATGAGCCAGAAGGTCAAGCACACTACTGCGTAGAAGTTCATATCATGTTGTACCGCGAATTTTGGAAAGCCCAAAGGGGCTCCCACCACAGGATTTTTTTTTTATAATAACTTCGATAAAGAAAGTAATTTATTAGATAAAATTCAAGAACCTAGACCATGCTGTATAACTTATTTGGAGAGCCTAAGAGGGCTCCAACCTCTGGCCCCTTTTTCTGTTAATAACCTCGAAAATTTCAGAAATAAATTAAATGAAAGTCAAGCGGAAGGACATAATGAGCTATACTTCTTAAGATGAATAAGTGCGAAAAAAAAAACTTATAGATTACCACTACAAGAAAACAGGCAATAGATGGACAGACAGTTTATGACATATTCAACTTATATCATAATAGTATGACAGACTCGTGATAGAATTTTCAATCTATCATGAATTAATGATGATTTTGTGACAATATTATTTTATATCACAAATTTATGATGGTTTTGTGATATAATTGTTTATCGCAAATTTATGATAGAATCGTGATAAAAATTTTCTCTATCAAGAAATTATGATAAAAAATTTACTTTGACTATGTTTGACATAAAGTTTAATATATCATTTTATTTAAAAAAACAAAAGGGAGCATTTTAATAATTCAAAAATGAAAAAAAAAAAGAAAAGAAAAACACTAGTGTCTTAACCCACCAAGCCCCAAAATCACTAACACTCACACCCAAACACTCATCACTCTCTCACGATCAAACCCTAGAAATCAACCTTGCACTCAATCGATCGAGGAAAACACCATCCTTTCAGCTCCATTCAAGTATATTGTAACTATGTCGGCAATGTTGTTTAAAAATTGTAGCTCGTTGCTGTCGGCACCATTTTGCTAGTAGTATTAAAATGCTGGGTTTGTTGCTGCTGTGTCGCACGGGGTTCGAGTGGCTGCTTCTACGTCACGTGGGAGTGGCTGCTGCTACGTCGCGCTGCTGATGCTGTTGGGTCGCTACTGCATTGCGTGCTGCTGGGTTGTTGATGGGTGATGGCTGTAATTGTTGTTTGGGTGTGTGAGGCAGTGAAGGTGTGGCTGTCGGCTGTTGTTTGTTGTTGCTTTATGGATGGTAGGGTGAGTGATTTTGGGGATTTAGGTTTTTGGTTGTTGCTTCGCGTGAGAGAGAGGGCGGCTGAGGGAGGCAATTTGGTTATTTGGGGATTTAGGTTTTTGGTTGTTTTATTTTGCTTTGTTTTTTATTTTCTAGTTTTTTTCTATTTCAATTTTTTTTATATTATAAAGCCTCTTTGTAAAAAAGAAAAAATCGGTAATATATGTTAACATATAAAAAACCAGTAATATATGTCATCAACTGCAGTGGTATTCTTCTACACCATTTTTTTGACAATCGAATTCCTCTTTTCATCTTGGCTTCCACTTGTGAATTTCTATCTAGTTCATGCTTTTCCCGTTACCTGTGCTAGGTGGTGAAGTTTTTGGTAGAACAGATGTAAAAGAACGTGCTGATGCGGTTTCGTCTGTAGTTGCTCTTATTGGGGTTGGTAAGAAACTTTGTTTAATAAGCATGTAGTTTTGTGTAAAGACTAGTAATATTTTGGTGTCTACTTTTGTAGCCAACTAGGATAATGCTTTTTCAAAATAAAAAATACTTCCAGCCGTACTATTGTAACCTTAAAATGATAAAAAGTAGTTGAAAATGTTAAATTTGACTTCAACTCTTCTCACAATGGTCAAAAGTGTCCAAATGAATATCCTATAAGCAGCAGTTACTGCACTTCAGAGATAGTCATATGCGTGTTGTCTCCTGTCAACCTATTTGTCAACTTAGGATGGTGTTCTTAATTTCTGGTTATACAAGATTGAGTATGTTCCTAAAAACTTGGTTGTACAACATTGAGCATGTCCCTGAAAACTACCTCTCCCACGGTTTGTTTATTTATTCCTTGTTGGTTTTCCTTAAACTATTTAATGCTTTGCAATCCTATTAATACATACTAACTACATATTGTCAACATGTTTTAGGAGGTTCTATTCTTGGAGTTAAGTTTCTAGATCCCCTTGCCGGTTTAGTTATCTCAGGCATAATCCTAAAAGCTGGACTTGAGACGGGTTATCAGAGGTACATTATCTGTTTTCCTTTATATATGTACCATCTAATTTGTTGCCCACTCTGTACCTTCTTTGTTTTCTGTTTATACTCGTGATAGTTTCTAAAAATTGTGGTTGTTTAGCCCTGAAGAGGCCAAATTGCATCCAGTCTTGAGTTTCCACTTCCTTTCCTTTTCTTTTACCTGTTTTCTTTGACATTAGTTGTGGTTCTTTTGGTTTGTCCATAAGATTATAGCAATCTGACTTATATCAAAGTCTTTATGAGTGGATTTCAAAGCTCAATCAACTCTCATAAAAAGGCATTTCCCTAGTTTTCCTGATTGGATTTTGTTTTGAACTAACATGCACTTATGTTTATTCTTTGGTTAGTTCTTTGATTCAATTTTATTGTACAAGAACATACTTTTGTCCCCTGTAGACCAATTGTATTCCTTTTTTCTATTTATGGGGTGATAATCCTTCAATTATAACTTTTTTCAAAACAACATCCATCTTTGTTTTATAATTTTAAGTGCTGAAGTGAAACTTTTTTTTTAACTAAAAAAAAAAAAGAGTTCTTGAATGACATTAGAGAAATTGTCTTTTGTGATTTTACGATGTAGCTCCTTGTTTAACGTGTTCTTTTGGGATTATTGTTAGTGTCTTGGAACTGGTGGATGCTGCAATCCCAGCAGAAAATTTGATGCCTATACGAGAAACAATACTAAAAGTTGAAGGAGTCAAGGTATGTACTAGACTTTTTTGTTAATTTAAAATATAAATTGTTTGATTTCTACCTGTGGGATTCCATAATTTTAATTTAGCACTATACTTTCTTCGTCAGTTTTAGCATTCACTGCTGATGAAGTTAAGAATTTTTGTCATTGTTATTGCATTCTTGACAAATGAACCTTTCTCTGCAGGGGTGCCACCGTTTGAGGGGAAGGAGGGCAGGTTCATCTCTGTACCTTGATGTGCATATTGTGGTAGGTTCTTTAGATTATTACATGCTTTATATTTAATATAGAAGTTTGGGCTGGACCGTGAAACTTCATCCATATAAGAGTACTGAATCTTAAATATGATGCCCACATGTATTGCAGCCTCTTAATTTTCCTTATTCTGCTTGCTGTTTGAATCAATTTTGTTCATAGGAAGCTTGCAGGTCACTTTGTAAGTTTCAATTTTCGTTTAGAGTGCTATCGGAAGATGATATTGTTGCTGGAAGTTTTACAGGAAGTCTTACTAGAAATCTTATTGTTGGAGTACTTGCATTAATTTTTGGAAGTTTTGTTGGGTAACTTGGCTTAGTGGCTGGAATTCTTATTGCTTTTCTTAGAGTTTAATTGGAATTTGACTGCAATTTTATACTTTGGGATGGATTTTTCAATTTGGGATTTTTATTATGTATTGGTGGATATCACATTGGATATTAGATGCATTTCTTTTTAAATTAATTTTTGGATTGAATGAATGTTAATTGATATTAATTTTTTATGATATTTTTTTATTAATTAATTAAATTTGTAAACAGGAATTCATCAATAAATTATAATTATAATATAATTTTAGAAAAAAATCAAAACTTTATGATGGAAAAGCCATCATATATTCTATCATAAATAATTTCCCGCCAAAATTGAATAATAAATTTTCAAATAATAATTGAATTTCTCACTAAAAAAATTAAAAAAATGGTGCGAAAATTTAAATAAATTTAATTATTTTTTTACATTAAAATATTATGTGACAAATATATGACTATGAAATACTATCATAAATTCATGACGGAAAATATTCTGTCATAAATTAATGACAGTGACATAGATGACGGATGAACTGTCATAAATTCATCCGTCATAAATTAATGACAGTGACATAGATGACGAATGATCTGTCTGTCATACACTCCCTTTTATGACAGTTATTTCCGGTCATCTATTGCATGTTTTCTTGTAGTGTACGGAGGCAAATAATGAAACGGATCATAGTAAGGGAATTCATTAGCATCCTTAGATTTACGCGCGAAACTATCCCTAAATCTTGTTAGCTTATGTTCATCGATTATCCATTTGAACCGGTCCCTTCCGAGTAAATATCAGCTGTATTAGATTAAAGACGATCCGAGGAACCTCTTCGAAGAAGAAGGTTGTTAGTCTTGCTTGTAGCAAAGACACATTCGATGCCAAGATGTTGAGATTGGTGAAATAAATTTGGTGTACAGTGGAGTTGATGATATGGGTCCAGCAATATCTACTCGTTCAAAATGCTAAACCGACTCTTATTGGGAAACCGATTCCAGCCTATCGAGTCTTGGATTTCCAAGCCTCTTCATTATCTATATCTTGGATTTTGTATTTTCATAATTTATGATTCCACGCATTCGAGGAGGATGTCTATTGCCCCATTGATGACCTGAAATTGGCGTACTTCGAAAGATAGTTTCTTGTCCCATTCGTTCTTTGTTCTTCTCCATTAAACTGCGAATTAACAAAGGCATGAGAATTCGAGTGAGTTCTATGTTGGAAAATGAATTCTTTATCACAACGTTTCAGTAAAGCAAACACAAACACAGACCTCACCTACTGAATTTAGTTAAAGGATTATTATCATCATTGGGATGGGGCTATTTGCACTATAAAAAATACTAATTGATTGTTATTTTTTTGGGAAAGGAAAGGTAGGGAGTTTGAGGGATGCACAAATTTATTTTAGGCCCCGACCTCCCAAAGAATTCAAAGATGGAAGGTCAGCTGATGAGAGTCATTTGATAAATGAAAACCACTAGGTCGAGTCATTTGAGGCATGCAACTTATTTACTTCTTTTTTTTTAACCTTATATTTTCCCTAAGATTCGAACTTGAATGGCCAGATAAGTAAAGCAGCTTCAAAACCACTATGCCAAGCCCCCAAGGGTAAGCGGTGTCCTTGCTTATTTCATTAGGTAGAGTCAACTAAATATGCCCAGATTTTTCACAATTAATCTTGTTGTTCTCTAGTTATTATTAATTAGGTAAATTTGAATTCCTTTATCTTAACATATTTGAATTAGTAATCTCGAAAGTTTCAGTTAGTAATCTTTAAAATAACATAACTATGTTTCCATTTACGAATGTGTATAGACACATGTAGGTGTATGTTACACACAAACACATAAATGTTTTGACATTTTCCTTCTACTTTGTTCAAGCTTTAACACTACAAATACAAAACTAAACGGAAACAAAAAATCGTTTTTTTTCTCTATTGAAAAAAAGGGTAATTGGCATTGAGCCTCAGCAAGAAGGTGCATGTTGTCATTTGGTGGTTGGTTCAATGCCAGGAAGCCGTTTGTAACATCTTCAATTCAGGGGTGACCAAAGAAGTAAGGCCTGCCAGATGGTGAGTAACATACACCTACATGTGTCTATACACATTCGTAATTTCAGCGCTAGTGAAATTACTGACAAGCTCGGTGGCCATTTTGTAGATCCCGGATCTACGTTTGGAGAATGTCATCATCCCGTCATCCTCATTTTCAATTTGTAAGCTCTTTAATTTTCAGGTGTTAAAGAAAATATATGAGTTTGTCTGAGTTGTTTTGCTACATCAACTACTGCTAGTATATCATTAATAAATCTTTCTTAAATTTATTTCTAAAAAATTATTTTGCTAGATTTTTTAACTGATAATATCATTTGGGTAACTAATTAAAATAACCGTCCAATATTGTTACAATAATAATCCATAAATAGAAGTAATGAAGCCTTCCAATATTGTCAAAATAATAATCCGTAAATGGAAGTAATGAAGGAGCGAAATCAGCGTATTTAGTTGAGATCTTTAATTAGTAATTCTTGTAAATTATAGATTTTATTTTCTTCATCAAACAAGCAGTCACATAATTATATTCAGGTATATTAAAGCATATAAAGTGTTTGCACCTGCTCATTTCATGTTTTGAGAAAAAAGAGAAAACAGAAAAAGAAAGAAACTCATAAACCATAAGTTCTTAAATTGTCAATTAAAATTCTTCTAAATTGAAATTGATTTTATTCAAGTCTTTAACTGGTTAGTTATACCCATATATTTTGCATTAAAGGTTTAAAGCTCATTTTATAATAGTTTCTTAATTATTAATTTTTTACAGTTTAAATTATTCTAATTGCTCAATAAATATCAATAGATTTTACACCACAAAACTTGAAAGTTTTTCACATTATTTATCACATATTATTCTTCCCTATACACATAAGTCTCCCACTTTCAACAGCTTTTTATGAGTACTTTTTTCTTTCGCTTTCAGGCAATATTACATCATTGTACAGTCTATATATTGGCTTTCAAGATTTTATCTGCTAGTTCAAATTTCCAAAATTGAAGTTGAACGAGGGTTATAATGCCAAAGCAACAAAAAACTGTACTTTAAAACAGGAAAAACCAAATAATATATAAAGACGAGGTTTTCTAATATTACATCATTGTACGGTCTATATATTGGCTTTCATCTTTTATCTGCAAGTTCAAATTTCCAAAATTAAAGTTGAACGAGGGTTATAATGCCAAAGCAACAAAAAACTGTACTTTAAAACAGGAAAAAACAAGTAATATATAAAGACGAGGTTTTCTAATATTAACTTGGCTTTCTTAAGGGAGAAATTATAGAATATATCAGAGGTACCACGTCAGCCATACAACAAATAATTGATATTATGACATGTGTGCATTTTATTTAAAAAATCATGTAAGTGGTGGTTATATTAAATTCAACTACACATGACATGCATACATCAATTGGTTGTAATATATCAGAGGTATTATAGAATTTCTCTTCTTTAGGATATAGCTAACACTAACCTTTAGTCCGCTTAAAACTTTGGCATTGTAATGCATAAAATGAAAAATAAGAAGACTGAACAATTAAATCTGACTAAAATGACGTAATGCTAATTTTTTTTTTTAAATGTGAAATTCAATCAAGAACTTGAATGAAACAAATTTGAATTGACAACGACCTAAGTAATGTATTTTAAATAATTTTAGGGTAATTTCTTTCTACAAACGAGGACTCAAGAAACAAATACCCTTAAAATCATCATATATTTAGTCTAAATCAAAATCAATTTTTTCTTTGAATTTTTTTTTTAAGACAAGGGTAGGTAAATCCCAAAGTTTTTTTTTTTTTTACCTCTACCTACCAATATTCAAACTTCAGCAGCTAACCAAATAAGATTGTTAGAAAACCACTTGACCAAGCCCCTTGGGCACAATTTTTTTCTTATTTTTTATTTTTCTTTTTTAAAGATAGAGGGTGGGTAAAATCTCAATTGATTTTTTAATCTTCTATATCCCCGAGGATTTGATCTTGGGTGATTAATTAAATAAAACTATTTGAAAACCACTCAACTAGGCCCTCAAGGACAATCATATCTTAATTTACTTGTTCAGTAGGTAGAATTATTTAGATATACTCAGATTTTTTGTAATTAATGTTATTGTTTTCTAGTTCTCCATAATTAGGTAAATTTATCTGTATGATGCTTGAATTGGTAATCTCGAGGGCTTAAGTTAGTAAATTTCGAAAGAACATAACTAAGTTTACATTTACATATGTACAAACACATACACGTGCTCATGGGCATGGGTGTATTTTACGCGCTATTCTCTATACATATCATGATATTTTTCTTAAGCCTTGTTCAAGCTTTAATAGTACTAGTTGGAAAATAAAAGGAAAAAAATATTTTTTGTTGCATTGGATTTTTTTATTCATCAAAGAGCCGTAACCATACGTCAAGATCTCAAGACTTAAAATTGGTGTCTTCATCTTCTATTTCCTTTTTTAAGATTATTTCACAAAATATAACTAAACTAACTAAACGAACCATTCAACTTTTAGTTCTTTGATTCTCTCCCACAAGGGGCAAGGCCACCAACTATACTAGAAGATCCAAGAATTTAATGATCATACAGAATGAAAAAACATAAAGTTCGTTTCGGATATACGATTGATTAGATGGTGTAATATACAATTATTTTGTATTTTCATTTATTTTATTTTTTGTAATATTTTTTTATACACATTTTGACAACCTCAAATCAAAATCTTAGCTCCACTCTTGGTTACAAAACTATAGATCTCGTTATGGAGACCAAAATGAGACAAATAATTCTCTCTACAGCTTTCCCTCAACTCAACTCACGGAGCATTCTGCGAATTTTGCTCATCAATCAACCTTATAAAGATTGATCTTAACAAATCTAAAACCCTTCCACTCATTCTAACTAAGTTCTAACTAGGCTTGGCAAAAAAATGGACCTTCACAAGATTGCCTAGAAAAGGGCTTAAGAACAAAAACCCAGGGTAGATCTGGCCCTCTATTTTTTAAAATATAAATTTATGCATTAAAATAATAAATTAAAATTTAAAAGATATTAACAAAATAAAGAAAGAAAACTTAAATCCCTAATTCTATATCAATGATAATTCAGAGAACCTAAAATTATAATATTAAATTCTCTTTTAAACCTTAATTATTTAAGAAAGTGATTGAATTAGAGAATTTAGAATGAAAAAAAAAATTAACTCTTTAAACTTTATTTACTTCATTTATTTATGGAAAAATATTTACCGTCCACCCGTTTTTTCAAACTTTTTCAAAAATACACAATTCTTTTTTTTTTTTACTGAAATCCACCTAAAATTACATTTTGTTTCACTTTTCCACTTCCGTTTGGAATCTGTTAAGAAAACTAACAGAAATTTAAAAAAATGACCATTTTACCCCCAAAATGAAAATAACAATTTCACCCTAACAATTGCCAAAAATAATCAGATTAAATCTAAATATTTCTCCATCGGTCAATAAACAAATTAATTCCACAACTATCTAATGCGGGGGGTTTTTTTTTTTAAATATGTCTGTAATTAGAATGCTAAATTATAACAGTAGTATTAAAAATAACTCAATCTTGCAAATCATTAATTGAATTTAAGATAAGTAGAGTTTTATTATTTATTAAGTTATAATCTCTAGTAGTTAAGATTTTTTTTGTACTTCATTAACGTACCAATAATGATATTAATCATTAAATCTGATTATTTTTGGCATTTTTAGGGTGAAATTGTAATTTTTGTTTTGGGGGTAAAATGGTCATTTTTTTAAGTTTCCGTTAGTTTTCTTAACGAATTTCAAATGGAAGTAGAAAAGTAAAACAAAATGTAACTTTAGGTGGATTCCAACAAAAAAAAAGAATTGTGTATTTTTGAAAAAGACGGAAAAAAAAGGTGGACGGTGGATATTTTCCCTTTATTTATTTATTATTTTATTTTGAAATAGTCATTTTCTTTAATTCATTGTTGGTTATAATAATTTGTTGATTATTAACTTGTTACAAGTTTACAATAATTTAAAAAATTAAAAAATATAATTGAAAATCTTGCGGTTAATTTTACCTTCTAATTGTCCAATTAAAATTTGAAAATCTTGCCCCCAAATTGTAATAGTCAATCACTGTCTTCTTCTCCCTTTTCCCACTTGTCTTTTTGCAATAGTGAAACTAGGGCTGCCCCTTGCTTTTAAAACCAAATTTCATGGTAATTTTCATCCAAGTCCAAGGCTTAATATTAATTACACATCAAGTGAACATTTTTTTTGGACTTTGGACTTCTAGGCCCCAAATAAGATGGACCCAACAAATCTGCCCCTCCAGATAATTTAAGGGGCACTACCAAGCCCACTTTCTACATACAGTTTTTAAGTTTCTCCTTGGGCAATGGTTTTGTCATTATATTTGACCCATTCTCCGTTGTGTGTATCTTCTCAAGCTACAATTGTTTCTTCTCAAGCACATCTCGTATCCAATGATACCTCACATCAATGTGCTTGGAGTATGAGTGGTATGTTGAATTCTTTGCTAAGTGAATGACACGTTAACTGTTGCAATATACAACAAAGTTGTCTTACTTCACACCCAACTCCTGTAGGAAATTCTTCATCCACAAGATTTCTTTACAACCTTCGGTGATTACAATATACTCTTCTTCTATGGTAGACAGAATAACACATTGATGAAGTCTAGACTGCTATAAGACTGCTCCCCCTGCAAAGATGAGCAATATATCCTTATAGGGATTTTCTAAAATCAACATCTCCCGCTATATATGCATTCATGTACACTTGTAACACAGGTTTGTCACCACCAAAACATAAACATGCCTTGGAAGTACCTCTGAGATATCTGAGAATCCGCTTCACTGTTGTCCAGTGTTATTTGCCTAGATTGGAGAAAAACCAACTGATTACACCAGTTGAATGAGTAATATCTAGTTTTATATAAACCATGACATACATTAAACTACCAACTACTGAAGCATAAGGAACTCATCACATCTCTTGCTTCTCTTTCTCACTTGCAGGACAATGCTTGGAACTAAGATTGAAATGGCCCGCAAGTGGAGAACAAACATATTTTGCCTTACTCATGTTAAATCTTTTAAGAACCTTTTCAACATATGCTTCTTGAGGTAACCATAACTTTTCAGATTTTCTATTGCGGGTAATCTTCATGCCAAAAATGTATTTCGCCGATCCAAAGTCCTTTATTCCAAAAGACTTGCTAAGCTCTTTCTTCAGATTGTCAATCTTACTAGTATCCTAGCCAACAATCAACACGTCATCCACAAAAACATGATGAAATCATTATCAACAAACTTCTTCACAAAAATGCAATGATAACACATTATCTTGTTAAAACTATGATTCTTCATAAAAAAAAATCAAACTTCTTGTACCACTTCCTTGGTGCCTATTTCAGCCCATACAAACTTTTCTTCAACTTGCACGCAAGTTTTTCTTTGCCTTTGACATTGAACCCTTCAAGCTGCTCCATGTATATTTCCTCCTCTAAGTCATTGTGCAAGAAAGTTGTCTTTACATCAAGCTATTCAATCTCCAAATTCAAGCTAACTACTAATCCCAAAACTACTCGGATAGAAGACATCTTTACCACAGGAGAAAATATTTCTTCAAAATCAACTCATTTCTTCTTACGAAAGCCCTTCACAACCAATCTAGCCTTGTACCGATGTTGTGAGTTATTTTCAGTCTTCATTCTGTAAACCCATTTGTTCTTCAGTGCCCTCTTTCCCTTAGGAAGCGTTACTAAGTCATAAGTGTGATTCTAATTGAAGGATAACATCTTCTCTTGCATGTCTTTAACCCACTCATTTTTATGCTGGTAAGACATGGCTTCTTCAAAACATTCTGGCTTCTCTCTATCTGTAAGTATCATATATTCATGTGGAGGATATCTAGTGAAAGGTCGTTGTTCTCTAATGGATCTTTTTAATTTTGGCTCAACATGTAGTGCTGATGGTTCTCGAGCTGCCTAGTCAATTGGTTCTGCTAGACTATCATTATTATCCTCTCCAGCTCCCCCATGATCATCATGAACTACAAGTGGAAAAACTGAAGTTGGAATAATAAGAATCTTTGGAGATGACTGAGACTCATCACTTTTCTTTGCATCACCATATGATCTTTAAAGAATACGACATCTCTACTTCTGATCAATTTCCTTTCTACTCAGGGCTGGCTCAACCATATTTGGGGCCCTAGGCCAATGGTTTTAATTAGTTCTTCTTAAAATTTAGGACAATATATATGTATATATATATTAGTTCTATATTATTTATTGAAAATCAATTCTTTAAACAATCTAAAACGTAAAATTATTAAATAAAATTATATTCTATTATTTCTAATTCATAAAATTTTAATTCAATTATAACATTTTCACTTATTTTTTTAACTCAAATTACATTTTTTTTACTGCTCCTTTTCTAGTTTAAACTAATTTTTCTATTCTTCTATTTTCTAAAGTTTTTTTATATAGTTTTATTTCAAAATAGATAAAACAAGCACACAAAAAAATAGTATATGAATAAAATTATATATTAAAAAAAATAAGAACAAATAAATAACACAACTAATTAAGAGAATAATAAAAAGATAAAATCTAGAATTTGAGGTGAAATCATAAATTAACTTTATCTTTATATTAATTGTTTGAGGATTTGAGTAATGACCAATAGCCATAGAGAATAGAGAAAACCATTATATTTTTTCTTTTTCTTCTTGAGTGGAGAGTAGAGGAAGTAGGATTTTTTTCCTCTCTCTCTTTCTTTCTCTCAAACACCAAGAACATATCGTGTCTTGATTGTTGGAGGGAAAAACTAATGGATAAGTAATAAAATGTGGGGCTTTTATAGAGGTTTAAAATGAATATAAAACTTTTTAATTATAACATATTAATTCTAATAATGAAATAAAGAATTTGTAGGATTGAAACTATTAATTTATCAGTTTTGTAGGAATTAAAACTACTAAGTACTACATTAAATAAACTTTACAGGAATTTGATAGTTTATTTGGGAAAAAATAAATACAAAATAATCATAAATTAAATGCATAATAATGACTTTTAAATTCACTTTCCCTTTTTATATACAAAATAATCATCTCATGGGGCCTTCATATAAAGCGGGGCCCTAGGCAACTGCCTAAGTTGCCTAGAGGTCAAGTTGTTACTGTTGCCACTAGATTCCATAATCTGTTCCCAAATTCTTCATGCCCATAGCCTAAGAAAATGCATTCTTTGGTTTTATCAACAAGCTTCGATCTCTCATCTTTTGGGATGTGAACATATACTCCACAACCAAACACTCTCAAGTGTTTATAAGAAACATTTTTCCCAATCCAAACTCTCTTAGGTACATCGCCATCTAACGGAGCTGAAGGAGAAAGTTTAATTAAGTCAACTGTAGTGCGCATAGCCTCAGCCCAGAAAGATTTAGGAAGCTTGGCATCATAAAACATACACCTGACCCTCTCTTCAATTGTTCTATTCATCCTTTCTGCAATGTCATTCTGCTGTGGGGTTTTTGGTACAGTATTCTGAAGTCTGATTTCATAGGATCTGTAATATTGCTCAAATGGCACTCTGTACTCACCACCATTGTCTGCCCTGACACGCTTTAATTTTCTTCATGTCCCTCTCTCAACATAAGCATGAAAGAACTTAAACATATCAAGCACATGGTCTTTAAATTTCAAAGCAAAAGCCCACACTTTTCTAGAACAAGCATCAATAAAAGTCACAAAATAAAGTGCACTTCCTATTGATATACTTTGCATCATGCAAACATCAGTGTGGATTAAATCAAGGATTTACGACTTTCTAGATGGAGAAAAGCTTTTAAAAGCTACTCCGTGTATCTTTCCAGCTAAGCAATAAACCCAAGTCTAAAGGGACATACCTCCGAAGTTGGGTAGAAATTCTTTTCTGGCAAGAGTTTCTTATCATTTCTCACCAATCTGACTAAGTCTTTTATGCCATGTCTCAATGTCAAAATCTTTTACACTCACATTCACTTCTTCTTTCTTGATCTTGGCTTCATCATATAGAGAATGTTTACTTTCCTCCCCTTAGCTAACACTAGGGAGCCTTTGGTAAGATTCCATTTTCCTTCACCAAATTGGTTAATATAACCATCATCGTCAAGCTTGCCTATAGAAATCAAATTAAGGCAAATATCTGGTATATGTCTGACAATCTTGGATGCTCCTTCATTTCCCATCCGAACATGGTAATAATCACCATTAACATAGGATGTGAAGTAATCACGATGTGCAGTAACATGAGATGAAGCACCCAAATTAATCACCCAATCATTAATATGGCAAGTGAGATTTACTAAGCTCTCATTATAAACAATACCTAAATCACTATCAATTATGGCTGCAGTATTCTTTTTGTCATTTTTTTGACCATCGCCTTTTTCTTTCATCTGTTCTCTTTTCTACAATCTACACTCTCTTTTAACGTGACCCATTTTCTAACAGTGCACTTCGTATTTCTACTCTAGTACTTAGATATTCCTTTAGGGTTATCTTTTACTAGCGAAAATTTCTACTTTAGCTTCTCCCCTGCCTTTCTTGCTTTTCTTAAACAAGTGCATCTGACTTAGAGGGAACTGCTTCAACACTCTTTCTTCTAGATTCCTCATTTCGCAGCCTATCTGTAACCATATCCAAGGTTAATTTCTCATTCGGCGCTAAATTATTCACTGCCACCACTAATATCTCCAAACTATCAGGCAAATAACTAAGCAACAACAATGCTTATAACTCATCATCTAAAATAATTTTCATAGTAGTCAATTGATCAACCAAGCCTTGAAATTCACTAGTGTGTTCAGTTATACTGCGCCCCTCTTTGTATTTCAAGTGACAAGCCTTTTCATTAAATTGGCTTTATTCTATATTGTCGACTGCTCATAAATTGTTTTCAATTTCCTCCAAAGAACATCAGCCCTAGTTTCCTTTACGACATGGTGGTATACACTCTGATCAATCCATGAACTAATAGTACCCAGATCCTTCTAATTTAATTGCGTCTATTTCTTATCATCTAAATCGGTGGGTCTACCTTCTTCGCCTTCAATGGGTTCATGTCAATCTTTCATGTACAACAAATCTTCTATCCTACACTTCTAAATACCAGAATTCCATGATTTTAATTTAATCATACATGTCAAGGATTCCTCCATCTCAACCACACAAGTAATAAAACCACAACCTGACACTCGGGTACCACTTTATTGGGAAAGGGACTCATACAAGCAACTGTAAATTAAGAAAAAACCCAACTCTTTCCCTCTTTATGAGATTAAAATAGGATGTACACCACAAATAAATAAGTAGAAAAATAAACCAACAAAATCCAAAGTAAAAATAAACCGCAAGATACACATATTTTTACGTGGAAAACCCAAAGTGGGAAAAACCACGGACAGTAGTTCGATAAAATCTTCCACTATATTAATGGGATTACAACATAAATTCTTCTCTAGATAATACTAGAGGTTACCAACACCAAGAATCTCAATATTCTTGGCTTACAATAACAATCTAATAATCATCTCTCTAACAAGTGGGTATCTCAAATAACAGTGAACGAGAGGATAAAATAAAAATCAGGACTATTAGGATTGTAAAAGGCGATGCGAGGAACTTACCCTCAAATTTTGGGAGAAATTAGAGTTAATTTTGCCTTCCGATCGTCCAATTAAAGAAAATTTTACCCTCAAATTGTAATAGCCAATCATTGTCTTCTTCTCTCTTTTCCCACTTGTCTTTTTGCAATAATGAAACTAGGGCTGCCGATTGCTTTTAAAGCCAAATTTCTTGGCAATTTTCATCCAAGTCCAAAGCTTAATGTTAATTACACATCAAGCAAGCCTTTTTGGGGCTTCGGGCTTTTGGGCCCCCAAATGAGATGGGCCCAAAAGATTTATAGGTTTTGCTTGATTTATTTACCGGTGATGGCAGATGTTTTGTGTTTGCTTGATGCTTGATTCGTAGTAAAAGTTGTTTGATTATCAAGCGATCAAAATGTTATTTTTTGCTTATAATTATAATTTGTATTTTTGTTTATTCAATATATTAGGAATTATTAATTATGTTTTAACTGTATCTAATTTTGTGTATTTTTGTGTGTTTATTAGGTAAAATATTAATTTCACATAATTCGAGGCTTCAAACAGATAAATGAATGTCAAATTTGGATTCTTGAGATCCGAAAACCTTAAGATGAGTCAAGATTAGCTTAAAATTGAGCTTGTGCAAAAAGTTAACTTTTTTCTATTGATCGGGCACTGATTGGATGATAAAATGAGCTTACAATAGATATGAGTGCACTGGATAACTGTCAATTTTGACTAAATCTCAACCATTCATGATTCAATGGTCACGATCGTGCCACATGGCAATGGTTGGTGAAGCAAGTTATAGGATTCGAATCTTTGTATTCAGGTCGACCCTATCTACCCATTTACCTGCCAAATCTCAACTGTTCTTTGACCAAATCGAACGCTTCACAAGATTCCACTTGTACTGTTGACTTTGAAGTTTGACCAGCCATTGGATCTTTATCTAATGGTTGTGTAGAGTGCATGCATAAAGCTTATGATGGACCGCAATACACTAGAATATAAATTTATTTTTCTATAAATAGAGCCTAATTTTTATGTTTCGATCATCTCTCTTCTTCTCAATTTCTCTCAATTTCCTTGTAATATTGTTTTTTAGGTGTGTTTTAATATTTTGCATAATTATTTTTATAAATAAATTTAGTTTTATTTTCAATTTTCATTTATTTTAATCCTTTTAATTATAAGTAATTTAATTTTAATAATTATTTTTATTTCAATTATGCTTAACTAAATAATAATAGTTAGGGTAAGGTGAAACTCTTAGGAATTAAATATGATTTAAGCAAAATCTATTTTTAATTATATAAATTAAATTATTTTCTATTTAATTTTATACATATTTTATATTTTGAAATTTTGATTTATAGTAGACAAACAAGGGAGTATGACACAATAAATTCTTAATATCTTAATATAAGGTATGGTAAAATGGTATTTTGACTTATTGTAGACAAATTAAATTTTGGCACAATAAATATTTAATTCATAATAAAATTAATGGGAAAATAATAATAATTTATATAATTAATCTTTTGGGTAATAGATCTAAAAAAATGGCAAAAGGAATTTATTAAATTTTATTTACTATTAAGAGTAGATCCATAACCCTAATTATTTCAATTTCATAGTTTCATTTAAATTAAGTTGCATATATTCAAGTTTTTTTTTTTAGATAAAAGAAAATAAACAAATTAAATCTTTTCTCTGTAGATCAATTTCAGACTCACTGAGCTATAATATAACAAGACACTCTTATACTTAGAAGTTAAAAATCATTTTTAAGTAGTGTCAATGCTACTGGCTGTGATTATTGGTGATGTGTTGGATGTTGCACGGTGCTGGTGATTTACTTTTAGCATATCAGTTTTATGGTTTGATGAGCAATTTATTTTGTGTAATGGATCATTAGTTTATGTACTTTTAGCATATTTTTTTAGCACATAATATGTGTCTTGGATGGTTGAATTTGACAGAACTATTTGTGTGCAAAGTGTAATGATTTGCCAGTATTTTCATTCAATGGACATATATTTCTATAATTTTTTATTTGCAAATTTTTATTTCTTTTATTTTTTTTTAATTTTTTCAAATAAACATTGACACCATGGTGTTAGTCTTTTGATGGTGTTATTGTAATTTTTTTTTAATTCCATAGTGTGATTATTCTTGTGAGTCTGTTGTATTAGCATTTGTTCAGAAGCATATTGATTGAATTCATTGACACTAAATTATAGTGTTAGTATTTGCTGAGTATTTGCTGAATAAAAATTCTTTGATACTAACACTCAATGTTAGCGAAACATATTGCTGACATTAATTAGATGTCACTGAATGTCATTTTCTTCCTACTAGTACTCAAAATTTTACATTCGATGGTATCGATTATAATGCCTTTCAGCCATTACCCATCAGTGATAATATTATATTGCTACTTATTTTTTTCTTCAAGTTTAAATATAGTTTGACATCTCTAATTTCGTGTACTACTTCCAGAAGGTCTAAGATTCAATTCTAAAATTGCAAGATTTTTAAGTTTTTTAATTTAATTTATGTTTGTGGATTAATTCATTTTTAATTGATTAGATTAGTGAAATATAATGATTTTTTTAGTCGAATAAAATGTATGTTCATTGGATTGTGTATACACATTATAAATTATAAATTAATTATTAATTTATCGATTAATTAATACCTCTTTAAATTAATAGGTTTTTGTGGTTCCGAAATTATTAATTTATAAAGTTTTTACTGTATCTCCTGCAAAATTCAAACTTGAGTGGCCAACTAAATAAAACTGTTTGAAACCTACTCGAGCAAGATCCCAAGGGCAATTGTTATCTTTGCTCATTTATAAGGTAAATTAGCTAGATATGCACAGATTTTTCATAATTAATGTTGTTGTTCTCTAGTTTTACATACTTACGTAAATTTGAATTCATTTATCTGCAGCATGCTTGAATAAGTAGGTCTTGATTTAGTATTTTTTTTAAAGAGCATAACTAAGTTTATATTTATGTATGATATACACATGCACACGCTCACGCGCATGGGTGTATTTTACGTGTTGTTCCCTATAAATGTCTTGACATTTTCCTTCAGCCTTGTTCAAGCTTTAAATTAACATTACTAGAAGAAAAAAAGAAGAGAAAAATCCTTTTTTTTTATTGTATTTAAAAGAGGGCAATTGGCGTTGAGCCTCAACAAGGGGTGATTGTTGTCATTTGGTGGTTGGTTCAATCCTATGATGCGGTTTGCAACAACTTCAATGGAGGGATGGCCAAAGGAGTAACGCTTGCCAGTGGTGGGGGCACGACAACGCCAATCTCAGCATTAGTTAGAGTGACAAGCTCATTGGCCTTCTTGTAAATCCCGGATCTACGTTTAGAGAGTGTGATAATTCTATCATCCTCATTTTCAATCTTCATCATCTCAATCTCCAGCTTCTCAAAGATTCGGAGATGAGAAGGATTGAAAATGGGGTGACAGGGATGATAAACATTCGCCAAACATAGATCCGAATTCTGCAAAAAGGCAAGTGAGCTTGTTAATCTCACTGGCGCTGAGATTGTATCGTGGCAATCTCAATAGGAAGCCTTTCTCATTTCGTCACCCCACAATTGAAGCTGTTGCAAATAGTTTCCTAGATTGAAGCAGCCAGAAAATGACAATACTCATCCACTTTTTTTAGGCTTACCACCAGCTGAGAAATAAATCATTAAAAGCATGCAAATGTACTTGTAGAAAAATAATCAAGCTCGAGAATGAAAGATACAACTTCGGGTGGCGCTTTTAGATGAAGAATTCACAGGCGGCCTTAAAAGTTTGTGATAGAGCTCTTGATTTGGGGTAGTGCATCAAATCTTAAGAAAGGCTTCGAATTATTGACTTGAAACTTGATGTAACATTTTTTTTTATGTTGGAAATATGAATAGGTCATAATCTGATCGAAGTCTGAATATGTTAAAATGCATAAATTTGAATGCACATTAATTTTCCTTTTCTTAGTATTTTTTTTTTTAATACATTGGAGCCTAGTAGGAACTAGGATATAACTGATCGGGGAACAGAGGTCTCATACATATCATTACATAACCAATATCCAACCCCCTCGAAGGGGTTATCAAAAACATGAAAACTGAGAGGCAAGGATCCTGCGAACTTGGCCATGAAATCAGCAGCAAAATTAGGTTCACGATATATGTGCTTTATGGAGATTCGCCAATCTCTATTCATTAACTTCTTGATGGCATTGATAAGTGAAAGGTTGGCATTAGGCACCGATCTTGTGGAACAGATAACTTGGAAGATACATTGGCTATCCACCTCTGCCTCCAAGTAATGGATACCACGATCCCAAGCAAGGCGTACACCTTGAAACAGACCCTGTAGTTCAGCTGAAGTCACCGAACAAAGACCAATCTTCATTCCAAAACTGAACTGCCACTTGCCAGAGCAGTCCCTCACCAAGCCTCCAGCACTTGCCAAACCATTCCTTAATCAAGAGCCATCTGTATTCAATTTGAAAAATGGTTCAGAGGGAGCTTGCCAGTCAATTTCTTTGATGATTTTTCTACCACGAACGAAATGGAGGCCTGATTTTGCATTATGGATGTCATGAACCCAAGATTGAATTTCAGTGACCATTTGAGTGCAGCAAGGTGCATTATGTGAGAAGATAAATTGGTTATGCCAAACAAGCAAGCCCAATCATCCATAATCTCATTGATACCAGCCTTTCCCAAGTTGAAGCATAACCAATCACGAATATTAAGAGAGAAAAATGATTGCCTGAACATATTTGGAACCAAATAATTCCATATTCTTTTTGTAACTACATAATCTCAAAGGGCATGAATCACATCTTCTTTTTTCTGACCACAACATTCACAAATCATGGAGCTCTGGATGTTCCTCTTGAATAACTCCTCTTTAGTTTTAATCCGTCCATGCATTACTAGCCACAAGAAAATACGAATTCGCTGGGGTCCTTGCCAATGCCAAATCAATTTCCATAAATGAGTATTATTGTTGCAGATTAGATAATTAAGAGACAGATAAGCTGACTTAGATGTGAAATTGCCTGACTTGGAATGAGCCCAAAAAGGTTGGTTTTCACAACCTTCATCCGAAGGGGGCTTGATTGCTGTAATCTGGGGAAAGATCTGATTAGGAAGGAAATGACCAAACATACTCCAGTTCCAATTCCCCTCATCATCCACAAAATCCACCACACATTTATTCTTCAATTCATCCAGTAGTTGAGTTATAGTATGATTAGCAATGAGAAGCTCTTCTGAAACCCAACTTTGATGCCAAAAATTTACCTTATTCCCTTTTCCAATCGACCATCTCGTGCCCTGCAACACATATTTCCATATTCTGCTTATGCTTTTCCAGAGATAAGAGCTGCGTTTATTCTCAAGCGTAGAGGGAATAAAATCTAAATTAAGCCTATTTTTTTATCTTAAAACCTGAATCCATAGGCTGTGAGGGGAAGTCAGCATATTCCATCCGATTTTCATAAGGAGTGCATTATTCATATTTTCAAGATTTTTAAAACCAAGACCACCTTCAGCTTTTGGTGAACAGATCGTTTTCCAATTAATCAAGCCGAGTTTATGGCTTTCATTCTTACTCCCTTAAATAAATCTTCGAGAAATATGGTCGATTTTATCCAAAATTCCATGAGGAATCCTTGTTGTTTGCATGGCAAAAATAGGGACTGCCTGAATTACTGATTGAGCTAGAGTAATTCTCCCAGCAAGGGAGAGATGCATTGCATTCCATCCAGACAATTTTTTATCAACATTATCCACAATTTCTTGATAAATGGCTTTGGTCACTCTATTGTGAAGTAAGGGCATTCCAAGATATTTTCCAAGATTATCCGTTGTAGCGAATCCCAATGAATCACTAATTTTTCTTGCTTTTTTTGCTACAACATTCTTTGAAAAATAGACCCGAGTCTTCTGTTTGCTAATCAACTCTCCAGAACAACTACAAAAAATGTTCAGCACTTTATTGATCACGTGGGCTTGGTTACAATAAGCCTCAGCGAGAAGAAGTAGGTCATCCGCAAAAAAAGAGGTGAGATAGAGGAACACCATTGCGCGAAAGACGTATAGGACACCAACTTCTATCCCTTACCGCTAAATTAATCGCATGACTAAAGCACTCAATACATAGAACAAAAATATAAGGAAAAAGAGGGCTGCCTTGTCGGATTCCTCTATGTTACAGAGCATGGTTAAAATATGAAGTTGCAAACATAAGATGATTTCCCTGCTGACGTGTTATAGTTAGTTAGCTGACTCAGTTTACTGTTAATGAGTTTGTTAAGCGTGTATATTTGTTGTAACAGACTCAAGTGAGTGTAATCATCTTTGTATATAAACAGAGCTCAGATCATTATTATGATTGAGTTAACAGTTTCTAATAAAATCCAGATTCTTCTTAAGTGTTCTTTTTCTTTTTCTCATTAACTTTCTTATTAACCAAACACATTATATTACAAATTCTTTCATGGTATCAGAGCTAGACATGACGAGCTCTAATCAAATTTCAGGATCCTATAGCTTTGTAACTCCTGTCAAATTAGATCAGAATAATTTCATTATTTGGCGAACTCAGATCTTAGCATCGAACTTGTCCAGAGCAATTTCTCTCATCAGCTAGCACTATTACTGAGAATCAAGAGATCAATCCAGAGTATACAGCTTGGATTAAGACTGATCAATTGATTCTGAGTTGGATGATGTCGTCTATCCAACAAAACTTACTTGCAACAGTGATTCATTGCTCCACTGCTAAAGAGCTTCTAGATGCACTCACAAGTATGTTTATCTCTCAGTCTCAGGCTAGAATTATGCCTCTTAAAATGCAGATTCAAACACTTAAAAAAGGATCTATGTCTATGATTGATTACTTTGCTAAAATGAAAAGGTTATCTGATAGCTTAGCCTTGGCTGGAAAACCTGTTGAATTGAATGACTTTATTCAACATGTGTTAACTGGACTGGACTCTTCAGATTATGAATCTCTGGTTACTAGTGTCTTAGCTAGAGGTGACAAGATAGGTCTTGATGAATTTTATTCCTTACTGTTAAGTCACGAAAATAGAGTTAAGCAGAGGAAAGGCAAAATTGCCAGTGATGTTACACATAATCTGACAACTAATATAGCTCAAAAGCAATATAATTCTGGGAAAAATGCTGGTGGTAACCAAAAATACAACAATGGAACTTATGGAGGTGCTTACAACTCTGGTTTTGGTGGTAATAGTATGAGACAGTCTGGTGATCTTAATTCAACAATCATCTGTCAAATCTGTTTTATACCTGGTCATGGAGCCAATAAGTGCAGAAACAGGTACAACTCTGCTTTTGTGCCTTCAAGGAATCAAGCTAGAGGAGCATTTAATGGCAACTTTAGGCCTGGTCAAAGAAACTTTGGAAGAGGTTTTGGAAATGCTGGTGGTAGATTTTTTAATGGAACTTATGGCAGAGGTTTTTATCCTCATTCTGGCAATATGTTTGGTCAGCCTAATTTTGGAAATTCTAATATGCCAAGAGGTTCTGGTTATCAAGGTTATATGATGTACTCAGATCCTGCTGCATTTTATGTTGCCCATCCTGGAAGCTCCTCTGGTGCCAGTCCTTCTGCACCTGCTTTTTGTTCTAGTGGAGATTATAACAGTGGATGTTCTTCTTCAGCTCCATTAGTGCCTGCTCCAGAAATTGTTGAAGATCCTACTTGGTACATTGATAATGGTGCTACTAATCACATCACTAATGATTCAGGTAAACTTCTTGCACCCAAAGCTTACACTGGAAATGAAAAATTACTTCTTGGGAATGGTTCCTCTTTGCATATTATTCTCATTGGATTAGTATTGCTAAACACAACCACACATGAGCCTTTATTACTAAATCATGTTTTCATGTTCCTCAAATAACCAAAAATTTACTTAGTGTCTCAAAACTCTTAGCTGATAACAATGTTACTATTGAATTCCTTGCAAATTCTTATTTTGTTAAGGCCAGAAGCTCAGGGATCATTTGCTTAGAGGAATTGCAAAAGGAGGATTGTATCAAGTCCAAAGTGCATCTCAATTCTCTCAAGATAGCACAACTTTGTTATGTCAATCTTCTTCCAATAAATTTGAGTCTATGTTTGCTTATTTTCCTTCTATGTCTTGTAATCCTTCTGGTTCACTAAACAGTTCTGATTCAATCAATCATATGTCATGTAAGTCAGCCTTCGTAGCTAGTGCAAGTGTAGTAGATGTTAATCTGCTTCACAAAAGGCTAGGGCATCCTGCTTTTCATACTCTTAAAACTGTATTGAAGGATTGTATTGCTAGTACATTTAATAAAACTAAGACCTTGAACTTTTGTACTGCCTGCCAATTTGGCAAAAGCCATTTGTTACATTTTGATTCTGTTACCACAAAAACAACTGAACATCTTTAGCTTTTATATGCTGATCTTTGGGGTCCCTCACATGTTACTTCAATTCAAGGCTATTCTTACTATCAGTCAATCTTAGATGATTTCAGTAGATTTACATGGATTTTCCCTTTATCTGCTAAGTCTGATGCACTACAAGTGTTCATAATCTTCAGAAGCTTCATTGAAAAGTTCTTGAATAACAATATCAAAACTGTGCAAACAGATTAGGGAGGGGAGTTTAGAAGTTTTTCTACTTATCTTGCTTAATCTGGAATCCAATTCAAGCATCCTTGTCCTTATATTCACCATCAAAATGGTAGAATAGAGAGAAAACACATGCATATTGTAGATATTGGCCTCACTTTGTTAGCTCAAGCAAATTTGCCACTCAAATTCTGGTGGAATGCTTTTCACACAGCTGTTTTTCTCATCAATAGGTTACCAACTCCAACCTTAAATAACATTTCTCCTTATCAGAAACTCTTTGATCAAAAACCAAATTATAACTTTCTTAGAATTTTTTGTTGTGCTTGTTATCCCTATCTCAGGCCATATAATAAACACAAGCTTGATTTTAGATCAGGAAGATGTGTTTTTATTGGCTACAGCAGTCAACACAAAGGGTATCAATGTCTTCATTCCTCTGGTCGAGTGTATATCTCAAATCATGTAATTTTTTATGAGAATTCTTTTCCATATGTGTCTGGTTCAAATTTTTCTTCTGTCTCTCAGTCTTGCATCTCATCAAATACAGTCTCTCCTGACTTCACTTCTTTTACTCATTTTCCAATACAATCTCCTCTGCAACCTCAATCAGCAAGTGATTCCTCAGAGACTTCATCTCCAGCTCCTAGAGAGGTATATACTCCTTCTCCATCTCTATCTTCTTCTCATATACCTTCTCACACAGAACAACCATCTGACACTTTATCCTTAAGTAATATTAACTCACCACCTCATGTAATACATGCTGCACCTCCAGTAGGACATCCTATGATAACCAGATCTAAGGTTGATATTTTTAAACCAAAATCATATCTTGCTGATCTTTTGGCTAAACCTTCAGAACCTACATCTATAACCCAACCAATTTCTTATCCAAAGTGGTTCAAGGCAATGCAAAAGGAGTATCAAGCTCTTATAAGCAATGATACTTGGGACTTAGTTTTACCTCCAACGCCTGTCAAAGTAATAGGAAGTAAGTGGGTTTTCAGAATCAAACACAACTCATATGGTACCATTTCTAGATACAAAACAAGACTTGTAGCTAAAGGATTCCATCAAACACATGGAGGAGATTATACTAAAACCTTCAGTCTAGTTGTGAAAGCATCAACAATTAGAATAGTGTTAAGCTTAGCTGTTATGAATAAGTGGATTTTAAGACAGGTTGATGTCAATAATGCCTTCTTAAATGGCATTTTGGTTGAGGATGTATATATGGCACAACTTGCAGGGTTTACTGATTCCACCAAGCCTAATCATGTCTATAAACTCAAGAAGGCCGTCTATAGATTAAAACAGGCCCCCAGAGCATGGTTTGACAGGTTCAAATCTGCTATGGTATCTCAATGGAGGTTTCTCAATTCTAAGTCTGATAGTTCACTCTTCTATAAGTGGGAAAATGGCCACATTTTGGTTGTTCTAGTATATGTGGATGATATCATTGTTACTGGTTCTAACTACCAACTAGTGCAGCAAATGATTCTTAATATGCAGAAAACCTTTGCTTTGAAGGACTTGGGAGAGTTGAATTATTTTTTTGGGATTGAAGTATCCAAAACAACAAATGGATTCTATCTTTCTCAAGCAAAGTATATAGTTGACCTCTTAACAAAGCATAATATGGCAGATTGTAGCCCAGTTCCTACTCCCATGTCCACAGGACATCAGCTCAGAAAAGGATCAGGTTCAACTATTTCAAATGCATCTCAGTATAGAAGTATAATTGGAGCATTGCAGTATGTGACACTAACAAGGCCTGAGATAGCTTTCTCTGTTAATAAACTTAGTCAATATCTGTCTTCACCAACTGCAGAACATTGGGAAGCTTGTAAGAGACTTTTGAGATATTTGAAGGGCTCTATTCATTTTGGTCTGCATTTTTATCAGTTTGGAACTTTACAAGTGAATTGCTTTAGTGACTCAGATTGGGCGAGTGACAAAGATGATAGAAAGTCAGTTGCTGGATATGCAGTTTACATTGGCTCAAACTTAGTTTCCTGGTGTTCTAAGAAGCAACTAGTGGTATCAAGGTCCAGTACTGAAGCTGAGTATAGAGCTTTAGCTCAGGCCACATTTGAAGTTGTATGGATTCAAGCTTTGCTTGGTGAACTCAATATTAAGCTTGCTGCAACTCCTATAATGTGGTGTGATAATCAAGGAGCTATAGCATTAGCTTACAATCCAGTATATCATGCTAAAACCAAGCATGTGGAACTAGATATTCATTTTATCAGGGAAAAAGTAGCAGCAAAGAAGATTGTTGTGCAATTTGTTCCCAGTGAAGATCAAACTGCAGATATACTTACCAAGCCATTAACTTTTGATCAGTTTCATTACCTTCGAAGCAAGCTAAATGTTCACCCTGGACAGTTTAGCTTGAGAGGGGATGTTACAGAGCATGGTTAAAATATGAAGTTGCAAACATAAGATGATTTCCCTGCTGACGTGTTATAGTTAGTTAGCTAACTCAACTTACTGTTAATGTGTTTGTTAGGCGTGTGTATTTGTTGTAACAGACTCAAGTGAGTGTAATAATCTTTGTATATAAACAGAGCTCAGATTATTATTATGACTGAGTTAATGATTTCTAATAAACTCCAGATTCTTCTTAAGTGTTCTTCTTCTCTTTCTCGTTAACTTTCTTGTTAACCAAACACATTATATTACAAAATCTTTCACTCTAGAGGGGGTGAATTCCTCAATGAGCTCTCTTTCTCATAGAATTTGCATTCTAGCCATGGTAATGCATTCCATTACAATCCGAATAAACTCCTTAGGTAGTCCAACATCCTTAAGAGTATCGTGGATGAATTCCCACCTAATCCGATCATACGCTTTCTCAAGGTACACTTTGATAGCCATCTGCCCAAATTTTCCTCTTTTATTTCTCATTGTGTGGATAATTTCTTGTGCCACCACAATATTCTCTGTAATTTGCCTTCCGCGAACAAAGCTTGTCTGGGTTGGTCTGATCAAATTAGGTAGAATTACCTTTAACCTATTTGCCAATATTTTTGTAACAGTTTTGTACATCACTGGACAAAGGCTAATAGGAAGGAACAATTTCAAATTGGTGAGGTTGTTAGTTTTCGGAACAAGGACAATAATGGTCTTATTAAGCTCTGGAGGGAGGGGATTGCCTTTAAAAATATTACTTATAAGATCAGAAATTGATGAGCCTACCACATCCCATTGCAACTGGTAAAATATAGCATGAAGATTATCAATTTCAGGAGCTTTCAAAGGGTTCATTCTAAAAACCGTAGTTTTAATTTCCTCATTTTGGACAGGTATGTTAATCTCAGTTAAACTGTAGTCTTCAATTCATGGGAAAGCTTTAGCAATAGGATAATTAAAAATCACTTCATCATCACAAGTAAAAAGTTTAGAGAAAAAATCAATGGCATGGGACTTCATCTTTTCTTTATTATAAATCCACGTACCTTCATTGTTCTGAATTGTATCCACCTGATTTCTTCTTCTTCTTGTTATGTTTTTCTATGGAAGAAAGCAGTGTTTCTATCACCACATGAAATCCATTCTCTCCTCGACTTTTCGTACCACAGCAGCTCCTCTTGGGATAAAATAGTTTCAAGCTCCATCTTCAATTTGGTTTCAAGCTTGAGAAGTCGATATGAATCAAATCTCTCCAGAGCATGCTGAATGCCATTTAATCTCGCCAATATTCCCAAAGTTCTTTTTATTCCACCCACTAAATTTATCCACAAAATCACGAGCCGCCTCTATATATCCTTTAGAACTGCACCATTTCTTAGCAACAAGAGATTGGAAAGATTGGTCTGTCAGCCATGCTGCCAAGAAATGAAAAGGTTTAACAACATTTATCGTATTCGAAGTAAGGCCAAATCTGACAAGAATAGGACTGTGATCAGAATGAATTTTTGGAAGATATAAAACTAACGCTTCAGTAATAGAAGCATTCCACTTATCGTTACATATGGCTCTATCCAATCTTTTAAATAATGATCTTTCTGACTAAGTAAAACAAGGTCCTTTGAAATGCAGGTCTATAAGCCGATTGTCATGAAACCAATATTAAATAGTCTACAAACACCGGTACTTTTTTTTTTTGCCTCCTTTTTTCTCTAAAACATGTAGGATTGAGTTGAAGTCACCGCCTAGTAGCCATGGTCTAGTAATCGAATTAGCCACCAAGTCGAGATCGTTCCATAACTTCCTCCTCAGATTTGGGTTGGGGCTAGCATAAACAGTAGTGACTCACGACCAATTGCCTGAAGAATCTGTAACTTTAAAATGAATGAACTGCTTGTGGTTAAAAATAAACTCCATCCTGAAGCCCTCTTTCCACAAAATCCAAATACCCTCGGCAAAACCCTCAGCTTCCACTCGATGCGAGAAATCTAAACCACTATGTTTAATAAAGTTATCAGCTTTAACTCCGCTAATTGTAGGCTCCAAGATTGCAACAATATCAGGATTATAAATCTTATCGATTGTGACAAAGGTTCTTCTAAAAACCGGTGAAGACACCCCTTGGCAATTCCAAAAAAGTATAGATAAATTCATTAAGATATACAGAAAAAAAAGGGAGGAATCTGTCCATACCAAACTTCATTCAGATTCCATGTTATCCTCATCTTCCAAGGAGGTTCCGCTATCATCAGATTCTGAGTCACTTTTCTCACCTTTATCCTTAAAGCTCTTATCATCCGGGTCATCTTCATCATTGGCATCCATTTCCAAATCCTTATCAGGGGGTTTGTCTCGATCATCAATCGGGATATTAGGATCAGCAAGCTCCTTATTTGGTCTAGTTGGATCTAAACTAATATCTTTAGGGTCCGAATGAAAATCATGTGGGGGAAGGAATTTGATTGCTGTGTGTTTTACAGGGTCCAGGCTAGTGGGAATAGCGGTGGGAACAGGTAAGTTGGATGAGGTTGCAGGGTTTTTAGATTGTGCACGTGACAATGCTTCTGCATGCACAAAAATTGGTGTGGACATTTCACTAATAGGGTTTACATTCAAAAATGAGTATTTGGCGGTTGTGTAACTTGGAGTTTGCATAGCTGGAGAGTTGACATTTGCATGGCTATTTATGATAGTAGGATTCTTAGGATTCTTTTTAGATCTGAATTTGAACTGAATAGCCGACTGATCTTTTTCGGTACTGTGCCCATTTTTGTCATGAAGGGAAGGAAAACCTCTATCCTCATTATCCTCATTTTCGAGCACCTCAAAACGTGATCCCCCTGAAAACACCACCATTGTTGACTTTCCCCTTCCTTTTCGACTGACAATCATCGTCATCCAGGGTCCCAAAGAAGGGTTTGCTGGGATGACTGTAGAGGACCACGGTTTATCACCACCACTGTTAGTTATGTTCCCAACCCCATTGTTCTCTAAATTTTTTGTTGCTCCTTTTATTGTCTTGAGCTGAGGACAATTTTCATTCTTATGACCATAGATCCCACAATTAAAACATATAACCGGCAAATTTTCATACTCCACTTTCTGCATTTTGCCATCTGGAAAAAACTGTGAACAAAGAGGTTTATTAAGTGAAACCTCAACTGCAATACGAGCAAACTTCCCTCTTGTTAATGACTCAGTGTTGTAATCGATTCGAATCACTTTTCCAACGACGTTCCCAATCATGCGAAGAACCCTTTTATGATAATAGTGTAGAGGCATTCCCAGTAATCGAATCCGAGCAACAATGTTGTCAATATTATCATTGGAGCTGTCGAAGTGAGGGTTCCATTGTTGCACAGTGAGATAATGACCAAGAATGGCCAAGGACCTTGTGTTAGAGCATAATGGGCGTCTCCTTCAGTTTTGAACCTAACCAGGAAGAAATCATTTTCCAAGTCAATAACAGAGAATCCTTGTGACATTTTCCAGAGATCATTCAACCTATACAGAGTGCCCTATAACCAATAGTTCTTCCAAGAAGCTTGACCACTACCGCATTCATCCATGGTTTCACCAGTTGTGCATGGATCTTTTTTGAGAAAGAAATGGATGGGATGCTTCCCTTTTCACTAATAGTTACATCTTCGGTATCAAATTCCAAATGTTCTTCTCTCCCCAAAAACTCCTCATCAAGTTCATTATGGTCTTCCATTAATTTCTCTTCAAAAGATAACGAAGATGGATTCTCATCTTCATTCCCTTGGTTTCTAAATCTTTCCTTTTTCGTTGAACGGTCCTCCTCCAGTGGTGGTGGAGGTTCCTAACTTAAGTTACTGCTACTCATACAGGCATAAGCTCGAGTTAAATTAAAATGATTCTCCCCCACTACATTCCTTTTCTTAGTATTGATTATAAATGTTACTTCGATTTTTTCCCTAAAACAAAAGCATCTGAAAATCAGTATTTTCACACATATGTAATATGTCCTTTAAACCAATAAATACTTGTTCATTTATTTATTTTTTAGATGCATCAGTTATTAATTTGTTGAGGTTAAATACTTATTTATTTATTTAGTTTTTAAGAAACATAAGCTATTAATTAATAGATTTTTTATAGTCCCAAAATTTATTAAGGTTCTATTGTATATAATAATTTTTCGCGGTTTTAACTTAGGCCAAAGGGTTAAATTTTTTTTTAAAACCATTATACAACCCTAAGTTATTACCTTACCATATTTTCTTTCTAATTGTTAATGAATTAAATTCTTCAAAGTTTAGGGTAATTCATTTAGTAACTTTACACCCGTATATTAAATATGGTAAGAGTTAATTACTTAAAACAGATAAATTCTTAACCTTAGACTCATCACAAACGCTCATATAAACCAGAAAACCAGAGGGAGACAAAAGATTGAAATAAAGAAGATAGAGAATGCGGACGATAGAATGATAACATTCTCAAAACGTAGATCAGGCATCCACAAGAAGGCCAGTGAGCTTGTCACTCTCACTGGAGCTGAGATAGGAATTGTGGTGTTCTCACCATCTGGGAAGCCTTTCTGATTCGGGCATCCTTCCCTAGAAGCCGTTGCAAACCAGGAGCATCCGAATGACAACACTCATCTGCTGGTTGAGCTCACCGCTAGGTGAGAAGTAGTGAATTGAATCAGCAGCATAATGAGCTGCTGTGCTGGCTGGATGAGGAAAATGCACGGGAGAAGATCCTGAACCAAAATAGGAAGGGGAAAGAGACTCAGCCTCATTGGTGGGAAACCCCAGTTGATGAGCTCAAGCATCAGGAGCCGCTTCAAATGGATGCAGCAGTTGATCTGCACAAAACTTTTCTGGCCAAACTATATGAAAAGCCTGCTGCCACCTCTTCGTCCATGGCACCTCCTATGTATTTTCATCATAAATAATATATCTGACTATCCTTTAAATTTGGCATTTGTCTACAGAAAATCTGAAGAAGCTACAGATCCAAATGATTAACTTGAAAATACTAAAAAGCTACCGACCGTAAATGGCTAGGATACAATTTCAGAATACAACTCATTTATTCCCAAAACTTGGACATAATTTGGTGAGCATCTTTAGCAGTAAAACTCAAACTAATCTGTTAATATAATCAAGTAATTGACTGCTTCACTGTTGATGAACCAGATTTGAGTCATAAATAAAACTCACCATGCAAATACATCATCGAACTAGCTATTTAAACCATGATCATGATAACAAGTGGATAAATATACTACCGAAAACAAGTGAATCGCTCTAAATATATTTGAAATTCCTACATTTGGAATTTGATGAAGAATGAAGGTAAGGGATTTAGAGGGCAATCAAAAAGATACATATATTTATAAGGTTTGGATGGAAATGAAAATCCTTGTCCACTAAACGTTAACCCCTGCCCCAAAGAACTTTTTCTCAAACTAGGGTAATCAGGTATAAAGTGAAATCATGGCCGATTGAACTGCGCCCTCGGGGCTTTTGGTTTCACATGATTGTTTGTGATACATAGGAAACAATAAATCTTTTCAACTTAAAATATTAATACAAAATTGACAACCATTCATGTAAAACGACAAAAGAATAATTTAATCTAGTAATAGCTAAAATGCAGATTATCTACAGGAGCAATTATGGTATAGTTACTCATCTACTGATACACAAGAGACAATTGATGTCATACATTGAAAAAGCATGATTTTGGGGTGATGCATTTTTACGAGTTGTTTGGCCACATAAACGATTGTCGATCTATCTTCTGCAGTGGTATTATCAACGAAACAGTCCAGCGCAACATGGAAACAATATTATTTGAAATAAATATAAGAAAGATTATTGATGACAACAAAAAGCCTTGAAGTTTTAGTATGTAAACGAGTAGATGTGAGACTAATTACGTAACAAATGTTTAAAATTCCAATATTTGCAACATAATAATCCATATACGTGTGTGTGTGTAGCAGTAATTAAGGAGCAAAATCCATTTAAATGCTATACGTGTGTGTAGAAGTAATTAAGTAGCAAAACTCATTATTCAAGCATTTAAATGTTTGCACTTGTCAATTGTCATTAGGCGTTTAAAATTAATATCCGGGCATTTTTTAGTTGGGTCCTTTCTTTTTTGGAAAGAACATAAAATCCATTAAAATTTAAAAAATGTATCATTGATGCAATACCCAAAAAACAACTGAGTAATTATTAGTATTATTTGATTATATTGTTGTGATTATTGATTTATTTTCTAATATGATTAATATTTTTTATGTCATTATTATTTTTATTGTTATTCATTACTAGTATTATTATTAGTATTAATAATGTATTAGTGCCTGGACGTTTTGGGTTGGGCCCAGGATTGTTATTGGGCCAAGTTTTATTTGTTTTATGTGCAGTTTACCCAAGTCCGCTAGCAAAAAAGCTAATTATAAATAGTGAACGAAAACGAGAGCTGGCTCCTCCGCTCATATTGGTTGGCCATTTGAGATTGACGAGAGACGGGCAAAAATTTTTCTTCTCTTTTATCATTGAAGTACAAAAATTATTAGGTAATTATGAATGTGCTTAAGGTATGCATTTCTATGACATTGAGGGCTAGTCAGTAAGTTACAACTACCGTTAAAAAAGGAGAAAGGTTATAGGAACTAGTTCCTTGAATAGAATGGAGCCTATAATTTTATATGTATATGATGATGTTGATGGGAGTTCAATTTTGATGTTAGGTTATGGTTGTTGGTTTATAAGGTTCAGCCTATTGTTGTAACTGCCGCGAAGTAAATAAATTAGACTTTGGACTAGGATCACGTACGACCAGCAAATACATTTGTGTGACACTTTGTCCATTTGCATAGTCAATGTATGAAAGACTTTTATTTAGTACTATTAGTACTAATGCTATAGTAATATTTTTTAAAAATAATTGGTCAAGCTTTAAATAGCTTTGATACATAAACTACTCATTCAATTTTTTTTTTTCTATTGCACTTTAGTTTCCACTCTTAATAAAGCAATCTTTCATACATTTAAGCTTGAGTTGGTTTCTTCACCAGAAACTTGTTATTGAGTCTTTATTCGTTTATATCGTTATGAACAGTATGCAAGGCATTTTAGGGGATGTAATCATTTTTAAATAATGTAAAGTTTATAATGTCGCGCTTTCTAATTTTTTGTAGTTAGTTTTAAGTGAACATTTCCTTTCTCATTTTTAAGTATCTACTGTATTTGTAAAATTGATTGGTTTTGTTCGATAGATTTACTTGGGATGGCGGATGTTTTGTGTCTGTTAAATGTCGCTGGCTATGATTACTGGTGATGTGTTGGATGTTGCTGGGTGCTGGTGATTTACTTTTAGCAAATCAGTTTTATGGTTTCATGAGCTATTTATTTTGTGTAATGGATCATTAGTTTATGTACTTTTAGCATATTTTTTTACCACATAGTGTGTATCTTGGTCCTTTAATTTTTGGTTCTAGTGGATGTTGAATTTGATAGAACTATTTGTGTGAACAATGTAATAATTAATTTGCCAGTATTTTCATTCAATGGACATATATTTCTATTAAATTGCATTTTCAAATTTTTTATTTCTTTTATTTTTTAATTTTTCAAATAAACATTGATACCACAGTGTTAGTCTTTTGATGGTGCTATTGTAATAGATGTTTTTTTTTTTTAAATTCCATAGTATGATTATTCTTGTGAGGGTAAAAGCTCGTTTTATCCCTATATTTTAAGATTAATGCCTATTTAGTCCATGTATTTTTAAAAATACCTCAAAATATCCCTACCCTTAAATTATTGACATCCCTGCTGTTATTTTTTGTTTCTTTTGACTTGTTTTTACAATATTACCCTCTTACAATAATATTTCTTTTTATAAAATTAATAAAAAAAATTAAATTATCAATTTAACCCCAAAAATAAAATAAAAACAAAAAGAATATATATTAATTTTTGTGAAAGCTTACATGTGTCCAAAAAAAATTTATTGTAAAAATAATTAAATTACCTATTTTTTTGGACATTAGTAATAAAAAATTAATATATTAATTCCTCAACAGTGTGTTACAAAAAAGTAACATATATTAATTTTGTTTCTATTTTATTTTTTGAGATTAAATTGATAATTAATTTTTTTCTTTTTACTAATGTCCAAAAACAATATTGTAAGAGGGTAATATTGTAAAAATTAAGCCAAAAGCAACAAAAAGTAAGAGGAAATGTGCTAATAATTTAATGTCGGGGATGTTTTGAGGTATTTTTAAAAATATAGGGACTGAATAGGTACTAACCTCAAAATATAGGGACTAAAATTAATTTTACCCTTCTTGTGAGTCTGTTGTATTAATATTTGTCTAATAGCATATTAATTGAATTCACTGACACCAAAATCACTAACACTAAATTATAGTATTAGTATTTGTTGAATACAAATTTTTTGGTATTAAAGTTCAGTGTCAGTAAAACATATTACTGACACTATTTACACATCATTGAAGGTCATTTTCTTTCTACTAGTGTTCGAAATTTTACATTTGATGGTATCGATTATAATTCCTTTGAGCCACTACCCATCAGCGATAATATTATATTTACGTACAAATCAATAATTTACAAAAATTACAAATATTTTGTAATAAACTATGATCTTATTGCCACTTGTTTTTTCTTGAAGTTAAAATATAGTTTGATTTCACCTTTAATTTTCCTTAATACTTCTAGAAGTTCTATGATTGAATTCTAAAATTGCAAGATTTTTTATTTTTTGGTTAATTTAACTCACATTTAGTGGATTAATTCATTCTTAATTGATTAGATTGGTAAAACACAATGAATTTTTAATTGAATAAAATGTATGTTCATTGGATTGTATATACAGTTTATAAATTATTAATTTATCTATTAATTAATATCTCTTTAAATTAATAGGTATTGTGCGGTTCCAAAATTATTAATTTATAGAGGTTTTACTGTATCTCACAGAAAATTCAAATTTGGGTGGCCAACTAAATAAATCTTCTTAAAAACTATTTGTTAAGGATTGTAAGGGCAATTGTTATTTTTGCTTATTTATTAGGTAAAATTAGCTAGATATCGTCAGATTTTTTATAATTAATGTTGTTGTTCTCTGGTTTTGAAATACTTGGGTAAATTTGAACTCATTTACCTGTAACATGCTTGAATAAGTAATCTAGAGAGCTTGAGTTTGTATTTTTTTTAAAGAGCACAACTAAGTTTACATTTATGTATGATACACACGTGCATGGGTGTATTTTACGCTCTGTTCCCTATAAATGTCTTGACATTTTTCTTGAGCCTTGTCCAAGCCTTAAATTAACATTACTAGGAGTAAAAATAAAAGAGAAAAATCTTCTTTTTTTTTTGGGTTTTATTGAACAGAGAGTAATTGGCATTGAGCCTTAGCAAGGGGGTGACTGTTATCATTTGGTGGCTGGGTCAATCCCAGGATGCGGTTTACAACAGCTTCAATGGAGGGGTGACCAAAGGAGTAAGGCTTGCCAGATAGTGAGGACACCACAATGCCAATCTCAGTGCTAGTTAGAGTGACAAGCTCACTGGCCTTCTTGTAGATCCCGGATCTACATTTAGAGAGTGTGATCATTCTATCATCCTTATTTTCAGTCTTCTTCATCTTAATTAATCTCTAGCTTCTTCAAGAGATTGAGACGAGGAGGATTGAAAATGAGGTGACAGGATGATTAACATTCGCCAAACAGAGATCCGAAATCTACAAGAAGGCAAGTGAGCTTGTTACTCTCACCGGCACTGAGATTAGATTGTGGTGATCTCACTAGCAAGCCTTTCTCAGTTGGTCATCCTCCATTGAAGCTGTTGCAAACGGTTTCCTGGGTTGAAGCAACCATCAAATGACAACACTCGTCCACTTATTGGGGCTTACCGCCAGCTAAGAAAAATAATCAATCTCGAGAACAAAAGAGGCAACTTCGGGTGGCGTTTTCGGATGAAGAATTCACAAGAGGCCTTAAAAGTTTGCGAGAGAGCTCTTGATTTGGGGTTGTGCATCAAATCTTAAGAAAGACTTCTAATTATTGACTTGAAACTTGATGTAACATTTGATTTTATGTTGGAAATATGAAGAGCTCTCAATCTGATCGAAGAACGAATACGTGAAAATGCATAAATTTGAATGATACATTTATTTTCCATTTCTTAGTATTGATTATAAACGTTACTTTGTTTTTTTTTTTTTCCTAAAACAAAAATATCTGGAAATGAGTATTTTCACATATATGTAATATGTCCTTTAAATCGTTAAATACTTGTTCATTTATTTATTTTTTAGAAGCATCAACTATTAATTTGTCGAGGTTAAATACTTATTTATTTATTGATTTAGCTTTTAAGAAACATCAGCTATTAATTAATAAATTTTTTATAGTCCCAATACTAGTAATTTATCGAGGTTTTATTGTACATAATAATTTTTGCGGTTCTGACTTGGGATAAAGAACTAAATTTATAATTTTGATAAATTAAGAAGATAATAATTTCTTTTTTGAAAACACTTATACAAACCTAGGTTGTTACCTCATCATATTTTCTTTACACTTTATAATTAGGAAGGTTGAGGATTTATGTATTTACTCTAAGTTGTTACCATTCCATATTTTCTTTATAAAATTGTTAATGAATTCAATTCTTCAAGTGTTTATGGTAAGTCATTCAGTAGCTTTATGCACCTGTATTAAATATGGTAAGACCTAGTTACTTAAAACAAATAAATTCTTGACCTTAAACTAATTAATTTTACACGTCTTTCCTCTTATAAATTCATCATAAAACGATCACATCAAAGAGCAAAAAAATCATTGTTCATAGAAAAAGAAATAAGCCCATCACATCGATTTTCCAAATGGCAGCCAAGAAAACCAGAGGGAGACAAAAGATTGAAATGAAAAAGATAGAGAATGAGAACGATAGAATGATAGCATTCTCAAAACGTAGATCAGGTATCTACAAGAAGGCCAGTGAGCTTGCCACTCTCACTGGAGCTGAGATTGGAATTGTGGTGTTCTCACCATCTGGGAAGCCTTTCTCATTCGGGCATCCCTCCCTAGAAGCCGTTGCGAACCGCTTCCTGGGGTTGAACCAGGAGCATCCGAATGACAACACTCATTTGCTGGTTGAGCCTCACCGCCGGGTGAGAATTAGTGAGCTGAATCAGCAGCATAATGAGCTGCTGCGCCAGCTGGATGAGGAAAATGCACGGGAGAAGATCTTGAAGCAGAATAGGAAGGGGAAAGAGACTCAACCACATTGGTGGGAAACCCCAATTAATGAGATCAATCATCAGGAGCTTCTTCAAATGGATGCAGCAGTTGATGATCTGCACAAAACTTTTCTTGCCAAACTAAATGAAAAGACTGCTGCCGCCTCTTCTTCCATGGCACCTCCTATGTATTTTCATCATAAATAATATATCTGACTATCCTTTAAATTTGGCATTTGTCTACAGAAAATCCGATGAAGCTACGCCTCCAACTCCAAATGATTAACTTGAAAATGCTAAAAAGCTACCGACCGTAAATGCCTAGGATACAATTTCAGAATGCAACTTATTTTATTCCCAAAACTTGGATATAATTTGGTGAGCATCTTTAGCAGCCATACTCAAACTAATCTGTTAATACATTCAAGTAATGAACTGCTTTACCGTTGATGAACCAGATTTAAGTCGTAGATAAACCCCACTATGCAATTACATCCTCAAACTAGCTATTGAAACCATGATCATGATAACAAGTGGATAAATATACTCCCGAAAACAAGTGAATCGTTCTAAATATATTTCAAATTCCTCCTTTTGCAATTTGATGGAGAATGAAGGTCAGGGATTTAGTGGGCAATCAAAAAGATACTTACATGTATAAGGTTTGGATGGAAATGAAAATCATTACCCACAAAATATTAACCCCTGCCCCAAAGAATTTTTACTCAAACTCGGGTAATTGGGTATAAAGTGAATGCATGGCCAACTGATACAAAGGAAATAATAAATCTTTTCAGCTTAAAATCTTAACACAAAATTCTCAACCATTCATGTAAGTTAGAAGTACATATGAATAATTTAATCTAGTAAAGTTAAAATGGAGATTATCTGAAGTAGTTATTCATCTACTGATACACAGAGACAATTGATGTCAAGCATTGAAAATGCATAATTTTGGAGTGATGCATTTTTCCGAGTTGTTTAGCCGTCAACGATTGTCGATCTATCATCTGCAGTGGTATTATTAGCTAAACAGTCAAGCACAACATGGAAATAATTTTTTTGAAACAAATTTAAGAAGATTGATTGATGACAACAAAAAACCTTGAAGTTTTAGCAAGTGCAGGAGTAGGTGTGAGACTAATTAGGTAACAAATTTAAAAAATTCTAATATTGGTAATATAATAATCCCTATATATATATATATATAGAAGTAATGAAGAAGTAAATCCATTGTTCAAGCATTTAAATGTTTACACTTGTCATTGGGTGTTTAAAATTAAAATCCGAGAATTTTTAGTAGTGTGCTTTTGGGGGGGGGGGGGGGGGGGAGAACCTGAAATCCATAAAAATATAAAAATTGTGACATTTATGTAATACCCAAAAAACAATTGAGTAATTATCAGTACTATTTTAATTATATTGCTGCCATTATTGATTTGTTCTCTTATTTTATTGTTATTTTTTAATTACGTCATTATTATTGTTATTTGTTACTACTATTAATGTTGGTATCAGTATTAATAATATATTAGTGCTTGGACTTTTTGGTTTGGGCCTACGATTGTGTTGGACCAAGTATTATTTGTCTTATATGCAGTTTACCCAAGCCCACTGGCAAAATAGCTAATTATATATAGTGAAATAAAATGAAAGCTAGCTCCTCCTCCGCACATATGGGTCGGCCACTTGAGATTGAAGAGATAAAGATTTTTCTTAGCTTTTATCATTGAAGTGCAAAAATTATTGGCCAATTATGCAGGCGCTTAAGGTATGTATTTCTACGACATTGAGGGCTTGTCAGTAACTTTCTACTACTGTTGAAAAGGGAATATCAAGATGTATAAAGTTATATAGGGACTAGTTCCTTGAAGAGAATGGAGCTTATAATTCTATATGTATATGATGATACTGATAGTTCAATTTTAATGTTAGGTTATGGTGGTTAGTTTGTAAGGTTAACTTTATTGTTGTAACTGTCGTGAAGTAAATAAACTAGATTTTAAACTAGGATCACAACGAGTATATACATTTGTGTGTCATTTTGTCCATTTGGATAGCAAATGTATGACAGATTTATATTTAATACTAATGCTGTAATAATTTTGGAAAAGAATAATTGCTCAAGCCCTATATAACTTTGATACACAAACTACTCATTTATTTTTTTTCCTATTGCACTTGAATTTCCACTCTTAATAAAGCAATGTTTCATATATTTAGGCTTGAGCTAGTTTCTTCACCACTAACTTGTTATTGAGTGTTCATTCGTTTACATAGTTACGAAAGGTATGCAAGACATTTTAGGAGATGTAATCATTTTTTAATAATGTAAACTTTATAATTTCATGATTTCTAAATTTTTTAATGATGTAAACTTTATAATTTCATGCTTTCTAAATGTTTGTATTTTGTTTTAAGTGAACATTTCCTTTATCACTTTTAGGTATCTACTGTATTTGTAAGGTTTATTGATTTTGTTTGATAGATTTCACTAGTAGAAAAATGAGCTTTACTAAGACCAAATTAGTGTTAGTAATTACTTTTTCTTAGCACTTGTTAATTGTGTCAGTAATGCTCAAACTAGAACACACTGACACTAATTTTTAGTGTCAATAATTTGTGTCACTATAGTATTACCAAAATAATACACGATAATACTAGTATTTGATAATACTATTTACATGTTAGTGATTTCTGTGACCATAGTATTAGAAGCACACTGACTCAATAACGTCAAAAATCATTAATGTCATTTTAATATTTAGTGTCAATATTTAGTGATGTTATGCTACTTTTGATTAATAGTATATTTTTATATTAATTACATTTGTCATGTTTGATTTACAACCAAAAGAAAACTCAAAATATATTAAATATACTAAATCTCGAACACAATTCACATAATAAACATCCCAAATAATCACTTAAATTCACATAATTTAACTATACCACTGTTTGGAAGATTAAAACATAAGTACCAAATTAGGTTTACAACAAGCTCTAACAGACAAAGTACTAAATTAATATTCAGCGAATATTAACCAATGAAAAGAAGCACAAGAATGTCACTGAATATCCATACGTGGCTTCATCTTTTTTTTCCACCTACAAGTACATAAAGTTAATTATTATACCACAAAAAATAAGTCTTCGGTATTTGGACGCAAAAATAATCATAAATTACTCATAGATTACCTCGTGATTGTAGGCTATGATTAACTTAACAACATATATACCCCATTGATCATAAAGTTGCGAAAGCTCTTGCATGGTGCAGTCATCAATTCCCTTGAACTTTAATTTCAAAACAACAAGTTATTCACCAAAAAGAATTATTATTTAATACACAATTTCCAACTTAATAATAATTTTTGGTAACATAATAAGAGACTATAGCTACAACTTTTGCGATGATTTACGTAAACCACAAAGTTTAAGATATTACAGTCGAAGATCAAAGCCTTGTTGAAATTTGTCCCAAAAGCATAATACAAGTAAACTGAGATAGTTTCTAACAAAAGGTCAAGACAATGTTCTTTAGATTCTAATCTAAACAGTGAAGTACTTTAACAAAAAAAGGGCCCAGAAAGTTGAAAATTAATGCAAACACAAACATTTTTGTTTAGCTTCAGTGAACTATCAATTTCAATGTTTATGGATGTTGGAATAAATGATGACGCATGAAACTAAGCCATGTTGAAATACTATATATGGGGAAACATACATCAAGGAGGGGAAAGAAAAAGTAAAAGCTTTAAGTTTTAAATACCTTCGCAACCTCTAGGAAAACGATTACAACTTATTGGATTCTTACAAGATTTTAGAAACTCACTTACTCTTGTTACCACCTTGTTGTATCTAACTTAGTTGACCTTGCTTAGCTAGAACCCCTCGTCTTTAATTGTGTTTGCTGCTTTCTTTGAGATCTCCTCAACACAACATACGACCTCTTTGTTCCAAAGAGAAAAAAGTAAATATAGCGAATGTCTAATGAAAGACTTGATGTGATGAAGGCTTGATGAGATGAAACATAATATGCAGCCAAATAGGTTTCTTCTAATTCTCTGCATTGGCTGCTTCTTTCCTATAAAATACGATGTGTCTTCTTCACCACTTCAATGTGTGAAATACTTCTCTTTATATAGGAGTAGTACTTCACCCAATCCCTAGTAGAGGAATATTAAGATATACTTCCTTAATAGTTCAATATTCCACAAACACGTGATACTAGGATATACTTCCTTAAGAGTCTAATATTCCATAAATACTTAGTATACTTTCCAAAGTAGTAGTCATCATTATTTGGAACTCTTTGACATAGAATCCTACTTACACACCAATTTGTTTGTTTTATGCCTCTAAAAATATTCTCCAACATTCCACATAATCTAATCTTAATGAATTTCTAAGACTAGCTAAATCTCTAATAAAATGAAACAAATCCCTAATAAAAGAAATAAATAAGTTAAGATATTATTGACACAATGATGCCGACAATAAAAAACTTAAAAATCTCCCCCTTTGGCATCCTTGTAGTCAAAACATAAACTAACCAATTTTCTATCTTCAAGAAGCATGTGTAAAAGCAAGCTAGATCATCTTCTCAAAAAAAAAAAAAAAGCAAGCTAGATCATGAGCAATAACCTACACGTAGGCGACAAGAACAAACAAAGAACTAACAAAAACAAAAATCACTAGTCACCGTTGGTTCAAGACAAATATCTTCTCTAATAAATAAATACTCATGTCTATGAATCAATTAACTCTCCTTCTATGACAAATAATGTCATATCAATATATCTAGAGAGTGATAATGCATATCAAAGATAATGAAATAATCAATAAAGAGCATAAGCAAATCAAACAAGCTTCCCCTCAGAGAAAGAATAAATGAACTCAACGAATATATAAATAAACTCCCCCTTTACTATTGAAATCAAAATCTAATATGATTTAAACAAATAAGGAACTACTTTCCCCCTTTCATGAGGCAATAAAAACGTTACTCTCCACCTTTTTAACAAAAGGTACCAAAACGTGATAGAGAACATAAACAAAAAATTGAGAAAGCATTATAAACTATACGAAAATCAAAACTAACAAACAAGGTAGGTATAAAGCAAATAAATCAAGGCTAATGAACATGCCTAATTTCATAAAGATGTGTTCAATGCCTTCAACTCGGTCCAAAAAAATTGAAATCATCTCCCTTTGTTCATCCAAGCATTGGAGAGTTGAGTGAATGGCTTAAAGTTCAAAATTAATAGTGGCTGAATCTAGGAGAGTATTCTGAGTTTGAGAATCTTCATCTTGATCACCAACAACACCAAGGGACTCCAACATAGGATAGGTTAGTTTAATTTAAATAGGAAAAGAAGCAAGCATCTCATCTTCTTCAATCAGATCATAATATTAAGATGTCAACACTTGATAAATCAAGGAAAGAAGTGCTAATGCATGTCTCTCCTAAAAGACATTGGCATTTTTCACAATCAAATCAAAAGCCAACTTGCCAAAGTTGAAAGAAACTCCGCCTCCAATTAAAAACTATACATTAGCAAATAAACGATCCACTGTAGCATAATTTTTGGTAGGATACTAATTATGTGCTTCAATCCAATGCAAAACTTGATATTTAGATTTAAGTTTGGAAACCAAAAAGTCTTTAGGCCAAGGAGAATACTTTCCAAAAAGACGAGTAGCATAGACATGTCCAAGGTATTTATGCGTTTCCAGACATTGATATCATCAAAATCTTTACATCAAATCGACGAATGATTAAAGAAGGGGAAAACTCCAAGATACATGCTCTTGATGGATTAAAGAAGGAGAAAACTCCAAGACACATGCTCTTGATGGATTAAAGAAGGAGAAAACTCCAAGACACATGCTCTTGATGGATTAAAGAAGGAGAAAACTCTAAGATACGCGCTCTCACATAAACATTATGGAGAAAACTAGGCTTAGTCTCATACACAATATTCTCATTCAAATTGGCATAGAATTCTCAAACTTGTTTAGGCACATATGAAGTGATATTCTTAATGGTGTTTTTTCCAATTAGCACAATAATGGATGGTTCAATCTCAAAAGGAAAAAACTTAGAAATAGCAACACTATGTTCAGGATGAATTTTTTTTTTAAAGCAAAAAATCTAGACCATCCCGAGGGGAACAAGTATATTACCTTTTACTATAAGCGCAAGGTATGTGTTACCAAAGATTGAGTAGCTACTGTTTTGATAAATTGGAGACTTTAGGACACGCTCATTTAAATTGGCTTCACTAGGATCTTCTTCAATTGAATATGCATGGCCATTATGAGATCTAACAAAATTGTTGAGTGAATTGGTGCAATCGGCATGTATACCCAATCCTTGTGGTTGAGCAATTTTGATGAAGTTTCTATCATAGGCCACAAGATGTCATCATTTTTTTCTTCATGAGCAGCATGTAGCACATCAATTGGATCAAATTTATGCACATTGGAATCGCCTAGAACATCTACTTCTTTTGCTTGATCAACATGCATCTTTTATTTCTTCTTCAAAGAACTTGATATTGTGGAAATCATAATGCACAATCCAAAAAAGAACTAAAACAAAGAAGGTCTGGAGATATAGGCTACTGTTTGGTGAGAAAAAGTGAAAAAAAAATGAGCTAAATAGGAGCCCTTATATAGAGAGATAACCCTAGACCTTATATGGGTAGAAAAGTGTATTTTGGGTGGAAATAATTATTACGTTTTTTACAAATAATAAAACAATTCAAATAAGGTCATAAAATCTTTAGTACAACAATAATAACTAAGATATACTGGAAATAAAATCATATATAAGAATTATTTTCAAGAAAAATTGCAGAAACTGCAAGTGTGATGCAAAAACACATCAGAAGGACGGCAATAGGAATCATGTCAAATATAAAAAAAAAAGGCGCAAATATAGAAAGGTTTCATGTTCAATCTGAAAATGGTCAAGTGCTTATGAGATAAATACAGAAAGCCCCCTAAAGACTGTAGAATCCAAGAACAACCCTAAATGACTAAATGCTATCAATTGAAACCCTAAATTATGAAAAACCCTAAAAATAAAACGCATGCTTATATGTTTCATGCAATTATCCATGCGATAATGACTAAAATGCCCTTTTTGAAAAATGAAACATATAATTAAAATTTTTATGCAATAAAACATTTTTTTGTTTTGTTTTTTTATTTGAAAAGAGAACAGACCAATATGCACTTTTGTAAAATAAAACATGATTTTTGAAAAATTAAAGAAACATGCTCATCAATAATCATCAAATATACACATAAAATCAAGATAATCAAACTTTAATCACTTAAACTCATAGAAGATTAGTGAAATTTAAACTTGTATGTGTGTTTGATACAAATCCATCAAGACTCAATCTTGATTTTTCTCAAAATCAACAACTTTAGTGTTGAAAAATAGAATGAACAAGTCAAACTAACCTTATCATCTTGATCTCCAAATTAATCTTTTTTATGTAATAGGCAATATAAGAAGAGATTACAGTAATAAAGTTTTTTTCTTTCAATCGCAAATATATATATATATATATATATATATATATATATATATATATATATATTAAATTGCCTATAGCCAATATCTTTCACTCTACCTTTTAAGGTAGGCTTCTTCCTATGGTAGTTCATCTTCTATCATATTTATGATAGGCAGACTTATATTATTCAAGGTTAGCTTCACTGTTAAGAGTTATAGATAGTTATTTTTTATTGAGGTGCTTGCACATCTTAGTATCTATAGTTGAGATAAGAGCCAAAGTATATATTTAATGTTCAATCCATTAATCTCAACATCGGAAGTCTCAAAATTGAAAATCAAGGTAGAATCAAGACTTGAAAGATATTGTGCATAAAAATGAGTTTAAATTAAACCAATAAAAAATTGTGTGAAGCTTTCAAGTCATCAAATCAAGACTTTTATGCACATAGTGATTACAATAGAGAACATGTCATGTAAAAACAAATGTAAATAATGTATTAACCACATCATGAGATGCCAAAAAAAAATAATACATATACAAAATGTTATAAACAAGCCCACATAGAACCAATACCTAAAGCTTTTCTTAAGGAATCAAATATAGATGCATTTCAAGCTTTAATAAAGATATTCGCAAGCTGATTTTATGTTTTAATGTACTCTCAAGATATAGTCTTGTTGTTAACTAAGTGAAGAATGAAATGATGTCTATTATAATTGTGCTTAGTTCTAGAATGTTGAACATAATTCTTAAAAATATTAATAATATTTATGTTATAATAACATGCAGTCAGAATATCTTGAACAATATAATTATCTTCAAGCATTTGTTTCAACCTAAGTAATTGAATATGACAATTACTAGTAGCAACATATTCGGCCTTACCAATAGATAAAGGAATTGATTTTTATTTCTTACTACACCAAGATACAAGATTGTTACCAAGATAAAAACAACCTCCAATGATGCTTTTTTTTGCCATCAGAATTACCTGCCCAATTAGCATTGCTATATCCTCCAAGACTTGAATTAATGTCTTTAGTACACTAAATTCCATCATTAATAGTTTCAAAATGAATGATTCGTTTAACAGTAAATAAATGAGATTCCTTTGGATTTGCTCATATCTAGCACAAACACCAACATGAAAACAAATATCTAGTCTACTTGCAGTTAAATAAAGTAACCTACCAATTATACTTCTATATAGACTTGGATCAACACTAGAACCACTATTATCTTTTATTAATCTTAAATTCGTGCTCATAAGTGTTCTCATGTGTTTGGCTGAATCTAGTGTAAACTCTTTTTCCAAATTTTTGCCATACTTACTTTGAGAAATGAAGATGCCATTTTCGAGTTGTTTCACTTGTAAACTTAAGTAATAAGTTAACTCACCAACCATGCTCATTTCAAATTCATTATTTATTTGATCAATAAATCCTTGAACATGCAATAGAGATGTAGAGCCAAAGACAAAATCATCCACATAAATTTGAGCAATCATAATTCCAGGATTAAGTTTTTTAATAAATAAAGTCTCGTCCACTCTCCTTCTCTTGTAGCCTTTTTCAATCAAGAATTTGGTTAATCTTTTATATCAAGCCCTAAGAGCTTGTTTTAATCTATACAAAGCCTTTTTCAATTTGAAAGCATAATCAAAATGATATGGATTTTCAAAGCCCTTGGGTTGCTCAACATAAGCTTCTTCATACAAAATTCCATTCAAGAATGCACTGTTAACATCTATTTGAAATACCTTAAAGCCAACTAAACAAGCTACAACAAGTAATAACCTAATAGACTCTAGTAGTCACAGGAGCAAAAGTTTCATCAAAATCAAAACCTTCAATTATGTATACCCTTTTGCAACTAACCTAGTATTATTTCTCACTATATTACCATTTTTGTTTATTCTTATAAATCCACTTGGTACCAATAATATTAGTGTGATTTAGCATAGGACCTAGTGTTCGAACATCAATTTGCTTCAAATTGTTCAAGTTCTTCTTGATAGCTTTAACCCAAAATTCATCCAGTAAGCTTCCTTAGCATTTTTTGGTTCAATTAATGAGGTAAGACAATTAAATCGAGCAAGATTTGCATACCTCCTTCTAGTTATCATGGAGCTTTTTGGACTTCCAATAATAAGATTTGATTGGTGGTTCTTTACAACTCTTCAAGATGGTCATTTTTTCACTTGATCATGAATTGATTTGTGATTTTGCATTTTCTTCTTCTTTTTTTACTTGAGATGATTGGGAAGAATTATCATTCGTCAAATAAATCAATTGACTTTTGATCTTTGGAGTTTGGTTGATTGGACCCTTTTTCAGTGAGGGTTCGACCATCACTTGACTTTGACTTTTCTTCACTTTCAACAAACTTGGTGATTTTCTCTTGAATAGAAAATTCTGCAAAATCTTTAAAGTCATCAATAATATCATTGGTAGATTTCATAATAGTTTGAGTCCTCATTGATAAGTTTTACTATTCATAGAATAACCAAGAAAAACACCCTCATCACTTTTTGAGTCAAACTTACCTAAATATTGATGATCTTTCAAGATATAACATGTGCTACTAAAGATGTGAAAATAACTTAGATTACTTTTCTTACCTTTTCATAATTCATAAGAAGTTTTCTTAGTGTCTGGATGTAAATACACGTAGTTAATAATATAACATGTTGTATTAAGTGCTTTTGCCCAAAGACATCGAGTTAACTTCTTAGAATTTAACATCACATGTGCCATCTCCTGTAAAGTTCTATTTTTTCTTTCAACAATTTCACAGAATTATGCAAAATTGATATTTTCAAATTCTTTTCCATGATTACTTCTAATTTTACCAATATTGCGATCCTTTTTAGTTTTTAATCTAACACATAAAGTTTTGAACACATCAAACATATCAAATTTTTCTCTAATAAAATCAGCCCATGTGTATCTAGAGAAATCGTCTATGCAAACAAAATCATATATTTTTCCAATAACACTTTCCACTTGCATTGGACCCATGAGATGCATACGAAGTGAATCAAGTACCTTAGATATGCTAATGTATGGCACAGTATTGTGTGATGCTCTCTATTGTTTGCTGAATTGAAAGAATCACAGACTCTAGGTTGTTTCTTGTTGAGCTTACGCAATCCTCGAACAATTTCTACACTCATGAGTTTAGTCAATAATCTATAATTCAAATGACCAAGTTTTTTGTGCCATATCTCAGTTTCATCAAAAGCTGCTTTATGACAATTAACAGATTGGATCAATTTATAATAATAATTAGACGATCTAGTTCATTCAAGTATACATTATCCCTTACTATAAAAAAACGTGGCTTTACTGCTATCAAAATTACCATTAAGTTTTGGTTACAAATTTGACTAATCCTCTAAAGATTAGCTTTTAAATCTTAACATATAGAACATTTTCAAGTCTAGGAAAACATTCAACATTTAAAATTTCTTTTCCAAGCACACGACTTTTAATACCATCAGCAAAGGTTACATGTTCTCACTACATTTTTTAGAAATTATTAGTACAAGCTCGCAAAGATGTAAATGACATATGTGCTTTAAATTCATATTTCCTAATCCAAATTGGTTCAGTAAAGTTACCTTTAGAATTAAGTTTAAAATTCGATGCATATCTAGATTTATCATACAAAGATAAATTAGATGAAACAATGACATATGTACTAATAATGACTCGCGCATTGATAAATTAGAAGCATCTAGGTCTTATGTGTCCTTCAATATGGAAAAAATGACAAGTATGAACAAACATTTCATACTTACCATGTGAGTACAATGTATCACGTGGCATAGATTTAACTCTTACTTTATTAGGAAACTTTGCCATAGTAATGGTAGTTCGGTCATTGGTTGAGTATTTGAACTTGAAATAATTTCATTCTGATATCTAAGACCATGATGATCTGAACTAGGTTTTCCCGTAGTCAAAATCTAATGAAGTTTTGTTCCGTTCCAGAATTCATTATTCTCAAAGATATTTGAGTACTTTCTAGTTCTACCGAAACTGGCTTCAATTTTTTTTCTTTTTTAAGAATAGTAGTCTGAAGGTTGATTGCCACACTTTTGAACCATAACTTTTTACAAAAGAGTTTTGACATTTGAGCATGCATTTTCTTACATTTATCATTCATCTTTACTCATTCTAAATACATGCGATCATATGCTTTACTCATTGATTTGACAACAGGGATCAACATCATAACCAATTTATGCTTCTAAATTAGATTCTTCATCATTCGTCTTTACACTTAAGATTTTAACATTATTATGAGGAAGAATTCATAAATCACAAGGAGGAGAAACATCATATGATTTTGATCCTTTGTCATCAGAATCTTCAAGTTTCAACTTCTCATCATGAACAAGTCCGCTAATAATATCCTTATCATCAATGCTCAAGTCATTATTATCATTCCATGTTGTTTCCATTGCTTTCTTTTTCAAGATGTCATTAGGACATCGAGCTTGAATATGACCATAACCATCGCAAGCCCTACATTAAAGATGTAATTGGGACATCGAGCTTTACATTAAAGATGTAAAGCTTGAGTATGACCGTAACCATCGCAAGCCCTGCATTCAATTCATTAAAAAATTCATCAGAGGATAGTTTTTCGGTTGCGAAAAAATAATTATTTTTTTTTATCATGTCCAAAAAAGTTGACAAACTAGCTGGATATGTAAAAGAGATCCTTTCTTTTCCATCACTTCGACATGCATAAAAAAAATAATGTGACATTTCGTTTCGTACAGCATTTTCAAATCTATTTTTTTATGATGACTTTAAGGTTATTTTTTCTTGAGTCCTTGTTTGTAGAAAGAAATTTAGAATTTAAAATTTTTTTAAATGCAACACACTTCAGTCCTTATTGTAAATTCAAATTCGTTTCATTCAAGTTTTTTTTATCGAATTTCACTAGCATTATGGCATTTTAATCGGATTTAATTGATTTGTCTTCTATTTTCACTGTTAGGGGGGAAAAAAGCAATATGGCATTAGGGGTTGTTTCAGCTGACTAAGGTTAATGTTAGAAAATCATTGCTTAATGCCTTAATATATTACTCGATTTTCAATTTTAACAGTTTTTTTTTGCTGAACTCTACTTCATAAAATTACGTATATGCAGTATTTACAGGGAGCTATGCTAGTGTAACTTGTCATTGAACTTTAATTTTTGAAAATTTAATTGTAGATAAAGGATCTTTAAAGTGAATGGATTGTACACTGATGTAAAAATGTTGTGCTGAAAGTACAAAAAAAAAAAAAAAAAAACTCAAAGTGAGGGACTTGTGTGTATAAGGAAATAATAAACGTAATAAATAATGTGAAAAAAAATTCAAGTTTTATGGTGACAAATCTATTGTAATTATTGACCAAACGGGTTAATTTTTAACATTGTAAAAAAATAATAATTACGAAATTAGGACAAAATGAGCATTAAACCATTAATATGAAGTATAGGTGTATAACTGACCAGGAAGAGACTTGAAGAAATGAATGGAGAGCAGAGACGAGGAAAGAGAAGAAGGAAAAAAAATAAAGAGAAAAGAGATTAATTCTATGTCAAACCAAATAATGAAATTGAGATTGATTCTCTTTTTCCCTCATTTTCTCTTCCTCTCTCTCCTTTCCATTCCTCTTCTCTCCTCGCACTTCTTCCAAGCAAACATGCACAAATAAAAGAGATTTGAATCTAGAAAAATGTAAGTGATACATACATTTTAAGAAGGGAAAAATACTTGCTTTATTATTATATTTTGATTTAAGTGCCCTTTTGGTTCTTATATTTTAAAAAATACATCAAAACACATTTGTTACTTATATTACTCTCTTACCCTTATTTTTTCTTTATATTTATGATAATACCCTTAAAATAATAAATACTGAAGAACAAAATGTGAATTTATCAAATTAGCCTTAAAAGTAAAATAAAAATTAAACATTATTATATTTTTTGGTTATTATTTTAGTTTTAGATTAATTTGGTAATTTTTTTGTTATTATTTTAAATTTAGGATTAATTTATTTATTGCATTTTTGTCATGAGAAACATGAGTCAAGAATTCAACTGGAGACCGTATGTACATCTAGAGTACTTATTATTTTATCTCAAAATACTACCGACATTTTTTTTTTTGCTAAAATAGATATAACTTTTGAAATGAATTTAATTAATTATGAAGCTATTAGTAAATAATATGATATATTATAGGGATGGTAATGGGGAGGGGAGGGGAGGGGAGGGGAGGGGAGGGGACCAATCTCCCCGTACCCATCCCCGATATTTTGCGTATGTCCCCGTCCCCGTCAGAATTACTTGAGAGAATCTTCATCCCCTCTCCGAATAATAACAGGGGATCCTCGAGGGTCTCCAATCCCCGAATAACTAATATATTTTTTGTTTTCGATTTTGAGTTAATCATATTAAAATAAAAAATTCAAATAAAAGTAAAGTTTGAAATATATCTTACATTAATATCCATTACAAAAGTCACATACATTAAATTAGTAAGTAACGCAGCATGTAAGGGATACAAACTTCTTTTACAAACTATCGTGAATAAATTAATAGTCAAATACAAAATTGTTACAAATAAAATCGAATTTAGATTCAAAATTAACTTTTTCAATGGTGGTGTGGACACTTTATAAATGTGAACTATTCCCTTTACAACACAATAGTTAAGTTGGAGCAAATCAAGAGCAAATATTAGATTAGATTAGATTAGATTAAATTAGATATTAAAATTGTGATTCGTTGTGAGCAATTATAAAATCTAAAAATAAATAAATAATAGATTTAAGTTTAAAACATTTAATGAATATTAAAATAAAAACAAATTTTTTGGGCTAATAGAATTTACCTCATTTTTTTAATGTCCTAAATAAAAATTTAGGACTTTAATTAGTTAATTAGGCCTAAAAGTTTAATAATATAAATATTTTGATATTTGTTATTTTTACCAATATTTATAATTTTATAATTCAAATTTTATTATTTATTTACCAATAATTTTAAAAAATAAAATTAAAATTAAAAATTAAAATGGGGAAATGGGTAGGGGATGGGGATTTCACCTCATCCATGTCCCCTCCCCGAATAAGAAATTGGGTAAAAAAATTTCCTCGTCCCTTTCCCGAATAAGAAATTTGGTATGAAATTATCCTCATACCCTCCCCGAATGGGAAAAATCTCCGAGGGTACCCGTCCCCGTGGGGATTTTTGCCATCCCTAATATATTATTACTAAAATTCAATTATTAATAGTATCAAAGAATTTTGAAAAATAAAAAGTATCGTGATATCATCAACACCGTTAATGGCTCTATTAATATTGCTGGTGAGGGTCAGTGGCTACATGATTTATAGATCTACACGACAGTGAGACTTGTATTTGCAAATAGCAGCATAATGTTGGCAACATGGCTCCCAAAAGTTGCAAGTCAATCTAATATTATCACTGATGGGTAGTGGCTGAAAGGCATTAAATCAACACTATCAAATGTAAAATTTCAAACACTAGTAGAAAGAAAATGACATTCAGTGACATCTAGAAAGTGTCAGTGATATGTTAGGCTGACATGCACCGAATTTTTTAGTATTACAGAATTTGTATTCAGTAAATACTGACATTATAATTTAGTGTCAGTGAATTCAATTAATATGCTATTAGAAGATACTAATACAACAGAATCACAAGAATAATCTCAAAGGATATTGTGGTAAGAAAAGGTTCATGGTATCCCTATTTTAAAATTTGGAGACTACATAATCATTTCTCTAAATCCTGAAGGTGTAGATGTCTTTTTTCCTAAAATGTATCATTTAAGTTCTTCTTAGCTTAAACTTATTTTTCAATTGAGAAAAAGTTCACAAAATCATAAAAGACAATTACACCCCTATAATTCAAATTAATGGTTTAAAATACTTTTACTAGAAGAAAAAGGATTATTTCTGAGCGAAAATACTCTTGGAATAACTTATTTTCAAGTAGGTCATACCATCTACCGTCATCATATTAAGTCTTACTTTTACTTTTCCATATTTGATTCGAGGATGTGTATTGCCCCCTTGACTATTGTTACTTGAAATATCATTAAATTAATAAGTAAAGATCATTTGTTGAGATTAATCCCCTGATTTTCCCAAGAAACGAACTCCCAAGGCTTTAATACTGCCCCAAGATTCAATCAAGAGTAATTGAAAAATCAAGCAAGTAATTAAGCAACAATAGATCAAACAATAGAGAAAACAAGAGATAAATATTTGAGTAATTTAGCAACCAGAGGTGCCTACATGCACTGGTGAACAAAATCAAATACTTTCACTAAACAAGAATCAAAGGTTACAGATGGCAGCGTAACTACTCTTATGCCTGGGGTTGGCCAAAATTTTGAATTTTTTTTAATACTATGAAAATTGTTTAAGTATTAAGTAAAAGGTAAGAGCTAAAAAAAAGATTAATAGTCGATAGGTCATAAACTTTAAAAACACATTAATGCCCCTTCTACTTTTATAGTCCTTATTATTTTACTATTTATTTATACAAAAAGTAAATTATCTAACTTTTTTTTCCTTCCATCAAAGAGATGTAACCATATTCAAGATCTCAAGACTTGAAATTGGTCTCTTCATCTTCTATTTCTTTTTTCAAGTTTATCTCACATAATATAACTACACGAACTCTTCAACTTTAAGTTATTTGATTCTCTCCCACAAAAATTCAAGAAGGTAAAGTTCGAACATAATAAAATAATGTAAAGGTCATTTTTAACATATGATTCAATTAGATAGTGTAATATACAATTATTTTGTATTTTCTTTTTTCTCATTGGCAAACCCAAGCTAAAATCCTCGTTCCACCCCTAGCTACAAAGCTATAGAGCTCATCACAAAGAACAAAATGCTACTAAGAATTCTCTCTACAACTTTCACTCAGCTCATGAAGCAATCTGCAAATTACGCTCATCAATTAACCTTATCGAGGTTGCTTTTAACAAACCCAGAAAACTTCCGCTCGTTCTAACTAACTTCTAACTACTTTTGGGCCCACATTCTAAGCTTCTCACGTGCTCAGTGCATGCTGTTGGATTTTTAATCCAATATTGTTGGATTCTTAATCCAATGTTGGACTTATATGTGAATAATTATATATTGCAGATTGTCATATAAGGTTAAACCCAATTAAAAGTGATTTATTAAGGTTTTCAGTATTATGGGCTTTAATGTATCTAATAGGGTGTGGGCCTTTAATGTGTAGAGACCCAATGATATTCTAATTCTATGATGGGCAAAATTAGGAATACCTAATGACAATAAAAAAAAGTTGTCTATATAAGTGGTTATGGTCCCTAGGTCACACGTATCTTTCTATTCTCTACTGATATCCCATCATCAGAGAGAGAGCAGTGAGAAACTTAAAGGATTCTCTAGGAGAACGTGTAGATTTGGAAGGCCAACCACACAACCCTAGAGAGCAATTCAGCTTTGTAAATTCAGGTAAGCTTGTGCTTAATTTTGTTATTGATTCTTGGTGATACAACATGAATATTCTTGGGTTATAGGTGATGGTTTTCACCAAATTTTTTTTGTTATAATAAGTGATATCAGAGCCTCTTCATATTGAATCATTAAGAATCCAATTTATTTTTATTAATGATTAAACCTTTAGTGTTCTCCAATTTAATAATACTGGAATTATTAATATTATTAAGTTTGAGAACAAAATTAAGGAAATTCTGAATTAAAAAATAAATATTCCAAATTCAGTTTCATAGTTTCCGTTTATTAAAGAATTAAAGCCGGCGGCAGAAATAGCCATCACCGGCCCTCGATGGCCGCGACTGATCAAGTTGAAGCGAGGCCGCTGGTTTTTTTTTGGGCTGGGAATGGTGCGGCCATCAGGCCGCGTCATCAAGCAAGTAGCTGCGGTAGCTTAAGTGAGAGCGGCAACCATGGCCGCCGCCTAAGCTAGGAGAAAGGGAAAAGAAAAAGATGAAACTAGGGTTTCATAGTTTATATCGTTAAGGTCCCTAAGGTGCTATAAAATTTGTTTTTGGACAAAATGGCTAAAACATTTATCACTTAAGTCCTCAGTCTAGTTGGGCTTAATGAAACATAAGTTTTGGTCTAATAGAGAGTGGGCTTGATGGATTAAAATATATAGTAAGCCCATGAAAGTAAAATTAAAAAAAAACGAGGGTCGGTTTGATTTGTAGGTTGATTCACCATCTAGTTCGGGTCAACTCGAACCAGCATTGAATCAGTCAACGGTTAACCGATCAATGTCGATAGTTGACTTTAACCATTGATCATTGACCAACCTTTTACCCCTTTTTTGGGATAATTTGGTACAATTTTAAATTCAAATATTGTATGGTTATATATATATATATTGAGATGAATTAATTGAAGCAACATGTCGCCAAAGTGGTCTCTTTTGTGAAAATTAATTTATTTTGTAATATAAACAATTCTGTACATGTAATTTCTGTAAATATTGATTCGCCCAAGGGAAGGTCTATATTTAATAGAGTTGCATGTGCACCTGTGGTAATAAACACGTGATAATTATTCGGATTTGTATGTGAATAATAAATCGGCGCAAAGGAAGATTCATTGTTTGACATGTTCTTATTATCATTGTTTGATTAGTACACCAAGATATCACTTAAAAGTTAATATTTTATCAAAAGATGAAATATTAATAGAGTGTCCGGTATCTTGAGAATTGAGATGGGGTTTACCTTTATTTGAATTTAATTTTGTTTTAAGACTTATATGAGCTTGTTTTGTTTGGTTGTTGTTCTCTGATTCAGTTATGTTTGCTACTTTATATTACTGCCGACATCAATTCTATTCCTATGTCAAAATGACTCTAACTTCAAATCATAGTAAGAGAACCTCTTAATAGTTCTCGCAATCATGGATCTTGACCTTGCGTTAAGGGTTGATTTTCCCCGCCTCTAATAGATGAAAGCACCTTTATTGACAAGAGGGACATAGAAAGGTGGGAGAGATCAAATCGCATGTGTATCACGATCATAAAAAAGGCCATTCCAGAAGCATTCAGAGATTTAATGTCTGAAAAGGCAACTACAGCTAAACTGCTCCTTACAAAACTTAAACAGAGGTTTGTCAAGAACGAAAAGGCTAAAATAAATAACGCTCTTGACAAGCCTAATTTCAATAACGTATAAGCGCAAGGGCAAGGGCAAGAAAAAGAATAAAAATAAGAAAGTTGCAGATACAACATCTCAAAAGAAACAACAAAAGAAATCGGATGATCCAGAAGCCACTAGTTGTTTCTTTTGGCGAAGCTGAAGAGCATGGTTTGGTTTGTTCTGAGGTTAATTTAACTACGGTACCTAGACAAAAGTAGTGGATAGATTCTGGTGCAGCTGCTCACATTAGTGTGTCTATACAGGGTTGCTTGAATTGCCGAAAGCCCCAATGATGGTGAAAAATACATCTATGTGGATAATGGCAAGAAGATTAAAGTTGAACTAATTGGAAAATTTAGATTATTATTAAAGACTGAATTTTATTTAGATCTTGATGAAACAGTTGTTGTTCCGTCTTTTAGACAAAATTTGATTTCTATTTTTTCTTTGGACAAATATGATTATTCTTGTTCATTTGGAAATAGAAAATTCAGTTTGTTTTATGATTCAAAACTGGTTGGTTCTGGTTCTTTCTCAAGCAATGATAATCTTTATCTGCTTGATACAATTGCTTCATTTAATGAATCCCTGCAATTAAGTACACAAGGTTTAAAGAGAAAATTAACCAATATGAATTCAACTGCGTTATGGCACAGGAGATTGGGTCATATCTTTAGACGGATGATAACTCTATGAAATGAGAGTTATCATGGCACTTTTAGACTTAAATCAAGATTACTTAGAGAGTAAATGACATGTTTTTATTGCATTTTAGTTATATTTTGCATGAATATCCATTTTAGTTTATTTTTAATAAATTGCATTGTTTTAAAATAATTTGTGTGCTTAGATCATATGCATAATTGTAGGTGATCGGAAGCTCAAATTTCAAGGGAGGAATGCTGCTGCAATAGGCTTGCAAAAATAAGGAAAGAACATGGTTATAGAAGAATTGAAACAAGTCTGGAACAATGCAGGTGTTGAAGCCATTGTTGTAGCACTATTGCTGTAGCATCGTTGTTGTAGCAATTCTGGAGCATTGACAGAGAAGATTTCGCGCGAGATACTTAAAAGATTGCGATCTGGAGTTTTCTAAAATAGAAGATACGTGCCCTAGACTTCTGGTTGCCCTAATTCTAAACTATAAAAGGAGCACACATGCAAAGAAAATAGGGGAGCCGTCACCCAATGAGAAAAACCACAAAGAAACAAAAAAAAAACAGAATTCAAGAGAGAGATTGAGGACTGCACTAGAAGAGAAAACGCAGAGATCCATTGAAAATCAGTTCTTCTTGTTCTTTTCCTGTTTTCTATTTATTCATGGGGATGTATTTGGTGCTAAAACTGTTTTATTTATTTTTTATGCTAAAACTGTTTTATTTATTTTTTCTTTTACAAATCATGAACTGATTTTATTGTGGTTGAGTGATAAACGATCTTAATGGATGTTTGACTGACATATGCGTGTTGCTCTATATTTGCTGTAGCAATTTGTCTTAATTGTATTTATTTTAATTCCCTATTTCGGTTGATCACCCATTTGGTGGATACTATTTAAGAAGGAACCTAAAAAAGGTCTGAATTAGTGGAACAAATTAAAACAATACTTGGTTTTAGATTGGGTTTCCCAAGTTGAGTTAATCTCGATTTGAATAGATTGGGTTGAATTATCCAATCTAAGACAATACTTGGTTTTAAATTGGGTTTTCCAAGTTGAGTTAATCTCGATTTAAATAGGGTCACGCTTGATCTAAAATTAGTGAAGAACTAGACATAAGGATTCACCTTGTAGGGTAATTAGAACCTAGAACACTTAATATTATATCTAATGTTAGCATAACAACTGATCATTGTTAGGTTGCATATAAATATAAGATATCCAACAGGCGACAGCTGAGGATGCATGAGGGATTTTGCCCAGTGTTGTAGTAAATGTTGTAGCAACAGGTTCTTAATTAGAAAAATAGTCAAAACCATTAAGTGAGTTTAATCACTCAACTACTCCTTTCTTATTGATTGCATCTTCGTGTTTGATTTAAGATTTCCTTTATTGCATTTTTAATTTAGTTAGTTTATTAGTTTCTTTAATTATTTTATTTTAATTTAATCTAAACTGCACTGTCAGAATTACTGTAGCAAATCTGATAACATCAATCCCTGTGGAGACGATCTTGAATATTCATAATTATATTACTTGTTGTGTGCACTTGCACATTGACACCCATAGCATTAGAATTCACACACCAACGGAGAATAGAGAGACCTGTATCTGATGAAATTCTCGACCCCTTAGATTTCACAGATTTTGACATCTATGTTAGTTGTATCATAGGGAAACAAACTAATACAAGGAGATTTGAAGCCAACAGGACTTTGGATGTCTTAGAACTTATACATACAGACATTTGTGGGCCATTTTCTATGGCTGCTTGGAATTATCAATGATATTTTATGATGTTCATAGATGATTTTTCTAGATATGACTATATATTTCCCCTCCATGAAAAGTTACAGTCGTTGGATATGTTCAAAAATTTTAAAACTGAAATTGAGAACCAACTCGACAAAAGAATCAAAAGCGTCAAATCTGACCGTGGTGGTGAATACTATGGCAGATATGATGGTTCAGGTGAACAAATCCAGGATCGTTTGCTAAATTTCTAGAGGAATGCGGTATCGTCCCATAGTATACTATGCCAACTTCACCCATTATGAATGATGTTGCTGAAAGGACACTTAAGGACATGGTGAGGAGTATGATTTGTCATTATATCTTACTAGAATCACTCTGGGGAAAAGTGCTTAAGACTGCAGCATATATCCTCAATAGAGTTCTAATTACAACGACTACCAAAACCCCTTACGAGCTTTGGACAGGCAAGAAGTCTAGTCTAAAGCACCTGCATGTTTGGGTTATCTAGCTGAGGCAAGGCCTTATAGGCCTAATGAGAAGAAATTGGACTCAATGATGGTAAGTTGCTATTTTATTGGATACTTAGAATGATCTGTGGGTAGAAGTTCTATGATCCCACGATTAAGTCAATTTTCGAGTGGGGAAAAGCTCAGTTCTTTGAGGATGTCAGGTTTGCGAGAGGAGATACGGCTAGAGACTTTGCATTTGAAGAGGAATATGTTCATATTCCCATAGGTGTTATTGGCATTGATTAGGGTCTCACTCTTGACTTTGCTCGAGACACAATAGATCAAGACAATTTTGGAGAATCCCCCATACAAGAATTTGTTCCAAAAAAACAAACTATACCACCTCAAGAACCTATGCCATTAAGCAAATCTACTAGATAAAAGAGAAGTGCATTTCCAGAGGACTACATTGTATTTCTCCATAAACATGAGGTAGGCATCAGCGTGATGGAAGATGATACGATCAATTTCCGTCAAGTCATGGAAAGTTCTAACTGTTAGAAGTGGATTGATGCCATGAATGAGGAGATGAATTCCATAAAGAATAATAACGTATGAGATCTTGTCTCATTGGCAGAATGTGAGAATTCTATTGGTTGCAAATGAATATTCAAGAGCAATTCAGCGTTATGAATTCAGGTACGCTTCCGTATAATTTTATTTTTGATTTTTTGTGATACAACATGAATATTCATGGGTTATAGGTGATGGTTTTCACCAAAAGTTTTCTTATTAAAACACATGCAACTTAAGTTAGCAAGAAACGATGGCTCGCTAACTCTGAAAATATATGCGTTGTTGTCCACTTTTATACGACATTTCGGTCTCTAACTTTAACTCTGAACGTCTTATCGGGTCTTCAAGTTCTTGTCCAAGTCTCTCTTTTCTTTCTACATTGAACTACTGACAATGGTGTTAGGGAAATTAAACATTATTGGCAGAGGAATTCCACTTAAAAGGATTATTTTTGCTTTAATTTACTGTTTAAATAATCTGATCACTAGTTGTTTTATTTATTTATTTTTTTCTACATGAAAATAAATTAAATCAGAAAATAAATATTTTATTTTCTTCCCAAAAAAATCATATTTCTTCCTCTCTCTCATTTCTCAAATCCCATGAATTAAGATACGATCCTAATTACAAAATTTTTGATCTTTTAAAAAAATCAGACCACGAGTTTTTAGAAATAGTCTATGGTTAGCACAACATGAAAATGATATTATTTGAAATTAATTTAAGAACGATTAGTTGATGACAACTAAAAACCTTTTTAATAATTACGGGAGTGAGAGTGAGACTAATTAGGTAACATATATTAAAATACCACTACTACAAAAATGACATTTACTGACACTTTGTTTCTGACACATAGTAAAAAGTGTCAGAAATGGTGTACGTTTGGACAATTTTCCGCCTTTAACAAGTATGTATCATAAATTATTGATACTAAGGTGTCAGTAGCTTAAAACTCAATGATTATTGATACTAAAGCATCAGTGATAAAAAACAAATAATATTAATTTTGTTTTAATTTGAACTCGAACTGAAGATCTCTAAACTTAAAATGTGTAAGTTTAGAGTGCAAACCATTGATGCATGTGTTTTTAAATTTTGAATTTGATTAATTTTTTTATTTAATTAAATTTTACACAATTACTTTGTGGACAATAATAATAATAATAATAGTAATAATAGTTTTGAGAATAATATTTTTTATTTAGCCACATGTCAACTTGTAATTCGTTGTTAATAATAATAATTTTACTTAACCACGTGTCGACTTATAATTTGCTGTTTTATTAAATTACAATGCGAACAATTACACTATATAATTTTTCAAAGTATAAAATGAAAAATAAGAGACCCTAAACCTAACCTAATCAAACACACCACTTCTTAAGTTGCTGCCGCCGCTCCCCTGCTCCTCGACTTTCACTGCTGTCGGCTGTCGTTCCTTGACGTCACTGCCGCCTTTGCTCTGCTGTTGTCAAGCTTCAGCCACCGACGACTAGCTAGCCACCTTTCAGTACGTCTTTGCTACCGCTTTTATGTCGTCACATCAACTTCAGCCCAGCCAGCCACCGTTCCTTTACCGCCGAGATCAAGAACCATTTCTTTCTCTTCTCTCTTTTGGCACAGGTATGAAAATACTGCAGAGGAGTTAATCTGTTAATTACCTTTCTGTACGTCGCTGCTGTCATTCGTGTACGTCGCTGCTGCTGCTCGTCTTGGTCACTGCTGCCGCTCCTTTGCCTTCACGTCAAGCTTCAGCCTTTTTGACAAAACATTTCACTTGGAATTATAAGCAAACCCTTTTGAGACCATAAAAAACTAAGCCAATTTATTTGGTTTCAAGGCCTTGTTTTTTCACTTTGAAATCGGATCATACAATGACAAGCCAATTGAAAACTTATGTTCAAGATTTCATTGTTAAATTCAGCTTTATTTTTATTATTTGTGTTCCTGTCATTTTCTTTCCCTTTTTTCGATTTTTAATTCAATTTGGGATTTGACAGATATATTTTTTAATTTTTATAAAAATTTATCTTATTTGCAGGATTCTAAGGGACAGGATGTTGATCTTAGCATCTACAAGGGAAAGGTTCTTTTGATTGTCAATGTTGCATCACAATGGTGTGCCTCAGCTCCTTTCATTTTTTCATTTTTTTCCATAATGATTTATTGATTATTGTTGATGCTTCCATTTAAATAATGCTAATACGTGTTATCTATCTATCGGGAGTCTAAATTTTATAGAATTATATCATACTCGGAAGTATGCATGCTCCCAATACAAATAAGTGTTTATAAGAGAGGATTTCACCCAAAATCTTTAATTCTTGCAAAATGCTAGTGGCTCCGTTTGCACAAGTTTATTTTTCATCCATGTTCGTTCCTTTACCATAGCGGTTCCTTTACCACCGAGGTCAGACACCATTTCTTTCTCTTCTCTGTTTTGGCACAGGTATGAAAATACTACAGAGAAGTTTCTCTATTAATTACCTTTTATGAAAATAATATATATATATTATTCACATGTTTAATTGAGAACATCTAATAATATAGTAATAATATAGTGGGCAAACTATAGGAAGGTTGTTAGTAGACAATTCTAATTTTAGCTTTACTTTGCAAATGAAAGATTAGAAATATTCCGTCGAACCCATTTTACTATATTGGAGGTTTGGGCTAATCTTGTATAGATTTTTGCTCAGAAGAAGGATGGTTCTCCAAGGGCGGTGGGTTGGTTTTTGTATAGACTATTCCCCTATTTTCCCATTTTGCTTTTCTTTGAGGAAACCTGGTCCATTTTTTTTTGTGTTTTCTTTCTTCAATCAAATATGTATTTCTCAATCTCATCTAAAAAAATACCTATCTCATTTTACTATATGTTTATGAATTACTAATTGTATTTTGTTAGTATTCCATGTTCGAAGAAGAATATTAGATTGAAGAAAGAAGAAGTTGTTCCTTTGCTAATCGTTTGAAACCCAGGTTTGCACTGAATCTGATTTTTATCTTTTACTTTTTTACTTGACCCATACTTGAATCTAATTTTTGCTCCACTTTCCTTTCTTTCGTCAATTTAATTATCAATCCACTTCAAACCTAAAAAGATTTAGTAATTGGGAAACCCTTTTTTTTTAAAGAATTGCAAAGTACTGTAATTGGAAACTGGGTTCATGTCTTAAAAAGCAACCTGATTTGTAATGTTTGGCTTATAGTGGCCTTCTATTTCTGTTTTTCATCTCGGCTTGGTTAATTTCTTCACTAGTCGTTTAAATTTTGTTAATTTTTATTTTTCCTCTTTAAGCTCATTAAATATCTTTTTTTTTTTTTCAATTTATGGCTTTCGGTCCAACTGATCATCGTTGAATGTGGGCACTATAAATGTTATAGTGCTTGTTAACTTAATGTATTTGATCATATATTATAGTATTGTTTACTTTAAATTTAGACAATGAAATAGATTACAAAAAAAATAACTTATGCTTGTCAAGTTGTAGACACCATTGTTCATGTCATCATTACTGAATATTGATGTACTTATTAAGTGTTCTCTTTAATACTTGATAGAATACTTTTGGTGCAGCAATATGTGGTATCATGATTGCAGGCTGTAATTAACTTGGGAACGTGTAGATTCTACAATTTCTTTTTCTGATTCCTTAACTTGCTTCTTTTAATCCTACTCTTCCATGTTGAAGTAATTTATGAGTATTTTTGCTTCAAAATAACTAAGATTTATTTTTCACAGTATACTAATTGATTTTATGCACTTGTATGTGGGAAAAAAATAAGCCGTGGATGGATATTGAGTGACCTTGTGCTTTTTTTTTTCTTTTGGGCTGGAAACTTAATTGAGTAGTAGTTAGCACTTGTTGTTTAGAGATTGTTGAAAATTTAATTTGATGCTTATGTTAAGTCTTTTACATATAGTGATGTAGTTGAATTGTTTGAATTAAGTGATGTATTTGAGATGTTTATTATATGAATTGTGTTGCAAGATATTTAATAATAAATATATTTCGAGTTTTCATTTGGTTGTACAACAAACACTAAAAATATAATTAAAATAAAAATATACTATTAACCAAAATCAGCATAACATTATTAAATACTGACACTATATATTTAAAATAACAATAAGAATTTTCTATATTATTGAGTCAGTTTCTGATACTATAGTCACATAAATCACGACGTGTAAATAGTATCATTAAATACCAACATCATCGTGTCATTATTTTAGTGATACTATAGTGAAACAAATTACTGACACAAAAATCACTGACACCAAAAATTAGTGTCAGTGTGTTCTGGCTTGAGTAACATTGACACAATTAACAAGTGTTAATAAAAGTAATTACTGACACTAAATTCGTGTAAGTAAAACTCATTTTTCTAGTAGTGTACCTTCAAATATTTACAAAGTAATAATCCACATAGAGAAGTAATTAAGGAGCCAAATATTATTAAGCATTTAAATCTCACTTGCTCATAATTAGGTGTCCAAAATAAGGGTGGCAATATTTCAATCTCACTGTTTTTGTAAGTCTATCCCAAATCTAGAAAATAATTACAACACAGTCGCATTATTTTAAGAAAATTCAAATGAAGAAGAAGTTTGAAGAATCAATACTTTATAACCATTTTATTTTTTATTTATTTTTTTTGTAACTAAGATTTTTATTATTATTATGCTTAACCATTAAAGTTGCTTTAACATAAGTTTAATTTGACTATTTTACTCTTATAAGGGTTAAGTTCCATGTCACCCAAAAATTACTTCAATAACTTTTTTATTTTGTAAAAATTATTCATTTCTAAATGCTTTATTAATCCTATTAGTATGATTATTGATCTTCAATTGAACTAACTAAAAAAATTAACTTTTTCCGAATCAATTTTCTTATTCTTTGATTAATTCATTAAGTAAAATTAACTTTTTAGATATGACAGAAAAATTTCCCGTCGATTGTACATTTCTTAGCATTATGCAGTAAAAAAAATGTTGTTCTCTTGTTATTCATTAACTAGGCAAATTTTAATCAATTTATCTTTAACATGCTTCAATTCGTAATCTTAAGCGCTTCCTTTAGTAATCTTTAAAAGAACATAATTTTGCTTACATTTATATATGTATGCAACTATACATACATGCACGCGTGTACATACAGGAATGTATCTTACGCCCTTTCCCCTAAAAATATTTTAACGTTTTCCTTGAACCTCGTTCAAGCTTCAACATTACAAGTAGGAAAATAATTTTTTTTTTTCAATTGAAAATAGTGTAATTGGATTCACTTTTGTGTGAACGACTAGGAATTTAGATTGATTAGGTTTTAACATGAAAATTTATTATTACGAAGCTAAACCGACATCATGCATATCCATAAAGCTAGCCAAGGCCAATCATGTCAAGTTTCCCTTTATTTTCATTCTTTGTTATACAACAAACATTAGCTAGTTCTTTTATTTGTGTTTTACTTTGTTTCTATTAATATTTTTGTTTTTTTAATTTTCCTATTCTAATGAAGTAACTAGCCGCGGTTTGAAGGTGACACTAATGGTTAGTGATCGATCAGTTTTCAACTCATCGTGCAACTTTTGTGGCATCAATGTGTAGTTCTAGAAATTTTGAATTTAATATTATTAATTATAGTCGTTCAGCAACTTTTGGGCGGCTTGTTGCTGTTTTGCCGATAACAGTCTCTTTGCTGTGGAAAACAATAAATATTGTCGTCGTCAGTCATTTAGCCATCATCGGCAATAATAACAGAGCCATTAGCATGTTGATGATGTCATGGTATTTCCTTTAAAAAAAATTATGATACTATTAATTGTTTTTTAGTAATAATATATTTTATTATTTACCGATAGATAATTAATTAATTAAAATAATAAAAAAAATTATTTGTATCTAGTTAATATTTTATATGACTTATCTAATATCCAAAAGTACTTATTTATTTTTAAAAGCTCATTTCAAAATTTTTAGAGCTTTTTTGTTGTATTTTGAGCACAACTTTTAGACAATAGTTATTTTTACAAATAAGTTTTTTTTTTCCTCTAGTAGGAAGTATTTAAATTTAAGGTTCCGTTTGGTACAACTTTTTAGGTAGAACTTATTTGAATATAGTTTTACTTAATATAGTTTTTATAAATAGAGCTTTTGCACAAAAAGTTTTGATTGTTTGATTGTCAATAATAGTTTTTATTAAAATTTATAAAATTACTTTAATAGCCAAGTTTTTTAAAGTTATGTTATGAAAAGAATCCAAAAAAGATTTTTAAATAAGTAGATGATATTTTATATATTTTAACATTAAAAAAAAAATTTCAACCTCTATGCCTAAAAGCTCAAATTTTGAGTTTTTGCTAATAGAGGCAAAATAGTTTATTCAAACTTCAAAAGTTCTATTAGAAAAATAACCAAACAACAACAAAAATTATGATAAAAGCTTATGAAATTAAATAAGCACATATGACTATTAAATAAGTCATATCAAACAGTCACTAAGACTTTTTGGAACCAGAGCTTATAGAAACATTTTAAAGAGTTAATGTTAGAGAGCAATTTATGCACTAGTTTTGCATTGTTTACTTCCCTTAATATCGATGTTTTGCACTTAATAATAGTGATTTACTTGTGTTTTATTTTTGTAGGTGCAATTCTATTGATTGGTGCTAAAATTGAGCTACAAGATGATGTTTGAGGATGATTATTTTCCTGGAGAAATTATGAGCTTCAGAAGAACTTTGTTGATAACGCGTGGGCGCGTGCTGTCAACTAAGGGCCTGCAGTTTTTATTTTAACGTGTTTTGTCTTTTTGGTTATTTTTGTAATTTTGAATTTAATATTTAGATAATATTTTAGATATTAGTATTTTATTTTTGGAAAAACTCTATAAGAGAGAGGAGACGTGAAAAAAAAAAGAGATGAGATTTTTGAAGAAAAAGAAAACCCTAGATCAAAATTTTTCTCTTCTCTCTATAAAGAACTAAACCTATTATTTTAGTTGAAGGTTAGTAAAGCTTTGATTCATCATTACTGTGAAATCTTTCTTATGCTTTAATTGTTTTATTGCTTTTTGGGTATTTGTTTATTCTCTAAATTATTGTCATGATTATGTTTGTTAATTAGATAATTGGCCACTATTTAATTATCAACTTAATCTATTGTCAATTAAAAGATTCATCGTATGAAGATTTTAATGTTTGTGACAAATAGCATAGCAGTGTGTTGTGTTATGAGAATAAACAATCTAATTTAAATTAACCATCTTATGCGTTTGTTGATTAAGATTTGGGTCTCTGGTTTTTCAGGCTGTTAATTGATTAAATCCTACGATCGTATCTAGGGTTGTCTATTGATTAGGGAAATAACCAATAGTCGTACCTTGATTATCGACTAGTTAAGGAGAGATTGGCTATTAGAGGGTCTCAGTAGCTATAACCGGTCTATTCATAAGTAGTAATGATTTATATTTGAATCAATGATCAGTAGTCGAATCAAACTGAGTTAATTCCTTCAACCATAGTTTTTCCCAATTTGAATTACAATTTGAATTTGCATTCTTGTTATTTTAGTTTGATTTTTATTATTGTCAACAATCCCCCAATTTGCATTTTACATTTTAAAAGGATTTAAATAATTATCGATCTCTGTGGACACGACCCTGCTCAATCACTATGCACAATTTACTTAGAGTATGTATTTATTTTTGCTGGCTTCGACAACCATCAGGTAAGTTGTGTAAAATACCCTCTACTTAGTTCATTTCTTTCATAACCTAACTTTCTGGAAACTTTTTTAATTAAAATAATTTTATAATTATTTATAAAGCTCTCATTAATAACCAAATAACTATAACTCTCGTCGTATTTATTGTCTCTCCACTAGGATTCTTGGCTCAAGTATCTATTCAATGAATGAAGTATACAAGAGAGCTCCTTAGACTTTTCCATATATAGAACCCGCCACAACTTCTTTGTACAAACTATTTTATACGAACATATGTGATATAAAAGTATTAGTTGGATGGAAATACTACATGACTCATATAATTATTTTTAGAAAAATTATCAGTTATATACCCTTAAATGACACCAGTATCAAATGTGCTACAACACTTTTCAAGTGTATCACTCGTATACCCTAAGTTGATAAAACACTTCTGCCGTCCACCAATCCGTTAACTTCCGTTTGCAAGTGCTGACATCATAAGGGTAAACTAGTCTTTTTAAAAAAAGACATGTCATCCCATTTATCTAGTAAAAATGACATGTCATATGATATATATTGATAAAAATGACATGTCATCCCATTTATCGGATAATTGTTAATAATTGCTAAAAATAATAGCTACTTTACAGCCGAATCTTTTCCTCCAAAATTTAACCTAAATTTTTGAAGATCTACTCCTCCAAGCTCTAACTGAAAATTTTTATGGTATAATATGTATAATTGTAAATAATATGTTGTTAATAATTTTTTATGGTATAATATGGATATTTTTTTACGGATAATTGTTAATAATATGTACCATTAATAATTCATATTTTTTTAATAAAAAATGTATTGTTAATAACAAAATAAAAAATTGTGTATTGAAAATTTACGTTAATTTTTAGGGTAAATTTATCTTTTTACCTCATTTTGAGTTTCAAGGGCGAAATAGTCAATTTGCCACAATTCTGTTAACTTTCTAACGGAAGTTAACGGATTGGTGGACGGCAGAAGTGTTTTGTCAACTTAGGGTATACGAGTGATACACTTGAAAAATGTTATAGCACGTTTGATACGGATGTCATTTAAGGGTATATGGCTGATAATTTCCCTTATTTTTATTATTTTCTATTTCATTCAATCAATATTATTATGCCACTTTAGTTTATGTACAAAATTATTTGTACAGAAAGCTTATGATTCTAGCATTACTATTAGTAAAATAACGATACATCCAATACGATCTCCCTAAGTTTTCGGTGAATAAAATCTTATTTTCATGAATTGGTTTTACATTTTAGCAAATTTGAGGATAGATAATTAGTATAGACTAGAAAAACATTTTAATTTACAAAAATATCAGATATACGTTTAAAAATTTAGCCTTTTTTGTTGCACATAATATAGCACTATTACAAAAATAAGCTCGATGAATTAATTGGTCTTGGCTAACATTTCTAGAATGAATCTAATTTCTTTTTTATGAAGACAGTGGAAATTCCGGTGCTTTCATGTATATGGTCATTTTTTGGATGAATTTATAAAAGGAAAGACACAAAGAATTAGTTAGTAAGGTCATGAATCTATATATCTACTCTAAGTCGTTACCTTACCATATTTTCTTTATAATTGTTAATGAATTAAATTTTTCAGAGTTTAAGATATTTCATTTAGTAACTTTACACCCATGTATTAAATATGGTAAGAGTTAACTTAGCACAGATAAATTCTTGGCCTTATAATAATTAATTCCACGCGCGTTTCCTCTTATAAATTCATCACAAAATGATCATATCAAAACAGAGAAAAATCATTGTTCATTGAAAAAGAAATAAGCCAATCATATTGATTCTGTAAATGGCAGCCAAGAAAACCAGAGGGAGACAAAAGATTGAAATGAAGAAGATAGAGAATGAGGATGATAGAATGATAACTTTCTCAAAACGTAGATCAGGTATCTACAAGAAGGCCAGTGAGCTTGTCACTCTCACTGGAGCTGAGATAGGAATTGTGGTTTTCTCGCCGTCTGGGAAGCCTTTCTCATTTGGGCATCCCTCCCTGGAAGCTGTTGCTAACCGCTTCCTGGGGTCAAGCCAGGAGCATCCGAATGACAACACTCATCCACTGGTTGAGGCTCACCGCCGGGTGAGAATCAATGAACTGAATCAGCCGCATAATGAGCTGCTACGCCAGGTGGATGAGGAAAAGGCACGGGAGAAGATCTTGAAGCAGAATAGGCAGGGGAAAGAGACTCAGCCACATTGGTGGGAAACTCCAGTTGACGAGCTCAACCATCAGGAGCTGCTTCAAATGGATGCAGCAATTGATGATCTGCACAAAACTTTTCTTGCCAAACTAAATGAAAAGACTGCTGCTGCCTCTTCCTCCATGGCACTTCCTATGTATTTTCGTCATAAATAATGTATCTCATTTTCCTTTAAATTTGGCATTTGTCTATAGAAAATCTGATGAAGCTACAAGTCCAAATGATTGACTTGAAAATGCAAAAATGCTACCGACCGTAAATGCCTAGGATACAATTTCAGAATGCAACTTATTTTATTCCCAAAACTAGGATATAATTTGATGAAATTAATCTGTTAATTCACACAAGTAATGAACTGATTAATTCACACAAGTAATGAACTGATTCACCTTGATTAACTACATTTATGTCGTATATAAACCCAACTATGCAATTACATCATCCTACTAGCTATTTAAACCATAATCATTATACCAAGTCGATAAATATACTCCCGAAAACAAGTGAATCGTTCTAAATATGTTTGAAATTCCTCAATTTGAGATTTGATGAAGAAGAAAGGTAAGGGATTTAGTGGACAATCAAAAAGATAAATATATAATATTGGATGGAAATGAAAAACCCTACCCACTAACCATTAACCCCCGCCCCAAAGAATTTTTACTCAAACTCACGTAATCGCGTATAAAGTGAATTCATGGCCAATTGGCCCATGAGGCTTTTGGTTACAAATAATTATTTGTGATACATAGGAAATAATAGATCTTCTAACTTAACATCTTAATACAAAATTCACAACCATTCATGTAAATTTGAAATACATATAAATAATTTAATCTAGTAATGGTTAAAAATGCAGATTATCTTGCAGTGGCAATTATCGTATAGTTATTCATCTGCTGATACACAGAGACAATTGATGTCAAGCACTGAAAAAGAATAATTTCGAAGTGATTCATTTGTCCGAGTTTTTTAGCCACATCAACGATTGTTGGTCTATCATTTGCAGTGGTATTATCAGCTAGACAATCTAGCGCAACATGAGAATACTATTATTTGAAACAAATTTAAAAAAGATTAATTGATGACAACAAAAAGCCATGAAGTTTTAGTAAGTACAGACGTTCAAGAGTAGGTTTGAGACTAATTAGGTAACAAATTTAAAAAATTCCAATATTGGCAATATGTATGTATGTATGTGTGTATGTATGTATGTATGTATGTATGTATGTATATATTATTCAAGCATTTAAATGTTTGCATTTGTCGGTAGGTGTTTCAAATTAAAATGAGGGCATTTTTTAGTTGGGTCCTTGTTTTTAGGAAACAACTTAAAATCCATAAAAGTTTTTAAAATGTATTATTTATGTAATACCCAAAAATCAAGTGAGCAATTATTAGAATTATTTTGATTATATTGTTGTGATTATTGATTTACTTTCTTATTTGATTTTTTTATTACGTTATTATTATTGTTGTTGCTATTTGTTACTATATTAATAGTAGTGTTATTATTAATAATGTATTACTACTTGGACATTTCGGTATTGGCCGAGGATTGTCATTGGGCCAAGTTTTATTTGTTTTATGTGCAGTTTACCCAAGTCCGCTAGCAAAATAACTAATTATAAATAGTAAAAGAAAACGAGAGCTCGCTCCTCTGCGTAGGCCGTTTGAGATTGGAGAGAGACGGGGAAAAGAATTTCCTTGGCTTTTATCATTGAAGTACAAAAATTATTGGGTAATTGTGGAGGCGCTTAAGGTATGGATTTCTATGACATTGAGGGCTAGTCAGTAACTGCTACTGCTATTTAAAAGGAAATATCAAGATGTTTAAGATTATGGGAAATAGTTCCTTAATTATATATATATATATATATATATATATATATATATATGATGATATTGATGGGAGCTCAATTTTGATGTTAGGTTATGGTGGTTAGTTTACTAGGTTAAGTTTATTGTTGTAACGACCTAGAGGTAAATAAATGAGACTCTAGACTACGATCATGGCGAATATATACATTTGTGTATCACTTTATCCATTTGCATAATCAATGTATGAAAGATTTTTCTTTAATACTAATGCTGCAATGATCTGTGGGAAAAATTACCCATTCTTTTTTTTTTTTTCTGGTGCACTTGAGTTGCCATTCTTAACAAAACAAAGTTTTATAGATTTCAGCTTGAGCTGATTTCTTCACCGCAACTTGTTTTTGAGTGCTCGTTCATTTATATCGTTATGAAGGGTATGCAAGACGTTTAGGAGATGTAATCATTTTTTAATAATGTAAAGTTTATAATTTCTTGCTTTCTAATTTTTTGTTTTATTTTTAAGTGAACATTTCCTTTATCACTTTCAGGTGTCTATTGTGTTTGTAAGATTTATTGGTTTTGTTCGACAGTTTTACTGGTGCTGGTGGATATTTTGTGTTTGCTAGATGTTGTTGGCTATGGACGATGTGTTGGATGTTGCTAGGTGCTAGTGATTTACTTTTAGTATATCAGTTTTATGGTTTGATGAGCAATTTATTTTGTGTAATGGATCATCAGTTTAGGTACTTTTAGCAAAAAAATTTTAGCACATAATATGTATTTTGGTACTTTAATTTTTGGTTATAGTTGATGGTTGAATTTGACAGAACTATTTGTGAGCAATGCAATGGTTTGGTATATTTATATTAAATTGCATTTGTAAATTTTTTATTTCTTTTATTTTTTAAATTTGACTATGGTGTTAGTCTTTTGATGGTGCTATTGTAATACACAATTTTTTTTTTTAATTCCATAGTATGATTATTCTTGTGATTCTGTTGTTTTAGTATTTGTCTAATAGCCTATTGATTGAATTCACGGACAACAAAATCACCGAAACTAAATTATAGTGTCAGTATTTACTGAGTACAAATTCGATGATACTAAAACTCAATGTCAGCTAAACGTATCGCTGACACTATTTAGACGTCAGTGAAGGTCATTTTCTTTCTAATGGTGTTTGAAATTTTACATTTGATGGCATCGATTATAATACCACTACCCATCAGCGGCAATATTATATTGACCTACAACTTTTGAGAGACATGTTGCCTACATTATGCTGCTATTTGCCAATAAAAGTCTCACTGTCGTGTAGATCTATAAATCTTGGGCCAACGCTACAATACCGGCATGTATCACAAACATGCGGGTAATAAAAAAATTAAAAAAATATGGCCCCAAACAAAAAAATAAAAAACTTGGAGCAACCTGTAAAGAGCAACCGGTTGCTCCTTAAATTAATATTAAATTATGAAATAATATAATAAATAAATATAATAAATAAAATAATAATTATTTTAATAATAAAGGCAACATAATAATAAAAAATTAGTTTTATAATAATTAAAAATTATTTTCAAGTTTAATGGTAGTTGTTTCATGTTTATTGGTCCATTAATCGAGGTTGCAAGTTAATGATCCTAAGTTTCATGTTCATTGCCTTCAGTTTCAAGTTCATTACCCTCAGTTTCAAGTTAATTTGGTTTCAAATTTAATGGTCTCAGTTTCAAGTTAATGGTAGGTGTTTCATGTTTATTGGTCCATTAATTGGGGTTGCAAGTTAATGATCTTAAGTTTCGTGCTCATTGCCTTCAGTTTCAAGTTCATTGCCCTCAGTTTCAAGTTAATTTGATTTCAAATTTAATGGTCCTAATTTCAAGTTAATGATAGGTGTTTCATGTTTATTGGTCCATTAATTGCATGATTTTTGGGATTGCAAGTTAATGATCTTAAGTTCCATGTTCATTGCTCTAAATTTCAAGTTTCTTTGGTTTCAAGTTTAATGGTCTTAATTTCAAGTTAATAGTAGGTGTTTCATGTTTATTGGTTCATTAATTGCATGATTTTCGGGGTTGCAAGTTAATGATCCCAAGTTTCATGTTCATTGCTTTAAGTTTCAAGTTCCTTTGATTTCTAGTTTAATGGTCTCAGTTTCAAGTTAATGGTAGGTGTTTCATGTTTATTGGTCCATTAATTGGAGGTTACAAGTTAATGATCTTAAGTTTCATGTTCATTGCCCCCAATTTCAAATTCATTGCCCTCAGTTTCAAGTTCATTTGGTTTCTAGTTTATTGGTCCTAGTTTCAAGTTAATGGTAGGTGTTTCATATTTATTAGTCCATTAAACGGGGTTGCAAGTTAATGATCCTAAGTTTCATATTCATTACCCTCAGTTTCAAGTTCATTGCCCTCAGTTTCAAGTTCATTTGGTTTCAAGTTTAATGGTCCCAGTTTCAAGTTAATGGTAGGTGTTTCATGTTTATTGGTCCATTAATTGGGGTTGCAAGTTAATGATCCTAAGTTTCATGTTCATTGCCTTCAGTTTCAAGTTCATTGCTCTCAGTTTCAAATTAATTTGGTTTCAAATTTAATGGTCCCAGCTTCAAGTTAATGGTAGGTGTTTCATGTTTATTGGTCCATTAATCGGGGTTGCAAGTTAATGATCCTACGTTTCATATTCATTGCCCTCAGTTTCAAATTCATTTGGTTTCAAGTTTAATGATCTCAGTTTCAAGTTAATGGTAAGTGTTTCATGTTTATTGGTCCATTAATTGCATGATTTTCGGAGTTACAAGTTAATGATCCCAAGTTCCATGTTCATTGCCCTCAGTTTTAAGTTCATTTAGTTTTAAGTTTAATGGTCTCAGTCTCAAGTTAATGGTAGGCGTTTCATGTTTATTGTTCCATTAATTGCATGATTTTCGGGGTTGCAAGTTAATGATCCCAAGTTCCATGTTCATTGCACTAAGTTTCAAGTTCCTTTGGTTTCAAGTTGAATGGTCTCAATTTCAAGTTAATGGTAGGTGTTTCATGTTTAGTAGTCCATTAATCAGGGTTGCAAGTTAATGATCCTCAGTTTCAAGTTTCTTGGCCCTCGGTTTCAAGTTCATTACCCTCAGTTTCAAGTTCATTTGGTTTCAAGTTAATGATAGGTGTTTCATGTTTATTGGTCCCATGTTTCATGTTAACCAGTTTTTCAGGTTTCCATTTCTTTCATATTTAATAATAATAATAAATCTCAGCCATTCGATCTACTTCAATTTAATCCAATGGCTATTGTTTTTTGCATGTATGAGATACATGCATGTACTGTAGCCGCGCCCATAAATCTTGTAGCCACCGACCCTCACCAGCAATAATAATAGAGCCATTAACGGTGTTGATGATGTCACGATACTTTTCTTCAAAATTTTTTGATACTATTAATAATTGAATTTTAGTAATAATATATTTCATTATTTACTAATACCTTAATAATTAATTAAATTCATTTCGCAAATTATATGTTTTTAAATAAATAAAAAATTAGGTAGTATTTTGAGATAAAATAATAAGTATTGTCAACATATATACGGTCTCCAGTTAAATTCTTGACTCATGTTTATCATGACAAAAATTGAATTAATAAATTAATCCTAAAACTAAAATAATAACAAAAGCATTACCAAATTAATCCTAAAACAAATAATATCAAGAAAAATTGATACAATTTTTTTTTTTACTATACTTTTAAGGCTAATTTGATAAATTCACAAATTTGACAAATTCACATTTTGTTTCTTTTCTTTAGCATGTCCAAGAATATAATTGTAAGGATATTATTGTAAATGTAAGGAAAAAATAAGTGTAAGAGTGTAACATAATTAACAAGTGTATCTTGATGTATTTTTTAAAGTATAGAAACTAAATGGACATTTAAATCAAAATATAATGATTAAACGAGCATTTTTCCTTTCCTAAAATGTATATATACTCATATGTTTCTAGATTCAAATATACATGTTTGATTGGAAGAAATGGGAGGAGAGGAGAGAAATGGGAGGAGAGGAGAGAAATGAAAAGGAGAGAGAGAGAGAGAAAATGAGAGAAGAAGAGTATCAATATCAATTTCATTATTTGGTTTGAAATAGAATCCATATCTTTTCCCCTTATTTCTTTCCCCTCTTCTCCTTTCCTTTCCTCTCTTCTCCTTTCATTTTTTCAATTATTTAACTAGTCAATTACACACCTATATTTCACATTAATGGTTTAAAGCTCATTTTATCATAGTTTCTTAATTATTATATGTTTACAATGTTAAAAATTAACCCCGTTTGCTCAATAATTACAATACATTTAACACCATAAAACTTGAATGTTTTTCACATTATTTATCACTTTTATTATTCCCCTACACACATATATCCCCCACTTTGAGTTTTCGTTTTTTTTTTCTTTTTTGGGTCCTTTTTTGCTTTCAACACAATATTCATAAATTGGTGTACAATCTTTTCACTCTCAAGATCTATTATCTACAATTAAATTTTCAAAAATTAAGTTCAACGACAAGTTACAATAGCACATCACCCTCCATCACTACTAAAAAATGACCTTTACTGACACTTAGTTTCTGACATTTTATAAAAAGTATCAGTAATTATGTACATATGCACCATTTTCCGCTTTTAACAAACAAGTATTATAAATTATTGATACTAACGTGTCAGTAAATTAAATATTAGAAATCACTAATACTAAAGTATCAAAAGTTTTAAAAAAATAATTAGAATTTGTAAAACTTTGAACTCGAACCTAAGACTTCTAAAATTTAAAATACTTATGTTTGTTCCGCAAACCACCAGACCGATAGAATTAAGACCCAAATATTATATTAAAAGATTAAAGAACAAAAATTAAAAAACAAAATCCCCAATCGATCTCTTCCCCTCATTTCGTCTAAGTGAATAAAACTTACAAACGAAAACTTACAAAATCCCTAAATCTACCACGCCGCCGACGCACCCAAAACCTCTCCTATCACTGCCGTCACTCGACTAGCCACTGCCGTCGACTCCCATGCACCAAAGTCTGGTCTCTTTTGCTATCATCATCTCCTGTGCACCAAAGTTGGAAATCCCCTGTCGTGATTTATGATTTCGTGTCGTCGCCGGTAATAAATCCACTGTCGTCATCACCCTTAGGTCGTAACAGCTTCCACCCATCATCAATACTCAGCCATTCATCATCGGTATAATTTCTCAGCCTCTGTGGTCGCTGTTGTACTACCTCAATCTCCGCCGTCGCTTCCGTACTGCCTCAATCTCTATTCAAGGTAAGCTCAATCTCATGACTGCCTCAATCTCTGCCTTTTTTAATTTATTTCTTTCATTGGTCTTCTTTCTGTGCTCTCCTTAATTTCTAATTGACTGCAATTACAAATTAAGATTTATTTTGATAATTTTGTTATAATTATTATTTTGACGAGATCAAATTTGTTTTGAAATATTTATAAAGAAACTTTATTTTTCTGTCCATTATCGCCAACTTATTACTTATACATGCGACGGGATAGAATTTACTTACCACGCACATTAACTATACTGATTTTGATGAAGAATTGCTCTTGAACATGTACTAGAATTATTGTTGCAATGAGTCTTTGATTATTGACATGTTATTAGCATCTCTTAATAGAAATATCTAGGTTATCCATGATGACTTTAAATTGAAAAATGGGCTTAATTGAAAATGGCATGATGGGCAAATAAAAGTCATGAACAAAAAAGTGAAGTGGAGGGTAAAGGCAGTAGCATTAGGCATCTGGCAGCAGTAGAGGCAAGTAGGTGGAGATGGTCATGGTGGGTATTGTAATGTAATAAAGAAAAAAGGAGGTGACTGTTGAGTGGGTTGCAGTTGTAGTTGCCTATTGCAGAGTGAGAGGGACTCATGAACCCTTTTGTAATATTAACAAATATGTACACACATAAGCTATACATTTGTCTGTGTGTACTTAATTCAACTAGATTTGGATTGCTATGAAGGGGGGTATGAAAATTATGTTTGATTTTAGTTTTCAATGGAAATTTCAAAGAGAATCCCACGCCATTGAAATTTCAAACAGGGAGGAGAGTCAAATGGTTGTTTCCCTTTTTCTATTTGGTTCTTCCCAAGTTGAAATGAAAACGAACATTAAAATAACATGTTCTTGATTGGGGTGAGCATTTGACTTGGTTCAATCCAAACTGAATCTAATTGAGCTGTATTATGGCAGTTCGGTTCAATTCGATTAGGCAATAAAAATCAAATGATTCATGTGATTTATTTAATCTATAATAAATATGAATAAAAGTGTATTTGAAAATAAGTGTAATATTATAAACTTATGTTGTTAGGGGAATTATTAGAGATTACAAAAATGGTAGGAGATAACAGTAACAGGAAAATTGGCAATCTACCTTGGGAAAAATGAAGAGAATAATTCTTCTTGCTGCATTTCTATTGTCAGCATTTGGTTTTGCTACGAGTATGTATACTTATATCATGGGAAGAACCAGAACTGCAACTAGAGTACATAGGCAGATGCAACTAGTTAGGACTGCGGAAATTTCTTTCTCTGTGGTTCAATTAGTTGTTACGCTTGCTAATTTTATTCTGGCAGAATTGGGTGTCAAAAACAGCTTTGATGCATATGTTTTCTCACTAGTCTTTGCTATAATTGTTGCTGCATTTAATATTATATATGCTGGGGGAGTTTCCAATTCATCAGGCCTTGCCTCTCCTATTGCCCCAGCTGCTGATCACCAACTGTGAAATTCCCAGGTATGATTGTGAATATAATTGTAAATATCAAGCTGCATTGGGGGAATTCATGTAAGCAACTCATCACCTCTATGAGCTCCAACAAATTTAAAGAAACTTGTGTTAGAATATATTACGGCATGACAATTATGCTTGAGTCTAGGGATTACATTTTCTTAGGGATTAATTTGTTGACCCTTGGCTAATTCTAGCCATATGCTACTTGATCCTAGGCTATTATGTGAATCAAGGCATTCATTTAATGTAGGGGCTCACCAACTATATAACCCCTCTTTTGTACATTCTTTTATATGTTGAAATACAACTTTGCATCAATTGTCTCTCTTTTACTTTTTAGTTTGCTTTCTTTTTGTCTTATTACAAGTTGCATGAGACGAAAACTTTTGAAGTGTTGTGGAAGAAGGAAATATTTTGAAGTGTTGTGGAAGAAGGAAATATAAAAATTGTGAGATTCCATTAACTTGAATGCATTGTGTAAATCAGTAATTCAGTCGTTAAATGTCTCTAAAAGATTTATTTTATAATTTATATTTATAATGCTAGAGTGCCTCTGTTAGATTTAGAAATCTTTTATGTAATTAACGATTGTTTTTGTAGTACTATGGCTACATCAGAGCTGATATCAAATATTTGATTGTTTGTATCTTTTGTAGGTTCATAACCCAAGTATTATTGTTGAGGACGTGGAAGCAAACGACAGCTTGTCTATGGCCTCATGTGCAGATCATCAATTGCAGAATATCCAGGTATGATTGTGAACATAAATGAATCATCAAGCTGCACTGGGTAAATTCACATAAACAACTTATCACCTCTATGAGTTCCTACAAATTTAAAGAAAGCTGTATGAGACGGTAAGCTTTTGAAATATTGTGGAAAAAAGGAAAACTAAAAGTAAAATAACATGGCCTTGATTGGCCTTTTGTCTTTTTATAGGGCTCTTTATTTTGTTCAATGCCGAGTTACAATTGGCAAAATGAGTTGTTTAGAAATAACTTGATTGGGACCATTGTAATTTTATAATTTTTGTTATAGTTTTTGCCATGTAATAAGAGAATTAGAGACTTTATAATGTGAAATGGCACATTACAAGATTATAGTTGAAGGTTGGCTTGTATTTGGTAGCATTGGTTTTAGTAGAATAATAGAATTAGATGGAACTGAAGGTAATCTTTATTAGTAAAACTAGTATTTGCAGTCTCTAACTCCACTCAGGCAGCATAGTTTACAGATAGTACCACTATTTTTTTAATTAAAACTTTAGCTTTGTGTTTTTTTGCTTTTTTGTGGATAAATTTTAATTCATAAGTAGGTTGTAAAATTGAGTGTTCTCTCTCTATAAATATACTTTAAACATTAAAAAAAATTTATATGATGATTAAACAATATGAAGACTTTTTTTTTTATTTTAAGTCTTAATTTTTATTAGTTACTTCACTTATGAATTAGCTTGACTTAATAAAAAACCATTAGGGCCCATCTTGCTTGTTCATCTTCTGTTTTGCTTTCAAAGCTTCTTTTGTTTCAATTTTAGGATTTTGTTCGAATTACTATTATAAGTGCTTAATTATAAACCTTCTAAATATCTACTTTTACTGGGTTTGTTGCAAAGTTGTTATTAGTGGCAACATGTTACAATATTGTTGCTTTTACTTCACTTTGATGAAGATATACCTATTGAGGTTTTATATCTACATCCACATTTGCATTAAAGTGGTTAGTGTTGGTGTTCACAAGTTGCTTCGGCTTCAAACATTACTATATAATAATGTAGATCAACACTCGTTGAAATATTTTTCTTATTAGCATGGTTTTCAAGATATTTAGTGTTTGCCTGTATAATTTTGGATAGAAGAGTAACATTATTGGAGTTCATTTCAAGTGCATAAAGTGTTTTGAATTGTTATCACACGGATATATTTAAATGAATGATAATTAAGAAGTTTACAATTTAACTTTTGGTGAATAACTTCTTGTTTTGAAATTAAAGTTCAAGGGAATTGATGAGTACTCGATGAAAGAGCTCTCGCAACTTCGTGATCAATAGGCTACATATGTTGCCAAGTTAATTAAAACCTACAATCACGAGGTAATATATGAGTAATTTAGGACCACTTTTGCTTCCAAATCTCTAAGACTTATTTTTTGTGGTGTTCTAATTGATTTTATGTGCTTTTAGGACGATTTATGAACCATCATTGTAAATGCCAAAAAATATAGTCACTTACACTGCACTATGTGTTCTAGTTAATGTTCGTTGAAACTGAATTTAGTACTTTGTTGCTTAAAACTTGTCGAAAACTTAATTTGATACTTATGTTCTTTTTTTTTTCCAAACAGTGATGTAGTTGAATTATGTTAATTTAAGTGATGTATTTGGGATATTTATTATGTGAATTGTGTTGGGAGATTTGATATATTTAATATATTTATTTTTTTAATTGTAAAACAAACTGGAAAAATATAATTAAAATAAAAATATATTACTAACCAAAAGCAGCATAACATCACTAAATACTGACTCAATTTTAAATATTGACATGTAAATAGTATCATTAAATATTTACACTTCGTATCATTATTTTGGTGATACTATAGTGACACGAATTATTGACACGTAAATAGTATCATTAAGTACTAACGTCATAGTGTCATTATTTTAGTGATACTATAGTAACACGAATTACTGACACGAAAATCACTGACACAAAAAATTAGTGTCAGTGTGTTCTGGCTGGAGCATTACTGACACAATTAACAAGTGTCAGTAAAAGTTATTACTGACACTAAATTAGTGTCAGTAGAGTCCATTTTTCTAGTAGTGCATTAAGCAACGATTTTGTGACATTTACCTTAGTCAGCTGAAAAAATCCTTAATGCTATAATTTTTCTTTTTTTTCTAATAGTGAAAATAAGAAGACAATTCAATTAAATCCGATTAAAATGCCATAATGCTATTTTTTCTAATAGTGAAATTTAGCCAAAAACTTGAATGAAACAAATTTGAATTGACAATAATGACCTAAGTGATGTATTTTAAAGATTTTTAATTTCGAAATTTCTTTCTACAAACAAAAAGGACTCATAAAAAATGACCTTAAAATCATCATAGATTTAGTTCAAATCAAAATCACAATCAATATATATTTTTGTCGTTTGCTCATTTTTAATTTTCTTTTTTAAAAGACAAAGGTTTGGGTAAAGGTTAAATCAATTTTTGATCTTCTACAGTAAAACGTCTATAATTTAATACTTGATAAATTTGTAACATTTATTATAGTAGAATCTCGATAAATTAATACTTGATAAATTGATAACATTGATTAAATAATAGTTTTGTCGGTCCTGATGATGCTAACATGGTAAATAATAATTTGATAAAGTTATTAGACAATAAAATTTTAAAAAAATCTTTATTAGACAATAAAATTTAAAAAAAAATCTTTTTTTCTACAAGAAAAATTAATGCATAAATTAATAATTATTAAAAGTTCTTTTTGATAAAAATTTAAAACTAAATACATAAGATATGTCTCTGATTTTCTTTGTTATACTAGCATAATGCTTTATGTATTTCATTGGTCATTAATTTGAAAAGACTTTTTCGAGGCAACATATTAAGCTAATCTCTCCCTTATTTCTCTTAATATAGTATATTGTGATCCAGTCAATGTAATTTAGTAAAAAAATTATCAAATGACATAATCATTCAATCTAAATCGTATCATACAGTTTAATAAAATCACTACAGTCTTTAGGAAAGATTGTCAGTTTCCCCTACTGCAATCAATTTATACCACTTACCCCCTACGAGTTTGACAACATCCAAAAACCACACAGCACGAAATATTTGTAAGAGAAGAGGGATAAATTAGTCATTGTTTTGATAATTTATCTTTGGAATATAAAATATATATTTATTATAAGAAAAACGTTTAAAAAATAATAAAAATACAAGGGAAATATCTTGTTATCAATTTTTTATTCACACTGAAACATATGGTTCTTATTTTTAATTCTCAAATTTTCTATTTTAATTTCAATTTATATGTTTCATTTAATTTATAATAAATATGAATAAAAGCGTATTTGAAAATAAGCGCAAAACTTTAAAATTATACTATTAGAGGGTTATTGGCTATTATGAAAACAGTAAGGGGGCAATTTGTTATATATTGATTGTAGTAAGGGGAAAACTAACAATCCCATCATTCTTTAATTATACTACATATACATTCCTAAAGTTCTTATTATGAACGTAATATCATCTTTATAAATTAATAATTAATAATTATATATATATATATATATATATATATATATATATTAATTTTCACTAAATTAATAGATTTTCATAGTCCCAAGGTAGTTAATTTATCAAGTATCTATTGTATATAATAATTTTTTGCAGACTAATTTTGCCTGCTACTTCTAGAAGTTCCAAGATTGAATTCCAATATTTTATTTTATTAAATAAAATATGATTCTATTATTACTTAGTTTTCTTTTACAATATTGTGTTCATTTAATTTATATTTAGTAGATTAATTCATTTTTAATTGATTAGACTAGTAAAATACAATGAATTTTTAGTTGAATAAAATGTATGTTCATTGAATTGTATACACGCTTTATAAATTAATAATTAATTAATAATTTATCAATTAATTAATACCACTTTAAATTAATACTTTTTTATGGTTTCAAATTATTAATTTATAGGGGTTCTACTGTGGCAGCCAATTAAATAAAACTATTTGAAAACCACTAACTCACTCTAAGGGCAATTGCTGTCTTTGCCTATTTATTAGGTAAAATTAGCTAGATATGCTCAGATTTTTCATAATTAATGTTGTTGTGCTCCAATTCTTAAAAAATTAGGTAAATTTGAATTCATTTATCTGCAACATGATTAAATAAGTAATCTCGAGAGCTTGAGATAGTAATCTTTTTAAAAAGTATAACTAAATTTACATTTATATATGTATTTACACTTGCACGTGATCACGCGCAAGGGTGTATTTTACGCACTATTCCCTATAAATGTCTTGAAATTTTCGTTCAGCCTTGTTCAAGCTTTAAATTAAATAAGTAGAAGAAAAATAAAGAGAAATTTTTTTTTTTGTTGCATTGAAAAGAGGGTAATTGGTGTTGAGCCTTAGTAAGAGAGTGATTGTTATCATTTGGTGGCTGTTTCAATCCCAAGAAGTAGTTTACAACAACTTTAATGGAAGTGTGACCAAAGGAGTAAGGCTTGAGATGGTGAAGCACCACAATACCAATCTCAGCGCTAGTGAGAGCGAGAAGTTCACTAGCCTTCTTTTAGAGCCCAAATCAATGTTTAGAGAATGTGATCATTCTGTCATCCCTATTTTCGCTCTTCATCTCAATCTTTAACTTCTCCAAAAGATTGAGATGAAGAGGATTGAAAATGAGGTAACAAGAGGATTACATTCTCCAAATGTAGATTCGAGATCTACAAGAAGGCAGATGAGCTTGTCACCCTCATGGGCACTAAGATCGGCATTGTGTGCTTGTTACTGTCATTGATGTAATAGTTATACACTCAATAAAAATTTATTATTAATCTTCCTAACAAAGCTTTGTTAGCAAATTTTGGCCTTGAAAGATAATAATAATTATTTACCATATTTCTACATGAAGGTAAATAATTTAATGGTCAAGTATAGGCAAGCTTTCCCATCGGATAGCCTGCAAAGTGGTACTAGATTATTGTTATGATAAACTAAGTGTATTTATGGTTTTTTGCATTTTAGATTATTTATTGTGAACATTATTTGTTTCAAAGTGTTTATGCATGTATGTCTTATTTTTTAGAAAATGTCTTCCGTCAACCTATTATTAATTATCTTTGTTAAAAATAGACTTATTGGCGAAAATTATCTAGATTGGAAAAGTAATCTATTTAATATTCTCACTGCTAAAGGTTGCAAATATATTTCAACCTAACAATGCCCCCCAAAACTAACATTATACAATTATAGAAACTAGAGGGAGCCTTCAAAGAAATGGTACAAAGCTAACAAAATGGCCAATCGCTATATATTGGCCTCGATTTCTATGGAACTGTAGAACAAACATCAGTGTATGGAAACAACCACTGAAATATTAGACAATCTCCATAAGATGTTTGGGCAAAATACTCATTTTATCATAGAAGTTGTGTTAAAATGTGCTACTGGCACCAAGATGGAAAAGGGCACAAGAGTTTGTGATTATGTCATCAAAATAATGGACTATTTGAATAAAGTTGAGATTCATGGTGTTTGAATCGATGATAAAACAAAGATTAACATGATGATTGAATATTCGCCTGATATATTTGAAGAGTTTAAGGTTAATTATATCTTAAGCAATAAATATATTACCTTAACTGAATTGATGCATGAACTACATGCTATAGAAGATTTTTATCATAGCAAAAAATTCTTGAAAAATGATTCTCTTCAAGGCCTAAGTCAAAAGACTAGGATAAGCAGGAGAGAATTGGGATAAGAAAACTATCTGGTAAAATAGATGGTAAGCCAAATGGCAAGTGCCACAAATATAGACAGAAAAGTCACTAGAAAAAATATTACCCTAAGATTATAAAAATCGAGTACGGGAAATCTTTAAGTTTCCTAATTAATTAGATTTCTATTGATTCATGCGATAGTAAATTCTGATGTCACTAAATCTTATTTGTGATTCATTTTCTTAGTTTTAGGAATCTAAGAGACTCAATGAAGAAAGCATTAAACTACAGTTGAGAACATGCTAGTTTATATCAGCTGAGAAGACTTTATCAATTTCATGAGACTTTAGATTCTGATAATTGTTCTTATGTTCCAAACATTAAGGAAATTTAATTTTAGTGGCTTGTTTATAATAATAGGAGTACACTGTTATATTTGGATCCTCTATTTATTGTAATTACTTGTTTTGATACTTTACAAGGACAATTTATATCAAACAAGTCCATTAATCTATTCAAAGCAAGATATAATGATTCATGATAAAGAGTATATACATTTATCAAAGAAAATAAATATTTCTTTTAACCAATACCACCTGTAATATTTATGCTTAAGTCATATAAACTATAGTAAAATTTTATAAGAATGATTACTAGTAGGCTTTTTTGGCCATTGGGATTGATCATTGTCACTCTACAAATCTTATTTGCAAAAGTAATATGATAAAATGTAGCTCTTTTCAAGCTAAAGAAAAATGTATGTGGACTAATCAATTTACAAGTTAGAAAAGATTATGAGTATTCTATCAATCTTCTTAATTACTATTCATCATATTTATGTTTGTCCAAATGCATCATGATTCCATGGCTTTTGAAATTCAAAAGAGTACATGGATAAGATAGAAAAACAATTAGATAAGAACATAAATGAAATTCGATTTGACGAAAGCCAAGAATCTCTCTTTAGAGAATTCAAAGTCTATTTGGTTGTAAAATGGGATAAAAGTCCCATTTGTAATGAACTCTATGATATAAAAGTGTAATTAATTAAAGAAACAACACTCTTTTGAATAAGACAATATATATGCTAAGTGATTTGTCATTTACCTTTTGATTTTAGATATGAATATTTATAACTGCATAGTCTATTGAATTTAGTTTCATCTATATCAGTGCCAATTACTCTAAGAAATTATGGATGTGTCTCAAACATGGTTTGAGAACAAAGAACAGATCAGAATCATACATGAACAAGAAACTAAGAATCAAAGAACATAGGAAGATAACGTGGTTCAGCTAATTCTCATTAGCTTACATCCACAAAGGAATAAAGTGACAGGCCTTTCATTGATTGATCATCAAAGTATAGAGAGTTTTTCAGAGTACATTTCTTTGAACATTAACTCTTATTCATAGAGTCTCAATTCCCTTTTATACTCCTCAGTGTAACTTTAGTTTATTAAACCAGAATTAACGGCATTCAGCAGCTTGTAACCACCTAGATGCAATTTTTAGAAACTTAAGTGTGAGGCACGCATTATAACGACTTTTAACAACCTGATTCTTAGATTCCTTCTTCACATGCATCTCATGTGCTTTATTTAATCAGAAAGGCAACACATGAAGTCGTTTCAATGAGTGTTGATTATACACATCAAAACACACATAACAGAAGTTGTTTTGAAGCCATTGAAATTGTTTCACTAGTTACACAACAACATATTTATAGACATATACTTAACTTTCCTTAAGGAAGACTAGATAAATGACTTAAACCTAAGAGTAAGGTAAAATTAGAGAAATCACCAGGGGATTAAATTGATGCTTAGTTTTTTGTATATGTTTAAGAACAGGAAAAAGAGCAACAATAATTAAAAAAAGGATTATCCCTACAATGTAATAACTATGGAACTATGTTGCAATGGGTGTGTAATTTTATTACTAGCCAAGTACATGTTACGGAGAGAATCCTATAGGAATATTTCAAAGAAACAAGTACACATTCCCACTAGTTACAATAAAGCTCTAAATAATGTAATGTGGTACTATGGCAAAAGGCCATAATATGCAAGTTGCTAGGATCCATTTATGGATTAAGGCAAGCATCTTGATTATGAACCATCAATTTTGATGAAGTATTTATAATACTTGGATTCATTAAGGACATTGATGAACTATACTATACAACAAATTCAGTGAAAGGCTGTAGCATTACTATTCCTTTATAATGATAACATCCTCTTAATTAAAAAAGATAGAGGAGCATTATTTGTAATAAAGGACTAGCTAGTAGAACAATTTAATAAAAGTGACCTAAAATTAAAAAGTTATATTCTTAGTACCAACCTTCAATAAAACCAGAAGAATAAAACTCTAACTTTATCCTAAACAGTTTGTATTGATAAGATTATGTCTTGATGAAACATTTTCAATTCCAAGAATGATACTAATTATTTAGAAATGGAGTTATTTATTCTCCAAGCATTAATGTTCTTGTATATTTAAGGAGATAGATAAAATGAGACAAAATACCTATGCAAAAACTGTGAATGGAAAGTCTTATTTACGTCATGACATATTCTTATTCTACAGTTGGATGGTCACTAAATATCATTCAAACCTTAAACATCAAAATATTGTTAAGCATTTAATATAGATTCTGAAAAGAACTAAGAACTATATGCTTATGTTTTTTTAGTGGCGATCTCATGCTAGTAAGTTTCACAAAAGATTCTGACTTCATGTCAAAAAAGGATTTCAGGAAATTTATTTCTAAATCGTGTTTATATTGGGAAGTGGAGATATGGTTATGGGAGTATGAAACAATTTAGTGTCATAGACTTCATAACTAAAGCTAAAAATATGGCTCTATTTGAAGATATTAAAAAGGCTATTTGATGAAACTTGAGATGGTACATGTACCAACTGCATTTTTAAACTTTAGTATTGTACCTATAGTAATTGTATCTATTAAATTTTATTGGCATAATGGTGGTGCAATTGATCAACTATAGGAACCAATAAATCACAAGAAAGAAAAACATAGGAATACTACCAGTTTAAAGGAATAGTGTAGAAATGTTATATAACACATACCCCAAATGGCATTAGAAAGCTATATGGTAGATCTTATTAGAAATAGCCATTAATGGGAAATCTTTATAACTTGCAGTTGGAGTCCTACAACATGTGCAATATGCCAGATACAATTTGAGAGCTAGTGGGAGACTGTTGGGATTATGTGTTATTTAAAGCATATTAATTTATTTATAAATGCATTTTCTGATTAATAAAAATATTTGAGATATTTTTTTAGCTATCTTAATTCATAAATAATTTGAATAAAGTCCATTTAATCATATTATTTATATGTGTGGTAATCATAGGGATTTACAGAAGAGATAAATACTAGTTATCTTATGATTAAATAAATTAAGTTCACAATTGATAAATAGAGTGGGGTGCCCTATTTATGTTTAGATTGTAGTAAGTTCATCAAACAATTTATCTTAATAATGTATAAATATAATTATGTAGTTTGACTACATTAGATTAGATCTCATATAAGATTTAATTAACTTTGAAATGACAATCAGACTTATTAAATCTCATAACCATTGATTTTATTGCGGTCTCAATATTGAGTTAATTATAGTTTCATGATTATGATTGTTATTCTATTTGAGTTATGAATAGGTGCGACATACCTTTGTAGTTAAGATTATGCGGTATCCTAGTGGGAGCAATTATGAGTAATGAAATTATAGATTAACAATATAGAATTTGTACAACACATCTCTTGATGGGCTTTTGATACTTCATCATAGAATTCTTCTACTAGAGTATGTCAACATAATTAGTATGTTGAAAATGATAAATAGAGAAAATTAATAAATGTCAAGGAATATGATTTAATTAAATTGATCGGATAGTTGAGATATCAATTTAATTACTGATATGGTACAAAAGATTTTACAGTAAAGAAATCAATATAGCATTGGTCAAATTATTATTCGAGAACACTATCCTAGATAATATACAATTATGGACGTCAGTAGCAATCCTTTAATGGAGTAGATTTGGAACTAAATAATTGGGGTAGTTTGATTACATGTCTAATTACTGTAGTCATTATTGTATGTACCCAAGTGATCCCCATGTTAGCTCTCTTAATTGATTGCATTACTACTGGATTAATAAGAAGACAACTAGCTATTTGAGTTAAAAGCCTAAATATTTTATTTGGCGTGAGACTCCATTTAATATGCTTGTGTGTAAGGGGTCTTGTGCTATTTTACAAGGTAGGCCCCTATAACAAGAGCAAGTGATATGCCACTTTTGGCTTTATCTTACCTTTTAATTTAAATCAAATATTTTTTGATTTAATATAATTAAAAATGAGATAAAATAAGGAGTCTTGGGTTTCCACTAAAAGATATAAAAAGACTTACTTTTTCACAAAAGAGATAGGATTCACAATATACAGAATACAAAAAATGAAAATTTTTCTCTTTAACTTTGAGAGAAAAAGCTTTTGACTGTTAGTTGCTTTCAATAGTGATAAATGCACCCACACGTCAAGTGTAGATTAAACTTGAGTCATGATTTGGATGATTGTTAGTGATGGATTATGATTTAACAAGATTGGTATTGATAGATCGTGACTTGGGAGCCTAAATTGGTACAACAAAAAAGTAAAGGTACAATTTCTAAATTATAATAATTCTATATGTTATCTGAGAATCGCGATCCAAATATTTCCATTATAAAATAATTTTCAACCAACACCTATATCTCAAATTAATGGTTTAAAGTAGATTTTATCCTTGTTTTTAAATATTCCCACCCTAAAAACACAAGGAGACAATTTATGAATTTGACTAAAATAAGGAGACAAATCAACTAAATTTGACTAAAATACCCTTGCGCTATTTTCTTTTTTAATGGAGAAATTCAGTTAAGGACTTAATGAAACAAATTTGAATTGTACATATATTGTCTAAATAAAGATTACTTTTTTTTCTTTGCTTATCTCATTAGATAGCTAGAATTAGCGCAATATGCTTGGATATTTCGCAATTAATGTTATCATTCTCTTCTTCTCCATAATTAGGGAAATTTGAATTCATTTATCTTTAACATACTTGAATCAGTAATCTAGAAAGCTTCACTTAGTAATCTTTAAAAGAACATAATTAATTACATGTACATTTTCGTATGTATTCATACACGCACCACGAGCATCTGTTGAGTGTATTTTACACGTTATTTCCTATAAAAGTTTCTAACATTTTCCTTAAACCTTCTTCAAGTTTTAACATTACTATTTGAAAATTAAAAGAAAATTTTTTTCTTTGTTGTATTGAAAAGAGAGTAATTGTGTTCATTATTGTGTGAATTTCTAAGGATTTAATTAGATTGATTGGTGTGTAATATGAAAATTGTTAAAACGAAGCAAAACAGATATGCACGCATATCGGCAAACACGTTACTTTTCCCTCTGTTTTTACTTCATCGTATGTAATCAACATTTGGTTGTTATTTTGAAATTTCTTTTATTTGTATTTGATTTTTATTTTCTGTTCTATTTTGATACTTTTTTTTCTGTTTCGCTTTCCAGTGTAACTCCCCCGCAGTTTGACGTGGACACGATGTTGGGTAGCCACATTTTTTTGCAAGGTATGTGTGGCTAAATCGTGTCTTTGTTGCCAGTAAATAATGACACCACCATTGTGTAGATTAACAACTTTAAATTTGAGGATAGATAATTAGTATAGAGTATAGCCGAGAGTAATTTACAAAAATTCAGATGTACTTTTAAAATTTTTCCCATTTTTGTTGAACATACTATAGCATTACTACCATAATAAGCTCGATGAATTAATTGGTGTTGGCTAACATTTCCAAAATGAATGTAATTGCCTTTTTTTTTTAAATGAACACATCAATTTCCCTATGCTTTCATATATGTGGTCAATTTTGTGATGAATTTATAAAAGGAAAGACAGACACAAAGAATTAGCTAGTAAGGTCATGATTCTATCTATTTAAATTGTTACTTTACCATGTTTTCTTTATAATTGTTAATGAATTAAATTCTTCAAAATTTAAGGTATATCATTTATTAACTTTACACCCTTGTATTAAATTTTGAAAAATATGGCCAGTGTTAACTTAGAACAGATAAATTCTTGGCCTCATACAAATTAATTGTCCGCGTCTTTCCTCTTATATATGCATCACAAAATGATCATATCAGAGCACACAAAAATCATTGTTCATAGAAAAAGAAATAAGCCAATCATATTGATTTTGGAAATGGTAGCCAAGAAAACCAGAGGGAGACAAAATATTGAAATGAAAAAGATAGAGCATGAGGATGATAGAATGATGACATTCTCAAAACGTAGATCAGGTATATACAAGAAGGCCAGTGAGCTTGTTACTCTTACTGGATCTGAGATAAGAATTGTGTTGTTCTCACTGTTTGGGAAGCCTTTCACATTTGGACATCCCTCCCTGGAAGTGGTTAGCGGTCGAACCAGCAGCATCCGAACGACAACACTCATCCGCTGGTCGAAGTTCACCGCCAGGTGAGAATTAATGAACTGAATCAACAGTATAATGAGCTGCTGCGCCAGCTGGATAAGGAAAAGGCATGGGAGAAGATCTTGACGCAGCCTAGGAAGGGGAAAGAGACTCTGTCACCTAGGCGGGAAACCCCATTTGATGAGCTCAACCATCAGGAGCTGCTTCAAATGGATGAAGCGGTTGATGATCTGCACAAAACTTTTCTCGCCAAACTAAAAGAAAAGATTGTTGCCTCCTCTTCCTACATGGCACATCCTATGTATTTTCGTCATTAATAATATATCTCATTTTCCTTTAAATTTGGCATAGAAAATCTGATAAAGTTGCAGGTCCAAATGGTTAACTTGAAAAATGCTAAAAAGCTACCGACCGTAATTGCCTATGGTACAATTTGAGAATACAACTTATTTTTGTCCCACAACTTCGACATAATTTCATGAGCATCATTAGCAGCAATATTGAAATTAATATGTCAATTCATTCAAGTAATTAACTAATTCATACTTGGTGAACTAGATTTATTGCCATATATTGTAATACCCCACACCTTTATAAATTGAGAGAGAGAGAAGGAAAGAGAGAAGAAGAAGAAGAGAGAGAGAATGGAAGAATCAAACCGGATCGACCCGAACCGGCGAACCCGACCCGTCTTCTGTTTCCATTTCCGGCCACCCCACCAGCAACGAAAGGTGCCAATTGAACTAAAAGATTCTGCTGATCATTTTACCGGCCTCGTTGCTGTTGGAAAACGGCCGAAAGACCACCGATCGAAGCCTTGAATCTTCGTGGAATCGCCGCCTCGATTCGGTGCATTTTCGCCAGAATTAGGCTGTGCCAACACTTGGGTTTTGTTCCTCACCTTGCCCTTTGCTATTTCGGATCATCCACAACCACCGGGGGAACCGATTGGCCGTTGATCAGCCGTTTAAGGATTCACGGCTTTGGGAGCTCAATCCAGAGCAATCGCCGCGTGTGGGAGGTCACCACCACCACCGTTGGACTTAGCTCGCCTAGAAGTGCATAACCCGAGCTTTCCATCGCCATTGGTTGACTTTTGGTCACCGTTGACCAGCAAGGGCATTTCGGTAATTTTACACTATTAGGGGAATTTTGTGATTCCAAACTTTGTGGGTATTTTAGTAATTGCTATGATTGAGGATAAGTTGGTAATTTATGATCCTGAGGTTGAATTGGTAAATTATGATTTTAAGGGTATTTTGATAATTTTGAATTCATGGGCATTTTGGTAATTCTATAGTATTTGAGGGTAATTTCATAATTTCAGATTTCATTATTTCAGAAATTATGAGTATTTTGGCAATTAATGATTTAAATTGAGATTATTTGAAGTTAAGTATGAAATGTGACTATATTGAGAAATTTGAGAACATTGGAGTTTATGATTATAATTTAATTTTATCTTATAAGAGTATTTTTATTGATTTTAGGCCGATGATATCGATACACATTTGTTACTCGAGGAAGCCAGGAGGTAAGTAAACTAGATTTTTAAATGAATAATGTATATGTTTGGATAAATGTTAAGTTACATTTAATGTAACTTACACCACTCACATGAAGTGCGTGGGCCCCACACCACACATTGTTCATGTGAGTGGATTTAAGTTACATTAAATGTAACTTAGGAGCTCCCATATGTTTGACATGTTTGAAAAGGCTATTTTGATATATACAGATATGGATTTATATACTCTGCCCATGTGTTTATATGATGTGTTGATAGGATGTGTTGTTATGTGTTATGTGTGTTTATGGACATGAGCATATGTATGTGTGAATGATTCATTGGCATGAGCACGAAAATGCATTATGTTTTCTATAAAATAAGAAAGTGGATTTTAGCAAACGGAATTTGAAGAAAGAAAGATTGTTTTACAGTTTTGGCTTGGATGCTTGAATTCATTACTGGCTTAGTGGAGGATACTCTGGATGTTATATTATGGTTATGAGATAAATGGGTGAGGGACATGTTGACGTGAAGTCCAAAGTATATGAAAGTTATGAAAGTTAAAGGAGTGTCCTACTAAGTGGTAATTGAATGATGGTGGCTCAAGCTGAAGTAAGTGATTTGAAAATAGAATGTGAAATTTTGAAAATGACAGAATGAGATTTCAATGATTTGTTTTACAATGTTTTTTGAATGCCATGGCACGTCATCCATTTGCATTATATATATGTATGTATGTATGTATGTATGTATGTATGTATGTATGTATGTATGTATGTATTTTGGTGTATGAAAAACTGATTTGCTTACTGAGTTCCGTACTCATTATAGTTTATTGTGATTCAGTTCCCATAAATCAGGATTGATTCATGATGAGTGACGAGGAGGACTTGAATTGAGGACGGTAGATGGTTTGGCATAAATTTTAAATTCGTCCGCTGCAGTTTGTATTTTGAGACTGTAATTTTTATAGATTATGAAAGAATTATTATTATTATTATTATTAGTATACATATTTGAGCTGCAGTTAGATTTGCCCTGTGGAGCTTCAGGCGGGTCGTTACATATATAAACCTCACTCTCCATTTACATCATCCAACTAGCTATTTAAATCATGATCATGATAGCAAGTGGACAAATATACTTCCGAAAACAAGTGAATCGTTCTAAATATATTTGAAACTTGATTTAAAACAAAGGTAAAGGATTTAGTGAGCTATAAAATAGATACATATATGTGTAAGGTTTGGTTGGAGTTGAAAAACTTTACCCGCCAAACCTTGACCCCTGCCCCAAAGTATTTTTACTCAAACTCAGATGATCGGGTATAAAGTGAATTCATGGCCAATATAACTACGCCCATGGGACTTTTGGTTCCACATAATTGTTTGCGATACATAAGAAATAATTAATCTTTTCAATTTAAAATCTTAACGCCAAATTCACAACCATTCAAGTAAATTAGAACTCCATATAAAGAATTTAATAGTAATAGATTATCTTGCAGTAGCAGTTATGGTATATGTTGATGCTGAAATTTGGTCGAGCGGATGGTGATGACCGGATTGCCTTGTCAAAGGTCAACTTTGTCTTTTACTTGAAAATGCACCCTTGTTGATTTTACCAGTATTGAATCGTCTCAATGCTTTCTATGACCTGAAACAACAAATACAATGGTTAGGGGTGCTAGATTTTTCAAGCGTTAACCCTCCGACGCTTAAATCAGTGATTTTGTGTGATTTTCTATATGGAAGAGATGATATCTTGTTCAGAAGGTCCAACCCCTTTTTCTGAATCTTTTTCCTGCTTTTATTGACGACTGTAAGTGTCGGTTATTGTGGCCGTTGTCTAATTGAATGCATTGATTACGTCATTTAAGTGTGTGGGTTAATACGTCCGTTTATATAGTTATTAGTCAGTCGTTGTAACGCCTAATCATGCTTTAAACACGCCTGGACGTTACAGACTAATTCCTGAAAGGAACTCCTTGTCTTAGCCTATGAAAATCATGTGACCAGCTCTTGGTCTGCTCGAGTTATGCTGGTCGTGCTTAATACATGAGACCAAATAACGAGAATTCTCCTCGATTTGACTAAATTTTAATAGCCCAAACAATGAGTCAAATACGGAGTTGCTTATTTGTTTGGCTTGTCTATGTCCAAATGATTTGTTTGCAGCTTTTGACAAGGAAAAATTACTACGACTTGCTGAATTTTATCCTAAAGATTTTTCTACAATAGATCTTATAGCACTTGAGATGCAACTTGATGTTTACATTACGGATTTACGATCTAGTGCAGAATTTTCAGAATTGAAAGGGATTGGTGAACTTGCAAGGACAATGGTTAAGACTAAAAAGGACAAAGTGTATCCGTTAGTTTACCAATTGGTTACATTGGCTTTAATTCTACCTGTAGCCACTGCCACTGTAGAGAGAGTATTTTCAGCCATGAATTTTGTGAAGAATCGACTTCGAAACCGGATGGGTGATCAATGGCTGAATGATAACTTAGTTGTGTACATAGAAAAAGATGTATTTGCTTGTATTGACAATGAAATTATTATTCGACGTTTTCAAAACATGAAAACACGTCGAGAACAATTGAAGAAGTTTTAAAAATGGTTATGTCAATGAAATTAAATATTTTACTTATTATTTTTTCAGTTGGTTTTATTATCTTGTCGAAATTTTTTTTATCAATTTATATCAAGCTCCTTCTGAATTTATTTCCTTAGTAAGAGAGTGATTGTTGTCATGGTAGCTGGTTCAATATGTCTGAGGAAGTGGTTTGCAACAGCTTCAAAGTAGCAGTGACCAAAGGAGTAAAGGCTTTACCAGATGTTGAGAAACACCACATTGCCAATCTCAACGTTAGTGTGAGAGTGACAAGATCACTGGGCTTCTTGTAGATCCAGATCTACGTTTAGAGAATGTGATTTTTCTGTCATCCTCATTTTCAACCTGCATCTCAATCTTTAACTTTTCCAAAAGATTGAGATGAAAAGGATTGAAAATGAGGTAACGAGAGGATTACATTCCCTAAACGTAGATCCATGATCTGCAAGGAGGCTAGTGAGTTTGGTAATTCACTAGCCCTGCCACCAAGCCTTTCTCAATTGGTCACCTATCAATTGAAGATATTGCAAATCATTTCAGGGTTCAAGCAGCCCTCAATGACAGCACTCATCCAGTTGTTGAGGCTCACTGCCAGGTGAGAAATAAATCATTTAAGAAGCTTGCATATAATGAAAGTAGTAAATTTACATGCTGATGTACATCAAGAAAAATAATCAAGCTCAGGAATGAAAGATATAACTTCTGGTGGCGTTTTTGGATAAAGAATTCACACGACAACCTTAAAAGTTTGGTAGACAGATCTTTGATTTAGGGTTGTGCATCAAATTTGAAGAAAGGCTTCAAATTCTTAATATCAAATTTGATTTAACATTTGCTTTTATGTCTAAACTATGAATGGGTTTGAATTTAGCCGAAATCTAAACATTTCCGAATACATAAATTTGAGTGATATATTTATTTTTCTTTTTTTAGTGTCTAATTACAAATGTTACTTTATTTGTTTTCATAAAACAAAAACACCTGAAAATTAGTATTTTGACATATATGTAAAATGTCCATTAAACTATTAAACACTTATTTATTTATTTATTTTTAAGAAACATCGCTGATATAAGACAAAAATTAAAAATAGAAAAATGACACCAGCCAAAAGGATGTATTTAGCTTTACCCATCAAATGATGCATAGTGATAGAACAAAAAAGAGGAAAAGCCGCACAAGAAAATTTGAAAATTATTAAAATGCACGAAATAATCCAAATATAAAAACGAAAACAATCAATGAAACATGTAACGGGAGAATCCATTAGCATCTTCTGTATAGAGTCCGACTAATTAACTGAAGTCACCGCAGCGAATGCCAAGATTAGCCAGAAGGTAAAGATAGACTGCATGGCCATGCTTTATAGGGGTGTGCATAAACTGGCTCGATTTGATTTTGCCCAAAAACTGAACCGAACCAAACCCGATCGGTTTAAAAAGTTGAACCGAACTTAGGAACCAAACTGAACAGAGTCGAATTATTTCGTATACGGTGGAGTTGAGGATAAATGTCCTTGCACCAATTCTTACTGGAAAACTGATTCCAGCCACTTGCGCTCCAAACTCTTCATTATCTATCTATGTTGTATTTTCATTATTTATATCCCAGACATTCAAGGATATTTGATGACTTGTAATTGGTATATTTTCAAAAGATTAGTTTTTGCCCCAGTCGTTCTTTTTTTATTCTTCATTAAACTACTAACAAAATGGCATGAGAATTCATGTTAATTAAAGAGAACTCTATGTTGGAAAAGAAATTCTTAATCCCAATGTTTGAATAATGCAAATACAAACACCGATTATAATCTTGTTTCTAAATAAAAGAGGAAGGGGCCGGGGCAAAAATTTATCTTTTAGCACCTATCTAACAATTCAAAGACGGATGGTCAACCTTTATGCACTTTATTTACACATTGTTATAAAAGTTTACAATAAGAAGTCTACTAAAACTTATCTACATCAATTCTATTATGCTATAACCAAAATTTCTTTTTCTCAAAAAAAAAAAAACAAAAATGAAGGCTTAACCGCGTGGTTTTCAAATAGTTTTATTTGGGTGACTACCCAAATTTTCAAAGAGTTTTATTTAGGTGACTCCCCAAGTTCAAATCTTAGGTAAGATAAACGGTTAAAATTTGGATTCAGATTTAGCTCACTTTTTGTTTTTGAAAAAAATATAATTAATGGCATACAACTATTCTAAAGGAAATTGAAAGGGATGATGAAGCAGCTATGCTTTAATATAGTTGTAAAAATATTTATAATTAATGGCATACAACTATTACGGAGGAAATTGATAGGGATGTTGTATTACAGTTCAGACTTAAGAGCTATGCATTTGCCTGAGTTGCGTTGCCACGTCAAGCATTGTTGGTCTACCATCAGCAGCAAATGGTATTGCCATATTAAAAATGAGAGATTGCCAATTTCCCCCCTACAGTAATCAATATTTACCATTTCTTCTCCTGCTGTTTTTATAATGGCCAAAAACTCCCTTGATAGCATAAGTTTACAATATTATCTTTATTTTCAACTATTCTTTTATTTATATTTATTATAAATTAAATAAATCATATGAATAGAAACTAAAAAAAAATTAAGCATTAAAAACAAGAAATATATGTTTTGATATGAGAAAAAAATTAATAATAAAATTTTTTTCTTGTACTTATTCATTTTGTGAAAATTTTCTTATAATAAATATATAAGAAAATTATTATAAAATGATAAAAAAAATTATTATAAGAAAACTTGAATGACAAATAAAAATTTATTATAAGATAAATAATAAAATATTTTGCCTATCTTTTTACATTTAATTTTAAAATATTAGAAAATGTTTATTATAAGAAAATGTTCATAAAATAAATAATTACAAGAAAATTTTTTTATTATTAATATTTTTGCTCATATCAAAACATATTTCTTGTTTTTAATACTTAATTTTTTTTATTTAGTTTCTATTCATATAATTTATTTAATTTATAATAAATGTAAATAAAAGAGTAGTTGAAAATAAGGGTAATATTGTAAACTTATGCTGTCAATGAAGTTTTTGGCCATTATAAAAATAATAGGGAAGTAAATGGTATATGTTAATTACTGTAGGGGGGAAAGTGGCAATCCCCCTATTAAAAATCTAGCACAGCATGTAAGTAATACTTTTAGAAACAAAATTAAGAAAAATTTTCTGATGACAACAAAAGGTCTATGAAGATTTCATAATTACTAGAGTGAAACTAATTAGGTAATAAATTTGTAAACCTTCAAATATTGGCAAATTAATAATCCACATAGCAAAATCCATCATTCACGCATAGAAATGTTTGCACATGCTCATTAATTACGTGTTTAAAATTAGGTTAATTTTCAGTCGGGTCGTTGTTGTTTGTAGAAAGAACCTAAAAACTATGGTTTTTTTAAAACTTATCATTTGTATTCTTCTTAGTTTAAACTTATTTTTCAATCAAGAAAAAGTTCACATAATCATCAAAGATAGTTATACCCCAATATTTTAAATTATAGTTTAAAGTATTTTCGACAAGAAAAAATGTCATTTCCGAAGGCAGATATCCTTTGAAAAACTCATTTTAAGCAATTCATGCTGTCTACCATCGTTGTATTAAATCTTATCAGAAAATCAGAATTTTCAATGAGTCGTAAGAGGAAAAAAAAAAACTTTCGACAGCGTTTCTGTTTGTTGTACATAACGAGACAACTCAATTGAATGGCACACAAATTTGAGCTTTGTGTATGTCATAATTGTTTGTTGCTGACTTGAGCTCTTTAGCACGGTAACAACGAATTGGGGATTACGTGTGTTTTTAACGAGTAGGTGATTTATTATTAATTCCAAATTAAAATAGAAGGCTATTGTAGAAACGTTCGCGATTGTGTTGTGTTTCTATTTAATTTCAAAAGTACAAACAAGTATTTAGTAAACCCATTTTTAATTTACGACTTACTCCTTTTTAATTAAAATATTGATTAAATTAATCACGTTTGATTCATGAAGTTTAAATAGGTTAATTAAAATAGGCTATGAATGAGTTGAACTTTTTACTTATCACGTTTGATTCATGAAGTTTAAATAGGTTAATTAAAATATATAGGCTATGAATGTGTTGAACTTTTTACTTTCCTAACCACAAACAGCACATAAGAGTTTGTTTCTTAATAATTGGTAGCCGTTACCAGAATTTGTTGGAAATTATACAGCGGAAGTAACCACAAAGCAAAAATTAATGGACAAGAGAAAACAACTTATAGCCACCCTTGAGTAAGAAAGTAACTCCCAAGATCATGCTAAAATATAATTAGTGGACGAACTGCTGTCACACAACTTTATAAAATGCCTCCACATGAGTGATCAATCCATACCATCAACAACATCTAATTATATTATATAGATCGTCAAGAAAACATCATCACTTAATACATCATCGAACACAAGATGGATTACAGCTCTTGCTCTCAGCTGCTAGTACTTGCAATACTAGTTTTGTTTACTTTGGCCCAAAATATAATCAATGCAGCTTCCAACGGAGTTTTCAATGTAATTGACTTTGGGGCTATGGCCGATGGCATTAGAGATAACAGTAAGGCTTTTGAAAGTGCTTGGAGAGAAGCTTGCAATTGGAATACCTACAGCACAGTATTGGTTCCACCAGGAAAATACTTAGTGACTTCTGTTGTATTTAAAGGTCCATGCAAAGCTCCAATTTCATTTCAACTTCAAGGCCTTATCCTGGCTCCCCCCGGTCTGTCAAAGCTAGCCGATAAGGAAAGCTGGATCACCTTTGAATCCCTCAGAAGCTTCACTCTCACCGGCGGTGGAACTTTCCATGGCCAAGGCCGAACTGCATGGCCCGAAAATCAATGCCACAAAAATTCAAATTGCCAGCTTCCCATTGTAATTCTTGCAACACTTTCTTATTTGTTTATTTATTACATTTATGTATGTATTTGTTTTTTAATCTTTATAATGAAAAAAAGTTTGACAACTGCTTTGATTTTCTATTTTGCAGTCGATACGATTTAATAAACTGAATGACTCGACAATCACTGGGGTGCAATCTGTTGATAGCAAGTTCTTCCACATTAACATCTTGGGTTGCTACAATTTGAAGCTGAATAAAATTAACATCTCTGCACCTGATGATAGTCCGAATACTGATGGAATTCATATTGGAAGATCAAATGGCATTGAGATATCGAATTCAATAATAGCCACTGGAGATGACTGTGTCTCTCTTGGTGATGGCAGTCAAAATGTCTTGGTGTCTGATGTTTCTTGCGGACCAGGACATGGGATCAGCGTTGGCAGCCTTGGAAAATATAAAAAGGAAGAAGATGTAGTTGGATTGACAGTCATCAATTGCACTTTCACAGGCACAAGTAATGGTGTGAGAATTAAGACATGGCCTGATTCTGAGGATGGAAAGGCTTCCAATTTCACATTTGAAGACCTTTTCATGAATAATGTGGAAAATCCCATTGTTATTGATCAGGAGTATTGCCCACATAACCAATGTAACATAAAGGTACAGAAAGATTAATTCATTACTCATTATTTGCTTATATCTCTAGGTTTATGCACAAATCTCGTCTTGACATCCTAACGTTAGCTAATATTTACTAATTACCCATTTTAATAGGTTCCTTCACGGGTGAAAATTAGCAATGTGAGATTTAGGAACATCCGAGGAACTTCATTAACAAAAGAGGCTGTTAGAATTGTTTGCAGCAAAGAGATTCCATGCCAAAATGTTGAGATTGGAGACATAAATTTGGTGTATAATGGTATTGATGATAAGGGCCCGGCAATATCTTCTTGTTCAAATGTTAAACCAACTCTTGTCGGAAAACAGATTCCACCAACTTGCGTCTAACTAGGTTTCCCAGGCTCTTCAATGTCTAAATCATGTATTTTATTTTTCCATTATTTGATTCGAGTATATCGATTGCCCCCCTGGGATTGTTACTTGTAATATCAATAAATTAACTAGTAAAGATCATTTATTGTGTTTAATTCCCTGATTTTCCCAAGAAATGAACACCCTAAGATTTCAATACTCCCCCGAGATTCAATCAAGAGTAACTGAAAAATCAAGGAATAATAGATCAAACAACAAAGAAAACAAGGGATAAAAATACTTAAGTAATTTAGCAACCAGAGGTGCTTACATGCACTAGTGAACAAGATCAAATGCTTTCACTAAACAAGAATCAAAGTTTACAGACAGTGGCGTAACTACTCTTATGCCTTGTGTTGACCAAAATTTTGGAAACTTTTTTAATTCTATGAAAATTTTCTAAATATTAAGTAAAAAGTAAGAGTTAAGAAAAATATTAATCGTCAACATCTACTAAACTTTGAAAACACATTAATTTCCCGTCTACTTTATAGTCCTTACTATTTTACTATTTATTTATAGAAAAAGTAAATTATCTAACTTTTTTCCTTCCATCAAAGAGATGTAATTATATCTCAATATCTTAAGACTTGAAATTGGGGTTTTCGTCTTCTATTTCTTTTTTTTAAGTTTATTTCACATAATACAGCTAAACGAACTATTCAACTTTAAGTTCTTTGATTCTTTCCCACAAGGGGCAAAGCCACCAACTATACCTAAAGATTCAAGAAGGTAAAGTTGGTACAGAATGAAACAATGAAAAGGAAGTTTAATTTTAATAAATGATTGAATTAGATAATATAATATACAATTATTTTGTACTTTCTTCAATCTCATTGGCAACCCCAAATTAAAATCCTCACTCCAACCCGTGACTGCAGAGCTATAGAGCTCATTACAAAGAACAAAATGCTACTAAGAATTCTCTCTACAACTTTCTCTAGCCTCACGAAGCGATCTGCAAATTATGCTCATCAATTAGCCTCACAAAAGTTGTTTTTAGCCCAGGGAACATCGGCTCCTTCTAACTAACTTCTAACTACTTTTGGGTCCACATTCTAAGCTTCTCACGTGCTCAGCGCATGCAACTTAAGTTAGTAAGAAAAGATGGATCACTAATTTAAATCCGAAAACATATGCTTTGTCGTCCGCTTATAAACGACATTCCGGTCACTAACTTTAACTCTGAACGTCTTATCGGGGTCTTCGAGTTCTTGTCCAAATCTCTCTTTTCCTTCTACATTGAACTACTGACAATGGTGTGTGTATTGAAATTAAATCACTATCAAATTCTCTATTGGCAAAGGAATTCCACTTGAAAGGATTATTTTTTTCTTTAATCTACTGTTTAAATAATATGATCTCACCAATTGTTTTATTTATTTATTGTTGTCTACATGAAAATAAATTAAATTAGAAAATAAATATTTTATTTTCTCCAAAAAAAATATATTTCTTCCTCTCTCTCATTTCTCAAATCCACAAATTAAGATACTATCGTAATTATAGCAATTTTGATCTGATATTATTTGAAATTAATTTAAGAAAGATTAATTGATGATGAAAGTGAATATGAAATATTATTACTGTATATTCTTCATATTATTTACACAAAGAATGAGCCCATATATAGGCTTTACATGAAGCTAAAATAAGAAACTGAACAAATACAAATACAACATAAATCGTGGGATATACATAATCATAATCTTGGGAATTAATGGAGATTGATTGGACGAGTGATTCTTGCTCAACATATCTTGGGAATTAACGGATATTGATTGGATGAGTGATTCTTGCTTAACACCCCCCTCAAACTCAAGATGGTGTGGTAGAAGTAAGCTTGAGTTTGCAAACGAGGCCATCAGCTCGGTAAAAAAGACTTGGTAAAAAGATCAATTGTATTATCTCGAGAGGACACAAATTGAAGCTTTATGATACCTTGGGCGTAATGTTGGCGAATAAAATGACAATCTATCTCTATGCGTTTAGTGTGCTCATGGGAGACATCATTGTGAGTGATTTCAATGGCACTTGTATTTTCACACTAAAGAGATGTAGCTACATTATGAGTAACTTCCATGTCCCTTAGTAATCGACGAAGCCAAACAATCTCTTGAGCCGCATTAGCAAGTGCCTGATACTCAGCATCAACAATAGATAAAGTAACAACAATTTGTTTCTTATTATACAGAGTAAATCACCTAAAAAGAAGCAAATACCAATGGTAGAACATCAATCAATAAGATCATATGCCCAATCAAAATCAGAAAAACGATGTAGTTCTAAAGAAGAATTGGCTGAAAAGTGGAGACTATGAAACATGGTCTCTTTAAGATATCGCAGGATATTAATGACAGCTGCATTATGAGTCGAGCGAGAAGCCGACATAAACTGACTAACAACATGGACAGCATGGGCTGTATCAAGTCTTGTGACTATCAAATAAAGCAAACTTCCAAACAATTGTCAATAAAGAGTAGCATCATTAAGTGATGTTCCATCAAACAACACAAAGTAAATGTTAGGATCAATAAGTGTAGAGGAATTTGATTATCAGTCAAACTAGATTTAGTAAAAAGATCAGAAGCATATTTACCTTATGAAAGATAGTAACTAGATGAATCAGAGAGTACCTCAAGATCAATGAAGAAACAAAGATGTCCACGATCTTTCATTTCAAAGTGATGTTGAAGAAAAGCTTTAAGATCTATAATACTTGTAAGATCATCTCCAATAATAATCATATCAGATCATCTCCAGTAATAATCATATCGTCAACACAGAGTAACAAAAGAATACATCCTAATTTGTTGGTGTTGCGAACAAAAATAAAAAATAAAGTCATAAGAACTGGCATCAAAACCAAATTACTTGATTGTGGCACTGAACTTCTCATACCATGCTATCGATGCCTGTTTAAGGCCATACAAGGCATGGCCAAGTTTGCAAACCTGATTTGGAGGATGAGAGTAACCAAGAGGAGGTTTCATATAGACTTCTTCAGAGAGATTGGCACTAAGAAAAGCATTCTTTATATCCATCTGAAATAATACCCAACGACGAACAATGGCAACAACTAATAAGCTTCTTACAGATGTAAGGCATTCAACAGGTACAAAAGCCTCATCATAATCAGTGCTACATCCTTGAGTATTGGTAATGTCATTAGGGTGCACCAAATTTAAAACGTTACTAATAATATAAACAATTAGTACAGAGCGAGCGAGGATCGATTCGATGAAGACTATGCTAGCTGTATCTATTATTAACTCTAAAACAAAGACTTAAAATATAATATAATATAATATAATAATAATAATAATAATAATAATAATAATAATAATAATAAATTATGAAAATAATAATTTAATAGAAACTCTAATTAAAGGTAAAACAAATAATAATAATGAAACTTTGGTCAAAGAATCATTCGCCACCACCAAACATGCACATAATCAATAAATCAATTATATCATCAATTTCTATTGAAACTATCAACCATTGACAACAGTAAGATTTGTTAATCTCTATCTTTCCTTATTATATCGTTAGGAAAAATAATTTCTTCAACTAATCTCTGACCATTAAATAATTCAAAACAAGCTCTTGAAGTTTAAGATAATATAAGCATTAATTAGAGAAAGATATTAGGCTGATCTAGGTAATAAACACACAAGCTCGAATTATTTAACTTAGGTTATGTTCTTCAATTGAAATCACTTATTCTAATTTGCTACTAATGATAAAATATCAAGACAATTACGAATCAAGAATTTTAATTTAGCAATAAAATTTATTCAAATCCTATCTAATTGGCCACTCAAATAAGATAAGGATAAAATCATAAACATTTATTATACAAGAACATAAACAATCTCAATTAAATAAAATGAATGATAGAAATTGAATATTAATCATATGACATGTTTAGAGTTTTGAATTCACCCTTAACCAAATAGAATATCTAGCCTACCATAATTAAATTAAAAATAAAAGAGTTGACAAAACCAATCATGGAGATTAATCCAAGCAGCTGCTGATCCAATTTAGTTCCTTCGGGCTTCTCTTTTTCTTTTTTCTTTTTTTTTTCTCTTCTTGCGGCCGTCTCTAGCTCTTGGGTTTTTGTGTATTTCTCCTTCTGGCAGCCGTCATTCAAAAGCCAAAGGTTGGCTTTTTATAATGCTTGATCGAATCCTTGTAGAATCAGGTTGCTTGGCCACCAATTATAACCTAAGTATCCTCCAACATGGACAAGCCAAATAAAGCCATTAGTTGATCACGTGCTGGCGACTTTTGGTCTTAATTACTTTTCCTTTTTAATTTCCTTTGTTTATTTTTTTTTTCAATGTGCAAGATTAATTCAATAATTAGGTGATTTTGCTTGGCCCTTTATTATAACTTCCTTATGTATAGATTTCCTTGTAAAAATAATGCTTCTCGTGTGCATGCACTATTAGAAAAATGGGCTACCATGACAGAGAATATCTGTCATCCGACCCCCCTTATGACAGAGTTTCCATCTGTCATTGTAGTCCCTCTCATAAATCTGTGACAACATTTTATCTATCACATGTTCCTATGACAGTGTATATCCATCACACATATGTCATGAACCAAGCGATGTCTGTTTTGCAAAGCTTTCGAGAATTAATTGAAAATTTTAGCAGGTAATTTAAATTATTTTGAATTTGGTGGGTTTCTTCAAAATCTGTCATATATTAATGATTCACATTCTCTGTCAAGAGATTTAAGGTTTAAAAAAATAAAATTATTATTTTCAATTTTGAAATTATATTAATACTAATTAACATTATTTAAATTCCAGAATTTTGAAATAGAAATAGCAAAAGCCACATTTTAAAACTTGAATTAACAAAAATAAAATTACATTCAAATTCATAAAACTATATAATACCAAATAGCACCATACACTAAAAATTTCAATCACTTGAAACTTCCAACAAATAGCATCATCAAAATACATCGTGTAACATATCTCACAAATCCTTTGCAATATCCAATCATCAGCCTATCACTAGAAAAAACAATTAATCCATAAAAAAACACTGATATTAAATTCCCAAAAGCCACCAACATCACCTGAAAAATAGATTAACCAAAAAAATACAGATTAACATGTTGACCACATACAATTAATCAAATTCACAATAAAGTCACCAGTGTGTAATTGATTTAATCAGCTTTGATACCAAAGGGAAAATGAGGATAAATAGCCCCAGAGGAAAAAAAATCACATTTGACAATTGACATAATGAAGCAGTAAGCCTCACGAGTTGTAAAAAAGAAATAGGAAAGGGAAAATAAGGGACATCTTCAATGCATGTAGTTTATATTAACCTAAATAGGAAAGGGAAAATAAGGGACATCTTCAATGCATGTAGTTATTAACCTTTTTTTTTTTTTGTTCCTAAAGATGTATTAAGAGGAAAAATGATATTCATTCAATGCCTGCATCTCCTATTTGTTAATCTAATTATTCTCCTATTCCTATTGGTTAATAAGGGAGTCAATAAGATTTTAATTTAACAATGTAGCAGTGACAATTAACTAGGTCTTCATTAAGAGTTGTTGAATTAGAAAAGATTGAAGTATAAACAAACTATTGTGCAACATAATACATACCGAAGAGAAATATCGAATCAAGTGCAATGCCAAATACAAGAAAAGAGAATTTTTAGTCTAGCCTTCTATAGATTTCAATTCTGAATTTCTTTATGCACCAAACTGAGTATATTTCAAAGACTACAAATTAATTAATGCAAAACATCTAAAATAATAACAACTTTCCATACATAATTAAACAAAATCCACCAAAATCAAGCTAATAAAAAGAAAGGTTAAAGTTCTAAAAATCCAAAAGAGGAAATATCAGAAAATTCTAGAATCACCAGAATCTCCCCATTCTATCAACCTTAATGCCATGCTTGTAGGCTTGTGAACACTGACCCTATCCAACTCAAAGAAAGAAGACGTAGGCTAGTATATTCTCATCTGGATTACATCACATTAGCATTTGAGATATTTTTACTTTAATGTTTCAAAGAGAAGAATTTTTGTTAAAGCAAGATTTTCAACAAATATGTTAAAAGGAATGCTCATTGTCCAAGGATTTAAAAGGATGCCGAGTATAAGTTTGTTTACAATATATTTTTTATTTTTCTTTTTTCTTGTTAAACTACGATAAACTGAAAAATACAAGTATATCTTGATTTTAAAAATCAACCAAGACAAGAAAATAGAATGAACAACTATTCTTATAGGCAATGAATGGAAAACCTCTAAATGTAGTCATTGGTTTAGTAAGGACAGTTGGAACCATAAACAGTGGATAAGTTTCTAATAAAAATAATAAAATCTATCATCTATATAAGTTGATGATAAAATAAATTTCATGTCAAAGATCTAAAAAATTTGAAGAAAACCTGATAGTAAACAAATATTCAATTCATAATAGTATGAATAATAAAAACATTACTGTCAACCTGAAACGTAAAGTTCCTTTGTGTTTTTGTCAGCCAGTACTATTGTTTTTAGCAAAACAACAAACCTTAGCATTTTAATTGGTAACAAATCAGAACCAACATAAAAACAAAATTAGAAAAGATATAGAGATGTATTCTACCATTGTGCAATGCTGGTATCGTCACCGTCTGGTAGCCATGGTCTAGTAATCGAATTAGCCACCAAGTCGAGATCGTTCCATAACTTCCTCCTCAGATTTGGGTTGGGGCTAGTATAAACAGTAGTGACTCACGACCAATTGCCTGACGAATCTGTAACTTTAAAATGAATGAACTGCTTGTTGTTAAAAATAAACTCCATCCTGAAGCCCTCTTTCCACAAAATCCAAATACCCTCGGCAAAACCCTCAGCTTCCACTCGATGCGAGAAATCTAAACCACTATGTTTAATAAAGTTATCAGCTTTAACTCCGCTAATTTTAGGCTCCAAGATTGCAACAATATCAGGATTATAAATCTTATCGATTGTGACAAAGGTTCTTCTAAAAACCGGTGAAGACACCCCTTGGCAATTCCAAAAAAGTATAGATAAATTCATTAAGATATACAGAAAAAAAGGGAGGAATCTGTCCATACCAAACTTCATTCAGATTCCATGTTATCCTCATCTTCCAAGGAGGTTCCGCTATCATCAGATTCTGAGTCACTTTTCTCACCTTTATCCTTAAAGCTCTTATCATCCGGGTCATCTTCATCATTGGCATCCATTTCCAAATCCTTATCAGGGGGTTTGTCTCGATCATCAATCGGGATATTAGGATCAGCAAGCTCCTTATTTGGTCTAGTTGGATCTAAACTAATATCTTTAGGGTCCGAATGAAAATCATGTGGGGGAAGGAATTTGATATCTGTGTGTTTTACAGGGTCCAGGCTAGTGGGAATAGCGGTGGGAACAGGTAAGTTGGATGAGGTTGCAGGGTTTTTAGATTGTGCACGTGACAATGCTTCTGCATGCACAAAAATTGGTGTGGACTTTTCACTAATAGGGTTTACATTCAAAAATGAGTATTTGGCGGTTTGTAACTTGGAGTTTGCATAGCTGGAGAGTTGACATTTGCATGGCTATTTATGATAGTAGGATTCTTAGGATTCTTTTTAGATCTGAATTTGAACTGAATAGCCGACTGATCTTTTTCGGTACTGTGCCCATTTTTGTCATGAAGGGAAGGAAAACCTCTATCCTCATTATCCTCATTTTCGAGCACCTCAAAACGTGATCCCCCTGAAAACACCACCATTGTTGACTTTCCCCTTCCTTTTCGACTGACAATCATCCAGGGTCCGAAAGAAGGGTTTGCTGGGATGACTGTAGAGGACCACGGTTTATCACCACCACTGTTAGTTATGTTCCCAACCCCATTGTTCTCTAAATTTTTTGTTGCTCCTTTTATTGTCTTGAGCTGAGGACAATTTTCATTCTTATGACCATAGATCCCACAATTAAAGCATATAACCGGCAAATTTTCATACTCCACTTTCTGCATTTTGCCATCTAGAAAAAACTGTGAACAAAGAAGTTTATTAAGTGAAACCTCAACAGCAATACGCGCAAACTTCCCTCTTGTTAATGACTCAGTGTTGTAATCGATTCGAATCACTTTTCCAACGACGTTCCCAATCATGCGAAGAACCCTTTTATGATAATAGTGTAGAGGCATTCCCAGTAATCGAATCCGAGCAACAATGTTGTCAATATTATCATTGGAGCTGTCGAAGTGAGGGTTCCATTGTTGCACAGTGAGATAATGACCGAGAATTGTCCAAGGACCTTTGTGTTAGAGCATAATGGGCGTCTCCTTCAGTTTTGAACCTAACCAGGAAGAAATCATTTTCCAAGTCAATAACAGAGAATCCTTGTGACATTTTCCAGAGATCATTCAACCTACACAGAGTGCCCTATAACCAATAGTTCTTCCAAGAAGCTTGACCACTACCGCATTCATCCATGGTTTCACCAGTTGTGCATGGATCTTTTTTGAGAAAGAAATGGATGGGATGCTTCCCTTTTCACTAATAGTTACATCTTCGGTATCAAATTCCAAATCTTCTTCTCTCCCCAAAAACTCCTCATCAAGTTCATTATGGTCTTCCATTAATTTCTCTTCAAAAGATAACGAAGATGGATTCTCATCTTCATTCCCTTGGTTTCTAAATCTTTCCTTTTTCGTTGAACGGTCCTCCTCCAGTGGCGGTGGAGGTTCCTAGCTTAAGTTACCGCTACTCATACAGGCATAAGCTCGAGTTAAATTAAAATGATTCTCCCCCACTACATTCCTTTTCTTAGTATTGATTATACATGTTACTTCGATTTTTTCCCTAAAACAAAAGCATCTGAAAATCAGTATTTTCACACATATGTAATATGTCCTTTAAACTGATAAATACTTGTTCATTTATTTATGTTTTAGATGCATTAGTTATTAATTTGTTAAGGTTAAATACTTATTTATTTATTTAGTTTTTAAGAAACATCAGCTATTAATTAATAGATTTTTTATAGTCCCAAAATTTATTGAGGTTCTATTGTATATAATAATTTTTCGCGGTTTTAACTTGGGTCAAAGAGTTAAATTTTTTTGAAAAACCATTATACAACCCTAAGTTATTACCTTACTATATTTTCTTTGTAATTGTTAATGAATTAAATTCTTCAAAGTTTAGGGTAATTCATTTAGTATTTTTACACCCGTATATTAAATATGGTAAGAGTTAATTACTTAAAACAGATAAATTCTTAACCTTAGACTCATCACAAACGCTCATATCAACCAGAAAACCAGAGGGAGACAAAAGATTGAAATAAAGAAGATAGAGAATGAGGACAATAGAATGATAACATTCTCTAAACGTAGATCAGGCATCCACAAGAAGGCCAGTGAGCTTGTCACTCTCACTGGAGCTGAGATAGGAATTGTGGTGTTCTCACCATCTGGGAAGCCTTTCTCATTCGGGCATCCTTCCCTAGAAGCCGTTGCGAACCAGGAGCATCCGAATGACAACACTCATCTGCTGGTTGAGCTCACCGCTATGTGAGAATTAGTGAACTAAATCAGCAGCATAATGAGCTGCTGTGCTGGCTGGATGACGAAAATGCACGGGAGAAGATCCTGAACCAAAATAGGAAGGGGAAAGAGACTCAGCCTCATTGGTGGTAAACCCCAGTTGATGAGCTCAAGCATCAGGAGCCGCGTCAAATGGATGCAGCAGTTGATCTGCACAAAACTTTTCTAGCCAAACTATATGAAAAGCCTGCTGCCACCTCTTCCTCCATGGCACCTCCCATGTATTTTCATCATAAATAATATATTTGACTATCCTTTAAATTTGGCATTTGTCTACAGAAAATCTGAAGAAGCTACAGGTCCAAATGATTAACTTGAAAATACTAAAAAGCTACCGACCGTAAATGGCTAGGAACAGAATTTGGAACATGGTGGCCTGGGGTTTAAGAAGCTGGATGTGATGAATCAGGCTTTGTTGATGAAGCTGAGCTGGGAAGTTGTTTCGAACTCAGACAAGCTGTGGGTAAAGGTTATTTGCACAAAGTATGGGTTGGATCCGAGACACTTGCCGTTGTCCCTCCCTGAGAAACAAGGTTCTGGAATCTGGAAGGCCATAAAGAGCACGTGGTCAGCCACCATGCAGGGAGCTCGCTGGGCTGTCTGTGATGGAGCTCAAACTCGCTTTTGGCTAGACTGCTGGGCAACAAAGCAAGGCCCTTTGATCTATCTCGCTGTCCATCCAGTACCTCAAGAGTTGGTTAACGCTAAGGTGAGTGATTTTATAAACGTGCATGGGGGCTGGAACTGGTCAGCTTTCGAACATTTGCTACCTAATTCTATCCTGATGCAAATTGCTTCGGTAATGCCTCCTAATCCTCTTCTTGGTGTTGATAAAATATACTGGCGTTATGAGCCAAGTGGCAACTTTACGGTTCGCTCGGCATATGAGTCCCTATGTCAGCTGGAACTCACTGCTACTGATAATGCATGGAATCTAGCATGGTCTTGGAAGGGGCCACAAGCAACACGCATCTTCCTTTGGCAGGTTCTGCATGCGAAATTAAAGACCAAGAGTGAACTATCTAGGCGGCATATTCCGGTTTCTATGGGTTGTGATCGTTGTGGGGCTCCACTTGAGGATATTATTCACGTCTTGAGAGATTGTCATTGCATCAAGCGGGTTTGGCTTCGGCTTGTTCCAGCTCGGCATCAATTCTCTTTCTTTCAGTCTTCTTTACGAGATTGGATAATTGCGAATTTACAAAACAAGTGGAACATTCCCTCTCCATTATCTTGGGAGTGTATTTTCGGCGTAGCGGTGTGGAGATTATGGTATTGGAGGAATCATTTTATCGTGGATGGGAAGTTGGTGGATAGCTCAACAGTCTGTTTAGATATTATGGCCAGAGCTAACGAAATCCATAGACTAAATAATTCTCACATAAGTCAGCAGCCGCGGAGGAAGGAAATTTTTATTGGATGGCTTCCACCTCCATGGCCTTGGTGCAAATTGAATACGGATGGATCTTGTAGAAAAGCTGAGGGTGCAGGAGCTGGTGGTATTATTCGAGACTCTGTCGGACACTGGATTTCTGGATTTTGTATGAATATTGGAGAAAGTTCGGTGCTAATGGCTGAGCTTTGGGGTTTGTACCAAGGATTACGTCTAGCTTGGGAGGCTGGCATAAAACGTCTTTTGGTTGAAGTGGATAGCCTTTGTGTTACTCAATTGATCTCGAAGCAGGTGGTTGTGCCTAACGAATTCTATGCTTTAGTTGCTGCTGTCCGGGAGTTTATTAGCAGAAACTGGCAGATTTCCATCACCCATATTTATCGGGAAGCAAATTCGGCGGCGGATTTTATGGCAAACATGGCTCATTCATACCCCCATGGGTTGCACTTATTTTCTAGCCCGCCTGTGGGTATTTATTCAATTATTGTGCAAGACTTGTTTGGGGTTACTCAACCCCGTCTTATTCCTGTTTAGCTCGCTTGATTGAGCCCCATCTAATCAAAAAAAAAAAAAAAATGCAGATTATCTACAGCAGCAATTATGGTATAGTTACTTATCTACTGATACACAAGAGACAATTGATGTCATACATTGAAAAAGCATGATTTTGAGGTGATGCATTTTTACGAGTTGTTTAGCCACATAAACGATTGTCGATCTATCATCTGCAGTGGTATTATCAACGAAACAGTCCAGCACAACATGGAAACAATATTATTTGAAATAAATATAAGAAAGATTATTGATGACAACAAAAAGCCTTGACGTTTTAGTACGTAAACGAGTAGATGTGAGACTAATTACGTAACAAATGTTTAAAATTCCAATATTTGCAACATAATAATCCATATACGTGTGTGTGTGTAGAAGTAATTAAGGAGCAAAATCCATTTAAATGCTATACGTGTGTGTAGAAGTAATTAAGTAGCAAAACTCATTATTCAAGCATTTAAATGTTTGCACTTGTCAATGTCATTAGGCGTTTAAAATTAATATCCGGGCATTTTTTAGTTGGGTCCTTTCTTTTTTGTAAAGAACATAAAATCCATTAAAATTTAAAACATGTATCATTGATGCAATACCCAAAAAACAACTGAGTAATTATTAGTATTATTTGATTATATTGTTGTGATTATTGATTTATTTTCTAATATGATTAATTTTTTTTACGTCATTATTATTTTTATTGTTATTCGTTACTAGTATTAATATTAGTATTAATAATGTATTTGTGCCTGGACATTTTGGGTTGCGCCCAGGATTGTTATTGGGCCAAGTTTTATTCGTTTTATGCGCAGTTTACCCAAGTTCGCCAGCAAAAAAGCTGATTATAAACAGTGAACGAAAACGAGAGCTGGCTCCTCCGATCATATTGGTTGGCCATTTGAGATTGACGAGAGACGGGCAAAGATTTTTCTTCGCTTTTATCATTGAAGTACAAAAATTATTGGGTAATTATGAATGTGCTTAAGGTATGCATTTCTATGACATTGAGGGCTTAGTCAGTAAGTTTCAACTACTGTTAAAAAAGGAGAAAGGTTATAGTAACTAGTTCTTTGAATAGAATGGAGCCTATAATTTTATATGTATATGATGATGTTGATGGGAGTTCAATTTTGATGTTAGGTTATGGTTGTTGGTTTATAAGGTTAAGCCTATTGTTGTAAGTGCCGCCAAGTAAATAAATTAGAATTTGGACTAGGATCACGTACGACCAGCAAATACATTTGTGTGACACTTTGTCCATTTGCATAGTCAATGTATGAAAGACTTTTATTTAGTACTATTAGTACTAATGCTATAATAATATTTTTAAAAAATAATTGGTCAAGCTTTAAATAGCTTTGATACATAAACTACTCATTCAATTTTTTTTTTCTATTGCACTTTAGTTTCCACTCTTAATAAAGCAATATTTCATACATTTAAGCTTGAGTTGGTTTCTTCACCAGAAACTTGTTATTGAGTGTTTATTCGTTTATATCGTTATGAACAGTATGCAAGACATTTTAGGGGATGTAATCATTTTTAAATAATGTAAAGTTTATAATGTCGCGCTTTCTAATTTTTTGTAGTTAGTTTTAAGTGAACATTTCCTTTATCATTTTTAAGTATCTACTGTATTTGTAAAATTGATTGGTTTTGTTCGATAGATTTACTCGGGATGGCGGATGTTTTGTGTCTGTTAGATGCCGTTGGCTGTGATTACTAGTGATGTGTTGGATGTTGCTGGGTGCTAGTGATTTACTTTTAGCATATCAGTTTTATGGTTTCATGAGCTATTTATTTTGTGTAATGGATCATTAGTTTATGTACTTTTAGCATATTTTTTTTACCACATAGTGTGTATCTTGGTCCTTTAATTTTTGGTTCTAGTGGATGTTGAATTTGATAGAACTATTTGTGTGAACAATGTAATAATTAATTTGCCAGTATTTTCATTCAATGGACATATATTTCTATTAAATTGCATTTTCAAATTTTTTATTTCTTTTATTTTTTTAATTTTTCAAATAAACATTGATACCACGGTGTTAGTCTTTTGATGGTGCTATTGTAATAGATGTTTTTGTTTTTAAATTCCATAGTATGATTATTCTTGTGAGGGTAAAAGCTCGTTTTATCCCTATATTTTAATATTAGTGCCCATTTAGTTTATGTATTTTTAAAAATGCCTCAAAATATCCCTGCCCTTTAAATTATTGACATCCCTACTGTTATTTTTTTGTTTCTTTTGACTTGCTTTTACAATAGTATCCTCTTACAATAATATTTCTTTTTATAAAATTAATAAAAAAATTAAATTATCAATTTAATCCCAAAAATAAAATAAAAACAAAAAGAATATATATTAATTTTTGTGAAAGCTTACATGTGTCCAAAACAAATTTATTGTAAAAATAATTAAATTACCTATTTTTTTGGACATTCTAATAAAAAAATTAATATATTAATTCCTCAGTAGTGTGTTACAAAAAAGTAACATATATTAATTTTTTGTTTCTATTTTATTTTTTGAGATTAAATTGATAATTATTTTTTCTTTTTACTAATGTGCAAAAAAAAATTGTAAAAGGGTAATATTGTAAAAATTAAGCCAAAAGCAACAAAAAGTAAGAGGAAATGTGCTAATAATTTAATGTCGGGGATGTTTTGAGGTATTTTTAAAAATATAGGGACTAAACGGGTACTAACCTCAAAATATAGGGACTAAACGAGATTTTACCCTTCTTGTGAGTATGTTGTATTAATATTTGTCTAATAGCATGTTAATTGAATTCACTAACACCAAAATCACTAACACTAAATTATAGTGTCAGTATTTGTTGAATACAAATTTTTTGGTATTAAAGTTCAGTGTCAGTAAAACATATTATTGACACTATTTACACATCATTGAAGGTCATTTTCTTTCTACTAGTGTTCGAAATTTTACATTTGATGGTATCGATTAAATTCCTTTCAACCACTACCCATCAGCGATAATATTATATTTACGTACAAATCAATAATTTACAAAAATTACAAATATTTTGTAATAAACTATGATCCTATTGCCACTTGTTTTTTCTTGAAGTTAAAATATAGTTTGATTTCACCTTTAATTTTCCTTAATACTTCTAGAAGTTCTATGATTGAATTCTAAAATTGCAAGATTTTTTATTTTTTGGTTAATTTAACTCACATTTAGTGGATTAATTCATTCTTAATTGATTAGATTCGTAAAACACAATGAATTTTTAATTGAATAAAATGTATGTTCATTGGATTGTATATACAATTTATAAATTATTAATTTATCTATTAATTAATATCTCTTTAAATTAATAGGTATTGTGCGGTTCCAAAATTATTAATTTATAGAGGTTTTACTGTATCTCGCAGAAAATTCAAATTTGGGTGGCCAACTAAATAAAACTTCTTAAAAACTATTTGTTAAGGATTCTAAGGGCAATTGTTATCTTTGCTTATTTATTAGGTAAAATTGGCTAGATATCGTCAGATTTTTTATAATTAATGTTGTTGTTCTCTGGTTTTGAAATACTTAGGTAAATTTGAACTCATTTACCTGTAACATGCTTGAATAAGTAATCTGGAGAGCTTGAGTTTGTATTTTTTTTTAAAGAGCACAACTAAGTTTACATTTATGTATGATACACACATGCACGCGCTCACGTGCATGGGTGTATTTTACGCGTTGTTCCCTATAAATGTCTTGACATTTTTCTTGAGCCTTGTCCAAGCCTTAAATTAACATTACTAGGAGTAAAAATAAAAGAGAAAAATCTTTTTTTTATTTTTTTTTGGGTTTTATTGAACAGAGAGTAATTGGCATTGAGCCTTAGCAAGGGGGTGACTGTTATCATTTGGTGGCTGGGTCAATCCCAGGATGCGGTTTACAACAGCTTCAATGGAGGGGTTACCAAAGGAGTAAGGCTTGCCAGATAGTGAGGACACCACAATGCCAATCTCAGTGCTAGTTAGAGTGACAAGCTCACTGGCCTTCTTGTAGATCCCGGATCTACATTTAGAGAGTGTGACATTCTATCATCCTTATTTTCAATCTTCTTCATCTTAATTAATCTCTAGCTTCTTCAAGAGATTGAGATGAGGAGGATTGAAAATGAGGTGACATGATGATTAACATTCGCCAAACAGAGATCCGAAATCTACAAGAAGGCAAGTGAGCTTGTTACTCTCACTGGCATTGAGATTAGATTGTGGTGATCTCACTAGCAAGCCTTTCTCAGTTGGTCATCCTCCATTGAAGCTGTTGCAAACGGTTTCTTGGGTTGAAGCAGCCATCAAATGACAACACTCGTCCACTTATTGGGGCTTACCGCCAGCTAAGAAAAATAATCAATCTCGAGAACAAAAGAGGCAACTTCGGGTGGCGTTTTCGGATGAAGAATTCACAAGAGGCCTTAAAAGTTTGCGAGAGCGCTCTTGATTTGGGGTTGTGCATCAAATCTTAATAAAGGCTTCGAATTATTGACTTGAAACTTGATGTAACATTTGATTTTATGTCGGAAATATGAAGAGCTCTCAATCTGATCGAAGAACGAATACGTGAAAATGTATAAATTTGAATGATACATTTATTTTCCATTTCTTAGTATTGATTAGAAACGTTACTTTTTTTTTTCCTAAAACAAAAATATCTGGAAATGAGTATTTTCACATATATGTAATATGTCCTTTAAACGATTAAATACTTGTTCATTTATTTATTTTTTAGAATCATCAACTATTAATTTGTCGAGGTTAAATACCTATTTATTTATTGATTTAGCTTTTAAGAAACATCAGCTATTAATTAATAAATTTTTTATAGTCCCAATACAAGTAATTTATCAAGGTTTTATTGTACATAATAATTTTTGCGGTTCTGACTTGGGATAAAGGACTAAATTTATAATTTTGATAAATTAAGAAGATAATAATTTCTTTTTTGAAAACACTTATACAAACCTAGGTTGTTACCTCATCATATTTTCTTTACACTTTATAATTAGGAAGGTGGAGGATTTATGTATTTACTCTAAGTTGTTACCATTCCATATTTTCTTTATAAAATTGTTAATGAATTAAATTCTTCAAGAGTTTATGGTAAGTCATTCAGTAGCTTTATACACCTGTATTAAATATGGTAATGTTATGCGTCTTTCCTCTTATAAATTCATCATAAAACGATCATATCAAAGAGCAAAAAAATCATTGTTCATAGAAAAAGAAATAAGCCCATCACATCGATTTTCCAAATGGCAGCCAAGAAAACCAGAGGGAGACAAAAGATTGAAATGAAAAAGATAGAGAATGAGAACGATAGAATGATAGCATTTTCAAAACGTAGATCAGGTATCTACAAGAAGGCCAGTGAGCTTGCCACTCTCACTGGAGCTGAGATTGGAATTGTGGTGTTCTCACCATCTGGGAAGCCTTTCTCATTCGGGCATCCCTCCCTAGAAGCCGTTGCGAACCGCTTCCTGGGGTTGAACCAGGAGCATCCGAATGACAACACTCATTTGCTGGTTGAGGCTTACCGCCGGGTGAGAATTAGTGAGCTGAATCAGCAGCATAATGAGCTGCTGCGCCAGCTGGATGAGGAAAATGCACGGGAGAAGATCTTGAAGCAGAATAGGAAGGGGAAAGAGACTCAACCACATTGGTGGGAAACCCCAGTTAATGAGATCAATCATCAGGAGTTTCTTCAAATGGATGCAGCAGTTGATGATCTGCACAAAACGTTTTTTGCCAAACTAAATGAAAAGACTGCTGCCGCCTCTTCTTCCATGGCACCTCCTATGTATTTTCATCATAAGTAATATATCTGACTATCCTTTAAATTTGGCATTTGTCTACAGAAAATCCGATGAAGCTACGCCTCCAAATGATTAACTTGAAAATGCTAAAAAGCTACCGACCGTAAATGCCTAGGATACAATTTCAGAATGCAACTTATTTTATTCCCAAAACTTGGATATAATTTGGTGAGCATCTTTAGCAGCAATACTCAAACTAATCTGTTAATACATTCAAGTAATGAACTGCTTTACCGTTGATGAACCAGATTTAAGTCATATATAAACCCCACTATGCAATTACATCTTCAAACTAGCTATTGAAACCATGATCATGATAACAAGTGGATAAATATACTCTCGAAAACAAGTGAATCGTTCTAAATATATTTCAAATTCCTCCTTTTGCAATTTGATGGAGAATGAAGGTCAGGGATTTAGTGGGCAATCAAAAAGATACTTACATGTATAAGGTTTGGATGGAAATGAAAATCATTACCCACAAAATATTAACCCCTGCCCCAAAGAATTTTTACTCAAACTCGGGTAATCGGGTATAAAGTGAATTCATGGCCAACTGATACAAAGGAAATAATAAATCTTTTCAGCTTAAAATCTTAACACAAAATTCTCAACCATTCATGTAAGTTAGAACTACATATGAATAATTTAATCTAGTAATAGTTAAAATGGAGATTATCTGAAGTAGTTATTCATCTACTGATACACAGAGACAATTGATGTCAAGAATTGAAAATGCATAATTTTGGAGTGATGCATTTTTCGAGTTGTTTAGCCGCAACGATTGTTGATCTATCATCTGCAGTGGTATTATCAGCTAAACAGTCAAGCACAACATGGAAATAATTTTTTTGAAACAAATTTAAGAAGATTGATTGATGACAACAAAAAACCTTGAAGTTTTAGCAAGTGCAGGAGTAGGTGTGAGACTAATTAGGTAACAAATTTAAAAAATTCTAATATTGGTAATATAATAATCCATATATATATATATATATAGAAGTAATGAAGAAGCAAATCCATTGTTCAAGCATTTAAATGTTTACACTTGTCATTGGGTGTTTAAAAATTTAGCCTTTTTTGTTGCACATAATATAGCACTATTACCAAAATACGCTCGATGAATTAATTGGTCTTGGCTAACATTTCCGGAATGAATCTAATTTCTTTTTTATGAAGACAGTGGAAATTCTGGTGCTTTCATGTATATGGTCATTTTTTGGATGAATTTATAAAAGGAAAGACATAAAGAATTAGTTAGTAAGTTCATGAATCTATATATCTACTCTAAGTTGTTACCTTACCATATTTTCTTTATAATTGTTAATGAATTAAATTTTTCAGAGTTTAAGATATTTCATTATTCTTTCTTTCACCATTAATATTCATCAACTTGTTATTCATACTTCATCATGTGGACTAGTTGGGACTACTTTAGATATTTCTTCCTTTTTGTTTCTTCTTTCTTGCTAACAGCTCAAATCTTGCTTGCATAGGAAAATATGTTCTCCACAATCATTTACTAGGTGGGTGGACTTAATGGATCTGTTGAGTTGATGGTCTTCATACTTTACTAACTGAAAAAGCATATAAAGCTGATCTTTGGGAGTCTTATCATGAGATATGTTGTAAAGAGTCTCTTGATTGTTCTTCATAAAGAAATAAGTCCACTTGGAAAATTGTTTTATTTGAAATTATTCTCTGCAATATTCATAAGTGATACGATTCGTAAATTGCAAAGTACAAAGTGACCTAAAAGAACATTTAACTCTCATAAACTTCAATTCCCTTAACATTCAATTATCTTTACCAACAAACAATCAATCCATTCCCCACTTTATTAGAAAAGTTTATAAACTTCCATGTTTAAAGATTAAAGAAAAATAAAGCAAACTTTCATGCATAACTCGAAATAAAACAAATCAAGACAAAAGATAGAATAGATACCTTTAGCACTTGATCCCAATCTTGCCCTGCTACATCCCACCCAATAGAGGCAACAACAAAATCACGCTATCATCCTATTCATCAATCTTAAAACTACCATTAATTAAGCCTCTTTTAGTAAAGCATTTGTGCACTGTCCAGCCACAGTGTAAAGCAAGAAATTTAATCAGCCTCTAAGCATAAATGCTACCTCCCCTAGTATCACATTATAGACTGCAAATCATGTACATGGCAGAGGATGATTTCCAGAAGAATCGCTCTTCAAGTGGAGTTAATTCTTCAAGAAGATCAAGTAAGACCCAATTTATTCCATATCTGATGGGGGGATTGTTCTCTATCTCTCCCAGCAATGCATGTATCAAGACCATTAACACAATATTGATAGCATGACCAAAGAGGTCAAATTGAAGATAATGCAAAAGTAGTTCCACATGATGGAGATTAAAGAAAGAGCTGATGATTGATGAATAATGGTGAAAGAAAGAAAAATACAAAAATGATGATGAATCTTGGAGAATGTAATAAAAGAAAGAGGTTGAATCTTTGGGAGAATGTTGTTGATTAATGTTAAATCAATTTTGTGAGTGACTCAGGCCTTGTTTATATAACTAACTGTAGACTGGAGCCAATTCTCATAATTGATTATAAAACAAATTATTATTTACTACTAACTCAGGTTTAGCTCACTAACTGGATAGTGGATATTTTAACCGATTGTAACCAATTCTTATTTAATGAAACCGTTAAAAACAAATATGCGACATGTCGTTGTAGTTTTAGATAATCCTCCAATATGTCAATTGTGCTGAAGAACAGCTTAACCGACAATTAAACAAAAGTCATACCAGAGATAATTATTTAGCACGTGAAACGCTTGTGGTCCAACTATAAGAAAAACGGCAACATCTTGAAGTCATATTCGAATACCTTAAGTTCCCACTTGTGTGACAAGTGCCCAAGATGGTTAAAGCTGTTAGATTAAACAGGAAAGTTAGGGAAAGCTTCTGAGTTTACCAGTAACAGCCTTTATGAGGTTGATAAGTGTGCAATCTTTGCGTGACAATTGAAAGATAGTGAGCAAGAGTTAGAGAGAGAAAGTTAGTTCATCTTGTTCTTAGTAATGTTTTCTATGAAAACTCATTGCTCTATTCTCCAGTGGATGTAGGCCCTCTTAAGGCCAACCCATTAAATTGCTTGCAATTTGTCTTTTATTTTGATTTCGGTCCTTGTTTCTCGCATGTGATTCCTTGATTTAGGGTTTGTCTAATTCATTCTTGATTTGATTGAATATATTAAGGTCTTCCGTGATGTACTTCCGTTTGTATCAATGATCTAATCACAACATTAATTTTTTATTTGAACTCACTACCATCTCATCTGATGTGTAATATATATGTTATTTTCCAAATAGTTTAATATGAAAGTAAACATGCTACGTTAGTCTAAGTAATGAAAAACACGCATTACAAGATTGTAACTCTCGTTTAATTGTAAGAATAAACTAATTGTACATCTTTATTGATAAAAATACACTATTTTATTTAGTATTTACCTATTACATGATCTAGCAAAACTAGAAGCTCAATTAAAATCAAAGAATGAAAAATGCTCAGAGCTTAAAACAATGGCCAAAATGTCCCAACCTTACATCATGACAATATATCTTTCATGACCCAACCCATACCTGTCAAGATATTGTCTACTTTCAGCCTAAACAAGGCCCGCGCGGTTTTGTTCCTGGGGCACCCATACACTCCAAAATGCGTCTTGTCAATTAAGGTGTGGATCACCCTTTACAAACCCAACATCTCTCCCGTGCCTTGCCGTTGTAGGATTCACCTAGGGTGTTACATATACCCCCTTAGGGACTCAGCGTCCCCGCTCTTATGCCATATGTAACACCCTAGCCTGAACTCTGAGAGCAAATCTGACCACAACTCATATAAATTTAAATAACTCTTCACAACCAATAATAATTCAAGCCTTAAATACAAAAGCCAGCGCAATAATTTAATAATTTAGCCAAACTATCTACCATCCTCAATTCAAATCCACCTTCTCACTCATTATAAATCAATCCTGACATATGGAAACTGAATCACAATAAACTATAATGAGTAAAAAACTCATAAAGTAAATTAGTTTTTCTTAAACCCAAATACATACATATTTATACATAATGCAAATGGATGATATGCCATGATCTTTTGGAAATATTGTAAAACAAATTTGTCAAAATCTATTTCTACCACTTTCAAACTTTCACATTTTCTTTCAATAAAATACATATCCTGCAATATGGCACTTTGCGCTGTGCATGGCACTTTGCACCATGTGTGGCACTTCGCAGCACGTTGGCCCTCGGGAGGTGGCCCCCGCACAGTCTCAAGAGGTGGCCCCTAATGCAAAATCTCATAAAGCAGAAATTTTATTTGCTAAAATCCACTTTCTCATTCATAGAAAACTTAATGCATTTTTGTGCTTATGCCAATGAAATTTTACATATACATTTACCTATATATATAATCACGCACACAACAACACATCACATATACATATGGGCAGAAACATATAAATCCATATTCGTACTTATTAAAAATAGGTTTTTCAAACAAGTCAAACATATACATATTGTTTATTATGATTTATTTTGAAGTCTAGTTTACTTACCTATTGGCATCATCATGTAACAAATGCGTACTGATATCATTGAACTAAAATCATCAACAAAATTCTCATAAGATATAATAAAGTCTCAATTATAACTCCAGTATCCTCAAATATCTCATTTTAAACAGTACCTAAACTCACCCTCAAATGTCCTCTTTATTTGGCCCTCAAAATTGAACATCCATGTTCTCTGATTTTTAATAAATTATTCCCTTCTTGGAAAACTCTCAAATTTTACAGATCATATGCTGACATATTGAAAGTTCATTGATAAGAATTTCATAACTTATTTCCTTCAAAAATTATTGAAAATAAATTATGTTTTAGACATCATCAATGATGTCAAACAGTTTTCTGTTTCGAACATACTTGCTTTAAAAATACAAAACAATTTGTTGTTTTACCATAAAATCGTGAAACTTTACAGACTCACATTAGACATGTATAAAAATCATTGATCCAAATTTTATAATTTTTGAAGAAGTCTAGCTATGGTAAAAATAATATCGTAATAAATGTTATTCACCGAAATAAGAAATTTCTATGTTTTCAGACTTGAATTTGAAAAATTGTAATTAATTGAAATCTTATCTGATTAACTTGAAACAAACTTCAAAAAAATCTATAAGATGTCTAGTTTAAATATCAAAAAATCAAAATCAAAATCAATTTGTACAAACTACTATGATTTTTGTAATAATCCACTGTCAGCATATTTCCTGTAAAATCTTAGGTTTTTACTTCTATTGCAAATATCTAATCATGTTTTTCCATAATGAATTAATAAAGAAAACCAAGAATTAAAACTTACCTTCAAAACTTCTCCCAATAATATCCAATTCAAACAACACAACTTGATCACATGTGTTGCCTATGACAGAATTAAGAAAAAGAAGACTTTATTCTTCTCTTTTTCTTTTTTTCCTCTCTTTTCTCTCTATCTCTCTCTCTTTCTCTCTTTTTTTCTGTCATTTTTTCCCCTCAACTAATCTCTCTCTGCATCTCTATCTTATAACGGGAAAGACATATTATTTTATTTATATTAGGGTAAAAAAGATTACTAAAAACTAAAAAGACTTAAATACCCTTAGGAGAATTGGGGTATTACACTCTTACCCCCTTAAAAGAATTTTGTCCTCGAAATTCGCTTTTAGTTATGCCCAAAAGAATCCATATGTCAAAATCACTTATGACCAATAAATCCATATAAAGGATTAAGCAAATACATCACCCTTTCGTTGCGCTACTTTGATACTTCAATCATATGCTTCTTAGAAACAAAATCACAAAGCCTAAAGATTTGGCATAGACCTAATTCTATTCATCTTTAAAAAAATCCTTCCCAAGCGATGTAGGATGTCATAAACATCCACACATTTCCAGTTGGGAATCGCTCTGATACTATTTGTAACACCCCAACCCGAACTCCAAGGGAAAATCTGGCCACAACTCTCATATAGACTAAAATAACTATTTACAATCGATAACAATTCAAGCCTCAAGTATAATAAACAATGGAATAATCTAAAAATTTGGTCAAACCATTTATTGTCCTCAATTCAAGTCCTTCTCACTCATCACAAATCAACCATGACTTCTGGAGACTGAATCACAATAAACTATAATGAGTACAAAACTCAGTAAGCAAACTATTTTTTTTCTTATACTAAAATACATACATACTTATACATAATGCAATAGATTATATGTCTCTAAATGGGTAGAAGCTGCAGCATTACCTATCAACGATGCTAGAGCAGTAGTGAACTTCCTTCAGAGAAGCATCTTTTCTAAGTTTGGCACTCCACGAGCAATTATTAGTAATAAGTGTACTCATTTCTGCAACAAAGTATTTACTGCAGCCATGGTGAAATATGGAGTCAAGCATAAAATAACAACAACATATCACCCACAATCCAATGGCCAGACAGAAGTGACTAATAGAGAGATTAAGAAAATCTTAGAAAAAGTGGTGAGCCCATCAAGAAAGGATTGATCTTTGCACTTACATGACTCCCTATGGGCTTACAGAACAGCGTACAAAACACCACTAGGCATGTCTCCCTACCGAATTGTGTATGGGAAAGCTTGCCACTTACCCTTTAAGCTAGAGCACAAAGCATACTGGGCACTAAAGCAATTAAATTGGGATATACATGCTGCAGTAGAGCAAAGAAAACTTCAACTATGTGAGCTTGATGAATTACGGCTATTCTCGTATGAAAATACAAGAATCTATAAAGAGAAAACAAAACACTGGCATGATAAACATATTTAACACAGAAAATTAATCCCTGGTCAACTAGTTTTGCTCCATAATATGAGGTTAAGACAAAACACTAGTTTTGCTTCAGGAAAGCTGAAATCTCGATGGTCTGTACCTTTCAAGCTGCTCAGAATTTACCCTCATGGGGCTGTTGATCTCTTATGTGAAAAGACAGGCCAGGAATTCAAAGTTAATGGGCATAGAGTTAAGCATTACATGCATTCAGCTACAGACTATTCAAAAGAGGTCTTACTCCTGAGAGAACTGACATTATGAGCACTCAAGTAAGGTCAGACTGAAGAACCTTAAACTAAGCGCTCGATGGGAGGCAACCCATTGCTGAGGTAGTCATTTCGAATGAGATGGATCCTCCATGGTTTTGTCAAAGAATTTTCTTTTATTTTCCTTACTCATGCTTGTTTAACTTTCATTTTTTCTTGTTTTGTTCTTAAAAAAAAATGCCAAGTCACGCACTTATTGAAGTTGGATTCAATACTAACAATTGGGGTTGTAATGTTAACATATTACAGAGGCAAGCCACGTGTCAGCAGCTATTTGAGGAGAGTGTGTAACCGTTGCTAGAGCACACAATTGGGTGCTGCAGTAACCAATATTACTGTTACAGTAACTTCATCAAGGAGCCTTTCATTTTACTATTGGAGACAATATGTGATAAATAGTTGGGTGGATTTGGATAGAAATTGAGGAAGAATATCTCTTAAATTAATGCATTAATTTCTCTTGCCTATTTTTATGGGATATGCTTAATAAATTTAAAAAATTCTTCCCTAATTTATCTCTTTTACCGGATTTGTTTTCATTTAATTCCACCTATATAAGGGCGTCACTGTGCATATTGACCTCTAACACTATTTTCTTTCCCCTTCGCAGTTACGACTCTAGTACTTCATAACCTTTTCTTCTCATTTCACTTTTGGGCATATTGCCAATATACAAAAGGACAACTAGCCGATTAAAAGATCCCTCACAATTCTAAAGTTACCTTGCTGAAGAAAAGTATAAAGAATTTATTGAATCGCGCAAGATTCTAGAAGAAAAAGGGTTTCAGTTCTCACCTCAACCCTTAGGAATTATGCAATTATTATACAATGCTGCAGTAAAGCGCAGGTTGCTGGAGTTTTGTAACCACCCTTGAGACCCTGTGTTGCCATTTGTGAAAGAATTTTATGCCAATTTGGTAAGCCCTGTCCAGCACAATATTTGGGTAAGAAACTCGCTTGTTTATTTATATTCTCGAGTTATAAATGCTTTCTATAATTTACCTTCTGAAGTTAACCCCACAAAGATGGAACAAAATTTTTACACTTACCGTAAATGGTGCGTCTTGGGCTAATGAAGAAGGGCGTGTGATTAATAGGATAGATTTGACACCCATTGCTAAGGTGTGGGTGAAATTTCAAAAATCTAGACTTATGCCAACCACCCACACCACTACTATTTCACAAAAAAGGTTAGTACTGTTGTATGTTATTGTTAGAGGGTTACCCGTAGATGTAGGAAGCATTATAGAAAAAGAAATTCAAGACTATGCCATGAAAAACCACAAAGCAGCTGCCTTGCTATTTCCTTGACTCATCACCAGTATCTGTGTGGTATCGGGAGTTCACCTTGATGCAAAAGATGAGCATGTCAAGAATGATGGTGCCCTCACTGTACACACCATCGAAAGAATTACTGGTGAAGTTGCTGGAGCCCCATCTGAACCAGCTGCTGTAACAGGGGCAAGAAGAGTTATTGGGTTAGAACAGAGAATCCAAGCACTGAGCACCAGCATCACTCAATGTGCTGAAGCTCAGCAGAGGGAAAACAATCAGTTTTGGAGCTATTTGCAGCACTTGGAAAACCACCTACACCAATTTGCTGTATATATGAAAAGTACCCACCAAAATTTCCCTGATTCATTGCTCCAGCAATACAATTTTGATACCACCACTACAGAGGCTCCAGCAGAAGTCAGTGAAGAAGCTACTGACACAAATGAACCAGAAGAAGAAGCTGCAGCAGAACCGCAAGCAGAGGCCGAAACAGATGTTGATGATCAATCTAACTAACCCGAAGAAGTGGGTGTCAAATCTACAACTGATAGTTCCCCGACATAGGAAGAGGAAGAGCCGGAGAAAGAACTCGAGGAACCCCCAGCCAAGACCTCTTTCAAATCCAAATATATATATATATATCATACAAGAAGAGAATGATGAACCAGCAGAGGAGCCTCATATTCCAGTCCTTTCTAGAAAGGGCAAAGAGAAAGTAATCACCCTTCCTGACTCTAACGATGAAGCTGAGCAAATTGATGTAAAGCTGGAAGCTGCAGCAGCCAGAGTTACTCGTACACCCACAGAGACAAAGCAACTGCTTGATATCATTGCCGCAATCACAGTTGAGGGATACGCAGCCAAAGCCCCAGCTCCAGCTCCTTCACAGCAAACTCTCAGCAAACCTATTATTGCTAGTCCTAAAGGACCCAACAAAAGAAAATGGGCCACTTCTGGAGGCGTTGCTGCAGCAGACACACCAGAACCAAAAAGGACCAAATATGTTTCATCCAGGTAGGTTGCTCCAACTGCAACTCCTCCCACTAGCCCGTTACCGAAAAAGAAAAAGACATTGACAGCTGCCTCACCGTAAGTATCCCCTAAGAAACAGCTGCGGAGCGCATCCAAAAAGCGTTGAAGTCTCTGCACCTTGTTGCAACAATTCCCCAGCAATAGGGGAGTACCCCTTACCTGCTAGTTTCTTTTAATTTTTTTCTTTTCTTCTGAAAAACTTTTCTTGCATCTAGTTTTAAATTTCTGATTCATTCTGCATGTCCTTTTGAGTGTATGCATGTTTAATTTATGGGGTGATGTCTTGTGTGTTTGTGAGGGCACAACACCTCTCAAGTTTGGGGGGGTTGTGTTTCTGAGTGCATGTGTTTATGCTTGTATGGTGTGTTGTGTGAAGCTATGTTATCTAATATTTGTGTATGGATTTGAAAACCTAATGAAGATAAATTGAGTGTTATTCAGTATTTATGAGAATGCCAAGTAGAGATAGTTATAAATGAAGGTTAAAATTCTGTCCAGACACTTAGACTTTGGTTGAGTTCTATGAGAATGTTGTAGCAGAGCCAAGTAAACCAAAAGGAGTAGAAAATATTTCAAGTTTGGGGGAAATTTTTATTGAACTGTGCTTAAATAAATTTTGCTCCAATGGCTTAAGTTGCTAAGTAACCAGGGCTGAGTATGTACCCCATATGCAGACTTGAGTCCAAAGGCAACAAGAGTTATGAGCATTGCTGTAGCATTTATGAAAAAAAAAAAAGGGTCCTCTGTCTAGGATATTGAGTAGCCAGGTCTGTTCATGAGCTCTATGTTTAGCCTTGAGTTAAAGATATCTGTAGACAAGACTGTGTTATGAGTATTGCTATAGTAACTCTGATCTGTGCATTGATTGAGTAATTGGGTGTCATCATTACAAGTGATCGACATTCACATGAAAAAGCAATGTTACATTGAAGAGGGTTTTTTTATGAAAAAGGGAATAATTTTGAAATTATTATTGTTGTAGCACAGTTTGAGTAGAGTTGTGATTTCTGCTCCCCCATATGTGAATATATTTGTGTTCTACCTCTGAAGTATATGTAATGTTTGTGTAATATTGTAGCACCTTTGGAATTTTATCAAAGTGGCACACACACACTTTGGGCAGAATAAGGCCTAAGTCTAGAACTAAACTACTAAGGCTATTTTGCGTGATTAAGAGTATGATCTGAGGGTGGAAGAATTCTTGCAAATTTGATGACAGAGCTAAGTTATTTGTTGCATGATTGTGTGCATGAAGTGTTAGTGTGTTGTCATTACTTGAGGACAAGTAACGATTTAAGTTTGAGGGTGTGATAACTCTATGAAATGAGAGTTATTATGGCAATTCTAGACTTAAATCAAGATTACTTAAAGAGTAGATGATGTGTTTCTATTGCATTTTTGTTACATTTTGCATGAACATTCAATTTAGTTTAGCCTTAATAAATTTTGCTTGATTTAGAGTAATTCATGCTCAAATTATGTGCATAATTGTAGGTTTCCAGAAGCTTATAATTCATAAAAGGAATGCTAATGCAATAGGCTTGCAAAAATGAGGAAGAATATGGCTACAAAAGAATTGAAACAAAATCTGGAACAATGTAGTGTCGTAGCCATTGCTGGAGCAACCGTTGCTGTAGCAATTCTTGAACAACGACATAGAGAACTTAGCGCGGGATATCTGCAGAATTGCGATTTGTAATTTCCTAATCTGACTTATGCGCGCCCTAGGCTTCTGTTTACCCTAGTTTTCAGTTACAAAAAGAGACGCATCATATGAAAAAGGGTGATGAATTAACATTGGAGAAATCAAAGGGAAAAAGAGAACAAAATTAGAATTCACGGGAAAGCAAGTCTGCACCAGTGAAGATAAACCAGCAGAACTATTGTGGATTCAATTTTCATCGTTCTTTACTTGTTCCTTTACTTACTCTTTGATTGAAACGATGTATTTCATGTCTGATATTTTGATGTTTATTTGTCTTTTTCAAAGTATGAACTAAATTTGATTGTAGTTGAGTGACAAACAATCTAAATGGGTTTTTGACTATTTTTATGAGTTGATGTATGATTGTTGTAGCATTTTACTCTAATAGTTATTATTATAATCGTTATTTCGGTTGACCACCTATTTAATTGTTCAAGTTAAGATAGAGCCGCAAAAGGGTATGTCTTAGTGGAAATTATTAGAGTAATACTTGATCTTAATTTAAGTTTCCTGGACTGAGATTACTTGAGTCCCAAAAGGGCTATATTTGAGTTAAGATTTGTGAAGAACTAGACATAAGAATTCACCTTGTAGGGTACAGAAAGTGTATGCTCATAATGTCATACTATAGGTGCATTAACAACTAGTCATTGTTAGGGTGCTTAAGGGTATGAGAAATCTGACAAGCGACAACTACGGATGCAAAATAATTCTGCCCAGTGCTGTAGGAATTGTTGTAGCAATTGGTGTTAATTTAGACAAAATAGTCAGTCCATGAAGAGAGTTTGATCACTCAGCTACCTCATTCTCATTGAATTCTTCTTACGCAATTCATTTAATTTGTTTTATTACTGCATTGATTTGTTTTATTTTTTTTATTTTATTATTTATTTTAGTAATAATTCACTTTTAATTAAAATCTTTTTTTAACAAAGGAAGTTTACAATATCGTGATTGTTGTAGCCTTTCTAGTAACATCAATCCCTGAGGAGACGATCTCGAATATTCATCACTTTATTACTTGTTGTGTCCACTTGCACATTGACATCAATAGCAATTGAGTTATTTACCAACATATAGTCTCAAGAGGTGGCCCCCACATAACTTCAAGAGGTTACTCCCATTGCAAAATTTCATAAAGTAGAAATTTCATTTGCTAAAATCCACTTTCTCATTCATATAAAACTCAATGTGTTTTTGTGCTTATGCCAATGAATCCTCACACAACATATTCCCATGTACATAATCAGTACACAACATATCACATAAACATATGGGCAGAAACATATAAATCCATATATGTACATATCAAAAATAGTCTTTTCAAACAAGTCAAACATATACTTATTGTTTATTGTGATTCATTTCGAAGTCTAGTTTACTTACTATAATGTCATGACCCAACCCAGACCTGGCAATATATTGTCCGTTTTGGACCTTAACAAGGTCTGCACTGTTTTGTTTCTGGGGTGCCCATACACACCAAAATACGTCTTGCCAATTAAGGTGTGGATCACCCTTTATAAACCTAGCATTTCTCCCATACTTTGTTGATGTGGGATTCGCCTAGGGTGTTACATACACTCCCCCTTAGGGACTCAGTGTTCTCGCTGAAGTTTGTCCCACCAACGCTCAAAAGGACACGTGAAGCCGCTCTAATAGCATAATGTCATTACCTAACCCAGACATGGCAAGAAATTGTCAGTTTTGGCCCTTAACAAAACCTGCACGGTTTTGTTCTTGGGGCGCCCATACCCTCTAAAATGCATCTTGCCAATTAAGGCTTGGATCACCCCTTATAAACAAAGAATCTCTCTCGTGCTTTGCTGATGTGGGATTTGCCTAAGGTGTTACAGATTGACTGTTTGTCGTGGAGATAATTAAATGTTGAAGGACTTGAAGTTTTGGAAAGTTAATGATTTATTAGGTCACTTTGTATTCTCTGTCATGTAATATGTTGCGTCCGTATTGATCAAATTCTAAGATGTTTAAAGCTGTCTTGAATAGTCTGAAATCTTATTTAGAAAGTTGTGAAAATTAGACGGAAACTATCTTTGCATGTTGAGCCATTAAACCATTTTGTTTCTTCTTCCTCTAGATTAATGCGTCGTCTGCTCTACTCTAGCTTTGACAGGATTTCTTTAATCGTTTCGATGTCGGAGCATGGCCACCCTCACTCCTCACCTTGGTTGTCATTTTGGTCAGTTGCTTCATCTCAATGTTTGGAGCATCTTCATATGGTTTCGTTTGAACTCAAGATTCAGAGGTTTCTTAGTACTTTAGGTATGTGTATGCGATGCATTTTTCACGTGATTGCAGGCAAGCATGTCTCTGCCTTTTGCCAATCATAACCAATTGGTTCATATTTTTTCACAAGGCTGCTTGTTTTTACGCTGTTGTATATGCAAAAGATGTATTACTATAAGGAACTAATGTAGTTGGCTCTGCCACTACAAGTTGAGAACTTTGTATATTGACACAATATTGTCTTTGTCATGTAAATTTGAGAGGCCATCGTATAAGTCTGAGCTTTGACCTTTCTTTCATTTTTAGATTTTAATTGAATCTGTAATTGCATTAGATCATCTACTTTGTAAATGCAAAACAAAAAGTTGTGTTCTTATCAATGAATAAGAGTTTCAGTCTTCAGTTGAGATCATTTTCATTCTTATTTTCTAATTGCATCTGCAATTGAATTAGAGCTTATACTTTGTAAATGAAGAAAAAAAGTTTATGTTCTTATCAAGGAATGACAGTTTTAGTCTTCAGATGGGGTGCTTTTCATACTTAACAATTAGCTAATTTATGATATTCTCTTATCGAAAGCTTATGTTACTTTGATTTTTATTTAGTAGTTTGGAAATGAATATTCTAATTTGCTTTTCCTTTATTCAACTCATGTTTTTTTCCTTTAAAAATCTATCTAAAAAGTCATGAAATCATTGCATCTGCTTCTTACACACACACACACACACACACACACACACAGAAATTTAGATTATGTTGTTCAATTAACTGCCAAGTAATTTGTAGTAATTTCTAAATACCTCATGAATACAAGATCAATACATCTATTTGACCATCAATTATAAGATAAACCATCTATGAAAATGTATAAGAATTTGTAGAAATGGTTAATTTGTTCTGTTACTATTTTGTAGTTGCTACCAGGTATATCTAAATTGTGATCATCAAGAGATAAACATTTGATCATGACCCTCCTGAAAGTGATTGAAAATTCTGAAGTTGAAAGTGAATTTTTCTTCTTCTTATTCTTATTCTTATTCTTATATGTTGAATCATTTCTGAATTCTGATTATCTTATCTGGTTGTCTAGGCTATTATAATCCCTTACCAGGTCTCTCTTTTTCGATTCAACTTTAGTATCCTTTATTTAGTAGTATATATGAGAATCCCTTAATAAGATAAAAGCAACATAATTTGATTGTAATGAGGAGCAAATTGGAGGTCAAGTTAGTGATCTTGATAATATTAATATAGATTCTAAGGAACAAGTAAGACCTTCTGACCCAGTTAGTGGAATCATTGTTGTTCACGAATATGGGGCTGTATAATAGAACGTTTGTTGATTTGGAAATGTCATGTAGATAATTTCAATTTTTGTTTTATTTTTACATAGTTTATGTTCAATTTTTCTTCACTTTCATGTTCTTAACTGAAAATGTGAAAGATGTCAACTTTGAGCACTGTATATGTAAATAAACTGAGATGAAGCTTCGGCTTAAATACTTTTTGTGTACTAAAAGAAAATGTATCAGTCATATTGTCATCTACAACTGATATAGTGATGGTTTGATCTTTCTTGTCAAAAACCTTCAAGTTTGACCCGGCCCATTAACTGCCCACTTGACTCCTCCTGAAGAGGCTTTCCAAGCCATCAAGCAACCACTATTTCTACTGTAGTTTGACCTTGATACTGCTTAAATTTCCCTGCCATTTGAATTATCAGCACATGTATTAGCTGAAATTGGATCACGTAATGCTCTCAACCATATACTTTTCTTGGAAAATTCCTATTGCCTGCTTTAGCTAGTTGCTGTCTTTGGTTATATGCAATAATTTCTTTTGTTGACAGAATATTATCTTTTGAAAGGTTGTTTCTCTTAGAATCTTGGGAAAGACGTCCAATGGTAAGATTACTATGGTCAGCAAACCAAAGTCTAAAGTCATAGTTACATTATATGTACTCTTCATGGTACCAGTGTCGATGCAGAAATGTAAAAGTCTTGTTCGTCTTATGCAACTATATTACATTAACAATTTACTTGAAATTATTTATTTCCAAGATATTTATGGTTTTTGAGGGAGTAGAATGATCCTTAGTGGATTTCTTTCCCTTATGTTGTGTTGATTATATAAGAATTTTAATGTTGTCCTCAAGTTCTATTTGTTAGTATTGTAAGCTTTGCACATGCCAAAATAAAAATGAATCCTTTTAAATTGTTGTTCACTTTAAAAGGATTCAATCGAAGAAGGGGCAAAATCATGTGCCTGCTGCTTTGTTCTACTAATAACACCAAACAAGAAGTCTAGAGGTTTTGAAGCCTTCGTCGAGCCATTAAGTGAACCTGCGCAACTACCACCGCCATTATTACTACCCCTTGTGGCACTATTTTGCAATATAAGAAAAAAGAGAATAATTGATATTTAAAAACGGTCAAATAAAGGAATATTTGACAATTAAAAAGTTCCAAATATTCTTGTGTCAAATATGCTTATTTGACATTTAGCAAAATTGTCATTTATTTTTGTTAATTAATAATAATAAAATATTTTTCACAATATAAGATTGTCAAATGTGTATGACACTTAATAATAGTCATATGCATGTGACATTATTCAAAATGGTCAAATGCAAATGACTTGATAAAAATATCAAATATTATAATTTAAAAAAAAAAGAAAATTACAATAGTGAAATTCCTTGTCTTAGGCTGCACATTATATATATTATAACATTGAAACTTGATAAAATTCAAAAATTTTCAACAAACTTTAAACACCATAATAAAGTTGTTGAGTATATAAATACTAATGCTATTGGTGTCAATGTGCAAGTGTACACAACAAGTAATAAAGTGATGAGTATTCAAGATCGTCTCCACAGGAATTGATGTTATTAGACTTGCTACAGCAATCTTAACAGTGCAGATTTTGTGTCTAAATTAAGATAAACAATTGATGAAACTAATTTACTAATTAAAATAAAAACATAATAAATAAAATGCAACAAAGTAAATTATCACGTCAATCTCAAGGATAAAATTAATGGAAATATAAAGTAGTTGAGTGAATAAATTGTCCTAATGGTATGGACTATTTTCTAATAGTTGGCTCGGTTGCTGCAGTATTTGCTACAACACTGGGTAGAATCCTTATGTATCCTCAGCCGTCGCATGTTGGATATTTTATATCTATATGTAACCTAACAGTGATCAGTTGTTATGCCAACATAAGATATAGCATTACACGCTTAGGTTCTATTTACCCTACAAGGTGAATCCCTATGTCTAGTTCATCACTAATTTTAGATTAAGCATGGCCCTTTTGGAATAAGTTAAACTCAATCCAGGAAACTCAATTTAAAACCAAGAATTAATCTGATATGTTCCACTAAGATAGGCCCTTTTGCGACTCTCTCCTAACTTGTATCATTAAATGGGTGATCAATCGAAATAATGAATAAAAATAAATACTATCAAAACAAACTGCTACAGCAAACATGCAGCAACACATATATTCAGTCAATAAACCATCAAGATTGTTTATCACTCAACCACAAATAAATTTAGTTCATGGTTTGCAAAAGAAAAATAAAGAACAAAGTTTCAGCCATGAAACACATCCCCATGAATAAATAGAAAATACGAAAATAAGAGAAGAATAAGAAGGATTGAGCTCCCAATTGATTTATGCAAATTCTCCTCTTGTGCAGCCCTTAATCTCTCTCTTGAATCTTGTTTTTCTTTTATTTCTTTGTGTTTTTCTCCTTGGGTGACGGCTCTTCCATTCCTTATGATGTGTGCTTCTTTTATAGTTGAAAATTAGGGTAAACGGAAGCCTAGGGTGTGCATAAGTCATATTAGGAAACTGCAGATCGCAATTCTACAAGTATCCCACGCGAAATTTTCTCTGTCGTTGTTTCAGGATTGCTACAGCAACGGCTACAGCAACTATACTGTTCTAGATTTGTTTCAATTCTTTTATAGCCATGTTCTTCCTCCTTTTTACCAGCCTATTGCATCAGCATTCCTTCCATGAATTATAAGCTTCTGGAAACCTACAATTATGCACACAATTTGAGCACAAATTACTTTAATCAAGCAAAACTTATTAAGACTAAACTAAAATGAATATTTATGCAAAATGTAACAAAAATACAATAAAAACACATCATTTACTCTCTAAGTGATCTTGATTTAAATCTAGAATTGTCATAATAACTCTCATTTTAGACTTAGGCCTTATTTTGTCCTGAGTGTGTGTGTGCCACTTTGATTAAATTCCAGAGGTGCTATAACATTACACAAATATTGCATATAATTCAAAACTAGAACACAAATATATTCACATATGGGGGAGCAGAAATCACAAATATACTCAAACTGTGCTACAACAATAATTATTGTTATTATTTTTTTGAGTTAAACTCTTCAATGCAACATTAAGCTTTCATGTGAATGTCTATCTCTTGTAATGACGACACCCAATTACTCACTCAAAGTACATGTCAGAGTTGCTGCAGCAACACATCCATGATGTTATATCTAGGTCTTACTTTTGGACGCCTTTGACTCAAGGCTGAACATGGGGCTCATGAACAGACCAGGTTACTCAGTATCTTAGGCAGCAGACCTCTTTATTTTTTATTCCTTCATCACTTTTTTTTTGCCTTTTTTTTTCTTTTATATATATAATTGATGCAGCACTGCTCATAGCTCTTGTTACCTTTGGACTCAAGTTTGCATATGGGGTGCATACTCAACCCTGGTTACTCAGCAACTTAAACCATTAGAGCAGAATTTATTTCATAACAGGCACAGTCCAACAAAAATTTTTCCCCAAACTTGAGATATTTTCTACTCTTTTTTTGTTTTCCTGGCTCTGCTATAGCATTCTCATAAAACTCAACCAAAGTCTAAGTGTCGGGACAGAATTTCAACCTCCATCTATAACTATCTCTACTTGGCATTCTCATAAATACTGAATAACACTCAATTTATCTTCATTAGGTTTTCAAATCCATACACAAATATTAGATAACATAGCTTCACACAACACACAACACAAACGTAAACACATGCACTCAGAAACATAACCCCCCCAAACTTGAGTGGTGTTGTGTCCTCACAAGCACACAAAACAAAACCACATAAACCAGACATGCATACACTAAATAAAAGGACATGTAGAATGAATTAGAAAATTAAAACTAAATGAAAGAAAAGTTTTACAGAAAGAAGTAAAATAAACTAGCAGGTAGGGGGGTACTCCCTTGTTGCTGGAAGCACTACTGCAGCACAGGCTGTAAAAGGGTCACTTCTTATTTGATATACTTCTCAAACGCTCCTTATCATAAAATCTGATCAATCCATTTGCTGCTAGAGAAGCAAGAAATGCCTCTGTTGTTTGAGAATCTTCTGTTATATGTCATGCTGTAAGTGATGCTGCAGTCATTCCTTCCTGCTCTTTTTGCCCACATTTTTTTTACTTGCTGCAATGTAACATAAAGACATAAAAAAATTAGATGCACACTTAAAGTAACAAAGAGACAAATTAAATAATTTAAAAGCTAAATTCAATGCCATAAAAACTTGAAACAACTTCCCTTATTGTGCTTAACTCTCGGCGCATTAACCTTGAATTCTTGTTGGTCTGGAGTGAGTTCCCTTTGCTGGATTTGCTCGTCAATTTTGAAGGGTTGCTTCTCCCCTGACCATGTTATGTTAGCTGCTTCATGATCTTCATCATCAAGTTCTTCACATGTTACAGCATTGCTTTCTGCCTTACTATAGCAACTGTGTAATCTATCTGCTACAACAAAGTTGACAACACTGATAAAATTACAATCTTCCATCTCATCAGGACTCTTCATGACATCCAGCACATTGAATGTAACTTGCTGGTCATTTACTCTCATGGTTAATTCTCCTTTTTTAAGATCAATTAAAGTCTTTCCTGTGGCTAAGAAAGGTCTCCCTAAAATGATTGGCAATTCTTTGTATGCCTCAAAGTCTAGCACAATGAAATCCACCAGAAAAATAAATTTATCAACCTTCACCAACACATCTTCAATCTTTCCTTCTAGATATGCATGAGATCTGTTAGTAAGTTGTAAAGTCACTGTTGTTGGTCTACATTCACCAACTCCCAATTGCTAAAACACTGATAAAGGCATGAGATTGATGCTAGCCCCCAAATCACAAAGGGCTTTGCCACTGTATTTAGTGCCTATGGAGCATGGGATTGTGAAGCTTCCTGGATTCTTTATCTTCTGTGGTATCTTACTCTGAAGCATTTGACTGCTCTCTTGTGTTAAAGCAACTGTTTCAAACTCTCCAAGTCTTCTTTTCTTTGTCACAATATCCTTCAAAACTTTCGCATAGTTTGGCATTTTCTCTAGAACTTCCATAAAAGGGATATTAATATGCAGCTGTTTCAACACTCCCAAGATTTTGCTGAACTACTTGTCTTGTTTTTGCTTCTGAAATCTTTGAGGGAATGGTGGTGGGTGTCTAAACTGCTGTACTGCAGCAGGTTGTGCAGACTGCTTCTCTTTTGCTCTACTCAGGTCTGTTGCTGTTGGTGCTGTAGCTTCCTCACCACTAGGTGCTGGATCATAACTTTCTGCAGATGCTGTAGCAGAATTATGTTGATTTACATTCTAAAAAGTGGAAGACTGTGACCTCTTCTCTACTTGAGTGTCTTCTTAGCCTTGGTTGGACTCAATTCTTCTGTTTGGTATACCAACTGAACTATCAACCTCATTTCCAGATCTCAAATTTATCACTTTGCAGTGCTCTTTCCCTTCTCTTCTTGGGTTCTCTGTGTTGCTGGGTAAACTGCCTTGAGGTCTGTTACTTAATACTGTAGCAACCTGTCCAATTTGGTTTTCCAAATTTCTCAAAGATACAACATGACTTTGGACAACCGCTACATTCTTCACAATATAATCCTTAATCAAAGCTTCAAGGGAGCTAAGTTGATCATTGTTGATGCTTCTTTGCTCTTGATTTTGCCAATAAAATCCAGGTGGTTGAGCAGGTCTGTTCTGTCCACTAGGTGCTGCAGCAGTTTGGTTCTGATAACTCCATGAAAAGTTCAGGTGCTGTCTCCATCCAGGGTTGTAAGTGTTTGAATATGGATTGTCCTGGTTCTGTTTATTGAAGCTGCCCACATAATTGACTGAAGTTGGATTCCCAGGACAATTATCAAATAAGTGTCCCTCTCCACAATAAACACAAGAGACCTCGGCAACTAGGTTGACACTTGCTGGAGCAGTGGTCATAACTTTCACCATGTTGTTAATGAAGTTACTTGGGCTGACAATGCTGTCAAGGCATCTACGTTATGAACTCCTGTTGTTCCTCTTGCTGCAGCTTGTCTGGTTGATGGCCACTGATAATTGTTGTTAGCAATTGTTGGTGTATAAATACTAATGCTATTAGTGTCATGTGCAAGTGTATACAACAAGTAATAAAGTTATGAGTATTCAAGATCGTCTCCACAGGGATTGATGTTATCATATTTGCTACAACAATCTTAACAGTGCAGATTTTGTGCAAAAATAAAATCAAACAATTAATGAAACTAATATACTAATTAAAATAAAAACGTAATAAATAAAATGCAACAAAATAAACTATCACGTCAAGCTCAATGATAAAACTAATGGGAATATATAGTAGTTAAGTGAATAAACTCTCCTAATGGTCTGGACTGCTTTCTAATGGTTGGCTCGGTTGTTGCAGTATATGCTACAGCACTCGGCAGAATCTTTATGCATCCTTAGTCGTCGCATGTTGGATATCTTATATCTATATGTAACCTAACAGTGATCAATTATTATGCCAACATAAGATATAACATTACACGCTTTGGTTCTATTTACCCTACAAGGTGAATCCTTATGTCTAGTTCATTACTAATTTTAGACTAAGTATGGCCCTTTTGGGATAAGTTAAACTCAATCCAAGAAACCCAATAAAAAACCAAGTATTGCTATGATATGTTCCACTAAGATAGGTCCTTTTGCGGTTCTCTCCTAACTTGTATCATTAAATGGGTGATCAACCGAAATAATGAATAAAAGTAAATACTATCAAAACGTAAATACTATCAAAACAAACTGCTACAGCAAACATGCAGCAACACATATATTCAGTCAATAAACCATCAAGATTGTTTATCACTCAACCACAAATAAATTTAGTTCATGGTTTGCAAAAGAAAAATAAAGAACAAAGTTTCAGCCATGAAACACATCCTTATGAATAAATAGAAAACACGAAAATAAGAGAAGGATGAGAAAGATTGAGCTCCCAATTGATCTCTATAATTTTTCCTCTTGTGTAGCCTTCAATCTCTCTCTTGAATCTTGTTTTTCTTTTGTTTCTTTGTGTTTTTCTCCTTGGGTGACGGCCCCCTCTAATTCTTATGATGTGTGCTTCTTTTATAGTTGAAAATTAGGGTAAACGGAAGCCTAGGGTGCGCATAAGTCAGATTAGAAAACTGCAGATCGCAATTCTACAAGTATCATTGCTACAGCAACGGCTACAGCAATTGTTACTACAGTAATGGCTACAGCAACTGCACTGTTCCAGATTTGTTTCAATTCTTTTGTAGCTAAGTTCTTCCTCATTTTTGCAAGCCTATTGCAGCAACATTCCTTCCATGAATTATAAGCTTATGGAAACCTACAATTATGCACACAATTTAAGTACGAATTACTTTAAATTAAGCAAAACTCATTAAGACTAAACTAAAATGAATATTTTTGCAAAATGTAACAAAAATGCAATAGAAACACATCATTTACTCTCTAAGTATTCTTGATTTAAGTCTAGAATTGCCATAATAACTCTAATTTCATAGAGTTATCACACCCCCAAACTCAAATTGTTACTTGTCCTCAAGTAATGACAACAACACTCACTCTGTAATCACACAATCATGCAACAAATAACTTAACTCTGTCGTCAAATTTGTAAGGATTCTTCCACCCTCAGATCACACTCTTAATCATACAAAATTGCCATAGTAGTTCAAGTTTTAGACTTAGGCCTCATTCTGCCCAAAGTGTGTGTGTGCCACTTTGATCAAATTCCAAAGGTGCTACAACATTACACAAGCATTGCATATAATTAAAAGGTAGAACACAAATATATTCACATATGGGGGAGTAGAAATCACAAATATACTCAAACTGTGCTACAACAATAATAATAATTATTTTTTTCAGTTAAACTCTTCAATGCAACATTGAGCTTTCATGTGAATGCCTATCACTTGTAATGACGACACCCAATTACTCACTCAAAGTACATGTCAGAGTTACTGCAGCAACACATCCATGATATTATATCTAGGTCTTACTTTTGGACGCCTTTGACTCAAGACTGAACATGGGGCTCATGAACAAACCAGGTTACTCAGTATCCTAGGCAGCGGACCTCTTTATTTTTCATTCCTTCATCACTTTTTTTTGCTTTTTTTTATATATATAATTGATGCAGCACTGCTCATAACTCTTGTTACCTTTGGACTCAAGTTTGCATATGGGGTGCATACTCAACCCTGGTTACTCAGCAACTAAACCATTGGAGCAGAATTTATTTCATAACAGGCACAATCCAACAAAAATTTTCCCCCAAACTTAAGATATTTTCTACTCTTTTTTTGTTTTACTGGCTTTGCTACAACATTCTCATAAAACTCAACCAAAGTCTAAGTGTCGGGACATAATTTCAACCTCCATCTATAACTATCTCTACATGACATTCTCATAAATACTGAATAATACTCAATTTATCTTCATTAGGTTTTCAAATTTATACATAAATATTATATAACAGAGCTTCACACAACACACAACACAAGCATAAACACATGCACTTAGAAACACAACCCCCCCAAACTTAAGTGGTGCTGTGTCCTCACAAGCACACAACACAAAACCACATAAACCAGACATGCATACACTAAATAAAAGGACATGCAGAATGAATTAGAAAATTAAAACTAAATGAAAGAAAAGTTTTTGCAAAAAGAAGTAAGATAAACTAGCGGGTAGGGGGTACTGCCCTGTTGCTGGAAGCACTGCTGCAGCATAGGCTGTAAAAGGGTCACTTCTTCTTTGATATACTTCTCAAACGCTCCTTATCATCAAATCTGATCAATCCATTTGCTGCTGCAGAAGCAAGAAATGCCTCTGTTGTTTGAGAATCTTCTGTTATATGTCATGTTGTAGGTGATGCTGCAGCAATTCCTTCCTGCTTTTTTTTTCATTTTTTTTTGCTTTTTTTTTTGTTTTTACTTGCTGTAATTTAACACAAAGACATAAAAAATTAGATGCACACTTAAAATAACAACAAGACAAATTCAATAATTTAAAAACTAAATTTAATGCTTTAAAGAGTTAAAGCAATTGTTTCAAACTCTCCAAGTCTTCTTTTCTTTGTCAAAATATCCTTCAAAAATTTTGCATAGTTTGGCATTTGCTCTAGAACTTCCACAAAAGAGATATTGATATGCAGCTGTTTCAGCACTCCCAAGATTTTGCTGAACTACTTGTCTTGTTGTTGCTTCTGAAATCTTTGAGGGAAGGGTGGTGGGTGCCTAAACTGCTGTGCTGCAGCAGGTTGTGCAGACTGCTTCTCTTTTGTCATGTTCTGAGTTGGTGCTACAGCCTCGTTATCCACAGGTGATGGATCATCATTTTTGGCAAATGTTGCAGCTTGACTGCTCTCACCAGTGTGTTGTGAAGTGGAGGATTTGTTAGCCTAAAGGGCTACTCATAATGTAATTTTGATGATAACAAACATATGTATTAAGTGATTTAATAGATATTGTATTTCACATTTTCACTAGTTTTTGAAGGGTAATATTTATGCAAGTGAATCAAGTGAAATCAAGCTCAAGACACTCAACGGACAAACGGCGAAATCAAGAATAAAGTTTAGAGCTCAACGAATAAATTAGTGCGATAAATTCTTGTAAAGCCGGTATGATTTAATTGATGCATGATTTAGCATTTGAGAAGCTCAAGAGATTAATTTAATTAAATACTTTTCATAAACTAAAAGGTTTATTTTTATAAAGTAAAGCATTTTGTGGATTTGAGTAATTTGGACTTAAATGCTAAGTTTTGAAATCTTTGATTTTAATAAGTATTATTATTAAATTTCGGAGTTGGACGTTTTTACAAACATTTGAAATGTTTTGGGCCATACTATAATTTATGAATATTTTGGACTAAAGTGAAAGGTTTTGAGAACTTTGAAAAATATGGGCATTATGTTGAAAAGGACCTTTTTGCGAAATAATAATATCTTTGGGGCCATATCATAATTTTAAAAAGTTTTGGAAAGTCAACTATTCTTAAGAAATTCTGAAATTAGACCTATTTGTAAAGTTTTATGACACTTTAGGCCATAGTATAATTATAGAAAGTTTTGGGCTAAAGTGTAATTTTAGTGAACAGTATTACTATAGCAAAATTCAAAAATAACGGTAATATCACTGTTCCTGAGCGGCTAACCGGATAAATCAAGCGCCTAACCGCTTAGGCGCGGGAATTTACCTATAACGGCTAGTTTTCGGGCTTTAACTATAAAAACTCAACTCAAAATTCATTCTAAGAACTAATGCAAGCAAATATAAGATAATACAACATATATTGAGCTTCCAAAACGCAAATCATCATGGATTGAATCATTGTTGAGCTATTATTTGCATATCCACTCTTAAAGAAAATTTTTGTTGTAATTTTCATTTCTTATCAAATTGTGAGTCTATAAGTGTGAGAAACACTTGGGGTAAAGAGATTGAGGAGATAATCTCTTGATTATAAAGGTTCATTGACACCTTGTAAGTCAATTGTAAAAACTTGAAGCCTTGGGAGGCTTGGATAGTGAAATCCTCGAGCTTGGTTGGCTTGGAGGCGTGGACGTAGGCGGGGATTGCCGAACCACGTAAAAATCCGTGTGTTTGTTTTTCTCTTCCCTTACTCTTTTATTTTTACGCTTGTTTGAATTTATTGTTTTCTATTTCATTAAGGCGTTAGATTGATTTGTTGAGCGAATTGTATTGCATAATTTTTAAAATCCCAATTCACCCCCCCCCTCTTGGGTTGCGTTACTTGCATTTCATTTGGTATCAGAGCTTGGTTCTCTTGTTAGGACTTAACCGTCTAGAGTAAAAGATCCACGGCAACCCAAAATGATTCAACCTTTAGGGAAGGACAATCCACAACTAGGCCACCGTTCTTTAACGGAAATGACTACCCATAGTAGAAAACTAGGATGAGAATTTATTTACAAGCACTAGATTATGAAATTTGGGAAGTTGTATGTGATGGTCCATTTATGCCTTTGACTAAAAATGAATTCGGGGAAGACATTCCAAAACCTTCACGGGAATGGAATGAATTGGAAAAGAGAAAAGCTTCTCTAAATTCCAAAGCCATGAATGCTTTGTTTTGTGCACTCAATAAGAAAGAGTTTCATAGAGTGTTTAGTTGTGAAAGTGCTAATGAAATTTGGCACAAACTTGAAGTTGTTTATGAAAGCACGAATCAAGTGAAAGAGTCTAAAATTAGTAGGTACACTCGGCAGTATAAATTGTTCCAAATGGAACAAAATGAGAGTGTGTATTATATGTATACTAGATTTACGGACATAGTAAACACTCTAGGAACCCTAGGAAAGACCTTTTCAAATAGCGAGAAAGTTAAAAAAATATTAGGTCATTACCTAAGGAATGGAGACCAAAAAGGACTGCCATTGAGGAAGCTAAAGATTTGAATATCTTACCTATTGATGAGTTAATTGGTTCTCTTATTTCTTATGAGGAAGATTTGGCAGCCGAAAGAGGAAATGAGGAAAAAAAAAAAAACATTGCACTCAAAGCCACAAAATATGAGAGTGATAGAGAAAGTGAGCCGGATAATGAGGAGTTGGCTATGCCAACAAGGAGGTTCAGAAAAATTTTCAAGAAAACCGGTGACCAAAGAAAATTTAGAAACTTCAAAAACCAAAAGGAGAAGAAAGAGGTAATCATATGCCATATACTACTGTTATTGTTTAAGGAAGAGGCTAAAAAGGTAAGTCATGGTTACCAGTAAGGCATTGACAAATTTTGATTGAATTAACTAAGAGCTTTTATTATGAATCCAACTAGATGATATAGTTGCCTTATGCAATGAAAGCATAAGATATCTATGCACAAAGAGAAGGAAAAATCTATGTATGAAAAATATTAACAATAAACTAATGTACTTTAATTGAATCATATGCTATTTACCTGAATTACTTGTCTCTTTTGCATTTTTTTTTCAAATCAAGTCACTAACATAAGTGGTCCAATCAGCGCGAATTTCGATGATCTCATCTTCATTATAAGTATCTTTTCATTAAACTGACATCAAAAGACAAAAAACTATATTTATTTCTCTGTAAAATCTGCAATAAGTTTAAGTTATGTTAATGATCTAACCTTTACACAAAGTATACTTTGATCTGCAATAATCTCCTTCACGAATCGCATGACATAGTAGCCACATTCAACATTACCAATTTGCATAGGCACCTTAACATCATTCCATTTCAAATTAATCTTTTTCATTTGCTGTCCTTTTTTGGCAAGAAACATTTGAATCCCACTACAAAAAAATACAAATCAAATATGAAATATTAAACTTAATAATTATATATATAGCAAAAACCACTAGTACACTTATAGCTAAATATCTTTAATATACTTACACAGTTACAATTTTTTTTATATCAACACTGATTTCATTTCTCACTGAATTCAAATAATGAACAACCATTGAGGGCAAGTCGATCACAAGCAAGATCCAATGACAACTATTAACAAATGAATAAAGAGTTAGAAAAAAATACTAATTAAAAAGTAAAAACTAAGTAGATAAACAAAGATATTTAAAGCAACAAAATAACTAACCTAGGATTATATGGTAAGAAGATAAATTGTTTTGCACTCAATTCTTGGAAGCGATCAACAAGAGTTTTTGCTTTCTGTTTGAAAGTACTCTCATCCAAAAAAGAAAGAGTGGTAGGATGAATGAACCCAAACTTTTCATTAATTAGCCTGGCCTTCGTTTCAGCACAAAGATATCTAGTATATAAGAAAAAGTGCTAGGTCAATTAAAGTGAAACAAAAATAATCGAAAAAATATAAAGCATTATTGAAGTATCATACCTCATGTATACAACAATGCAGTTTTGTGAAAGCTCTTGCATATCAATAAGATCTTGAATTTCCTCCAAAGTGAGATATGTATGCAATTTGTAACTAAATGTGTCCTCAAAATCAACCTTAACTTGGGAACCAGGTTTCATAACTTTCTTTACCATTTTATCAAAAACTTGTATGTCAGGAGGTTTTTTAAATGTTTGCTGAACTATGGGAGAGTTTACTTCCTCATTCACCTCTAATTTTTCTTTAAAAGGCTTGATAACTAATTTAGACACCTAGAAATGCAAACATTCAAATATGATTATTACTTAAATTTTAAATAAAGAAATAAAACAAGAATTAAAGCTAGTAATATAGGTCAGGTACCATTGGGGTGTTTACTTCAGCATTCACATCTAATTTCCCCTTGGAAGGCTTTACAGCTGACTTAGACATCTAGAAATTTAAGCATTCACATGTGATTACAATTTAAATTCTCAATTAAGGAATTAAAAAAAACAAGTAATATACGCCAAATTCAATACCTTGTTTACTACAACAGCTTGGGAAACAAGCTTTTCTAGCCATAATATGTGTTGTCCTAACCCATCACTGACGTAAACAAGCTCACTAGTCCTGATTGGAAGATGGGCATCTGGACTTAATACCATATCAATTACAACTAAAACATTTGGCTTCCTATACTCCAAAATAGTTCCAGTAGCAACAATGTTTTCTTTACATCCTACAGCCGACTGACAAGTTTGATCCTAACAAAAAAAAGTAATAAGATTATTAAATATGCACTTAAAGTATAAATTCAAAGATTAATTTAATTACTTGAGTGTGTGTACCTTATTTTTTTGCTTTTCAAAAATTGGATCTGTTTTGTTATTTGTCTCATTAGACACATCTTGTGATCCAAATCTGTTGCTACAGACATTGGAGTGTCTTGCTTTTGGTGAAGATTTTAAGAGATCATGGATAGTAGCTTTCATCTTCGCTATTTGTTCATTCAATAGCCTCTTCTCCCTTTGCCAATCAAATTCTAAATTAACAGTGTGAAAGAAAGTGAGATTCTGGGAGATATCGCCTATGGCGCATGTACACATTTTTCTTCCCATTCTTAAGTCTACAGGACTGTGTATCTTCCCCACATATAGGACATGCAAAATATCCTTTAACTGAGCATCCAGACAAGTTCCCATAAGCAGGAAAATCACTAATTGTCCACAACAAGACAGCTCGTAGAGTAAATAATTCTTGTCTATATGCATCATAAATTTGGACACCAACTTCCCACAAAGTTTTCAAGTCATCAATCAGTGGTGACAAATAGACATCAATATCGTTACTGGGCTGTCGTGGACCAGATATTAGCATAGTCAACATCATGAATTTTCTTTTCATGCATAACCAAGGAGGAAGATTATAAGTAATCATAACAATTGGCCAACAACTATACGAACTGCGAAAGTTTTTATGGGGATTTATCCCATCTGCAGAAATAGCCAGCCGAAGATTTCTTTCTTCTGCAGCGAAATCTGGCCATTTTTGGTCCATTAGCCTCCATGACGGTGAGTCAGCTGGGTGACGTAGTTTGCCATCAATCACCCTTTCATTGGCATGCCAAATTAAGTCTTTTGCGGTTCGAGGAGATTGAAACATCCTTTTAAACCTTGGTATAAGAGGAAAATACCATAAGATTTTAGCAGGAATTCCCTTACTTTTCTTGGGACTCTTCCATCTTGACATTCCACAAGTGGGACATGCAGATAAATCCTTATATTCTTTTCTATATAGGATGCAATCGTTGGGACATGCATGTATTTTTTCATATTCTAAGCCTAATGCAACCATAATCTTCTTTGCTTCATATACAGATAAAGGTATTTCATTTTTATCAGGAAGCATATCTAATAAACAACCTAGTAAATCTGAAAATCTTTTGTCTGACCATCCATTTCTTCCTTTAATGTTGTAAAGCCTTATTAAGGCAGATAACTTAGTGAATTTCACACAGTCGGGAAACAAAGGTTTTTCAGCATCTTTAAGTACAGTTTCGAAAGACTTGGGGTCACCATTACAAGTGTCAAATGCATTATTAACCATTTCTACTGTATCAGCAGCTTCATCATCTTGTAGACTGCCATCAAATGAAGCTTTTACATTTGATGGTCGTCTACTAGAAGCTCCTTCTCCATGCCAAGTCCATGTCTGATAACTTTGGTCAATACCTTTCCAATAAAGATGATTTCTTATCTCAGCAGGTACATGAAAGACCAAATTACCACATGCTTGGCATGGACATCTTAAAAGTTCAGGATTACTAGCATGAAGTATTGCAAACTTGAGAAACTCATTTACCCCATTTTCATATTCTATAGACGTTCTATCCATCAACATCCAAGATTTATCCATATTTAAACTACTAACTTTCCTGCAAATGCATCACATAATATTCATTTAGTTTTATTAATATTAGAAATTGATATTGTTTGCAACCACAAGAACAACTAATAAAATTATAGAATTAACCCCAAAAAATAAGGCAATGAGATCACAATTTTACTAATTAAGCAACTAGAGTGTGTCTAATATAATTTCTACTACTGTATCTCTATGATTGTTTGTCAAGAATCTAACAGATGTTATAAATAAAATATATTGATTCTTTCAAAATTGAGAATGAAAGTGAACATTATTTGTGCGTTCTTTGTTTGTTGAACGAGAACAGATATAAGACTTAGTATCAATTAAAAATACAATTAATTCAAGTATAACACTAAAATTATCAAACTAGAAAGAGAGAATTAAAAAAATAAAATTAAAAGAAAAAATACCTGAAATTCAAGAAGCAAATGAAGCTGAAGCAAGCTGAACTTCTTCATGGGTTCTTCTTCAAGAGAGAATGGAGATGAAAATTGAAATTGAGTGATTGATGAAAAAATGAGAGATGACTGTCATTTATAATGAGAATGAAAATGTATGAAACAGACTAAATTGAAGCAATAATCACTTCTTAGAGTGAGTTTACAGACTCAATAAATTAAAATCTCATTAATTAATAAAAATCAATAACATTACTTCTAATTTGCAAGCAATTTGAGAATTGTTGCAGTTCTGTAAGTTTCCTTTGTTAAAATGTATTAAACAGAAAAAATTGAAGCTAAGTGCATTACGTTAATATATTACGAGAAACATCTCAATAAGATGCTTGTTAAAAACAAAAATAATCTTTTAAAGAGACATTTCATCAAATAAGTAATGTGTATTCAAATAGCAGAACAGATACGACACTTAGAATCAATTAAATCAACCCTAGATTGTTTTAAAATACAAATAATTCAACTATAACCCTAAAATTATCAAACCAGATGATGATGCTTTGTTAATTTAAAGGAAAAGGAAACAATACCTGAAATTCGAGAAGCAAATGAGGCTAAAGCAAGCTGAAATTCTTTGTGCGTTCTTCTTCGAGAGAGGATGGAGATGAAATTCGAAATTGAGTGATTGATAAAAAATGCGAAGTGATTATTGAAAAGAAATACGAGTTTGAATTTTCTTAAAAGAAACAAAGGCAGTCCAGATGTGATATGTGAATGAAACAAGCTCACTAGGCTAAAGCAAGCTGAAATTCTTGGAAGACGGGCATCTGGACCTAATTACAGGTTCACAACATGTGCGCTTTTTGTTTTTTTTCTTAAGTCAATAAAAGGAAAACATAAATGGTAATTATTCAATAAATATATAATATATTTGCCACTTATTTGGTAAAACGTCATAAGTATTTGACGTTTAAATAAATTGTTATTTATATTTCATAATTACTCAATTTTTCACAAAATGTCATATATATTTGATATTTCTTAAAAATTATCAAATAAAAAATGTCAAGTATTCTGTTTTTTCTTGTAGTGTTGGGGTCATATAGTGCCTCCTAGTACCCTTGTGCTGAGTATCTGAATCAAATGCGGTATTGTATTATTTCAACAAGTCTTGCCAGTTAAGTGGGATGAACAACCATAGTCATGACACTCTCCATATCACAGTAATGATCGATAGTTTTATAACATATTTGAAAGAAAGAGTAACCAACAAGGCCAACAAAAAGAAATAGAGGGAATTGTTTATAAAAATGATTCAAACTTGCTTTCCTTTTCAAATGAAGCTTCAGCTTAAATACTTTTGGTGTGCTAAAAGCAAATGTATGGGTCATATTGTCATCTACAAAATTTTGACCATGAGCTGCCAATTGACTCCTCTTGAAGAGGCTTTCTAAGTTATCAAGCAACCACTGTTTCTACTTTAATTTGGCCTTGATACTGCTTATATTTCTCTGCCTTTTGAATTATCAGCGCCTGTATCAGCTGAAATTGAATCATGTAATCCTCTCAACTATATGCTCTTAATAATTTCTTTTGTTGAAAAAATATTAGCCTTTGAAAGATAATATTCTTTTCGCTTTTAACAGGATTGCAGAACCTAGTATTTGCTTATTATTTGGACAATAAAATTCAATGATATATAAAAATAATTCTTCGTTTTGTGCTTTAAATAAAACTTTTGATGAATTTGTTTTTCTTTTTCCCTCCTTATCTCAAGCATCAATACAAAATTGCTCACATATATAAAAAAAGAAAGAGCTACTAATTTACAAAAAAATATCATCCTGTAACTTCAAAGGAAAAAGAAATAGAATAAACCAAATAGCAAAAAAAAATCGAAGACAAAAAGAAAAAAAAAGCACTATTCTAATTAAATAAGAACAAAAAATTCAATATATTAAATATTGAGAGAGAAATATCCTATGGTTAAACGTTTTTTACAAATTTTGTATGTGAAAATTATTAAAGAGAGAGAGAGGGGGCTATTTTAGGATAATAGTGGTGTTATTAGAATATGAACTTCTAGATTTTTTTTTTTAGTTGGCACATCTTTAGGGCAAAGGTTTTTTTAAAACTTTTTGGGGGGTGTTAGTTAAAAAAATTCTATTCAAAATTGTGTTTAAATATAATTTCTATAAAGTAGAGGTTTTATGAGAATAATTAAGGGATGTCAACAATAGAGGTTTTATGAGAATAATTCAGACATGCCAATAGTCCAACACATAATAAATACATAGACGTATTTCATACTTTTCGACCTATAATCAAAAGAAATTGATTATGTCAAAATTTCGTACTTTTCGAAGTATAGAAAAGTACTGAGATTCACAGTTAAGCATTATTGCGTTCTATAATACAGAAGGGTATTTAGGTAATTTAACTTCACATTTGTTATTTTTGGGATTGAGTCACATTATTGGCTTACTTTTTCTCCGTGCTCCTTGCTAAGTTGCACCAGGTTTTGAGTTTGATAGATGAATCAAGTCTTTCAACTAGGACTCAAGGCTTTCGTTACTCCTGCTGGGTACTTTCTTTCTTCGATTTTTCAGTAATAAAAATGTAATTTTTGTTCTGGGATTAAATTAATTAGCTTTAATGATTCAAAATATTGTGCCTCTTCATCCACTGCTACAGTGGTATTGTGTTCATTTATGACAGCTTCAGTTATTCTATAAAAATCATTTCTTTTAAATTAAAGAAATTATTTTTGTCTATTTTAATATATCTCTTTTCTTCTTTAGTTTTGCAGTTACTCCAAGAAATTTTAGAATTGGAACCTTTGTCTCCTTCAGAGCTATGAAGCCTAAACGGCATCTTGCAAGTTCATCCAAACCGGCACCGTCCTTCGATAACATGGAAGATGAAAAGGTGAACGGATTAGTGGGTTCGACCCCGAACGTGTGCCGTGGTTTTGATTTTTGTTGTTGATAGTTTTAACTTGCTTCATTGTTTTGTGGGTCTGTGTATAGAGTCACTGTTGATATTAACTAGCGTACAAGAAGTAGTGAGACAATTGGAGTAATTGAGGAAAATTTTAACTGTAAATTGATGTGTAGGATATTGGAGTAGAAAGCAATGAAGCTAGAATTCAGAGTATAAAGGATAATCCTGAGAGAATTGAGGTCATGACAGTTCAAGAACTCAGAACTATATTGAGGTAAGCCAAAGTTTTAAAGGCTCAATATTCAGAAAGACATGAAATTTTGTATCATGAATATATAACTTTCAGAAAAACCACACGATTTATGTCTGATGTGCATTCAGATTTTGGGTTTCATTTGGGTTGCCTGAGATATGGAGGGGGGTGCTTTGTTCTGGAAGCTTCATGACAAACTAGTATATATGCAACTAACTTGAAATGGTTTAGGTGTCGGCTTCTCTGTATTACTTGCATTTCTTGTGCCTCGTCTTGAACGGTCAATGACGGTTCTTCAAATTGATTTGGAGAATGAATCAATTGAGTGGATGGTTGATGGGCAGAATACCATGTTGCACTTCTATTTGTAGTTTTTGTTAGTATGCTTATTTCATTCTTGATCATCAGGGGTATTGGGGTCCCTGCTAAAGGTTCTAAACGTGATCCAGTATCTGCCTTGAAGGTTTATGTGGAGAAGAAGATGGAAGGTAAACTCTTTTTACCAAAGAATCAAATTTCAATATTCTCCAGTATTTTGCATAGCGTCGTGTCATTTCCATTAAGATTGGAGCAGAAGAATTTTCGTTACTCTCAATTGTTTGTTTTACCTTTGTTCCGCCTCGTCCTTGTTCTCTCAATCAGTTTTGGTTCAATGCTGTGTTGCTTATTTTTAAAGGTTGGAAGTTTCTTCTATGTGCAGGTGGTAGTTCTCATGTGGAAATAGAAGAGGTATCCTCCATTTCTGCTGAAAGTGTATCAGTAAAAAGGAAGGCTAATACGAAAAGTATATCAGGGGAGAGGAAGGCTAAGAAGTTTTCTCATGAGGAACATGCTCAAGAAATTTACTCTATTCCAGAAGTTTCTGCACTCCAAGAAAGTAAGAGAAAGGCTACAAAATCACCAATTGGCAATGAAACTGGTGAAGTTGATGCTAAAGCCTCAGTCAAAACTGATAAGATTTCAGGTACAGTAGAATATATGTATACAGTTTTCACTGCTTTATTATTTTGAACTTTTGCTTCATTAATAATCATTTGGCATCCTTTGTTAATTTAAAATGCACTCTTTCTCTAACTTACATGTTCTTTAGGTCGTTAATCTTAGTTCATTCGGTTTTATCCGGAGCATAGACACCTGGTTATTATTTCTAGGAAGGGTCCTTTTGATAAAAAGTAAATGATATTAGGTATGTATATTAATAGTGAAATGGCTACTGATGATAGTGCAGTTACTCTGCTAACAGTCCAAAGTGAACCTTGGACAATGCTTGCGCATAAGAAGCCTCAAAAGGGCTGGATTGCTTATAACCCTAGAACTATGAGGCCTCCACCTCTGGCAGAGGGTACAAAATCTGTGAAGCTTCTGTCTTGGAATGTCAATGGGTTAAGAGCATTACTAAAGTTAGAAGGATTCTCTGTGTAAGAGATCAAATCAAAGTGGGTCAAGATGATAAGTTGACAAATAAATTTTTTTATTAAATAAAAGGATCAAAAGGGCTAACTATGAATATTTCACAAAAGAGATGGCTAGAAAGGCTCAAACGGGTCAAAGATGGCATTTCCATCGTCTTTTAGGGCCCCAAATAATCTTCCATATCTACTAATTAGATAGATCTTCAAATGTAGCAACACATTTTTTTCTCCTTTTTTTTAGAGGATTGACTCAAATGAAATCTAGAGATCATGTATAAAATAATAAACTGCTAAGCTGTATGAAGAATGGGCAAAAAGGATTACTCTCCAAGAAAAATGATATGCTCAAAAACTCATTTGGTATTTATTATGACATGTACATTCCTTCAAGCAACTCATATTTGTCTCCAATATCAACATGTAGAGTAGCAAACATGGCGTAACATCACTTAAGACCAAAGATAATACAAATAATAATTTTGAAAGTCATGTGTCATCTAATGTTAAAAAAAATCACAAATTTTTTTTTCAAACGACATTTTACCCCCCAACCTATTCTAAACATGAAAAGAAAATATGCATGCAGAAAGGTGAAAATGATGCAGAAAAACTAATTACAAAGGTTACACTTAAAATGATAGAAAAAGAAAATGATTTTTTTTAACTAAGAAGATGCATTTCTAGAGTCACTACACTCCATATTCAGCCATCTTCGACTCAAAAGTTTGAAAGTATATATTTATGAAGGAGAAATTAGAAAGAAGAAGTTAGAAGAAAAAAAATGATTGTCAAAGCTTAATAAATAAAAAGAAAATATCTGGAAGTTCTTTTTGTTTTTTTTTCAAACGAAGAAGATACGTTTCTAGAGTTACTACACTCCATATTCAGCCATCTTCAACACAAAAAGTTAACTACGGTTAGTCTCTACAACAAAAAATAGTAAAAACTTAACCAAGATTCCACAATTGTCAACTATTCCCTCCCCCCAACCAGAACAAAACATTGTCCTCAATGTTTTAAAGGAAAGAAGTAGAGTTTAAAAAACATCACCTAGGTAGTGCAACACAAAAGAAAATATTTACAAGCGGAGAGTTAAATCTAATTTGCACTTCTTACTGTAGCTACTGTTACTATCATTATTTGGACACTCGAACACAAAGGTCCTGGGTTCTAGCTCTGGTCTATAAGCTTATAACAGATCAAGTAGCTCATTAGCAGCGTGAGCACAATAAAAAATTTTTTCGCTGTGGAATGAAAGAAATAGTTTTTTATTGCATGGTTAAGAAATGCGATAAAGCCATCATAAAAGTTATTGACATTTAACAAACCGATAGGTTTCTGGTGAATGTGTAGATGGGCCTAAGATGCTAATGTGATAAGTGCCTCTAGAGTTGTAAGATCTTCTGGTAGGAAAATAAAAGCATCAACATGATTTAGCATTTAAGTTATTCTCTCTTGCATACATGAGACGACTAACTCTTCTCCAGTCGGTGAGTCAGACAAACTGCCCAAAGGTTTTAGGGCTCTTGGGATTATGCCTAACACTTGGCTTCCTCTGACAAAAGCAGCTTCTAAGACCAATTTTGATAACCTTCGGTTATCTCCTCCATACACCAAGTGTAATTTTCTCTCTGTTATGCTTCGACCAAGATCTATGACTGCCTCAGCGAACTCTTTATGTTTGCCATAGTTAAATCCCGAAAGCAGACATGTTCTTGAATTGTTTATTGAGAGTAGCTTCCATTGGGATACTTCTCAAAAATAATTTGTGAGTGCTTAACAAAAAAATTATATTTAAGAATTTTGGTGACAGTGGGTCACGACTGTGTATGAGGTAGCGTGTTTGTGTCAATTAACGTGTAAAGCACATGGCTCGAGAGTCAAAAATCAAACAGTAAAAAAGAAAAAAAAAACCAAACAATGATAAAATAAAATTATTAAAGATAATAATGCAAATAATAAAACAACAATGAAGTAAAAGAATATTTACAAGTAGTCGTAACTGTGGCTTATGTTGTGCAAATTTTAATGTACTCGCAAGCACACGAATCTATTGTAGTCTAGACCAATGGTGACGAGTGTCGATCCCACGAGGAGGTAGATTTTAATTGTGTGTAGAATTAATTTTGTAAATGGGTGATTGGATTTGTGGTGGAAATGATTTGAAATATGCTAAAACTTAAATTAAAATGGCGAGAATAAATTCTAAAATTGGAATTGAAATGACGAGAATAAATTGAAGTGAATTCTATTGAAATGACGTACTTGGGTATCTGGATCCGTATCAACATGCACCATGGGCTAAATATTCCTTATTAATACCAATTAAATCATGAGGGAGGAATCCACATTTCATGAACCACACTCTAATCAATATAGTGCTAAGGGCTTATCGTGCCAAATAATAATAACCTTGTACTAGAGAGCCGATGTAACCAAGGCGGTATCTAGACAATATTATTATTATTTGTCGACGAAAAGTCAAATCATCCACAAAAATTAGAGGGGAAAAGAAAATAAATTTACTAAATAAAGTCCATGACGCATGTTGAGACTTCACCTTGAACCCAAGTTTGAAAGAAAATTAACTACTCATAATTGAACTAGGGGCAAAATGAAAATTTATTAAAATACGTAGAAAATACAAGATTGAGAAGGAATTATAGAAAATGGAGTCCAAAAATGGATTCAGAGGTATCAAATTAGGGGGGAGGCCCTTTTTTTATAGATACATGGAGTAAATCATGGCCATCGGATTAAAAACAGCTTGGACGCTCAGGATTGTGTCACGTCATCAGTCAACAATACGCGGTTTGACCACGCGGATGAACAGTAACACGGTTTGACCCGGCTTTGAATAGTAACGCGGTTTGGTTGAAAATAATCCTGTGTAATGCATGTACCGTACGCGCAAGTTTTTGTCCACTAATATGTTGCCACGTCACTATCAACAGTTCATAAGAATTTTAGACCAACAGGATCATGACACCTCATCAGTCAATGCCACATCATCGGTCAATGCCACGTCATCGATCCGTCAATGTGAACAGTGTCGTGAACAGTAACGTAGACAGTACCGTACATGTGAATAGTATCGTGCATGTGAACAGTGTTATTTTTCCTTTTATGCTCCTCCTAAAGTTTTCGACCGTCCTGAGTTTAAAAATGATGTCCGTTTTGCCGTTTGATCTCTCGTTTATTGTGAAATGACTATGATACCCCTAAAATACACAAAATACTTAATTAAAATAAAACACACAATTAAATTACAAGAACCTTAAATACATAAAAGTAAGGGTTGTTAGTAAGACTTGAAATGTAAAATGACGATTTTCTCCTTTATAAATATATATTTTCTAACACTCAACACACCCCCTAACCAGCTTATTGCTAGTCCCTAGCAAATAAAACGAAAACAAAGTTCAAACACAATTTTTTTTTTTAACAATCTTGTTTATTCAATCAGACTAATGATAACAATCAAATAAAAGTATAAGCATTATCTCAAGTCTAAAGAAACATCACACCCACATCAACCATCCACATGAATTAACCCAGTAGACTTTGTCATAGCTACCTTCAAGAATGACATGTCAAACCTCAAAATCTCACTAGAAATAGTGACACTCTCACAAAGAAATTAAACCCAATAAAAATAGTCACTCTAATGAATGGTAATTGAGAGAAAATAATAAAGAAGTGGTATCAAATGCTTTCACCAAGATAAAAGAAATATGCTCTCAACTTAGAAATAATACGATCTCAAGTCAAATAAAAATGTTAGTCAACCCAATTTATTTAATTTTTTTTTCATGCATCACTACATCTTTTTAGCCTATATAACTAGCTTCTACTTCAGACTATAGTTCCCTCAAATCAAGAAGGACTTTTATTAGGACGTAACGTAGGCTAGGGACATGGCTAACAAAGAAGGGAAATAAGGAAAACAAAGTGTATGTTTGAGAAAAATGCATAGAATTTTTTTTTTTTTAAGTTGCAAGGTGGATTTCACCTATTATTATTATTTTTATTCTTTTTTGAAACAACTTTTATTTTTTTTTCTTTTTTTTAATTTTGCATAACTTCACTGAACAAAATAATTATTTACATTTTCTCAAATATAAATAGGTGATGGAACTTATAAGACATCAGGTAATACTCTAAGTCAGAGTGGGTTAAGATGATAAGTTGACAAAGAAAATATATATATATATATATTTTTTTTTTAAAGGCTCAAAATGGTTAACTATGGATATTTAATAAAAGGAATGGCTAGAAAGGCTCAAACGGATCAAAGATGGCCTTTCCATCGTCTTTTAGGGCTTTAAATAATCATCCATATCTACTAGGTAGACGGGCCTCCCAATGTAGCAACACATTTTTTTTCTTTTTCTTCTTTTTTTTTTTTTACAATTTTTTTTAAAGGGTTAACTCAAAAGAAATCTAGAGATCGTGTACAAAATAATAAACTGCTAAGCTGTATAGAGAATGGGCAAAAAAGTTACTCTCCAAGAAAATGATAGGCTCAAAAACTCACTTGGCACTTATTTATGACATGTTCATTCCTTCAAGCAACTCATATTTGTCTCCAACATTAACATGTGTAAAGTAGCAAACATAGTGTAATATCACTTAAGACCAAAAATAATACAAATACTGAAATTTGAAATTAATCATGTCATCCAATGTTAAAACAGATCACACAAATTTTTTTTTAAACAACATTCTACCCCCCAACTTATTCTAAATATGAAAGGAAAATATGCATGCAGAAATGTGAAAATCATGTAAAAAAATTAATTAGAAAAAGAAATGTTTTTTTTTTTTTAACTAAGAAGATACGTTTCTAAAGGCATTACACTCCATATTCAGCCATCTTCGACTCAAATATTTGAATATATTTATAAAGGAGAAATCAAAAAGAAGAAGAAAAATGAACATCAAAACTTAATAAAGAAAAAGAAAATGTCTGAAATTTTTTTTTTGAATTTTGAATTTTTTTACTTTTTTTTTAATAATTATTATTATTTTTTTTTTTTTCAAACGATGAAGATGCGTTTCTAGAGTCACTACATTCCATATTCAGCCATCTTCAACACAAAATGTTAGTAACAGTTAGTTTCTACAATAAAAAAATCAGTAAAAACTTAACCAAGATTCCACAATTGTCGACTATTCCCTCCCCCTAATCAGAACGAAACATTGTCCTCAATGTTTTAAAGGAAAGAAATAGAGTTTAGAAGACATCACCTGGGTGGTGCAACACAGAAGAAAATATTTACAGGCGGAGAGTTAAATCTAATTTGTACTTCTTACTGCGGCTACTGTTACCATCATTATTTGGATGCTCCAACACAAAGGTCTAGGGGTCTGGCTCCGGTCTATAAGCTTGTAACAGATCAAGTAGCTCATTAGCAGTGTGAGCACAAATAAAGAGTTTTTTCGCATTAGAGGGAATGAAATAGTTTTTTATTGCATGGTTAAGAAATGTGATAAAGCCATCATAAAAGTTATTGACATTTAACAAACCGATGGGTTTCTGGTGAATGTGCAGATGAGCCCAAGATGCTAGTGTGATAAGTGCTTCTAGTGTTGCAAGATCTCCTGGAAGGAAAATAAAAGCATCAGCATGATTAAGCATTTCAGTTATTCGTTCTTGCATACCTGAGACGACTAACTCTTCTCCAGTCGATGAGTCAGTCAAACTGCCCAAAGGTTTTAGGGCTCTTGGGATGATGCCTAACACTTGGCTGCCTCTGATAAAAGCTGCTTCTGAGACCATTTTTGATAACCCTCGATTACCTCCTCCATACACCAAGTGTAATTTTCTCGCTGCTATGCTTCGACCAAGATCTATGGCTGCCTCAACGAACTCTTTATGTTTGCCATAGTTAAATCCAGAAAGCACACAAATGTTCTTGAATTGTCTATTTGGAGTAGCTGCCATTGGGATACTTCTCAAAAAATAATTTGTGAGTGCTTGACAAAAAAAAATCACATTTAAGAGTCTTGGTGACAGTGGGTCACAGTTGTGTATGAGGTAACATGTCAGTGTCAAATAACGCGTAAAGCACGTGGCTCGCGAGTCAAAAAGGAAACAGTAAAAAGGAAAAAGCAAACAGTAATAAAATTATTAAAGACAATAATGCACACAATAAAACAATAGTGAAATAAAATAACAGTAAAGTAAAAGGATATTTACAGGTAGTTGCGACTGTGGCTCACATCTTCCTCTGGTTTTACGTCCAGAAACGGCTTGAACGCCCTCTATGGGTCGAGGATAGGCTTCCTATCCAGTTTTCTTATAAACTGGCAAATAGGGTTGTTTATAGTCAGATTCCCGAGACTATATCGTGCATGCTCTTTCTGGAATAATGGTCATAACTGGAGAATCGCTCCTTACACATATCCACTGGGATGCGTTTCAAGAGACAGAAGGATATCATCCAATGACTCCTTATTCAAGTCATCCCTAATTAATTGAATCTTATCTTCTCTGTTATCAGACATCATTCCTAAAGAACATGGGTTTTTATTGTAACTCATTCTGGCACACTTATGACAAGCAACATAAATTCTTCGAGCTCGTCGTTTTCTTACATAATTTCCTTTACCACAACCAGACATGTGTGCAATAAATTTTGGAGGTAACTCACCTAACAATCGTACTTTCGCCTCGATTAACCAACGGATGTCAGCAGGTATGTTATTCCTCATGAGCAATCGCATGCATTCGGACCAGGCTTTATAGATTGTAAGGAGGGCATTCTGAGAAAGTGAAGGGAATCGGTTGTGAAGCTTTGCTAGAATCTCGTTTCTGTCCATACATTCGCCTCAGAATATTAGTTATTATGGGAAACTGAAGTAACCGACTTGATTGTCACGGAGTACCGTTATCCGCCACTTCACCGGGGTAACAAACTAAAGCACACAAACAGAAAAACAAATTAAAACACACAAAGAAAATTAAAATTGTCCTCTTATTGAATTTACCTCAAGCTCCAACTGGATGTCGTAAACACTTCTCTCAATATCTTGGAGTTGGCTTTCTAGATTCTCAACATAGGCTACTAACTCTGGTGGTTGTAAAGCCCAAATGCGTTGTGTTTTACAAAATTGAATCTGCCTTTTGAGATGAGTTTTGACACGTTGAAGTGGTTTAAGAATGTTCAGGAGGAACGGTCTAAGTATGGTACTAATGATTAAAAATGATAAGAGAAAATTTAATAGTTAAACAAACACACTTATGCAAAAATAATTTCAATTAGCAAAAGAATAATAAAAAGAAAGAAAGAAAAATCAAATCAACGAAAAGAAAAAAAAAATCAATTCAAATCTGGTGGGTCACTCAAATTTATTTCGGTATCTTCTCCATGTGGTTGGTATTCTAGATATGGCTTTAATCTTTGACCATTAACTTTAAATGCGACACTGTTTTTTGGGTCCTTAATTTCAATTGCCCCATGTGGAAAAACAGTATGAACAATAAATGGACCAGACCATCGAGAGCGTAACTTGCCTAGGAATAGGTGCAAGCGAGAATTGAATAAAAGCACTTTCTAACCTGGAGTGAATGATTTTCTCATAATTTGCTTGTCACGAAAGACTTTCATTCGTTGCTTGTAAATCTTGGCATTTTCGTATGCATCATTGCGAATTTTTTCAAGTTCTCCCAGCTGTAATCTTCTTTCTGAGCTGGCTTGCTGCATGTCAAAGTTGAATTTCTTGATAGCCCAATATGCACGATGCTCGAGTTCCACAGGTAGGTGGCAAGCTTTTCCATACATTAGCCTGTAAGGTGACATCCCAATCGGGGTCTTGAAAGTCGTTCTATATGCCCATAATGCATCATCAAGTCTTAATGACCAATCTTTTATGTCTAACCTCACTGTCTTTTCTAATATGTGCTTTATTTTTCGATTGGAGATCTCAACTTAGCCACTGGTTTGCGGATGATACGGGGTCGCCACTTTGTGTGTGATTGAATACTTTGTCAAAAGAGCTTTGAATGCTTTGTTACAAAAGTGAGCACCACCATCACTGATTATCCCTCGAGGGTATCCAAAGCGTGAAACAATATTGCTTTTCAAAAATCCTATCACCACCTTGTGATCATTGGTTCTACATGGAATTGCTTCTACCCATTTCGATACGTAGTCAACACCAACCAATATGTATTGATGGCCAAAAAAAGGGGGAAATGGTCTCATGAAGTCGATACCCCATACGTCAAAAATCTCAACCACTAAAATTGGATTTAGTGGCATCATGTTCCTTCGTGTAATGCTCCCCATTCGTTGACACCTATCACATGAAGAACAGAAAGTGTAAGCGTCTCGAAATATAGTTGGCCAATAGAAACCACATTGTAAAACTTTAGTCGCTGTTTTCTTAGCACTGAAATGGCCTCCACAAGCTTGTTCATGACAGAATGAAAGAATATTCTGAATTTCATTTTCTGTGACACATCGTCTAACAATTTGATCTGCACAATACTTGAACAAATACGGGTCATCCCAAAAGAAATTCTTTATTTCTGCAAAGAATTTAGCCTTGTCTTACTTGGTCCAATGCTCTGGAAGTTTACCTGTAACAAGATAATTAACTATATCAGCATACCATGGTAATACTTCCACACTCATTAATTATTTATCTGGAAATTACTCATTCAATGGTAATGATTCCATAATTGTGTCAAAATGGAGACGAGAGAGATGGTCTGCCACAACATTTTCTGTGCCTTTCTTATCTTTAAATTCCAAGTCAAATTCCTGCAAAAGTAACACCCAACGAATTAGTCTAGCTTTTGCATCTTTCTTTGTGAGAAGATATTTAAGAGTAGCATGATCAGTGAACACAATTATTTTACAACCAATGAGATAAGATCGAAATTTTCCAATGCAAACACTACTGCTAGCATTTCTTTTTCAGTAGTTAAATAGTTCAACTGTGCATCATTCAATGTCATACTAGCATAGTAAATAACATGGGAAATTCGATCAACTCTTTATCCTAATACTGCTCCTACTGCATAATCAGATGCATCACACATGAGCTCAAATGGTAAGCTCCAATTTAGGGCCTGAATGATGGATGATGATGTCAACAATTGCTTTAATTTTTCAAAAGCCACAAGACATGAATCATTGAAGATAAAAGGTACATCCTTAGCAAGTAAATTGCATAAGGGTCTAGAAACTTTGCTAAAATCTTTAATGAAACATCTATAGAAACAAGCATGTCTAAGGAAAGATCTTACTTCTCTGACTGTTTTGGGTGGAGGAAGATTAGAAATGAGATCCACCTTGGCTTTGTTAACCTCAATACCTTTGCTCGAAATGATGTGACCGAGAACAATACCTTGTTTTACCATAAAATAACACTTCTCCCAATTTAAGACTAAGTTCTTCTCGTTATATCTCTGCAGAACTAATGTTAGATGATGTAAACATTGATCAAACGAGTCACCAAAGACAGAAAAATCATCCATAAAGACTTCAAGAAATCGTTCAACCATATCAGAAAAAATGCTCAACATGCATCGTTGAAATGTAGCAGGTGCATTACATAATACAAATGGCATTCTCCTATATGCAAATGTGCCAAAAGGGCAAGTGAAAGTGGTCTTCTCTTGATCTTTTGGTGCTATGGAATCTGATTATATCCTGAGTAGCCATCTAGAAAGCAATAAAATTCATGGCCTGCTAATCTATCAAGCATTTGATCGATAAATGGTAAAGGAAAATGGTCTTTACGTGTGACAGAATTCAACTTTCTATAATCAATGCATACACGCCATCCTGTAGTTACTCTAGTTGGTATCAATTCATTATCAGTATTGGTAACTACTGTGACTCCTGACTTTTTGGGGACGACTTGTACAGGACTGACCCATGAACTATCAGAAATTGGGTAAATGATACCTGCATCTAATAGCTTAAGGACTTCAGTTCTAACAACTTCTTTCATGTTAGGATTTAACCGACGTTGCATTTCCCTAGTAGATTTAGCATTTTCATCAAGGTGAATGTAATGCATGCAGTCTACTGGATTTATACCTTTGATGTCTGCTATGGTCCATCCTAATGCTCCTTTGTGCTCTTTTAAAACATCCAACAACTTACCTTTTTGTTCGTCGTTTAGGGATGATGAGATGATTACCGGTAGAGTGCTTTCTTCTCCCAAAAACGCATATTCCAATGTGTTGGGTAATGGTTTGAGCTCGAGTTTTGGTGGTGATTCTGATGATGGGATGAGTTTCTTCTCTGATGGTGCTAGTTGTTCAACTCTTGACTTCCATTTATTAGTGTCTATGGATGGCGCTGAGTCAAGTAGGGCGTTGACCTCATCGACCGATCTATCAATATCAAAATTCAAACCAAAGTGAGTTAAACATATTTGTAAAGGATCATCACTAAGGTTTGAAAGAAAAGTATTATCAACTATTGTTTCTATTAAATCCACATCAACAATTCCATCATCTGCACTGTGAAGTTGTTTGGCAATGTTGAAGATGTTTAGCTCCATAGTCATGTTGCCGAAGGACAATTGCATATTTCCGGTCCTACATTGAATATGAGCATCTGCAGTTGCCAAGAAAGGTCGGCCTAGAATAATGGGGATGTGCTTCTTTGAGTCCTGTATTGGTTGAGTGTCAATTACAATGAAATCAACAGGAAAATAAAACTTGTCTACCTGGATAAGCACGTCCTCCACAATACCACGAGGTATTTTCGTGGACCGATCTGCAAGCTGTAACACCACTGGAGTTGGGTGTAATTCTCCCAGTCCAAGTTTCACGAATACAGAGTAAGGCAACAAATTTACACTAGCTCCTAAATCCAACAAAGCATTCTCAATTGTGTGGTTCCCTATACTACATGAGATAGTGGGGGAGCCTGGGTCTTTGCATTTTAAAGGAATTTTATATTGGAGTATAGAACTAACGTTTTCTGTTAAAAATGCCTTCTTTTGGACATGCATATTTCTCTTTTTAGTACAAAGGTCTTTAAGAAACTCGGCATAAGATGGAACTTGTTTAATTGCATCAAGTAAAGGGATGTTAACACTTACCTGTTTGAAGATCTCAAGAATCTCACCTGTGGATTTTCCCTTCTTGCCTTTAGCTAACCTCTGAGGAAATGGAGCTTTCGGAATGTATTCTCGTGGGTTGGTTTCTTCTTTCTCCTCCGGTGATGAGTCGTCAACATTTACAGGTACAATTTGATTTTCTTTTGTCACCGGCATCTCCACTTTGTTGTCGACTTCTTTTCCTTTTCTCAAGGTCATTACTGCTTTGACCTCTCCATGCTGCTGTGGTGAACTGGTACTTGCTTCATGCACTCCTTTAGGATTAGGCACTGGTTGACTCGGAAACTTGCCTTTCTCAACAGTCATTGCCAAGGTCTGAACTGAAGAAGCAAGCTGTCCCACCATCTTCTCGAGGCTTGAAACTGATTGGGCTTGTGAATTGAAGCCCGCTCTCAACTCATTTCGTAGTCCATCAATGGTGCGATTCTGTTGCTCAATCGTGGAGTGAGTAACATTCTTGAAATTCTGGAATGCATCCTCCCATGGTCTGGGTTGAGAGTAGTTCTGGTTCTGATTGTATGGTCTGAATGGTGGCTGAGAGGCTTGAGGATTTTGAGGAATTTGTTGCATTGGTGGAGCTGGAGCTGCTGGTCCATTCTGTTGGAATCATTGAGACCATGAAAAATTGGGGTGGTCTCTCCATCCAGGATTATAGGTGTTGGAGTATGGGTTGTAATTCGATGGTTTTCTCATTACACCAATGGCATTGGCTTGATCTGAGTATGAGTCATGGTCATGTGGCTCTGTTGATTTAGCAGTCGATAACGATGCTATTTATCGAGCAAGACCTTCAACCATCTCCTTGACTTCTTTGATTCCTGAAGTTGACTCGCCAATTTGAACCTCATTCACTCCTTTAATTCTTCTAGTATTCCTGAGTGATCGACTCCGTTGTTGGGAATTATCCGCTTGTCGCTGGAAGAATTCCCAAATCTCTGATGCACTTTTTGACATTAGCTCTCCTCCACTTGTTGCCATTAGCCATTCTTGCACATTCGACAATAATCCCTCCAAAAAGTATTGGCATTGGTGCCATTTCTCGTACCCATGATGTGGACACTTCAAGAGTAGCCCATTGAATCGCTCCCATGTCTCGAAAAACTGCTCGTCCTCTCTCTGAGTAAACTCTGAGATTTCCCTGCGAATAGCATTGGTTTTATGCACTGGGAAATATTTATTCAAAAATTTAGTTACCATTTGTTCCCATGATGAAATGCTATTAGCAGGCAACGTATTTAACCATGAACGAGCTCTATCCTTTAAAGAAAATGGGAATAGTCTAAGTTTAACATCATCATCTGAAAAATTCTCATATTTGAATGTTTGACAAATGGCATGAAAATCATTCAAATGATTATATGGATCCTCATTTACTAGGCCATAAAATGTGGGTAGACAATTTAACACACTAGGTTTTAATTCAAAACTCCTAGCAGCTACATTTGGGTATCTTATGCATGACGTACTCAAATTAGCTAAGGGACTAAAATAGTCCTTAAATGGCCTCTCCTGTGGTGCTTGTAAATCCATTTTATTTTTAACGTGTTTGTGTGTGCGAAGTGTTTTTTCTAATTCAAGGTCTATAGGTTCAAGATTAGGTAATAATGACCTACGACCATGCATGCAAAATAAATAAAATAAAAATAAAGATGCAAACAAAACAAAAAATAAAGATGGGAACAAAACAAATAAAAAATAAAGATGAGAACAAAACAAATAAAAATAAAGAAGAGGGAGAAATTACGATACTAACCTTGTTTGCGCTATTACAACATTTCTATAAAAATACACAAAAATAAATACGTGAAATAAATTAACTAAAAATAAATTAATAAGATAAAAATAATTACAAAGAAAAATAAATTGAAAATTAAATTACAGAATTTTAAAGAAGAGAGAGAGAAAAAAAATACTAACCTTTAAATGCGGATTTACTTTTTTTTTTTTAATAAAAATAAAAATAAAAAAAAATACAAGAAAACAAATAAAAGAAATTATTCACAAAAATTAATTCTATGAATTAAAATTACTTACCTCCCCGGCAACGGCGCCAAAAACTTGTTGTGCAAATTTTAATGTACTCGCAAGTGCACGAATCTATTGTAGTATAGATCAATGGTGACGAGTGTCGATCCCACAAGGAGGTGGATTTTAATTGTGTGTAGAATTAATTTTGTAAATGGGGGATTGGATTTGTGGTGGAAATGATTTGGAATATGCTAAAACTTAAATTAAAATGGCGAGAATAAATTCTAAAATTGGAATTAAAATGGCGAGAATAAATTGAAGAGAATTCTATTGAAATGACGTACTTGGGTATCTGGATACGTATCAACATGCATCATGGGCTAAATATTCCTTATTAATACCAATTAAATCATGAGGGGGGAATCCACACCTCATGAACCACGCTCTAATCAATATGGTGCTAAGGGCTTATCGTGCCAAATAATAATAACCTTATACTAGAGAGCCGGTGTAACCAAGGCAGTATCTAGATAAGATCAGTATTATTTGTCGACGATAAGTCAAATCATCCACAAAAACTAGAGGGGAAAAGAAAATAAATTTACCAAATAAAGCCCATGACACATGTTGAGACTTCAGCTTCAACCCAAGCTTGAAAGGAAATTAGCTACTCATAATTGAACTAGGGGCAAAATGGGAATTTATTAAAATACAAAGAAAATACAAGATGGAGAAGGAATTACAGAAAATGGATCCCAAAAATGGATTCAGAGATATCAAATTAGGGGGGAGAGGCCCCCTTTTTATAGATACATGGAGTAAATCATGGCCATCGGATTAAAAACAGTTTGGACGCTCAGGATTGCGCCACGTCATCAGTCAACAGTCCACGGTTTGACCACGTGGATGAACAGTAACACGGTTTGACCCGGATGAACAGTAACGCGGTTTGGTTGAAAATAATCCTGTGTGATGCATGCACCGTACGCGAGATTTTTCGTCCACTGATATGCTGCCACGTCACCGTCAACAGTACATAAGAATTTTAGTCCAACAGGATCGTGACACCTCATCAGTCAATGCCACATCATCGGTCAATGCCACGTCATCGATCCGTCTATGTGAACAGTGTCGTGAACAGTAACGTAGACAGTACCGTATACGTGAATAGTACCGTACATGTGAATAGTGCCATTTTTCCTTTTATGCTCCTTCTAAGGTTTTCGACCGTCCTGAGTTCAAAAGTGATGTCTGTTTTGCCGTCTTATCTCTCCTTTATTGTGAAATGACTATAATGCCCCTAAAATACATAAAATACTTAATTAAAATAACACACACGTAATTACATCACAAGAAGGTTAAATACATAAAAGTAAGGGTTGTTAGTAAGACTTGAAATGTAAAATGACGGTTTTCTCCTTTATAAATATGCATTTTTTAACACTCAACAGCAATCCTAGAGTACTGAGGGAGAAAACTTAGTGCGGGTCAGCTGCAGAATTGCGATCTGCAGTTTCCTAATTTAACTCATGCACGCCTGAGGCTTTTGTTTACCATAATTTTTAGTTATAAAATGAGGCGCGCACCACATAAAACGGCGGCAAGGAATTATCATTAAACACATTAGAGAGAAAAAGAAGAAGAAGATCATAATTCAAGAGGACGACTTCAACAGCATTGAAAAATCCCGCAGAGTTATTTGGATTTACTTTTTGTCGTTCTCAACTTATACCTTTCTTTCTTTGACTGATCTAATGTATCCCGTGAACAATATGTTGATGTTTGTTTTTCTCTTTCAGAATATGAACTAGATTTGCTTGTTCAAGTTAAGATAGGGCCGCAAAAGGGCATGTCTTAGCGGATATTATTATAGTAATACTTGATCTTAATTTAAGTTTCCTAGATTAAGTTATCTTGAATCCCATAAGGGCTATACTTGAAGTTAAGATTTGTGACAAACTAGACATAGGTACTCACCTTGTAGGGTGGAGAGACTAAAGGGTCATAAGGTCATGCCATAGGTAGAATAGCAATTGGTCATTGCTAATATACTTAAGGGTGTGAGAGTTCCAACACGCGACAGCTGAGGATGCAGATTAATTCTGCCCAGTGCTGTAGCAATTGCTGTAACAACTGGTGTTAACTTGATGAAAAGCAGTCAGCCCATAAAGAGAGTTTGATCATTCAACTACCATATTCTCAATTGAATCTTAGACACATTTAATTTAATTTATTTCATTACTGCATTGTTTTATTTTATTCTCTCACAATTATCAATTTCAATAGAACCTACTTTACATTTGTTAACTTCGGACTTAAGTTAGATTGCACTATTGTGATTGCTGTAGCATTTCTAGTGACATCAATCCCTGTGGAGACGATCTTGAATATTCATCATTTTATTACTTGTTGTGTACACTTGCACATTGGCATCAATAGCATTTGTTATAAAAAATCTACCAAGTTTTTAGCGCCGTTGCCGGGGATTGATTGTTTATTTTTGAAGTGTGAAGTAAATCTTGATAGCGCCAATTTGATTTGATTCATTCTATTTATTGGCAGATCAACACTTGCATGCACAAAGACAGATATGTTGTATTCCAATTTGATCCTGAGATTGAAAGGACTGTTAGGAGACTACGAAGAGAACAAAGGAATTCAAAAACTGTTTCAGGCATGGATAATTTGCAGGATGTGGGAAATTTGGACCCTCACGGGCCCTTACAACCAGTCAACATTCAAGAAGAGCAGAATGAACATGCTAACCAGAGACAGCCAGGCAACAACAACATTATTTACATGGCTGATGACAGGGACAGAGCTATTAGAGATTATGTTGTGTTAACTCCTCAAGTTGTACACCCTGGGATAATCAGACCTGAAGTAGAAGCTGCAAACTTTGAATTGAAGCCAGTGATGTTTCAAATGTTGCAAACAGTAGGTCAATTCAATGGATTGCCAAATGAAGATCCTCATCTCCATCTTAAGTTGTTCTTGGAAGTGAGTGATGCTTTCAAGATTGCTGGAGCAACCCAAGATGCTTTAAGACTGAGGCTTTTTCCTTACTCCTTAAGAGATCGAGCAAGAGCATGGTTAAATTCGTTACCATCTGATTCCATCACTACATGGAATGAGTTGGCTGATAAATTCTTAATGAAATATTTCCCACCGACAAAAAATGCAAAATTGCGGAATGAGATTACTTCTTTCCATCAACTTGAAGATGAGAGTTTGTATGAGGCTTGGGAAAGATTCAAAGAACTGCTCAGAAGGTGTCCTCATCATGGCATTCCTTGTTGCATACAATTGGAAACTTTCTATAATGGGTTGAATCCTAGTACAAGATTGATGGTGGATGCTTCAGCAAATGGAGCTTTGTTATCCAAATCTTACACTGAAGCTTATGAAATTCTGGAGAGAATTGCCAACAATAATTATCAGTGGCCATCAACCAGGCAACCAGTAGCAAGAGGAGCAGCAGGGGTACATAACATAGATGCAATTACAGCTTTATCAGCACAAGTAACCTCATTGACTAACATGGTAAAAGCCATGACATCTGCTCCAGCAGCAGTAAAGCAAGTTGCTGAACTTTCTTGCGTATACTGTGGTGAAGAACATGACTTTGATAACTGTCCTGGAAATCCAGCATCAGTAAACTATGTGGGTAATTTCAATCGACAGCTTCAAAACAACCCATATTCAAATACTTACAACCCTGGATGGAAGCAACACCCAAATTTTTCATGGAGCAGTCAGAATCGAAATGCTCCAGCATTGAATGGACAAAATAGGAACACTCAACCACCTGGTTTTCATCAGCAGAGTCAAGGGCAAAAACATATCAGTCAGGATCCAATCACTTCACTGGAAGCACTGATTAAGGAATACATTGCAAAGAATGAAGCAATTGTGCAGAGTCAAGCTGTATCCTTGAGGAACCTGGAGAACCAAATGGGACAACTTGCCACAGCAATGAGTAGCAGAACTCAAGGAAGCTTACCTAGCAACACAAAAGATCCAAGAAGAGAGGGCAAAGAACACTGCAAAGTAATTAACTTAAGATCTGGAAAGAATGTTGATATCCCTGTTGATGTGACTAAAAAGGGGCTGGAACTTAATTCCTCACAAAAACCACCTCAAGATGGAAGCATGTTACAACAACCCAGCCATCAAGACACTGGTGACAGAGACCAAGCTGCAGCAACTATGGAAGGAACTCAACCAGTACATGCTGAAAAAGAAGTTGCAACACCAGTAGCCACAACCTACAACAAACCAAACAAGCAGAGTTTGGCACCTCCTGAAGCTACCCAGCAGTTTAGGCATCCACCCCCTTTCCCACAGAGATTCCAGAAGCAAAAACAAGACAAGCAGTTCAGCAAATTTCTGGAAGTGCTGAAACAATTACACATCAACATACCTTTTGTGGAAGCTTTGGAGCAAATGCCTAATTATGTGAAATTTCTAAAAGACATCTTAGCACGAAAGAGAAGGCTGGGAGAATTTGAAACTGTTGCTTTAACACAGGAAAGCAGTCATATGCTCCAAAGTAAGATTCCTACAAAATTGAAGGATCTAGGAAGTTTTACAATACCATGTTCTATTGGAACTAGGTACACTGGCAGAGCACTTTGTGACTTGGGAGCCAGTATTAATCTGATGTCATTGTCTGTATTTAAGCAGTTGGGAGTAGGGGAATGCAGACCAACCACAGTCACTTTGCAATTAGCTGACAGATCTCATGCATATCCTGAAGGAAAAATTGAGGATGTACTGGTGAAGGTTGACAAATTCATCTTCCCAGTAGACTTCATTGTACTAGACTTTGAGGCTGATAAAGAGGTACCCATTATACTTGGAAGACCTTTCTTAGCAACTGGGAAAACTCTGATAGATGTGCAGAAAGGAGAGCTCACCATGAGAGTGAATGATCAGCAAGTCACATTTAATGTATTAGAGGCTATGAAGAACCCTGATGAGTTAGAAGACTGCAATTTCTTAAGTGTTATGGATTTTGTTGTAGCAGATAGAATCGACAGATGCTGCAGTAATGAGATCAACAAAGTTACCACCTTTGAAGGCTTTGAAGAAGAAAATGTTGCAGCAAACCAGATAGATTGGATGGAAGGAAAGCAATCTGATAGACATAACAGATTTATTGAGCATCTGAATCTTTCAGACAGGGAAGTAAAAACAAATTTACCATCTATTGAATCACCTCCTAGTCTTGAATTAAAATTGTTACCCTCACATTTGAAATATGCTTATCTTGGTCAAAACAACACACTCCTTGTAATCATTTCCTCTACTTTGGATGCAGGTCAAGAATAGAGTCTAGTAGATGTGCTTGGGAAATACAGAAGAGCAATTGGATGGACCATGACAGACATCAAAGGGATAAGCCCATCAATATGCATGCATAAAATTTTGTTAGAAGACTGTTACAGCAATTCAGTGGAGCAACAGAGAAGGTTAAACCCTATTATGAAAGAAGTGGTGAAGAAGGAAATCATCAAATGGTTGGATGCTGGAATCATATATCCGATATCAGACAGTTCGTGGGTGAGCCCAGTCCAATGTGTTCCAAAGAAGGGAGGGATAACAGTGATAGCAAATGAGAAGGATGAACTTATTCCTATAAGGACAGTGACTGGATGGAGAGTATGTATAGATTATAGGAAGCTCAACAAAGCCACAAGAAAGGATCACTTCCCACTCTCATTCATAGATCAGATGTTGGACAGACTTGCTAGAAAACAATATTATTGTTTCCTAGATGGGTATTCAGGCTACAACCAAATTGCTATAGCTCCAGAGGATCAAGAAAAGACTACATTTATCTGTCCTTATGGAACCTTTACCTTCAAAAGAATGCCTTTTGGTTTGTGCAATGCTCCAGCAACTTTTCAGAGGTGTATGATGTCTATTTTTTCTGATATGGTAGAGCAAACTTTAGAAGTTTTCATGAATGACTGCTCAGTTTTTAGAGAGACATATAATGATTGTTTACACAGCTTGAAAGAAGTTCTTAAAAGATGTGAGATGACTAACTTAGTACTCAATTGGGAAAAGTGTCATTTTATAGTGCAAGAAGGCATAAAATTAGGTCATAAGGTGACCAAGAATGGCATTGAGGTAGACAAAGTCAAGATAGAAATAATAGATAAACTGCCACCTCCCACTTCAATAAAGGGTATTAGGAGTTTTTTTGGTCATACTGGATTTTACAGAAGATTCATTAAGGATTTTTCCAAGGTAACTAAACCATTATGCTCATTGGTGGAACATGACAAGCCTTTTCACTTTGACAAAGATTGTCTTCAAGCCTTTGGAGAATTAAAAAAAGCTTTGATCACTGCACCAGTGGTTATATCACCAGATTGGACTCTACCATTTGAACTGATGTGTGATGCCAGTGACCATTCTGTTGGAGCAGTATTAGGGCAGAGAAAGGATAAGTTTTTTCACTCCATATACTATGCAAGCAAAACTCTTACTCAAACTTAAATTAATTACACCACTACAGAGAAAAAGTTGCTAGCAGTAGTATTTACTTTTGATAAACTCATAGATTACTTGGTGGGTACTAAAGTGACCGTATACACAGACCATGCAGCCATCAAGTACTTAATTTCAAAGAAGGATGCCAAACCAAGATTAATCAGATTGATCTTATTGCTTCGGGAGTTTGATATGAAAATTAAAGATATAAAAGGGATTGAGAATCAAGTAGACCACCTGTCGAGGCTGGAAGCAGACACAAGTACATTGACAAGAAAGGACATCACTGAAACTTTTTCTGATGAACAACTGTTGGTAGTACATCAAGCACAGATGCTGTAGCAATCAGGATCTCCATGGTATGCAGATTTTGCTAACTACTTAGTAAGTGGGTTGCTACCACCTGAGTTGAAGTTTCAAGAGAAAAAGAAATTTCTTCATGATGTTAGAAGCTACCAGTGGGATGACCCATATTTATATAAGTTATGCTCAGATCAAGTAATACGAAGATGTGCTTCAGAGGGAGAAATTCCTCACATATTGGAGTCATGTCATGCTGCAGCATATGGAGGACATTTTGGTGGTCACAGAACAGCTGCTAAAGTTCTGTAATCAGGTTATTACTGGCCTTCTATTTTTAAAGATGCTTATGAATTTGTTAAATGTTGTGACAGGTGTCAAATGACAGGGAACATAACTAAAAGACATGAAATGTCATTGTCAAACATTCTGGTAGTGGAAGTTTTTGATGTATAGGGAATAGATTTCATGGGACCTTTTTCCACTATCCTTTGGGAACTTATATATCCTTGTTGCTGTGGATTATGTCTCCAAGTAGGTAGAAGCTGCAGCATTACCTACCAATGATGCTAAAACAGTGGTGGCATTTCTTCAGAAAAATATTTTTTCCAGGTTTGGCACTCCCAGAGCAATTATTAGTGATGAGGGTACTCATTTTTGTAATAAAGTATTTGCTGCAGGCACGGTAAAATATGGAGTCAGGCATAAAGTAGCAATAGCATATCACCCACAATCTAATGGTCAGGCAGAAGTGTCCAATAGAGAAATTAAGAAGATCTAAGAAAAAGTGGTGAACCCATCAAGGAATGATTGGTCCTTGCGGTTACATGACTCCCTATGGGCCTACAGAACAGCATACAAAACACCACTTGGCATGTCTCCCTACCGAATTATTTATGGGAAGGCTTGTCACTTGCCACTTGAGCTAGAGCATAAAGGACACTGGGCACTGAAGCAATTAAATTGGGATATACATGCTGCAGCAGAGCAAAAGAAGCTTCAACTCCGTGAGCTTGATGAATTACGGTTGTTCTCATATGAAAATGCAAGAATCTACAAAGAGAGGATAAAACACTGGCACGACAAGCATATCCAAAACAATACTAAGATTATAATACAAGACTAAGATTATTTTCAGGAAAACTAAAATCTCGATGGTCTGAACCTTTTAAGCTGCTCAGAATTTATCCTCATTGGGCTGTTGATCTTCTAGATGAACAAACAAGTCAAGTATTTAAAGTTAATTGACACTGAGTTAAGTATTACATACACCAAGCGGCAAATTGTTCAAAGGAGGTCTTACTCTTTAAAAAACCAAGCTATTGAGCAGTGAAAAAAGGTCAGGCTGAAGGACCTTAAATCAAGCGCTCAATGGGAGGCAACCCATTGTGGAGGCAGCCACTTCAAACCAAGCTTGATCCTTTCTGGTTTTGTTGAAGGCTCTTTCTTTTATTTTATTTTAACTTTGTTATTCACTTCTGGCTATTTATTTTTATCATTTTGCATTATTGAACTCTTTACTTTTGTTATCATTCTATATCTTTATTTTTAATTTTTTTTTAATTGGTTTTAGATTTTGAGGGAAGTATGTGTGACAAATGAATTCCTTATTGACAATTGGGGTTGTATTGTGACAGAGTACAGAGGCAAGCCACGTGTCAGAAGCTATTGGAGTAGAGTATGTAACCGTTGCTAGAGCAAACAATTAGGTGCTGCAGCAACCAATATTACCGTTACAGTAACTTAAAAATTGGAGCCTCTCACTTACCGTTGGAGATAAATCATGACAGATGGATGCATGGATTTGGATAGAAATTGAGGAAGAAAAAATCTCTGAAATTAATGCATTAATTTCTCTTGCCTATTTTTATGGGATATACTCATTATATTCAAAATATTTTCTTCCCTAATTTATCTTTCTTTACCAGATTTATCTTTATTTAAATTCAACTATAAAAGGGAATTACTGTGCGTAGTGACCTACGGCACTATTTCCCCTCTCCTTCGCAAGCACGACTCCAATAATTCTTACCACCATCTTCTCATTTTACTCTCAGGCATATTACCTTCGAATTGTTACTGCTATAGCAATGCCAAGGTATAAGAGAACAACCAGCCGACTCAAAGATCCTTCACGCTTCCAGAGTTGCCACGCGGAAGAAAAATATGAAGAATTCATTGAACCGTGCAAGACTCTCGAACAAAAAGGGTTTCAATTTCCAGATCCATTCACCGAAATTGTGCTAACAATACATAATGCATGGGTGGCTGGAGTTTTGCAACCACCCTCGAGATCCTGTGCTGCCAGTAGTCAAAGAATTTTACTCCAATTTGGTAAGCCCCGGTCAGCACAACATTTGGGTAAGAAACACACTTGTTCCATTAGACTCTCGAGTTATAAATGCTTTTTATAATTTACTTGCTGAAATTAATTGTGAGTATGCCAAGTTGCTTGACAAATTGACCCCGAAAAGATGGAACACCATCTTCACAACTCTTACAGTAGAGGGGGCATCGTGGGCTAATGAGGAAGGGCATGTAATTAATGGGATAGATTTAAAACCCATTGCTAAGGTGTGGGTGAAATTTATGAAATCCAGGCTTATGCCAACCACCCACACCACTATTGTTTCACAGGAAAGGTTGGTTTTGTTATATGTTATTGTTCGAGGCTTCCCATAAATGTGGGAAGCATTATCGAGAAAGAAATTCGAGATTGTACGATAAAAAAACATAAAGCTACTGCCTTACTATTTCCTTCCCTCATCACCAGCATCTGTGTAGTATCAGGTGTTCGTCTTGATGCAAAGGATGAACATGTCAAGAATGATGGTGCCCTTACTGCACGTACCATTAAGAGAATTGCTGGTAAAAGTGCTGGAGCAATAACTGAACTAGCTGTTGTAACAGGAGCGACAATCTAGGCACTGAGCACCAGTATCTCTCAATGTGTTGAGGCTCAGCAGAGGGAAAATGATCGATTTTAGAGCTATTTACAGCACCTGGATAGCCACCTACACCAATTTGCTCTTTACATGAAAAACACCCACCAAAATTTCCCTGATTCATTGCTCCAGCAGTATAATTTTGACACCAACACCATAGATGCTCCAGCAAAAGTCAGTGAAGAAGCCACTGACACAGATGAACCAAAAGCAGAAGCTGCAGCAGACCCACAAGCAGAGGCTGACTTAGAAGATACTGAACCATCTGATCAACTTGAGGAAGAATGTGACAAGTCTGCGACTGACAGCTCACCCACAGAGGCAAAGGAAGATTCTGATAAATAACGTGAGGAACCTCTTCCAAAACCAAGAAAAGGCACATCATCCAAGAAGAGAAAGAGAATGAACCTGAAGAGGAGCCCCCCATTCCAGTCCTTTCAAGAAAAGGCAAGGAAAAAATAGCAACCCCTCATGCCTTCGAAGATGAAGCTGAGCAAGTCGATGTAGAGCTGGAAGCTGCAGCAATTAGAGTCACGTGTACACCCACAGAAGCCCAGCAACTACTTGACATCATTGCCGCCATCACAGCTGAGGGACAGACAGCTAATGTACCAACCCCAGCTCCTCCACAACCCACTCCTAACAAACCTGTTCGTGCTAATCCGACAGGATCTAGCAAAAGAAAGGGCAGCACTTTTGGAGGCACTGCTACAGCTGCCTCGACAGAACCAAAATAGACCAGATCGGTGTCAACCAAGCAAGCTGCCCCAGTCGCAACTCCTCCCACCAGCCCATTGAAGAAAAAGACAAAGACGTTGTCAGCTACCTCCCCACAAGCTTCCCCAAAGGATAAGCTGCGCAGTGCATCCAAGAAGCGCTGATGTCATCCCACCATGTTGTAGCAATACCCAAACAACAGGGGAGTATCCCCTTCTTGCTAGTCAATTTATTTAATTCTGAAAAACTTTTCTTTCATTATGTTTTCAATTTGTGTGGTATTTTCTAATGTCCTCCTCCATGTCCTTGTCAAATTGTGTGACTTTGCTGTTGTGTGCTTGTGAGGACACAACACCTTTTCAGTTTAGAGGGGGTGTATATCTGGGTGCTTTGGATATGTGTTTATGTATGTGTTGTGTGAAGCTCTGATATCTAATATTTGTGTATGGATTTGAAATCCTAATGAAGATAAATTGAGTGTTAATGGGTGATTATAAGAATGCCGAGTAGAGACAGTAATAGATGGAGAGTGAAATTTTGTCCTTACACTTAAACTTTGGTGGAGTTTTATGAGACTGCTGTAGCAGAGCCAAAAGAATAGAAAAGATCTTAAGTTTGGGGTGGGAAGTTTGATTGACTGTGTTGGCTATGAAATAAATTCTGCTCCAATGGCTCAAGTTACTAAGTAACCAAAGCTGAGTATGTACCCCATATGTAGAGTTGCTTTCAAAGGCAACAAGAGTTATAAGCAGTGCTGTAGCAATTACCTTTATGTTAAAAAAAAAGGAAAAAGTGAGACAATAATACAAGGAAGTCCTCTGTCTAGAATATTGAGTAGTCAGGTCTGTTCATGAACCTCTTGTTTAGCCTTGAGTAAAAGATATCTCTAGATAAGATTATGTTACAGATATTGCTACAGCGTCTCTAATCTGTGCATGGTTTGAGTAATTGGGTGTCATCATTACAATTGATTGGCATTCACATGAAAAATAAATGTTGCAGTGAGGTGGTTAAATACTCTCAAGTTTTCATTCTTAAAGACAGCACAGTTTGAGTATGAGAGATTTATGCTACCCCATATATGAATAAAATTGTGTTACTGCTGAATTACATGCAATCTCTTGGTAATGTTGTAGCATCTCTGGAATTCAATCAAAGTAACACACACACACTGTGGACAGAAGGAAGCTTAAGTCTAGAACTGATTTACTATGGTCATTTTGCATGATTGGGTTTGTGATATGAAGGTGGAAGAATCCTTGCAAATTTGATAAAAGAGCTAAGTTGTGTGTTGCATGATTGTTTGCGTGAAGTGTTAGTATGTTGTCATTACTTGAGGACAAGTAACGGTTTAAGTTTGGGGGTGTGATAACTCTATGAAATAAGAGTTATTACAGCAATTCTAGACTTAAATCAAGATCACTTAGAGAGTAATTGAGGTGTTTTTATTATATTTTGGTTATATTTTGCATAAACATTCATTTTAGTGAGTCTTAATAAGTTTTGCTTGAATTAAATTAATTTGTACTCAAAACATGTGCATAACTGTAGGTTTTCAGAAATTTATAATTCATGAAGGGATGCTGAGATAATAGACCAGCAAGAGAAGGAAAGAATATGGCCACAAAAGAAGTTAAGCACAACAAAGAACAGTGCAGTGTTCTAGCCGTTGCTAGAGCAACCATTGCTGCAGCAATCCTAGAGTACTGAGGGAGAAAACTTAGTACGGGTCAACTACAGAATTGTGATCTGCAGTAGTTTTTAGTTACCCTAGTTTTTAGTTATAAAAGGAGGCGCGCACCACATAAAACGGTGGCAAGGAATTATCATTAAACACATTAGAGAGAAAAAGAAGAAGAAGATCATAATTCAAGAGGACGGCTTCAGTAGCATTGAAAAATCCCGCAGAGTTATTTGGATTTACTTTTTGCCGTTCTCAACTTATACATTTCTTCTTTCTTTGATTGATCTAATGTATCCCGTGAACAATATGTTGATGTTTGTTTTTCTCTTTCAGAATATGAACTAGATTTGCTTGTAGTTGAGTGACAAACAATCTAATGGGTTCTTGACTGTTCTTATGAGTTGCTATGTCATTGCTATAACATTTTACTCTAGTAGCTATTATTATAACTGTTATTTCGGTTGACCACCCATTTAATAGTTCAAGTTAAGATAAAGCCGCAAAAGGGCATGTCTTAGCGGATATTATTAGAGTAATACTTGATCTTAATTTAAGTTTCCTGGATTAAGTTATCTTGAATCCCATAAGGGCTATACTTAAAGTTAAGATTTGTGACAAACTAAACATATGTACTCACCTTGTACGGTGGAGAGACTAAAGGGTCATAAGGCCATGCCGTAGGTAGAGTAGCAACTGGTCATTGCTAATATACTTAAGGGTGTGAGAGTTCCAACACGCGACAGCTGAGGATGCAGACTAATTCTGCCCTGTGTTGTAGAAATTGATGTAACAACTGTGTTAACTTAATGAAAAGTTGTTAGCCTATAAAGAGAGTTTGATCATTCAACTACCATATTCTCAATTGAATCTTAGACACATTTAATTTAATTTATTTCATTACTGCATTGTTTTATTTTATTCTCTCACAATTATCAATTTCAATAGAACCTACTTTACATTTGTTAACTTCGGACTTAAGTTAGATTGCACTATTGTAATTGCTGTAGCATTTCTAGTGACATCAATCTCTGTGAAGACGATCTTGAATATTCATCACTTTATTACTTGTTGTGTACACTTGCACATTGGTATCAATAGCATTTGATTACAAAAATCTACCAACAAAGACTCATCGTCGGAGGAGAAAGAAGAAATCAACCCACAAGAATACGATCCTAAAGCTCTATTTCCTCAAATGACCTAATCTTCTATGCCATAACCAACCATCATCATGCAATGCGGAGAAACATTTATCATTTGTAGGTGCACAATCTATATTAATGGTATAGACATTAACACATCTATTTCCTACAAACAAAACTTTCCCATCACATGCATTCTCAATAACACATTTTGATTTATCAAAGATAACTCTATATCCTTTATCACATAATTGACTAATACTAAGCAAGTTGTGTTTTAAGTTTTCAACCAAACATACATTTTCAATGAGAGTTGAGGATACATTACCGACATTGCCAATGCCAATGATTTTTCCTTTTGAATTATCTCCAAACGATACATCTCTACCATTTTCGATCTTGGTAAAACTTGAAAACCAAGAATAATTCCCTATCATGTGTCTTGAACAACCACTGTCCAAGTACCACTTATTCTTCTTCTTCTTCAAGCCCTGTAGAGAAAATCTCAAGTTTTAGGTACCCAAACTTTTTTGGGTCCTTGAGAGTTAGCAATGGTTCTTTTCGGAACCCAAACACATTTCACACCATAATATGCATTTCTCTTCACTAGACATCTATTTTCCATATGACCATCTTGATTACAATAATGACATACAATTTGATTGTTAATACATATATTCTTCACAAAATAACTCTTGTAATATTTTTGTTTCAAATTTGGCTTATAACCAATGCCTCCTTTGTCAAATACATATTTTTGTGAGTTTAGCAAGTTATCCAACATTTTTTGCTCATTTGTGAATTTTAGCACAATCTCATTTAGTTCATTGTTCTTCTTTCTAAGCATTTCATTTTTCAAGTCATTCACGTGTGACTCTAAGTGCTCATGTGAATGGCTAGAATTCTCAAATAATACAACTCTATCATGCAATGTTTTATTCTCTAATTATAGGCATGTAATCTTTGCACTAAATGATTCATTTTTATTTTTAAGCTCTATCATTTTCTTTTTAAGACATATATTCTTTTTACCAATCTTCATCAATTCATCATGCAAATCCTTAAAGGCATCATGTAATTCATCATATGTAGGAAGAACACTTACCTCATCAAGTTCATTACATGATTCTTCCCCAAAGGCCATGAGAGCTAAATTTGTCATCTCTTGTTGCTCTTCATCATCGCTTGTTTCCTCATCATTATCATCCCACCTGGCCACCAAAGCTTTCTTCTTGAATTTGTTGAGGAGAGGACATTCCGGTCATATGTGTCCGGGCTTCTTGCATTCATAGCAAGTAATTGGCTCGTTCTTCTCCTTTTTGTTTTTGTGACTTCTAAACTTTCTCTGCTCATTATTCTTCTTGTAAAATTTTCTGAATCTTCTAGCCAACTCCTCATCATTCATCTCGCTTTCCTCATCACTCTCACGTTTTGAGGCTTTGAGAGCAATGCTTTTCTTCTTTTCTTCATGCCTTTTTTCTGCTGCCAAATCTTCTTCATATGAAATGAGAGAACCAATTAAATCATCAATAGGTAATGTATTTAAATCTTTAGCTTTCTCAATGACAGTCCTTTTTTGTCTCCATTCTTTAGGTAGCGACCTAATGATTTTCTTAACTTTCTTATTATTTGAAAAGGTCTTTCCTAGGGCTCCTAGAGTGTTCACTATGTTCGTGAATATAGTATACATAGAATACACACTCTCATTTTGTTCCATTTGGAATAATTCATATTGTCGAGTATACCTACTTATTTTAGATTCTTTCACTTGATTCGTGCCTTCATAAACAACTTCAAGTTTGTGCCAAATTTCATTAGCACTTTTGCAACTAGACACTCTATGAAACTCTTTCTTATCTAGTGTACAAAACAAGGCATTCATAGCTTTGGAATTTAGAGAAGCTTTTCTCTTTTCCAATTCGTTCCATTCCCGTGAAGGTTTTGGAATATCTTCCCCGACTTCATTTTTAGTTAAAGGCATGAAAGGACCATCATTAACGATTTCCTAAATTTCATAATTTAAAGCTTGCAAGTAAATTCTCATCCTAGTTTTCCAATACGGGTAATCGTTTCCATCAAAATATGGTGGTCTAGTGGTGGATTGTCCTTCCCTAAATGTAGAATCATTATGAGTTGCCATTGATCTTTAGCTCTCGACGGTTAAGTCTAAACAAAAGCACCTTGCTCTGATACCAAATGAAATACAAGTGTGCAACCCAAGAGGGGGGTGAATGGGTATTTTAAAAACTTATCGTAACAAAACCACACAATAATCCAATCTAACGCCTTAATAAATTCGAAAACAATAAGTTCAATAAAAGCACAATAACAAATGAGTAAGAGAGAAGAGAAACAAACACACGAATTTTACATGGTTTGGCAATCCCCGCCTACGTCCACGCCTCCAAGCGATCCAAACTTGAGGATTTCACTATGTAAGCCTTTCAAGGCTTCAAATGTTTACAATTGACTTCAAGGTGTCAATGAACCTTTACAACAAAGAGATTATCTCTCAATCTCTTCACTCAAGTGTCTCACACACTCAAACACTCATAATTAAGATGAGGAATTAAAAATTACAATAAAAACTCTCTTAAAGAGTAGATATACAACTTGAAGAACAAAAGATGATTCAAGGTTTTTTTATTTGCGAAATGAGAGCTCAATGAATGTTGTGTGCTTTTTTATTTTGCTTGCAAGAGAGCTTGAAAATGAATTGGATTTGAATTTATATAGTTTGAGCACAAAAACTAGCCATTATGCACATTTTGGTCATAACCGGCTTACCATTTATGGAATCCGGTTAGCCGCTTGTATGTTACCGTTAAGGCAAAAATTTAAATTTTAGAACATCTGGCATGCCGCTTACAATATCCGGATAGCCGTTTATGCTCCAGAAGCTTACTGCCCAAAATCTGGATAGCCGCTTATCATATCCGGTTAGCCGCTTGCTACAGTAACTGCTACAGTAAACTATTTTCTAAAATTACAGTTTAATCCCAAACTTTATAAAATTATATTATGACCCAAAACGTTATGAAAGTTTTCAAATAGGTCCAATTTCAGAATTTCTAAATAATGCTTTGTCAATCCCAAAACTTTCTGAAATTATGATATCACCCAAACTATGTGAAATTATAGAATGACCTAAAATATTTAAATATTTTCAAATAGGTCCAAATATGAAATTTTAAAACAATATCAAAGATTATAAAATACTTTCATTTTAGTCCAAAACACTTAAATTCATAAAATCATTTTCTTATTATAAAAGCACAATTCATAAATCTTTGTTTAACTAACACATGTGGTTTGTTATCATCAAAATCAATATTTATAGCCATATAGGCTAACAGTTATATTAAATTTAATTCTACATTTATATATGTATTAATTTGTTATATCTTCCTCCATCTTAAATTATTCTTTTGCCTCAATGGTGCAGCCTGAAGATTTTCATTCATCACGAAAATGGAGCTGCGGCATTCTCTTGTTCATTGGCTATGCTCGTGGCAGGTTTTGTCATTTCCACAAAAGTTGGTTCCGACATCCATAAGCCATATATCTTGCACTTTGAGTGGTACGAACTATAACATCGAAATTAAGCTCTGAACTCTCACTTTACATATACCTAATTCTACCACAATAAAAACATAAAATAGGAAATCTTTCATAAACAATGCAAAAAGCAGATACAAGTGCACCATCTTTAAGTTGTAGCCTTCTATCTTGACTCGAATTATCATAAATTTCTCGAAGCTTAGGCCTGTTTTATCAGTATCTACTTTACAAATCATGCTATCAAGAAACAGTCGTACATCTCCGTTCGTACAAGACAATGGTAAATCATGAATGTGTATCCAAAAGATGAGTGAGAGAATTTATGGTTTGTTCGGTCACCAACACCATCAGGTTCCTCCAAACTATGAGTTGTACTAATTCACTTAATATCTGTATAATCTATGTATTCTAATTTGAATCATCTTATAATTAGTAATTATATTTAATTCATACACACATGTCATACATGTATGAAGTAGGTGTAGTACAATAGAGATACTCTAGAATCTCTCATCTCCACTAACTAACCCCTACTTATTAGGAGTGGTTGTTCTATTCAGGTCAAATTTTATTCGATTTTCGTTTTGGTTCGGGTCAACCGTAAAATATGAATGGGTTACATATCGATTTTGAAATTCGATTTGTTTTTAACTCTTTAAAAAAAAAAGGGCAACCCAATTCCAATTGCACTCAAGACATCACGCATACCCAATTTCAATTCACAAACCCAATCCCCAATTCACAATTTGACAAGCACAAAACCAACTCTAACTCAGCCACAGCCTAACCTGAACCCAGCGGTTCCTCCACTGGTCCACGCTGCTGCTACACATCAGCACTATCAGCACAGCCTCACTCTCTAGTCTTCTCTTTGAAATCAACCCACGAGCCACAACTACAGCTTGCTGTTAGCTTGCCCTCACCAAGACAGCACCTCATCTTTCCTCTCACAAGTTCGCCAACGACTTGAACTTGTCGTCGACTCTTAGCACATGGTAAGTCAACTACAAAGTTTGTTTGCTTGACTGCATTTTCTTGCCTTTTTTGTTTTTTTTTTTTTATTTGGCTACATTTGTTGTGTACTATATAATGGTTGCAACTAAAATCTATGACAATTTATTTGTCATGTACTAATACTATATTGCGCTGCAGCTGAAATATATAACATCATGTTTAATTTTTCTTGTAAATGATAGGAAAGATAGGACAGAATATGTTGATCAGATAATGCATGGAGAAAGCTAATTTCTATATATTTATTAGTTTAATTAATTATGAAACTTATGTATAGTGGCCCAGTTGCTTGCTTTATCAATTATCATCATTGAACAATGCAACTACAAAAAGTAATTGTTGTAATTTCTTTGTTGTTGTTTTCTTTTATTGTTGTAATTTGTATTTTGTATTGGGATATTTTGAACTTGGTGTTTTGGTAACCTGAATATTTCATCATTTGTTGAATATTTCATCATTTTTCTATTTAATTTGTTTATCTTTGGCTATTCTTGGTCTGAGCAGAATTATTAACCCAACCCGATCCATACTGAATTATTAACCCAAACTATTTTGCAACACAAATAGGGGCGGATCTGTTAGTGGGCAGCCCGGTATAGAAAAAAAAATTCAGTTAGTTTGATTAAAATTACGAAAATGCCATTAATTGTTAATTAGGAATATACCATCAATTATTAATTACGCAAATGCCATCCATCATTATTATTTTTCCTTTACTTCCACCAACACCATTAGAAAAAACAAAAAAATTTCCAAACCCTTCATGATTCTTCATTCTTCATCAATTCACCTTCACTGCTTCACAAATCACAATTCATCATCCGTTCATATCTTCCAATTTCTTTGCGATTTATACATTTTTCTACTGGTATGTTACTATACTTTTAGAACTTGCATAAATTATTTATTTTTTTAGATAGATTTTATTGATTTATTTTACATATTATTTTGAATGTTTGATTGGCTTTTTTTTTTGTAATTAGTTTTGTGATTTATTAGTTTGAGTTGATTTATTATTGTTATTTTTTCACTAATAATATTTTTTTAAATGGAAAAGATGAACAAAATTAAATTGTTTAATTTATTTAAGCATGCTAATTAAGCTTGTAATTCGTCTAGTGTTGACTCTTCCAGTGTCTACAGCCACAACAGAGCGTGCATTTTCAGCCATGAGCCTTATCAAGACATCACTTTGCAATAAGATGGAAAATGAGTTTCTTTCAAATTGTATGGTTGTCTATGCTGAAAGAGAAATTGTAGATACTATTGATTCAGAATCCATAATTGATGAATTCTATTGTTTGAAGCCGCGAAAAGTACAACTTTAGTTATATTTTTGTTTTGAATTACATTTTTATTTTCTATTTTTATATAATTATTTTGTTTAAAGTAATTATTATTTAGTGTAAGATTTCTAATGTCCTCATCTTATTATGTGTATTTTATTTTTTTCTTATAAAATTTTATGTTCACTTTACAATATAATGTTTTTTTTTTTAAATTTAGTCCAAGGTACTTTAAAATCCTGAATATGCCCCTGAACGCGAAATTCACAACCCAAAACCGAACTGGAATATGAACTCGAACTAAACCAAACCGAATTTGAAACCAAACCGTAACGAACTAAAATAATTTCCCAACCTATTTGGGTTGACTTCTTAAACTTGAATGGATTGCAAACCGAATCAAAAACTGAAAAAAAAATCGAATCGAAAACCAAAAGTCCCACCCGTACTTATGATTCCTTGTGCCTCTAGACCTCTTCTTACCAAAAGCAGCATACTAAAGTGTACATTAAATGCTCATTTTCTAGGTGACATGGTTCGAGTTGGTCCAATTGTTCGAAAATTGAAAATAATCAGATCAAATTTGACGATCCATACCCATTTATTCGTGTCATCTTCATGTCGGGTAATCAAGTCATGTCAAATTTTGCCAGCTCTACGTACAATTATCATAACTCAAAATATTTCACTTTCTCCTTGACATTATTTATACATCATTTTATTTACAATCAGAATTTTATTTCAAATGTTACCAAGAGATAAATGTTATGTGGTATACGAGTGTTTTCTGTTTTTGGCTGCAATTTTTCATCTAACCAAATGTGTATATTAATATATCTCTTCTAATTATCAGTAATTCATAAATTATACTAAAATAAAGGGAATCTAGTCCATTGCCGAAAACAATAATTGGGTTGCATCTGCTTATAAATAGTTGGGATATCATTAGATAATGGAAAGGGATATTTTGGCCTTCCATCAAATCCATCTTCTCAAATGGGCTGTCTAAATTGGCCCACATTTCAAAGTTAATTACTTGTAATCTGTCAGCAGCAGGTAACACCATTCTTCCTTGGAAAATGCTAGTTACCCCAAGTCAAGCCATGGGTCAAACTCCGAAAACAATAAACGACGCCGTTTCAATCCTTTTTTTTTTCCTTCCATTATCCCTCAAACGACATCGTTTTAGCTTGGTTAAGGCAAAATCAACAACAATCCCAAATTGCTCTCTTTCTCTCCGTCTCACAACAACCCCAAATTGCTTTCTCTTTCTCTTCATCTCACAGCCCCTTTCTCCTTCTATTTCTCTATTTCTCTATTTCTCTTCCCCTTCGTTTCACAACCACCATCACACATGCCCAACTAGTTGGATAGTCTTCTATTCACTGCAGAAAGCTAACTAGTTTCCCTAATATATATAAGAAAAACTAATTTTGCCAAATTCAAGTAAAATTCAAGCTTCGAAAATAAGCAACTGCCAAAGAAGAGAGGACCTTAGCTACTGGGAAAGCCACGTAAAATCGAAACTCAACTTTCAAGGGTAGATGCCGAAACTCAATCTTCAGTTAGAAAATTTTCGCAGCTACCGTAAATGCCGAAACTCATCCTTCAACGACAATGCCGACACTCATCCTTGTTCAAACTTTCCTTTTTGTCTTTTGGTGGTGCCGATGGCTGGGCATATGTGATGGAACCCTGTGTGATGGTGGTTGTCAAGCTGATGGCTGTCAGTGTGGTGGGTGCCGATGGTTGGGTACGCGTGATGGTGGCTATGAAACGAAGGGGAAGAGAAAGCAGTGGTTTTACAGAGAAATAGAAGGCAAAAGGCTGTGAGACGAAGAGAAAGAGAAAGCAATTTGGGGCTGTAACAATTTTACCTTAACCAAGCTAAAACGATGTCGTTTTAGCTTGAATGAAAGGAAAAAAAAAAAGTGATTGAAACGTCGTCGTTTATTGCTTTCGGGGTTTGACCCGGGGTAAATAGTAGAATTGTTCTTCCTTACGAGACACAAATCTATTATTTTAATTTATTTCCTTATTTTTAATGCTACACGTGCCAAGCTAACCAACCTTCCCTTGTCATATCAAAGTACCGTATGACACGGTTTTCGTAACATAGCCAGACCCTTTACTTTTTTTTTTTTTTTCATGAGACTATTGTTTAAGAGTACAACTCATATTACATGAGATTATAACTGATATTTACAAATCAGACTATTATTGGAACTAGTTTACATTAATTCTTATAAATTGCTCAAGAGTACAACTCATATTATATGAGATTATAACTGATATTTACAAATCATACAATTACTGGGACTAGTTTACATTAATTCTTATAAAGCACCGCCTATATTTTTACCATCTCTAATATTTAAGAGATGTCTACTCCACTTATATTTTGAAAGGGAGAAGATTATTTTCACTCAAATTGATAAATGAAATTAAATCCCCATAATACATTGTGGGGATTTGAACCTATGACCTCACAATTATGAGATTTGGCTTCTAACCACTGGGCTAAAGCCTGATGGCTCCCTTTACTTGAACTTATGGCTCCCTTTACTTGAACTTAGGTAACATGGCACCAAATATATTCGCAGCTAGCCAATTAAGCTTACGTTAAGGGGGCAAAAGAAGTACTCTAGGATGTAATTTCGCCAGTACGCTTAATTTGAGTGTGGGTAAATTTCAAGATGCTAAACCCCAGGCGTAATTCACACTAATAAAATTCATATGTTATTTATTATGGTATCAAAAACTCATGCCTATAGTCTAGGAGTGTGGGCAGGATCACTTGAATTTTCTAAACTAGTCTTACAATTAAGTAATTAAAAAAAAAACTAAAACCAGAAAAAATAAAATGTATCAATTTCATATGCTAAGGAAAGGTGAACCCTGGTAGTAAGCAAAGAAAAAGAAAAAAGATTCAATGAGCAATAAACAGTAAAAATACGAAAATCAACACCTAGTCCAAAGAGAAGGATAACCTTGTTGTATGTTGTTCCTGTTGAAAATTCGTCAAATAATAAGATGAATATGGAAGTTAATTTTTTAATCACAATTTTACGTTTTGTCCATTAAATTGTTATTTAATTTTGTAATAGACTATCAAACTTTATAGTCTATCTATTATAACCCCTGCTGTTGGCATCTTCAATTTTATAGATTTTATATTATAGCCTAGTCAAATTTGTATTTTATTTTTATCGAAGAATTTCACAGCTCGACGAGTGATAACGGAAATACTATAATATTTGCAACAAACGAAGAGCAATAACTTATAACTATTTGGCTAGTTTTTCATTAAAACAAACTTACCAAATAGATGAAGATTTTTTAGTTTAGCCCCAATTTGTCCCATGTATAAAAATTATCCTATTAAAGGCTCGATTGGAGCTGTTTTTGGAAGGTTTAAAAATAATTTTAAAAAGTTAAAAATTAATTTTAATATTTAATAAATTTTTTAAAAAATAACTTTTGGGAAAATCACTTAATTCTAAGGTAAAATTTTAAAAAGTATGGAAGAAATATCTTTTTCAAATCTAATTTTGAAAATTATTTTTAAACTCCATATATAAATACACACACACTCACTAGAAAATAAAATTATTAAATTTATGTGCAATATTATTACCATTTATATTAAAATAACTAAACAAAGAAATAATGTTAAACAAATATAAATGTTTTTTTAGTTATCAATTATTTTATATAAACATTAAAAAAATTATATAACCATGATTATAAATATACTAATAAATTTTGTTTGATATTATATATATTTCAGTTATTTATATTTATTATAAAAATATAAATAAATATTTAACTAATTTAAAAATTAAGACATTATCAAACTGGCGTTGCAACACCTTCTTTTTAAACAAAGTTCTATTGACATTTGATAAGCGCAAAACATGGACCAAATTCTACAGTCTCACAAGTCCTCCGGGCCAATATTACTATTCGGGCCCGAAAATCCAATCCAAAGAATCACTTCATTTTTTTTTTTTTATTACCAAAGAATCACTTCATTATTTTAAGCTTGAAGTGCAGGTTGGGAAAACAGCACATTGAGATGTCTCGTTGCTTCATTACTTTCATCACATGACGCGTCTCCCAATATTTAAACCCATCAAATTTCTCTCTACACTTATTTTAAAAACTAAATTTATTTCTTTAAAAAAAAAATTAAATTTATTATTAAAAAATCTTATAATTATCTTATAATAATGATTTTATCTTTCTAACTTATTGTTATATATTATCCTCTACTCTTATATTTTATAGGGAAATTATCATTTGTATACCCTTAGTTTACTCCATTATTAAAAATACTATAACACTTTGAGGGTGTATCAATCGTCCACCCTAAGTTGACAAAATGTATCAACTGACCACCAAACTGTTAGTTGCCGTTTAAGTATGATGACGTCAGAAGGATAATTTGGTCTTTTCATATGATACAAGTGATAATTTAAAGGTATACAAGTGATAATTTTTAAGGGTAAATTCGTCAATTCATTGTAACTCTGTTAACTTTCAAACGGCAACTAACGGTTTGGTGGTCGGCTGATACATTTTGTCAACTAAGGGTGGACGATTGATACACCCTCAAAATGTTGTAGTATTTTTGATAACAGAGCAAATATAGGGTATATGAATGATAATTTCTCTATTTTATAAACTAAACACTCAAATTTAATCTCTTTTAAGTTTATTTTTAATCTTTTTTATTATATCATAATCTATATTTCATCCTTTCTATATATAACATTTTTTTTATATTCATAAACTTTTATGACTAATAAAAGTTTGTTGATGTTTAGTGGCACACTTTTAGTCTAGAAAAAATCATTTATATCCCATATTTTTTATTAATTTTAAATAAAGATAGAGTTTTCATTTTATTTTCAAATATATCCCTAATTCAATAACATTTTTTTAATTGAAATTAGTGACTTATTTTATAAAATGATAAAATCATATATTTATTGAATAGATAGAAAACATTAGTGGTCTAAAATGTTGTTACTGCTTTAATTTATTTTCAAAAATTCTAATTGAAAGAAAAGTATGTCAATGTAAATAAAATTATCACTAGTATTAAAAGTACTAAAAAACACATAATAACAATTATCAACATTTTCATAAACTTTTTATGTGAATTTCAAGATTTTATTTATTAGCTACATTATTTAAGAGAACAAGTTAGAAAACAAAATTTGAGTATTTTGAGGAGTTTTTGATAGAAAAATCATTAGCATCTGGTTTTTTAAAGAGAATAAGAATGCCAACACATAAATAACGACACGTAAATACCTTTTTGGTAGATTGAGTTTAGTTTATTATTGAAACTTTTGACTAATAAATTTTTGTAATTTAAAAGTATAAATAAACTTTAATTGTTTAATTTATTTAAACCTGGTAATTAAGCACTTTTCAATACAAGTTCTACTTACAAATTTTAATTGATTGTAATTACATGCATTGATTTATTTTATCTTGAAATTCTTAATTGATTTATTAATTCTTATATAATTATATGTTATTATAGATTGCAATGTCAGATTCCATAATCGAAAAACAGTGTTTTTATATTTTAATTATCATTTGTTTTCTATAAATTTTCTATAATTATTTTTGTTTAGAGTGTGTATTCATAAAATTTTTCATGTCCCCTTTATTTGATGTTACTTATGAATGTTTATGCTCACTTCAAAATGTTTAGTTTAGCTCGGGGTAACATAAAATTCTCCACCCCTATTGATGTTCATCCTTAGATAGTGGATTTTTTCCCTCTTAGTTAGTGATACTAATTATTTATAGCTAAAAGAGTACGTCTAAATGAATTGATGAGAATTTTGTGAAATTGAGAAGAAATAAAGAAGAAAGGTTTAATTAAGTTTTTTTTAAAATTTATTAAAATAATAAAATTTTAAATTAAAAAAAAAGGTGTAGAGAGAATTACTGTGTTCAAATAGTGTTGTGCTACCTTTTATGCTGTGTTTACTTGCTGGAGTGGGAGTGAGGAGTGTGGATTCCTCCCACTCCCGTGTTTACTTCCTTAAAATAGGAAGGGAGTGGGAATCCCAGGCCCCACCCATTTTTGGAGTGGGGAGTGGGAGTGGGACTCCCATTGGGGGAGGTGAGAGTGGGAATCCACTCCCACCTCTCCCTTTTTTACCCTTTTATTTTTTTTAATTTAATATTTTATAATTAATAAAATAAAATAAATAATATTATGTTTATTTGAATAATAATATTATATTTATTTGAATAATAATATTATATTTAACTAAATAATAATTTGCATTGATTATAAGTTAAAATTATTTTAAAATAATATTATTATATTAATAGAGAATTAATAAATAAAATATTATTATATTTATTTTAAAAATAATAGTACTATATTTATTTAATATTAATAATAATAAATAGTTTATTCTAAGAAAATATTAATTTTTTACTAAATAATATTATATTATTATTTATATAATAATAAATTTAATATAATTATATTAAATAAAATAAGGTTTATATTAAAATTAATAATTTATTGTTCATAATTAAGAATATTAATAATTATAATAAATTTACAAATATAATAAAATAAATATTATTCATTAAATATATTTTTTATTAGTTTTGTAATTAAAAATTATAATTCTTTAAATAAGGATAAAATTGTAATTTAAAACTATTTACTCCCAATCCAAGACAAAATAAACACATAAATTAGATTATGATCTTTATTCCATACTTCCATTCTAGTGTAAGTAAACAACCTATTCCCACTCTCACTCCACACTCTCAATCCTAGGATTCCCACTCCTCAGGATTCCCAATCCAATCCAAAAAGTAAACGCTACCTTAATGAATTAAGCGATATGACATTGGTAACTAAAAGTCTTATGCACGTAAATTTCCGTTAGCCGGGATCTTCAAAAATGTTATTGGCATGGAAACAAGCCCCAAACAAATAGAATTCGCAACAAAGCGACCAAATATTCGATATCAGGTCACTCCACCGGCCATGTCTACAGCTGAGCTTGAACAAAACGTGGCAGCACAATCAACCGTAGATCTGGTGACGACTGCTCAAGCCATGCACTGGTTCTACTTGCCACAGTTTTACAATCAAGTTAGATGGGTACTCAAAAAACCCATCGTGTAATAGCTACATGGCGCAACATAGTCCCAGAAGTGAACGTATCCGTTGATGTAGTTTTCGAACCGTTTTACACCGTTTGATTCTGACCCGTTTTGGGAGCCACAAACAACGTAAGTTGGTGGACAGCAAGTATATGACCATTGATTTTCCATTTGAGCCTGTGGATGGAGCGGATAGTACGGGGCCGTTTGATCAGTTTGCTATAGAGGAAACTGATAAGCCAAGAAAGTCTCAACGTGTGCCCATCAAGAATTGCAAGTTCACTGTCTAAAAGGAATGAGTCAAGAATGCATGGAGCCGTTGAGGATTTAGTGGATTTAGTGGAGTGGTCAGCTTAGTCACGTGCAAGTTAAGGCTTAATCAAGTTCTGTTAGCAAGTATTTTGTTATTTTAATAGGTGCCGGCTTTATCTGGATTCAGTTACTGATTTTCAGTAGTTGTGACATTATTTTAGGAGGAGTCTGTTAGTCCTTTATGTATTTAAACTCAAGTATTATGCAGAATAAAGAAAAGAGTGAATTCAATAACAAATTCTTGTGGCTGATTCTCGCCCTAAGTAGAATCCTATTTACATACAAAACTAGGAAATAGAACCGCACTTCGTGCGGCTTTAAAAAAAAATTAATATTATTTTTTTATTACTTTGTAATTGATGAAATTGATAAAAAAATATGAATTATTTTTTTTAAAGATGACGCAGTCTTATAAAACTAATGTTATTTATGAAAGTTAATTATTTTTATTAACATTAAAAATATATATTCATGTGTATAGTTAAGTGTACACAACCTTTTCATCAATAAAAATTATGTTCACACTAATCAACTCTCCATTTTTCTTGGTATTAACAGACTCTCACATCTTACAAAGCCTAACCTTTATCATCCAACTATCTTTATCATTGTTTAACTCATAAAGAAAATAGTACTCCATGAAGCATACAATACTAAAAATTTAAATAAGTCAAAAAATAAAAACACAAGAACATTTCTAAAGAGGATGTTGGTTAAATAATAAAAAAAACTCAAACATAACAAATCTTAAATGCTTAATATTTATAGAGCTTGAAGAAGTCAAAAGATACTAAATAAAAGGTTGCATAATTAAATATGAGATTATGACATTAAAATTAGGTCATAGAGTATTGGTGAGGGAAGATGAAGGAACATTCCTTCTTATATTAATTAGTTGATGTATTTTAAACCACTAAAATTTAGTTGTTGGCTTAATAAAATAAATGAATGTTTCAAAACTTATAATTAATTTATTATTAATGGTTATATATTGTTGAATTTAAATAGAAAGAGGAAGAGACATGTAACCTTTTGTAATCTATTAATTATTTTATATTTTTAATATTTTGTAATGTAATTATTTTTTAATCTCAACCAATATATTAGATAATAAAAAATATAACAAGATGAGAAATAATAACGCCACAAATCTTAACTACTTAATATTTATAGAGTTTGAAGAAGTCAAAAGGTACTAAACAAAAGGTTGCATAATTAAATATGAGATTATAACATTAAAATTAGACCCTAATGGCATTGTTGAGGGAAGATGAAGGAACATTCATTCCTATAGTAATTAATTGATATATTTAATCCACAAAAATTTAATTGTTGGCATAATAAAATAAATAAATGTTTCAAGATTTATAATTAATTATTATTAATGGTTACATATTATTGAATTTAAATAGAAAGAGGAAGAGACATGTAATCTTTTATAATCTAATAATTATTTTTTATTTTTAATATTTTGTAATGTAATTATTTTTTAAAATCAACCAATCTATATATATATATAAAGCTAGGACTTGAGGAGGTGATGTAGCATCACCATTTTGCTTCTTTGTATATTCTCTATTATCTAATAAATAGAGAATTTTTTTTTTTAGATTTGGCTTTTCATCTTCTCATAATTAATTTGATTGCATTTAACTCATTTAATAAATAGTAACTTTATTAATATATATCATTCCTCATCTTTTTATATTTTCTATTATCTAAAATATTGGTGGATATTCTTTGTACTTTTTTTTCTCTTTCTATTTAAATTCAACAATATGAAATCATTAATAATAATTAATTATAAGTCTTTTGAAACATTTATTTATTTTATTATGCTAGCAATTAAACTTTAGTGGCTTAAAATACATGAATTAATTAACACAGGAAGAGAGGTTCTTTCATTTATAAAGTTAGGACTTGAGGAGGTGATGTGGCATCACCATTTTGCTTATTTGTATATTCTCTATTATCTAATAAATAGATATTTTTTTTTTAGATTTGACTTTTCATCTTCTCATATTTTATTTGATTGTATTTAACTCATTTAATAAATAGTAAATTTATTAATATATATCATTCCTCATCTTTTTATATTTTCTATTATCTAAAATATTAGTGGATATTCTTTGTACTTTTTTTTCTCTTTCTATTTAAATTCAACAATATGTAATCATTAATAATAATTAATTATAAGTCTTTTGAAACATTTATTTATTTTATTATGCTAGCAATTAAACTTTAGTGGCTTAAAATACATGAATTAATTAACATAGAAAGAGAAGTTCTTTCATTTATAAAGTTAGGACTTGAGGAGGTGATGTGGCATCACCATATCTCATCTTTGTATATTCTCTATTATCTAATAAATAGAGAAATTTTTTTTTTAGATTTAGATTTTCATCTTCTCATATTTAATTTGATTGTTATTACACAATAACAATTATGTAAAGATTTTAATGAGGCATATTCTTTGTAATGAACATCCAAGGGGGAGTGTTATGAATTTATTAAAATAAATGTAGATGTTCATAACATATATCTCTTAGTCTCCCCACTATCTCCCATTAGCAACCTTTAGCTTCCTTATAACTCCCACTATCTCATAAGGAATTATGATCCATAATTTTTCATTAATTCAATGGAGTGATTAATTTTTCATCTTCTCATCTTTTTATATTTTCTATTATCTAAAATATCTAAAATATTGGTGGATATTCTTTGTAATTTTTTTCTCTTTCTATTTAAATTCAACAATATGTAATCATTAATAATAATTAATTATAAGTCTTTTGAAATATTTATTTATTTTATTATGCTAGCAATTAAACTTTAGTGGCTTAAAAGACATGAATTAATTAACATAGGAAGAGAGATTCTTTCATTTTCCCTCAACAATGCCACTAAGGCCTAATTTTAATGCCATAATCCCATATTTAATTATGCAACCTTTTGTTGATTGTCTTTTGGCTTCTTCAAAATTTATTATGCTATTAATTAAACTTTAGTGCCTTAAAATACATCACCTAATTAACATAGGAAGAATGATGGATATTCTTTGTACATATTTCTTCCTCTTTCTATTTAAATCCAACAATATGTAACCATTAATAATAATTAATTATAAGTCTTTTGAAACATTCATTTATTTTATTATGCTAGCAATTAAACTTTAGTGGCTTAAAATACATGAATTAATTAACATAGGAAGAGAGGTTCTTTCATCTTCCCTCACCAATGCCACTAGGGCATAATTTTAATGCCATAATCTTATATTTAATTATGGGCCTAAATTTAATTTTAATAATTTTAATGTCTCTTCCTCTTTCTATTTAAATCCAACAATATATAACCATTAATAATAATTAATTATAAGTCTTTTGAAACATTCTTCAAATTTTATTATGCTATCAATTAAACTTTAGTGCCTTAAAATACATCAACTAATTAACATAGGAAGAAAGGTTCTTTCATCTTCCCTCAACCTCATCTTTTTATATTTTCTATTATCTAAAATATCTAAAATATTGGTGGATATTCTTTGTACATGTTTCTTCCTCTTTCTATTTAAATCCAACAATATGTAACCATTAATAATAATTAATTATAAGTCTTTTGAAGCATTCATTTATTTTATTATGCTAGCAATTAAACTTTAGTGGCTTAAAATACATGAATTAATTAACATAGGAAGAGAGGTTCTTTCATCTTCCCTCAACAATGCCACTAGGGCCTAATTTCAATGCCATAATCATATATTTAATTATGCAACCTTTTGTTGAGTGTCTTTTGGCTCCTTCAAATTTTATTATGCTAGCAATTAAACTTTAGTGACTTAAAATACATCAACAAATTAACATAGGAAGATAGGTTCTTTCATCTTCCCTCAACAATGCCACTAGAGCCTAATTTTAATGCCATAATCTCATATTTAATTATGCAACATTTTGTTTAGTGCCTTTTGGCTTCTTCAAGCTCTCTAAACACTAAATATTTAAGATTTGTTATGTTTAGTTTTTTTTAATTTATTTAATCAACACCCTCTTTAGAAAAATACTTGTATTTTTATTGTTTGATTTATTTGAATTTTTGGTATTGTGCTTCATGGAGTACTATTTTCTTCATGAGTTGAACAATGATAAAGATAGTTGGATGATAAGGGTTAGGTTTTGTAGGATGTGGGAGTCTACTAATACTAAAAAAAATGGAGAATTGATTAGTGTTGACATGATTTTTATTGATGAAAAGGTTGTATAAAAAATTCATTCTCCCATTGTTTTCTCTAATTTTTTTTTCCCAATTGTTTCACACTTAATGTAGTATGTGTTTTTTTTTCGTAGGAAAATCTAATGCATGCAACAATCAGGAAAACTTTAGTGACAAGGTTTAAGCACATGTTGAGTGAGGGTTCTTTGTACAATGTCAAGAATTTGAAAGTTGTTTCAACTACAGACGAGTACAGACCATTTTCAAATCAGTATAAGATTATTTTCTTGGTTATAACTTCTCTTAAGAGGTTAGAAGAAGGAACTGTCAAGATTCCGATTAATGGATTTCAATTCGTATCTCCGAATTTGATTGATTTACGTGTGAATGATAACACAATCCTCTCAGGTATTTTTTTAATTATTAATGTTTGTTAATTTTTAAGCGTATATTAGAAATTATTAATTCTTATGTTTTAACATGTTTATGTTATTTTTCCATAATATTACAGATGTTATCGGAAGTTTATGTGGTGTGGGTGATATTGAGATCGTTGGAGCTGGTTGGAAAAAAAGAGATATAAAAATTCTAACGGATTAGTAAGTTGAATATAATCAAGAAAACTACGACTTTATATTTTTTAGTTATTTATGTTATTTTTTAATTATTGGTTCTCTTTACATTACTAACTTTTGTTAATTTTTATGGATAACTCGGTAACAACAAAGATTACTTTATGGGGAAAGTTAGGGGAGATGTTTGATCCAAACTTGTACAAGAAAGACGAGGGTCCTTGTATTGTGATAGTAACTTCTACAACCATTAAAAAAATTCCAAGGTGATTATTTTATTTAGATCCCACTAATTAACATTTTCAAATGCAATGTGGCTGTTTTAATATTATACACAATTTTGGATTTTGTTCAAGTTTCGTTTTAGGTTACATTTGCTCTAAACAGGTGAGGTTAATTTCTCTGCCACAAGTGCAAACAAAATCTACATAAATCTTTAAATAGATTATGTAGCATCATTAATTGAAAGATTTTCTGCCATCTCCAACGTTGTGCAAGTTAGTAAAAGTCTTTACATGTATTTTAGTTATTTCTTTTATAATTCAACGCATTGCTAAGGATCCTCAATTACTAAATTTAATTTGGAACTTATCAACTACAAAAGGTATAAGGTCTGTACACTTAAACTATTCACGTTAATATATATTGTTAATTTTAACAAAAAAGTAGTTAACTTTCATAAATAACATTAGTTTTATAAGGCTGTCTCATTTAAAAAAAAATTAATTTATATTTTTTATCAGTTTTATCGAGTGTAAAGAAAAAAATTAATAATATTAAATTTATTTTCTAAAGCCGAGCGAAGCGCGGTTTTATTTCCTAGTTTATTAGATAATAGAGAATACAATAAGATGAGAAATAGTAATGTCACATCACCTTCTCTAGTCCCAACTTTATATATATATATATAGAGATATATATATATATATATATATATATATATATATATATATATAAATATAGATTTTTAATATTTTGTAATGTAATTATTTTTTAATCTCAACCAATATATTAGATAATAGAGAATAAAAAAAGATGAGAAATAATGATGCCACAAATCTTAAATATTTAATGTTTATTGAGTTTGAAGAAACCAAAAGACACTAAACAAAAGATTAAATAATTAAATATGAGATTATGACATTAAAATTAGGCTCTAATGGCATTGTTGAGGGAAGATGAAGGAACATTCCTTCCTATATTAATTAATTGATGTATTTTAAGCCACTAAAATTTAATTGTTGGCATAATAAAATAAATGAATGTTTCAAGACTTATAATTAATTATTATTAATGGTTACATATTGTTGAATTTAAATAGAAAGAGGAAAAGACATGTAATTATTTATAATCTAATAATTATTTTCTATTTTAATATTTTGTAATGTAATTATTTTTTAATTTCAACCAATTTATTAAATAATAGACAATATGAAATGATGAGAAATGGTGATGCCACATCACCTCTTGTAGTCCCAACTTTATATATATGTATAGATGTATAGATAGATAGATTAATTCATTTATTTTATGCCACTAAAGTTTAATTGCTAGCATAATAAAATAAATAAATGTTTCAAAAGACTTATAATTAATTATTATTAATTATTACATATTGTTGAATTTAAATAGAAAGAGAAAAAAGGTACAAAGAATATCCATCAATATTTTAGATATTTTATATAATAGAAAATATAAAAAGATGAGGAATGATATATATTAATAAAGTTACTATTTATTAAATGAGTTAAATACAATCAAATTAATTATGAGAAGATGAAAAGACAAATCTAAAAAAAAAATCTCTATTTATTAGATAATAGAGAATATACAAAGAAGCAAAATGGTGATGCCACATCACCTCCTCAAGTCCTAGCTTTATATATATATATAGATACAACAACTCTAACTGGGACCTATCAGAAACGATGGATTTGGAGAGTTAATTTACGTACATAAGGTCATGGTCTGCATATCAGACAGCTAAGGATAAGGATGTTGAGCTTTTGAATGAAAATGTGATGGGGAGTTACTTTACGTACATAAGGTCATGGGGTGTGTGTACGGCTAAGGATAAGGATATTGAGCTTTTGAATGAAAATGTGATGGGGAGTTACTTTACGTACATAAGGTCATGGGGGTGTGTGTGCGCGCGCGCACGCGCTCGTGTGAGAGAGAGAGAGAGAGAGAGAGAGAGAGGCGAAACGGCAGCGTGTCTCAACCTTGGAGATGTTAAGCATTTTCCTTATCATTATAATCCCAAATTCATTTGCTTGTCCTATCTACTTGAGATCACAAACGCATTAGAGAGAGAAATTATTAATGTTGGTAAAGAAGAAAAAAGTCAAACAATTTGGTCATTTTGATCGACCGATATTTGTTCTATTAACGAGTTTTAAAAAAGGGTGGGGTTATTTGAACCCACAAAAATACTCTCTCCACCTGATTTCTCAATACACCCATTGTGAAATTTTAAAAATCGCGTTTTTACTTTTAAGACCCATTAAATTTTAAATGTAATTCCAATTTACTCCTTTATTCATATTTCTTCTTTATTTTCAAACCCACGCATGAAGAATTCTTTTCCCCTTTCATTAAGACAAATTGTTGTTTACGAAAATTTAGAAGTAAAAATGGCGATAAAACTCTTTCAAATCATCTGAAAATTCAACAAAATTTTGAGTTGCTTGCCATCATTTGATTAAAGAGAAAAAAAGAAAAGAAAAAGAAAATTCATGTCGAGCTGCACAATAGTAAGATTTGAACAGGAAATGAAAATAATGTGATGTAAATACTGAAAAAGAGAAAATTCATTCTTTATCAACCCATGTATAAATTTTGTAACTTAAAAAACATGGAAAGATCAAAGGACTGTATTTGCGTAGCCTCTCCTCTTGCATCTGTGTCTTTACACCAAATGCATAATTAGGGGCACTGATTATCAGTAACTAGTTACCACAAACGCAAAGATTATACTTGAATACATAATTAATTAGCAAGTTTAATACCATGAAACTTTCTCTCTTACTTTGAATAAAAATTTATGAAAAGAAAATAGGCAGATTTATGAATCATAATAGGTTGGGTGTATATATTATTTTAATCTATTATCCTTTTAACTTTTGAGTAATTTCACTTAAGGCTATTAAAGTAATAAAAAAAATTACAGAAACATGGGTGTCAAGAGTACTATTCTGGGTTCCAATAGCCTTGCCCTTTAAAAAAATGGAGAGGTAGGTAAAAATTAACTTAATTTTTTAATCTTTATCTTCCTAAGTCAAATTCAAATGGCCAATCAAATAAAATTATTTGAAAACTACTCGATCAATTTCTGAGACTCTTTTTGATGGACTACATTGATAGTTATTCATCCAAATAATATTATCCAATGACTTATTTGCAATAGCATGGCTCTCTTCCTTTTCTAAGTACCTTCTCACTTGTAAATCTAAATTATTCGAAATTAAGAAATTAAGGTATCTCGACAAATTCTATTCCAGGATCCTGTACTTTATTAAAGTCCGAAAAAGCTATTTATTAAGTCGCGGGGTTTAATAACATTATGCCAATAATATTATTAAACCACACGATTTAATAACTTTCACAAACATTACACTATTATACCCCACGACTTAATAGCTTTCTTAGACTTTAACAAATTCAGGATCTTGTACTCGAATGTGTGTGTGTGTGTGTATAAAGTCTCAATCTGGTCCAGAATCCAGTACTTCATTAAAGTTTGCACGGCTTAATAGTTTTCACATACATTACACTATTAAACTCCGCAATTTAATAGGTTTCCCAAATTTTAACAAATGTAGGATTCTGAACTGGAACATTTCAAAACACACACACACACACACACACACACATATATATATATATATATGAAGTACCAACCAACAAAATGACATCTATATAAAAAAAAAAAAAAAAAAAAAAATCCTACACGTCATAATTCTATTAGCTGATTGTACCTAAAATAAAGGCACATAAAATTTTCACCCATAAATTTTACCACATAATGCAGCCCACACGTTGTTTCCGTCCATTTACAGCTAGTTTATTGCATCTTCTTTAGGCCCTCATGCATGTTCCGTTTGTATCGTAGGCACCCACTTTGCAACAAGAAACCAAGAGCTATAGCAAAGGATCCGCCGTTGTTTTTTTCTTTTAAATGTGATTAAAGCAGGTTTAGTTTTCACCATTCTTGAAGCATATATAGGCATATCCTCTGATTTCATAATCTTCATCACACCGAAAATTTTCTGAATACTTAACCTTGCTTGCATAAAGATAGCAGATCAATTATTTATTTAGCAGGCAAAGCAATATGCCGAAGGTAGGCCAAGTTATCCAGCAGAATTGTTCCAATTCATCGCCTCTAAAACACCCCATCACGACCTTGTATGGGATGTAGGCACAGGAAGCGGCCAGGCTGCCAAACCAGTATGTGTATGATATTCTACCGCATCATTAAAACTAAAATTCTCTAGTGATTTGAGTTATTAAATTAAGCAAAAATAATAATAATGAAAATAATAAAGAAATAAATTTTGATCATAAATAAATAACAATGCATGTAAGGTAAAACGTTTTTAAGCTTCACCTGATCGATCAAAAACTACCATTTTAGTTGACCTAGTTAGTGGGAATGGAGACCTCTCACTTTAGTGCCATTGGCCCAACTAAAATTTTCATACTTTTTCTATCGCTTCTTATATTTTATAATTTCTCAATTGTACGTCTTCAGCTTGCAAAAATCTACAAGAATGTCATTGCTACAGACACAAGCCCAAAACAGCTAGAATTCGCAATAAAGCTCCCCAACATTCGGTATCAACTTACTCCTCCAACCACAATCGAGTGTAGATCTAGTGACAATCGCTGCAGCACTTCATTGGTTTGACTTGCCTCAATTTTACAAACAAGTAAAATGGGTACTCAAAAAACCTAATGGAGTAATAGCCGCATGGACCTACACCATGCCCGAAATCTAATAGGGGTCCCAGTCAAAACTAGCAGAATTGACAAAGTAAATTGCTTGTTCTTCTTTGGGCGAGAACTACCTCAAATAATGTTTTTGGAATAAAAATCTGATGATCTTATTATTGAATAAAAGAGCTTATTTATAGTCTAATACAAAACTAATTTCCTTAGCCGTGAAACAAGGCTTGAACAAAGCTAGCTAAATCAAGTCGTTAACAACATCTCAACAACCTGACTATTATTCCAAAACAAATACTTGCATGAAAGATCTCCTCCAAATAAGCAACGGTTAATTTGAAGAAGTCAGCTCCAGATCATCACCTCAAACGTTGCATGGCTAATGACGTGCCCATGCATATTCCTAGCAACGAATAATTTGAAGAAGTCAACTCCAAATCATCATCTCAAAGGTTGCATGGCTAATGACGTGCCCATGCATATTCCATGTACTTGCTGTTGGGCTTGGCTACACGATTAGTTCTGCGTAGCTTCTTATCAAAATCAATGAATCCGTAGGAGCAGTTTTCAAACCATTTGACACCGTTGATCGTGAGCCATTTTGGGAACCACAACGTAAATAGGTGGACAACAAGTACATGAGCGTTGATTTTCCGTTTGAGCCTGTGGACGGGGTGGATAATACGGGGCCGTTTGATCAGTTTGTTTAGAGAAGGTGATGGATTTAGATGATTACTTCACGTTCATGCGGTCATGTTCAGGTTATCAGACGGCTAAGGACAAGGGTTTTGAGCTTTTGACAGATAATGTGATGGATAATTTTAAAGTTGCTTGGAATGAAGTGTCAAAGGCAGCCATCTAGATGGTTTAAAGCAGCCATCTAGATGGTCAGCATCCATGTTGTTCAAAGAAGAGGAATTTTGCAGCAAGTTGGAAAGGAAAAGGAGCACACGGGTTTGACATTTAAAAGAAGAAAAAAGAACGTAAAAATAATATAGAATTGCTGCATAGTGCCAAAGCTTTCTCTATAAATAGAAACGAAGAGAATGAGCAAAGGCATTCCATTCAGAGAGCAATTTAGGGAGTTGAGAGAGAGTTCAAGAGCTTGCATTTATAAGCTCTTGTTACAGTGATTGAGAGAGTTTGGGTGTATTGGGGTTTTGGGTAGTGAGCTAAAATACTACAATACTTGTAACTCCTTTTCACTAGTAAAATATTTCCTTCTGTCTTCGCCCGTGGACATAGGCTAAAAGCCGAACCACGTAATTTCTTGTGTCCTCTATTGTGCTTGTTCTTTATTGTTTCTACCAATTTCAACTTAGCTGCGTGTCTGCTTTACCCACCAATTTCCTAACAGTGGTATTAGAGCTATTGGTTGTATTTTTTGGAGTTGGGTACTGTTCACTAAGGGGTACTATTCACATATACGGTACTGTTCACGTATACGATACTATTCACGTATACGGTACTGTTCACGTATACAGTACTATTCACGTGAAACGGTGGAAGTGATCCAAGAATTTTACGGTGCAAACCAGAGAATAGTGGTGTGAGTAAAAGCAACTGTGTGGTTTTGTACATGTCTAGGAAAGTTCTGTCACAAAGGCGATAAGAGCTTAAGGAGTCTGGGTTTTAAGTGGGACCATTGTGACCCCTCCAGTCTTTCCTGGGAACTTTCCTGGTGTGCATTCTCACACATACTCACAACTATTCAAGGTGGTACACTAGCTTGTGTGCGGTATTTATCAACAAAATGGCGGCAAAGTATGAAATTGAGAAGTTTAACGGAAATAATTTTTCGTTGTGGAAAATGAAGATGAAAGCTGTATTGAGGAAAAATAATTGCTTGGCAGCAATTGGAGAAAGGCCCATGGAGATAACTGATGACAAGTGGAACGAGGTAGACGGCAACGCCATTTCTGATCTACACTTGGCACTTGCAGACGGAGTATTATCCAGTGTGGCAGAGAAAAACACAGCGAAGGAAATTTGGGATACTCTCACAAAATTGTACGAGGCCAAGTCACTACACAACAAAATTTTCTTGAAGAGGAAACTTTATACTCTTCGAATGGTGGAATCTACAATGGTGACCGACCACATCAATACCTTGAAGACTCTATTTTCACAACTCACAACGTTGGGTCATAATATAGAGGAAAATGAACGTGCAGAGCTTCTACTTCAAAGTCTACCAGATTCGTATGATCAACTCATCATCAACCTGACAAACAACAATCCAGCGAACAGTCTAGTTTTTGACGATGTTGCAGCCTCCGTATTAAATGAGGAGAGCAGGCGGAAAAATAAGGAAAACAGACAAGCAAGTTCGCAGCAAGCGGAGGCGCTATCGGTGACGAGAGGGAGATCAATAGAACGTGGCCCCAGTGGGAGTCACAATAATGGTAGATCAAAATCCAGAAGTAAGAAGAATGTTAAATGCTACAACTGTGGCAAGAAAGGACACGTCAAGAAAGAGTGTTGGAGTAACCAGAAGAGAAAAGAGGGCAAAGAACCTAAGTCATCAAATGCTCAGGGGTGTGTAGCAAGTACCTCGGATGATGGCGAAATTCTCTACAGCGAAGCAACAACTGTTTCAGAAGGCAGAAAACGACTTTATGATATCTGGCTTATAGACTCAGGAGCTACCTGGCACATGACCTCTCGGAGAGAATGATTCCACACATATGAACCTATCTCAGGAGGATCTGTATATATGGGTAATGATCATACCTTGGAGATCGCTGGTATTGGTACTATCAAAATAAAAATGTTTGATGGTACAATTCGCACAATTGCGGAGGTACGACATGTCAACGGCCTGAAGAAAAATCTATTGTCTTTGGGACAAATGGATAGTCATGGGTACAAAACTCATGTGGAGAATGAAATTATGAAGGTCGTTAAAGGCGCGCTTGTATTGATGAAGGCAGAAAAGATCGGTGCTAATCTATTCATGCTTAAAGGAGAAACACTACAGGAGGCTGATGCGTGTGTCGCATCAAATGGAGAAGAGTCAACAATGATGTGGCATCTCAAACTTGGCCACATGTCAAAACAAGGTTTGAAGATTCTCTCTGAGCGAAAATTGCTTCCGGGGCTCAAATCGGTAAGTTTACCATTTTGCGAGCATTGTGTTACTAGTAAGCAGCATAGATTAAAATTTAGTAGATCTATTGCTAGAAGTAAATGCATTCTAGACTTAATTCATTCTGATGTTTGGGAATCACCGGATATATCCATGGGAGGTGCAAAGTACATGGTGACCTTCATTGATGATTATTCCAGAAGATGTTGGGTGTATCCAATTAAGAAAAAGTCAGATGTATTTCCAGTATTTAAAGAATACAAAGCGCGGGTGGAACTTGAATCTAGTAAAAAGATCAAGTGCTTCAAGACGGATAATGGTGGAGAGTATACAGACGGCGAGTTTCTTGCTTTCTGTAAGCAAGAAGGTATTCAGAGGCAGTTCACGGTGGCATACACTCCTCAACAAAATGGAGTGGCAGAGCGGATGAACAGAACTCTTACAGAAAGAATAAGAGCTATGTTGAGGACTGTTGGTCTACCCAATTCATTCTGGGCAGAAGCAGCCAAAACTGCTTGTTATATAGTAAATCGATCGCCATCTACAGCTATTTGGCTAAAGACAGCAATGGAGATGTGGACTGGAAAGCCAGCTGATTATTCCTACCTACATGCATTTGGATGTCCTGTGTACGTGATATACAATGCCCAAGAAATAACAAAGTTAGATGCAAAATCTAGAAGATGTATCTTCTTGGGGTATGCTGATGGAGTAAAGGGGTATCGTCTGTGGGACCCCACTGCCCACAAGATCGTCATCAGCAGAGATGTTATCTTTGTAGAAGATCAATTGCAAAGGAGAGATGAGGATGATGGCACTCCAAAAGAAAAGTCAGAGATCGTGCCAGTATATGTGGAAAATAATCTAGAAGATTCAGATTCTTCTGAAGCAGCACCAGAGCACGAGGAACAAGAACCAGTCGAGTCCGAGGCTCAAGAAGTTCGTCGGTCAACTCGTGAGAGACGACCACCAACATGGCACTCGGAGTATATCACAGAGATCAACGTTGCATACTGTCTTCTAACAGAGGATGAAGAGCCTTCAACTTTCCATGAAGCTTTAGAAAGCTTAGATATTGCTTTGTGGATGACAGCAATGCAGGAAGAAATTGAAGCTCTACACAAGAACAAAACATGGGAACTTGTACCACTACCACGTGGAAGAAAAGCCATTGGAAACAAATGGGTCTATAAGATCAAGCGTGATGGCAATGACCAAGTGGAGCGGTATCGTGCAAGATTGGTGGTGAAAGGATATGCTCAGAAAGAAGGTATTGACTTCAACGAGATATTTTCGTGTTAGAATAGTCTTGGCAATGTGTGCTACATTTGACCTACATCTAGAGCAGTTAGATGTGAAAACTGCATTTCTTCATGGAGAACTTGAAGAAGAAATATATATGCTCCAACCAGAAGGTTTTGCAGAAACAGGAAAGGAGAACTTGGTTTGCAGGTTGAACAAATCTCTTTACGGTCTCAAACAGGCGCCGAGGTGTTGGTATAACAGATTTGATTCCTTCATCATAAGCCTTGGATACAACAGACTCAACTCAGACTATTGTGCATATTACAAGAGGTTTGAAGATAATGATTTCATTATTTTACTATTGTATGTGGATGACATGTTGGTAGCAGGTCCCAACAAAGATCGAATCCAAGAATTGAAGGCACAGTTGGCTAGGGAGTTTGAAATGAAGGACTTGGGACCAGCAAACAAGATTCTAGGGATGCAAATTCACCGAGACAGAAATAACAGGAAGATTTGGCTTTCGCAGAAGAATTACTTGAAGAAAATCTTGCGACGCTTCAACATGCAAGATTGTAAGCCAATTTCTACCCCACTTCCTGTTAATTTCAAATTATCCTCAAGTATGTGTCCTAGTAATGAAGCAGAGAGGAAGGAGATGTCTCGAGTACCGTATGCATCAGCAGTGGGAAGTTTAATGTTCGCTATGATATGTACAAGACCGGACATTGCACAAGCAGTGGGAGCAGTCAGTCGATATATGGCGAATCCTGGTGGAGAGCATTGGATAGCTGTGAAGAGGGTTCTGAGATACATCAGAGGAACCTCAGATGTTGCATTATGTTATGGAGGATCAGAGTTTACTGTCAGAGGCTATGTAGATTCAGATTTTGCAGGAGACCTTGATAAAAGGAAATCCACTACTGGTTATGTGTTTACACTTGCGGGAGTAGCTGTAAGCTGGGTTTCGAAACTGCAGACCGTTGTGGCTTTATCTACAACAGAAGCAGAGTACATGGCAGCTACACAAGCTTGCAAGGAAGCTATTTGGATACAAAGGTTATTGGAGGAGCTCGGGCACGGACAAGAGAAAATTTTTGTATTTTGTGACAGTCATAGTGCCTTGCACATTGCAAGGAATCCAGCCTTTCATTCCAGGACAAAGCACATAGGAGTCCAGTATCACTTCGTTCGTGAAGTAGTGGAAGATGGAAGTGTGGATTTGCAGAAAATCCATACCAAGGAGAATCTAGCAGATGTTTTGACCAAGCCGATTAATACTGATAAGTTTGTCTAGAGTAGATCCTCTTGTGGCCTAGCAGAAACGTAGGCAACATGTTTATGGCGAAGCAGAAAGGATGGTGTGGAGATTGATTGCTTCTCAATCTAATCTCCAAGTGGGAGAAATGTCAAAGGCAGCCATCTAGATGGTTTAAAGCAGCCATCTAGATTTTAAACCATCTAGATGGTCAGCATCCATGTTGTTCAAAGAAGAGGAATTTTGCAAGTTGGAAAGGAAAAGGAGCACATGGGTTTGACATTTGAAAGAAGAAAAAAGAACGTAAAAATAATATAGAATTGCTGCATAGTGCCAAAGCTTTCTCTATAAATAGAAACGAAGAGAATGAGCAAAGGTATTCTATTCAGAGAGCAATTTAGGGAGTTGAGAGAGAGTTCAAAAGCTTGCATTTATAAGCTCTTGTTACAGTGATTGAGAGAGTTTGGGTATATTGGGGTTTTGGGTAGTGAGCTAAAATACTACAATACTTGTAATTCATTTTCACTAGTAAAATATTTCCTTCTGTTTTCGCCCGTGGACGTAGGCTAAAAGTCGAACCACGTAATTTCTTGTGTCCTCTATTGTGCTTGTTCTTTATTGTTTCTACCAATTTCAACTTAGCTGCGTGTCTGCTTTACCCACCAATTTCCTAACATGAAGTGGCCAAAGTCAAAAGGTTGCTCGGTTTCCAATTTATTTGAGAATTGGAAAAGTAGGAAATTAGTTTATTTATTGCCCACACAACCTAAGTCTTTAACAAGGCTGCTCCTTACTACTGAATCTAAACCTCAACCTCAAGAAATTAATAATATATAGTTGATTTAGATCTTATTTAGAATTAAGGTGAAGTAATTTAAAAGTCATTGTGGATTAAAAAAATTAAAGTTTAACAAAACTGGTGTAACATAATATATTTAATATTCAAAATAGTTTGTAATTCTTATAAATATCTTGACATCAGTGATATTTTTCTTATGATTGATTTTCGAAAAATAATTGTGTTTAATATTCAAAATAAATTGTAAAGCATGTATTCAAAATAAATTATAAAGCATGTATTATTTCATTTATTATTATTTTTCTTCATCGTTTACTTGATTATACAAGTGGCTAATTAAATAAAACTACTTAAAAATTAAGTTTTTTTCTTTTTGGCTAACATGCATGCACATGTTTTGAAACGAGTTGTGACTACTGCTGAAATAGGACCTTTGGGCAAGTCTACATACGTATACATTTAATCCTCTTAGGGGGTTTTTGAACCCCTAATTACGTGCAATGCAACCCCATGTTTGGTGCAGTAAGTGGTTGCATTGTGATGCATAATAATGCACCTCAATTTAGCTAATGGGGTAGTGGCAGCATTAGTTATTTTTATTAATAATAATAACAAATAAATATAAATTTTTAGTTTAATACAAAATTATATAATTTAATTTTTATTTTATTTTATTTTTACATTATAATAATTTATATAAATTAATAAATTTATTATTTATTATTCAATAATATTATATTATATTTTAATGTTTATTATATTAAAAATATAACTAAGTAATATATTATTTAATTATATTATAATAATTAATATATGAAATTGATTAATATTTAATAAGTTAATATAACTAATAAGTACTTAAATAATATATAAAAATATAATATAATATTACATTATTTAATTATATTACAATAATTAATATATAAAAATTAATTATTTTTAAATAATTTAATATAACTAATAATAAATATTTAAATTTGAATAATATTAATTTAAAATTAATAGTAATATAAATAATTATATAAAATATTATTACATATATTACAAAAATTTTACTTAAATTATTTAACACCATTCATTTTATTAGTGAATATGTTACAAGTACTATTGCATCACCTTATTAATTTTATAATTATCTTATGGTATGTACAAACTTTTATTCTATCATCCTAAGATGACTTTTGAACTAATTTTGTTGGTTTTAACTATTTATTTATATTGTGATATTATCTAGAGATTATTTGATTAAATTATTTGCTTCATTCTTTATTTCACAGGTTATGTATTTGGACAATAATGAAAATAAATCTTATGCTGCTGAAATTTTAAGGCCATAAGCTTCGATTTTTATGAAAAATTATTATATTTTTTTAATATTTATGTTGAAAAATAATGTTAAATTTCTACAATTTAAGAGTTCTATATTTAGTATTTTTCTAAGTACTTATAAATATTATTTTCTAAATATTTAATTAAAATTAATACAGTATAGTACAACACCAAACATAATATAATTAAAAATTAATACAGTACAGTGTAACACAAAACGTTGTACAATCAAACAAATTATTAATTTAAAGACATTATCATTATTACCATTTATATTAAAATAACGAAACAAAAGAAATATTATTAATAAATAAAAATACTTTTTTAGTTATCAATTATTATATATACATAATAAAAAATATTATATATCTTTATTTACAAATGTGCTAGTAAATTTTGTTCAATATTATGTCTCTTTCAGTTATTTGTATTCTTACCACAATCACTATTAAAAATAAATTTTAGCAAAATTTAACTAATTTATTGTTAATTATTTCTATAGTATAACCAACAAAAATTGTTTTAAAAATTATGATAGAGAAATGATAGAGTCACAATCATCTTATAAAAACTAATATGGCATTAGGAGATTGATTGTATAAAATGATCATGGGTCCACATAACAAAAAAATAATAATTATCACTTTTCAATCAATATCTTCATGTTATATCAATTTGTAAATATTAATTTACATAAAATTATTTGTGCTCTATTATTATGGGTTATAATATTATCAAACTCGCCACAGAAAACCTTAGAACTTAAACATAAGTTCTATTGATGATGAACACAAGACATGGACCAAATATTTTACTTCTCACAAGTTCCTCCCGGCGAATATGACTACCATGCGTCCCCAAAATATAATGCCAAGAATCACTTCATTATTTTAATGAAGTGAGAAAAGAAGTCTTGTTGAGAAAAGATGTCTTGTTGCTTCATTACTTTCCTCATCCACAATGGGCATCTCCCTATATTGTTACAATTTTATGGAATGTTCGGAAGCGGGTGGCAACTACAGTACACTACTAGAAAAATGGTCTTTACTGACTTTAGAATAGTGTCAGAAATTACTTTTACTGACACTTGTTAATTGTATCAGTAATCTGGGAGTCAGAAAAATAATGACACTTGAAAGTGGTGTCAGTGATTACTATTACTATAGTATCACTAAAATAATAACACCATGGTATCAAAATATTACAATACTATATTAGTATTTGTGATTACTGTTACTATAGTATCACTACTTTATTTATTATTTAAAAAATAATTATATAAAATGACATGTTGCCCATTGATTTGTTGATAGAATTAAAAGGTTGTGAGAAATAAGAACAAAAATCAATTTATATATCAAAACCTTTCATAACATTTAAATATTATCAATATATATTACACAATCCAAATACTTCAATACACAAAGACGTCTTATTACAAGACATCTTATTCTTATAATTGAATAATCTTAACTGCTATTATCCAATCAAATTCCTTCTACTCGTAGCTGAATTTAAGGGCTAAATTTACCAAATCTAAAAGCTAAATTTAGAAGGATTATTATTTTTCACTCCATGAACATAAGTACTGCGATCATGCATTATCACAGACAGCTTCTTCATTCACGGACAACTTCTTCATTCGATGAATTTGATGGGTTAGGGATATAAGTTGAAGAAGAAACACTTTAAACATATTAATCATATCTGCAAACAAATAAAAGAAAAAGGAAAAGAAATTGGTTGCCAAATTCCAACAGTTGCAAAATAAATTAACAAGCAATACAGAGACAAAATTTAATAGAAATAAACATATTTTGCTCGAAAACAAAAAAATTCATAAGCTATGAACATATCAACTCAATTATCTTAAAGGAAAATTAGAGAATAAGAATGTTCTAACTCATTTGATTAGAAATAAGGTAGAATATATTTAACTATAGATATAAATAAAAAAAAAAGGTGATGATGAATTCATTCTCTTATATATATATGAATAAGAGAGAGTGAGATAGCAAATTATAGCATTCAAGTTTTTAGTATAACATCTAGTTTCAAGAAAGTGTGTTTATTTCTCATTATATAAAAAACAATGATTTTCCAGCTAAAAAAAATTCATAATAAAATTTAATATCTAATACAACATAATGCAATTAGTGTCAACTCATTCCAAATTACTCTACTAGAATAATAAAACATTTCAGCCATTGTATTGATGGAGCTACTAATCCAGAATATTCACAATAAATATAGAGTTCAAGGCAATTAAGAGATGTACCTCTTAAAGCTATGCATATTCTCTATCTTTCTAAGGCAATCTTTAATTCATATAGTTCCACCCCCTTTGAATTCACAAACCAAGACTTTACATGTTGATAAATGGCTGGTTGAATTTGATCAAACGAGCAAGTACTTCTCTGATCTTAAAAAAAAAAAAGCTTTTGATTATTCCAGCAAACACCATAGTCCATAATCACCAAAAAAACAAAATGTAGAGTTTGATATTATTAGCCTCAGTCTCTTTAATTATTTTACTGTTTGAGTACATTCAAAAGTAGAGGCCTAATTTGAATTTCTTTTACTGAACAGATAACCCCATAATTAACCACATGGTGTTCCTAATCAGTTTTGGTCATCAAAGTGATATGAACACAACTATTAATGTAATTTACTATAAATTCGTTTGCATATTCAATTGTCCATATATGTAAGTATGTTAATGATATTTGTTAACAAGACAAGATTATTAAATAACCAAAGCGAATGACAATATATTATTATTTATTTCTATTTTTCCTTCATATATATTAATAAAATATGTCATTAAGAAAAGAAAATAAACTATCAATGAAATTCCAGCACTTGCTTAACAATGAAATTCGTAACATAAACAATCATGCAGGTAATAAGAACTGACCTTATAAAAAAGTTTGCAGCTTGTTGAGTCACCCGAATGGCGTCCTCTGTGTGTGGAATTGCTTTTGGCCCCCATTCAAAAGCATTTTTCTGCAGCATATTTGGTCAGTCTTTTCCTCTAAACAGAATCAGTTGCATTACTAAGAAATTTGTTTAGGAAATACCTGACTTGGAGAAACAGGATGAATACAAAAAAAATATTTTCTCATAGACCACACAGAAACAGAGCTTGACCAGAAAGATGTAACACATGACATGAATACCAAAAAAAAATTGTAGCTTGGCCTGAAATCAAATCATCTTGAGAGAAATAAATAGTGTTGCCAGACAGCTTGTCCACAACATCACACACATCTAGAGTTTAGCACACAAATGTCGCTCAAAAGGTTTGATTAACCAGATCAGTCTGCCATATTAAGCTTATCAATTTTGTAAATGGGGTGCAGCTAAAATCACTGTTAAGAGCATTGAAGTTAATACCTCTGGATGCCATTGGAAGGCGGTCACAGGATAGTTATAAGCTTGCACTGTCGAGACATAGACCTGATAATGATTAATAACAGAAGTTAGAATTGATAACACTGGATAAATTGCCATTAAAATATCAAGCATTCAGGCATATATCCTGAGTCTGTGTTTATATATAAAATAAATTCAACAAAGGAATATTTACTTTTGTACCTTATTATATTCATCCACGCTTGTTGTCAAGATCTTAAAAAACTTAGCTAGCTCCTGGTTTGCTTGCATTCTTTCAGGTGAAATGCCATACTGTTGTAATGGTACAACACATAAAATTTCAGATCAACCAAATTATTTACTCAATCATCCATAATAATTTAATAAATCTAAACATTTTTAGAGTCCATTGTCTCCCAAAATTGAAGTGCACTGATCTAAGGAATCAATTGTACAAGAAGTCCATATAAATGGAATTCTTCCATGAATCAAAGAGGCTCACGACAAAGCAGGATTTCCAAAAAAGCTCGCTTATTAGACCCAACACTTTCATTGAGCTAGATATTCATGAGTGACTAGCATTATTACAGAAGATGAAGGAAATTAAAACAGAGAATTGAATCTAACAATAAAAAGATGGTTGTTTTAGAACATAAAGCTTAACACATTTTTAAGAAATTGAATCTAGGTACACAAATGCAAAGCAAGTTAACCGTACGTGAAGCACAATTTTCTTACATGGTGGTTTTGCATAACCAGGCAATCCGTACTCAACTTCTTAAGGAGCTCCGGGGAAATCTGCAAAATGTGCACGAGTATCACGTTGCGAAATCATGTCATTCTGGAAGCTTAATACCAAGAAGAAAATAAAACAATCTGGATTAAGCTGCAAAAAATGTTAAAGACGGCATGGAATCTTTTTCTTACTCATGACAAGACTATCCAGAAACTTTTGGATCTTGTGTACAGCTTCATTATCAATATTGAGTCAAAGTGTTTGAAAATCAAAAAATGGTAAGCATGCTGAGAAAGTTAGATGTGAAGAGGCTCCTAGCATCATTAATTGTAACAACATAAAAATCAATTAAAGAGCAATGAAAACTATGTACCTTTGGAACAATGTTCCTTCAATATTAATGTTTTTGACGAATTGGAGGGTAGATGCCTGATTTGCTCCATCAAATGTTTCCAGAATGTTTCTGTCCTATTGTTGAGGAAGAGAAAAAAGTAAAAATAAAAATAATGAACAGCAAAAGCAATCAGCAATGCCGGAAAGAGTACCATCATATTATAATCGTTGTAAGCAGTAAAAGACATTTTTCTTACACAAGAGACAAACTAAAAGCATACAGTAAAGCCATAAGAAGCACACACGTAATATGCATACAAAATCCAAATTGAAATTGAACAGCAGGATATTAATCAAGAGATGAACAAAACATGTTTCAAGCCTAAAATAAGCACAAGTTAATCAGACACAAAATTGGAAAGCTACGCTAACCAACCAGAAAATCAAAACGGGTGAAGGGTGAAAAATTACCTCGCTAACGATCATTGATAAAAGTTCAAAGCCTAAGCAAATGGCATATACGGATGAGCAAAATGTGGAGATCTAAAGCGGGTCTTGTGAGCTTGTGGCATAGCGGCATGGTGGATGTTTTGCATAATGTAGATCGTTAGGGTTTCGTATGGTATGGGTCTTAGAATTTGAGCAGTGGTGTTAGGATTTCTTATGGCATGGACCCTTGAATTTTAGGGCTCGAAGAAGAGAATTTTTAGAGGTATGAAGAAGAAGAAGGATATCGCCAGAGAGATGAGGCGGCTGGCCATGGATTTAGGAGTTAGGGAATTTTATGTTTATGTTGATTTAGGGTTTTTTGCTTTTCCTTTTATGTTATTGTTTTCTATATTAATTTAATTTGATAATTTCAACATGTTCAACACAAACTAATTTATGAATTTGACCTGGTGGTTTGTTGGTTGAACATAAAGCACTTTAGTTTTGGGTCCTAGGTTCGAGTCGCAACTAAAACAAAAATAGATTTTTTTTTTTGTTTCTGATACCTTAGTGTCGACGATCTCTGATGTTTAATCTACAAACACCATAGAATCAGTAATTAGTGACACTTGTTTGTTAAACACGGAAAATAACTCAAATATATGTAATTACTGATACTTTTTAGAAAAGTGTCACAAGACAAGTATGAGTAAAAGTTATTTTTCTAGTAGTGGTACATGCATAAAAAATTACTATTTGATTAAATAGAGTGGATCCAATGGTTGAGATTCATCTTAGTGTTAAATAATAAAAAAAATTGCAAGAAATGGAAACCTGTAAAACCGGTAACTTGAAACTTTGGACCAATAAATATGAAACACATACCATTAATCTTGATATTAGGACCATTAAACTTAAAACCAAAGTAACTTGAAACTTTGGGCAATGAACATGAAACTTGGGATCATAAACTTGCAATCCTAAGAATCATACAAATCATAGACCAATAAATATGAAACAACTACCATTAATCTTGATATTAGGACCATTAAACTTGAAACTAAAGTAACTTGAAACTTAGGGCAATGAACATGAAACTTGAGATCATAAACTTGCAATCCAAAAATACATACAAATCATGGACCAATAAATATGAAACAACTACCATTAATATTGATATAAGGACCATTAAACTTGAAAATAAAATAGCTTGAAACTGAGAACAATGAACATAAAACTTGAGTTCATTAACTTTCACCCCTGAAAATCATGCAATTAATGGACCAATAAACACGAACATCTACCTCTAACTTGATACTGAGACCATTAAACTTGAAACTAAAGGAACTTGAGATTGAGAGCAATGAACATGAAACTTGGAACCATTAACTTGCAACCCTAAAAAATCATGTAATTAATGGACCAATAAACATGAAACATTTACCGTTAACTTGATACTAGGACCATTAAACTTGAAACCACAAAGAACTTGAATATGAGAGCAATAAACATGAAACCTGGGGTCATTAACTTGCAACCCTGAAAATCATGTAATTAATGGGCCAATAAACATGAAACACCTACCGTTAACTAGATATTAAGACCATTAAACTTGAAACTAAAAGAACTTGAAATTGAGGGCAATGAATATAAAACTTGCAATTATTAACTTGCAACCTTAGAAATCATGCAATTAATGGACCAATAAATATAAAACACCTATTGTTGACTTGATACTGAGATCATTAAACTTGAAATTAAAGGAACTTAAAACCGAGGGCAATAAACATGAAACTTGTAATCATTAACTTGCAACCATGGAAATCATGCAATTAATGGACCAATAAAGGCAAAACACTTACTGTTAACTTGATACTGGGACCATTAAACTTGAAATCAAATGAACTTGAAACCGAAGACAATGAACATGAAACTTGCGATTATTAATTTGCAACCTTGAAAATCATGCAATTAATGGACCAATAAAGGCGAAACACTTACTGTTAACTTGATACTGGGACCATTAAACTTGAAATCAAATGAACTTGAAACTGAAGACAATGAACATGAAACTTGCGATTATTAACTTGCAACCTTGAAAATCATGCAATTAATGGACCAATAAACACGAAACACTACCGTTAATTTGATATTGGGATCATTAAACTTGAAATTAAAGGAAATAAAAACCGAGGGCAATGAATATGAAACTTGGAATCATTAACTTGCAACCCTGAAAATCATGTAATTAATGAATCAATAAACACGAAACACATATCGTTAACTTGATACTACTACCATTAAACTTAAAACTAATTTTTTATTATTTTAAAAATAATTTTTTATTCTTATCTGGCCTTTATTTTAAAATATTTATTATATTTATGTATTATATTATTTCATAATTTTTTAATCGTTTAAGGAGCAACCGGTTACTCCAAGTTTTTTTTTTTTTTAATATTTGGCTGCCAAGTGGCAGCTAAACAATGGCAACAAATTTTTTAATTTTTTTATTCCTTGCATGTACGTGATACATGCATGTATTGTAGCAAAGGCCTCAAAAGAGAGCGTGACAAAGACAAATCCCATTAGCCATCCTATTATTATTAAAATTCCTTACAGCAAAGGACCAAAATGTAAAGACAACTTGGACCAGTATCTAAACAAATTGAATTAAAAATAAAAGGGGGCTAGTCTGTATCTTGTTGAAAAAGGAAGATTTCGGGTCAAAATTGAATACTTTCAGAAGTTCTCCAAGTCCAAGTTGGCTTCCCCAGATAAACCCCAACAAATTAATTTTTAATTAAAATTTGCCTTTTTGTCTGCTTCATGAAATTCTAAAATCTATATAAAGAAGAAACGAAATGAGTAGATTTATCTCAATTCTAAAAAATTCTCAATACTTATATTTAGAAAAACAGAAAGATGGCAGAATTGTTCATTAAGCAGGCAAAGCAATACGCGGAAACGCGACCAAATTACCCAGAAGAATTGTTCAAATTCATAACATCCAAAACAACCAATCAGGACCTTGCATGGGACGTCGGCACCGGAAGCGGCCAGGCCGCTGCATCTGTAAGTCTACATTTCATATTTTTTAGTTAATTATTTTTCATTAATGAATGAGCAATGATATTTGCCCAAGATGGGCACAGAAGGGCCATAGAAACTGCAGCCATTGGTTGCCGTTTTTGTGGCTCATTTCTGATATTTTTTTTTTCCAAAGCCAACACTTGGCCACAAAACGCCAACAGAGGCTGCCGGTTCTGTGGCCTTAATGTTCGCATTTTGGGTCAATATTATTCTAATGAATTAGGTGATGCGACATTAGCCACTCGGCGTTGAGAGGTGCTTCTCTCACATTTATTAAAATGTGACGCTTTAATCCTTCACTCAATTATATAATAATTAAATAATTAAATAATTAAGTAGAGATAGTCTTTAATTGAGTAAATTTCCTTCAATTATTAATAATATTAATAAGTTTAAAAATTTATAATTCAATATAAAATACTCTCAATAATCATTTAATTGTATAAATGAATAATTGTTTAATATAATACAAAGAATAGTTTAATTATAATATCTGTGAGATTTAGGGGAAATAAAAAAGAACGTGACGTGATATTAGTGATGAAAAGTCTTGTGCACATAAATTTTCAGTTAGCCGGGATCTTCAGAAATGTTATAGGCACGGAAACAAGCCCCAAACAAATAGAATTCGCAACAAAGCTACCAAACATTCGATATGAGCTTACTTCACCAGCCATGTCTATAGCTGAGCTTGAACAAAACGTGGCAGCACAATCAACCGTAGATCTGGTTACGATTGCTCAAGCCATGCACTGGTTCGACTTGCCACAGTTTTACAATCAAGTCAAATGGGTACTCAAGAAACCCAATGGTGTAATAGCTACATGGTGCTACACAGTCCCAGAAGTGAACGTATCCGTCGATGCAGTTTTCCAACCGTTTTACACCGTTGATTCTGACCCGTTCTGGGAGCCACAACGCAAATTGGTGGACAACAAGTACATGACCATTGATTTTCCATTTGAGCCTGTGGATGGAGCGGATAGTACGGGACCGTTTGATCGGTTTGTTATAGAGAAAACGATGGATCTGGAGGGTTACTTTACCTACATAAGGTCATGGTCAGCGTATCAGACGGCTAAGGATAAGGGTGTTGAGCTTTTGACTGAAAATGTGATAGAAAACTTTAGACGGGCTTGGAATGACGATGGGCAAAGTCGAAAGGTGGTTTGTTTTCCAATTTATTTGAGGATTGGTAGAGTGGGAAATAATATATGATTGTTCCAAGTGTTTCTTGTTGCTTTCTAATTTCAATTTATCTGATTGTTCCAATTTTCTGTAAGAGTGATCGATTCTCTAATTTTTTTTTTCTTTTTTTTTTCTATCCAATTGCTAGTATTAAGTTGAATGGTTTGATTTGTTTTTTCTTTAATAAAATAATATTAATCTGGCCAATTAATGTCAAATAAATTGCAAACAAAAAATATATAAATATATATATATATGTGTGTGTGTGTGTGTGTGAGTGTGTGTGTGTGTGTGTGTGTGTGTGTGTGTGTAAACTGGCCAATTAATGTCAAATAAATTGCAAACAATATATATATATATATATATATATATGTGTGTGTGTGTGTGTGTGTGTGTGTGTGTGTGTGTGTGTGTGTGTGTGTGTAATTTTAAATTTTTTTATATAAATGAAGATATTTTTTAATAAAAACTCTTGTTAACAACTAAATAACTGATTTTTTTAATAAAAAATTTACTTCAAACTTTAAAGATGTTATTCACCCCTAATTAGTTTTTATTATTATTACTATTACTCTAATATGTATTTTATAGAATATAGTATTTTAGGCTAATGATATTTATGGGAGTTTTAATTTTTTAAATTTCAAAATTACTTAACTTTTTATCTGACTTACTAATTTATTAAATACATTTTTAAACAAAGAAATACATCCTTTAATGAGTGAGGGTATTAAAAGGCTTACCTCTATAAAACTCCCCTTATGTTATTTTATTTTTCAAAATCCTAAAGGCTAACAAAAAAGAAAAGAAAAGAATATAGCAGCAAATACAAAAGTAAACTCATAAGTTTTTGGAATAGAAAAAGCAAAAGATTTTCATTATATTTCTGTTTTTTCATTAAAGAAGTTCTTGAATTTTTATTTAGTTTTGCAGGTAGATAAGTATATATAATCATTTGCACCTCTAGTTTTATTTATGATTTTATGTGATCGATTGAATGATTTTGTGTGTGTTATATAGATAAAATTGTGAAAGTATCATCATGTATTGATTTATGTTGTTGTTGAGTGGAAGTAATGTTATCATGTTATCCTAAAAACTGTAAACAGTGTAGATTGAATATTATACAACTACTATTTTCATTGAGTCCCAAGCAAGAACTTTATAATTTATTAAACTAGATGACTTTGTCTTTCTATCCATATGTTAATAAAACTCATTGCATATTAATCATAATGATTTTTTGAATTAGAACACCGGTGCTAGAAAATTCTGATTTCCAGCAGCAATCTTCAATTCCAACAATAGTCAATATTGACGCATAGAATATATCTTGAAGCCTTGAAAGTCTCAGTGGCAAAGCCACTCGATATGTCACTATGCCAAATCTTTCCAAAATCTCAAAGGCCCAATAGTTCTAGGGCTAAGTTTACCTCTCTCCCTAAAATGGAAAACTCCTTTCCAAGGTGAGATCTTTAAGAAAATATACTCCCCAACTTGGAACTCTAGATCACGTCTACGTTGATCAGCATAATTGTTCTCCTATTTTGAGCTATATGAAGACACTCTCGTATCAACTTAATTTTGTCTGTAATAATCTAAACTAATTCTGGCCCCAATAGTTTTCTTTAGTCAACTTCATCCCAACAAATAGGCGACCTACATGTCCATCCATATAAAGCTTCAAAAAGCATCATGTCTATTTTAGAGCAGAAGCTATTACTATTAGCAAACTCCACTAATGGAAAATGTTCTTCTTAATTAGCTATTAAATCCAACACACAAGCACATAACATGCCTTCAAAATTTTGGATACTCTTTTCTAACTATCTATCGATCTAAGGATAAAAGGCATGTTGAACCTTAACTTGGTCCCAAATTCCTTTTGTAAACCACCCTAAAAATTAGAGGTAACACTAGCACTCTATGTAATCTTACTATCTCATCTATAAAAATGTTGGTCTAGCTTCCAAAACTTGTCAGTACTCTTCATGGATAAGAAGTGTGTTGACTTGGTCAATCGATCTATAACAACCCATATCAATTCAAACTTTTACTCGAGCAGGGCAACCCATTTACAAAATTTATAGTTATATGCGCTCACTTTCATTTTAGAATAGGGAGTGACTAAAGAGACTCGATAGGTCTTTGATGTTCAATCTTCACTTGCTGACACATCAAGCATTTCAAAACATAATCAGCAATATCACCCTTCATAATCCTCCACTAAAAATTTTGATTCCACATTTTTGTGCTCTTGAGATGAACACTAGAACTTGAAACATGGCCCTCTCACATAATTTTCTGTTTCAGCTTAATCCTCTACTGGTACATAAAGTCGTTGTCTAAACAAAGAACATTGTTTTTGTCAAGTATAAACTCTTAATGTCCAGTCTTTACTGCCTTAAATTTTTTTGTGAATTGGTGGATCCTCATGCAACCTTAATTCTATCAATCAAAGTAGGTGAACTCTCAAAAGTTCAGTTTGCTTGTGTAAAACAACTTCATTCTTTATCTTCTTCAAATCCTCCAGTATGTAACCCTAAGTAATGATCATATGTGCCAAATAACTAGATGATTTCTTACTAAGAGCATCAATCACTACATTCGCGTTACCAAGATGATAATTAATTAAGGCAATCATAATCTTTCATTAGCTCTAATCATCTTCTCTGGCTCAAGTTCAATTCTTTCAAGGTGAACATGTATTTCAAACTCTTGTGATCTATATAAATTTCACAAGTTTCATTATAAAGATAATGTTTTCAATTCTTTAAAGAAAATACTACAGCTACTGACTCGAAGTCATAAGTTGGATAGTTCTGCTCATAACTATTTAATTGTCGAGATACATAAGCAATTACCTTACTATGCTATATTAATACGCATCCCATCCCTTTTTTAGAAGCATCAGTATAAATGACATAGCCACTACTACTAGAAGGAACTATTAGAACAGGAGTAGAAACTAGTCTATTCTTCAATTCTCGGAAGATCTTCTTGCATTCATCACTTTATTGAAATTTAGCATTCTTCTTAATCAACTTTGTTAATAGAGCAATAGGACTAGAGAATCTATTCACGAACTACTTATAATAACTAGCCAAACCCAAAAAGCTTCTAATCTCATAAACATCAGTTGGTTTTGGCCAATTTACCATAACTCAACCTTGCCTACATCATTGGAGATGCCCTCCTTAGTAACAATATGCCCTAGTAAAACTACTCAGTGGAGCTAAAACTCACACTTCTTAAACTTTGAGTGAAGCTTTCTTTATTAGAGTATTTGAAAAACCACCCTTAAATATTCCTCATGCTCCTCCATGATTTTAAAGTACAACAACATGTCATCAATGAAAATAATGACAAATCGATCAAGAAAAGACTAGAAGACTCTATTCATCAAGTCCATAAATATTGGTGGAGCAGGTTAATCCAAAAGGCATCACAAGGAATTCATAATGCTCATAATGAATTCAGAAAGCTATTTTAGGCAACGTTCATTCTTCACTCTAAGTTGATGGTACTCAAATCACAAATCAATTTTGGAGAATACTATTGCACCTTGCAGTTGATCAAAAAGATCATTAATACGGGGAATGGGTATATGTTCTTAATGGTAATCGAATTAAATTGTTGGTAGTCAATGCATAACTACATAGAACCTTTTTTTTTTTCTTTATAGACAATATCGAGTTCCCCAAGGAGATACACCAGGGGTGGATAAAACTATTATCAAGAAGTTCGTGCATTTGAACTTTTTCCTTCAACTTAAGAGGTGCCATATGGTAAAGCACTTTGGAGATGGATGTAGTGCCAGGCAATAAATCAATAAAACATTTTATTTCTCAATTAGAAGGCAAACCAGGAAAATCCTCAAAAAATACATTTGAAAATTCGTTAATGTCTTGAATATCCCCAAAGGAAACCTTACCATTACTATCAGTCTTAAAAATGTGCAAGACCTCTATGGAATTTAAATCTTAAGCTATTAATCATTGACCTTAAATATCTACATAATTATATAACTTTTTGCTCTGATATCACAAATGTAACACTCCAAATTTAGTGTCAATTTTAGTTTTATTTTTTTTATTCTCGTCTCTATTATTTTCCATGTTGAGCATCTCCCTTAAGCCATTCCTTTGTTTCGTCCTAATAATTCATTTTGTAAAATTTTAATTAGCTCTCTTTTCTCTCTTGTAATCATAGCATTGCCATAAAACTTGTGAATAATTTCATTTTAACCCAAAAACGTTGCAAATCAATCCTTAAATCGAAGTGGAACTTGGATCTCTAGATCATGACTTATTCTTTGGACTTTTGGACTTAAGTCCATGTGAACTTGGACTTTTGGACATTATAGATAATGACTCAGACTTTTAAAATTACCATTAAGGACCAAAAATTAAATTAATTTTTTAGTCAGTCGATAATTATTAAAATTCGTTAAAAAAAAGAAAGTTCCGCACTTTCTTTTTATTTTCCTTTTTATTTTTTCATTGCTAATTTATGTAGTCGATTTAACAACCTAAATTATTATTTAAAATTCAGTTAATCTATTTTTCAGTTTACCTATTTTTATTCTTGTAATTTTCATTCCACAATTAATTTATATTTTATTATATAGCTGGTTCTAAAATACCGCCTACATCGTTATATTTTGTTAATTGTTTCCTTTAATTACTTTGTTTATATGGTTGGTTTAACCACCTAATATTTTAATTTCAGTTAATTAAATTTCAATTTGTTTATTTTTATTTCGCATTTATTTATTTTTAATTTCTATACATTTATTTGCTTATTTAATTTTAGTTTTTTTTTAATTGTGCAATTTTCATTTAGTATTTTATGCATCACTCATTTGTTTAACACACATCATTAGCATTGCATGCGATGTTGGTTTCGTACAGACAGTAGCAAATTAATTAAGAGATTATCTTCGCCACCCGTAGACATGGCCGACATTGGAGCTGATAACTTTTCAAAGCACAGAGATAACCAAACCTTGCAAAATCTTCATGAACAGCTTAGGACACTTAGAAATTTCATGCATCTTACTAGAATAGGGTCACCATCATGCATAATTTTTTCCCATTGAGGCATCTCGTTTTAATTTCAAACCTGATATCATTCAACTTCTACATACTTTTCATGGTTTTGAATTTGAAAATTCATACTTGCATTTGAGATTTGAGGAAGTTTGTAACACTTGTACTGATCAAAATTATAGCATGAACATAGTCAAACTTAAGTTTTTCCTTTCTAAAAAAAAAGCTAAAATTTTGCTACAAAATCTTAGATCAATGTCTATTAGAACTTAGGATGAAATGTAAGCACAATTTAAAAAAAAACTCTTTCCACCCCACAGAACAAATTCTTTCAAAAGACAAATCACCACCTTCACTCAAAAACCAGGAGAAAACCTCTACCAATGTTGGGATAGGTATAAAGAGCTACTTAACATTTGCCCACACAATGGTTTTGAAACATGGAGGTTAGTGTCTTATTTCTACAAGGGGCTAACATCCCAAAGTGGACAAGTCATTAAAAAACACATTTTGGACCTATGAGCCAAGTCAAATCGGTTAATGGTGAATTTAGGAACAAAAGTCATGAAGATGCATTAGATTATCTCGACAATATAGCAGAGAATGCACAGCATTATGACATAATCAATTCGCATGAGTCATCGAGTAAACCCCAATCATCTCCATCTAGTGGAGGCATGTACAACCGTAGGAAAGATCAATACCTTCAATCTAAATTTGCATCTTTAACTAGAAAATTCGAAATATTAGAGTCAAAAAAGAATGATTATGTAAAGTTTTTTCAAGATTTTTCATGTTATGTTTATGATTCTACTGACCATTCTACGCAGAACTGTCCTACCTTAACAGCTCTGAGATAAAGTTTGAACGAACAAGTAAATGTTGTCGACAACTTCAAAAAGTTGAATTATAATCCATACTTCCAAATCTACAACTTTGGTTGGAGAAAACCACCAAATTTCAATTGGAGAAATGACAATCATGCACAACCTTCATAACCAGCTCCTCCACGTCAAAATTTCCAAAACTTCCAAAGTTACCCACCATATGTCCCACCACCAAAAAAACTTTGGAAGACACATTGCACTCATTCATTGAAAAATAGAAGTCGATTAATAACCAAACGATGAAAACCTTAACTAATTTGACAGAAATTGTCTTCAAACTTACATCTGCTCTCACTATGCATGAAAAAGGTAAGTTTTCTGATCAACCTAAACCAAACCCCAAGAGTCAACGACATCCTCAAATGGGTAATGTAGGAAACCAAAATATGAGCCATTTCAAATTGGTTATAACCCTTCGTGATTGTAAAGTTGTCGAAAAACACATTCTGGACCTTCGTGAAACTAGTAAAGATTTAATTTAAGAGAATAAGGAAGAATCTATTGAACCTTTAACCTATAAAGAAATAACCAACTCTCCTCATATACCCTTGTTTCCTCAAGCACTAATCAAGCCAAAGAAATCAAACCACAATCTAGAAATTTATGAAGTCTTTAAACAGTCAAAGCCAACATTTCTTTGCTGGACATCATTAAACAAGTATCATCATATGCTAAATTCCTGAAAGATATATGCACTATGAAAAAAACCATAAGATGCAAAAGAAAGCTTTTCTAGTAGATATGATACAACTTGAAAAGCCAAACAAAGAGAAAGCACCAAAGCTCGAATTAAAGTCCTTACCAAAAGAATTAAAGTATGCATATCTTGGAGAACAGCAGACCTATCCAATGATAATTTCATCCCAACTCACAAGTGATCAAGAAGATATTTATTGTCTAGACACGATGCCAAGACAAGATTGATATAATGGATTTTGATACTTCAAGAATTTAACCTGACAATGAATGACAAAAAAGGTGTTGAAAATGTGAAAGGCCATAAAATTGGAGCTCTCAAGACAAGAAGAAATTCTTAACAAAAATAAAAAAATTTTACCGGGATGATCCATACCTATTCAAATGTTGTTCTTATAAAATTTTTCGAAGATGCATACCAGATGACGAGGTAAGTAGGGTCATTCACTTTTGTCATTCTGAAGCATGTGGTGACCACTTTTCTTAAAAAAAACTTCAAAAATATTACAATGTAGATTTTAGTGACCTATATTATGTAAAGATTCACATGCATGCTGCAAAGTGTGTAAAAATTGTCAAATAACAGCGTCTATTGCAAAGCAAAACACGATGCCTTTAAACCCTATCCTTGTCATTGAAATATTTGATTGTTTAAGAATTGGTTTTATAGGCCATTTTCCATCATCATTTGGATTTGTATATATTTTGGTTGCCATTGATTATGTTTCAAAATGGATTGAAGTGATTCCTTGTCGGCACAACGATCACAAGACTATGATCTACTTTTTAAAAGAAAATCTTTTGAGCATATTTAGAATACCTCGAGCCATTATTAGTGATGGAGGTAAGTATTTTTGTAACAAGCCATTTGAGTCCTTAATGAAGAAATGTGCAATTACACATAAAGTCACTACCCCTTATCACCCTCAAACAAGTGGTCAATTTGAATTTGCAAATAGGGAGATAAAAAAAGTTTAAAAAAAATAATTAACCCAAACCGCAAAGATTGATCTCTTCAACTAAGTGATGCACTTTGGGCATACCGTACTGCATTTAAAACATCTTTAAAAATGTCACCATGTTGGCTTGTGTATGGTAAACCTTGCCACTTACTGGTTGAACCTGAACATAAATCATTTTGGGCTATTAAATCTTTTAATTCAAATCTTGATAATACTGGTAATCTGCATAAATTGTAATTGAATGAACTTGAGGAATTAAGGAATGATGCATATGAGAATTCTAGAATCATTAAGATAAGAACCAAAGTTTTTCATGATAAAAGAATTTTTTGGAAAATATTTGAGATTGGTCAAAAAGTGTTGTTTTATAATTCTTGTCTTCATTTGTTTCTAGGGAAGTTAAAGTCAAAGTGGAGTGACCCATTTGTTGTAAAACAAATATATCCATATGGGCCATAGTAATTGAGAATCCAAAGGATGGTGTCACATTTAAAGTTAATGGTCAAAGATTGAAACCATATCTGGAATGCCAACCATGTGAAGCAGATATTGAAATCAATTTGAATAACCTACCAAATCTTGATTCAACCTTTTGTTTTAACTTTTTGTCATTTTGTTTTATTGTTACTCACCCATTTGAATTGTTTAATTTTTTTCTTTTTCTCTTTTTTCTGTCTTGAATGAAGTGTCTTACGTTGTTTCTTGTTTAAGTGTCTTTGTTTGACAATTGTGTTTCATTTCACCATTTTTTATATATGTCGTATACCTCCATGAGAAGAATCCTTTTCAAACATCTTAGACAACTTTTACGTGTAAAATTTCACTTTGCTCCGAGTTTGTAAATCACATCCTATTTAGCATCTACGTATGACCACCAGTGTTAGTATCCCATTTTGAAGATTTAGAAAGACAACTCAAGGAAATAGAGAGTGGTATTTATGAACTCCAATTGGAAATTGAGGTAAATTCAATAAAAGAACGAAGGTGAGTTACATGTTTGATTGTATTCATTGTGTGTTTTCATTTTGTTGTTTTGTTTTCCTTCACTTTCGACTTGATTTTACAGACTTGATTCGTTGTTTTAATATGTTTTGATTCGCTTCCCTGTATAAATGGCGGATAATAGTACTCCGTGACTTTTTAAGTTGATATTTTCAATTTCCCACAATAACTAAAACCTTAAAATCAAGTCTGAAATAATACAACCTAAATTGCATAAGTGTTTTCCTTCTCACCCTCAAAATGCTCTCAAGAAGATTTAAAAAACTTGTTGTGAATGACTGAGTGTGTTAATAATCAATGGGATTCCTTCTGACATTCGTTGGTAAAAGCTTATTTGTAAAAAAAAAAAGAACTTAGTAGCTCGGGTGTAAATATCCTAATCGTGAGATTCATAATTTATAAAAGATATTCCAAAAGGAAAGTGCATAGCTTAGTCTTGGGAATCTGACTCTAAAAGACCATGTTTGTTAATTTATAATACAAATATATGTGAAGCCTATCCTGAACCCATAGAGGACGTTCAAGTCATTACTGAACATAAAATCAGAGGAAGATATGAACCACGATCCAACTACCAGTAAACATCCTTTTATTTTATTGTTCTTTTGTCTTTTGCATTATTATTATTATTATTATTGTTGTAATTTTATATCTAATTGTTGTTTGTTTTTTCTTTTTACTGTTTGCTTTTGAATTATCTAGCCACAAGCTTTAAGCGTCATTTGACAAACACACCACCTCATTTACAACTGTGTATCATTTTGTTTGTCACCAAGATCTTTAAATAAGTGCTCCTTTTCAAGCACTCACAAATTTATTTTTTTTAGAATTGTTCTAATAGCAACAACTTCGAACAGACAACTTAAGAATATTTGTGTGCTTTTTGAATCTCGCTATAGAGAGTATAAGGAGTTCATTCAGGCAACCATAGATTTTGGTCGTGCTATAGCAAAGAGAAAACTACATCTTGTATATAGAGGAGGTGACAGAGGGTTATCAAAGCTTATCTTAGAAGTTGTTTTCGTTCAAGGAAGCTAAGATGTAGGCATCTTGTTTTCGTTCAAACAAACAACTTAAGAACATTTGTATACTTTCTGGATTTTGTTATAGAAAGTATAAGGAGTTCATTCAGGCAACCATAAATCTTGGTCGTGCTATAGCAAAGAAAAAAACTCCATCTTGTATATAGAGGAGGTGACCGAGGGTTATCAAAGCTTATCTCAAAAGCTATTTTCATTCAAGAAAGCCAAGTGCTAGGCATTATTCCAAAAGTCTTAAAACTTTTAGGATGTCTGCCTAGCCCAGCAACTAGAAAAAAAATTAGTTGTCTCAAGTATACAAGTAAGAATATTTGAAATGTTAAATCATGTTGACACCTTTATTTTCGTATCAGGAGATCTTGCAACTTTAGAGGCGCTAATTACATTTACTTCTTGGGCTCATTTGAATATCCATAAAAAATTCATCAGTTTGTTAAATGTTAATAACTTTTATGATGATGACTTAATAACATTTCTTAATCATGCAATCAAGAATTATTTCATTCAATCCTCAATGAAAATACTCTTTATTTGTGCTCCTACTGCAATGAGCTATTTGATCTCTCGCAAGCTTACAAACTGGAGCCAGATCCCATGACTTTGGCGTTGGATTGGTCAACTGATTATAATGGCAGTAACCCTTGTAAGAACTGTAAATTAGATTTAACTTTCTGTTTGTAAATATTTTCTAACAGACGCTAGGTAATGTCTTCTAAATCTACTTCTTTCCTCTAAGACATTGAAGACAATGTCTCATTCAGGATGGGGGGAGAGAATAGTTGACAGTTGTGGAATGTCTCAGACTTGGTGATGTTTTACTAATTTTTGTTGTAAAGACTAACTTTAGATAAATTTGAGTCAAAGATGGTTGAATATAGAGTGTAGTGACTCTAGAAATGCATTTACTTAGTCTTAGAATTTTATTTTTCAAAAAAAATCTTTTTTCTTTCTTTTTTTTTATCATCTCTTTTAGTTTCTACAATCAATTCAAATGTGATCACTCAAACTTCTCATTTTATTATTTTTTTTTTACTTTAAATAAAAAATAAAATAAACAATAAAAAAAATTATTTTTTTGTGTGATCTTTTAACATTGGATGACATGATGACTTCCAAATCTTGGTATTTGTATTATCTTTATCCTTAAGTTATGTTACACCATGTTTTCCACTTTGCATGTGAATTGTAATTGAGAAGTTTGATGAGTGAAATTGATTAAGCCATTTGAAGGAATATACATGTTATGGTAAGTCGAAGTGAGTTTTTGAGCCTATTATCCTTAGAGAGTAACCCTGGTTGCCTATACAGCTTCACAGTTTAGTATACAAGATCTCTATATTTTCTTAAAGTTAACAAAAAAAGGGAAAAAAAATGAAGTAAAAAAATTAGGAAAATTATCATTTGTATACCCTATATTTACTCTGTTATCAAAAATACTACAACGCTTTGAGGGTGTATCAATCGTCCACCCTTAGTTGACAAAATGTATCAGCCGACCAACAAACCATTAGTTGCCGTTTGAAAGTTAACAGAATTATAGTGAATTGACGATTTTACCCTTGAAAATTATCACTTGTATACCCTTAAATTCTCTTTTTATCACTTGTATACCCTTAAATTATCACTTGTATCATATGAAAAGACCAAATTACCCTTCTGACGTCATCATAATTAAACGCCAACTAACGGTTTGGTGGTCAGTTGATACATTTTGTTAACTTATGATGGACGATTGATACACCCTCAAAGTATTGTAGTATTTTTTATAATAGAGTAAACTAAGGGTATACAAATGATAATTTCCCAAAAAATTAATTATGCAACTGCATTTGAAAGTCCATTGAACTAGTGGATATGAAAGATTATTTAGAGCCCTAAAAGATGATAAAATGCCATTTTTTATCCGTTTAAGCTTTTCCAGCCATCCTTATTATAAAGTATTCATAGTTTTATATATATATATATATATATATATATATATATATATATATATATATATATATATATATATATATATATATATATATATATATATATATATATATATATATATATATATATATACTTTTTTCCCCGGTAACCTATCATCTTGTCTGACTCTAATGTGGAGTATCACCTAATATCACCACGATCATGTATTCGTGAAAACGTTGCTATGAGAAAAAATAATAAATAAAATAAATAATAAGAAAAAAAGAAAAAGAAAAAAAAATCCAAGTTAAAAGCACTTTGCAATCTCCAAAAGTCCTCTATTTTTCAAACATATATTTTATTTTTCTACGTTACATCCTAGTGAAGTCCTTCTTGATTTAAGGAATTATAGTCTAAAGTAGAAGTTGGTAGTATGGACTAAAAATGCAGTGATGAAAAAAAATAGAAATAAATTAGTTTGGCTAGTAATCCCTTGACTTGAGATCATTTTATGTGGGCATTATTCTTTCATCTTGGTGAGAACATATGATGTTGTTTAAATATTCTACGAATCTACCACTTCATAGAGTGACTGTTTTCTTTTTTGTGGGTATATTTTCTTTTGAGAGAGTTACTCTTAACTATGAGGATTTGGAGTTAACATATCATACTTAAAAGTGGTTTGATTAATGTATCTCTAATAATTGATCATTTTACTGATTTATGTGGGTGTGATTTTCTGTGGGCCGAAGATAATGCTCATATTTTATTTGATTGTTGTCATTAATCCGATGAAAGAAGTAAACACAATTTTTTTTTAAAAATCAATTTGGTTTTAAAATTTTGCTAAATGTTTATCACTTAATTGCTAGGACCTAGCAATAAGTTGGTTGAGTGGTATGATTGACACTAAAAAGTGTATATTTAATATGGATAAAATTATCAGTTTTTGCTTACAATGTCGATTAATGTGCTCATTATTCTCAAATTATCTTAACACTCCCCAAAAAAAAAATTTGTTAAATTAATTTGTAATATGTTAATTTTATTTTAATTTTATATTGTAGATATATTTCAAGAATAAAGAGGAGTTGGAACTAGAAGTAGAAATAAAAAAAGAATTGCTAGAGTCATTTGGAATGCATTATTGAGGAGATATAAAAAATAAAAAATAATGAAAAATTAAAAAAAGGATGAAAAAGTGAGCAGACATGCTCATGACTGTCAGGTGGCCATTTTACCACTGACCATCACACTTTTCTATGTATATATATTATTAAAAAAATAAAATAAAATAAAAATAATAAAATAAAATAAGAGGCTGCATTCCTTGCCTATAAAAGGCAAGGGGATGCAAGCAGTGCGAGGAGAGCGGGAGAGAACGAGAAAATTAAGGATTACTTTTTTCTTTTTTTCCTTATATTTTCTTGTTTTCTTGTGTAATCAATTTTTTTATAATATATTATAGAAGTTTATTAAATAAATTTAGTTTTTTTTTTCAATATGAGTGGTTAAATTTTTTAAGCTGAGGTAAAATGTGAAGTTCAAGGATTCAAATTATTGAATTAATTACTCTCTCAAGTGAGTCTTAAAGTTTATTTTATTTGTTTGTATTTTTCTTCCTTACTAGTTTCTTTTATGTCATGTTAATTTATAAATACAAATCTCTTCAGATTTATATAGTATTTTGACATAATGTCGATACTCCAATATAGTTGTGGCACATTAGGTACTTGGTCCCATATTTATCCACATAATGGTTAGTTAAAAATTAAATGACATAAAAAGAAACTAGCAAAAGAAATGCAAAATATAAATTAGAGAGAATGTTATAACCATAATTTGATATCCAAAAGTGGATCATATAACCTTAGCATATTTTTATATTGATTCCTATTAATTTCTTTTCCCACATTTAATTTTCTTTATTTAATAAATTGACTACTAGATTTTAAATTTCTTGTGGTTCGATCCTGAACTCACCAGCTTATATTATAACTAGATACTCTTTAACTTGGGAGTAATAACACTTTTGAGTCGTGTAAATAGGAAACGCAAACATCCTTCAACCATTAACTTTATATATGTCTCAATTAACTAAATTATACTCGACCATCTTACAAGAGCTAATTTTTTACAAGTTGTAAGTATGTCGGAAAAATTATAAATATTACAAAGAACTATGTGAACATGTTGGTATTCAATATATTTCACAAAATTAATCAGAGTTCAAAGCATTCCTAAAATTAATTTTCCACAAAAATGTTAAATATGTCCAACAGTGATGTAAACAGAGGACCGGTGATTCAAAAATTCATAACGTTATTTATACATGTTGGAAAATAGTAATTCAATTTTTAACTATTTGAAGAAATAATAAGAAATCAAAATTAAAATTTATGATGCATTTAGTGATGAAAAAGCAGCCCTAACTAACTTTAATATCAACCTTCGCAATTTTGGAGAATAGTTTCTAGGATTGCGGCATCCCAACTCTTTGATTTCTAATGGTTTTTATATAAGGCTAAAAATTATGACCTTAATTATACAAAAAAATAGACTTATATAAATACAATATTAAAAACTCTCGTAATGTTCAAAAGTCGTTTGAGTTATGAACTAAATTATAGAATCGAGAACTTCTGCTAGAATCAGAATTTTCTAGCACTAGTGTTCCAAATTCAAAAAATCATTGTAACTAACATACAATGAGCTTTTGAACAACAAACATATGGATAGAAAGATAAAAATGTCTAGTTTAATAAACTATAAAGCTTCATGACGTGACTTAATGAAAACAGCAGTTATTCAATCTATATTATTCACAGTTTTTAGGATAATTTAATAGCACTATTTCCACTCAATGACAACATAAATCAATACATGATCATGTTTTTACAATTTTATCAATATGGCACACACAAAATCATTTAATCAATCACATAAAATCATAAATAAAGCCAAAAGTTCAAAGGATTATAAATAGTTACCTACCTTTAAAACTAAATCGAAACTCAAGAACTTCTTTAGTGGAAAAGAGAAACAAAATCAAAGTCTTCCCAGCATCATACTCCAAAAATTTATGAGTTTACTCTTGTATATGTTGTTATATTCTTTTCTTTACTAGCATTTAGGGTTTTGAAAAACAAAATAATGTAAGAGGAGCTTTTATAAAGCCTAGTCTTCTAATACCCTTACCCATTAAGGGATTTTTTTCCCTTATTTAAAAAGGTATTTAGTTGTAAATCGGTAGATCAGACAAAATGTCAAGTGATTTTGAAATTTAAAAAATTGAAAAACTTTAATTGTAATTTCATCATTATAATCCCAAACTCATTTATTTTCCTATCCAACTCGGAATTACAAACGCATCAAAGAAACTATTAATATTGTTCAAAGAAGAAAAACAATTTAGACATTTTGTAGAAGTGGTATTTGTTCTATTAATGAATTCTTAAAATAAAGGGGAGGGCAAAGATTAAGTTAATTTTTTAATCCTTATCTTCTCAAGTCAAGTTTAGATGGCCAGTTAAATAAATTAATTTGAAAACAATTTGACCACTCTCTAGGACCATTTTGATTTTTGATGGAGTATATCGAGATCATTTAGATTTTATTTTCCAATGACTTATTTGCATTAGCATCTCTGTTTTTTTCTAAATACTTTCTCACTCATAAATCTAAATTATTTGAATTTAAGAAATTAAAATATCGTAATAGATTGAATATATATATATAAATATAAAAGGAAGGTATACAAATAGCAACCAACAAATTCATGACATTTTTATAAAAAGATACACGTGCAATAATTCTTGTACCAATCAACAAATTCATAACAATTCGCACTTATTTGCATGCTAAAATGGGATCAAAACCTTCTTATATTTAGAGGAGCATCTTGTGGGGAAAGCAAGTAATTCTAAAAGGCCTAACATGGAGGATTGGAGATGGGCAGAGAGTGCAGATATTGTAAAGAATCTATAATCCTTCAATTCATCGGTGCTTGCGATTTGAACTCTTTCTGGAATTTTCATAACCTGAAAGAGGTTTATGTTTTTTAGTTCATTTAGTTATCCGAGTTTTAAACCTGGCATTCGGAAACGCAGACATCAGACCCGGAGCCAAAAAATCCGGGTTTATATCCGGATCCGAAATACAAAATTATCATCCGGATCTGGAACCGGAAAGGCTAAACCCGGACCCAGACCCGAAGGATTTTGCCATCCCTGGCCACACCACACACAGTTTTGAGTGGACCAAACAACCTTTTTGTGATATAATTAGAAATTTTTTCGGACTATAAACTGATGACGCAATACGTGGAAGGCAGCTGGTCTGGACTGCATGATTATGGAGCTGCAGTTACAGGCTTTTTGTGGCCGAATTTTTCTGGTTAACATTCTGTGTTTTCTGAAAACTGATTCGCAATCATCTGGATGCCGATATTCATTCATCAATGCTTGTTTGGGGCTGGATTTTTCTAATGTCACCGAAGAGAATAATCAACTTAAGCTGGCCTAGAATTTACAGTGTTATTAAGATAAATTAGCTTAACAAGTCCGACCTAGAAGTCTATTAATCCGACCAAAACAAGGTATACCAAAACAATCTGATTGCATGAGAATTTAGGTCAACCAAAAGAAAATATTGAAGTTAAAAAGGACGTGTCCTACCTTTAATAGATCCATTCAACAATCCGTAATTGCGGAAATGCCTATTACTAAAGGATGGTGTGGCCTAAAATCAAGGAAACAATTGCTCTCTAAAAATTTGAGAAATTGGCATATATGGAGATTTTGGTTCTAGTTAAATATTGCCAATACTCCTCTATAGACTATAGGGTAGCCGCATATGTATAATTATTGAAAGAAAAAAAGTATTTGCTTCTGAACTTTTTAAAGATGGAACTACATATAGTCAATTAACATTCTAATATAAAAAAAACATGTAAATTTCTAATATAACCAAATCAATAGCAATTAAATAACAATAAAAAAATTTAAAGAGAGAAAGGAAGAGAATCGAGCATGAGATTTTTACATGGTTCGGCAAAACCCGACTATATCCACACCTCCAGCCTTACTAAGTTTGATGATTCCACTATTCAAGCCTTACAACCCCAAGACTTCAATAAGACTACAATTAACTTTTAAAGTGTCAATAAACTTTTACAATTTAATATGATTCCACACCTCTTTTCCCAAGTGATTCCCACATTATCAATCACTCCATTTTGATGTAAAAGTGAATATTACACAAATTCTCACTCACACAATGTATGTGTTTAGAAATGAAAACTCAAAGTGTGATTTGATGAAAGAGTAAAAAAAATTATACTCAAGACAGTTTGATATGCAAAAACAAGCTTAAAAACAAGCTTAATGACAATTATAGAATCACTCTAAATTGAATTTGATAGAGCCTTTTATAGTTAGAGAAGAAAACTAGCTGTTGTAGACTTTCTGGAGGTTATTGGATCGTCGTTTGATCTTGTGGAAGTTACCGTTATGCAACAATTTGATTAATCGGCTAACCGTTTAAGAATCTAGACAAAAACGAATAATTGTTAATCTTGAAACGGCAAACCGATTTTATAAAGATAACACTTAGTTCTGATTCTGGAAGATAACAGTGAACTCTTTATTAGAAAACGGTGAACTGTTTATTAGAAAACAGTTAATTGATAAATTTCAGAGAGCAATTTAGCTAAAAATAGTGAACCATTTAGCACAAACGGGTAGCCAATTATTTCTTGCAGATTTCTAGAATTAAACGGAAAATCGACAACTCCAAACGGTAAGCCAGCCCTGAGCAAATTAGTTTTTAGAATTTAACGGTAAACCAACAACTTCAAATGGTAAACTAACTATTCAAATTTTAGCATAACGATTACTTGCATAAAGTCAAAACGACAATTCGACAGAGGTTAGCGGTGATCTGATTATGCCTAGAAAGTCAACAACGGTTAGTTTTCTTCTCCAACTATAAAAAGGCTCTATCAAATTCAAATTAGTGTTGATTCTGCAATCATCATTGAGCTTGTTGTTGTGCATTAAACATCTCTTGTGCTTAAAACTTTTTAGATCATACTTTGTAAACACCTACATTGTATGAAGAAAATTTTTGTGTAATTTTCATTTCAATATCAAATTGAGTGTTTGAGAGTGAGGGAAACATTTGAGTTAAGAAGTTTGGGATAACCTCTTGTTATAAAGGTTGATTGACACATTGTAAGTCAATTGTAAAAAATTTTGAAGCCTTAAGGTGTAAGGCTTGGTTAGTGAAATCCTTAAGCCTGATGAGCTTGGAGGCGTGGATATAGGCGGAGGTTGCTAAACCATGTAAAAATCTCGTGTTTGATTCTTTCTCTCTCTTTTCTCTTTACATTTTTATTGTTGTTATTTAGTTTTTATTTGTTCTATCTTTGCATTAATTTTTTTATTTAAAATACTTCATAATTTTTAGAAATTCAATTCACCCCCCTCTTGGGTTTGCTTAGCCGGTATTTCCGAAATGTGAAGTACTAGACTTTTTTATTGATAAAATCTTAAAAGAGCTTATTAATTAGTAAGTTATGAAATTGTGCTTGTTTACTTGTATTTTCTTATATTAGTTACTAATATGTGGTTTTCAATTTTGAAATTAAGTTCGTTGAGAATGTTTAGCATGGCACATGAAAAAATTAATCATAGCAAGTAAGGAACATGAGTCTTAAATTGAAATTCATAATAGTTTTATATAAGATTTTTAATTCGTTGTTACATGAATTTGCTCATTGTATAACTTAAATCTATTACTTTCTCTTTTGTGGTGTCCTCATCAACCTAAAAATGTTGAGCATTGTAGATATTATATGAGACATTATGTCTAATACTATGTCTTTATTCTAGAAAAGATATTGGCAATTTTTATTAAATATTCATTTATGTTTTTACAACTAGGTAATTTATATATTTTTCACTTCATAGTTTTTAAAGACACAAAGCTATGCTCAAGGAGAGATTGATGAGGTTAGATGGGAGTGGGCTAGATATATACATGGCAACTTGCTGCTACATATGAAAATTAATTGATTGATAATTTAAGGCTAGTCTATAAATATATAATAGCATTTTGTTCTCTAACTTATCATGATTTAATATGACTTGCAACAAATGAGTTTGATATACTTATTTTTTTTGTTACTTTGCAAAAAAATGTTGTAGGTTCCTAGTGACAGTATGATTTGCTTGAAAATATTGCATGAAGACTTGATGAGAATTTAAATGTGGTAGCTAGAGTACATGTGGGAGAGCTAATATTTTGTTGAAGATGAAAGATTGTGAAAGCTCTTTATATTAGACTATGAGAACTTTGTTAGTTAGTAGTGGATTTTGTCAGATACTGAAGAGTAATTATGATAATTTTATTGTAATAGCTAATATTTTTTTGAAGATGAAGGATTATCTAAGGTTTTTACAAAGCAATATCTTGTATATGATATGGTTTGTACAAAAGTAATTATAAATGTATATTCGATACAAAATGACAATTAAATAGCGTTTGAATTAGTTTTAAAATTTTTATTTTTTTAATAACATCAAAGATGACAATTACATGAAAAAACAACATTATATTGTAATGACAAAGATGACCTTTATTATTTATAAACCATCATTATAAACATCTATAGTCTAAAGGTGATCAAATAACCCTATCAGATTCGAATATTTTGGGTTTAGATCAAATGCGGATTGAAGGACAAGTTAGATCAGATGATCTTTTGTTAATCCGATCGAATTGTATATAGATCAGCTCAAACCCGATCTGATCCGACAATCCAATTAGATTAAGGAAAAAAAATAAAAAACCAAACCCACAACCACGCACACTTACATACACACACACACACACAAAGCCTCACATGGTCGCACCTGCCATTATTGACATAAACATTCTTATAACATTGATTTTGATGATAACAAATAAGATTAAAAATGATGGAGTCTTTAAATTGATCAAATTTCTTAGGCCGCATAATATTCTGGACAAGATTAAGGTTCGGGAAACTAACAGATAACCATTAAGTTTAAAACAACAAAACTGATAACATATGGTTGAGTTATTAATAGCTTCTAGAAATGAATAGTTAACCGTTTATGAGAAGATGACTAACTGATAAATTCTAAAAATGAATTTATCTAAAAATGACAAACCGTTACTCGCAGAAGGTAAACTAACTTCAAACAGGTGAGCTTCTGGAATTAATTAGCAAACCATTATGCGAAAACAACAAGCCACTTTAATCAGTGAACTCTCTGGAATTAAATGGTATATTGATAATTTCAAATGGTGATTCAATAATTCAATTTCAGCATAACAGTTACTTACCACAAGTCAGAATAGTAAATCTGCTAAGGTTAACGGCGATCCAATAATTTTTAGAAAATCAACAACCACTAATTTTCTTCTTCATATATAAAAGGCTTCATCAAATACAATTTATAAATGTGTTCAATGATTATCATCAAGTTTATCATTGCTTATTCAATCTGTTCTGAGCTAAAATTTGTTTATTCCTTTATCAAATCACACCTTGAACTTTCATTTGTAAACACATACACTGCGTAAGGGTAAATCTATGTAATCTTCAAATTTGAGTGACGTAAACGTGGGAAAACCTTGGGAAAGGGGTGAGAGATTATCTCATATTGTAAAGGTTTTATTGACACTAGGGGTGGGCAAAACCGGGTTCGAGTCAACCCGATCGGGTTTCGGGTTGTTCGGGTTAGACAAAAATCAATCCAAACTTAACCCGAATTATTGATATTCGGGTCGGATAGGGTCGGGTCAATAATTCGGGTTAAGTTCGGGTTGGATCAGGTTGGATTTAAAACAGGTCGGATTGAGTTCGGGTCATTTCGGGTCTAATCGAGTCAGTTTGAGTTGGTTGAAATCGGGTCAAATCGGGTCGGGTCAATATTTTGAGCTCTTTTTTTTCCTATTTTTTGTAGTTTTTAAGGTGGTTTTAAGACATTTTTCTTAATTGTAGTCATTTTTACTAATTTTCAACTAAAAAAAAAAAGAAAAGAAAATGCTATTAAATCAAATGAATAAAGTTAAAATGCTAGAATAGGATTATTTGTCTATTGGCTTGGAGGGTAGGATTAGGACTATTATTTGCTCAACCAACAAAGTCCAAACTTAATAAAAAGTTAAAATTAATACACACTTACAAAGTCCAAAGCACAATTTCCAAATATTAGTCTTTGAAAGTTTGAAACACAAACTCACAAAGTCACAAAATTTAAACATAATTAAATTGTTTAGAAACACAAATCACAAAGTTCAAAGTTCAAAGTTCAAACATTAAAACTAAATAGGTTTTCTTGGTTCCTCCACCTTGGTTCTTCCATGGCTCCATGCAAGCACTTTGACAAGTTCTAAATTCAAAATTTTGAACTCCAAGTTCAAGTGCCGATTGCCTAGAGAAAGATTGAAGAAATGTACAATAAATATTTTCTTTAAGCCACGTTGCAAATGAACAAACTCAATTCATATAAAAAAATTGAGCAAATAAATCAAATTCGTAAGGTTACACATCAAACACAAACACAAATAAATAAATCCAATTCATATTTTTAATTGAGCTAAAGGGGTGTTACAATCTTTCTAATTTCTATTATATCATTATAAATTTATAATTACAAATAAATATAATATGTTTAGCAAATTTTTCAATACACACACACTTTATATATATATAATTAAGTCAATCATGCTTATTTTATGGCATTCATCACTAAATCAAGTTAATAATAATACTAGACAATAATACCATTCTATCAACTTCAACTTGTCTAACTAAAACAATTACAAATTTATAATTTTACAAACTATAATTAGACTTAAAAATTTAAAACTATAACAACTATAATTATAGTTTAAATTACAACCTAATACTAATAGTACTATAATATCAAATTATGAATAATAATATATATTAAAAGTTACCTTTCAAACATCCATAACACCAATGTCGGTGCTCACCGCTTCCACTGTCAAAGCTTGCGATCTTATAAGCTCTATAAAATCCACAAAAAAAAATAGTAACTCAAGTACATGACTACATGTAGATGTTCTATATAAAGTTATAATGCATTTTAAATATATTATGTATATAATGTATGATAAAAAATTAAAAACATTACCTTCTTGTAATTCCATATGAAACATTTGCTCCTTAATATCTTCTTGGAGGTTGTAGACGGGATTGGCAAAAAGTTTAGACTGCAGCCAATTTTCAGTGCATATCAATGCCTCAACCATAGCCGGGGTTAAAGAACTCCTATACTCATCAATAATACGACGCCCGATGCTAAAGGCAGACTCAGATGCCACTGTGGAAACAGGAACAGCGAGGACATCCCTTGCAATTTTCTCCAGAATTGGATACCTCGATCCATTCACCTTCCACCAAAGCAAAACATTAAGTTTAAGATTGCTGGGATCTTCAACTGGGTCCTTCAAGTACCTTTCCACCTCAGATACTACTCTTTTGCTCTCATTCTGAACAGAAACCTTCCTGGCATATCCAAGGAAAGGGCGAGCAACTCGAAAAGTGTCATCACCTTCACCACCAGCAACATCCACCAAATTAGCCTCAGTTGTAAAATGTTGAGAAGAACTTGTACCACCATAGCTGCCACTAAGACCACTCTCACTATACATCGATGGTGTGGAACTAGCGGAGAATGCACTATATGCATCATAAAACTCATTCAACAAGTCCTTCACTGCTTTGGTCATTTGTTCAACCATCAAACTATCATTGCCAAAAATGATCTCAAAAATATGTTTAGCAAAATCCATTTTCGCTCGTGGATCAAGAATAGAGGCAATAATCAACATTTTGTTTATCTTTCTCGTGGACTCCCAATACTTATCAATTTTTTTCCTTCATACTATAAGCCATAGAGGACACTCAAGGATCTGTACTTTCTTGTAGTGCAGTCAATGAACTCTCAATTAAGCCAATAATAACATAACAAAGATTAGAAGTCACACTTAAAGAGGCAGAAAACAACAATGTGGCATCATAAAATACCTTCAAAAACTTCACAATTCGTTCAGCACTCTCCCAGTCATCCGGTCCAGGCGGGCCCACCCTTCTAACATTATTCTCTTTCTTAGCAAAGTATGCCTCATACGGTTTATCCACTTCTGTCATTCTATCAAATGCCGCTTGAAATTTCAACGCAGTCATCAACATTAAATAAGTGGAATTCCACCTAGTAGGACAATCCAAAACAACAATTCCCTTTGGACAATTCACTTGCTCAGCACATTGTTTAAATGTTCCCAGCCTCGTGGTGGAGGATCTCACGTACTTCACAGCATTCCGAATAGCGGCAACACTAGCATGCAACTCACCCAATCCTAAAACAACAATCAAATTCAAAATATGTGCACAACAACGCACATGCATATAATGTCCCGCCAACACAAGTGCATCATCATTCTTCCAAGCAAGCAACTGCATAGTGACATAACCAACAGCAATATCATTTGTAGTGGCATTATCAACAGTTATTGGAAACAACCTCTCAATCCCCCAGTCCTGTAAGCAAGCCATAATCTTTTTGCCAATCGACTTCCCTCTATGATCTTTGATTGCGTTAAAACTAATAATCCTCTTAATCAAACATCAATCACTATCAATAAAATGAGCTGTAATCACCATGTAACTCATGTTTTGAACAAAAGTCCATAAATTAGTTGTAAGAGACACCCGCTGCTTGTTGTTGCAAATCAAACTCTTCAACATTGCTTTTTCCTCCAAAAATAACTCCATAACATCTCTACCAATAGTTCTTCGAGATGGCATAACGAACTGCGGGATAGCTACACTGTAGAAATGCCTAAATCCTTTGTTGTCTACAAAACTGAGCGGCAACTCACCCATAATAATCATTTTAGTTATTGTCCTTCGACACGTGTCTTGACTCCATCCTTTACCCAAAACAAAATTACTTGCATTTTCTTCGCCGCCCTCAGCTGTAAAATTTTGTTGACTTCCACTTTGTTGTTCGCGAAATGTCTTGTATAATTGACATGTCTTTAAATGCCTTGTCATATTTGTAATCCCATCAAGCCTTGAATGACATTGATATTGTCTACCACAATAGTTGCACATGCATTTGTTTGGATTATCTTCGAGTAAAGTGAAATGATTCCACACTTCCGATCTTTTCTTCATTGGCGGTCTTTTCCGCTTTGCCTTTTCCTTTCCTCTTTGAGTTCCTTCCATTTGTACACTTTGTTCTTCTTCGTCACTCATCGAATTCGATCTTGAATGTCCAAGCATCTGAATATAAAAAATAATCATTAATTCAAAAATCAAAACATAGAAATATTATTAACATAATCTAATTAGTAATTTCAATTCAAATTGTTCATACTCCATAAACAAAAAGCAAGAAATTCATGATTAATTAATTAATTTATAATATCCAATTACCCATTCCCCATAATAATATGATATTATTTGCCTATCTATGTCTTAATTCTTATTATAAACCCTTTAATTTCAAGCCCAAATTACTTGTACTTAACGATTAACGGATGATTAACAATTTAACATACAATAAAATATTAATTGAATTAGTTAATTTTTTTAAGGTTGAAGGCTTGAAGCTACTGCACAAGTGCACATAATCACATAACACATTATAATTATAAATATATGCAACATAATACTTAATTTTAATATTTAATCTACCTAATGTGCTAATTTATTCATAAAAAATCAATTATTAACTGTTATTAACAATTATTAACAATTATCAATTAATATTATTTCAATTATTAATAATTAACAAAAATTTTGTTATTTATTAACAATTAATAAAAATTTATTCATAACAAAATCATAAATACACCAATTTTCTTGATTTTATTACTAATATTTATAAATACATAATTACAACAATCAAATAATAACCAATTACATAATAACTAATTAAGCATATATAATTATATAGTATATATATACCATGAAAGTTATGACTTATGAAACTTGAAAGTTGAAGCTTGAAAGTGGAAAGCTTCAAAATTGGGTTCGGGTGGGGAGAAAGTCGGGTCGGGTTGTGAGGATTCGGCCTTCAAGCAGCAGATCGGTGGCCACGGCTCACGGCTGGACGCGATTTCACTTGGCAGAAAATCGCGGCTTCACTTGGCAGCAGATCGCAGACGGCTCACGACTGGGCGGGTTTCACTTGGCAGCAGCTGGTCGCGGCTTCACTTGGCATCACCAAATCGCGGTTTCAACAGTTGGTAGCAATAGATCGCGGTTCAGGGTTGTGTCTTGTGTCGTGGTGTGTGTGAGTCTTGTGGTGGCTGGCTGCGGCTGGCTTGTTTGTGTTGAGTGTTGACAGTGAAATTGTGAAGTTGTGAATGATTCTTGTTTGTCTTGTGGTGGTGTGTGGCTGTGTGCGTTTGTGAATTTGTGAATTGTTGTGAGTGACTTTGTGTGTGTACTGCGCAGTGTACGGCGTGTGTGTGTTTAGGTTTAGTTTGGTTTTTTTTTTTTACAACTTGATCGGGTAAACCCGACCCGATCACAACCCGATCGGGTTTGTGATTTTTAATCCGATCGGGTTTCAATCCCGACCCGAACCCGAAATTTTTCGAGTTGGATCGGGTCGGGTAAAATGCCCACCCCTAATTGACACATTGGAAGTCAATTGTAAACATCTTGAAGCCTTAGGTTGTAAAGGTTTAGATAGTGGAATCCTCAAGCTCGGTTAGCTTGGAGGCACAAATGTAGGTAAAGTTTGCCAATCCACATTAAAATATCATGTTTGCTCTCTTCTCCCTTATTTCTTTAAATTATTTATTGTTGTATACTTTTATTTGCTTAATTTAAAAAAAACACAATTTACCTCTTGGGCTGCTTAGCTAGAATTTCATTTAGTATCAAAGTAAGGTTCTCTTGTTAGGACAGTCTACCCCTATACCGTTATTTTTTTTTACATAAATGAGTACCTATTATAGAAAACTGGCATAAGAATTTACTTACAGGCCATAGATTATAAAATATGGGAAATCGTTAGTGATTGTCCATTCATGCTAACCACTAAAAACAAAAAAATGGAAGAAATTCCAAATCCTTCACGTGAATGAAGTGAGGCAGAAAAGAAGAAGAAATTTTTAAACTCCAAAGCAATGAATGTCTCATTTTGTACATTAAATAAGAAAGAGTTTCACAGAGTTTCAGTTTGTTCCAATGCATATGAAATTTGGAGAAATTTAGAAGTTGTTTATGAAGGAAGAAAGCAAGTTAAAGAGTCTAAAATTAGTAAATACATCAGGCAATATGAATTGTTCGAAATGGAACAAAATGAAATTGTACATTTGATGCATACTAGATTTACAGATATAGTAAATACTTAGGAGCCCTAGGGAAAAATTTTTCAAATGGCGAGAAGGTATAGAAAATCATTAGGCCTTTATCAAAAGAATAAAGATCTAAGAGAACCGCCATTGACGAAGCCAAGGATTTAAATACTTTATCTATTGATGATTTAATTGGCTCACTTATTTCTTATAAAAAGGATTTGGCAACTGAAAGAGGTGATAAAGATAAAAAGAAGAAGAGCATTACCATGAGAGCTTCAAGATTGGAAAGTGACGAAGAAAGCAAATTTGAAGATGAAGATATGGCTATGATAGCCAGAAAATCAAGGAAGTTTTTAAAGAAATCTAATGAGCGGAAGAAGTTCAGGAACTTTAAAAGTCAGAAGGAGAAGAAGGAGACGATTATTTACTTTGAATGCAAAAAGCCTGGACACAAAAAATCATAACGTCCTCTTCTCAACAAGGCGAAAAAGAAAGTTATGGTGCCAACGTGGGATGATAGCGATGAGGAGATCTCAGATGAGGAAGAATCACATGAAGTGCCAAACTTGGCATTTATGGCAATAGGAGAAGAACTTGATGAGATAAATGATCTTCCTTCTTGTAACACTCTAATTCCACTAACAAGGCACTACGGTAGAATTGAAGTGAACCGGATTTCATCATTCTCATATTTAAAACTTTCAAAGTAATAACCAATAATAAATTTTCTAAACCTCCAAAAGAATATAAATAAATTTTGAAATAACATATCCTCAATAAATATCATCCTAAAAGAAGCTAAATTGTTCTTAGATTATCAACGTAACATTAATCCTCAAAAGAAACAGAGCTCTTATTCTCCCTCCGAAGACCATGAGCTCGCATCATCTAAGTCTATCTGCAAAAATGTGGTAACAAGGGGTGAACCGTCAATTCGGTAAGTAAATTCATACACAATACTAAAAGCCATTAAAAACAATTTAATAAATAATCTTAGATATACATAATAATAAGAAATATTACCTTTGTAAATCATCATTTAGTAAAAATAAATCACATCATCATAAAGTCATTTAAATCCTTTAAGCATAACTAAAACATTTTAAACACATAAAACGTAATTAGCTCATGTCACATAGTATCACTTGTAGACCCGGTGACCCGGCCATATAACATCATTCAGGGTACTGTACCCCGCGGGAATCATTAACATTAACATCATATGTGCACAAAATCTGGCTAGCCTTCCATAACATAACATAACATCACTACGGACAATGAGCCAAAACATATAAAATCATCCTTGAACTTTTAATCATTTGTAAACTTCCATAAATTACATTTAAATAATTCATAATTATTTCAAAGTATTTGACATATTAAAATGAAAGCTTTCATTTTAAGACAATTTATAAAACAAGTTTTTAATAAATAAAGTTTTATTATAAATAATTTTAAAAAATGATTTTACTTAACAAAATATTATAATAGACTAAAACAAATCAGTTTCATATACTTTTCATTCAACATAATACATAACTCAAATTAAAAGTAATTTAATAGTGAAATACATGTATCATGCATGAATCTACTTACCTCGATCCTCAACAATAAAAAGAACGGTAACCTCAACCACGAGCTCACTCTCGTCCTAAAACATCAAGACACATTCTTATCAATATTATTGCTCATTTTGACCTTGATATAAATCCAACATAATCAAGTCTAGTCATAAGTACTAAACTATCAAAGCTAGTCTAAACCTGACCATCATATACAAGCTGATTTTCACCAAGCTAACCATATGTCAGAAAATTATAAAAATCCAACATAATCAAAGTAATATATCAAATTTCTAGAATTTTTAAAGATGTAAAACTATTTTAAACAAATTTATATTAAGAGACCAGCAAACATATCCAGGAACTTTCAGGTTCATGTTCCGCACTTCAAAAATTCATAACTTAATGCAAACTCATAACTTATAAATCATATAGGATTCATAATTTTATATGGATATAATTTTTATAGGTCATTCTAAAGCCTTTTAATAGCCTAAACTAATTTCACCATCAGCAACCGCAATTCTGGAAAGCAGTTTCCAGAACTGCAGCAACCCAACATAATGATTTTTTTTAATTTTTTTACACAACCAAAAATTATGAAATTAAACATGCAGTAATTTGACATAATTAAGATTAAACAAAAAAAATCAACATAATTTTCAGAGATCATTTAGATAGACAGAAAAATCGCGAAATTAGTCATGCTGCTGAAAATCAAAATTTTCCAACATCACTGTTCCAACTTCAAAAATTCACAACAAATTGATTAATTGGAATCTCCTTGAAAAAATATATATCATTGAAAACCTTAGGATGTCTAGTTTAATATTTTGAAAATTTGGTGTAGAAATTGAATAAAAAATAAATAGTAATCAAATCATAACACTCATGCCTCATAATACCTAGCAAGTCATTCATGATAAAGAGAACAATGCATGCATTCATTATGAAATACATAAGATTAGAGAACATGTATTAGAGAAAGATAATTACCTCAAAACTTGTTTCAAACATGCATAAAAGAAAACCCTAGAATTCTTTGCTTTTATATGGTTATTAGGTTAAAGAATTTTAATCATAGGGAAAAAGGAAGAGTTTATGTTTTATTAAAATACTTGCTTTAAAAAAAATACATTATATGATAAAGATGGTAATCCTTTATATTTTATTTTAGAAAAGTAAATAAAAAAATAGATTAATAAAAAAATTTATGACTTTTCTCAAATAATGTTAATTAAAATAAAATCACTCAAACGAAAGATAAATAGTTGAATGTATAAGCATAATGAAATTAAAACATACAAAGAATGGATGTTACACTTCTTATGATGATTTGTTTGAAGCATTTACTGAATTACATAATTACTTAAAGAAGAAAGGAATGAAAAATGCTTCTCTTAAAAAGAAAAATGTAAAACTTTCAAATGAGAATGTACTTTAAATGAAAAGATTAAGTGCCTGGAAGTAGAAAAAAAAAGTTTGCATGAAGAAATTATATTCTTTAAAGAAAAATAAAATGTTTCATCTAGGAATGAAGGTTTACTATAAATAATTTAAAAAAGGAAAATGAAACGCGTAGGAAAAAGAGCGATAAGCTTAACAATATTGTATTAAAATTTACAAATGGGAAAAAGATTTTAGATAATTTGTTTAGCTCTCAAAAATGTGATTTTCAGAAAGTAGGTATTGGCTATAAGCCAAATTTGAGACAAAGGTATTACAAGCATTACTTTGTTAAGGCTACCTCCATTAATGATCAAATTGTATGCTATTATTGCAATAGAAATGGTCACATGAGTTATAGATTTCCAGTTAAGAGAAATGCATATTATGGAATCAAATGTACTTGGGTTCTAAAATTAACCATTGCTAACACTCAAAGACCCAAAAAGCTTTGGGTACCTAAAACTTGAGATTTCTTTTGCAGGGATCAAAGAAGAGAAAGAACAAATGGTACTTGGACAGCGGATGCTTGAGACATATGACAGGCAATTGCTCTTAGTTTTCAAGCTTTACTAAGACTGAAATTGGTGAAGAAGTATCTTTTAGAGATAATTCAAAATAAAAAAATTATTGTTATTGGTAATATCGATAAAGATTCCCCTACCTTTATTGAAAATGTATGTTTAGTTGAAATTTTGAAACACAACTTACTTAGTATTAGTTAGTTGTGCAATAAAGGCTATAGAGTTATTTTCAATAAAATAAAATGTGTCATTGAGAAAGCATGTTAATGTATATACTATTGATATAAAATGTTTTTCAGCATTACAGGATGATAGTTGGTTATGGCATAAAAGACTAGGTATTGTAAATATGAATTTGATTTAAAATTTCTAAAAATGATTTGGTTAAAGTATGTCCAAAGATTGGTTTTCAAAAAGATAGGGTTTGTGAAGCTTGTCAATTTGGAAAGCAAATCAAAATTTCTTTCAAAAATAAAAATCATGTCTCTACTTCAAAACCATTTCAATTTCTTTACATGAATTTATTTTGACCTTCTAAACATGCAAGTCTAAGTGGTAAGTATTCTGCATTTGTGATTGATGATGATTTTTCTAGATACACTTGGATATTGTTCTTAACTAGTAAGGATAATGCTTTTGATACTTTCAAAATTTTCTGTAAAAAAGTTCAAAATGAAAATGGGTATGTCATTTCTTGCATTAGAAGTGATCATGGTAGAGAATATGAAAATCATGATTTTGAAAATTTTTTCAATAACTTTGGCATTAAACATCAATTTTTATCACTAAGGACTCTACAACAAAATGGAGTAGTTGAAAGAAAGAATAAGCATATTCAAGAAATGACTAGAACCATGTGGAATGAAAATGTTTTATCAAAATATTTTAGGCCGAACTTGTCAACGCCGTTTGTTATGTTTTAAATCATATGTTGATTAGACCTTATCTTAACAAAACTCCCTATGAGCTTTATAAAGGTAGAAAACCTAACATTGGCTATTTCAAAATTTTTGGATGCAAATGTTTTATATTGAATGCAAAAGACAATCTTGGTAAATTTGATCCAAAATATAATCTTGGAATCTTTCTTGGGTATTCAAATACAAGTAAAGCTTATAGAGTGTATAATAAAAGAACCTTGGTTGTAGAGAAGTCCATGCATGTTACATTTGATAAATCTAATTATTTCTACAGAGAAAGATGTTGATAATGATGATACAAGTGAAGAATTACAAAAAGATGAATCTTTAAAAGACAAGCAAGATAATTAACAAGGAGAAAAATTAGAGGAGCAACAAGAAGAACAAGCTAAGCAATATAAGAATGAAGGTAATTCTCAAACACTCCCCAAAAAGTTGAGGTATATTTCTTCTCACTTTAAAAACTTAATCTTAGGTGATCTTTTATGAGGTGTAACTAGTAGGTCATCACTTAGAAATATTTATGAACATTCTGCATTCATCTCAAATTAAACCAAAATCAATTTTCAATCATTTTTCAATATTGAGAATGATGAATCCTAAATTATGGCCATGCCGGAAGAGCTAAATCAGTTTAAGAGAAATAATGTGTGGAAATTGGTTCATAAACTAGAACATTAATCTGTAATAGGCACCAAATGGGAATTTAAGAATAAAATGGATGAATCTGGTGCAGTAGTAAGAAATAAAGATGGACTAGTGGCTAAAGCATACAACCAGAAAGAATGAATTGATTTTGATGAAACATTCACTCTTACACCTAGTTTAGAATCGATTGGGATGCTCTTGGCATTTTCATGCTGTAAAGATTTTGTTTTCTATCAAATGTATATTAAAAGTATTTTCTTAAATGATTATATTACGGAACAAATTTATATAAAACAAGAGGAATGATACAGCCACAAACTCTTGTACAAACTTATTTTGTACAAACTGACGTGGCATTAATTCATTGGTTGAATGAAAATATAAAATAATAAAAACAAATCATGTGGACCAAGTGATATTTAATTCAACCAATCTTATCATGCCACATCAGTTTGTACAAAATAAGTTTGTACAAGAGTTTGTGGCTATATCATTACTCATAAAACAATCCCCTCATTTTGAAAATTAAAAATATCCAAATCATATTTATAAGTTGTCTAAAGCTTTATAAAGTTTGAAGCAATCCCTTAAAACATGGTATGAAAGGCTTAATAGATTTCTTTTGGAACATTGTTTTTCAATAAAAAAAAGCTGGTACTACACTTTTTATTCAACATAAAAATGAAGATATACTCATTGTTCAAATTTATATTGATAACATTATCTTTGGTTCTACTGATTAGTCTTTGTATAAGGAATTTTCATCTTATATGAACAAAAAATTTGAGATGAAGATGATGGAAGAATTGAAGTATTTCCTTGGACTACAAATAAAACAAAACGAAGAAGGAATCTTAATTAATCAAGCCAAATTTTTGAGAGATTTACTAAAAAGATTAGGATTTAAAAATGGAAAGGCTAAAAGCACTCTAATGAGCTCAACAATCAAGATTGACAAGGTTGAAAAAATGTTAAAAAATTGATGTCAAAACTTATCGAGGTATGATTAGATCTTTACTTTACTTGACTGCTATTAGGCTTGACATCATATTTAGTGTATGTTTAGATGCAAGATTTCAATCATGTCTTAAGAAATCTCATTTCATTGCCGTTACAAGAATTTTTCGTTATTTGAGTGGGAAAATTGATCTAGGTCTTTTGTATCCTAGAGGGACTCACATAGATTGAACATGTTATTTAGATGGCGACTTTACTGGATATAAAGTTGATAGGAAGAGTATTTGTGGAACATGTCACTTTTTAGGTCCTTTATTTGTCTCTTGGTTCAGTAAGAAAAAAAATTTGGTTGTTCTTTCAACCATCGAGGCCGAATATATTGCTACCGATAGTTGTTGTGCAGAAGCCATATGAATAAAACAAACCCTTAGAGAATACAAAATTAAACTTGATCATATACCTATCATGTGTGACAATATTAGTGCTATAAATTTGTCAAAGAATCTCATTCAACATTCTAGAAACAGACATATAGAGATTAGACATCATTTCTTAAGAGGTCATGCTCAAAAAAGGGACATAGTATTAGAATTCGTTTCAACCGCAAAACAACTTGCAGATATCTTTACAAAAACCCTTAATGAGGATTAATTTATCAGAATTAGACATGAACTTGGGATGATGAAATTTTCACATTAGCATATCTTTGTATGATATCAAGTATGTTATGTTTTCTATTATGTGACTATTGGCTTGAGTATGTGTTATTGTTGATTGGTTTTAAAATTTGTATGCTCATATATACAATCATGAATCACGCATTAAAAATGGTCTTTGAGATGTTTCGGGTTCATTAAATAACTTTAGAACGGAATAACTATTGGACAAAGATAAAAATAGATGTTCGAAATTATAGTTAAAATAAATGGATAGCTCTTTGAAAATAAATGGACAACCGTTTAAAAACAAATACTTAGGAAATTAAATTTGTTAATAAATGGTTAATCAATTAAAGATAACGGCTTACAGTTTAAAATCAGAAAAGATACAAGTGGTAGCGGTTAACTGATTTGCCTTAACGGATAACCGTTTTCGATATGAAATCTTTTTGGTCGATAACAGTTAACTGATACACATAAATAGTGAATCGATTGTGTGTTAAAAGGTCTCTGACTTTGAACAATTAGTTGATTTTAGAAAACGGCTCACTGGTTTTTTTTATTAAAGAACTATTCCTAGGTTTTCTTCTCATTTGCATTAACCCTTCACCGTTTTCTCTCTAGATCCGCGGCGTTTGAGCTTTCTTTCTCTAAAATACTTTATTTTCTTCAGTGTTTCCTGCAAAATTGAACCTCCACAATCATCATAAACCTCTTAAACCTCATTTCTTTATCATCAAAATAAGATTGATAGCCAAAATAAAAAATTCCTATAATTATGAATCGATTAGTCATCTCTCAAAATTGGCTGGATTCTCACCAGTTTTTTGGCCAAATTGAGCACCCACATTATTTTATATATCTTCAATCTTCACTTTAATTGGTTCAATTTCTGTCAAAACATCAAATTTCCCAAAACTCCCAAATTTAGTATAAAAGGTTGGTGTTGAGTCATCAAGAATGGGAAAGAGAAAAAAAAAAAAACAAATGGCAATGAGGAGTCCAATACGTCCTAGAACAGTTCCTAAGTTTGATAGAACTTATTTTCCAAGCCTTCCCTTGGCTAGACAATTCTATTGTAGGTTTATGCACCGACTGGTAATTTCCAAGCCAACTTCAATTAGTGAACTCTTTAAAGTTAAACGATAGACAGACAATTTCAAATGGTGATTCAACAATTCAAACTTTAGCACAACGATTACTTGGCACGAGTCAGAATGATATATCTTCTTAGGTTAACGACGATCCAATAATTTTTAGAAAATTAACAACGACTAGTTTTCTTCTTTATATATAAAAGGCTCCATCAAATACAATTTATAAGTGTGTTCAAAAATTATCATCAAGCTTATCATTGCTTATTCAATCTGTTCTGAGCTAAAATTTGTTTATTCCTTTATCAAATTATACTTTGGCCTTTCATTTGTAACCACGTACATTGTGTGAGGCATAATCTATGTACTCTTCAAAATTGAGTGATTGTAAGTGTGAGAAACACTTTGGGAAAAGGGTGAGAGATCATCTCAAATTTTAAAGGTTTTTATTGACATCGTGGAAGTCAATTGTAAGCATCTTGAAGCCTTGGGTTGTAAAGGCTTGGATACTGGAACCCTTAAACTCAGTTAGCTTGAAGTCGTGAACGTAGGTAAAGTTTACCGAATTACGTAAAAATATCGTGTTTACTCTTTCTTCCTTATTTCTTTAAATTTATTTGTTATTGTATATTTTATTTGCTTAATTTAAAAAAAAAAAAACTCAATTCACCCTCTCTTGGGTTGCTTAACTAGAATTTCAGCTGCATAAGGATCAAATCACATAACCTAGTTTCTCTACACCCCATAAGCACAAGCTGAAGCTGCCGTCACTACCAAACTCCAAAAAGAAAACTCCAAATACGCAATTCACCAATCACGCCATTGTCTATTGCAAAACCAAACAGACAAATTCCACCACCATTGTTCACTGTACCAAGTTGTCAGCCTCTACATTGATCACGCCAGTCGCCACCATGCGCAGTAGATCTATAGTCGTGCCAAGCTATTAAGTCAACACTGCTTTGATCAGGTTGTTAACTTAGCCTTGAGCACTAATTTTTTGTTTATTTGTGGAGTTGTTGGTTTGTTGAGTTCAAAATGTTTTTGGTGTACTAATTTTGGATGTTGCTAATTTGCTTTGGTTAGAATTTGCTTGTTGGTTGCTTATTTCTTTGGTTAAAATTACTTGTTGGGTTGTTAATTAATTTTGGTTCAAAGCTTTAAACAGTTTATTGACAATTTGTAAAGAGTTTGCTACTGCATTGTAATAGAACTCATTTAATTTCTCTAACAAAACAAACTATAAGAGCACCCAAATTAGATCCAATCTGAATTCAACTTGAGTTTTTGATCTACTTCGATATGATTTGAATGAATAAGATTGAATTGTAAGTTTGGATTGTATTCGGATGATTTTTTTAATCAACTTGATTAACCAAAATTCGATCTGATTGATCTGAACCATTTGTCCACCCTTAATCTATACCATGATTATTTATTTAAGCAACCATCATAACAAGTAGTAAGAATATCACGTACGATGAAGGTTTTATTACAAAACCATCATTGAAAATATACATTTAATGACAGGTATTAACAAAAGTCGTCATGAAAACTAGTAAAAATATTACATAAGATGACTATTTTATTAAATAACCATTGTTAAAAATAAATATTGGAAAATTATCATTCGTATACTTTAAATTTGCGTTTTTATCAAAAATACTATAACACTTTAAGGGTGTATCAATCGTCCACCTTAAATTGATAAAAGTTATCTGCCGACTACTAAACTGTTAGCTGTCGTTTGAAAGTTAACAGAACTATAGTGAATTGACGATTTTACCCTTGAAAATTATCACTTGTATATACCCTTAAAATCTCTTGTTATCATTTATATAGCCTTAAATTATCACTTGTGTCATATGAAAAGACCATATTACCGCTCTAAAGTCATCATTTTTAAATGGCAACTAACGGTTTAGTGAATGGCAGATACATTTTGTCAACTTAGGGTGGATGATTGATATACCTTGAAAGTGTTGTAGTAAATTTGATAACGAAGTCAACTAAGGGTATACAATTGATAATTTCCCATAAATATTTGATGACAGTTATTAACAAAAGCCATCATAAAAAATCAAAGAAAAAGAGTAACAAATGATTGTTATTTAAATAACTGATATTAAATATATCTTTTTAATGACGGTTTTATGACATTCTCATTATTAAGAACATATATGACTACTACAAATTATGAAGGTTTAGTAAACTAACCTTTATTAAAAATGAATGTCTAATGATGGTTATTGAACTGTCATTAAGTGTGTACCCCTTTTAATGACATTGACTAAGATGGCAGTTTTAAAACCGTCATCTTATGTTATTTAAAATCGTTATTGTTGACCGATTATGTAGTAGTGAGATTGGAGTTCTTAACTATCAATTGTTAAAAGTCCCTAAGTTAAAGTGTGATTGGGTTCAAAATAGTTATGGCAAGAAGGTTGAACTTGGTTTCATCTTAGTAGACCTATATCGATTAGGATACAAATCTAATCTATTTTTATTGGCTTCTCAAGCCAAACAATTATTTTGTATATATGATTAGATTATAAAAAAAAAAAAAAAGTGGTTTATTGAATGTTATATGCCTACTAGAGGCAACCCAACCAAATAAATGAAGTTGAGGTCAATAAAACAATAGAATATCCTCCATTTACAAGAAAATTACCAACTAATTGATCTATTATATTCTGCTAATGGCAACCTAGCGATCTATACACGTAATAGCAAAGAGGAAATTTGGCTTGCAAATGGATTTATACTTGTTGCAATTTATTGTATTTGTTTGGTTATAAATTGATATGAAATTAAATTATATATATTGGCTTTTATTCTTGCAAGAGATTGATTATTATAAAAGTAGAAATGTTAGTGAGGTTTGGAATGCAAACTCATGATTTTATCTTTTGTAAATATGCATTCTCCAACACTCAGTAGTGGTATCCATGAGCTTGGAAGCAATGAAACCTCCAACCACTTTTTTGCCTCCATAACTGGACACGTAATAGCCTTCTAGTCTTGTGGTCCTATTACTTTTTTAATGGTATCAAAAGGACAACTAACATGGCATTTTCTCATTACTTGACTAAAGAATCTTCATTCTTATTGGGTCCTAGTCCTTAACTAACCAAAAGAAGATATTTTCGTTCTCTTTCATGATAGTATGCACTGTTCACATGCTAGCGCTAACCATTAAAATCTAGTTTTTGATAATACCTTTGATATTGTATATTTTACTAAAACTGCCCTTTTTTTAAAGATCTTACCTCCAATCTCTCTTTGAACTATCTTGATGCCCAGTCAAACAAAGTGACTTCCCCTTATTGACTTTTCATGTCATATGTCACTAAGTTATTGACCTGCAATAGCATCTAGATTTCTCCCAAACAAATAATAATAATAATTGCTATTCGTATTATTATTATTATTATTATTAGTAATAACAATTATCCTAATGATAATAATAGTTGTAACAATAATAATAAAATTAATAATAATGGTAATAATAACAATTAAAAGTGCAGCACTTTAGGAATGTGCTCTAGATATAAACTTTTTTTCCGTAAAAAGGTTATTTAATTTTTGAATATTTTATTTATACAATTGTATTTTTGAATATTTGTACCCAGCGGGATAGCATTTTAAAATATGTCCTAATCATCATAGTCGATCTGACCTCGAGCTTGCCGCCAAAACAAAGTCCTTGCCCCGCTCACTTCTCCCGCCAAAAATGAAACAGAGCCCTGTTCCTTCCCGTATTCTTTCCCGCCAGGTGAAATCTTTCTGACTGTGTGTATCTCTCTGTGTGGTACTGAACCCAGCAATCCCTGGCCGAAGAACGAAAGCTGAGCTCCAAGAAACATACAGCGACGGCCAATCATCTTCATCCAACAGTGGGGATGTTCACTCGCAGCAAATCCCCAAATGAACCTTCACGGCTACCGCTACGGCCGAGCCCGCTTCGATTTTTTTTCCTCTACCGTTTTCCGAGAAACGCAGAAGAACAGTTCTGAATCAAGATTCCTCCAATAATGTCGACGGTGGTGATAACTTGTCTTGCTTTTTAATCAAAGATCTACGCACAAAATGTGTTTTCCCAAATGGGCTCTCGTACAATTCTTGTTTTGAGCCTAAAAAGTTTGAAGAGGGTTCGGTTGAAGAATCTGCTCAATCGACACCGCCGGATATTGACCTTTTTGTTGACACCAAAGAGGCGGAGGAAAATGGAAACCCTAATGTGGGATTTGTTCGGGAGAAGCAATCAAATAAAATAGATCAGAAGAACTCTAGGATCAAATCAGTAAGAGCCTGACATTTTATATTATTTTTTTCATAATGATTATTATTCATTTGGCATAGAATGATATGATCTGTTCTATGTTTGTTAAAGGTATGTAGTTTCTTAGGCCATGCTTTCGAGTTAAGCTTTTTAAAGCACCAGGTTCATTCAGTTATAGAAGATTGCTTCCCTATCTGATGGATATCTCCGAAGAAAATTCTTGTAATTTCTATGCTTATCTACATTTTATATTTTTAAATTTGTGTAACTATTTGTTTGCACATATTATATTTGACTGAAAGATTCATAAACTATCTTTTAGCCAGTGTTTATAGGTGGTCAAAAAATGGTTCTAGGAGAAAATGCACTTTTAACTTCTCATGGTCATGGAAATTTGATAAATAAATCAATGACAGAAATTGGTCCCGCCAAAAGTAATAATCTTGATTCTGGTAATCAATCGAATTCAACTCCCGTTGGGTGCGTTAAGGAACCTTGCAAGGTTCAGCAATTTTCTCATGCCTTGATTTCAATGGTTGATGAGTGGTCAAAGCCAATTCTGAAAGGAGGAATTCGGAAATTCACCTTCAAGTATAACTCGGTCTTAGTTAGTTCTTGTGACACAAAGTTAATGGATACTGGGAAAACGGAAAATATTGGTGTTGGTAATCCTGAAAATATGAACAATTTGATTTGCAGCAAGTCCTTCGTCCTGGAGGAGAAGTGCAATACTGGTAAAGATAATAAGGATGGAAAATGTTTTGATGACGCAAGCAGTCTGAAATTGAAGATGTTTATAAATTTGATGTAGCGGGTTCTTCTGAAGTTAGCATTGTAAATGATGCAAATTCAAACTTGTCTGATGGAGAGCTGAATGAGACCTTAAGCAATGCAGAGCAAAAAGATGATCAGAATATAGAGGTTCTGGACCAGATTGACAACTCAAATAAAGACTATCCCCCAAGGACACCACCAGATAGTGACATGATTAGCAACCCTGAAGTGGCTGAAAATGGTGGTAATAAAAAATGTATGCATAATGAGGATGGTATTCCTGGGAAGACTTTAATTGGAAGTAGCCATGGAAGCAATATCTCTGCTAATGACAAAACAACTGGCTCCAGCCCAAGGAGCAAACTGGAAAGATGCTTTTATCCTTTTAAATTTTAAGATCTTATAGCTTATTTGAAGAAAGCAGTATTATTTCGGCTTGCTATTTTCATGCAGGTTATATCAATTAGGCAATATGCTTTTGCTTTCATTATAGGCTGAGAATATGTAATTCTCAGTGTTATTATACCATCATATATGCTAAATTGTTCTTGTTATGTTGATAGGTTACCAATTGACTCTCACGGTTGAAATAATTCAGAATTCAGTGAGTTCTAGAAGGACACTTCCATTTTTGAAAGATGTTGCAGAAGCTAGTTCCCATAAGTCCTGTTTTATTTCTTATGATTGGGGCTGTATGCTAGGAAGCTAATGTTTTCATGTAATTATATTTTAGGTGCTTCTAGAAAGGACCATGTTCTAAAACATGGGAAAAAATTAGAAGCAAACCCTCCTGCACCGCCTCTTGTTTCTGATTATCAAGAAAGACCACTTGGAAATCCTAAAGGGAATGATTACCATGCTGAGCATCACACTGGTCATTATAATGCTTTGCCAATCTCAGCAGCAGATGGTTCTTGAAATGATCAAGAAACAAATTCAAAACAATTAAAAGATGTTAATAAATCTCCTGATCCACTTATAAGCAGCAGGAGCAGGATGTTCATTTTGAACAGGATATATCAGATACAGCTAGGAAGTTGGAGAGTGGCCCTGAAATTATGGATATAAATCATGAAATTATTCTGTTGGGCACACAATTATGTCCTCATTCTACTTCCGGAACTTTTTTGAGAAAAAATGATAAACAGGCATTGTCACCTCCATCATCTTCGAGTATCTAAGAGAATTGCAGTAGTCCAGCAATAGAAGTTAGCAATGATGCAAAGCCAATTGAAGCAGATAGCTTGCATCAGAAATTATCCCTCCGTGCAACTTCTTTTTGTTTGAATATTTCTGCTCCTGTTTTTAAGAAAGGGATTCTTAAAAGAAATCCTTGAGGATGCCGATGGCTCTGCACTTGCTTGAACTGTTTCTTCCTTCTGTCTGCATGCAGAAAAGGCATTTGAGTTTTCAAGAAATCAGATGCAAGATGGCGGACAAGTGTCTTCAGATTTGATTAAGGAACTACCATGTATACGGAATATGTTGGAGAAATCTCCTTTCAGCACCAATGGTCATGCTCTTACAGTGCCTGTCAGGTTAGCACTCTATAAACACCGGATGCAATTTTCTTTTGTAACTTTTCTGTCTATGATAGCGGGCTACTTTCAATTATTTGCAGTGATTGCTTGATGGTTGGTACTCTAGCAATTGCATCAATCTTGTAATGCTCATATAAGTAATTTAGCTGTTTTTAAGAAATTTTGCCGTATTTAGTACAAACTCATCAAAATTCTTCTGTTTCCAACACATCCTATTAGAATGGTGTGCTCTGGATTCTTTGATGATGGTAGACACAAAACATAGGTAGACTTAGGTTTCTCCACTAATCTATCCTACAAACTGGCCTACATTTGAGGTAGCTTAGTTAGATAACAAGGAAGGTCACTCGTTCATATCCAGGAGTACTTCAATACCACAAACATCATAAGTCCGAAAAATAAAAAGGTCATCATAAATTCTGTTTTATAATATTTAGATACTATATTGATAATTCATACATTAACACATGCATTTACTACAGAACCTTCAGCTTTAGTCCATGAAAACATGCAATTGAATATCAAAAGAGCTCTACCTTATGAAATTCAGACTAAGGTCTGTGATCATTCACTTAATGAGACTTTATTAATCATGATTTGATCATTCACTTGATGTCTAATATCATTACACAGTAATCTTGTTCCAAGCTCTTGAATCTCGCTTTGGATGCCGAATGTACCATTTTAATCTGCATTTGCTGAAAATTATCGTTGTTTAATTTGGACCTAGATCTGTCAGAAATTTTTCTGATTGGAAAATTTGGCATGACGGGTTCTTGAAATTTCTTATTTGAAGTTCATATGTTTTCGAATCAGGTAAAAGAAGTTTTTCAAAAAGCATCTAAAGCAGAGGCCCCGGCACGAATCCGCCTTAGCAAAATGAATTTTAATCTCAGCATTCATTGCAGGGTCACTGTAAGTTTAGCTTTAATTTTCTTCTAGCATTAATCTGTTCATTTTCAATATTCACTTCTTTCTCGTTAGGCTTAAACAATGTGGTACTTCTGGAGACATGTAACAACAGCATTCTTCTTGTTTTTCTTTTAGTGCACTCAGGGACAAGGGTGAGATTTGCCAATGACATTGAAGAAAAAGTGATTGCAAAGTCAGACTTGCCAAGATAATATTCTTGATTAGGGGAGACAGAGAAAAGTGATGATGAAAAGAGAGCCATGATGGGAACATGGTGAAAATTCAATATTTTAAAGGCATGTTCTATGCACACTCGATGAGTTTGGCTTCAAACACAGATCTTTGTTTCACAGTTGACTTGTGGAACATGCAGATAAGGAATTTGCTCATAGTTTCGCTCATTCTTGCATATATACATACTCGGTTCCAATGTTATTGGAATGGTTGGACACTTGAGTATGAGATCTTGTTTGAGTTATGCAAACCATTGCATTTGTGACAGGAAAACATATACTCAAATTTCTAGAGGAAAATTCTTGACATTCATATGTACCGTATATTATCAATTGTTACCTATTGTTTTTAGCTGATGTTTGAAAAATATAAAAGACAATAAAAAAATTTACTTTTATTTTAATTTTTTAGATCAGAAATTTTGTTAATGAAATGTAATAGTAATACAATACACAAAATGACAAGAGGAAAAAATGACTATGCTTTTGCATCATTTCTTTTGTAATATCATATTGCTGCCTGAGGTCAGATTTTGATTACTGGAAGTGGAAAGTCATTTGTTGAATTAGAGAGAATGGTATGTTCTGTTCTGTCCATTCGGAGGAGGATGTTATGCTCCTGGTCAACAATGGAGGAGGACAAATAAGTACTTTCATTGAGTCTTTTTAATCTTTAATCAGTCAAACTTATGGAAGTTTTGACCACTTAATTCTATTATTTCTTCAATATTGTATTAGTAAAGAGCTGGCATAAAATATAAGCTTTGATTCAAATTGCTGCATAGCTTTGCTTTTAAACTGAAAGAAAACTTTTATTCTATGCAATGAAATATACAAGCACACAAAACCTCAAGTGATCAAACAAACGAAGTAACAAGAAAGAAAGAAACAAGAATGAGATTTATTACAAAACAAAGAATACTGCTCAAAGCCAACCACAGAGTCCCAGTCATCAACTTCAGCTAGTGTTGTCTGCACTCAGAAGGAAAGCCTTGTGGGAATCGTTTTAAATCAGTGCAATAGTTATAAATCATAAAATATTTCTGAACCCATCTGAGTCTTCTTCTGCTTGTGGCATCAAGCTCGTCTCTAGGCTGCCATTGACGCTGAGCATCCGAAACTGAGGAGCTTGATGACCGTTTAGAGCCACAGTTGTTACAGGGAATGGCTCTGAAGTTACGGTAATATGCTGTGAAAGGAGCCTTAGTCCAGTCAGTTTTCACCAACCCTCCTCTTGTAGCCCAGTCATCAGCATTCCAAAGACTTGAGTAAATCTTCATTGGTTGGTTTTTAGGGAAGGGAACTCCAAGAGATTCAGCATTTTTGAACACTCTAATGGGAATGTTATCTACCAAGAAGCTGAAACACAACACGAGCAAATTAGATTGGATCACGTGTACCATGTGTTAAAATTAGTAGCAAACGAGCTAGTGTAAGAGATACTATTTAACCCAAAAGCTTAAGTTGATAAATAAAAATTAGGACTTAAATAAGCCGAAGGACAGGAACCTAAAAGTGAGCGACCCAACAATAGTATTAAAAGACAATTCTTAACAAGAAGAAGAAAACGAACTTACATGACATGTTGGGGCTTCCAGATGACGGAGTAAGTGTGGAAGTTTCTTGTGGGATCAAACCAGAGATAGAATTGTTGCTCCCGGTTGCCTTTACCCTGAGCGAATATATTTGTGTGAAGAATGTAAGGCTGACCGCTCACATTTCCCAAGAACTCAAAATCAATCTCATCATGAGTCGGCCCTTGCGAAGACAGCTGCAGCATCATCAGCGAAAAGAATATGAATGATCAATATCAAGCAAATTAAATTTAGAGAGTTAAAGAGGTGATAATGTGTGAAAGCATACATAGTAGGCAGTGACAGTGCCAGCAGAGTCACCAGCAACAAGCTTGAGCTGCATATCAATTCTGCCAAATAAGTAGTCTCTCTTGGACTGAAAACCAGAGCCAGAAACTCTGTCTAGAGACAGAGAAAGAAGTTGGCCGCCATTGAAAATCTTAGCTCTCTTATCACCCCATGTTAAATCAAAGTCTTGATAGAAGCTACCCACAGCTGATGAGGCAACAACCATCAAAACACTCACCAATAACAACAACCCATTACAAGAATAATGATAACCCATAGTTCTTAATTTGCTGTATGAGTTATAACACAACAAGAGAGAGAAGCTGTTTGTTTGAAAACCTTGTGACAATGGGGTTTCGAAAGAGGCTATATATATACACACACATATGATGATACGAGAATGGAGCTAGGTTAAGAGGGTGGGTAACGCGTGAGCAATAACTGGAGGAGCCAAACCCAAAGCTGTTGCCAGCTTAGCACACCATCAAAGCTGGAACCTTTTGTTTGTTTTTGGCCATGCACCGCACTGCTAATACCATGGATCTTTCGTTCTTATCTCTCTTTTTCTGTGCTTTTTTTTTTTTACTGTGTAAGATTTTGTATAAAATTTTATTTTTAAAAATTATTTATTGCATTATTGGATACGGAGAAAGACGCTTACATTTTTTTTAAGTTGCTATTTGAGCATTAGTAAAAGGCTGTTCTAATTTTATTTTTTAAATATTTATTTGTTTACCTATGTAATAAATAGAAGAGTAAAAAAAATAAAGCATCTCTTAAAAAGTTCTTCAAATAAAAATAAGTTTATATTACTTCAATCAATTTTTTTTCACCAAAATAATAGTAATTATAGCACTTTTTTCTCTTCAAATAATGATGAGATAGAAAACAATATAATAGTGAATTAAAAGCTCTAAAAGATTCTCTAAATAAGATTTTTCAAATGATATAATGCGCGTAACTCTTTCATAATAAAGAAAAAAGAACAATCTCATTTAAAAAATCACATTCGATTGATTTTTTTGGAACCTTTATTATTGATATAACTCTGCAAATGAGTAGTAAAATCTCATTTGAAAAGTTTTTAGTGATGCTCTTATATTTCTATGTTACAACAGAAAAAAATAATATTTTAAAATTTTTTTACTATTGGGATTATACAATCTGGCATGTATTTATCAAAATATAAAATTAATTCTACAAGTTAAAATGTTACATTTTCTTTCAACAGGAAGATTTCAATATTTAATTAATAACGTAAGCGGCGTATTAGATCTAATAGTCATTCTTCCCAATTGATTCGAAAGAATTAGACTGAAAAAAATTTATTTAATTCGCTATCCAAATTCGAATTCCTAACAATAGAATAAAAACATTGATTTTGAGATTTATCTACCCCTTTTGAAAATATTTCTACATATTAAAAAAAGGAAAAAAAATTAAAAACACTTTGACGATGTATTGATGGCCATGCATTCCAAGAATGAATTTAAACGTAGGGTCCAATTCCCATGATTGCGAAGAAAGAAGGGGTGGTGGATGCCAACTGGGAGTGGTATGGAGAGAATAAAGGGGCCTTAAGTGTTTTTTGAGAATAAGGACCACCAATTATGTTCCACCTATCCACTAGGTTTTTCCCACGTGGATGGGTGATATCTGAATCATCGTCTTTCTTGGGCTTGGCCACCATATTCACTTCTCTCTCTCTCTATTTTTACATATATAAAAACTTTTTTTTATTAAAGATATTTTCTTATTTGGGTTTATTAAAGTGAAAATCTTAGTAAAATATAAAACAATAAAAATTTTAGGGTTCAGGCGTTCAGCCACGTTGCCATGATAATATGATACCGTGTTTTTTGTCATTTTGTGATCCAACCAATTCATCACAATAACTGTATAAGTAAATGCAACGGCAACATATGTTTACTTAAGTTATTAACATTGCAATCCCTCTAATTTTCTAAAATATTAGAAAAAAACATAATTATTATTATTTTACTTTCTCACCCCGTAATAAGCATCCTTCTCTCTCCTTGTCACACAACCCATGAGTAATCTTTATATTTTCATTTTTTTAACTTCTTTCTTAATTTTTTATCTTATTTCTTTTAGTAAATATTCTTGTTTATTGGCTAAGTTGTTAAATAATATGAATAATGAAGAAGTACGGAATTTTCAAAGGATTTTTATTATTAATATTGGGTAATTATAATGCATGATTCAGTACACATGCATGAGAGCCACAACTTCTTAAATATAAAATAAAGCCTGCGATTACTTCCTAACTTTAGAAAGATAAATCCCTTGATCTATTCCACAAATACAATAATAATTCATAATTCTCCAATTATTACTATCATTCCGGTATTTACTTCTATAATTAATTATCCATCATATTGAGAAAGTACATAATGTTAAAGCTGAATAGAGAAATGAACAGGAGTTATTGTTTCCTCTATTTTTATTTCTCTGGTTTTATTATGGGATTATAATGGAACTGAGTATTAGTAGAATTATTTTTTCTTATCATTTTATGTATATTTTGGTAAAATTTGTAGAGACTTATAATGAGTTTAACAATGATATAATTCATATAAAGATATCTAATAACTTTGTTGATTTGATTTTTATGAACCAAAATGAAAACTGAACAAGAGTTCTTTTTTTGTTTTTTAAATAAGAGATAGAAATAAATAAAGTAAAGTTCTTCTAATAAGTAAAAACCTAAAAGAGTTACTCAGTGTTTAGTTAAACTTTAGTTAAACTTCTTTTATATTAGGCCAAAAATTTTATGGTTAAGCTTTCAATAATAATAATAATACAATTTGAGATGGGTAAGTTGTGTTAGTGTTTGCACGCATTCAATCAAATTCAAATGAAGGTAATTAAATCCTAATGAATTTTTAACATGATTTTCTTTCTAACATTAGTGATTAAAACTTTGTGATTTAAGGTAGTTGGATTAGGATTTTCTCATGATCTAATCTTCTCCCAAAAAAGTTCATTAAGAAATTGGTAATTAAAAAAATTAAAATATAAAAGTAGCTAAAATCTTAATCATATACTAATATTAAATGACAAGTGGCACAAAATCTTTAAAATCCTAGGATAACTCAGATTCAGTTAGGGTATGGAAAGGATTAAAAAGTATGAAGAGAGAGATATATGTTGAATCTTCATTCTCTATATTCAATAAAAATAAAAAATGTTTTTACTTTTGGCAAAAATTGATCATAAAATCAATTGATTGTGTCAAAAATTGACTAAATAAGCTTATTATGTTGGAATTTTTTACAACTTTCATAAAGCAAATAAACCCTAATTTGCATAAATTTCAATCCCTAAAATCATAAAATATCATGATTTTCACATCATCATAATTGAGAGAAAACATACCTTAATCCATAACAATTTTCTTGATCAAATCTCACTGCAAAAAATTAAAGATTAGCAAAATTAATTTCTCTCTTTTAACCCCTTTAGAGTAACTTACTTTCTTGATGGATAGAAAATTAATGTGATATCCCTTTTTTTATTAGATTAAGAGAGGACCAATTTTAATAAAATCCTAATTTCCACTTTCCATCAAAGTGGACAGTTAGTTTTTCCCAATTGACCAATAAGATTTCAGCCCATAACTTATTTTATTATTTAAATCCCAATTATGACTTTTGTAGCACCTTGCCACAAAAAAGAAAACACCAACATATTATCTTTGGGAGACCACAATCCAACCATTGTAGTAAAATCAACTTAAAAACAAGAGACTAAATATAGCCAACAGTAGATCGAATCCAATTGATTGATTTGCTATAAGCCCCTCTTATTGCCTTTTTTTTTTAATAAATCCTCTTATTGTCTTTGAAATTTTAAAAATATGAAAATTATCTATGAAATTCTAAAAAAAAAAAGAGAGAAGAAGAAACAAGATTTTAAAAAAAAACGTGGAGAAGAAAAAAAGAAACAAGATTAATATTAAACCATAGACAACAAGAGAGAGAAAATAATAAATAATTTTTAAATTAGGGCTTATAAGTTAAAATTTAAAACCTATAATTTTTATAATTTTCAAAAAACAAGAAGGACTATTGTGTAATAGAGCCATACCTAATACTTTTGTCTCAGATTTTAATACATTGAAATATGTATTTTTTATCTATTAGTTTATTAAAATTCATATTTTTTTTATATTTTACTGAGAATTTTATTTTAACAAAATAAGTATATTCCAGTTTTATATATATATAATTTTTATATAAAATTTAAATATTATTTGAGGTATATTAGTATGAATTGATTTTGAACTCTCACTTTTTTGCTTTAAATGTTAAGTGACATTGCATTTGCATAATTCCATTGGAGTAAAAGTAATCACGAGACCAGCACGGCCTGTTGTCATTGACCGTTGTGGCATATTGGCTTCTTTTCTTTTTGGAAGAATTCACAAGTCTCTGTCTTCGGTTTATTCTTTTCCTTTTCGAAGAATTCACAGGTCCCTTCACGCTGGAATTAAAACAAATGTCCTCTTTTATAAATGTGAGAAAAGTAAATACATATTTTTGAATAGGATGTCCTTGAGTTACACTGTGATCTAACTTACATCAACTACCAAATTGTAATTATTGACCTAAACGTAAAATCAATTAAATTATTTTTAAATTTCTAATACCAATTTCAGAGTTAATAAAAATTACATCGTAACGTAAATTAACATGATCCTTTCGAATATTAGTGAAATGATTATATATAAATATATATGGACATAGTATAAATATATAATTTCAATCTCTCAATACTCGCAAAGTGTAAGATATGAAAATTGTGAGAAATTTAAAAAAAATAATTAAATTGCTGTTGGGGTAAATTCTTCTTTAACCCCATGAATTTTTATTTTTTTTTCTTGAGAAGGATTAACCCCGAGAATTTGAGTACAGTACCTCCTTATATGTAAACCGCGGTTGGCTTTCTTTAGATAAAATACTCCCTCTACTAAAAGAAGTAATATTTTCAAAATTTTAAATAGACATGCATTTAAATTTTTAGTTTGCACAAAACGCATCCGCATGGCTTTCTCTTTAGTCAGAATGATTGAAATATTCCAATACACATGATGATGATATAGCATCGTACATTAAAGCTAGCATGGTTTTAAGTTACTTTATTTGTTCACTTATAGTTTAATGAAATATTATTTTAGTGAAGGTATTAATGATGTTGAGATTAAATAAACTTCATTTTTCCATAGTAATCAAATCCGATGCCCAATCTTAACTTCTAATCGCTTTTCTAAGTTAGATTTAGTCATACATAATCATTTTTGGGCTACAATTTATATATATATAGTTAATGAAACAAATGCGTTACTGCTGGATCCAATATGTAAAGTGATGCATAATGACAACGATTAGCTAATTCTTGGATCACATATGCTTATTCACTTTATGCTACTAATTATTCTCCACTAATCATTATTACTCGGCATTATCATAAGTAAATGTGACGACGTTAAACGACAAGACCATATAAATATGAATTGGCCAGTTGTGTTAGGATTTATCTATTATTGATTTGAAATGTGCTACTTGCAAGATACTATTTGTCTATTGTTGGCTTAACTTGTGGGGTTGTGTTTGTGAAATTAATAACCAATTAAGTGTCATACCATTTGAGAATGATTTTTCACAGGTAGGAAATAATACTAGGCCACAGGTAGGAAATAATACTAGGCCTTGTTTAATGTTCAAGATTGTGATGTTTTAGATTTTAGTGCAACAACTTTGAACTGAAATTACTAACAAATACAATGAACTAATCAAGTTTCTCTGAGTTTTCTTATATAGTAATAATCCTTATAAAAATTGTAAGGAGATAAGTGGTATAACTCAAAAATTATAGAAGGAAATAAAATGTGCTAAAAAATTAGTGAAAAAAATTTACAATTACAAAAGGCCCTTAAATGGTGTGGCATATATAGTTAGCCTAGGTGTAGCTAGCTTAATGTTCATTAATAAGGCTAGTAGGGGCAGATAATCATGAAATGCAAGCTGGGTAGGTTCATGCATGAATGGCATTAATTGAGTATATTGATAAGCTCCTACTCACCATTCTAGATTTTAGTTAAATAAAGCCAAGCATGAACAATTCCAAATTCCAGTTCCTGTTTGGCTTTGGTCAACCTAAGCTGGTGGCAATAGCAAATAGCTATCATTTTCAACAAGCAAAAGCTCCAATATTGGTGAATAATTTGGTATTAGTTGCTCATATGTAAACTGTGGTTGGATTTCTTTATGTTTAATTTTAATGCCACCAGCACAAGGTATCTGCCGTAGGAGAGGGGGTGAAGAAATAGAATCATGATTGTTTTAATGCAATTTAAACTGTGCTTGCTAGTGTGTGATAACGGTATAAGGTTGAAGGAAATTACTCTAATGTGTCCAATAGATTTTTCTTTGAGGAAAAAGATCAAATTTCCATGTTGTATTAGTAAATAAACCATTTCTCATGTCATGTTTCAAAACCCTCGGCTGTCAAAAAGAAGCTAATTCTTTTCTTTTCTTTTTTTTTTTTCTATATGATTGGCATAGTAAAAATCCACCATCAATTAACAAAATTTTTGGGTAAATACTCGTTAGTCCATATATTACCTTAAGTGTCCGTTTAATTTATATATTTTAAAAATACTTCAAGATGTGTCTACTATTAAATACATTATACGTTTACCTTTACTTTTACAATAATATCCTTGAAACAATTATTTATACTTTAATTTTTTAATCTAAAAAAATTAACTAGAAAATTAACCAATATTACTTATTGTCAAATTAAAAAATAAAAATCAATATGAAGCAACTGATACTTTTTATACCCTTGCAACAATCTTGCTAATTATTATTTATAAATAAATTAATACCAACCAGTTTAAAAAAAGATTAATATTCTTGCAACAAGCTTACTAATAATTTTCCATAAAAAACTAATTTACTATATTAATCCTAAAAGTAAAATAACATCAACTAATTTTTGACTTACGTTTAAGCCTAATTTGATAAATTTACATTTTTTTTCATTAATATCTCTAAAAATATTGTTGCAAGAGTATTATTGTAAAAGTAAAGAAAAAGTAAATATAGAATTATAATATAATTACTAGTAAGAGTATCTTGAGGTACTTTTTAAGATACATGAATTACACGGATACTTAATTCAAAATATAAAAATTAAACAAGTATTTTAAAAAAAATATTTTTAGGGCAAAACAGTAAAAGACAAAATTCGAGAGTTATTTGATTTTTTTTTTTTTTTAACAATACTAGAGTTTTGTGAGTGTAGAAGAAATTGATTAATTTCGAAAAACATCAGGGTGTTTTTTGCAATCATTTTTTTGTTCTTGACTTAATGTGACGTGAGACTATTAATATTAATCGCCGAAATCAGTCATCAGCACGCCAAAATCTTTGGACCTCACAATCACGGGCTCGCCAACCGAGCAAGCAAGCGCGGAGTGCTTACTTCGAATCATTTGATTGTGTGTGAGAATGAAACTACATTATTCGTGGCGTGGGGTCATAAATTGCAATTACATTATTTGAATTGAATAATCAAAATTGTTGGCTTTCTTAAAGATTATATTTTAATTGGACGCGTGATTACGATGATTAGTTGGCAATTAAAGATCAAAGGAAACATCTTGGTACTGGAGCCCTTTCACTACCAAACTGTCTGGTTGCAATTGCATGCCAAATTCCGCGTCAATAATTCAGCATCGGCAGTGCCACACAATAAAAAATACAATTATTTATAATAATATTAAAATTCCAACATTTGAGTCACTAATTTGACATTTAATACTATATATTATTCATCTATTAGATGATAAATTTTATAACTTGCAAAATTACTTAACCATCATCCACTAAAACAATGCCACATTAGTTAGAAATTAAATTGTAATTTAGATGTTGAAATTCTTAGCATTGCTCATTATTTTATATATAATCTTATATATTAGGGTAAATGTTCTTTTAATCTTAGGGTTTAAACTAACCACTTAGGCAATTTATATATTTTTTAAAAATTACTACTAATTTTTCCGTTTTAAAGAAAAAAGTTGGATGAGGTTATCTAATTAGTAATGTCATAAGTGTGAATGATTAAGCCAACGATTGCATTATGAATATTGAATAAACACCGACATGAATTTATGATTAGCAATTATTCCTAAGCACAATACAGACTAATATAAAAACATATACAAAACTGTGGTTAGGTATTTTGCAGTTAAACTACAATATTTAAGTATGTTGCTGTATTTTGAAAGTTGAGTTAATTTTATCCACATTTGTACGATAAAAAATCTATAATATATTTACTCTTTTTATGAAAATTATGATTTAAAAATAATATTACATTATCAACTTTTTTTAATAGCTATAATTTTTTTCACAATAATTATAATTTTAATTAACCACACCTCAATCTGAGATAGTCCTTAACTCATGCATAACAAAAAAATTCTTATCATAATATATAATAATGATATACGTCAATCTAATCATAGCATAAGTATATTAAAGCTAGAAGAGGTCTTCCTAAGTTGCATTTAAAAATTAAGAAGTTTAACTCAAACTAGAGATGTTGGAATTTGATTTAAAAAAAAAAAAGAGCATGAAAGTTGGAACATTAGAACCAAAAATAAGTTTAACTGAAATTAAATATTTATCTATAATTTTGGAATTTAACCCCATAAAAATAAAAAATAAAAACCAAAATTGGTGGTTAATTAGTTGAAAATTTATAACCAGAAAATGAGAAAGTTTAATCAAAACGACAGACTTATCTATAATGTTGGTATCTAATTGAAAAAATAGGAGCATCAAACCCAAAATTGTTGGTTAATTAGTTATAACTTTAGAACCAAAAAAATTTAACAAAAACTAGAAACTTATTTATAATGTCAGAATCTAACGTTAAAAAAACAAAAAGGATTGTAAACCCAAAACTGCTGGTTAAATTAATTGGAACTTTAGAACAAAATATGAAAATTTTTAACCAAAACTAGAAACCATTTCTATAATGTTGGAATCTGATGAAAAATTAGGAACATAAAACGCAATTAAATTAGTTGGAGTTTTAAAATCCAATGTCAGAAAGCTTAACCAAGACTTAGGACTTATTTATAATATTGAAATTTAATTAAAAAAAAGAACATAAAATCCAAAGTCGGTGGTTAATTAATAGGAATTTTGAAAGTTATATAAGAAAGTTTAATCAAAACCATAAACCTATTTATAATATTGGAATTTGATGAAAAAAATGGAAACATGAAAGTTGGAACTTTAAAATCTGAAAATGAGAATATTTCATCCAAACTAGAGACTGATAAATCAATTAGTATCTAACCAAAAGTGTAAGAAGATAATTATTTTATAATTTTTTCACAGTTTATTTTGCCATATCTAAAATAAAATTTATTAAAATATTTTGTATCGTTCAATATCAGTTTCTGTGAATTATTTATATTTTTCTTTATTTTAATCTTTTTTTTAATTTTTTTCAGCAAAAACAAAGTAATTTAATGAACAGCCGGTAAAAAGCAGGCTGTTTCTCATACACCGCTGCAAAATAGGAATAAACATAAACATTACTGCACATTTGCAAGCAAAACTGTTCTTCCAGCTACAATATCCAGGCATGCACTGACGACTGACTCAATATCCCAATTGCCACACTACAGAATGAAGTTGATAATAATTCAGTTATCATCTCTTGAAACTTGTTTGAAACATGCATCCTACAATTTTTCAGTTGTAAGCTCGTAAACTGGATGTGAAAAAGTGATTTGTTAAAATATCCAAAAAAAATAATAATAAAGATTAAAATATTGTTGTAAAACAAAATGGATTTCCAAGACTTTACTTCATTGTCAAAGAAAATATCATATTTCACAATCGCATGATAGAAGTGCTGCACTCAACTGCAAATGTGCAAGAAAATTCCATAACCAACATTGGTACAAGGCCAGAAGCATATTATAAATTGACAATCTAGTCTAAAATATCATCACCTGCACCTTTCCAGTTGCTTATTGTTGAGCTTGATTTGGATTTGTTGAAACATCAAAACCAGGAGGGATGAAAACAACATCATTCCATGCTGAAGTAGTACTCTCCTGCAAATACAATTAGTTTGTTGGCACTTTAGCTCTAAATTTTGAAAATATTACCACAATTTTTGCCCAAAAGGACTGAGAAAAGAACTGCATATTTTTGTTTTCTTATCCTGCACCTCATCTTCCAGGCAACTGAACACAGAGTTATAAAATGGATAAAGAGGGTTATTACCTTCATACCCTTAATTATTTCCTCAAAAACAGCAACCTACAAAACGAAGTAAAAATAAAATTAAGAGATTGAAGCTTCTTCATCAACATAAAAGCAACCAAAACCATACCTGAATATCGCCCATTCTGAATGCAGGATTTAATTTATTCTGGTCACTGGATGCTCTTCGTAGTGATTTTTCTAAATCCTCCTGAAAAAACCCCAAGGAACGGAAGAAATTCAAAGTAATGCCTGGACTAATATAAACAATACTTCACATAAAGCCAACAATCTTCTTAACAGACCTTTCTAAAGAAAACTGGACGATAGCTTTTGTTTTGGCTTCTTAGTACCAAACTCCTTGACTGCAATTCAACACAGTTAAGATGCTTGCCTTAAATCTCATGCAAGAAATTCTAAAGAAATATACATGCACAAAAATTTCTGACTTTAAAAATGCATTACCAACACTGCTCAAATGGAATAACGCCTTCTCTTATTTTCCTGTTTTCAGTTTAGTAGATGCCCCACTAAATTCTACTTCCCAATAATCTATGGCAATTTCCCAAAATCTAATTGTTGTCAGGAATAATCCTTCTGTCATAAGAACATCTATTTATCTTTTTACAGTTTTCCAATATGTCTTGCAAGTTCCTTACTGAGTGAATCAATAAATATGTACATGAAGAAAGTACGGTGCAAATGAACCATTTAAAGTCAGCAGTGCGTAAGCACAGAACCTGAAAAACTGGAACACCAGCGAAGGCATCATCAGAAAAACCAGCTTTTTCCATCTCCTGCACAACAAGGATAAATCTTACAATAAATATACTTCATCAAACGCAGATACTGAGATTATTAGGGAAGTTTAGATCTTTAGGATTAATGAAGAAGAAAACTTTTCTGACCTAAGCATAGCATAAAACATAAAAGTAAAAAAACCTTTCCACAATACAAAAATCCTGACAACAGTATGATGACAACAACATGAGATAATCAAATTAGCTTGATATTTTTTTTTGGGGGGGGTTATTTGCAGGTTTCTTTGTAATACTTATTATTTTTCAGGAATTTTATATGATCAACATTTCACACACACAAAAATAGATTACGTAAAATGAATCCATCCTAAACTGAACGTTTACCTGTCGGCGGAGACGATGGTTTTACTTTGTTGCTATGAAACCACAACCTAATGCCACATAAAGTAAAAGCAATGACTTCATTTCATTCACTTGATCCCCTCCTGATTACAGCAATCCTATCTAGAAGATATAAGCACAATTTATTTATTTATATAATCTCAAATGTTTTAAGAGACTGACCCATGCTCAGACATCACTTTATGAGGAATTATAATATTTGCCCTTTTTGCTGAGAGTAATCTTAACATTAACCATGGAGGCAACATTTAACACCAATAGAAGCCGAAAGATTTGTTCAACTTAAATTTTATGCACCCAAAAAAAAAAAAATTCAACTACGATGGTTTCGCCTCTGATTAGAGGCTGATTCACTTTGCAACCCAAAAGACAAGTAGAATTCATAACCAGTCTTCTTTAGCAAGTTTGTTTGTGTTGGTGGGGGGTGGGGAACTCTTGCAATTGAGTTTTGTTTATTTCATTCACATGAAACATTCACAAGTTGAATAAATGCTGAGACAGAGACCAATGGACAATGAAAGAAATTCTTTAGGAATCTACATGCCGCCCACTAGCAAGATATCATCCCAACTACAGTAGTGTGGATAGTTAAAGCCAGCAAGGACACTGGCCCAAGGGGGTAGATTGTAACATCCCACATCACTTGGGAAGGATGTGACTGATGAGATTATCAGAGATAAGCACACTAAAACTAGCAAGAGGCACCCACACCGAGAACAAAACAGTGAGGGTGAAAGAAGCGTGCATGAAGCCCAATCAGACAATATCTTGCCACTGGGTCGTTACACTACAAAAAATCCAGTGTTCTCAAACAACTAAAAGAATAAAAAGAGAGAGAGAGAGAAGAAGAAGAAAACCAGAAATCCATGTAATAGGGTTTTTCAAAATTCTTATTATGAGATGAATCAAAATATGTGAGAGACAAAAGAAAAACGAAAAATATGCAGCTGCAGGTAAAAAATCAACAACATTACAGCAACGACCATTGATAACCAACAAATAATGGAATGCAATGTCAGCAAGTAGTATAAACTACTATATGGTATCCTTTACCACCATCATAAATGTTGTTATCTAAAAGACCAGAGTATTTGGATAATTGAATGTCGAGCATTGCAAACCATCAAACATATTGTCTTCCAGCTTTTACACACAGCTAAGATAATGAATTTAAAGTATCCTTGGTCAAATAATTAAAATAGCAAGTTTTAAACCATTTGGAGCACATGGAACTTTGAAATGCTCATAGGAAGATCATCCAAATGTTCTATGACCCAATTGGAGAAGTGGCGAGTCGGATAAGGATTCAATGTTCCATGGTGGAGCAAAGTGTTCATACATTCCTAAACAAGCAAGTATGGATCTACACATCTTTTTTATAAAAAAATAAAAACCTTGATTAAAATATGGAAACAGCCCTCATCAAATGCAAAATTCATTCTTATAGACCACCAAGCTAACAATAACCATAGACCACCAAATGCAAAATTCATTCTTCCATGCTAGAAATTTAATTGTAAACGCACAGCCTTCAAGAAGGTGATAGGTTACACCATCAAATTTCATTGTAATGTTGAAACATAGGAACTGAAATTATTAAAGATTTTACTTTCTTACCCAATGCATCCAAAGCCAGAGAAATGTCACAAGGATCAGTTTCTCTGACATCTCCTCTTACTTAAATGCACATGTAAGTACTCTCAAATAATGATGTTTGTCCCAAAATGGCACCAAAATTAGAAGAGAAAAAAAAAAAACAAACCCTTGTAGTGAAAAAAATTATTCTTTTCTTGTGCTGGAATTTTTTTTTTGTTTTCTAGTGTTGGTGTGCTATTCTTTGTACTAATTTTTGTACACTTATCACTACTGAAGTACTATCTCCAGTATAAAAAAGTGAAATCCAGTCGTAGAAATAGAATTTTTCGGTCTCATATTTTCTCCCTTCTAATTTGATCCCCCAACCCCAACTTATAACTGCATTTTGTTACCTCTAGATGCAATTACAATACTCATTGTCACTAATACAACACAGAAATCTGAAGACCAAATATATAAACGAAAACTCACCCTAAGGGCATTCTTGACTTGTGTAGATTCTGGTATCAACCTAAACGCCACGCCATTTACCTTGAGTTGAAAAACCTGGACAATCCAACATACCAAATAGTCAATAATTAAACCAAGGAAATAAAATCATCCATTCACATGAATATGCTGTAAAATAATCCCGTGAGCAACTTCGCCCGCCAAATGGAGAGCAGCTAGAGACGGCAAAATTATATTCATATGTTGTATCATCAAAAGTGTTGGTCGCCATAATGTGAGCAGAGGTCATCATTATGTATACCTTGTTCAAAGGAACAGGAACAACTCTAGAGCCTTCTTTTCTCATGGCAGGGTCCATAGACTTCATCTGATGAAGAAGCGCCTCGGCGTCCTCTTTCTTGAAACACATGAGCCCAAGAGACTTTCCTGTTTTAGCCCCCGAAACCAGCACGAATTCCTCATTACAATTGCTCAGTGCATAGACAGGAACCCCAGCCAGTCTCTCTTCAATTGCCTCGGCCGACATGGCATTACCTAATTGGCTGATTAAGTTGGTCTGGGTGGTCGGGCTGCTGCTGCTGCTGTTATCGCTGATTCGTGCCCAAGCTGGGTTCTTGTTAGAGGGAAAAGAGCACGAAATGGAGCGCGAAAATCCGGCTTCAAGCGAGTGTTTTGCACGGTCGTGAAGGGAAAAGAGACAGGATTGGAGGTGAGAGAGATGGTTGAGGAAGCCAGAGCACTGGGCTTGGAAGGTGCTCAAGGATTGATTAAGGTTCAGCTCTAGGGATTGTTTGGATGGTGGCAAAATCTTTTGAGAGTTGGAGGAGGAGGACTTCATTTTTCCGGGAATTAAACGAGAATCCCAGAGAAGAAAGAAGAGTGACGGTAAACGCAGGCAGAGGGTTTTAGGTTCAAATACGATTGGTTACACTAAAAGTTTAAAACCTCGTGGCTTTATGAATTTTTGTCCAATTGCGTTACTGAAAAAATAAAAATTAATACGGATTATAATATCGTTTTTTTTTTCTTAGAGCATTAAAATTTATATTTTTTATATTTGGGAAAAAAATCACGCGTTTTAAAAAATGAAAGGAAAGAAGAAGAGGAGAGGAAACGAAAAACGAAAGAGAAAAAATAAGAAAAATGGAAATGATTGTATGTTAAATAAAAAAAAAAATGAAATTAGATTGATAACTTTTTTTTTCTCTCTTTTTTTCCATTCTTCTCTTCTTCTCCCATTCCAACCAAACATGCACTAAAAATTTACTTAATTAGTGACGGAATTTTTCTTGATTGTATAAATAATTACACAAACTCTTTTTTTATGATTATATTTACACCCTTGGATTATAGTCAAAACCTTTATGATAAATACAAATACAATACTAAGATAAAATTAATAAATAGTGTCCTTATTCATAATTATTAACAAGATATAAACATGTCTTTATTTAAAATTATGTATTTTATTAATAAAATAAACAAGTAAACATATTTAATGAAAATATGCGGTTTGTTATGGTATTGTGCATAGTACTATGATTTTAAAACTGCTTTATTATAGTAAACAGTTTTCTATTAATGTTTTATTATTTTGATGAGATTTGAGCAAATTGAGGGATTTTTATAGGGTTGTCAAATTGAGGGCTTGAACTAAGCTTGAGTTTTTTTCATAATTTTTTAATAAAGTAAAAAAAATGAAATTAAAGATAATTATCTAATAAAGTAAAAAAATGAAATTAAAGATAATTATCTAAAATATAATAGAATAATAGTCCAATGCTTAAAATATTAGTAACACAACATAATAATAAAAAATACTAATATAAAAAATCATATTAATTTAATATTTTAAGTTTTTTATTTAACTTATTTTTTTATTTACAAATTAAATATTCGTTCCTAGGCTTTTGTCCAGCCCTAATTTATGTGGGCTTTATATTTTTTTGGCACATATCCAGGTTCAACTCATGTGGGCTAGCTTGGGCCAGTCTTGGCTCGGTCATACTTTTTTGTCAACCCTAGATTTTTAAGGCCCGTTCGGTACCCTTTTCCAAGCAATGTTTTCATTTTCATTTTTATAATACACACATAAAATATGTTCGGTGGATTTTTTTCACAAAACAGATTATAAAACACAAAATCTGGATTCATTATTATAACTACCAAACTGAAAACATGTTAAACATATTCTCCAAATTTTACAAACTAAACCTAAAAATGAATTAAAAAACAAAAGAAAAATCGTGACCCTCCTCCTCTTCACTGCCGTTCTCTCTTGCCCTCAGCTTTCTTCATCCAGTTGCAGCAAATCTGCACTCTCTCCCTCCCCTTATCTTCATCCAACATCTTTCTCTCTCTTTATTTCTCCCGATCCACTCTCTCCTCCTTATCTCTTCACTGCCTCTCTCTCTTCCCCCACAGCTTTCTTGATCCAGTTGCAGCAAATCTGCACTCTCTCCCTTTCCTCAACAAATTTGCACTCTCAGCCACTACCGCTGTGGTAGTGTCGTTAAGGTGCACCAAATTTAAAACCTTACCACTAATATAAATAATTAGTACAGAGCGAGTAAGGATCGATCCCACAAAGACTATGTAGTTATATTTATTATCAACTCTAAAGCAAGATTTAAAATAAAATAATAGTAGTAATAATAATATAAATTAATCTAACTAAAGAAAATGCCAATTATAAATAAAAAGGGGGTTTATGAATTTTTAACTAAATAGTAAGAAGTAAAGAAATTAAAACTACGAACAAGAATTTAATAAAAACTCTAATTAAAGGAGAAAGAAATAATAATGATAAAGCTTTGGTTAAAGGATCATTCGCCACCACCAAACATGCACATAATATATCAATTCTATTATCAATTTATATTGAAACTATCAACCGTAGACAACAATAAGCTCTGTTAGTTTCAATCTTTCCTTAGTGTGTTGTTAGGCAAAATAAGCTCTTCACCTAATCTCTAACCATTAAATAATTTAAAACAAGCTCTTTAAATTTAAGATAATGGAAACATTAAACAAAGAAATATATTAGGTTGATCTAGGCAATAAACACACAAGCTCGGATTATTTAACCTAGGTTATGTTCTTCAATTGAAATCACTAATTCCAATCTGCTACTAATGATTAAAATATCAAGACAATTACAGATCAAGAATTGTAATCTAGCAATAAAATTTATTCAAGTCCTATCTAATTGGCCACTCAAATAAAACAAGAATAAACCATGAACATTAATTATAGAAGAACATATACAATCTCAATTAAATAAATTGAATGATAGAATTTAAATTTAATTGCATAGCATGTTTAGGGTTTTGAATTCACCCTCAACCAAATAAAAATCTAGCCTAACATAATTGAATTGGGAATAAGAGAATTGATAAAACCAGTCATGGAGATTAATTCAAGCAGCTGCAAATTGTTCAGTTTCTCTTGGTTGCCGATTCTCCTCTGCCAGAATTGCGTCTGCACTCTCAAAGTCTCTTGCTGCCGATTCTTCTCCAGTGTTGCTTCCGCTTGATCCTATTTATAATGCTTCAATTGTGGCTTTTTTAAATCCTTGCCTGGAAAGAATTAAATTCAAAGCCCAAAACTGCCACTTTCATGCTTCAATTAATAAGCCAATAATGATTTCCTAAAGCCAAAAGGCTTTATTCTCTTTCCTTTCACGTGGCCACTTTTGGTTTGCAATCTTTGTTTTCCAATTTTGCTTTCATGTGATGGCTTGGCTTGTTAATTGGCTTGGCTTCCTTTTTTACTTCCATTTTCTAATTTTAGCTCCATGTGCAACATTAATTTTGCTTGGCCCATACAAGCTTTAATTAAATTTATTTTCTAATTCCTTCCAATTCTTGATCTCTTGTGTATTTTTATCTCTCAATCTTCAATCAAATTTATTTCCTGAATGCTCCGATTTAATTTCTCTTTAATTCCAGAATATACCTAAAATAACAAAATAAATAAAACTAAGATAAAAATTAACACAATAAAATATAATTTACTAAATTAAAAATTAACTAAAATAACTAGAATATTTAAGACCAAAACAAGAAAAAGATAGAGAAATTAATAGCAAAATATATGGAAAATATGCACTTATCACGCTGCTCTATTTCTGCCATAGCCGTTGCTGCTCCATCTATGCTCAGCCGTTGCTGCTCGTCTTCACCCAGCCGTTGTTGCTCTCCCGGATCTGTCACTTGCCGTTATTTGTTTTGTTTAAGTTAAAAACAATCCACCAAATTTTGTAAAATGGGTCCCAACGAAAATGAAAGAAATTAGTAATTAATTGTTTGATGATTCAATTCGTAATTCTGCAGTTTTATTTAAAAAAAAATTAAGTGGGTGCAATAGCATGATTCCATTGCAATTGATGCTGCTGTTTGGCATGTTTTGCTTCTGTAAGCATAGACATCATTCTTTGAAAACCAATTTAAAATGAAAAAAAGGACATTATAATTTACAAGATTTCTGACTTAATTAACTTTTAAATATTTCTTAAAGTATGATGTTTTTGGACAGCGATGAATTTGTATATATGACATTTAGAATGAAAAGAAAAAGCCTGAGAATTTAAATTTTTTAGAAATTATTTGAGTGATTTTAATTGTTTTTAATAGCATGTAAAGATGATATTGTTCACGATTGTCATTGCCATGATATTGATTTTACTACAAATTCCATTTTGTTGATGATGCACAAGTTGAATTTATTGCCTGTCACTCCAATTTTTTTTTTTTTTTTTACAGAGAAAATGCATTAGGCAAATTGGACTTTTGTTATTAGAGAGAAATAGAGATTTTTCAAGCTTTGCCCAGGATAGAATTCAATCAAACAATCTGTAATTTCAATTTATTGCTTTAGATGGAATTCACAATTTGAATTTATTGCCTGTCACGCCAAAAATATTGCCTGGATAAAATTCACTCCAATCTGCAACTTGTAGAAGTGAGAACAAAAAATAGAAACCCATTTTTTTATTGTGCCTTGAAAAAACTTTTGATGAGAGCTCGGCCTTAATTTAAATTGGCTTGTGTAATTTATAATCTATGTATATGTAGCAATGTTAACATTCAGTTTTTAATGTATGTTGCTGAAATGGCTTTCATGCTATGTTGAATTTGATTAATATTTGATGTGTTTTTTTTTTTAAGATATGGATCCATATAATGTTGATGTTGAGGATAAGGCTGATTGGTCTAGCCGGACTTTGATGTGCAAGATTTGGTTACTAACGAAGAAGGAGACACTAGTAGGCCGCTTACTAATATTGATTTATCTCCAGCAAGTGTCGCAGAGATGAATGCTACAAGAGATAGAATTGCAACTTTTATGTGGCATGATTACATAAGTAATGCATAATATCTATCATGTAATTTTTTTATAATTATTTTGTTTAAATCATGTGTTGTAATATATATCTTAATTATGGTGTAAAAACAATGACAATGTAAAACTTTTTTTTTAATTAATGTTAATTCTAAAACTGTTATAAAATCTATTAATTAAGAGCACAACCATATAGTAAGAGAAATAAAGAAAGCAAATAAGAGACATAATGTGTGTAGAGAGGAATTTTATTCAATCTCTTGTGTGTTATTCACACTTCCAAGTATATACAAATAAGGAGTAAAAGTCTCCTTTTATAGTGATACAACCATAAAGTAGTAAGTAATACATCATAATTGTAAGAGACAACAATCCTTATATTAAGGAGATAATGGGAGTTATAAGAGATGAAAAGTTACTTGTGAGGAGATAAAAAGATATTTTGATGAACATCCACATAAATTATAATTATTTCATAACACTCCCCATTGGATGTTCATCTTACAAAGAATATGCTTTATTAAAACTTTTGCTAGTAAAAACTCTATGGGAAAAAAAACTAGAGAAGGAAAAATGGTACATTATTCATTTGTATTTTATGGGGGTGCAAACTGCCTCATTAAAACCTTACTAGGAAAAACCCAATGGGACAAAAGCCCAGTGAAGGAAAAAGAGTACAGTGCATGTAGTCCTCCATATAAATATGCTCCCCATCAAAATAACATGGATGCTATAAAGATCAATCATAATTTGTTGTAATTAACAATATTTTGGTGAAATAATCTGCAGGATCAACACCATCCTTTCGAAGCTTGAAAAAATGTAATAAATTATAGATATAATCATCTTGAATTTGAAGAATATTGTCATGCATATATTTTCATAATGTTGTTGATCTTCTTAAATAAAAATAAGGTTTTGCATCCATATCATGGAAAAAGTGTGATATACTTTTCATACTATTTTGAAATTTTCAAGTATATGCTGAGCATAATTTAATTTACAATTATGCAACTTTCTAATGTCTTTATAAGCACAATTTTGAGTAAAGTATGGTTCTTCGGGACCAAGACATATACAACATATTTTAAAGTAGAATAATTTTGAATATGAAATACTTCTAGTATTTCTATATATCAACATTCTACTTCATAAACTTCAATTCATAAATTGAGAGAATTCTTTTATTGCAAGATCTTTAATCTTGAATTGTATTATTAAAAGAAATAAGTTCATAACCTCTTCAAAAGTCTTTTCATGATGAAATCATCAACACATTGTGCAAAGATTGCAAATTTAATTTTCAATCACATAGCAAAGTGGATAATGACATATCCCACTTATAATAAATTCACTCAAGTGATTGTACTTTTGTAAGTTTATATTGCTATAATATACACAACTATAATTATAGCTTTATCAAGAACATATAAAGTGCAAGCTTTTTCATTTAGTACTTTTAGTTATCCTTCAGGGATAAGTGCATAGATTCTTCAATTTGATTTTTGACGCACTATAGTTCATATTCATATTTTATCAATAAAGTTTACGACTTCAGGCGTATGGACTGCAAGTCTAAAATTCTTTATGTCTTGCTAATTAATTATACATCTTCTGGCATATGGACTACATGTCCAAATTTTCGCCAATCATATAAATTGACATTCTTTCGTTATTTTGTGATTCACGATCCTGGATATTTTATTGTGATAATTAAACTTTTGCTGACAATAATTTTATGTCAATTTCAATTTTTCTCTTGCACCAAGTACCAACATACTATTGATCAAATATATTTTATTTTGCAATATGTATGCCTGAAGAGATCTTTTGAAACTTCTAATATATATGCCTCTGCAAGAGCTAAAGATCTCTTTTTTTTTATTTTAATTTTCACGCGTGTCTTTTATAAGGCAATATGAATCTCTCTTTATTTCTCATAATTTACCTCTTCAAGGGTATTTGAGACTCATCTTCTAGTTGGTACATTATGCTCCTCTAAGGGCAATATGTTCAAAATTTAATATAGATCAAATATTTTACTATACATGCAAACATGGTCTCTTCAGGAGCACCGAATTATTTAACTTCAACTTCCCAAGAATTAAACATTTGCACTGAATTGATCTACTATATGCTTCAGGTATTCACATATTTATTTGTCTTACCATTTTGTCCTTCAAGGACATCATATCAACCAACAATTATATTTTGTTTGTGATTTTTCACTTTCACATGTCAATAAATTCATTCAATAATGGATCAATAATGCGCATTGCACAATAATCTTGTTGAACTTCAGGTTCAAATAAATTAACGCATGTAAATATCAAAATGGGATAAAGGTGAAACAAATTATATTGTCTATCAAATGTATATCACTTTATTCCCCCTAATCATAGGAGAATTTTCACGAAAATTATTAAGCTTGCATAGAGACTTTACTAAGTCAAATTATTGAAGATTTTGGATTGAACTTTTGGTCCATCTCCAATATTAATTCAATTTTAGACCACTTCTGGTGATACAATATTCACATGTTGATTTCTTACAATAAGACCTATGACCATTATAATTTGAATAGTTATTTGATAATCATGACATCCATTACTACTCTCACAAGAGTAGGAATCCATTAAGGATTTGAATTAGTCATGATTTTCTTTTAATCAAAAGCTCATATTTTATCTTTAACAAAAGAAAACATAGTATCAATTTATAATGGCACTCTTAATTTGCTACTGCATGAGCATATTTGTGCTATAAAATCATGTGTCATCTAATATGTTTACTTTTATATTATTCTCTCCACATAATTTCAAATGAGAGAATTAATCGAGCTTTCGAAATTATCGTCAAGTTTATATATGAACTTTTAGCTCCTTTAAGGAAAAGATCATAAAAGAAAATCATAACCTTTTACAATCCTTCAAGGATGAATTCTTCCACAAAAACATTTTATAACTATTCATGATTTGAAACATGTAAATATTAATAAAACTTTAGTAATTCAAGACAATAATAGAAAACTCATTTATTTAGAATTCAACAAAACATACAGATCAATTAAAAAGATCAAATACGCATATATATTATTTATAACTCATTCCTATATTTTATTCTATCAAACTGCTCTTAGAAATTATAAAATAAGCATGCAAAAATTTGTCATTAAAGTTTAGATGATTGAAAATAAAGAAACAAGCCAATGAAGTCAAGAAATTATTCATTCCAGAAATGCATTTACTCAAACACTTTTGATTGTCATATTTTTCCTCCAAAATAGTTTCAAAGAAACAATTATGTCATGTTTATCTCTTCATTTTATAACTCCTTCTGGGAGATATTAAGAAGGAAATTTGTATATAGCCTTGCATGACAACATGAACTCGTAATATTTGTTTATTCCTTCTGGGACATATAAAATATACACTTATATAGTCAATCCTTCATAAACAAGATGGTGATGAATGACATCATAATTTTGTAATAGTTCTTCAGGAACCTATTTTGAAATAAAATCTTCATTATATGTAATACAATCCCCCAAGGATGCATTCTTAATTTTTCTTTCATTGTATATTATAGTATTCACACTTCAGGATGAACTTTTTGAATTTCAAGAATGGAAAATATATAATAGCAATTGAATATTAGAATAAGAAATTTCAAACAATAACAATATAAGTAATGATGATATAAAAGTATGAATTCATTGATGCATTATTCTAGATTATCAAAATACATATGCGAATGTAAATATCATCTTAGGCAAAATCAAGATTGTTACTTCATACTTTTATGAGTAAAATTAAAGAAGAGATATTACCATATTTTAAAGAGGATGAAAATTGATCTCTTGTGGCTAGAGACTCGTGCTGATAACGTGTTATAAAATCTATTAATTAATAGCACAACCATCTAGCAAGAGAAAGAAAGAAAGCAAACAAGAGACATAATGTGTGTAGAGAGGAATTTTATTCAATCTCTTGTGTGTTATTCACACTTCCAAGTGTATACAAATAAGGAGTAAAAGTCTCCTTTTATAGTGATACAACCATAAAGTAGTAAGTAATACATCATAATTGTAAGAGACAACAATCATTAAATTAAGGAGATAATGGGAGTTATAAGAGATGAAAAGTTACTTGTGAGGAGATAAAATGATATTTTGATGAACATCCACATAAATTATTATTATTTCATAACAAAAACTTTATTATCATGTAATTTTTTTATAATAATTTTGTTTAAATTATTATGTTGCATTTGTGTATGTATTAGCTAAATAATTATTTTATAACTATAAATATGATGTAAATGTTTAGTAAAAATTATTTTTGAAAAAAAGTATTACCGAACGCATATTCTCTGTTTTTATCATTTTCAACTGTGTCTACGGAACGCATATTACTGTTTTTAGTTTTAAAATACAAGATACAGAAAATGATACCAGACGCATACTTAAATTCGAAATACAGCAACTGCAAAACGCCATTTTCATTTTCATTTTTATTCTCAGAAAATACAAATTAAAAAACAATACCTAACGGGCCCTTAGTTTCTAAAAAGTCTATTAATAATCGGACCGACGATTATGAGGGAAAAGTAAGACTCAAAATTACATTTTAGAATCCCATTTTAATGGTAGCATTCACTTCCATTTTAATTTGGGAAATTTACAAAAATAACCATAAAACTTTTGTTATTTTCATAATTAATCTTCTCAATTTTTTTCTATCAACATTAGCCAAACACACGCTTTTCTCCCCAAATTACCCTTTTGAACTTGATCGAGAGTTTCGGAACTGCGAGTCGTGAGTGAATCTGATGACAGACTGCCTGTCGCACGAAGCTTGGTGCGACAGATTGCATGTCGCACCAAAACTTAGAGCGACAGGCGCCTGTCGCACGAAACTTGGTGCGACAGGCAATTTTGGACACCATAAATCCGCTTAATGCCGCTTGGATAAAGCTAGAAACTGCAGAAACTTTTCATGCTCCTGCTGCTTATCCTTGAGCCGAGTGGATACCATGGACAAAATCTCAGCACCTCTAGTTGTTGTCCAATGTTTAGCCAAGGTGTCCACAATGGCTTTGCTAGTCCGGACAAAAACACTTGTTTCTCCATCTCTTTCAAATGCCCCAAAGTTTTGAAGCTTTTCAAATGAACCATCAACTTGCCCAGATAACAGAAAATCATGAAAAAGATGACCAAGTAAAGCCTCTGATTCTTCATCTTGGGCTGATCGACGTGCAATCCCAGTCATAACAGCCTTTTGTCTATCTCTAGCATCCCAAGCATCAGAGCTAACTCTTCGAGGACCTGCCAACGTAAAGTTTCTTCTCTCTTCAGGTACTGATCTTTCATTGGAGCTTCCTTTCTGTGACAAGCTTCGCTCAGGTGGTTCGACTCCACCAAGTACAACAGCCTTTTCTAGTATTGCCCATATTCCCGTTTTCTCGGTTAGCACAACCCATGCACCATCTTCACCATTATCTGATGAAGGAAGAACTGAAACAGTTGGGTTCCCTAGAAGAAGATAGAGATTAACCCAGCAAAAACAGAAAGTGGTCGAAGATAAAACGTTCGGACTGAAGAACAAGAATAAGAGCAAAAATGTTCAGAAATACGTTCAAAGTCTCAAACAATCGGTTGAGCCTAGACCCGACCCGACTAAAGTCGCCGTCAAGAAAAAGAAAGAGGAAGAGAAAGCAAGAGAGAAGGAGCTGAATGATTTGTTCAAAGTTGTTGTTACTCAACCAAAAGTACCGGTTGGTGTGGATCCCAAGTCTATTCTATGTGAGTTTTTCAAGGCAGGACAGTGTCAGAAGGGTTTCAAATGCAAGTTCTTGCATGATTTGAATATTCAGAGAAAGGGTGGAAAGATAGATATTTACAATGATAAGCATGATGGAGAAACAATGGAGGATTGGGACCAGGAGACACTGGAGAAGGTTGTTGAGTAAAAAAAGATGGAGTATAACTAGAACAAACCAACTGAGATTGTTTGCAAAGCTTGGTTCTTCGGTTTGGTAGAGATCTGAGAAAGAGAGATTGTTGGGGGAGAGATGAGAAAGAGGGGTATTTTGGTCTCAAAGGCTTTTTTATGGCTAATGTTGATAAAAGTTTGTTTGGGGGGTTAAGATGAAAAAAATCAAAATTTTTATGGTTATTGATGTAAATTTCCCTTTTAATTTCAGGATGCTTTTAAGCAAGTGAATACTATCATTAAATATCATTTCCTATGTCGATTGTCTAAAATACATAATAAAAATAATTATATAGAAATTGTGATATTTTTATCCAATCAATTCTTTTATGCCGTGCAAGCCGCCAACTTGATTTGAACAAAAGTGTTTATAACCCATTATGCCGATATCGGAGCTGCATACCGAGGGTCCGTCGCTTACTTGTCTGGAGTCAACAACGCAGCTTTCTCTTTAACCTTAATTTTATTCTTAAGTGCACCACCGAACCTTAGTTATCTTGATCGGTTGGTACTTCAAGTACCGTAGACAAGTTCTAGGGTTCAAGGTCTGGTGATGCATGTATATTGATCATGTAATTAATTCTTCTTGAATTAGAGGTATTCTAAAGTACCTTCTTTTTGAGTTAATATAATGTTTTTATGTATAAAGGTTCTCTTTAGTGTTATTATTTTTTAAATTTAAAGCTATTTTTATAACTAATTGCCCTATTTGAAATCATATTTTTAGAGAGGATAGAGATATTTGCACTCTCAAAAATTATTTTAAATGCTTTATTATTATGTACACTTGTCTATTAATTTATAAAAATAAGTTTCACTTCGTAAACACTCTTTAAAAGTATGATTTTCTGTCTGTCATAGTAATCTAGATTGCAGGCATTTTAGAAATAAAAATTATAATAAAAATTAGATTTAATTGAGTAATTTATTAAGTTCAAATTATAATAAAAAAGTGGTCATCCCGCTTCATTGTAGCTATGCAACATTGGCCATCACAATGTGGCTTGGTGCCGCAGCAACAGGTGCACGTGTGGCTCGGTTTTGCAATCTAGCTGCAACCGCCCATCCACATGGTTGGCAATAATGTCTTTCCGATGGCGCTAAGCGTGGTTGGTGGCAAGGATGAATTCATTTTGATTATCGCTAATTGAATAATATATTAAAAAAAGTTAATAACTTTTAATTGTCTAATTATTTATAATTTTAAATAATCCGGATTTATGTTTTAGAAATTTTCTCTCTTTGACTTTTAAGAATTTTTCATAAACAACACGGAGTACAATGTTAATATTTAGATTAGCACATATCAATTGTTGAAACTATTTCTCCATTACATCCGACGGCGATGGATGAAGTCAAAAAAAGATAAAATTGGTGATACCTTGCAATGGTTGCAAGGTAGCTGTACCCTACAAATATATCAAACAGCCTACTCTATAAATCCAAAGTTGAAAAATGCTAGTTTTCTTTAAACCACTAACTCAGGAGATCCCTTAACACGTATTATTCTTTTTTTCGGCTAAATTAAAATGCTGGTGGTATCCTCACTTTAATATCAATAAAAATTAAAAAATCACATATTTTAATACATTATTATATATAGATACACACATAGATTTTAGTACTTCTATTCTTTTAATGAAATTGATAATTGATTGCTTCATCCATAACTATGCTATAAGAAGACGTATTTTTTAAAATATTACATTAGAGAATACATCACATTCACACCTAGTGACAAATACAGTTTAATATATTTGTTGGGACAGAAAGCTAGTCTGATACTCATATTAAAGTTGAAGTCCAAATTTAAAATTTGAAAACAAATAAATAAATAAACGTCACTCACTGAGGGATACTCGCATCGTCAACTCCAAAAACGATGTTAGGAAGTGTCGCAATCAACTCAACTATAAGCTATTAACTTATTGGCATATTATAGGGAGCTATTAACTCAACTATAAGCTATTAACTTATTGGCAGGAGCGCTGCTATTCACCCCGATTTTTAACCCCGAAACGCGCCCCGAATTTAAAACGCACCGTTTTGATTAAATTGAAAACGGTGCGTTTAACCTATGTTTCTTCCTTTCCTTTCTTTTGCCAAACCACAGAAACGGACCTTTGCTTCCTTTTCGTTTAATCCTATCATCTTGTGGTCACTGCTGCTGCTGCTTCCTTCAAGAACGAGCTCTCTGCCGCTGCTGCTTCCTTCAAAACCTAACGGCGCGTCTGCCTCAGCTTCTTCTTCGTCCTCTCCGGCGTACACGGAATAGCAAATCGCGATCGTGAGACAGATTAAGAAAACAAAAGATTATTACGTGCGTTGATGGCTCTGATGGGTTTAATTTACGTGCGTTGATTCAGTTATTGCTTGTGATTTTGATTAACTTGATAGCAGATGTTGATTAACTTGATACAAATGCTCACGGTTGAGCAAGTTTTGATACAAATGTAGAAATTCAGCACTCTAACTTTCACGAATCAGTTGGCGTTTTGCAGTTTGGAAGCTCTGTACTTGGAGTTTTGTAGTTTGCAGTTTGCAGTTTCAGTCTGCAAAGCGGAGTGTTGTAGTTCACGCTTGCGCAAATAGAAGAAGAAAGAAAATGTTCACGTGCTGCACAAGTGGAACTAAATGGGAAAGCAATGTAGAATTGATTATTGCTGTATGTTGGGCGATTTGGTACTCCAGAAACTGTTTTATTTTTTATGGCAAAGAAGAGAATCCTTTTATTTCAGTGGCACGAGCAGCAGCTATTGTAGAGTCTGTCAAGAGGGTTAAAATCTCAAAAGATCAAACAATCTCAAGGCATGGGCAAATCAGTCAGCAAACATGGACAGCTCCCCCAAATGGCTGTTTTAAGGTGAATGTGGACGCTGCAGTAAAAGTTTCAGAGCAAAAGGCAGGCTTGGGAGTAGTTATAAGAAACTCCAGGGGAAGGGTTGTGGCAGTAGCAGTTCAAAATGTTCCATTTTGAGGCACTGTAGCTAGTATGGAAGCTGAAGCTGTTTTGTTTGGAATTGAAACTGCTCAACAGGTGGCTTGTGTGCCAATGGTCATTGAGTCAGATTCAAAGGAGGTGGTGGATCTTTCATTAAACAGAAAGGAAAGCAAGACAGAAATAGAATGGATTATTGCAGAAATCCAGACAAAGCTTAGGATCCAGAGCCAAGCATCAATCCAATTTGCTCCAAGGGGCTGTAATATAGCTGCTCATTATGTAGCAAAGAAAGCTTTAGAAGTTGAAAATCAGTGTATTTGGCTGGAAAATTTCCCAGTTCATGTTTCGTTGTTACTGTCAAAGTTCTGTTAATGGAAAGCTTTACTTCCTTATCAAAAAAAAAAAAAAAGGGAAAGCAATCAAAGCAAAAAAGCAAAAAAGCAAAGAAGCAATCAACGCAAAAGGAAAACAGTCAAAGCAAAAAAGAAATCAAAGCAAAACGCACCGTTTTGATAATATTCGGGGCGCAGTTTCGGGGTTTAAAATCGGGGTAAGTAGCTTTTCCCTATTGGCAGAGCCCACACACTGTTTATGTGTGTGGGTGTAAGTTACATGAATTGTGGGTGTAAGTTACATGAATTGTAACTTAGTGTTTGCTCATATTATAATTCTTTGGTTCATTTATTTTGAAATTTTATTTAATTTTTAAAGGATATTACCCATAGATTTTGCCTATAGATTTCCTTTATTTTTAATACATATAAGGGTGAGGTTTTTTGTACCCCTAAAACTACTTTGTAAACCCATATTTTAAGTAGAACTTTTTGATATGCTTATTTATAACTTATATGTTATTTTAAGTTTTTTTAACTTAATTTTATGTTAAATTATATTTTATTATGTTAATTTTAATTTTAATTTTTATTTTTTACATTTTATTACTGTAGGCTTATTTGAGAAATATTTATGTCCTAAAATAAAAAATCAATTGGAGCTTAAGGAAAATAATTGAAGATTTTTTGAAGTCGAAAGGAAGCCAAGCCATCACGTGAGAGCAAATTAGAAAAAGAAATTGCGAAATTTAATTAAGCATGCATGTGAATTGCCTATGCCAAAATCCGTGGCCAAATCCTCGTATATTTAGGAATTTAACTTATGCATATGGACCGTTTTTTATCAATATAAAAAGTAGGGGTGGGCACGGTTCGGTTCGGTTCGAAATTAAGTAGAACCGATTTAAATCGGTTATTTTATAAAAAGAACCAAATAAGAACCGAACTCAATAAGAACCGAACTCAAACGGTTCTTTTCGGATCGGTTCGGTTCGGTTCGGTTTTTTCGGTTCTAGGCCTATTGGGCCTATTTTGAATTTTTAAATTTTTAGCCCATTGGGCCTCATGAATGTAATAATTTTTTTCAACAATTAATTTATCCTAATTTTATTACAAATATTAACAATAAATACAAAGTATTCAAAACACATTTTATCACTAATATCTTACTAACTATTAATAAGATACTCCCAAAATATGAAATATTAAAATTTCAAAATACATAACCAAACTCCAATACTCCATCTATATAAACATAATCATAATGTTATAAAGAGAAATAACACATGTTTGATTTGAATAAAATCATGTTTGATTTGAATAAAATTATTAACACATGTTTGATTTGAATAAAATCAAAAAATAATTCGGTTTTTCGGTTCAGCTAAGTGAACCGAATACCGAACCGACATTTCGGTTTTTTTTACAAACGGTATATTTCGGTTTTTTTTAAAAATAAAAACCGAACCGAATTAGAAAAAACCGTCGGTTCGGTTCGGTTTTTTTAAGACTACGGTTTTTTTGCCCACCCCTAATAAAAAGCATAGATTTGTTGCGGTAAAAAGGAGAGGGAGAATCTAAGAGAGAATTAAGAAAAGCCGAGAGCAGCAGGAGCAATTTGGAGGAAGAAGACGCTGATATTGAGTTTTTCTTTCCCCTTTTTCAATTGTTTGCTTGAATGTTCATACACGCTTTATAGATTCTTTTTATATTTCATAAAAGTTAATTTATTTTGCTAGGGTGAGGATGTAGCTTGATTATAAAGATTTAATTTCGTAAATCTGTGTTATTTTCAGTTTATTATTCTATGATTGAGTGTTAATATTATGCTTAATACTTTTAAATATCTAGCCAATATTTGAATGGTTTAAATATATATAATGAGATCAAAAGAAGATTTATGTATTTTCACTATGTGTAATGTATGTCATGAATTGAATAAAAGACAGAGATGTGCCAACATGACTCGTGCAATTTTATCTTTGAATTTCTATAGAATTTAATGAATCTTTACATGTCTAAATTTACATAGAGATATAGTGGGTTAATATGTGAATGTATTTTTTATACTAGTCAAGAGATGATATTGAATAAATTAGAAAAATTCACTGTCAACATGGGTAATAAACTTTAATAGAATAGATAGAGGACTAAATTGGATTAGTTATGGTTGAATGTCCTAGAGTCTAAATCTCTTGGTGATTTCTTTCACTGCTTGCATCATTATTTAATTTTTAGTTGTTTTATTTTATTTTAGTCTTTAATATAACTTCACTTATTCGACTGTTCAAATAAATTTGGGATAGAATAATTCCAGTACCTAAAAGGATATATAGGGCCAGTTTGGAATTGCGGAGGTTGATAAAATAAGTTGCTTGTGCTGTGTAGATAAAATAAACTACTGATTAAAAAAGTAGTTTGATGTTTGGTAAACTGTGTTGTTGCGGTTGCTGTGAACTTGAAAAGTAGAGTACACGCGTTTGGTAAATTTTGTTATGAAAGTGGTGTTTTATTATATAATAACCAAAATAGACATAAGTTTTAATTGCTTGTTATTTTTACAGTATATTTAATAAATTGTTTAGACATATCTTTTTTATCTTAAAAATGTAAAATAAAAAGATCAATTAAAAAAATTAAAGAATTTTGTAATCTGCTATATAAAATATGATAAAAATTCATACTTATACATAATCCAAATAAAATAAAAAGTATTACATTTACAATAATTTTTTTGCAATAAAGTTCCTTAATTTTTTCATTTCTTAGGATCCAGAGCCATTAGATATCATATGTATTGTGAATATGATGGATTTTTCTTAAAAAAAAAAAAAGATTCCCAATGAATTTGAAACAATTAATATATATATATATATATATTAAATTTTAAAAGCCATAGTTATAAAATTAGCATATGAATTTACTATATCAAAATTGGAGAGAACGTATGTGATTATGATGGTAGCTAAATTATGACAGTAATATGATATCTGATGATTGTATATTAGGGTTTGTGGATAAGTAAGATACAATTGTCTTTTTATTAAAATATAGGGTTATAATAGAAATTTTAAAAAGGTGTGGTAGTTTATTAAATAAGCTGTTTATGAAAAGCAACCTCCTACCTACTTTTAAAAGCTGCAGACAAAATGGAGAAAATTATAAAATAAGCTGATTTTACAAAATTTACCAAACACTAATTTTATAAAAAATTATGAAATAAGCAGATTGTTAAATTTCAACCGCAATCCCAAACTAGCCCACAATCTTTATAGGATGATACTATATCTACATTATATTACTTGTGCTGACTAGGATACTTATTAATTTACGCAACACATTTTTTCTTAAATACCATAATGTAAAATTACCTAAAAGGACAAGACAACATAAAAAAAAATAAAGATAATATTTACACCCATCTTTTTAGTTTTTACTGATCCACAAAATTATCTTGTTGCTAAAATTTTTCATGAATAATTAAGAATTTTCATTTATTGTAAACTTAATCTTGTTTTATTGTTGAAAATTAGCGGCCCAAATCGCCAATTATTTCAAATTGTTTCAGTTGCTCTTTGTTGCAAGCATGAAAATTGATGGAAAAATCTTTTCATACCATGAATTTGTAGTAAAAGAAATTTATGTGTTTTTTTATTTTTTTTTATAAAAAATTACGGTCACTTAACCAATGCTTGGTGTTTAATTTTCAAGTGTATATAAAAGGTATATTTGGTATATAGGTCGGTTTATTGAGTAAAAGATAAATTTTTAAATTTTCTTAATGGGTTTATTGAGTAAAAAGATTTATTGGTAGGTTTATATTTGGAATCAGGATTCTCTCCTGATCTGATCATGTTCTAATCAAATTCTATTGATGCGATTGGTGGTTAATAAATTAAAAAGAAAAAAAATAGTTAAATTTTAATCATACACTAACACTAAAAGACAGATAGCAGACGATCTGTAATAGATTAAGAGTGCTTTGATCAAGAGAGGGTCCTAATCCATATATTTGGTGGGTTTATATAGCCTTACCCTACCTATAAATGAATTGGTTATCCCATTAACACTTAGGGGTATTTCGATCTTTTTTTTACATAGAGGAACGCTCCCTCGAGATAATATTTTTTTTTTTGAAAACCAAGATAAACGTTTTAGTTTTTATATTGTGGGAACATAGGATGAAATCTCTGTCACATTGGCTAGGGTAATTTAGGATTAGGGGAAGTAAAATGAATAAACGAATCGAATCGTAAACGAATGTGGTCAAAACCCTATTGTTTCAGGTTTAATTCGTTTATTAAACAAATTGAAATCTTAGGATTTAGATTCAAATCGTTTATTGAATGAATATTCGATTCAGTTCGTTTAATTCATTTAGTAGACTTAATAATGAATCAAATCAAATTTGGATTCATTTACTATTCGTTATCCTATAATGAATCCATTATGAATCAAATTGAATATGAATTCATTTACAAAATATAATTAATAAAAAAAGTAAAATAAATTATGAAAAGACCACAAATTTAACATCCTACAAAGTACAAACTTATTATTATTTATAGTTATCATGTAGCCTTCAATCTTTAAAAATTTTTATACATATTTAAGGATAAATAAGTAATTTAATTAAACAAATAATAAATGAATTTTAAATAAATGGATCGTATGCGATTTATTTTTAAATCATTTATTAAATGAATCCTAAATAAGTAAATGAATAAACATCCTCAAACTCCTATTCGATTCGTTTAATTAGCGAATTAAATCGAATTCAATCATTTTATTAAATGAATCAATTTTTCTAAACTCATTTAATTCGCATCGAATTGAATTGAATAAACAAATCTTGACCTAAATTGCCATCTCTAATTAGGAGTTAGGACTACATCTCTATCAAGTTGGAAAGGATCACATTAGTTAATATTATGGCCTTTCAAGTCAAAATGAAAAGGAGTAATTGACATTGCAATCCTTATGGCCTTTAAAGAAAAATGTTAAAGGAATTATCAAACCACTTGTGGGGAACGTATCTCAGTCACTAGAGATGGTTAAAAAATCTAGGTCTAGTCAAGATACGAAAAATCCGGATTCATACGTTAAAAAATATAGATTCGGATGTTAAAATTGAAGATTTGTGTGGATCTAAATTTAGATTCAGATGCAAGGGCATCAAAAAAATTAGATATCCAGATTCGTATTATCTTTAATTAAATTATTTATTAAATTAAAAAATATAAGTTAAATGAACAAAAACAATCAAACCTCTGTGGATTTGTGGTGATATCTTTATTAATGATGGTTTTAATTGGAATTTATGTGGATTTGTAGTGTTTTCATTTGTGGAATTGTGGTGGTATTAGACTTGGATTTATTTATTTTCTAGGTAAATTTATTGACTTTTAAATTATATTTGAATTTATTATGTGGATCTATATATCCAAAATATCCCCCGTAATTCATATGCAATTCATATAGGTATTATCCACGTCCGGATCTTGGAATCTTGATTTTACCATGCCTTGGTTGTAATTAGATAATTTGTTAAATAACATATTGTTGGGAAAATATGCTCTTTAAAAGTATATGTGTTTATTTAATTGTAATAAACAATTTTTCTGATTAATAAAATAAATGAGGTATTTTATTCAAATATTTTAATTGCATTAATATTTTTATTAAAGTTCATTTAATCATATTATATGTATTTATGTGATCACCATGTGGATTCACAGAAGACATAAATACAAGTTATCTTATGATTAAATAAATTTAGTTCGCAGTTGATAAATAAAGTTGGGCACTTTATTTAGGTATATACTGTAATAAATTCATTGAATGATTTGTCTTAATCATATATGAATTTATTGATGTAGTACGACTACATTGAACATGATCGCATATGAGATTTAATTAACTTTGTAATAACTGTCAGACTTATTAAATCTCATAGGCATTGATTTTACTGTAATCTTAATCTTGAGTTAATTATGATTCCATGATTGTAATTGTTATTTCATTTGAGTTACCAATGGGCACGACACATACTTGTGGTCAAGATTACCCGGTATCTTGGTGGGAGCAATTATGAGTATTGGAGTTATGGATTAACAATATAGAATTTGTACAACACATCTCTTGATGGGTTTTCAGCACTTGATCATAGAATTCTCTGGCTAGAGTGTGTCAATATATTTAGTATGTTGAAAATGATCATTAGAGAAAACCAGTAAGTATCAAGGAACAAGATGTAATTAAATTGATTGGACAGTTGAGATATCGATTTAATTAATGATGTGGTACAAAGGATTGTGCAGTAAAGAAATCAATGTGGCTTGGGACGAATTATTATTCGAGCATACAATTATGGAGGTCAATTTCTTTTAGTGGTGTAAATTTGGAATTAAATAATTAGGTTATTTTAATTACAGGCCTAATTGTTATAGCCACTATTGTATGTTCTCAAATGATCCCTGGGTTAGCTTATTTAATTGACTGTATCACTACTGGATTAATAAGTAAGATAACTAGCTATTTGGGTCAAAAGCCTAAATATATAATTTAGTGGGAGGCTCCATTTAATTAGCTTGTGTGTAAGGGGCCTTATGTTATTTTACACGGTGGGTCCCCTATAGAAAAAGCAAGTAACGTGAGTTTTGATTTTCATTATTTGGAGCCTAGGGTTTTCACTAAAAGGGAGATATAAAAAGGCTTATTTTCTCTAAAGAAAGAAAAAGCAGCCACTTTATACAAATCAAAGAAAAAGATTTTTCTCTCTATTGTTGAGAGAAAAATTTTCTCGTGCTAGTTGTTTTGGTAGTGATAAAGGCGCCCACATGTCAAGTGCAGATCAAACCTGGGTCATAACCCGGAAGATCACTGGTGACAGTTCGTGATCTAACAAGCATGGTGATGACGGATCGTGATCTAACAAGCGTGGTGGTGACAAATCGTGATCTAACAGGCGTGGTGGTGACAGATCGTGATCTAGGAGCCTAAATCACTTCAGCGGAAAAAGCTAAATCGAATTTTCAAGGTACGATTTCTAGATTACAAATTCTTATATATTATATGAGAGCGATCTTAAAAAAGTTTTATAAAAATTAAAAAAACTGATCTTTCCCCAACACATATATCTCTCTGTCCAACAGTGATTGGAACACGTATCTCTCTATCCAACAGTGACTTTTGGGCAATCTTGCCATGTTTTTTGAAAGAGTGATGATACAGCCACAAATTATTGTACAAAATTATTTTATACAAACTGATGTGACATTATTTCACTGGTTAAATAAAAATATAAAATAAAATAAATAAATCATGTGGGTCAAGAGATATTTAATTCAACCAATGAATCAACACCACATCAATTTGTATAAAATAAATTTATAAAAAAATTTATACCTATATTATTACTCTTTTAAAAAACCGAGATAAATGTTTTAGTTTTTATATCGTGGGAACATAAAATGAAATCTCTATCACATTTGATAGGGTGGGTTAGGAGTTACGACCACATCTCTGTCGAATTGGAAAGGTTCAAAGTAGTTGATAACTTCATGTTATGGCCTTTAAATTGAAAATGACAAGGAGCAATTGACACCGCAATCCTTATAGCCTTTTAAAAAAAAGAAAAATATGAAAGGAATTAGTGAACCACTTGTTGGAACGTATCTCAGTCACAATGGACTGTGACTTTTGGGCTACTTTGCCGTGGCTGTGAGTACGGTTACATCGCAGACATGCAACCAAACGATTGTCTCATGATCATTTACCGTCAAACACACACACACACAAACTCTACCCCTATGATTATAATTTCAATAATAAATTTGAGATAATTTTAATTTGGTGACGATGTATGTCTCTACTCCACTCACGTTACAAACTCTAGCCCTATGATTATAATTTCAATAATAAATTTGAGATAATTTTAATTTAGTGATGATAGATGTCTCTACTCCACTCACATTTCATAAGGAAAAAAGACTTAGAAATTAAGTCCATATAATTTTTTTTTAATTGCGAGAGATTAAGCTTATGGAGACTCAAATCACTATTTTCATGATCTTTCTTAATTTTGAGAGTAGTAATTAACCATTGATCTAAAGTACAAGTGGCTACTTGCACCCGTTTACTTATACAAATAATTGAATGTAGTGCCCCTACGTGTAGATAGGATCCAACTACGTTTCCTCCTGAATACCATACCCCCATTTCTTGTCGTTATTCTACCCAGCCGTTAGATTTTAATAACTTTAATCTAACGGTTGGGATTTGTAAATAAATAGTGAAGTGGTGTTTGTCCGCCATCTGAACCCGTTCCAATTGGTTTTGTGACTTTTTGCTTTCTTCAACGCTTGACTAGTTCTAGAAATATCGACCGCCTTCGAGTCATCGACAAGAAATTTGAAGCAGGTGTCATTTTTCAGTTGTGGGCAAAGCTTAACAGGAGCAGGGACGACGTGTGACTTCGGATTGGAGGTGATCGCGGTGAAATTGTTTTTTGGCGTGCTAATCTAATGGCTTTCGAATACAGTCATTCAAATATTAAACGCACCAGTAAATGGATTTACTTCTGTAAATTGAGGGTGTGTTTGGGATTGAGGTGCTATAATTTTTAAGCTACAGCTGTTGTGAAAAAAAAGCTGTAATTATAAAACAAAAGTTAATAATATATAATAAATATAAATTTTAAATAATAATTTTAATAAAATTATTAAAGATATAATAAATTTTATATTATACAAGTGAAAAATCATATCAACATATCTTAAAAACTACAACAGTTAGTGTTTACCAAACACTTTAGTACTGTAGCTTTTAAGTTACAGCTGCCCAACCTCAATCCCAAACGCACCTTGAGGCGGGAGAGCGAAAATCGTAATTTTATGGATGGTCATTCCCAACACGGCAACACTTATGGCTCTTTTCGTTTAATTTTCTTCTTTGAATTTTCCTTTGATTAATCATTGAAAAACTGCTTTCATTTTTTTTTAAATCATGTGTTGTTAACAGTTAATAGTTAATGTCGTTGAAATCAAATAGCTGTTATTTATGGAAAGAGGAAGTATAGCCAGAAATTTTGTTAATCCCATTGCAATAAGATATTGTTATAAACTGTATTGTTTCCTGTAACAAAGTACAAACACAATAAAATTACAATAAATTAATAATTTTGAGACCACGAAAGAATTTATTAAATTTAGCAAATATCAATTAATGACGAATTAATAAATTGTTAATTTATGAAAATATTTATTATTTTGAAAAAATATGATCATGTTTATAGCATTGATTTACTTTGACTTAGTATCTATTATGTTTTATTTGAATAATAGTTTTCTTTTAAGAAGACTTTTTAATAATGAGCTGCTTTATATTAATACTAATATGATTATTGTACGGTTTTTATTGTTCTATGTTAAAAGTTGATAATTCTACCACACAAACCATTTCAAACCAAGAAGTATTGATATTGAATAATTTCTCATTGCAGAACAACAATACCAACTATAATTTCTTTTCGCATTACGAAAACTTAAAGAGGAGATCCAAGTGGAAATTAATTCAAAAAAGAATCAAATATTACGAAGAAAATACTTTACACAAGCCATATAGGTATATCATATGAATTTTGTTTTGTACGAGGTAATTAGTAATTTATATAGTAAATGGGTCCTATAAAAAATATGAATTTTTTTAAAAACTATTATCTTATAAATTTATGGAATTCTTAATTTATCACATTATCTCAAGTTAGGACCACAAAAACTATTATTTAATCCAACTTATTAATTTATTGAGATTTTACGTTTGTCATGTTTACATTTCTCAACCATAATTGCTTCAACTTATTTTTGTTTCCACATACAAATTTATTGTTAAGATAACTCAACATGTGTCTTATTTCTAGTCACATTTTTCTTGCTACAAAAAGAGTTCCCTTCTCATAATTGAATTTCCTGATATTCTATAAATGCCATGTGACACTTTTTTCACCGCATAATCTGACTGCCTTTTTAGCAGATTGGGCTGCATTCTTAACACTGATAAATTCCTACATCTACTCCTTATCCTTTCAATCATAGTTCGTTTTTTATTTCATTAACTTTACAGTTTTAGTAATTTGATTATTTCTCATACACGGCTACAATCAGTGGCGAGGCTATGTGTGGGCTACAGCCCGTCCAAACTTTTAAAAAAATGGATTATTTATCGTCAGTTCCCACAAGTTTTGACTATGTGCACCGCACACCCACATCTTTCGACAATGTGCATCCCACCCCCATTTCCGTCCATCTACCGTTAACTTAACAAAAAAGAATGGTAAAATGATAATTTTGTATTAGATTAAAATAATATATAAAAAAATTTGGGAAAGAAGACTTTTATCCTTCGTTCTTTTTTTTTTGTCTATCTTCTGTTTCCCTTTTCTTTTTTTGTTCTCTTCCTCTGCTTCTTCCCGTCTTTATTCCTTCGTTCTTCTTCTTCTTCTTCGCCTCCTTCTTCTTCTTTCTTCTTCTTCTTCTTCTTCTTTTTTCTTCTTCTTCTCCTTTTCCTTCTTCTTGTCTTTCACTAGTGCTGCCTGTCGGAGTGATCAGCCACCAACTTGAATCGACCAAAAAAAAATGGCATGCGCTGCGTGATCTGCCATCACTTCCACTGCTGCACGAAACCACTGACCCCACCACTTGAAGCTGTCGCCGTCTCCGTCGCCTCTATAATTTGATTTAGGGTTTGAAATCTTTAGTTTTAGGATTTTTTATTTTTGGATTCTTTTTTGTTAAATTTTCTTAGTTTGGGTCTTTTGTAATAGAATTTTAGAGTGAAATTTGCAGCAGCTGTTTGGTATAATTTGATTTGGTTTCTTTATAATTGTAATTTTTTGTAATCTGATGATGATTCTGTGTTTGATTTTCTTCTTTCCCTTTGGAATCATGCTTTGTCACTCATTTTGAAGTTTACTGGTTTACAATTTCGTTATGATAATGAAAAAAAAATGATTCAATTTAATTTTAAAAAATATAAAAATAGATATTCTTATAAGAAATCTTTATTCTTGATGTAAATTTCAGAAGTTATAAGGGGTATTTTAGTACTTACACATCAATTCAAAACAGGGGTAGGATGGTCTTTTAGGTTAACAGCAGTCTGAACAGTTATAATTAACTGATTTTTTAACGGAAATGGGGGCGGGATGCACATGGTCAAAAGATGTGGGTGCGCGGTGCACATAGTCGAAACTTGTGGGGGCTGATGATAAATAACCCTAAAAAAATTTACAAAAATATCATGTGTCTAGTTTACAAAACTATCATTATTTGTATTTTTATTTACAATTATAACCACTCCATTATTTACAACTTTACCATTTGGTCCATTTGCATAAATAAATTAAGAAAAAGGGGATCCCACTTATTGAATAAAAGGCTCATTCATATGATGATATGAATAATAAAAAAAAAAAGGATCCCCTTTTTCAAAGTTCCAAATTCCAGAACGTGCTTGTGCTTCTCTTGGCTTCTTCGTTTTTCTTCAATTCTTCGTCTTCTTCTTGGTAAGGAAATTTATTTTTTGTTTAATCACTTACAATATATTTATAAATTGTGACTTTGTGAGGTAGTAAAAACTAAATTATCTCAGTTAAATCTTTCAAATCATTCAATGTTAATGACATTTGTAATCTTGCAGAGAGATTTTATCCTCGAGATTTTACTCAATTTGAGATACTTGCTTTGAGAAGAGAGTTAGAATGTTTTCAGATTGATGTGCTTCGTCTTGTTGAGTTTCAATGTATTTCTTCACTTTCTGAATTATGTCAAAAATTAATTGAGACAAGAAAGTCTCAAATTTACTTTTTAATAAGTAGATTGATTCATTTAGTGTTGACTCTTCCTATTTCAACTGCAACGACTGAACGAGCATTTTCAGCTATGAAGCTTATTAAAACACCACTTCGAAATAAGATGGAGAATAAATTTTTATCAGATTGTATGGTTATCTACATTGAAAGAGAATTTGTAGACACTATCGATTCAGATTCGATAATAGATTAATTTAATTCTCGAAAGTATTGCAAGGCACTGCTGAAATAATACTTAATTGTAATTGAATTGTTTCTTGAATTTGATGTATTTTCTTATATATTAATGAAATTTTCATTAAGCTTTTATATTTTTAGTTTGGATAATATTTGGACTTGAAAAAAAAATTTAGCCCATCCAAAACTTTTTTCTAGCTTCGCCCCTGGCTACAATCACCTTCATTTTATGCCAATAGCAACAACAAAATTATAAATAACCTATATTTTATTGTTTCTCACTAGCTACTTGTTTCAACTAATTAATTTATTATTATATCCAGCAACATTTTCCCTTGAACAAAATAATTGCAACATTAACTGCTCCTGTCTAATAACATGCATTCCCAGTTTGCTTCATGTGCCACGTGGCCGCTTCACACTAGGACGATATTTCTCTTTTTCATCCAATGACGACTTCACTACAAGATGAATAATATGAGTACAATGCCCAAGAGGCATGGTAGATGGAGCCATGTAGTTCAGCTATATTCTAAGCCCATAATTACCTATGTTCAAGTAATAATAGAAGGTAAGAACTGGCGTTTAGTTGGTGAGGTTTCTCATCTTCTTCTAAATTTGACACAAAATGAAAGTGACAAGAAAGATAAATCCTTTTGTGACAAAAAAGATAAATCCTTTTCTAAGTGAAAGTTTTATAAATAATATTCAACAATTGTCTCAATTAAGATTTTAACTCCCTTTTATATGTAAACCCTAAATAACATGAATTTACGAGATTAGACGGACCTAAGTTTTTTATAATAAAATTTTACTTTTCAAAATAAATATAAAAAGAAATGATTTTTTTTTTAAAAATATGGAATCTTTAGTTGCCAATTAAGAAATAAATGATTTATAAATATTACTTATTCAACAAAGTTGATTGATTGATATAAATTTATTTTCTATTAAGATAAATTGACGAAACAATAGCTGATCGAAGAGCTACTTTAAGGATTGTAATAGATATAACAAAAATTAAAAAAATATTTCATTTGAATAGAGGCTATAGTAACATTGCTAGGAATTATTAGTCGAACCAGGTGACAATGTACTTTCATATCATTGAGTATTTTTTCTCTTAAAGAAACCGTACCCTTTCTTAATATAAAATTGGTAGGTTAATAAAAAATTATATAATCAACAGAGGATTCAGCATGTGACGAGTAGAGAATTGAGTCACCATTGGCTAAAAAAATCTAAAAATAAAAGAGAAAATTAGTTGCCCGTTAATTTTATTAATATTATCTGTTAAATTTATAAACACAAAGTTTAAAATTCATAAAATAAAACTTTAACTTTGGAGAATTATAGAAACCTATATTGTAATTAAAAATAATAATAGTTCACCATCCAAAATATTTTCATATTCCTAAAAATAGGATTAATTCTTCTAACTTTCATAGCAACATTAGAGAAAATGTTTTCAATAACGAAATTCGTGAAAAATTATTTTTGGAATCAGATGAAATGAATGATAGTTTAGTTATTTATGCCGGAAATGATACATTTTGGAAATATAATAATGTGTGGAGAACAATTATAAATGTATTAAGAAATATTTTATATATTTAAAATTTTAATTTTTATATTTTACTATTATCTAATTGAGCTCATGATAAATTATTTTTTCTCATTTCGCCATTGTATATAATTATACATGAGTGAAAGAAAACACCTGCACTTTAAACTGAGTTCAGCCTTATACGAGCACTAAATGATGGAATTTATCCAAAAAATAACACGAATGCATCAATAGTAGTGTCTTTTATTTTTATTTTTTATATATACTGATATATTATAATAAGAGTTCTACTGATATTTACAATAAAAAATCAATTGTGACTTTCTTCAATAATTTTATTATAACACAGTTCGAAGGACGACCTCCTTAATAATTCTAGTATAACACAATATGAAAGTTGACTCTCACTTAATATTAGGGGGAGATCTATTTTACCTAAAATGTAAAAAATATGTAAATTTATTTTACCCAAAATGTAAAGAAACATGTAAACCCCTACTTAGAGAGGAGTTGAGTCCCAACATTGACCGAGACTCGAACCCATGTGCCTAGGGTTATTGAGCGCATGGGTGGTTTAATAACAGTGTCTTTTTATCCTTGCATTGAAAACTTATACTTGCATTGAAAACTTATACATGCCTAAATCTCATACCAGTTGTCCAATCAAGTTTGCTGGGAAAGTCAAAACTTATTTAAAAATAATATATACCATACAAAGAGTTGGATTAGTTTGACCACATAAAGTGAAAATAGGACCTGTCTATGGTACAGATTCTGTAACAAACATCTCCCGTCATCCCACCATCCGATCTTCTATTGTTTAGTTTCTCACACCACATCCAACCACATCCAACGGCTGATGCTGCAGTCTGTAGCTTACAGATTCTGTAAGCTAGTCAAGTCCAGTGAAAATATCATGAATATTGTTTAAGCGAAAAGGAAATAAATTTAAGTTGAAATAGAATTGGAGCAGGGTTGACTTGCAACAATTTTATAATGAGAAGGTAGTGCACTGAATGAAATGCTCGAACATGGTTACATAGGATGGAGCTGCGGGCAGAGGACAATAGCCAAAGAAGCAATTTTTTTTTTTATGTTTTAAATCATCTGGAAGACTATATTATACTCCGATTAATCTAAATTCGAGTAACAAGATTCTTCCTACAAATATCTAACGGTAATTTTAATGTACAAACGGAGTATATAACACGCGCACATGGAGTAATGGATAAGCTTTATGAATCATCCCCATTCACATAAACAAAGTTCCCGTTCCGTACCTCACTTTCCACTTTAGAACCCCACGTTGAAAATAAAAGTCGTGGCAGTGAGAGTCTCTTTCTAAATAAGCCACTTGACTTAAACCCTAAGTTTTATTCTTCTCTCATTCTATCTTCTTGTGCTTCGTCTTGCTTGAGAGATGGATAATCAGCAACAAGATCACAATAATACGGCATCAGGTTTTGATTTTTGTTTGTCTTCTTCTCTTAGCATTTTATGTGATGCGACGAATTGAATGGTGGTGGGATGAGTTTTTTCATTTTGCAGGGGTGGCCCACGAGAGTCATGGTCACTTGTGTCCTAAATGTGGATGGCCATTTCCAAATCCACATCCAAGTGCAAAGCAGAGGCGTGCTCACAAGAGACACTGTGGAACCATCCAAGGTTACACACTTTACGTGGATATGGACGTGGACCCCACTCTTTCCGACGATGATCTTCCCAAAACCCCCAGTCAGTACTTAACTCTCTTTGCTTGTTTGATTTTATCTTACTCCCTTTAAACTTCTTGAATCAGTACAATAAAAATTTGTCTATTTTTGGTGAATTTGGCTTTGTAAGGTCCTAAACTTGTGGGGAAAAGTGATTGTGAGAAACCAAGCGGTGGAATTGGTGAAAAATCGAATAGATCTGTGGATGAATTGTTTTCTGATGCTGTGACGGAATTTTCTGACAGTGGTTTTAGTCCTGGGATTGAAGAACGTCCAAAAGATGCTACAGTAGCAGCAACTGATGTTCGAAAGAGCAGCGAGAAGGATCTTACGGTATTCTACTCTTTTAAGGATAATGCAATTACGGGTACGTTTTCATTGAAAATGTACAATTTCTTCATGTCTGCTGTACTTGTTTAAATTATCATCTTGTCATGCATTGTTTGCCAAGGTTCCGTATTGTATCGGATATCACAGTCTTTCAAGTGTTAGACTTAGTGCAATTCAAGGAGTGCATAACTTCAATTTACTGCCAATTGCAGACATAAAAGCTTAAAAGTTTGGAGGTGCATATTTGCATTATGATTTACTTTCTTGTGTGTAATTGGTAAGATTTAGAAGGCGATGAAAGGCTGATTTTCTTTTACTCTAAAATTGCAATTCCATTTGTGGATGTAGTAGTAAGACCCTTTTTTTAGTCATTGCCTTATACTTTTCTTTTATAGAATTATAGTCTCTATTACTAAAATCTTATTTCACTAATTTTTAGTACATTTTTTGCAATTAATTTTCTTATAATTCCCTAGTTTTTGCTTAAAAGTTAACGAGCTTGAAAGAAATGAGATACTGGATGATAGATATAGAAAAATCTATTCCTGATTTTTAATGTATTCAAATATATTCAATCTTGGATTAGTCTTGACCAGGGCAGAAATTAGAAGGGAGCGGGGGCGGCCTAGCAAACTTTGTTTCTTTTTTTCAATGCGCATAAATTTTGTGCAAAATTTAAATATATGTTGAAAAATATTCCTGCATTTTCCAATTACTTTGCCAAAATTTTTTAGTTTCTTGAGTTCTTATCCTGGTTTTGCTCCTGCTTGAGGATGATTTTGTGTGTAGAATGAGAAATGTTTTAATCAAAGATTGGTCAGGAATTTTACCTGGAAGTCTTTATTTGAGTTCCATACTATGTGTGTATGTATGCTGTATGTGTTAAAAGTAAGCGTGCATGTGCTCATCATCTCTGACTGAACAACTAGTGTATGCATCCATTTGACCCAAAAAATGTTACTTTGCAGCACAAGGGAATTAAAAAAGTCCGTAAATGTTATACTTATTGTTTATGAAGTGTTGCAAGATATTAATTCAAACCAGAGGAAATTGTACCAAAAATAGAGTTATTAGAATTGATCTAGTTTCCTAGAATAGCTGCGTGTATAGTTGTCAATTAGCTAGGATACTTTCCTCAATTAGCTAGGATAGTTTCCTAAATTAGTTCATTGTAAAGCTATATATTTGTACTATTGTATTCTGATCAGATATAGAAATACAAGTTATTCACCAATATGGTATCAGAGCAGGAATTCCTTTAATTCCTGGAAACCCTATTGCTCTTCTGCCCTTTCTCTTACCTGCAGAAAACCTAGCCGTTCTCCTACTTTCTTTTCTACCCTAAAATCAGTCCTACCTCTTCATCATGTCCGACGTTGTTTCTGAGTCTACAAACACCCTTCAACATACCCAGAATGCTTCTACAAGCCTGCCAACACCTACTGCTGCGCAGCCTAAAACCCAGGCTTCAACCACGGAATCTCACTCCATTCAGATCACTACCATTAAACTGAATGGAGAAAATTTCCTGCGTTGGTCTCAATCTGTGCGCATGTATATCCGTGGTCGAGGCAAGATCGGGTATTTGACTGGAGAAACAAAGGAGCCTGCGGCTGACGATGCAACCTATCCAACATGGGATGCTGAGAACTCGATGGTAATGACTTGGTTGGTGAACTCTATGGAGGAGGACATAAGCTCCAACTATATGTGTTATCACACGGCCAAGGAGCTTTGGGACAACATTAACCAAATGTATTCTGACTTGGGAAATCAATCTCAAGTATATGAGTTAACTCTGAAACTCGGAGAAATCCGCCAAGGTGAGGATACTGTCACTAAGTATTTTAATTCCTTGAAACGACTTTGGCAAGATTTAGACCTATTTAATGATTATGAGTGGAAATCTTCTGAAGATTGTAAACACTTTAAGAAAACAGTGGAGGATAACCGTATTTTCAAATTTCTCATTGGTCTTAACGTGGAGTTTGATGAAGTTAGAGGCAGGATTATTGGGAGGCAGCCGCTTCCCTCTATTGGAGAAGTGTTTTCTGAGGTACGCCGTGAGGAGAGTCGGCGTCTTGTTATGCTTGGAAAAAGGAATCTCGTTAACACTATTGAAAACTCAGCCCTTGCTGCTAGTATTAATGCTGGCCGAACTGCTACAAAGAAACCTGATGAAAAGTCTCGCGTTTGGTGTGATCACTGCAATAAGCCACGGCATACACGAGAGACTTGCTGGAAGATCCACGGAAAACCAGCAAATTGGAAGGGTTCTCATGAAGGCAGATTCACTCGTACTCCTGCTGCACATGAGGCCGAGTCTGTCCCCTTTAACAAAGAGCAGATGGATCACCTTCTGAAGCTGCTGAAATCTAACTCAGGATCATTAAGTACACCTAATGCTACCATTGCTCAAGCAGGTAGTAAATTAAATGCTCTCTCTTGTCATTTACCTATTTCTCATACTCCTTGGATTATAGATTCAGGAGCCTCTGATCACATGACAAGTTTTTCTCATTTATTTCATACATACACCCCTTGTTCTGGTCATAAAAAAGTTCGTATAGCAGATGGTTCATATTCCCCTATAGCTGGCAACGGTTTGATAAATCTATCTAAAACCATCTCTCTTAAAAATGTTCTCCATGTTCCTAAACTTACCTGTAATCTGCTATCAGTTAGTAAATTATCTAGAGACTCTAACTGTCGTGTTATTTTTTCCAAATACCACTGTGTCTTTCAGGAACAGAACTCGGGGAAGATGATTGGCAGTGCTAAATTGATAGATGGTCTCTACTATTTTGAAGATGAAGAATCTAAGAATAAAGAAGCTCAAGGCTTTAGTAGTATTAGTTCTACTCAAGTTAAGGATCAAATTATGCTTTGGCACTATAGGCTAGGGCATCCTAGTTTTCCTTATCTTAAAAAATTATTTCCTAATTTATTTAAAGGTTTGAATTGTTCTGAATTCCATTGTGAAAACTGCATTTTATCAAAAAGTCATAGAACTATCTATCCTTCAAGGCCTTATCAAGCCTCAAAGCCTTTTTATTTAATCCATAGTGATATTTGGGGTCCTTCAAAAATTAATACTTCTTCAGGGAAAAAATGGTTTGTGACTTTTATTGATGATCATACTCGCCTATGCTGGGTTTATTTAATGAAGGAAAAATCTGAGGTTCAGAACTTATTTGAAATATTTTACTTGATGATTGAAAACCACTTTCAAACTAAAATTGGAATTATTCATACCGATAATGGAACTGAATATTTTAAGCAAAATCTTAGAACTTTTTTTGCAGAAAAAGGTATTCACCATCAAACTACTTGTGTTGATACACCTCAGCAAAATGGTATTGCTGAGCGTAAAAATAAACATTTACTTGAAGTTTCTCGTGCTATTATGTTTTCTATGAATGTTCCTCAATATCTTTGGGGCGAAGCAGTTTTAACTGCATCCTATCTAATTAACAGGATGCCCACCCGTGTTCTAAACTACATTACACCACTTGACTGTTTTAAAAAATATTTTCCAGAATCACGAATTCACTCTAATCTTCCTCTGAAAATTTTTGGATGTACAGCTTATGTTCATATACCTAATAAAAACCGGTCTAAACTCGATCCAAGGGCTGAAAAATGTATTTTTATTGGTTATGCACCAAATAAGAAAGGATATAAGTGTTTTAATCCAAAAACTAGGAAAACTGTTGTTTCTATGGATATCACTTTTCTGGAAAATCAACCTTTTTTTCAAAAAATTTCTCTTCAGGGGGAGAAAATAAGAGAAGAAGAAAATTTTTGGGATGATATTTCCAATCCCCTGCCTAAAACCCTAGATTGCATTACTAAACCTATACCTCAAAATGAGTTTTCTAATGAAAAGATTGCTATTCCTAATGTTGTTTTTGAAACTGGTGATACCAAGACTATTTTGCCAAACACTGCTGAGACTGTGACAGGGGCAGAAATACTACCTTCTGTTCTCAAGGAACAAGACAAAGAGCTTCTTACTTATTCAAGGAGGAACCATACAAGGAGTAAGAGACCTACTATTCCTTTAGCACAAGGCCAACCAGACACCCTGAGTGAAGAATCTGAAAGAAATACAGGTACTCTAGAAACTTCCTCACATAATCTTGTTCCTAATCCTGATGAAATATCTGAACCTACTGTCAATCCTATGCTTGATGACAATTCTAATAACTATGATGTTCCAATAGCAATCAGAAAAGGAAAACGCTCTTGTACTTCTCATCCTATGTCCAAATATCTATCCTATGGTAAACTCTCGAAAAAACACAATGCCTTTATATCTAAAATCTCTAACCTGCATGTGCCAAGAAACATTCAAGAAGCACTTAATGATTCTGATTGGAAATCAGCGGTGATGGAAGAGATGAATGCTCTGAGGAAAAGTGGGACATGGGAAGTTGTTGACCTACCCATGGATAAAAAAACAGTTGGGTGCAAATGGGTGTTTACAGTGAAGTGCAAGGCGGATGGAAGTATAGAGAGATTTAAAGCCAGACTCGTGGCTAAGGGGTTTACTCAAACACATGGGGTTGATTACCAAGAAACCTTTGCCCCTGTCGCCAAAATAAATTCCATTCGGGTACTATTATCCTTAGCAGCAAATTATAACTGGCCATTACACCAGTTAGATATCAAAAATGCCTTTCTGAACGGGAATTTAGAAGAGGAAGTGTTTATGAGTCCACCACCAGGATTTGAGAAGGTGTTCGGTCAAAACAAAGTCTGCAGACTTAAAAAATCCCTATATGGCCTTAAACAATCTCCAAGGGCGTGGTTTGAACGTTTTGGAAGGGCTGTGAAGAGTTATGGCTACAATCAAAGCCAAGCTGATCATACAATGTTTTATAAACACTCAGAGAGTGGTAAGATATCAATACTAATTGTCTATGTGGATGATATAATTCTAACAGGTGATGATCCTAAAGAGTTGGCAGATCTTAGGGAGAAAATGGCACGAGATTTTGAGATCAAGGACTTGGGTGTGCTAAAATACTTCCTTGGTATGGAATTTGCAAGATCGAAGGAAGGTATCTTTGTAAACCAAAGAAAATACATTCTTGATCTTCTCAAAGAGACAGGTTTTCTGGGTTGTAAGGCTGCTGAGACTCCCATTGAAGTCAACTTAAAACTTAATCCTGCTAAAGCTGAAGATGTGATTGATAGGGAGAAATTTCAGAGACTAGTAGGGAAATTGATCTACTTGTCACATACGCGTCCTGATATAGCTTTCGCTGTAAGCATGGTAAGTCAGTTCATGCACTCACCAGGACAGGAACACTTTGATGCAGCCTATAGGATACTAAGATATCTAAAGGGAACCCCTGGAAAGGGTCTTATGTTCCGGAAACGGGACAACCTTCAAATTGAAGTCTATACAGATGCAGATTGGGCTGGTAGCTCAACTGACAGGCGATCAACTTCAGGCTACTGCACCTTTATTGGGGGAAATCTCGTTACATGGCGGAGCAAAAAACAAAGCGTTGTGGCTCGGAGTAGTGCTGAGGCAGAATTCAGGTCACTCGCACATGGAATTTGCGAGGCAATATGGATAAAGAGACTATTTTCAGATTTAAAGATTCCAGTGTCTCTTCCCATAAAGATTTACTGTGATAACAAAGCTGCCATCTCTATTGCCCACAATCCAGTTCTACATGATAGAACTAAGCATATTGAGGTTGATAAGCATTTCATCAAGGAGAAAATTGAAAGTGGGGTAATATGTGTTCCCTATGTACCAACCGCACAACAGATAGCAGACATACTCACCAAAGGACTACACAAGGGACATTTTGAACTACTAGTCAGCAAGCTAGCTATGGAAGACATCTACAAGCCAGCTTGAGGGGGAGTGTTGCAAGATATTAATTCAAACCAGAGGAAATTGTACCAAAAATAGAGTTATTAGAATTGATCTAGTTTCCTAGAATAGCTGCGTGTATAGTTGTCAATTAGCTAGGATACTTTCCTCAATTAGCTAGGATAGTTTCCTAAATTAGTTCATTGTAAAGCTATATATTTGTACTATTGTATTCTGATCAGATATAGAAATACAAGTTATTCACCAATATGAAGTTCAAACCAGCCAAAATTTGGCTTGAAGTCTAGTATGGATAATTTGTGAAGCTGGCTAAATTGTAGAGCCAAGTTAGGCTGCTGAATTTTGAGCTGGTCTCTTGATGGGCTAAACTTTTTGTAATAAGTGGTAGTCCACAAAAGGTGATATTTATGTCTGAAATTTTTGAAATCCTTGAACATGTCAGAATTATTATTTTTTTCTGTTTTCTTATACTTTATTTATCTTTATTTTTTTTGTCATTTTTTTTTTCATATTTAGAATTTTAGGCTTGTACAGTTCCATTATGATGCTAAATGATATCAAGCAGGTTTAATACCTGGTTGAGAGAGAGAGAAACTGGAAATATAGTTTAATTGCAAGCACGATTGATTTTCTAATGACCATGTGAAATGAAATCTGGTGGCCACAATAAGATATGATTTTTAGCTATTTGTAATTTGTAATTTTTGAATGGCCACCCAGTCTTTGCTCAGTGCATATTTTATCTTATCCGAATCCTATATGATACAAACATCACGTGCAGTTGGGGGAAGAGTGAGTGAGTTTTGATCATCTGATTTTGTAATACTATATCATCCTGTTGATTGAGAAAATCTAAAAACTTAAAGCTATTGATTAACTGCTTCAATCATTGAGTGTAAAGAACCCTAATTAGAAAGAAATCGTAATCCCAAATGAAATATGAATTCAATTCTAAATGCAAATGAAAACATCTTATGAAAGTAAAAAAAAAAAAATTGGTTTGCTAGTAGTTTTGTTATTTTCTTTGTTGCATGAGAAAATGCCTTACTAGTTATGATAGTTTTGTAACACTGAATTTTTTTATGACATTTGAGGAATTTAATTGGATAATCATCTGAATGATAAAATCGAAGGAAACTCGGAGCACCGCCTTTAGTTGAGAGATTCATAAAATGTTAGAAAACAACTTATGTGTCAAACATACCTCTTGTCAACTTCATCATGAGAGGTGTATGCCTTCCATTAATCAATTCTTATAAATTTTGAAAGGTATTTCACCAAAATCTTGCATGCCATCTCATCTACAGACAGCAAATATTTTTTCTAATCCTAGCAACTATCTCCCATGTGGAGTTTTCATCTTTTGACAGATACTTCCATATGCACTAACAGATACTATTTTTTCTATTAAATTTTATTGAAGCCATCTTGAATTTGTTGTTATTTGATTGGTACATCCAAAACTTGCATTGCTTAACCTTTAACTTTTGGCAAGATTTATTGAATATCCTGAACAATTCCCCCACCCCAAGCTGTAAGTATACTTTCTGTGATACCAACTTTACGTTGCTACTGAACTGATAACATAAAATAGTTTAGTCTATCTGTTTTGATTATACAGGTTAACAGTTTTTGGGGGTCAATTAACATTGTTGTTTTGTGGTGGGGTAGGGGGATGGGGAGTGCTCCTGTCAATGGTTTTAAGAGCTGTTTGAACCTAAACCTAGGAGCCTAATTTGTAGTCTTGCTCTCCCATAGTAAGATATTTGATATCTTCTTTGAAATGTGGAGTTTTAAAAGTGACAAAACAGAAATCCTGGTCCAAAACCAAATTGGATTTTGAACTAATAGAAGGTAAGGGATGAAAACACTAAAAAATACAGAAAGATTAAGCAAGCAAAGTGGTTAACACTATTACTCCTTACAGTACAGTTATTCAAGAGTATCTTACAAAGTGCTTCACTTGTTGGATAACATATGGTGTTTTTCCAATCAGACAAGCGATATTATTTTCTGATGTTATTTTCACAATTTTATTTCTAATTTTACCCATAAATGTGTTTGTATTTATTTCATATTACTGTGCAGATGTTATTGAACCATCGAGTAATTCAACTTTCAGTGGTCAAAAGCAAAATTCCGAGGTTCCTGAAAATGCAACTGCTTTGCCAGGGAGTAATCTGGTGTCCCAAGTTAATGTCTCAAGCACTACAGAAGAATCTGCTGGTGAGGTTATGAGAGAAGGATTGATGAAAGATGTTGGGCAAGAGACTGATGCTAATGGAAGTGGTAAAATTGATTCAGATGAGAATGTAGTTCCTTTCTTAGACAGTGAATATCCAGACCAAACATCCAAGGCAGAATCCAAATGTCAAGAGATCAAGAAGAAGAGTACAGATCCTATGCCTGCTGCTGAAGTTGTTCTATCAAAGGAAGAGCATGGTGTAGAGACAACTTCTAAGATCTGCCTTGGCGATCCAGTGCCTGGAAATGAATCTGCAAAACTTTCAGACGCTGCTGATACTACTCAAAAGAAGTTGGGTGCCGAGCAAGGTCTAGACTTCACCAGTTCTGTTGATTCAAATGAGAGTTTTAGTGGAAAGGAAAGAGGGAATGAAAATGTCTATGAGCTTTCTGTGCCAGCTGATATTCCCGTGGTAGACCATGCAGAGATGATGCTTGAAGGTTTTAAAGGTCACAAGGGATTAAAATTACGTCAGCATGTGACCTTAGATAATGAACGTGTCTATGAGCCTTCTGTGCCAGCTGATATTACTGTTGTAGACCATGCTGAGCGGATGCATGAAGATTTTAAAGGTCACAAGGATGTTAAATTACACCAGCCTGTGACCTTAGATTCGTGTGAAATTGTTACAGAGAAGAAGAATGATGCTGAAGATTGCCTGAGTGCAGTCAGTAAGGGGTCTGCTTCAGATGTGCATGCTGTGGAAGATATCCATTTTCTTAAAGGTAGCCTGCCTGTGGCCGAAAAAACTTCCACCAAAGAGGAAAATGATGAGCCTCAGATCAAACTCACTTGCAAAGAAGGATCAGATGAATTAGGAGTTTCTGCGGCGGCAGCACCAATTGGGATGGAGAAAAGCAATACAGTTAGCTCTATGGAAAAACCTTCTGATGTCTCTGATGATTCATTACGAATATCCGTTCAGGAAACTGCTGTGAAGGTCTTGTCTGAGGTGAATCCTATAGTTGCCCAGTCGGAGGCAGATGTTGTGAGCTCACATGATACAAGTCATGTGAATTCGGCAAGTGAAACGTGTAATGTGGTTGAAAAGAACGAGAGAGAGAGAGTTAAAGAGGATTATTTTGCCAAAAACATAATAACTACTGACTCAGCTTCTGATCTCCCTGACTTCCAAGCCAATCTAACAACCAATATACACGAAAGTAATGATGCAGGTGATCATGAAAAAGGTAAAATAAAAAAATGTGATGGAATGGCAGTTGAAAGTAAGGAGGAACCTTCGGAGGGAAAGCTTTTATTGGAGTCCAAAACCGTTTCTGAGACTGACGACAACCTTCCTGAAGCCCCAGTTGTTGCCAAGGATGTAAGGGATGTATCCCTGATGAAATTATCACAAACTAAGCTGACTGACATCAGTGGAGTTTCAGATACTCAGGATGTTCCAAAGCAACTTGAAGTCAGTGATAGTGACAAAGCACAGGGAGGGTATGATGCCAATCACGGCAGAAACATCGACTCAGAAGAGAGAACATCAGTAGGCCATGCAACCAAAGCTTCTTTACTTTCCCCTTCAGATACTGAATCTTCCATGCAAGGTTCTGTTGCTGTTGATGATAACCATGCTGTGGAGCAGGGCATTGGACGTTCTGGCATTAATCAGTCTTTACAAGGGGAAAATGATGATAATAATTTTGTTAAACATCAGTTTGATGCATCTGCGGTTGATGTTTCAGTTGACTCATTGAGCCAAACTGATAGTTTGGAAGGCAACTGGGGTTCCATATCAGGTACACTTGCATCTATCTCAATGAATAATCTGGCCATTGTGAAACTTTTGTTATCACTACTAGTTGACCTGACATGATTTTTCTAGCTCATCTGATTTCAATAGGTCAATGTATTAAACATTCTGAAATAAAAAGACCTGTATATGTACACTTTTTCTTGTCTAATGCTTTGAAGGATCTATTGATAAGATGGCACAAACTTTTACTAATTATTTTGTTGTCTGCTTTGATTTTAATAATTCAATTTGTTTTTGACTGATGAGTTCCATAAGGAGTTATAGCTGATTCTAGCCTTGTATAGGGGTGATTCGATATACTTTTGTATAGCACAAATAGTGCTATTCTTTGTTTTCTGAGTGGACAATTGGTCCACTATCTGTTTTTACATCTTCCTCATTAATACATTTTTTCTTTTCAAAAAAAAAAATCCATAAGGTATTATGTGATGGATAACAGGATAAGTAAACATTTGGGAAATGACTAGTAGTCTTTCAAGAAACCAGTTCCTCTTTTTGAAGGAGCTAACTATGCTATATGAGAAAAGCATTTAATGTGAACTGCAGTTCTTTATGAAATTCAGGCTGATTGCTTATTTTGATGCTTATTTTGATGTATGGAACAGTGCTTTCAACCCAGTCAGTAGATGCTGAAAATTTGTCATCATCTGACAACCTAGCATCAGCAGAAGCAAAGAAATTGAACTCAAAGAAACTAGAAACTGCAACTGAGAGACAACATTCTGAAAAATCTGATGTATTTGAGGCGCCTTCTTTCATGACATTGGTTGAGCCTGGAAGTGGGAGTGACGAGAAAGCTGCCGTTTCTAATATTGAGACAGCACAGAACCTAGAGCAACAAAAGGCTCCTTCACAAGCTGGTTGGTTTCCTACTCTTACTCATGTCGTGAATGATTCCCAAGGGAGAAAGAAGAATGAAGAGAGAATCGCCAAGGTAACAAATTGGAGTACTGGAAAGCAACACACTCCTTTGAAGAGTCTTTTGGGTGAGGCCAATCTTGAAACCAAGCCAAAATCACCAAAACCAAAGGAAAACAAAGCTCCTGTAATTCAAAAAGATGAGACAGCGGCAAAAGACAATGGTGCTGTGCCCATGACAGTGAGTGCAATACTCGGCCCAGAAGTGCCGCCAGCTGAACCTGCCAAGAGAGAGACAGGGAAAGAAGCGAATTCTCCAGCAAGGTATCCTGCAGATATTAAGAGAGAGAAGAGGAAGGTCAAGGGGAGGCCTTATTGGGTACAATTTGTGTGCTGCTCTTCTATAAATTAGGATGCAATTGCTATATGCCTCGGTCATATTAGGTTAGATTAGAGACAACGAATAGTTGGGGTAGCACGTTGTGCTGACTCTCATATGTTGAACTAGCTGTAATTTGCTACTTTGTTAGACCTGTATGTACATAATACTGGTCCATCTTGTAGTTTTATTATCAGGTCTTGTGGCCTTTGTTATTAGAATTCTATTTTCTATTTGCTGTAGTTATAAAAAATTTATGATATGTTTCATGATGGTGAATTAAGTTTTGTTTGATGAGCGAGGAAATAGATTTACGATATCCTTGGTAAATGTAGTACTTGAGGGGCGTGGATACTGTGCCGAATGTCAAGCAACCGTTTGCTCAATTTATTTTATCAAATAAAATAGATTAAGTGAAGTAAATTAATTTATTAATCTTGTAATTTTTTTTAAAAATAACATGAATAATAAGGGAGGGAAAAAAGAAATAAATAAGGGAACCATGAAAAAGACAAAAATTTGTTTCATGTTTGACTTCTAAACTTTTCATGTATTTTGTTCTTTGTCGCATTTTAAAAACTCTAAAAATTATATTTGACCCTGTTTCATATTTGAGGTTCGTGTTTTATATATAACAATCCAAGACATGATTAGTGTTATATATTTCATGTTTACTTGTATTTATTTTTGATGAATGTAGTCGCATAGTTTACATTGACAATTGCATATCTTATGTTTTTTGTTTCATGCGTAAATTTATATTTCACATTTACCTAACACGTGACATTTTTTAAGTTTGGTGTTTCATGTCTAAAATGGCATTCAAGTTTTACTTTTTCCCGCCGTTTCATGTTTGACGTTAATGTTTCACGTACAGAGTTCAATGTTTCATGTGATAAATGTTCAATGTCATGTAAGATGTCAAATGTTTCATATTTAAAAAATATCGTGATCTATAGACACAATGTGTGGAGTTTCAAGTTTCGTGTTCTAAATACCTCCAAAAATTACTATTTACCCCTATTTCATGTTCGACCATTGTTTTGCATACATGACATCGCATGATTCATGTTTTGAGTAAAATGCTGCATGTTATGTCGTTTCATGTTAGATGTCTGTTGTTGCTATTGCACATCATATTGCTCATTTTTTTCGTTCTTTCTTTCATGTATAAATGTCAAATTACCCTTAAAAATTCTATTTTTCCTCCACTTTCATGTTTCATTTTGATGTTTCATACAAAGTGTTAGTTGTTTCAGATTAAATGTCAATTTTCATGATCTAAATGCCCCCAAATTTTTTTTTATTTTTTCTGTTTACAATTAAATCTCGAAAGTTAATAGCATTGGGACCATAGAAAATCTATTAACTTTATGAATATTAATATATCGATAAATTAATATGAAGAAATCCTTTATTTTTGAAAAATATTTTCATGTTTATATTATTTATTTACATTGATTTAGTATTATTTTATTTAATTTGAATAGTAGTTAGTTATCTTACAATGTTAGTAATTCGTTTATTGTGAAGTTGTTATTTTTTCATATTAAAGATGACATATGGAGCTTGTCTCCCACTTATTGCAAATCGACAATACAAATTAAAAGTTCGTATTACATAAAAAAGAATTAGAGATAAGGTCCAATTCCAAATCAATTTCAGGAAGCAGTAAACAACACAAAAGCACTTACATAGTTTATAAAAGCCATGTAACATATCATGTGGATTTAGTTTTAAATAGGTAATGATTGATTTATATAATATGTGGGTCCTATATAAAAATAAGATTCTTTTTAAAAAGTTATTATTTTATAGATTTACTGAATTATTAATTTATTACATTAGCACTAAGTCGGGATTGATAAAATCTATTATTTATTCGAGATTATTAATTTATCGATGATTAATTTATTGAAATTAAACTTTTCAAGTTTCATGTTTGATGTTTAAATTTTAATATTACTTTAATATTGTATGTACAGAATTAATATATCATGTTTCCTGTGTAATGTATAATATTACATATCTGACATGTGTGATTGCGTGTTTGGCATACATTGTTTCATGGCATACATTGCGTGTTTGACAAATTTGTTTCGTCTTGTCTCACTGACAAGTTAGATTGTCTCTTAGTTGGTTTTGCTATTCATTTCTCATTCACTGTCCTTGTTTTCACGTTCCTCTATGGCTGGTTCAAGTAGTCGCGGAGCAGTTGATTTACATACTGAATGTGCACGTTTGCAACTTGATGAAGAGGAGGAGGGTGGTCTTGAGGTGGCTGGAGAGGAGGATGACGATAATGGGGGGATTAAAATTGATTCTCGTTATTGCCTTGTGGGATGTTTCCTAACTGATAAGGTGATCAATTTTACTGCTATGAAGAATACTATAGCGGCCTTATGGAGGCCGGGAAAGGGTGTTTGTATCAAGGACTTATCTCCTACTCTATTCTTGTTTCAATTCTTTCATGAAATTGATGTAAGGAGGGTTCTTGATTCTGGACCATGGACATTTGATCAACACATTCTCCTTGTTCACAGATTAGGTGCTGATGAGCAACCCCAAAATGTTCCTTTGTTCCATACTACCTTTTGGATCCAAGTATATAATTTGCCACTTGGTTTCCAATCTGAACGGATCTTGCATAGTATTGGCAATTATATTGGTTCTTTTCTAGAGTCGGACGAGAATAATCTCAAAGGTGTTTGGCGGAATTATATGCCACTGAGGGTGTCTCTTGATGTAAGGAAGCCTCTCAAGCGACGAATGCAGTTGAAACGAACAGGAGGGGAATGGTTTTGGGTGGATTTCAAGTATGAACAACTCAATGTGTTTTGTTTCATCTGTGGTCTTCTAGGCCATACTGAGCGCAATTGTCCTTCCTTGTATGATAATGTGGATGGTAATGTTGTTAGACCCTATGGTATATGGATGAAAGCACCGCCTAGGTGATGTATGATGAATTCCGGTGAGTGTTGGTTGAGGATAGCGCCACCAGAAATGGAGGAAGGCAATCTTGGTTCTTTTCTAGAGTCGGACGAGAATAATCTCAAAGGTGTTTGGCGGAATTATATGCCACTGAGGGTGTCTCTTGATGTAAGGAAGCCTCTCAAGCGACGAATGCAGTTGAAACGAACAGGAGGGGAATGGTTTTGGGTGGATTTCAAGTATGAACAACTCAATGTGTTTTGTTTCATCTGTGGTCTTCTAGGCCATACTGAGCGCAATTGTCCTTCCTTGTATGATAATGTGGATGGTAATGTTGTTAGACCCTATGGTATATGGATGAAAGCACCGCCTAGGTGATGTATGATGAATTCCGGTGAGTGTTGGTTGAGGATAGCGCCACCAGAAATGGAGGAAGGCAATCTTGGTAATTGCTCACAATCAGGGATTGCTATGGTAGTGGATGAGAATGAGGCCACAAAATCGCGAAGGATGGGAGAAAATCTCGGGGAAAAGAGCAAATGGATAGGAATGTGCCTATTGTTTCGGAACTTCCCAATCCTGTTATAGCTTGGAGTCAACTGGGCATTAATGGCCAAGATTCGAAGGATTCTGCTAGTGGCATGGCTATACTAAAGGCAAATGAATTTAATTATGATTCTCACTTAATTATTTCCGATGCTAAGCGCAGAAGGTCGAGTAATGGGCCGCTTCCAATAGTGGGTCTTGAAGAGGTGGATATAATTACCACGATGGAGAATTCAGATGTTCCAAAAAATGGACCAGCGGTGGGACTTGTGAACTAGGCCCACCGAGACAAATGAGTTGCTTAAGCTGGAACTGTCGTGGATTAGGCCACCCACGAACAGTTCAAGTTCTCGTAGACCTAGCCAAGCAGAATAATTCTGCATTTATTTTTTTGATGGAAACATTATGCCATAGAGATAAGTTAGAAAAGCTTAAAATCCAATTGGGTTAGGTTGGTTTGTTTGTGGTGGAAAAGGTTGGCCGGAGTGGTGGGCTAGCTTTATTTTGGAAGCCCAATTACAAGGTTCAATTACTCAAGTTTGGGAAGAATTTTATTGACGTGGCTATTGGGAATACAGAGGGGAAACAATGGCGCATCACATGTTTCTAGGTTTTCCAGAGTCTGTTCGTCGTCGTGAGTCATGGAGCTTATTGCGTTCTCTTGTTTTGTCTTCCTCGTTACCATGGGTTTGCCTTGGTGATTTTAATGATCTCCTCCACTCAAGTGAAAAGCGTGAGAAGCATGTACACCCAAATAGGAAATTGCATGGATTTCAAGAAGCCGTTTCAGATTCAAGGCTCTTCGATTTGGGCATAATTGGTTATCAATTCACATGGGAACGCTCTTGGGGTACTGGAGGTTGGGTTGAGGAGCAGCTGGATCGTGCCCTAGCCTGGAAGCCTCTTGTTCTGATCATCTCCCAATCTTTCTTGATCCTGCTCCGGTGGTGAGAACTTCGAGGAGTAAGAAGTTTTGGTTTGAGAATAGTTGGCTCCGTGAATCTGATTGTATAAAGGTTGTGAAGGAAAGCTGGGTTTCGTCTGTTCGGGTACCCATTCAGAATAAAATTGTTTCTTATGGCTCTGCTCTTCTTCAATGGGGTAGTCACCTTATGCGTGACTGTCAAGCTCGTGTTTTAGAATGCAAGAAGAAAATGGCTTCGTTAAGGGGTAAGCGTGATTCGGCTAGTGTGGATAGTTTTATTGAAGCTAGAAAATGTTATAACGAGTTACTGCATAGCCATGAGATTTTTTGGAAGCAGAGGGAAAAATCCATTTGGCTTAAAGAAGGTGCCATGAACTCAAGGTATTTTCATGCTATGGCTTCAGCATGGAAGAAGCAAAATATGATTGGGAAGCTTCGAAATATTCAGGGGCAGTGGTGTACTACTCCGGAAGACATTAACGAGGCAATTGGCAGGTATTTCACTCAGATTTTCTCCTCTAAAGGTGGCTCTTGTGTTGAAGTCCTCCAATGTGTAGAGCCAAGGATTACAACTGAGCAGAATCATACTCTTATGGAGTCGTTTAGTCCAGCAGATGTCCGTGATGCGATCTTTAGCATGCATCCACATAAATCACCAGGACTAGATGGTATGAATCCTATTTTTTTTCAAAAATTTTGGTCAATAGTTGGAGATGATGTCTCTGCTGTGTGTCTAAACTTTATTCAACAATGTGTGTTCCTTGCTGATTTGAATGAGACCTATGTTATCTTGATTCCTAAAAAACCCAACCTTGATTATATAACTGATTTTCGACCAATAGCATTATGTAATGTCCTTTATAAAATTGTTGCAAAGATGTTAGCTAGTCGGCTTAAGTTGGTATTGGGGTATATTATTTCAGACTCTTAGAGTGCTTTTATTCTGGGTAGAGCAATTACTGATAATATTATGATTTCGACTGAGGTTATGCATTATCTTAAGAGGAAAAGACAGTGTAAAGAAGGGGCAGCAACTTTTAAAATTGATATGGCTAAAGCATGTGATTGAATCGAGTGGAGTTTTTTTTTTATCTTCTATTATGCTCAAGATGGGTTTTGATTCTGGTTTTGTTAATCTGGTTATGTTATGTGTGTCCACTATAACCTACAAAATTTCTCGTGATGGGATGGAAATAGGCCATATTGTTCCTAGCCGTGGTCTTCGGCAAGGTGACCCATTATCACCATACCTCTTTATTATCTGTGCTGAAGGTCTAAGCTCAGTCATTAACCATTACGAGAGAGCAGGGCTGTTACATGAGGTCAGGATTACTAGGGTTGCTCTATGCCTTACACACCTATTTTTCGTTGACGACTGTTTTCTATTCTTCAAAGCTAATGTCCAAGAGGCTCATGTGATGAAAACTGTCTTATCTATGTATGGGGCTGCCTCGGGTCAGAAGGTTAACTACAATAAATCATCCATTTCCTTTAGCGCAATTGTTAAAGATGATGTTTCTCACTCGATTTGTAGTCTCCTTGGGGTTCAGGGCACTGACGACCATGGCACTTATTTGGGTCTTCCCTCATATATTGGTAGAAGCAAGTCTGCGGTATTTAGTTATATCCGTGATAGAGTTTGGAAGTGCTTGCAAGGGTAGAATAAAAAAATTGTTATCAAGAGCTGGTAAAGAGATTTTACTTAAGACAGTTGCACAAGCAATGCCCAACTATGCGATGAATATATATCTCCTTCCCATGGAGCTTTGGTAGAGAGTTAGAGAGGATGATGAATTCTTTTTGGTGGGGCAGTAAAGGTAATGGCAGTAGGGGTATTATTTGGATGAAATGAGACAAACTGTGTAAACCGAAGACTTATGGGGGTATTGGTTTTAAAAGATTGCACTTTTTTAATGTTGCAATGCTTGGAAAGCAAGGTTGGCGTCTCCTAACCAATCCCAATACACTTGTGGCTCGCCTGTTCAAGGCAAGGTATTATCCTAACACATCTTTTGCTGAGGCTCTGCTGGGTAGTAATCCTAGTTATGTTTGGAGATCAATTTTGGTTGCACAGCCGGCTATTCTTTGAGGTAGTCGTATTCAAATTGGAGGGGGACAACAAACAGTTATTGGTAGTGCCCCTTTATTTCCCCCAAGTTTCTGATACATCTGCTCAAGGCTCAGTTTGTTGGAATAAGCCTTGTGTAGGGTGGTACAAGTGTAATGTTGATGAAGCTATTTTCAGCTTAAGAAGCATGATTAGTTACGGGGCTGTCATCCGGTTTGCTGGGGGTGACTTTATTGCGGCGAAAAGTGACATCCTTCATGGTAGATTTGAAGCTCATGAGGCTGAAGCAATCGGTGTAAGGGAAGCTCTTAGTTGGCTTAAGAAGTTTGCTTTTCAGTCTGTTGTTTTAGAGATGGATAGTTTACAAGTTTTTAATGCTTTACATGACAAGTTTGTTTATCCTAATGGTTTTGGTACTATTATTGCTGATTGTAGAGCTTTGGCTCAATCACTAGGAGAAGTGACTTTCTCTTTTGTTCGTCGATCTACGAACTCCACCGCCCATACTGTTGCTCGGGTGGAGGGTTCTATGTCAGGTTCAGGTGAGTGGAGACATGTTCCACCTCCCTGGTTAGTTGTTGCTTTGTCTGTTTAATGCAATCCACATTTTCTTCAAAAAAAAAAAAAATGCCCCTAGAAAAGTACTTTTCTTCCTAGTTTCATGTTCTAAACCCCTTTCACCAGAATTTGTGAAAGAACCTAGTAATTAAAATTTATTAATATAATGTTGAAAGTTGAGAGTATAGATTTGAGTCCTACCAACAAAGAAAAAACTAGTGTTAGATTAGTTCCCCTCCTATTAATCGGAGTGAATTAGGACTTTAATTTCCTTCTTATTAATAGACATGGGTAAATAGGACTATTAAAAAAATTATTATTGTAATGTACACATAAATTTTAGGATCTTTCTTTCTTCCACCTGTGGGAAGGTACCCCTGATTCTGTCATTATTTAAAATGCCATTGGATAATTGGCTGGTTGATCTAATGGCTCCAGTTTCATAGGCAAAAAATTAAATTTAAATTAGCAACCGCTTAAACGGATACTTTAATTAGTTAGGGGTTTAAGAAATAAAATTGAAAATGTTTATTGAGTGCGTGAACATTAGAGTCGGCCATTGTGGTTGTGGCATTTGTGTCATGAAGTTGACGAACAAAAGCATTCAAATAAACTCTGGTTTCCAAACATCAATTACTCCTCAAGAAATTGGCCTTTCAAGCTAATGAATTGGGGTGTTAACCACCGTAGATTTTCTATTGTGAATAACCTGTTAATCACTCTATGCGCGCATCGACTAATTTATTGTCTGTAAATTGTTGTCCAAATTAATAAGGAGATTCGAGGGAATCACTAATTTCCTTAATTGTTCATTCAGTATTTTATATACAACAAAACAATGCTTTACTCCTCATAATCAAGTCCCTTCAATTTATATAAATATATCAGTTATTTTGGTTTTCATGAACCACTAGAAAATTCATTTCTTCACATGAATTGTTATTTGTGCAGAAACTACTAAAATCCATCCTATATAACTTCACGATACCTTGAAATTGTTAAGAAATATTTTTAATATTTGTATTTATCTCGAGAAAGTTGCAGAGCTGGTCTATAGGGATTGCCGGATTGGTAGAGCTAGTCTTTGGGAATCAGTTGGTGTAGTGTATTGCCTGGATATTAGGCATGACCTTGTTTGAATAGAAGTGTGTAGAGGACTCGAAGAGTAGAGGATTCAGATTTCTTCAATTTACTTCTGATTTTGCTCTTTGCCTTGTCAAGCTTTAATATAGGAAGGCTTCGATTGATACAACTTATTGAATAAAGCTTATAAGAGTAGAGTTTATACTAATAGAGCTTTTGACAAAAAGTCATTGGGTGTTTAGTTGTCAATTAAAAAAGTTCTTTTGAACCATTAGACTGTTTGGTTCTGTAAAATTAAAAGTGCCTTTGTGTAATTAAATTGCTAAAAAGGATATTATTCATAATTATATAACTTGAAACAAAATGCATCCTAGCCATCAATTAACAAGAAAAAATCAGTTCAATCATTTCTTCATTCTATAAAATTAAAAATTGCATCATTGATATATTCAACCAAACAAATAATACTATCCAAATTAAAATGATAATCAATAATATAACTGAAATGTTAACGGAACATGAGAAGTGTTGCAATTTGATCACGTTCTTGGTCCATTTCACATACATTGAATGAACTTGTTCTTCGTTCTTCATTGTTCTCTTTCCTCTTATTCTCACTTTCATTTGTTGGAAGTAGAGGTGGCCAATGGGCCAGAGGCACGAGGTACGACACGGGCACGACACACGTCCGTACAGTACAGCACGGCACAAGCACGTTTCAGTAGAGCGCAAGACACGGTACGGCACGACACGCATGTGGGCCGTGCCAGACTTAGATTTTAGGCACGTGGGTCTTAAAAGCACGGCACGATTAGAGATGAGCCAAAGCACGGTACGCGAAAAAGCACGCAATAAGCACGTTTCATTTTTTAATGAAAGTAAATTTAAAATTTTATGATTTTATTATTTATAATTTATAAATAACTTGAAATTGAATCTTCTAATATATTTTATTAGCTCAAGTTTTTTTAAATTTATTTAATTTTTAGTTTCAAAAAAATTATAATTGATTTATGTTTATAATTTATTAAATAAATAATTGATATCATGATTTTATAAACATGTATTAATATTATTATAAACTATGATGTATGATTCTAAGTAATTCCAATTTAACCATTAGGTTAATCCTAAAAGAAATTATTATTGTTGTTGTTGTAAAGTACTAAAAAAGAATTCTAATACCATAGAGTCAAACTTAGCAACTAATATTACATTATCTTATTATTATTAATTTATTATTATTGAATATGGACTTGAGTTTTGAAATTTTTATTCTATTAAATTTGAATAAAGGCACATGGATCCAAAAGAAAAAAAAAATAAGATAACAACTTGGCATGCGCTCTTAAAAAAATAAAAAAAGAAAAAAGCTTAGTGGGCTTTTTTTCCTAGGTATGGCATGGCATGGCATGAAATGCATAGTGGGCACGACATGGCACGAACATGAGCACGTGTGGGCTTCCTTTGATGGGCCTGGGGCGGCACGGCACGGCTCGTTGGCCATCTCTGGTTGGAAGCAATTCCTCCTCCTCATCATCAAAAGGTTGAAATTCTTGGTCATTATTTGCATATTTTCTTATAAAATTGTGAAGAACCATTGAAGCAATCACAATTTTCACTTGCTTACTAAAAGGGCAACTAGGCATTTGGCGCAAAATTTTCAATCTATTTTTCCAAACACCAAAAGTCCTCTCAATCACGCATCTCAATGAAGAGTGGGCATGATTAAATATTTCTTTTTTCCTCTTGATTGACTTCCACGTCGAAAATCTAGAAGATGATATCGTTTACCTTTATAAGGACCTAAATAACCCATCATGTGAGGATATCCAACATCTAATACTTACATGCAAAATAGAAATTCTATAATTGAAAAAAATTAAACAAACTTATATAGAAATGTATCATAAATAATATGTTATAACTAACCTATAGGTGAATGAGGAAAGTGCAAATTCTCTCTACATAACGCCTCTAAAAATATACGTTGTAACAATTTGTACTCAGCATTACTTTCATCAATATAATTATCCTCACTATCATCGTCATTTTTTGGGAATTCCATATCTGTACACACATATATAACAAAAATTATCATTATTTGAAAAGAAAAGAAAAAAATAAAAATAAATCTAATACAACTCAAAACCAAATAAAATAAAAATATCCCAATTGGTTCAAAATAACATTCTTAATATAAAACATAAATAAAATAAGCTAAAGTAAACAATAGTCTTGAATATAACAAGCCATAAAATAAAACTAGAAAGTCTTTTATGAACTTCAACCACTCAATTTGAACATCATGATTCTTGATTGCAACAAATATTTCTCTATTCTTCTTCTTAAGAAAAATTTTAGTGGTATTCAAATACAACTCACTTTTTATCTCAATATCATGCATATTATGTAACATTTCCACTACTTCTGCAATGCTATAGCCATTTTCACCATTTCTTATAGCTATAGATGGTCTAATCTCTACTGCTTGACATAAGCGATTCAATTGTTTAGACAATCTAACTGCAGCTCCATCTCGCTTTCAAATTGGTAATTTTCTTTTCCTTCTATTATAATGTGTCGATGCTACAAGAGTACCATTATCAATGTCAGTCTTAATATTCTCTAGTCCATCAAAATTATTTGGTTCAATATTGACAATTTCCTCCTGAAAATATATATTATTATCTTCACCAGCATATTCATTAGATGGTCCACCCTCACTATCATTTCATACAAAACCCATAGATGGCGCCCATGATCCTTCTCCTGTAGCAGCAACATCTTTGAACAAAATTTCTAGTTGGTCAACATTTCTCAAGCCTTTAGAACGGAATTTAATTGCTTCAGGTATCTCCTATAATAATGCAAAAGGATTATATGTTAAAAATATGTCTAAGTTGCTCCTAAAATCATTTCCTATTACACTGTAAAATAAAAAGGTTAGAAATTTGCACCTTCAATTTTCTCTCCCATCATTCATCGCTAGCTGTAATTGTCTGTTTTATAGGATCCCATTCCAAACTGATTTCATTTATCAGCAAGTTTGTTTAAAGTTGCCAATCTTTTTTTACGATGTCTCACTTGTTTTTCAATTGTTTTTGTTCATAATCTCTGCCGGTCATTGAATAAAACTTAGCAATAAGATTTTTCCACCCAATCTTGTTAAAGTGACCATTTGGTCGATTCCTAGCTAATGTTTCATTTACACAAATCTTTACAAAAGCATCAGTGGTAACATCATTCCAATCTGCCTTTGATTTTTTTTTTTCTCTTTTTTTCTGTAGCAGTTGCCATTCTAGACAAAGGATATCTAATATTATTATATAAAAAATAATGCACAAATAAAACAAAGATGAAATGAATTTCAAATATAAAATAATAATTGGTATGTATTGTTGAATAATACAATAACAAGAAAGATAAAATAGTAGCAAGTGCATGATCAATTAATTGTTTACAAAAAGTTCATAACTAAAATCATATTATAGGTAAGGTGATATATAGACATGTGGTGATAGAAAATATGACATTATTATGTGATTTCTTTACATGCAATGACTCATATGGAAAACGTATATAGAAGGTAATGATCAACTAGTTACGAAGTCCACAACAAAATTGCACCCACACATGAATTGATAAAAGCATTAATCAATAATTGTTAGGAGTTAGTTTGGAAACTAAGACCAAATTTAAAAGAAACATGAAACAATACCACATATTGAATAATATAATAAAGATAAACATATTGCCATTAGATAATAAAGACAAACAGAGCCAAAGATGAAAAAGTAGCAGGAAGGTTTGAATAATACAATAAAGACAAAGATGAAAAAATAGCAGGAAGCATTACCGGCACACTCCTCACCAAAAGCGTTGGCTATGACTATGAGTTTTCTCTCAAGTGTAGGGTTTCAAAATTAAAGTGTTGGCTATTTAAAAAGAGAGAGAGAGAGAGAGAAAAAAAAAGGTGAAGTGGCAGCATACGTTTATATGGCGGCAACAACTTTTAGGTTTTGTATATAATAGGGTATTATGTAATTAATGAAATATTTTAAGGATATTTTTGATATTACATATTTTTTGGAAAAACTCTCTAACCTCTTTTCCCAAAAACTCAAATTTTGGGATTTTACTAGTAGAGGTAAATTAGCTTATTTAAGCCTAAAAAACGCTACTAAAAAAATAACCAAACGCCAAATTTTTTTTTTTAAAAAGTACTTATGAGATTAAATAAGCACTTATGGCCATTAGATAAGTCATACCAAATAGACTCTAATAGTGGCATCAAATCCATATACAAGAGAGAGAGAGAGAGAGTTAAAAAAAGGAATTTAAGAAGTAAGATAAAGAGTCTACTAACAGTAGTGTTCGTTTTTATTTTAAGATTTGTAATTTTTCTGTTCTATAGGAAATAATAGCATAAATGGCCTCTGATAGTTTTGTGCACCCATCATAGTTTTGTGCATCTAGCAATTCCTTGCTTCGATGGTCATTATAACCGTTGTAGCATGGCAATGTAGAATTACTTAAGGTTTAAGGAGTAATGGTTGGTAACTGAAATTGGACGGATGGAAATAAATAGATTAAATTTTATAAGGATTTGAAGGCAAAAACTTCTTGTTTCAAGCAATCAACTACTCAATCATGGAGACAATTCTTCGCAATGAAACCTCCAAACAAGTCTGGGATGTAATGAAGAAGAAATATGAAGGTTCATCAAAAGTGTTCAGCTTTAAGCCCTAAGAAGGGACCTTGAGACTCTATAGATGAAAGATAGTGAGTTAGTCAATAATTATTGTAGAAGGGACCTTGAGACTCTATAGATGAAAGATAATGAGTTAGTCACTAATTATTGTAGAAGGGCCATGGGATTAGTTAATAAAGTACCATGTCATGGTGAAGTGGTGGAAGATAATACTATTGTTTTAAAGATTTTGAGCTCTATGGCCCCAAAATTTTAATAATGTTTTCTATTCAATTGAAGAATCTAAAGACATAGATTCCCTTCCACTTAAAGAACTTCAGAGTTCATTAATAGTTCATGAGCAAAAAGTGAATTGTGGAACCTTCACAAATGAATACAATCTTTGAAGTCATCTACCTTTGCTAACTCTTCAAATAACAGACATAGATGTAAGCCCATGTTTGGTTGGAAGAAATGATAGAAGAGGAAAGGAATGGGAAAGAAAGAAGGGGAGAGAAAGTGAGTGAAAAAGAAGGTCAATTTCATTTTTGTTGTTTGGATGGACAAGGAATTCATTTTTCTTCCTTTATTTTTTTCCCCTCTCCTCTTTTCCTCTCCTCTCCTCTCCTGATATTTCTTCAAACCAAACATGCCATTAAGAGTACAGGCAGAGGGGGAGCGAAGTGGAGATCGCGACAGAAAAAAATTCCAAAACTGACAATGACTATGATCAATCAGCCGGTCAAGGCAGAGGGAGAGGTTGTATCAACAATTTGACAAATCCAAAATTGTGTGTTACAACTGTTACAAGTTTGGTCATTACTGTTCTGAATGTTATACCAAATTGCCTCAAGATAAAGAAAATCAAGAGAATTTAAATTTTGCCAAAGAGAAATAAGAACAAACTTTGTTAATGGCTCATCATGTCAAAAATGAGGCTGATTCAGATGTTTGGTATATTGACATCGACTGCAGCAACCATATATGTGGTAGTAAGTATTACAAACATATGCAAGTTGATAAGTACAATAAAATCTTAAACACCAACAACAATACAGATGAACAATAAAAATAAATTATAGTAAATACATTGATTAAATAGAAATTGTTAACATGATAAAAATTATAGAAATAACTTGAGGCATGTACTAAACAATTTCCTTAAAATAGATTTGCCACCTACTGTTAGGTGCTTTAGTTTTGAACAACAACTATTTGTCAAGATACAATGGGAACAAAACAATTTCAACACAATTTCTATCCTATCTTAATTACATCTGATTCTCTTTTTCGACAAAGGGCTCTTTTTTAGACAATAATCGCATTGTAGTATTGTTTAGTGATAAATGTTTGATTCGTTCAATTAATCCCCTTAATCGTTTAGGGGTCCTTCAGTTTAATTAATATTTCAATCAAAAAATTTATTTCTTAAAAGGATTAAATTTGAATCCTTTCACTGAAAAAATTTTCAATTGCAAGATTTTTCTTCTTTCAGATTCCCCATTTTTGCTGTTATTTTACTCAAATTACAAACTTGAATAAATGATGATCTAAGGGTTCTTACTTATGGAGTCTTTGGACTTTTAAAGGTTTTCTTGAATCATCATGGTTATAGTATGAATTTGAGGTTTCAATTGATTCATAGGGTCCTAGCAAGAAAAGCTGCATTACATACAACTCAAAATAATGCGTAGAATTAGCTAAGCATTTTCTTTGAACAAATATAGAATTGGAGTGGATGGTTTTATAGTTAAAAAATTAATGAACTATATAGAAGAGTTATCCATTGGAACAATACTACTCAACGGATTAATTTAAGTATTGCTACTAATGATTTGAATCAAAATCCATTTTTTGGGCGCATGAATAAGTTGTATTCTCAAATTATATCAGACGTATTTGCTGCCATGGTGGAAATTCCATTTTTTCCTGGTTGGTAGCTTTTTAAAAGGGAAAGAAATTAAAAAATCGCCTAAATTAGAGGGTTATATGTTTTATTAGAAAGGGCATCGCTTTCTATATAACAAAATTATTAATCATCTGTTGGGGTTACTCAAGACACTTCTCATTAAGTGATTTATGTGAATCATTAATCTTTCTTTCATGGAGTTTGTCTATTACTCATAGGATTTTTTAATAATCAATTAGGTTGTTGTGGTTGGTCTCTATTATGGAATTATGATCAGATTCAACATCCCTCCATTTTTCTTTGTTTTTTTCTACTAGAATTTTTAGAATAGAATTGAAGTGTGTAAAAGACTTCTCATCGTCCCTCTTTATTGTATAGTTCGTTTTGGGTCAGCGTATGTTGTGTTCTATCAAAAATTAAATTGAAGAAATAAATGATTCGGGGAAAATTTTATTTTCTCATGATTTGTATCTAAGAAAAAAACTTGAAATTGATAATTAGGATTATGAACTTGGAAACATAATTTCATTTTTATTTTTTAAATTGGATCAATACTTCTAATTTTTTAAGTATAAGTAAAGGAATTGTACTCTGGCAACTTTATTTAAGGCAGAGTTTGATTTTTTGGGTGGTGACAGTGGAAAAATTGATAGATAAGTCATCCTTACTACCATTTTACAAAATCATACATAAGATTTTCACCTCATACAGCTCCTGGTTCAATTCTTTCATTCCCCATCGAACTTCCAACATGTTTGAACTCTTGGATACAAATAAATTTCAAAAGAGAAGGAGGAAAACTCCATGCACTATTTTTGTGTAATGCTTGTTGTTTATTTGAAATGAAATGAGCATCTAATTAGAGATATTGAGAGGGACATTTTAGTCCTAATAAACTGCATCAAGGAAATATAATGGCCGCCTTTAATGTTGTAATTAAAATCCTGTAACTGTCATAATTAATTCTAAAATTAAACTAAAATTTGAAATTAGAATCAACTCTTGTCCATTAAAACCAAGCGGTTTAAGAGCCAAAAATTAACAAAATTTGCAAAAATGTGGTAAATGCGGGCTAGCACAATTTGTACCGATATTCATGTATGCAGGATGTGAGTGTACATAAGTCCAGCTAATCGGGTAAGGATTTACAGCCTTCGTTATTGACACTTGTCTTGTGACACTTTGTTAAAAAAATATTTGTAGTTACATTCATTTGGATCATTTCCATATTTAACGGACAAGTATGATGAATTATTGATTTTATGACATCAATATATTAGACATCAAAAGATAATTGACACTACAATAATGTATTAGTAACAAAAAAAATAAAATAAAATATTATTTTAATTGCTCCCAAGACATCAAAATCAAGAAGTTTTATGTTCAAGCAACAAACCACCAAGCCAAACTAATTGTTTATTTTATAAAATCAAATTAAACATAAAGAAAAAAACCCCTAAAATCAACATAAACCTAAAATTCTAGGGCCAAATGCCTCATCTCTTAACACCTCTAGATTATCTCTCCTTCGACCTCTCAAATTCAAAATGCCAAATGAAACCACTATGAGACCCATACCATGCGAAACCCTAATGAGTTACATTCTGTTATAGAATATCAACCATGTTGCAACAACATGAGCTCATAAAACTCTCTTTAGATCTCCACCTTTTGCGTTGATGGCCATCTTACTCGAGTGTGAACTGCTCGTTGCACTTCTTCGAACTTCTCGTTAGCTAAACTTTTGTCATCTTGCATTAATTCAATCTTCGACCGACATAAATTTACTAAATTAAAGGGATTATGGTTAGATTGTTTAAATTCACCAACTTGGCAACTTTCTCTCTCTCTTTCTAATCTCTTTCCTGTTGGAAATTCGTTGCATCATTAACGTCTCGTTGGAGAGATAAAGACGATAGGGAGGGGTTGTGATTGTGGTTGTGGGAACTGTAAATTGCGAACTGTTGGGGATCATCTCATATTTTGTTGAAGAGAAAGAGGAAAATTTAAAAAAATTTAAAATAATGGATGAACTGATTACAGTAGGAGCTGCAGCGTCGTTGAGCAGTGGTCAAGCAACGTCGTTCTTGGATTCTCCTCCATCGTCGCCGTCACTGTTCTTCCCTAAAAATCTCCCTCTAATCTCAGCATTTCTCACCTTTGCTCTCGCTCAGTTCCTCAAGATCTTCACAACCTAGTCTGTTTGTTTAATTATCTCCATTTTATTCTTTTTTTTCAGCATTTCTCTTTATTTGATTGGTTACATATTGTAAATTTTGTTGATTTGGTATTTCGTCTGCATAAAAAAAATGATTTTTCAAAAAAATAGATTTGACTTTTTCATTCGGGCTTGGAGCTCCAAAATGCTCCTTTGATTGTGATTAATCTCCAATTCAAAGAATTATGGATGTATGATATATTAAATGTTAATTGAATACAAAATTAGTATAGGCTAATGTAATTAAGAAGTCGTTCTTCTGGAATAATAATATCTCAATTATTCTGTATGTTTTTGCTAGATGCTCAGGTGCAAAGAAAAGAGATGGAATTATAAAAGGATGCTTGATTCAGGAGGAATGCCTTGGTTACATTCTGCTAGTATGTTGGCTCTAGCAGTAGCTATTGGTCTGCAAGAAGAGTTGGTAGTGTCGTTAAGGTGCACCAAATTTAAAACCTTACCACTAATATAAATAATTAGTACAAAGCGAGTAAGGATCGATCCCACAGAGACTATGCTAGTTATATTTATTTATCAACTCTAAAGCAAGATTTAAAATAAAATAATAGTAGTAATAATAGAAATTAATCTAACTAAAGAAAATGCCAATTATAAATAAAAAGGGGGTTTATAATTTTTAACTAAATAGTAAGAAATAAAGAAATTAAAACTACGAACAAGAATTTAATAAAAACTCTAGTTAAAGGAAAAAGAAATAATGATGATGAAAACTTTGGTTAAAGGATCATTCGCCACCACCAAACATGCACATAATATATCAATTCTATCATCAATTTATATTGAAACTATCAACCGTAGACAACAATAAGCTCTGTTAGTCTCAATCTTTCCTTAGTGTGTCGTTAGGCAAAACAAGCTCTTCACCTAATCTCTAACCATTAAATAATTTAAAACAAGCTCTTTAAATTTAAGATAATGGAAGCATTAAACAAAGAAAGATATTAGGTTGATCTAGGCAATAAACACACAAGCTCGGATTATTTAACCTAGGTTATGTTCTCCAATTGAAATCACTGATTCCAACCTGCTACTAATGATTAAAATATCAAGACAATTACGGATCAAGAATTTTAATCTAGCAATAGAATTTATTCAAGTCCTATCTAATTGGCCACTCAAATAAAACAAGAATAAACCATGAATATTAATTATAAAAGAACATAAACAATCTCAATTAAATAAATTGAATGATAGAATTTAAATTTAATTGCATAGCATGTTTAGGGTTTTGAATTCACCCTCAACCAAATAAAAATTTAGCCTAACATAATTGAATTGGGAATAAGAGAATTGACAAAACCAATCATGGAGATTAATTCAAGCGGCTGCTGATTTTTCTCTTCTCCTTGCGCCTGTTGATTTTTTTCTCTACCCGAATTGCGTCTGCCCCCCCCTCTCGCTCTCTGGCAGCTCTCCTTTTATAATGCTAGTTGACCGAATTCTTCTCCAACAAGTCTAAAGAAATCCTTTTTCAATTCTAATTGAAATCATTTTTCAATTCTAATTGAAATCCTTTTCCAATTTGAACTTTTATTCCTTTTCAATTTGAACTTCTTCATGTCCTTTTTATCCACAATCTCCAATTAATTCCCTATTCAATAAAATAATACAATTAATTAAAAATAATAAATAAAAATAACTAGCAAATATATAATAAAGGGTAAAATATGTATATTAATTAATTCCCTATTCAATTAAAAATTAACTAAAATAACTAGAATGTTTCAGATCAAAACAAGAAAAAGATGTATTTTATTTTTGGTTATCTCTTATGGACATGTGTGTGTGTGTGTGCGTGTGTTGATTCTCGCATGGTGTGATTTTTGCAATGTGGATGATGTGCTTGAATTTGCTTGGTGCTTACTGTTGTGCAAATTTTATTGAACTCGCAAGCGCACGAATCTATTGTAGAATAGACTAATGGTGACGAGTGTCGATCCCACGAGGAGGTGGATTTTAATTATGTGTAGAATTAATTTTGTAAATGGGTGGTTGGATTTGTGGTGGAAGTGATTTAAATTATCCTAAAATTGAAATTGAAATGACGAGAATAAATTCTAAAATTGGAATTGCAATGGCGAGAATAAATTGAAGAGAAATCTATTGAAATGACGTACTTAGGTATATGGATCCGTATCAACATGCATCATGGGCTAAATATTCCTTATTAATACCAATTAAATCATGATGGGGGAATCCACACCTCATGAACCACACTCTAATCAATATGGTGCTAAGGACTTATCGTGCCAAATAATAATAACCTTGTACTAGGGAGCCGGTGTAACCAGGGTGGTGTTTGGACAAGCTTATTATTATTTGTCGACGAGAAGTCAAAACATCCACAAAAACTAGAGGGGAAGAAAAAATAAATTTACCAAATAAAACCCATGACACATGTTGAGACTTCACCTTCAACCCAAGCTTGAAAGAAAATTAGCTACTCATAATTGAACTAAGGGCAAAATGGAAATTTATTAAAATACGTAGAAAATACAAGATGGAGAAGGAATTACAGAAAATAGAGTCCAAAAATGGATTCAGAGCTATCAAATTAGGGGGGGAAGGCCCCTTTTTTATAGATACATTGAGTAAATCATGGCCATCGGATTAAAAATAGTTTGGACACTCAGGATTGCGCCACGTCATCAGTCAACAGTACGCGGTTTGACCACGTGGGTGAGCAGTAACACGGTTTGACCCGGCTTTGAACAGTAACGCGGTTTGGTTGAAAATAATCCTGTGTAATGCATGTACTGTACGCGCAAGTTTTGGTCCACTAATATGCTGCCACATCACCATCAACAGTTCATAAGAATTTTAGACCAACATGATCATGATACCTCATCAGTCAATGCCGCATGATCGGTCAATGCCACGTCATCGATCCGTCTATGTGAACAGTGTCGTGAACAGTAACGTGGACAGTACCATACATGTGAATAGTACCATTTTTCCTTTTATGCTCCTCCTAAGGTTTTCGACCGTCCTGAGTTCAAAAGTGATGTCCGCTTTTCCGTTTGATCTCTCGTTTATTGTGAAATGACCATGATGCCCCTAAAATACATAAAATACTTAATTAAAATAAAACACACAGAATTAAATCAAAAGAAGGTTAAATACATAAAAGTAAGGGTGTTAGTAAAACTTGAAATGTAAAATGACGATTTTCTCTTTTATAAATATATATTTTCTAATACTCAAACAAATGAATAATTACTTCTTAATCTTGACTTCCTTTCCTTATTTTTGTTTATTTTTCTTCTCAAGAAAATCTACATTATCTTGGATTCCTCGACCACGTGTAGACCAAAACATCCTAACACGAGGTTAAAGCATTATATTGTGATTTTTATTTATGAATGTAGTGATATTTTTGGTTATCTCTTATGGACATGTGTGTGTGTGTGTGCGTGTGTTGATTCTCGCATGGTGTGATTTTTGCAATGTGGATGATGTGCTTGAATTTGCTTGGTGCTTACTGTTGTGCAAATTTTATTGAACTCGCAAGCGCACGAATCTATTGTAGAATAGACTAATGGTGACGAGTGTCGATCCCACGAGGAGGTGGATTTTAATTATGTGTAGAATTAATTTTGTAAATGGGTGGTTGGATTTATGGTGGAAGTGATTTAAATTATCCTAAAATTGAAATTGAAATGACGAGAATAAATTCTAAAATTGGAATTGCAATGGCGAGAATAAATTGAAGAGAAATCTATTGAAATGACGTACTTAGGTATATGGATCCGTATCAACATGCATCATGAGCTAAATATTCCTTATTAATACCAATTAAATCATGATGGGGGAATCCACACCTCATGAACCACACTCTAATCAATATGGTGCTAAGGACTTATCGTGCCAAATAATAATAACCTTGTACTAGGGAGCCGGTGTAACCAGGGCGGTGTTTGGACAAGCTTATTATTATTTGTCGACGAGAAGTCAAAACATCCACAAAAACTAGAGGGGAAGAAAAAATAAATTTACCAAATAAAACCCATGACACATGTTGAGACTTCACCTTCAACCCAAGCTTGAAAGAAAATTAGCTACTCATAATTGAACTAAGGGCAAAATGGAAATTTATTAAAATACGTAGAAAATACAAGATGGAGAAGGAATTACAGAAAATAGAGTCCAAAAATGGATTCAGAGCTATCAAATTAGGGGGGGAAGGCCCCTTTTTTATAGATACATTGAGTAAATCATGGCCATCGGATTAAAAATAGTTTGGACGCTCAGGATTGCGCCACGTCATCAGTCAACAGTACGCAGTTTGACCACGTGGGTGAGCAGTAACACGGTTTGACCCAGCTTTGAACAGTAACGCGGTTTGGTTGAAAATAATCCTGTGTAATGCATGTACTGTACGCGCAAGTTTTGGTCCACTAATATGCTGCCACATCACCATCAACAGTTCATAAGAATTTTAGACCAACATGATCATGACACCTCATCAGTCAATGCCACATCATCGGTCAATGCCACGTCATCGATTCGTCTATGTGAACAGTGTCGTGAACAGTAACGTGGACAGTACCGTACATGTGAATAGTGCCATTTTTCCTTTTATGCTCCTCCTAAGGTTTTCGACCGTCCTGAGTTCAAAAGTGATGTCCGTTTTTCCGTTTGATCTCTCGTTTATTGTGAAATGACCATGATGCCCCTAAAATACATAAAATACTTAATTAAAATAAAACACACAGAATTAAATCAAAAGAAGGTTAAATACATAAAAGTAAGGGTGTTAGTAAAACTTGAAATGTAAAATGACGATTTTCTCTTTTATAAATATATATTTTCTAATACTCAAACAAATGAATAATTACTTCTTAATCTTGACTTCCTTTCCTTATTTTTGTTTATTTTTCTTCTCAAGAAAATCTACATTATCTTGGATTCCTCGACCATGTGTAGACCAAAACATCCTAACACGAGGTTAAAGCATTATATTGTGATTTTTATTTATGAATCTAGTGATATTTTTGGTAAAATGGTATTGAGATTAATGACATAAGTCATTTGTTTGTAAAGACTAGGTTTGTGAATTCAAAGGTGTGTGGAATTATATGAATTAAGGATTGCCTTAAAAAAATTGAGAATATGCGGAGCTTTAAGATGTAACATCTCTTAATTACCTTGTAGTCTATATTCATTTTGTACTAGCTGTTTCTTCTAGCCTTTAGTTACTTTGGTTAGGTGCTATCCTTCCAATAATACTTATGATTGGGAAATACTTGGTAGAAGTTTCAATTGTGAATATCTTGGATTATTAGCTCTTGCAACTTATTTGTGTTTGATCCATCAATACAATGGCTATCACTCTTTCTTGTAAATATTTTATTATTTTAGTAGAGTAGTTTGCAATGAGTTAACACTAATTGTATTATGCAGAAAGTGTTACACTTAGGCTTGGTGACTAAAAGACATAATTACAAGCCTTTTTTTTGAAACAATATACTATATTGTATTAGATGTTAAATTTTATTATGAAGTTTTGTTTCTTTTTAGCTGGCAAATCACTAATTTGTGAGTTCTTTTTATCCAATTAGAAATTTACACACTTCCTTGAAACTAGTTGCTCTATTGAAAACTTGAATGCTATAATTCGCTCTATCACTCTCTCTTCTTTATATATTTAAAAATTATATATATATGGAGTTAAATATACTCTATCTTAGTTATTTCTAATGAAATGAGCTACAATTTTATTGTTCTATAATTTTCCTTTAAAATAATTGAGTTTATTTGTTCATAGCTTATGAATATTTTTAGTTTGGAGCAAAATATGTTTTATATTATTTCTGTTAACTATTGTCTCTTTATTGCTTGTTACTTAATTTTGCAACTACTGGAATTTGGCAACCAATTTGTTTTCCTTCTTTTATTTGTTTGCAGATTTGGTTAATATGTTTAAAGTGTTTCTTCCTCAACTTCTCTTATACCCCTAACCCATCAAATTCATTGAATGGAGAAGCTGTCCATCATAATGCACGATTGGAGTGCTTGTGCTCAAGGAGTGAAAAATATTAATCCTTCCAAATTTAGCCCATAAGTTCAGCTACAAGTAAAAGGAATTTGATTGGATAATAGCAATTTTAATGTGTTTGAGATTATTCAGTTATAAGAATAAAATGTCATGTAATAGGATGTTGTGTATTGAAGTATTTGAGTTGAGTAATATGTACTAATAAATATTATGAAAAGTTTTGCAATTGAAAAATTTATTTTTATTGTTATTTGGTGGTATATTTTAATTTAATCAAAAAATCAATAGGCAACATTCCATTTTCTATTTTCATTTTTTAAAATAATAAATCAATATTGACACTATAGTAATAGGAATTAATGACACTAATAACAGTAGTCACTAACAGCATATATGTGACACCATAAATAAGTGTTACTATGTTTAGATCGCCAGATTATTGGCACAAATAACAAGTGTCACTAAAAGAGTAATAACATGTGTCATTGAAAGTAATTACTGACACTATTTTAATATAAACCTTAACCTTTTGTGCTCTTACTTTTTTTCCCATGTGGGATAAATGCATTTTTCGATATTTTTTTTAACTCCATTGATGTATTTTGAGTAGCAATTTCTCATTCGTTTAAGCATCACTTTGAGCATAGAAGTAAATAATTTTGAACTACTCATGGAGGGGTATCCAAATCACCCTAGATCTTTTAATTACACCAAGTGGGTTCCACTCAAAATCATGCCTAAAAAATAGCCACTTTTGCGATATTTTTCTAACAATCCCCCAAATGAATGGAAATTGGTGAAAAACAAAAAAACTAGATGTTTTTATAAAAAACATATTGACCTTGATAGAGTTTAGTGTATCAAAAACTACACAGGATAGGTAGATCTTAACTTTTGAACCTTCCCTTGTAGAAATATATTTACTTTACTACTTAACCAGTAGATGCGATGTTTTTGAACTGTTATGTCATCCATATAAATAATGATATATTCCACACAGGAAGCTTTCCTTAACACACTTGAGTTTTATGGATATGTTTATTTTGGCTGTGTACATCTGCTTGGTTCTATAAGAGCTCTATGAATTGCATCCCTAACAGTTCCCTTTAAATGGTCGGCTTCTTTCTCACGTAGGTAATTTTTTAATTAAGAGTAACTCGAATTACTATGCTCAAATTTTCTGACACATAAGAATCATTAAGAGCATAGCTCATCCTTTGCTCTTTACTACAAGAGGTTAACCTCCGCAAGAGGATAATCCTACAGTGATCCAGCTAGGTATTAAACAATTATATTGTCCCTTTGAACCTAGATCTTGCGATCTTCAGTCAGCTATGTTGGGTTTTCCTTTATAAATACCATTAATTTTATGGGCTTTTAGTTCCATTCTTCTCGACGACTTATCTACTATCTCCATATTTAACCTTTAGGTTAGTAGATCTATAATATTATTCTTTGACTTTCCAAAGTCAACTAACATAACTTCAATAGAGATTAACAGTCTAATGGTATTGTGTTTTTGTGTGTGTGTACACTTACCATTTTACATAAAGTTGTCTACTAACAAAAATTAATAATTGACAATAGCACAAGCTTTAGTCATTTTGGAATATCCGCTAATAGTTTTATAGCTACTTTGTCTTTCCATCCAAAGAAATCTAATTCCATTATAGAAGATTTCCACAATCTACTGTTAACACTTGGCACTAAAATATATTAAGCCTTTAAAATTAGATATTTAATTCATATTTTCCGTATCTTTCTAATACATTTGATATCAAGTGAGCAGCCTATATTTATGAGTAATGCGTAAGTACATGAATATAATTACTATTACTCTAAAGAATTCTACTCGAGAGACAGTCTACATATTTTTATTGACTTATCCAATTTATTAACATTTTATGAAGCTTGTAATAAGATTTCTTCAATCAAAACTTCATTTAGAAAGGCCAAATAAAGCTGCAATTGCTAGCATTGTCTTAATATATTTTATTTTCTTCACAAAGCAAAAATGTACCAAGCTTTTATTACTTGTAATCTACAATTACAGGTCTAGGCCTTTACTAGTCAATTAATCCTCCAGCTTTTATATTCTTCTTAAAAAAGTCCAATACCTCCATGTATGGATTTAATTTCACCTTTAAGAATATCTTTAATAAAATTCAAAAGCTTTGAAGAGGTCTAGTCTCTAGTAAAGTCTAAAACACTTTTTATCTTTTAATTCTTTTACCTCATCTAGATTTGATCTTAAACTCTTCTTTGTTCTTCCTCTTTTATCGTCAATGATAGTTTCATATACTCATTTAAGCGCATTCAAACCCATTTTAGGATTTACTTAGAAATGCATATTCGAAAGACATGAATTTCTTAATGCTATTATCATTTTTTTTGTGATCTTATACACAAAAAATCAATAAACAGTGTTGTTGTATTTAAGAAATTTATTGTTATTGTAGCAAAATAACCCCATATTTATCCAAATATGTAGGAAAATTTTCTATCATTCTCATGGAGTATTTGCAAAAATAATTAATTGAATACAACTTCTCTATTCCTTCTTCTAGAATCTATCTATCATTTAATTGGATTAAAGCCTTGCCAAATTCAGAGACCATTACTGAAAATTAACATTGTCTATCAAGTTAATTTCTTAATTTCATTTTTTTTTCTAGTGATTCCTATAACATCTTGGACCCACAACCAAGTGGATATTTTCTGCTTTGGTCACACAATCCATCATACCATTTGTTCTTAAGCTTTGCAACCTAAAAATATGTCCACTGAGTTAACAGAAACCAATGGCTAGAAACTCTTATGCTTATACAATGGCATCTTACATTTACACTACAAAACTTTGTGGTCCATAAGCAAATATTTTTGAAACTTAGTTTGCTTTTAGCCTTGTAACTTTATAACACTGAACATATGACTGAAACAATATATTTGCCATCTTCTTGAATTTAAAGTTCGACACTAGATTGTTGATGATTATAAGATTACTCTAGAAATATTACTATGCGGAAAATTGTTTCCAATGAAAATTATCTTTGGAAATTTTTACAAATCCATCCACTTGATATGAATTTATGATATGTTAGTAGCAACTCTTAAACCTGAGTTTTCATAGTTTTAGAGTTCACTATTTTATAAGTCAAGAAATGGCCTATGACAAATTTCTTAGTGCTATATAGTATAAAGAATTTTAATTCCCTTTAACTATTTCTTTTGTAGTATATGCAGAATACAAAGAATTAGTCAAAACTATGCTACCACCATTTTCTGTATACAAATGCTTATGCCAGCATTAAAATCTAGCCAGCAAGATCTAAAGGACAATGCCCTTGTTAGGTTACCTTAGCATGCTTTGCTGTCAGCAAGAACAATAACATTTGTCACACTGTTGCCATCAACTTGAGTGATGTGTCACCGCACCTAGCTGTTAAAAGACTTAGGTTGTTCCTCTTATCACCTTGCCACCATGATTTCATGAGCAATAATTTGAATACATTGCATACATAAATCACACTAGTTAGGCTTCTAAGAAAGAACAAAGTAGTCATAAATAGTTCCAGTTAAAATCCAGACTTCTTAGGTAATGTATAACCTTAGTGATAAAACCTTCTTAGGGTATTTTAGCTTACTTATTTCGGCACATAAACATTTAGGGATTCCAAGCATCAATTTGCTTTTGATAAGGAATCTCACAAGATTTAGAACAATATGTATGTTCCTATCTCTTGAAATTCTTCCTATCAAATTTCTCAATTTTCCTTATAATCTAGAATTTAAAAATTGTACTTAAATGATGGATTTTGTTTAGTCCTCCAAGAATATTTTTATATTCAAGATACTTGTATGGGCATTTTTGTTTGCAAATTTAACTGTTTAAATTTTGTAACTGCTGCTTATAATATTTAATTAAAAGCATAACCATTGATTTCAATATTAAACCTTCAAATGCTTACTTAAATTAAATCCAAAGCATAAGTGTAGCCTTATATTAAATTCTAGATTTAACTTGATACTACACTTTGAATTTAATTTATTGCTACAATTTAAATTTACATTACAAATAATAAATTATGAAATTAATTCCATAATCATTTCTAAATTTAACTCATTATGAAATTTGTAACACTATCACAAACTTTAAACCTATTTTGACAAAAAATTAACATAACAATATATTAATCACAATTTTTAACATTAATAGAAATAAAATTTTATTAATATTAGATTTAAAATTTCACAATATGAGCTTAATTTGACATTTAGCTCTTACACTCATTGACAAAATGATGTCATATTCTTCAAGAATCAAAAGGAGAAGAATGAAGAAATTACTTGCTATGAATGTAAGAAGCCTGACCATATAAGATCAGAGTGCACTCTTCTCAACAAAATTAAAAAGAAAGCTATGGTGGCAACTTGGGATGATAGCGATGAAGAGACCTTGGATGAGGAGGAATCACATGAAGTGTCAAACCTGGCACTTATGGCAATAGGAGAAGAAATTGATGAGGTAAAAGATCTCCCTTCTTATGATGAGTTGTTTGAAGCATTCACTAAATTGCATAATGATTTAAAGAAAATTGGTATGAAAAATGTTTCTCTTAAAAAGAAAATGGTAGAAATTTCAAATGAGAATGATGATTTACGAAAACAAAATGATTCTTTGAATGAAGAGATTAAAGGACTTAAATTAGAGAATAAAACATTGCATGATAGGATTGCATCATTAAAGAAAAATAGAGTACTTCATGTGAATATGAAAAGTTATGTGTTAATGATTAGATTAAGGAAAATGAAGATTTAAAGAAGAGGAACTATGAACTCAATGATATTATGTTAAAATTCACAAGTCGTCAAAAGAAATTGAAAAAATTGTTCAGCTCTAAAAAATGTGTCTTTAATAAAGGAGGACTTGGATATAAGCCTAAGTTGAAATTAAAATATTACAAGAATTACTTTGTTAAGACTACCTCCATCAGTGATCATCAACTTGTTTGCCATTATTGTTTCAGTAATGGTCACATAAGTTATGCATGACAAATTAAGAAAAATGCATATTTGGAATTAAAATTGTTTGGGTTCTAAGAGGGACCATTACTAACAGTCACGGACCCAAAAATCTTTGGGTACCTAAAACTTGAGATTTCTTTTGCAGGGATCAAAGAAGAAGAAAAATAAATGGTACTTGGACAACAGATGCTCGAGACATATGACAAGCAATTATTCTTAGTTTTCGAGTTTTACCAAAATCGAAAACAATGGAGAAGTATCCTTTGAAGATAATTCAAAAGGAAAGATTATCGGTATCGGTAATGTCGGTAAAGATTCTTCTACCTTTATTGAAAATGTGTGTTTAGTTGAAAATTTGAAGCACAACTTGCTTAGTATTGGTCAATTGTGTGATAAAAGCTACATAGTTATTTTTTACCAAACAAAATGTGTTATCGAGAATACATGTGACGGTAAAGTTTTGTTTGTTGGAAAGAGATGTATCAATGTATACACCATAGATGTCGATTGTACATCAACCCATGATAAATGTTTTTATGTATTACATGATGATAGTTGAGTATGGCATAGAAGATTAGGTCATGCAAGCATGAACTTGATTTCAATAATTTCAAAAAATGATTTAGTTAAAGGTCTTTTGAAAATTGGTTTTGAAAAAGATAGAATTTGTGAAGCTTGTCAATTTGGAAAACAAATCAAAACTTCGTTTAAAAAGAAAAATCATGTTTCTACTTTAAAACCACTTCATCTTCCTCATATGAATTTATTTGGACCTTCTAGATATGTAAGTTTAAGTGGTAAGTATTATGCATTTGTAATTGTTGATGATTATTCTATATATACATGGGTATTGCTCTTAGCTAATAAGGATGATGCCTTCAATGCTTTTAAAATCTTTTGTAAAAAAGTTTAAAATGAAAAAAAGGATATACCATTTCTTGCATTAAAAGTGGTCATGCTGGAGAATTTGAAAATCATGCATTTGAAAGTTTTTTGTAATAACTTTAGTATTGAACATCAATTCTTTTCACCAAGAACTCCATAACAAAATAGAGTTGTTGAGAGAAAAAAAATGTCTATTCAAGAAATGGCTAGGACTTTATTGAATGAAAATGCATTACTATTTTTGGGCCGAATCCGTTAATACCGCATACTATGTTTTGAATTGTGTTTTGATTAGACTTCATCTCAATAAAACTTCCTATGAGCTTTGGAAAGATAAAAAACCCAATATTGGTTATTTCAATGTTTTTGGATGTAAATGCTTTATATTGACTACTAAAGATAATATTGGTAAATTTGATCCAAAATTTGACGTTGGTATCTTTCTTGGGTATTCAAATGCAAGCAAAGCTTATACAATGTATAATAAAAGAACCCTGATTGTTGAAGAATCTATGCATGTCATATTTGATGAGTCTAACCCTTCATCTACAGAGAAAGTTGTTATTAATGATGATGCAGATGAAAAGTTACAAAAAGAAGAGCTTTCAAATGACAAACAAGATAATGCACCATATGAGAATCAAAAGAAGCGACAAGAAAAACAAACTAACATGGAGCAAAATGAAGGTAATTCTCAAACTTTCACCAAGGAGTAGATGTATGTTTCTTCTCATCCTAAAAAACTAATCTTAGATGATCCTTCACGAAGTGTAACCACTAAATCATCATTTAGAAATACTTGTGAGCATGCAACATTAATATCTCAAATTGAACCAAAATCCTTTTTCGGATGTGGAAAATGATGAATCTTGGATTATGGCAATATAAGAAAAGTTAAAACAATTTGTGAGAAATAATGTGCCCATTAGTTTCTAAACCAGAACATCAATCTATTATAGGTACAAAATGAGTATTTAAGAATAAGATGGATGAATATGATGTGGTTATAAGGAATAAAGTTAGATTAGTAGCTTAAGGATACAACTAAAAAGAAGGAATTGATTTTGATGAAACTTTTACACATGTAGCAAGATTAGAATCCATTAAGATACTCTTAGCATTTGCATGTAATAAGGATTTCATTTTGTATTAAATAGATGTCGAAAGTGCATTTCTAAATGGTTATATTATAGAGGAGGTTTATATGAAACAACCCCTTGTTTTGAAAATGAAAAGTTTCCAAATCAAGTTTATAAGTTGTCTAAAGCATTATATGGATTAAGACAAGCACTTAGAGCGTGGTATGATAGACTTGAAAATTTCTTATTGGATAACAGTTTTTCAATGGGAAAGGCGGATACTACTCTCTTTACTAAGCACATGAATCAAGATATACTTGTTGTTCAAATCTATGTTGATGATTGTATATTTGGTTCTACTAATGGGTTTTTGTGCAAGGAGTTTCATCTTGTATGAGTAAGAAAATTGAAATGAGCATAATGGAAGAATTGGAATACTTCTTTGGATTACAAATAAGACAAAACGAAAAAGGAATATTCATTAATCAAGCAAAATATTTGAGGGGTTTACTCGAAAGATTCAGATTTAAAGATGGAAAGACTAAAAGCACTCCAATAAGCTCAGTAATCAAGCTTGACAAAGATAAAAAACGTAAAGAAGTTGATATAAAAATATATTGAGATATGATAAGATCTTTACTTAATTTAACTGCTAGTAGGCCTGATATTATGTTTAGTGTGTGCTTGTATGCAGTATTTCAATCATGTTCTAAGGAATCTTATTTGCTTACTGGTAAAAGAATTTTCCGTTATTTGAATGAAACCATAGATCTTGGCCTTTGGTATCCTAGATGAACTCACGTAGATCTAGATTATTATTCGGATATCGACTTTGTCAGTTATAAAGTTCATAGGAAGAGTACTAGTGGAACATGTCACTTTTTAGGTCACTCACTTGTCTCTTGGTTTAGTAACAAGCAAAATTCGGTTGCAATCTCAATCACTAAGGCTGAATATATCGTCGCTGATAGTTATTGTGCACAAGTCTTTTGGATAAAACAAACCCATGGAGAGTATGGTATTAATCGTGATCATATACCTATCATGTGTGACGGTATTAGTAATATAAACTTATCAAAGAATTCCATTCAACACTTTAGAACCAAGCACATTGAGATAAGACATCATTTCTTAAGAGATCATGTTCAAAAATTTGTATCAACGGAAAAACAACTTGCAGATATCTTCACAAAACCCCTTAGCGAAGAACAATTTATTAAAATTTAACATGAGCTTGGAATGATGAAGATTGTACATTAGCATAGCTTTATATGATAGTAAGACTATCTTGCTTTTCATGTTGTGATTTTTTGCTTGGATTGGTTGCTATGGTTGAATTATGTGCATTCATGAATCATGCCTTAAAATAGCCTTTAAGACATTTCAGATCAATAAAATGGTCTTGAAATGGATTAAATGTTAGCCAAAGATTAAAAAAAATGTGCAAAATCATAGTTTAAAATAAACGGATAACCGTTTCATAATAAATGGATAACTGTTTTGAGACAGAAACTTAGGGGATATGTTCTGTAAAATTAGCACCCCATCGATTATATTTATTGACTTACCGTTTAAAAACAGAATGGCTGGTTATGTTAAAGAACCGACAGGGGTAAATGGATAATCGTTTTCACATTAAGTAGTTACTAGAAATAAATGATTAACCGATTGCCAAAAATTTATTGTTTGCTTATTTTTATTTGATATTTGTATTAAGTTTTATTTAATTTACTCCATAATTTTTAGAAATCCAATTCACCCCCCTCTTGGGTTGCTTACCTAATATTTCAACAACAAGGACCAACTGTGATTTATTGTGATAACATCTGTGCAAACTCTTGAAAAATCTAGTCGTCTATGGGAGGAGCATACATATTGATGTGAGGTGTTGCTTCTTGAGTGATTTTTGAAAGAATGGTATTATTTGATTTGGTGTTTTGTAAGGTGAAGATTTAGTTACAGATATTCTGATTAAGCTTATCAAATAGCTTTGATTTTTAAATCTACAAGGCATGTTTGGATTGTGCTTTGTCAAAGAAGTAGTTCATTGAAGCATGAAGTCTTATAATATGATTTTTGTAGACATTAGATTAAGAAGGGATGTTAATAAATATATTTAATATTTATTTATCTCAATAAAGTTGTAGATCTAGGCTATAGGGGATTGTTAGCCCCAATCTTTAGGGGTCGGTTAGTGTAGTGGCTTAATCCAATTAAAAGTTGTTGCTACTTTCTTGTGGTTTCTAGTTGGTGTATAACCTATGTATTAGACTTGACCTTATTTGAATAAAAGTGTGCAGAGCATTCAAATTTCTTCAATTTAATTTTATTTGGGAAATTATCATTTTCCCACCAAAATTATTCTAACATATCAAGTCATACCATGGTTTTCTGAAAAAAATGCATTTTATCACCAAATGTTTACTCTTTTATCATTTTACCACCATTCCATTAAATCAGTTAAAAATTTGTTGTTGGTTTGTTCATATCATAGGGCCATTTAAGACATTTCTCTTTGAAACCAAAACAATGCGTTTACAATGGTAAAATAAACAAAAAACAAACTATCAGATAAATAATTTAAAAAATAAGAAATTTGCAACCCTAAAAATTGGCCTTTGTCTCCCTCTCTCTCTTGCTCCATCTTCGATTTGTCTCTCTCTTACTCGTTGCTCTATCTACCACAGTGCTGTCATTGACTCGTTATTGTCTCCACTACTGTATCTCTCTCCATTGTGAGTTATTGACTTTTTTTTTGGCTTATTGTCCAATACGTTTTTTCCTTAATTAAATTGTTTTGAGTTATGATTAATACTTGAATTTATAATATTATGATTTTATGGTCCAGAGACAAAATTGACTTTTAAATCATTTTCTATTAGATATTAACTTACTTTTAATGGAATGGTGGTAAAACGATAAAAGAGTAAACATTTGGTGGTACAATGTACTTTTCAACAAACCATGGTACTGACTTGATATGTCAAAATAATCGTGATTCTCATGACGATTTAACAAGTAATATTAAAAAGAAAAATCACAAGTGATTAAATGTAGCCACGTGGGCCACTTCATTTTGCATCCCATTACATTTTTTAATTGCTCTATTATTTATTGGATATACCATTCTTCTTCATTTATCAGGTGTCCTTTCACCTAACGGTGGATTTAACTACTTTTCAATCCAACGACTAGACCACAACACAACAAAAACAGTGTTCTGTCCAAAATTTTAATGGCCTAATTCAAGTGTGTGTGTGTGTGTATAAATATGTATGCTAATTGAATTCAATATAATATCATCTAATATCTATAAACATTAGTTTAATTGTCTATAGATATTAACACCCCTTTATTTTCCTTAAAACACCTATTTCTTTAAGTAATTAATGTGAGGATAAATATTTATTTCTAATTAAACAAGTTTACCGTTGCTTTCTCTACAAAACTTGCGCATATACTCTTAAATGACACCAGTATCAAACGTGCTAAAACATTTTTCACTTATATCACTTGTATACCATAAGTTGACAAAAGAGTTCTGGCGTCCACCTTTCCGTTTGCTACCGTTAAGAACTTAACAAATTTGAGCAAAATGACTATTTTACCCTTTAAACTCAAAATGAGGTAAAAAAATAAATTTACCGTGAAAATTAATGTAAATTTTCAATACACAATTTTTTTTTATTTTGTTATTAACAATACATTTTTTTATTAAAAAAATATGAATTATTAATGGTACATATTATTAACAATTATCCATAAAAAATTTTCATCTTATACCATAAAAAATTATTAACAACATATTATTTACAATTATACATATTATACCATAAAAAATTCAAGTTTGAGCTTGCAAGAGTAGATCTTCAATAATTTAGGTTAAATTTTGGAGGAGTATATTCGGTTGTAAAGTAGCTTTTTTTTTAGCAATTATTAACAATTATCCGATAAATGGGATGACATGTCATTTTTATCAAAATATATCATATGACATGTCATTTTTTACTAGGTAAATGGGATGACATGTCGTTTTAAAAAAAAGACTAGATTACCCTTATGATGTCAGCGCTCGCAAACAGCAGTTAACAGATTGATGGACGACATAAGTGTTTTGTCAACTTAGGGTATACGAGTGATACACTTAAAAAATGTTATAGCACGTTTGATATTGGTGTCATTTAAGGGTATATGGCTGATAATTTCCATATTTTTTATTTGTTTTGAGTGTGTAGTGGGTGAGAGCAAGTCCAAAGCTTTTCTATTTGTTCTGGATATTAGTCCCTTGGTTTTTGGGATTTAGTTAGCAAATTCATGTATTTAAAATCCAATTGATCATTGAATAAAATCATGGAAGGAATTCAGAATAACAACTTGAGTTGTTTGACCCCTCGAAGAGTAATTATTTTTAATTTTCCTTTCTTTGTTAAGCTAACTCCACAGATTATCAAAGTGACGTTAGCAGCTTGTTATTAGAGCTAGGTTGATAGAGCTTAATGATAGAGCTCAGCAACTTGAGGAAAGAGTGGAAAAGTTTCAAAAAGAATTATTGAATCAGGTTATTGAAAAGCTAGAATAGCTCGCTCAACAATTTGCTGGTAGAAGAACTATTAAAATAGGAGAGACCTCATTCAATGAAAGTCTGAAGGTTCACACTTCGCCAAGAGAAATTGGAAATTTCAACAACTTTATGCCACAAATAGTAAAATTGGATTTTCCTAAGTATGATGGCATGGATGAGCCAATAATATGGATTTGTAGGGCTAAAATGTATTTTAGTCTCTATGAAATACGAGAGTCAGATAAGGTGTCTTTAGCATCCTTTTATTTGGAAGGGGATGCTCAATTATGGTTCCAAATGTTGGAGCAAGAAATGATTTATCTAAAATGAGGTGACTTTAAACCTGGAATTTTATCACGTTTCAGGCCTAATCAATTTAAAGAGCACTTTCTTGAGTTAATCAAGCCGTGACAAATGGGAACGGTGACTGATTATCAAGCTCAGTTTGAGAGACTGTTGGCAAAGGTGGGGTTACTTTCTCAAGATAAAAAAACTGAGTTGTTTCATTATAGAGCTAAAAGAAAGTATCCAAGTCGGTGTTCAGGCGAATGTACCATCAACACTAACCATGGCAATTGGGTTTGCTCACCTCTATGAGGCAAGCAAAATATCACAGAAATCAGTGACAACAACACAACCTTCTTGAGCAATAAATTCTTGGCAGTCGATAACAGGAAGTCAACGACATAACTCTAACTCAGCCTCCAGCATCATGAAAATGACACCGAAAGAGCTAACAAAACGACGAAAGAAGGGCCTTTGCTTTCATTGTAATAACAAGTGCAGCCCAAGGCACAATTGTCTTAAACTTCTCAAGATTGAAGCATACTGGGAAGAAGATAACAACGATGTGGAAATGGAGATTGAAAATGGTAGTGATGATGAGGCTCCTGAAATATCAGTTCACGCCATGATTGGGACACGAGCACTTGAACTCTGCGTATTTAGGGTAGCTTAATGGGTCAACAAGTGTTGTTTTTAGTTTATTCAGGAAGTACTCAAAATCTTGTGATTTTCGAGGTAGCAAACCGAGTCTATTTAAAACCTAACTCAAGTGGAAAGCTGGAGGTATTGATTGCATTAGATGAAAAACTTGTTAGCCCCGGTTGGTGTGCTTAAGTTCAAGTGAGGCTTCTGAAAGAAATTCTATGAAGAGTATAATTCTTGTTCTGTAATTTTAATGAAATTTACAGAGTTATTTATACAAAATAAAGACAAAGTAGCCGTTGAAAGGCTTAATAATATTAAAGGAAAAATAAGTAACTTCCTAAACTATTGCACAATATCTTTATAAAATAGGAATGAAATATTCCTACATGATATTGGCATTCAAGTGTAAAAATCGTGCTGGAGATATTCCTTGACAAATAGCTTTGACGTGAGCAAGCTGTGTGGAGTGATAAACCCTTTGTTGACTTGACCGTTGATGACTTTCCTTTTGGTAATCTTGGTCAGCTTGCTTAACATCCCCCCTCAAGCTGGCAAGTGACATTTGATGAACGCCAAGCTTGTATCTGAAATCGCGGAACATGGCTTTTGACAAAGCCTTAGTAAAAACGTCTGCAATTTGTAACGAAGAAGGGACAAACTTCGTAACCAAGGCACCATCAGCAACCTTTTCTCTAATGAAGTGATAATCTAATTCAATATGCTTCGAGCGAGCATGAAAGACTGGGTTAATAGTCATATGCAAGGCACTTAAATTATCACTTAAAAGTTGTGGAGGTTGAGCAAGAGGAATGCCAATTTCTCGGTACAGGTATGTGATCCATGTGAGTTCTGCTGCTGTAGAAGCAAGGGCTCGGTACTCAGCTTCAGCACTGGATCTAGAGACAGTTGGCTGTCGTTTTGAAGACCATGAGATGCAATTTGCACCCATATAGACACAATATCCCGTGGTACTTCTCCGAGTGTCTGGACAGCCTCCCCAATCAGCATCACAAAAGGCAGTAATATTAAGAGAGCTTTGTTGGAGAAATCTGATCCCATAATCCAAGCTCCCTTTTAAGTACCTGAGAATACGTTTAACAGCACGTAAATTAGCCTCAGTGGGTGTTTGAAAATGTTGACATACCTTATTGACTGCGTGAACGATGTCCGGCCTTGTTAGAGTGAGATATTGGAGCCCTCCAACTAATCGTCTATATTCGGTTGCATTGACGGGCTTGTGATCAATGGGGTTGGCTTGTTCTTTGATGGCCATAGGAGTTGACAAACTAGTGCTTTCTAGCATCTTTGCTTTGGTCAGTAAGTCTTTGGTGTATTTGGTTTGAGAAACATAAATACCTCCAGAGAAATACCGAATCTCAAGTCCTAAGAAGAAATGGAGCTGTCCCAAATCCTTTAAAGCAAACTCAATGCTTAGTTGATGAATAAGTTGGTCAATTAGAAAAGTATTGTTGCCTGTCACCACTATATCATCAACATAAATTAGCATTAGGATTAATGAGTCATTATTATGAAATATAAATAAGGAAGAGTCGGCTTTACTGCATATGAAACCCAATTGAAGTAAATAATGAGAAAGCCTATCAAACCAAGCACGGGGTGCTTGTTTAAGACCATACAAGTGTTGTGCAAATTTTAATGTACTCGCAAGCGCACGAATCTATTGTAGTGTAGATCAATGGTGACGAGTGTCGATCCCACGAGGAGGTGGATTTTAATTGTGTGTAGAATTAATTCTGTAAATGGGTGATTGGATTTGTGGTGAAAATGATTTGGAAAAACTTAAATTAAAATGGCGAGAATAAATTGAAAAATTGGAATTGCAATGGCGAGAATAAATTGAAGAGAAATGTATTGAAATGACGTACTTGGGTATCTGGATCCGTATCAACATGCATCATGGGCTAAATAATCCGTATTAATGCCAATTAAATCATGAGGGGGGAATCCACACCTCATGAACCACGCTCTAATCAATATGGTGCTAAGGGCTTATCGTGCCAAATAATAATAACCTTATACTAGAGAGCCGGTGTAACCAAGGCGGTATCTAGACAAGATCAGTATTATTTGTCGACGATAAGTCAAATCATCCACAAAAACTAGAGGGGAAAAGAAAATAAATTTACCAAATAAAGCCCATGACACATGTTGAGACTTCACCTTCAACCCAAGCTTGAAAAGAAATTAGCTACTCATAATTGAACTAGGGGCAAAATGGGAATTTATTAAAATACAAAGAAAATACAAGATGGAGAAGGAATTACAGAAAATGGATCCCAAAAATGGATTCAGAGCTATAAAATTAGGGGGGAGAGGCCCCCTTTTTATAGATACATGGAGTAAATCATGGCCATCGGATTAAAAACAGTTTGGACGCTTAGGATTGCGCCACGTCATCAGTCAACAGTCCACGGTTTGACCACGTGGATGAATAGTAACACGGTTTGACCCGGATGAACAGTAACACGGTTTGGTTGACAATAATCCTGTGTGATGCATGCACCGTACGCGAGATTTTTCGTCGACTGATATGCTGCCACGTCACCATCAACAGTACATAAGAATTTTAGTCCAACAGGATCGTGACACCTCATCAGTCAATGCCACATCATCGGTCAATGCCACGTCATCGATCCGTCTATGTGAACAGTGTCGTGAACAGTAACGTAGACAGTACCGTATACGTGAATAGTACCGTACATGTGAATAGTGCCATTTTTCCTTTTATGCTCCTCCTAAGGTTTTCGACCGTCCTGAGTTCAAAAGTGATGTCCGTTTTGCCGTCTGATCTCTCCTTTATTGTGAAATGACTATAATGCCCCTAAAATACATAAAATACTTAATTAAAATAACACACACGTAATTACATCACAAGAAGGTTAAATACATAAAAGTAAGGGTTGTTAGTAAGACTTGAAATGTAAAATGACGGTTTTCTCCTTTATAAATATGCATTTTCTAACACTCAACACACCCCCCAACCAGCTTATTGCTAGTCCCTAGCAAATAAAGCGAAAACAAAATTCAAATTCAAAATGATTTTTTTTTTTTTTTTTTTAGAAACACTCGTGTTTATTCAATCAGATTAATGATAGCAATCAAATAAAAGTATAAGCATTATCTCCAGTCTAAAGCAACATCACACCCACATCAACCATCCACATGAATTAGCCCAGTAGACTTTGTTATAGCTACTTTCAAGAATGACATGTCAAACCCCAAAATCTCACTGGAAGTAGTGATACTCTCACAAAGAAATTAAAACCCAATAAACATAGTCACTCCAATGAATGGTAATTGAGAGAGAAAATAATAAAGAAATGATATCACATGCTCTCACCAAGATGAAATAAATATGCCGTCAGCTTAGAAATAATACGATCTCAAGTCAAATAAAATGTTAGTCAACCCACTTTATTTATCTTTTTTTTTTTTTTTTTTTTAATTATGCATCACTACATCTTTTTAGCCCATATAACTAGCTTCTACTTCAAACTATAGTTCCCTAAAATCAAGAAGGACTTTTATTAGGACGTAACATAGGCTAGGGATATGGCTAACAAAGAAAGGAAATAAGGAAAACAAAGTGTATGTTTGAGAAAAATGTAAAGAAATTTTTTTTTTTTTTTTTTGGAAGTTGCAAGGTGGATTTCACCTATTATTTTTATTTTAATTTTTTCTTTTGAAACAACAACTTTTTTTTTTTTTTTTTGGCATAACTTTACTGAACAACATAATTATTTACATTTTCTCAAACATAAATAGGTGATGGAACTTATAAGACATTGGGTAATACTCCAAATCGGAGTGGGTCAAGATGATAAGTTGACAAAGAAAATGTTTTTTTTTTTTTTAAAGGCTCAAAAGGGTTAACTATGTATATTTAATAAAAGGGATGGCTAAAAGGCTCAAACGGATCAAAGATGGCCTTTCCATCGTCTTTTAGGGCTCTAAATAATCTTCCATATCTACTAGTTAGATGGGCCTCCCAATGTAGCAACACACTTTTTTTTTCTTTTTTTTTTCTTTTTAATTTTACCATTTTTTTTAAAGGGTTAACTTAAAAGAAATCTAGAGATCGTGTATAAAAATAAACTGCTAAGCTGTATAGAGAATGGGCAAAAGGGTTACTCTCCAAGAAAATGATAGGCTCAACAACTCACTTGGCACTTATTTATGACATGTTCATTCTTTCAAGCAACTCATATTTGTCTCCGACATCAACATGTAAAGTAGCAAACATAGCGTAACATCACTTAAGACCAAAGATAATACAAATACTAAAATTTGAAATTAATCATGTCATCCAATGTTAAAACAAATCACACAAATATATATATATATATTTTAAACAACATTCTACCCCCCAACCTATTCTAAGCATGAAAGGAAAATATGCATGCAGAAATGTGAAAATGATGTAGAAAAATTAATTAGAAAAAGAATTTTTTTTTTTTTTTAAACTAAGAAGATGCGTTTCTAGAGGCACTACACTCCATATTCAACCATCTTCGACTCAAAAATTTGAAACTACATATTTATAAAGGAGAAAGAGGAAGAAAACAAGTTTTTTTTTTTTTTTTAAACGATGAAGATGCGTTTCTAGAGTAACTACACTCCATATTCAGCCATCTTCAACACAAAACGTTAGCAACAGTTAGTTTCTACAACAAAAAATTAGTAAAAACTTAACCAAGATTCCACAATTGTCGACTATTCCCTCCCCCCAACCAGAACGAAACATTGTCCTCAATGTTTTAAAGGAAAGAAGTAGAGTTTAGAAGACATCACCTGGGTGGTGCAACACAGAAGAAAATATTTACAGGCGGAGAGTTAAATCTAATTTGTACTTCTTACTGCGGCTACTGTTACCATCATTATTTGGTCGCTCCAACACAAAGGTCCAGGGGTCTGGCTCCGGTTTATAAGCTTGTAACATATCAAGTAGCTCATTAGCAGTGTGAGCACAAATAAAGAGTTTTTTCACATTAGAAGGAATGAAATAGTTTTTTATTGCATGGTTAAGAAATGCGATAAAGCCATCATAAAAGTTATTGACATTTAACAAACCGATGGGTTTCTGGTGAATGTGTAGATGGGCCCAAGATGCTAGTGTCATAAGTGCCTCTAGTGTTGCAAGATCTCCTGGAAGGAAAATAAAAGCATCAGCATGATTAAGCATTTCAGTTATTCTTTCTTGCATACCTGAGACGACTAACTCTTCTCCAGTTGATGAGTCAGACGAACTGCCCAATGGTTTTAGGACTCTTGGGATGATGCCTAACACTTGACTTCCTCTGATAAAAGCTGCTTCTGAGACCATTTTTGATAACCCTCGGTTACCTTCTCCATACACCAAGTGTAATTTTCTCGCTGCTATGCATCGACCAAGATCTATGGCTGCCTCCACGAATTCTTTATGTTTGCCATAGGTAAATCCAGAAAGCACACAAATGTTCTTGAATTGTCTATTGGGAGTGGCTGCCATTGTGATACTTCTCAAAAATAATTTGTGAGTGCTTGACAAAAAGTAAATCACATTTAAGAATCTTGGTGACAGTGGATCACAGCTGTGAATGAGGTAACATGTCAGTGTCAAATAATGCGTAAAGCACGTGGCTCGCGAGTCAAAAAGGAAACAGTAAAAAGGAAAAAGCAAACAGTAACAAAATTATTAAAGACAATAATGCAAACAATAAAACAACAGTGAAATGAAATAAAATAACAGTAAAGTAAAAGGATATTTACACGTAGTTGCGACTGTGGCTCACATCTTCCTCTGGTTTTACGTCCAGAAACGGCTTGAACGCCCTCTATGGGTCGAGGATAGGCTTCCTATCCAGTTTTCTTATAAACTGGCAAACAGGGTCGTTTATAGTCAGATTCCCAAGACTATATCGTGTATGCTCTTTCTGGAATAATGGCCATAACTGGAGAATCGCTCCTTGCACATATCCACTGGGATGCGTTTCAAGAGACAAAAGGATATCATCCAATGACTCCTTATTCAAGCCATCCCTAATGAATTGAATCTTATCTTCTCTGTTATCAGACACCATTCCTAAAGAACATGGGTTTCTATCGCAACTCATTCTGGCACACTTGTGACAAGCAACAGAAATTCTTCGAGCTCGTCGTTTTCTTGCGTAATTGCCTTTACCACAACCAGGCATGTATGCAATAAATTTAGGAGGTAACTCACCTGCCAATCGTACTTTAGCCTCGATTAACCAACGGATGTCTGCAGGTATGTTATTCCTCATGAGCAATCGCATGCGTTCAGACCGGGCTTTATAGATTGTAAGGAGGGCATTCTGAGGAAGTGAAGGGAATTGCTTGTGAAGCTTTGCTAGAATCTCGTTTCTATCCATACCTTCGCCTCAGAATATCAGTTATTATGGGAAACTGAAGTAACCGACTTGATTGTCACGGAGTACCGTTATCCGCCACTTCACCGGGGTAACAAACTAAAGCACACAAACAGAAAAACAAATCAAAACACACAAAGAAAATTAAAATCGTCCTCTTATTGAATTTACCTCAAGCTCCAACTGGATGTCGTAAACACTTCTCTCAATGTCTCTGAGTTGGCGTTCTAAACCCTCAACATAGGCTACTAACTCTGGTGGTTGTAGAGCCCAAATGCGTTGTGTTTTACAAAATTGAATCTGCCTTTTGAGATGAGTTTTGACACGTTGAAGTGGTTTAAGAATGTTCAGGAGGAACGGTCTAAGTATGAGACTCATGATTAAAAATGATAAGAGAAAACTTAATGGTAAAATAAACACACTTATGCAAAAACAATTTCAATTAGCAAAAGAATAATAATAAAAAGAAAGAAAGAAAAATCAAATCAACGAAAAGAAAAAAAATCAATTCAAATTTGGTGGGTCACTCAAATTTATTTCGGTGTCTTCTTCATGTGGTTGGTACTCTAGATATGGCTTTAATCTTTGACCATTAACTTTAAACGTGACACCGTTCTTTGGGTCTTTAATTTCAATTGCCCCATGTGGAAAAACAGTATGAACAATAAAGGGACCAGACCATCGAGAGCGTAACTTACCTGGGAATAGGTGCAAGCGAGAATTGAATAAAAGTACTTTCTGACCTGGAGTGAAAGATTTTCTCATAACGTGCTTGTCGTGGAAGACTTTCATCCGCTGCTTGTAAATTTTGGCATTTTCATATGCATCATTGCGAATTTCTTCAAGTTCTGCCAGTTGTAATCTTCTTTCTGAGCTGGCTTGCTGCATGTCAAAGTTGAATTTCTTGATGGCCCAATATGCACGATGCTCGAGTTCCACAGGTAGGTGGCAAGCTTTTCCATACACTAGCCTGTAGGGTGACATCCCAATCGGGGTCTTGAAAGCCGTTCTATATGCCCATAATGCATCATCAAGTCTTAATGACCAATCTTTTCTGTCTGGCCTCACTGTTTTTTCTAATATGTGCTTTATTTCTCGATTGGAGATCTCAACTTGGCCACTGGTTTGCGGATGATACGGGGTCGCCACTTTGTGTGTGATTGAATACTTTGTCAAAAGAGCCTTGAATGCTTTGTTACAAAAGTGGGCACCACCATCACTGATTATTGCTCGAGGGAATCCAAAGCGCGAAACAATGTTGCTTTTCAAAAATCCTATCACCACTTTGTGATCATTGGTCCTACATGGAATTGCTTCTACCCATTTCGAGACGTAGTCAACACCAACCAATATGTATTGATGGCCAAAAGAAGGGGGAAAGGGTCCCATGAAGTCGATACCCCATACGTCAAAAATCTCAACCACTAAAATTGGATTTAGTGGCATCATGTTCCTTCGTGTAATGCTCCCCATTCGTTGACACCTATCACATGAAGAACAGAAAGTGTAAGCATCTCGAAATATAGTTGGCCAATAAAAACCACATTGTAAAACTTTAGTCGCGGTTTTCTTAGCACTGAAGTGGCCTCCACAAGCTTGTGCATGGCAGAATGAAAGAATATTCTGAATTTCATTTTCAGGGACACATCGTCTAACAATTTGGTCTGCACAATACTTGAACAAATATGGGTCATCCCAAAAGAAATTCTTTATTTCTGTAAAGAATTTAGCCTTGTCTTGCTTGGTCCAATGCTCTGGAAGTTTACCTGTAACAAGATAATTAACTATATCAGCATACCAAGGTAATACTTCCACATTCATTAATTGTTCATCTGGAAATGACTCATTTAATATTAATGGCTCTGTAATTGTGTCAAAATGGAGACGAGAGAGGTGGTCCGCCACAACATTTTTTGTGCCTTTCTTATCCTTGAATTCCAAGTCGAATTCCTGCAAAAGTAACACCCAACGAATTAATCTAGCTTTTGCATCTTTCTTTGTGAGAAGATATTTAAGAGCAGCATGATCTGTGAATATAATTATTTTACAACCAATGAGATAAGATCGAAATTTCTCTAATGCAAACACTATTGCTAGCATTTCTTTTTCAGTAGTTGAATAGTTCAACTGTGCATCATTCAATGTCATACTAGCATAGTAAATAACATGGGGAATTCGATCAACTCTTTGTCCTAATACTGCTCCTACTGCATAATCAGATGCATCACACATGAGCTCAAATGGTAAGCTCCAGTTTGGGGCCTGAATGATGGGTGATGATGTCAACAACTGCTTTAATTTTTCAAACGCCATGAGACATGAATCATTAAAGATAAAAGGTACATCCTTAGCAAGTAAATTGCATAAGGGTCTAGAAACTTTGCTAAAATCTTTAATGAAACGTCTATAGAAACCAGCATGCCCAAGGAAAGATCTTACTTCTCTGACTGTTTTGGGTGGAGGAAGATTAGAAATGAGATCCACCTTGGCTTTGTCAACCTCAATACCTTTGCTTGAAATGATGTGACCAAGAACAATACCTTGTTTTACCATAAAATGGCACTTCTCCCAATTTAAGACTAAGCTCTTCTCGGTACATCTCTGCAGAACTAGTGTTAGATGATGTAAACATTGATCAAACGAGTCACCAAAGACAGAAAAATCATCCATAAAGACTTCAAGGAATCGTTCAACCATATCAGAAAAAATGCTCAACATGCATCGTTGAAACGTAGCAGGTGCATTACATAATCCAAATGGCATTCTCCTATATGCAAAAGTGCCAAAAGGGCAAGTGAAAGTAGTTTTCTCCTGATCTTTTGGTGCTATGGGAATCTGATTATATCCTGAGTAGCCATCTAGAAAGCAATAAAATTCGTGGCCTGCTAATCTATCAAGCATTTGATCGATAAATGGTAAAGGAAAATGGTCTTTACGTGTGACAGAATTCAACTTTCTATAATCAATGCATACACGCCATCCTGTAGTTACTCTAGTTGGTATCAATTCATTATCAGCATTGGTAACTACTTTGACTCCTGACTTTTTGGGGATGACTTGTACAGGACTGACCCATGAACTATCAGAAATTGGGTAAATGATACCTGCATCTAATAGCTTAAGGACTTCAGTTCTAACAAATTCTTTCATGTTAGGATTTAACCGACGTTGCATCTCCCTAGTAGTTTTAGCATTTTCATCAAGGTGAATGTAATGCATGCAGTCTACTGGATTTATACCTTTTATGTCTGCTATGGTCCATCCTAATGCTCCTTTGTGCTCTTTTAAAACATCCAACAACTTACCTTTTTGTTCGTCATTTAGGGATGATGAGATGATTACCGGCAGAGTACTTTCTTCTCCCAAAAATGCATATTCCAGAGTGTTGGGCAATTGTTTGAGCTCGAGTTTCGGTGGTGATTCTGATGATGGGATGAGTTTCTTCTCTAATGGTGCTAGTTGTTCTACTCTTGACTTCCATTTATTAGTGTCCATGGATGGTGCTGAGTCAAGTAGGGCGTTGACCTCTTCGACCGATCTGTCAATATCAAAATCCAAACCAAAGTGAGTTAAACATGTTTGTAAAGGATCATCACTAAGGTTTGAAAGAAAAGTATTATCAACTATTGTTTCTATTAAATCCACATCAACAATTCCATCATCTGCACTGTGAGGTTGTTTGGCAATGTTGAAGATGTTTAGCTCCATAGTCATGTTGCCGAAGGACAATTGCATATTTCCGGTCCTACATTGAATATGAGCATCTGCAGTTGCCAAGAAAGGTCGGCCTAGAATAATGGGGATGTGCTTCCTTGAGTCATGTATTGGTTGAGTGTCAATTACAATGAAATCAACAGGAAAATAAAACTTGTCTACCTGGATAAGCACGTCCTCCACAATACCACGAGGTATTTTTGTGGACCGATCTGCAAGTTGTAACACCACTGGAGTTGGGTGTAATTCTCCCAGTCCAAGTTTCAAAAATACTGAGTAAGGCAATAGATTTACACTAGCTCCTAAATCCAACAAAGCATTCTCAATTGTGTGGTTCCCTATACTACATGAGATAGTGGGGGAGCCTGGGTCTTTGCATTTTAAAGGAATTTTATGTTGGAGTATAGAACTAACGTTTTCTGTTAAAAATGCCTTCTTTTGAACATGCATGTTTCTCTTTTTAGTACAAAGGTCTTTAAGAAACTTGGCATAAGATGGAACTTGTTTAATAGCATCAAGTAAAGGGATGTTAACACTTACCTGTTTGAAGATTTCGAGAATCTCACCTGTGGATTTTCCCTTCTTTCCTTTCACTAACCTCTGAGGAAATGGAGCTTTGGGAACGTATTCTCGTGGGTTGGTTTCTTCTTTTTCCTCCGGTGGTGAGTCCTCAACATTCACAGGTACAATTTGATTTTCTTTTGTCACCGGCATCTCCACTTTGTTGTCGACTTCTTTTCCTTTTCGCAAGGTCATGACGGCTTTGACTTCTCCATGTTGCTGTGGTGAACTGGTACTTGCTTCATGCACTCCTTTAGGGTTAGGCACTGGTTGACTTGGAAACTTACCTTTCTCAACGGTCATTGCCAAGGTCTGAACTGAAGAAGCAAGTTGTCCCACCATCTTCTCGAGGCTTGAAACTGATTGGGCTTGTGAATTGAAGCCTGCTCTCAACTCATTTCGTAGTCCATCAATGGTGCGATTCTGTTGCTCAATCGTGGAGTGAGTAACATTCTTGAAATTTTGGAATGCATCCTCCCATGGTCTGGGTTGAGAGTAGTTCTGGTTCTGATTGTATGGTCTGAATGGGGGCTGAGAGGCTTGAGGAACTTGAGGAATTTGTTGCATTGGTGGAGCTGGAGCTGCTGGTCCATTCTGTTGGAATCCTTGAGACCATGAAAAATTGGGGTGGTCTCTCCATCCAGGGTTATATGTGTTGGAGTATGGGTTGTAATTAGATGGCTTTCTCATTACACCTATGGCATTGGCTTGATCTGGATATGAGTCAGGGTCATGTGATTCTGTTGATTTAGCAGTCGATAACGATGCTATTTGTCGAGCAAGACCTTCAACCATCTCCTTGACTTCTTTGATTCCCGAAGTTGACTCGCCAATGTGAACCTCATTCACTCCTTTAATCCTTCTAGTATTCCTGAGTGATCGACTCCGTTGTTGGGAATTGTCCGCTTGTCGCTGGAAAAACTCCCAAATTTCTGATGCACTTTTTGACATTAGCTCTCCTCCACTTGTTGCCATTAGCCATTCTTGCACATTCGGCAATAATCCCTCCAAAAAGTATTGGCATTGGTGCCATTTCTCGTACCCATGATGTGGACACTTCAAGAGTAGCCCATTGAATCGCTCCCAAGTTTCGAAAAACTGCTCGTCCTCTCTTTGTGTGAACTCTGAAATTTCCCTGCGAATAGCATTGGTTTTATGCACTGGGAAATATTTATTCAAAAATTTAGTTACCATTTGTTCCCATGATGAAATGCTATTGGCAGGCAATGTATTAAGCCATGAACGAGCTCTATCCTTTAAAGAAAATGGGAATAATCTGAGTTTAACATCATCGTCTGAAAAATTTTCATATTTAAAAGTTTGACAAATGGCATGAAAATCATTCAGATGATTATATGGGTCCTCATTTTCTAGGCCATAGAATGTGGGGAGACAATTTAGCACACTAGGTTTTAATTCAAAACTCCTAGCAGCTACATTTGGGTATCTAATACATGATGTGCTCAAATTAGCTAAGGGACTAAAATAGTCCTTAAATGGCCTCTCCTGTGGTGCTTGTAAATCCATTCCAAATTTATTTTTAATGTGCTTTTGTGTGCGAAGTGTTTTTTCTAGTTCAAGGTCTATAGGTTCAAGATTAGGTAATAATGACCTACGACCATGCATGCAAAATAAATAAAATAAAAATAAAGATGTGAACAAAAACAAATAAAAATAAAGAAGAGGGAGAAATTACGATACTAACCTTATTGCGCTATTACAACCTTTCTATAAAAATACACAAAAATAAATACGTGAAATAAATTAACTAAAAATTAAATTAATAAAATAAACAAAAATTACAAAGAAAAAAATAAATTGAAAATTAAATTACAGAATTTTAAAGAAGAGAAAAAGAAAAGAAATATTAACCTTTAAATGTAGATTTACTTTTTTTTTTAATAATAAAAAAAAATACAAGAAAACAAATAAAAGAAATTATTCACAAAAATTAATTCTATGAATTAAAATTACTTACCTCCCCGGCAACGGCGCCAAAAACTTGTTGTGCAAATTTTAATGTACTCGCAAGCGCACGAATCTATTGTAGTGTAGATCAATGGTGACGAGTGTCGATCCCACGAGGAGGTGGATTTTAATTGTGTGTAGAATTAATTCTGTAAATGGGTGATTGGATTTGTGGTGAAAATGATTTGGAAAAACTTAAATTAAAATGGCGAGAATAAATTGAAAAATTGGAATTGCAATGGCGAGAATAAATTGAAGAGAAATGTATTGAAATGACGTACTTGGGTATCTGGATCCGTATCAACATGCATCATGGGCTAAATAATCCGTATTAATGCCAATTAAATCATGAGGGGGGAATCCACACCTCATGAACCACGCTCTAATCAATATGGTGCTAAGGGCTTATCGTGCCAAATAATAATAACCTTATACTAGAGAGCCGGTGTAACCAAGGCGGTATCTAGACAAGATCAGTATTATTTGTCGACGATAAGTCAAATCATCCACAAAAACTAGAGGGGAAAAGAAAATAAATTTACCAAATAAAGCCCATGACACATGTTGAGACTTCACCTTCAACCCAAGCTTGAAAAGAAATTAGCTACTCATAATTGAACTAGGGGCAAAATGGGAATTTATTAAAATACAAAGAAAATACAAGATGGAGAAGGAATTACAGAAAATGGATCCCAAAAATGGATTCAGAGCTATAAAATTAGGGGGGGGAGGCCCCCTTTTTATAGATACATGGAGTAAATCATGGCCATCGGATTAAAAACAGTTTGGACGCTTAGGATTGCGCCACGTCATCAGTCAACAGTCCACGGTTTGACCACGTGGATGAACAGTAACACGGTTTGACCCGGATGAACAGTAACGCAGTTTGGTTGACAATAATCCTGTGTGATGCATGCACCGTACGCGAGATTTTTCGTCCACTGATATGCTGCCACGTCACCATCAACAGTACATAAGAATTTTAGTCCAACAGGATCGTGACACCTCATCAGTCAATGCCACATCATCGGTCAATGCCACGTCATCGATCCGTCTATGTGAACAGTGTCGTGAACAGTAACGTAGACAGTACCGTATACGTGAATAGTACCGTACATGTGAATAGTGCCATTTTTCCTTTTATGCTCCTCCTAAGGTTTTCGACCGTCCTGAGTTCAAAAGTGATGTCCGTTTTGCCGTCTGATCTCTCCTTTATTGTGAAATGACTATAATGCCCCTAAAATACATAAAATACTTAATTAAAATAACACACACGTAATTACATCACAAGAAGGTTAAATACATAAAAGTAAGGGTTGTTAGTAAGACTTGAAATGTAAAATGACGGTTTTCTCCTTTATAAATATGCATTTTCTAACACTCAACAACAAGGACTTGTTAAGCTTACACACATAATCAGGATATAAAGGATTAGAGAAACCAGGAGGTTGTTCCATAAAAATAGTTTCTTTTAAAAAACCATGTAAAAAAGCATTTTTAACATCAAGTTGTCTCATGGTCCAATTTAATGTTACAGCAAGAGAAAAAATTAACCGAATTGTGGTAGGTTTAATCACAGGACTAAAGGTTTCTTCGAAATCCAAACCTGGAATTTGTGTGTATCCTTGTGCTACAAGACGCGCCTTGTATTTGTCTATGGACCCATCTTCCTTAAACTTAGTTCGATACACCCATTTTGATCCCACTATGTTTGTATTCACTGGCCTTGGTACCAAACTCCATGTATTATTCTGATGGAGAGCATCAAGCTCTTCTAACATAGCTGTGCGCCAATGAGGTTGTCGAATGGCGGTTTTGAAGTGTTTTGGCTCTATTGTTGTAGTAAGAGCCATTTTATCAACCAACTCAGGGTGATGACGCAACTTGTGTCTAGTTATCATTTGATGAGTGTTGCTTGTTTCCGGCTCTTTTGGAATACGAAGATCTACAAATATATCAATGCCTTTAGTTGACTGAGGAGTATTAGTTTCTAACTCCAAATGAGTGCTGCCAGTTCCTATATTGTTCTCTGAATCTTGCTCAGTTGAAGTGATATCAAATTCTTCAAATGATGCTGAGCTAGGGCTTAAGCTGGCTTGATTATCTGTAGAGGCTGAATCGGTGTGGATGACTATATCATGAATTTCACGTGGGACTTGTTGGCTTGTGTCCAAGTCATGCATGTTTGAGTTCATTGTGTTTTGAAGACCTATAGAGTTTGGATTTGCATGAGCAACTTGTTGTTGGTTTACGTGAAACTCATGCTGGGCTTGCTGAAATGGGGAGCTATTTTCATCTAAACTAAGTATATCATGGCAACGATGTGTATGATATGGCTTGTTTGTTGCTTTCTCCTTTTTAGTCCAGCTCTCAACATCAGGAAATGTAACAATTTCTTGGCTGACCTGTATAGGTAAACTTGGCAGACTATTAGTTTTAAAGGGAAACAAATTCTCATAAAAAATTACATGACGTGAGATATACACCTTGTTTGTTGGTGGATACAAACATCGATACCCCTTATGTGAAGGGCTGTATCCAATAAACACACAAGGGTATGTTTTTGGTGAGAATTTATTTTTCCTATAAATACGTAGATATGGAAAACATCGGCACCCAAAACTTCTAAGCCCTCTGTAATCAAAATTTATACCAAAAAGTTTGTAAAAGGGAGTCTTCATATTTAAAGTGGACGAAGGTAGCTTATTAATAACATAAACAGCAGTAGAAAAAGCATCAACCCAATATTGTAATGGCATATTTGCATGAAAGAGCATTGTCAAACCTGTTTCTACAATATGTCGGTGTTTCCTTTCGGCAACACCGTTTTGTTCAGGAGTTGCAGGACATGACAATTGATGCTGTATTCCACATTGACTGAGATGACTTTGAAATTCATTTGATATGAATTCACCTCCTCCATCACTTTGAAATATTTTTATCCTCTTATCGAATCGATTTTCAACCTGTTTCTGAAACTTGATAAAAACATCAAATAAATCTGATTTATTTTTCAAAGGGTATAGCCATGTATAACGTGTGCAGTCATCAACAAAGACAGCATAATATCTAAAATTTTGAACAGAAGAAATAGGAGCAGGACCCCACAAGTCGCAATGAATTTTATGCAAAGGAACGCTGGAAATTTTATTGGAAAAATTAAAAGGAAGTTTGCAGTTCTTTCCCATTTGACAACTGGAACATACATAATCTTTCGTAATCCAATTTGAAACATCAATAAGTTTGTTTTTATTCAAAAACTTAATGGACTTGATTTGGGGGTGTCCCATTCTTTGATGCCATATGTTGTAAGGTGCTTTCCTGCCTTCAGATAAGTATAGGGCTGCATGATGTCCTTCATCTAAAGCATAAAGCCCTTTTGTCTTAGTTCCCTTTGCCAAGATGTTTCCCTGATAATCCTTAACAACAAACTTGTTAGATGAAAACTCAATAATGCATGAATTATCATGTGTGAGCTGCCCTACCGAAAGTAAATTCTTTTTCAAGCCTGGAACCACAAGCACATTTTTTAAATATAGTTTACTAATGCCAGTGTCTATGGAGGTGTTTCCTATATGTGAAATATTAAGACAATCGCCATTTCCAACAACAATGGCATCATTCCCTTCATAAGGTTTAAGTTCAGAAATTTTACCTGGATCATTGACCATATGGGTAGTTGCTCCTGAGTCAGCATATAATTTGGCATCATTTGCATCCAGGTTCATTGCAGCTAAGGCTTGTGGAATTTCCTCAGTAAGATGTGAGTAGTCATACCTACGTCGACATTCAATGGCTGTATGTTTCGGTAAATGACAAATTTGACATATGACAGTTTCTTCATTGACTTCCTCAGCTTGTTGTTTGGATTGATTCTGAATTTTCTGCCAAGGCTGTCCAGAATTATTTTGCCGAGGTTGCTGCCACTGTTGTCCCGAATTTCCTTGCCATGATTGTTGCCCTTGTTGACTTGGATTATTGTTTGATTTTTGCCATGACTGACTTGCATTATTATTCCAACTTTTTCCACCATTGTAGTTGATTTTTTGACCACTTGAATCAGCCAAATTTTGTCCTCCTGCTGCTGTAAAACCACGACCTTTTGAGTTAAAGAAACCTCCATTTCCACGACCTTTTCCCTTGCCTCGTTGGCTAAAAAAGGCTTGAGCCAGATTGATTGTATTCTTCTTTTCTTCTTCAAAATTAATAAGAGTTTGTTCATGATTTTCGAGGGCCATGACAAACTGCTTAAATGAGGGATAAGGTGGTTTTGAAAGTTGAGCAAGTTTGAAGTCTTGATACCTGTAGCCAAGACCTCTTGCAAGACCAAAGACTTTATCTAAGTCATTCACTGGTTTATTTATTGCAGCCAAACAATCACAAATATGCTTGTATTTGCGCACATACTCTTCAACTGATAGAGATCCCTTTTTTAATGTTGCCAATCTGTCCATGAGATGTACCTCTTTTTCCTTAGTCATCGGAAGTAATTGATCCTCCAAAGATGACCAAATTTGTTGAGCATTTTCTACTCCAACGATTCCACTCATCACTTCTTCTGTCATCAGGCTTAACAACCAAGATGTTAACAGCCCATCATTGTTGATCCACATGGTGAAATCTTCGTTGCCAGCCTTTTCCCCATCAGACAATAATATTTCTTTTGCGGGTCTCTCAGCATCTGTAATATGGTGCAGAATGCCAAGGCTTCTGACCAAAGGGAGAACCTGTGAGCGCCACAACAAGAAGTTCGTGTTGTCTAGTTTAATGGACACAAGACTTGAGCATTGATGAAAAGACTGAATATTTAGACTTGGCTCTTTGATAAAGGATGAAGAGGTTATATTGCTAGTACTCATGGCTGGCTCTGATACCATGAAAGAAATTCTATGAAGAGTATAATTCTTGTTCTGTAATTTTAATGAAATTTACAGAGTTATTTATACAAAATAAAGACAAAGTAGCCGTTGAAAGGCTTAATAATATTAAAGGAAAAATAAGTAACTTCCTAAACTATTGCACAATATCTTTATAAAATAGGAATGAAATATTCCTACATGATATTGGCATTCAAGTGTAAAAATCGTGCTAGAGATATTCCTTGACAAATAGCTTTGACGTGAGCAAGCTGTGTGGAGTGATAAACCCTTTGTTGACTTGACCGTTGATGACTTTCCTTTTGGTAATCTTGGTCAGCTTGCTTAACAGCTTCAAAAGGTCCCCTTTGAAATAGATTTCTTTATTTTACCATTGGAAGGTTGTGATGTGGTGCTAGGAACACAATGGTTGAGGACATTAGTGCCAATTCAAAGGGATTTTGAGAGTTGCTTATGAAGGTTTCTAAGGGAAATAAAGAAATTACATTGTGTGGCATTAATAATACAAGCCGCAAGGTTGTTACTTCTTCGCCTGTGACTCAAACAAAATCTCAACATGGTGTGGTTCTACAACTTATGAGCAATAATGGTACCAATGTGCAAACTGACTAAACTCCCATTCAAATTCAACAGCTTCTTAAGAGATATCTTCATGTGATCATTGAACCAGTAGGACTACCTCCGTAAAGAAGCCATGATCACCGAATTCCTTTACTTCCATATCATAAACTCACAGCCCTCCCACCTTATCATTATCCCCACTTTCAAAAAAATGAAATTGAAAGATTGGTCAAAGAAATGTTAACTGCAGGAATTATTCGCCCCAACACAAGCCCATATTTTTCCCCAATATTACTTGTCAAAAAACATGATGGATCATGTAGAATGTGTGTAGACTATCGAGCATTAAATAAAATTAAAATCAAAGACAAATTTCCCATACCTGTGATTGATGAATTGTTAGATGAATTGGTGGGTGCGCAATATTTTTCCAAACTAGATATGAGGTCAGGCTATCACCAAGTTCGCATCCCAATGAGATTGAAAAAAAAACATTTCGAAAACATCGAGGCCATTACGAGTTTCTTGTAATGCCTTTTAGGCTTACTAATGTCCCTTCAACATTTCAGGCACTCATCAATAAGGTATTTCAAAACTATTTATGAAAATTTGTATTGATCTTTTTTAATAATATACTTATTTATTACAAAAATTGGGATACTTACTTGGAATATTTGAGCGTGGTTTTTGATATCTTACAAGCCCATAAGCTTAAAGTGAAGATGGTGAAATGTCAATTTGGAAAGCAGGAGGTACAGTACTTGGGACATCTAATCTCTAGTCATAGAGTGGCTGTCGACCCCACAAAAATAAAAGCCATGCTCTCATAGCCTAAACAAAAAAATATTAAGGCTATGTGTGGGTTTCTAGGACTTACGGGTTATTACCGAAAGTTCAAAGAAGATTATAGAAGATTGTAGCTCCTCTTACCAAGATGTTGAAAAAAAAACTCCTTTGAATGGAACAAGGCAGTAGATAAGGCATTTAAAAGGCTTAAGTTGGCAATGATTAAAGCACCGATAGTATCTTTACCTGACTTCTCAAAAATATTTATTGTTGAATGTGATGCTTCTGGAGTTGGTGTAGGTGCAGTGTTGTTCCAGGACAAACCAATAACTTTTTTTAGTCAAGTACTTCAAGGAAAAAATCTTCTCCTTTCAACATATGAGAAAGAAATCATTGCATTGGTCTTAGTTGTCTAGAAATGGAGACCATACTTGTTAAAAAGAAAATTTATTGTGTAGACTGATCATCACAGCTTGATGCATCTGTGGACACAAAAAGTTAGTATGACGGCTCAGCAGCGTTGGTTATATAAATTGATGGGCTATAATTTTCAAGTGGCATATAAAAGGGGAGGTGAGAACATAGTGGCTTATGAACTATCTTGTAGGCATGAGGTTGAATATAGTGAAGGCTCATTGTTTGCTCTAACTCAATTGCTGCCGCATTGGTTAAATTCAAGGAGGAAGTAGTTACAAATTCTTCTCTTCAGGCACTACAAGTCCGAATTCACACAAGATGAGGCAATTGGAACGTGGAAGATTGTTGATGGAATCATCTTATTTAAAGGACACTGCAGGTCCGAACTTATGACATGGAGTTTTATGCAGTGGTCCAAGCATTAAAACATTGGCATCATTATTTGATTCATAGAGACTTTATTTTATACACTAACCATATTGTGGTGAAACATCTCAACAGTCAAGACAAGCTTTCTCACTAACATGTCATATGGATAGCATTCCTCCAGTAGTATACTTTTATAGAAAAGCATACTTCTGGTGAATCCAACAGGGTAGCAAATGCATGTAGTCGACGATTTTTTTTTTGTTTAAACAAATGCATAATCAAGTCTTGGGATTTCACATATTGCGAGAGTCATATGCTACTGACCTCTTCTTGGCTTCTATATTAGATGACCTTACTGCAAGGTTCCACTTATACTATAAAAGCAAAAGTAACAAGGTAGAACACTTGAATGTACAACTTCAGAAAATTCGTACAGCTACACAAGAGTCTCTGAAGAAGACAACTGAAGGTTATAAATTGAGGCCGATAAAAGGCGTAGAGCTTTAAAATTCTGGGGGTGAAAGATCTTGTTTGGGCTATCCTAACCAAAGAAAAGTTCTCATTTGGATAGTATAACAAGCTTTCTGCTACGAAAATTGGACTTTTAGAAGTTATAGATGTTGAGTGTTAGAAAATACATATTTATAAAGGAGAAAACCGTCATTTTACATTTCAAGTCTTATTAACAACCCTTACTTTTATGTATTTAACCTTCTTGTGATTTAATTACATGTGTTTTATTTTAATTAAGTATTTTATGTATTTTAGGGGCATTATAGTCATTTCACAATAAAGGAGAGATCAGATGGCAAAACGGACATCACTTTTGAACTCAGGACGGTCGAAAACCTTAGGAGGGGCATAAAAGGAAAAATGGCACTATTCACATGTACGGTACTATTCACGTATACGGTACTGTATATGTTACTGTTCACGGCACTGTTCACATAGACGGATCGATGACGTGGCATTGACCGATGATGTGGCATTGACTGATGAGGTGTCACGATCCTGTTGGACTAAAATTCTTATGTACTGTTGATGGTGACGTGGCAGCATATCAGTGGACGAAAAATCTCGCGTATGGTGCATGCATCACACAGGATTATTTTCAACCAAACCGCGTTACTGTTCATCCGGGTCAAACCATGTTACTGTTCATCCGCGTGGTCAAACCGTGGACTGTTGACTGATGACGTGGCGCAATCCTGAGCGTCCAAATTGTTTTTAATCCGATGGCCATGATTTACTCCATGTATCTATAAAAAGGGGGCCTCCCCCCCCTAATTTGATATCTCTGAATCCATTTTTGGGATCTATTTTCTGTAATTCCCTCTCCATCTTATATTTTCTTTGTATTTTAATAAATTCCCATCTTGCCCCTAGTTCAATTATGAGTAACTAATTTCCTTTCAAGCTTGGGTTGAAGGTGAAGTCTCAACATGTGTCATGGGCTTTATTTGGTAAATTTATTTTCTTTTCCCCTCTAGTTTTTGTGGATGATTTGACTTATCGTCGACAAATAATACTGATCTTGTCTAGATACCGTCTTGGTTACACCGGCTCTCTAGTATAAGGTTATTATTATTTGGCACGATAAGCCCTTAGCACCATATTGATTAGAGTGTGGTTCATGAGGTGTGGATTCCCCCCTCATGATTTAATTGGCATTAATAAGGAATATTTAGCCCATGATGCATGTTGATACGGATCCAGATACCCAAGTACGTCATTTCAATAGAATTCTCTTCAATTTATTCTCGCTATTTCAATTCCAATTTTAGAATTTATTCTCGCCATTTTAATTTAAGTTTTAGTATATTCCAAATCATTTCCACCACAAATCCAATCACCCATTTACAGAATTAATTCTACACACAATTAAAATCCACCTCCTCGTGGGATCGACACTCGTCACCATTGATCTACACTACAATAGATTCGTGCGCTTGCGAGTTCATTAAAATTTGCACAACAAGTTTTTGGCGCCGTTGCCGGGGAGGTAAGTAGTTTTAATTCATAGAATTAATTTTTGTGAATAATTTCTTTTATTTTTTTTATTATTATTAAAAAAAAGAAAAAAAAAGTGAATCCGCATTTAGAGGTTAGTATTTCTTTTCTTTTTCTCTTCTTTAAAATTCTGTAATTTAATTTTCAATTTATTTTTTTCTTTGTAATTTTTGTTTATTTTATTAATTTAATTTTTAGTTAATTTATTTCACGTATTTGTTTTTGTGTATTTTTATAGAAAGGTTGTAATAGCGCAATAAGGTTAGTATCGTAATTTCTCCCTCTTCTTTATTTTTATTTGTTTTGTTCCCATCTTTATTTTTATTTTATTTGTTTTGCATGCATGGTCGTAGGTCATTATTACCTAATCTTGAACCTGTAGACTTTGAATTAGAAAAAACACTTCGCACACAAAAGCACATTAAAAATAAAGTTGGAATGGATTTACAAGCACCACAGGAGAGGCCATTTAAGGACTATTTTAGTCCCTTAGCTAATTTGAGCACATCATGCATAAGATACCCAAATGTAGCTGCTAGGAGTTTTGAATTAAAACCTAGTGTGCTAAATTGTCTCCTCACATTCTATGGCTTAGAAAATGAGGACCCATATAATCATCTGAATGATTTTCATGCAATTTGTCAAACTTTTAAATATGAAAATTTTTCAGACGATGATGTTAAACTCATATTATTCCCATTTTCTTTAAAGGATAGAGCTCGTTCATGGCTTAATACATTGCCTGCCAATAGCATTTCATCATGGGAACAAATGGTAATGAAATTTTTGAATAAATATTTCCCAGTGCATAAAACCAATGCTATTCGCAGGGAAATTTCAGAGTTTACACAAAGAGAGGACGAGCAGTTTTTCGAAACTTGGGAGCGATTCAATGGGCTACTCTTGAAGTGTCCACATCATGGGTACGAAAAATGGCACCAATGCCAATACTTTTTGGAGGGATTATTGCCGAATGTGCAAGAATGGCTAATGGCAACAAGTGGAGGAGAGCTAATGTCAAAAAGCGCAACAGAGATTTGGGAATTCTTCCAGCGACAAGCGGACAATTCCCAACAACGGAGTCGATCACTCAGGAATACTAGAAGGATTAAAGGAGTGAATGAGGTTCACATTGGCGAGTCAACTTCGGGAATCAAAGAAGTCAAGGAGATGGTTGAAGGTCTTGCTCGACAAATAGCATCGTTATCGACTGCTAAATCAACAGAATCACATGACCCTGACTCATATCCAGATCAAGCCCATGCCATAGGTGTAATGAGAAAGCCATCTAATTACAACCCATACTCCAACACATATAATCCTGGATGGAGAGACCACCCCAATTTTTCATGGTCTCAAGGATTTCAACAGAATGGACCAGCAGCTCCAGCTCCACCAATGCAACCAATTCCTCAAAATCCTCAAGCCTCTCAGCCCCCATTTAGACCATTCAATCAAAACCAGAACTACTCTCAACCCAGACCATGGGAGGATGCATTCCAGAATTTCAAGAATGTTACTCACTCCACGATTGAGCAACAGAACCGCACCATTGATGGACTACGAAATGAATTGAGAGCGGGCTTTAACTCACAAGCCCAATCAGTTTCAAGCCTCGAGAAGATGGTGGGACAACTTGCTTCTTCAGTTCAGACCTTGGCAATGACTGTTGAGAAAGGAAAATTTTCAAGTCAACCAGTGCCTAATCCTAAAGGAGTACATGAAGCAAGTACCAGTTCACCACAACAGCATGGAGAGGTCAAAGCAATCATGACCTTGCGAAAAGAAAAAGAAGTCGACAATAAAGTGGAGATGCCGGTGACAAAAGAAAATCAAATTGTACCTGTAAATGCTGAGGACTCACCACCGGAGGAAAAAGAAGAAACCAACCCACGAGAATACGTTCCCAAAGCTCCATTTCCTCAGAGGTTAGTGAAAGGAAAGAATGGAAAATCCACAGGTGAGATTCTCGAAATCTTCAAACAGGTAAGTGTTAACATCCCTTTACTTGATGCTATAAAGCAAGTTCCATCTTATGCCAAGTTTCTTAAAGACCTTTGTACTAAAAAGAGAAATATGCATGTTCAAAAGAAGGCATTTTTAACAGAAAACGTTAGTTCTATACTCCAACATAAAATTCCTTTAAAATGCAAAGACCCAGGCTCCCCCACTATCTCATGTAGTATAGGGAACCACACAATTGAGAATGCTTTGTTGGATTTAGGAGCTAGTGTAAATTTGTTGCCTTACTCTGTATTCGTGAAACTTGGACTGGGAGAATTACACCCAACTCCAGTGGTGTTACAACTTGCAGATCGGTCCACAAAAATACCTCGTGGTATTGTGGAGGACGTGCTTATCCAGGTAGACAAGTTTTATTTTCCTGTTGATTTCATTGTAATTGACACTCAACCAATACAGGACTCAAGGAAGCACATCCCCATTATTCTAGGCCGACCTTTCTTGGCAACTGCAGATGCTCATATTCAATGTAGGACCGGAAATATGCAATTGTCCTTCGGCAACATGACTATGGAGCTAAACATCTTCAACATTGCCAAACAACCTCACAGTGCAGATGATGGAATTGTTGATGTGGATTTAATAGAAACAATAGTTGATAATACTTTTCTTTCAAACCTTAGTGATGATCCTTTACAAACATGTTTAACTCACTTTGGTTTGGATTTTGATATTGACAGATCGGTCGAAGAGGTCAACGCCCTACTTGACTCAGCACCATCCATGGACACTAATAAATGGAAGTCAAGAGTTGAACAACTAGCACCATCAGAGAAGAAACTCATTCCATCATCAGAATCACCACCGAAACTCAAGCTCAAACCATTACCCAACACTCTAGAATATGCATTTTTGGGAGAAGAAAGTACTCTGCCGGTAATCATCTCATCATCCCTAAATGACGAACAAAAAGGTAAGTTGTTGGATGTTTTAAAAGAGCACAAAGGGGCATTAGGATGGACCATAGCAGACATAAAAGGTATAAACCCAGTAGACTGCATGCATTACATTCACCTTGATGAAAATGCTAAAACTACTAGGGAGATGCAACGTCGGTTAAATCCTAACATGAAAGAAGTTGTTAGAACTGAAGTCCTTAAGCTATTAGATGCAGGTATCATTTACCCAATTTCTGATAGTTCATGGGTCAGTCCTGTACAAGTCGTCCCCAAAAAGTCAGGAGTCACAGTAGTTACCAATGCTGATAATGAATTGATACCAACTAGAGTAACTACAGGATGGCGTGTATGCATTGATTATAGAAAGTTGAATTCTGTCACACGTAAAGACCATTTTCCTTTACCATTTATCGATCAAATGCTTGATAGATTAGCAGGCCACGAATTTTATTGCTTTCTAGATGGCTACTCAGGATATAATCAGATTCCCATAGCACCAAAAGATCAGGAGAAAACTACTTTCACTTGCCCTTTTGGCACTTTTGCATATAGGAGAATGCCATTTGGATTATGTAATGCACCTGCTACATTCCAACGATGTATGTTGAGCATTTTCTGATATGGTTGAACGATTCTTTGAAGTCTTTATGGATGATTTTTCTGTCTTTGGTGACTCGTTTGATCAATGTTTACATCATCTAACGCTAGTTCTGCAGAGATGTACCGAGAAGAACTTAGTCTTGAATTGGGAGAAGTGCCATTTTATGGTAAAACAAGGTATTGTTCTCAGTCACATCATTTCGAGCAAAGGTATTGAGGTTGACAAAGCCAAGGTGGATCTCATTTCTAATCTTCCTCCACCTAAAACAGTCAGAGAAGTAAGATCTTTCCTTGGGCATGCTGGTTTCTATAGACGTTTCATTAAAGATTTTAGCAAAGTTTCTAGACCCTTATGCAATCTACTTGCTAAGGATGTATCTTTTATCTTTAATGATTCATGTCTAATGGCGTTTGAAAAATTAAAGCAGTTGTTGACATCATCACCCATCATTCAGGCCCCAAACTGGAGCTTACCATTTGAGCTCATGTGTGATGCATCTGATTATGCAGTAGGAGCAGTATTAGGACAAAGAGTTGATCGAATTCCCCACGTTATTTACTATGCTAGTATGACATTGAATGATGCACAGTTGAATTATTCAACTACTGAAAAAGAAATGCTAGCAGTAGTGTTTGCATTAGAGAAATTTCGATCTTATCTCATTGGTTGTAAAATAATTATATTCACAGATCATGCTGCTCTTAAATATCTTCTCACAAAGAAAGATGCAAAAGCTAGACTAATTCGTTGGGTGTTACTTTTGCAGGAATTCGACTTGGAATTCAAGGATAAGAAAGGCACAGAAAATGTTGTGGCGGACCACCTCTCTCGTCTCCATTTTGACACAATTACAGAGCCATTAATATTAAATGAGTCATTTCCAGATGAACAATTAATGAATGTGGAAGTATTACCTTGGTATGCTGATATAGTTAATTATCTTGTTACAGGTAACCTTCCAGAGCATTGGATCAAGCAAGACAAGGCTAAATTCTTTGCGGAAATAAAGAATTTCTTTTGGGATGACCCATATTTGTTCAAGTATTGTGCAGACCAAATTGTTAGACGATGTGTCCCTGAAAATGAAATTCAGAATATTCTTTCATTCTGCCATGCACAAGCTTGTGGAGGCCACTTCAGTGCTAAGAAAACCGCGACTAGAGTTTTACAATGTGGTTTTTATTGGCCAACTATATTTCGAGATGCTTACACTTTCTGTTCTTCATGTGATAGGTGTCAACGAATGGGGAGCATTACACAAAGGAACATGATGCCACTAAATCCAATTTTAGTGGTTGAGATTTTTGACGTATGGGGTATCGACTTCATGGGACCCTTTCCTCCGTCTTTTGGTCATCAATACATATTGGTTGCTGTTGACTACGTATCGAAATGGGTGGAAGTAATTCCATGCAAAACCAATGATCACAAAGTGGTGATAGGATTTTTGAAAAGCAACATTGTTTCACGCTTTGGATTCCCTCGAGCGATAATCAGTGATGGTGGTGCCCACTTTTGTAACAAAGCATTCAAGGCTCTTTTGACAAAGTATTCAATCACACACAAAGTGGCGACCCCGTATCATCCGCAAACTAGTGGCCAAGTTGAGATCTCCAATCGAGAAATAAAGCACATATTAGAAAAGACGGTGAGGTCAGACAGGAAAGATTGGTCATTACGACTTGATGATGCATTATGGGCATATAGAACGGCTTTCAAGACCCCGATTGGGATGTCACCCTACAGGCTAGTGTATGGAAAAGCTTGCCACCTACCTGTGGAACTCGAGCATCGTGCATATTGGGCCATCAAGAAATTCAACTTTGACATGCAGCAAGCCAGCTCAGAAAGAAGATTACAGCTGGCAGAACTTGAAGAAATTTGCAATGATGCATACGAAAATGCCAAGATTTACAAGCAACGAATGAAAGTCTTCCATGATAAGCAAATTATGAGAAAATCGTTCACTCCAGGTCAGAAAGTGCTTTTATTCAATTCTCGCTTGCACCTATTCCCAGGTAAGTTACGCTCTCGTTGGTCTGGCCCATTTATTGTACATACTGTTTTTCCATATGGGGCAATTGAAATTAAGGACCCAAAGAACGGTGTCACGTGTAAAGTTAATGGTCAAAGATTAAAGCCATATCTAGAGTACCAACCACATGGAGAAAACATCGAAATAAATTTGAGTGACCCACTAAATTTGAATTGATTTTTTTTTTCTTTTCGTTGATTTGATTTTTCTTTATTTCTTTTTATTATTATTCTTTTGCTAATTGAAATTGTTTTTGCATAAGTGTGTTTATTTTACCATTAAGTTTTCTCTTATCATTTTTAATCATGAGTCTCATACTTAGACCGTTCCTCCTGAACATTCTTAAACCACTTCAACGTGTCAAAACTCATCTCAAAAGGCAGATTCTATTTTGTAAAACACAACGCATTTGGGCTCTACAACCACCAGAGTTAGTAGCCTATGTTGAGGGTTTAGAACGCCAACTCAGAGACATTGAGAGAAGTGTTTACGACATCCAGTTGGAGCTTGAGGTAAATTCAATAAGAGGACGATTTTAATTTTCTTTGTGTGTTTTAATTTGTTTTTCTGTTTGTGTGCTTTAGTTTGTTACCCCGGTGAAGTGGCGGATAACGGTACTCCGTGACAATCAAGTCGGTTAACTTCAGTTTCCCATAATAACTGATATTCTGAGGCGAAGGTATGGACAGAAACGAGATTCTAGCGAAGCTTCACAAGCGATTCCCTTCACTTCCTCAGAATGCCCTCCTTACGATCTATAAAGCCCGGTCTGAACGCATGCGATTGCTCATGAGGAATAACATACCTGTAGACATCCGTTGGTTAATCGAGGCTAAAGTACGATTGGCAGGTGAGTTACCTCCTAAATTTATTGCATACATGCCTGGTTGTGGTAAAGGAAATTACGTAAGAAAACGACGAGCTCGAAGAATTTCTGTTGCTTGTCATAAGTGTGCCAGAATGAGTTGCGATAAAAACCCATGTTCTTTAGGAATGGTGTCTGATAACAGGGAAGATAAGATTCAATTCATTAGGGATGGCTTGAATAAGGAGTCATTGGATGATATCCTTTTGTCTCTTGAAACGCATCCCAGTGGATATGTGCAAGGAGCGATTCTCCAGTTCTGGCCATTATTCCAAAAAGAGCATGCACGATATAGTCTCGGGAATCTGACTATAAACGACCATGTTTGCCAGTTTATAAGAAAACTGGATGGGAAGCCCATCCTCGACCCATAGAGGGCGTTCAAGCCGTTTCTGGACGTAAAATTAGAGGAAGATGTGAGCCACAGTCGCAACTACGTGTAAATATCCTTTTACTTTACTGTTATTTTATTTCATTTCACTGTTGTTTTATTGTTTGCATTATTGTCTTTAATAATTTTGTTACTGTTTGCTTTTTCCTTTTTACTGTTTCCTTTTTGACTCGCGAGCCACGTGCTTTACGCGTTATTTGACACTGACATGTTACCTTATTCACAGCTGTGATCCACTGTCACCAAGATTCTTAAATGTGATTTATCTTTTGTCAAGCACTCACAAATTGTTTTTGAGAAGTATCACAATGGCAGCTACTCCCAATAGACAATTCAAGAACATTTGTGTGCTTTCTGGATTTACCTATGGCAAACATAAAGAGTTCGTGGAGGCAGCCATAGATCTTGGTCGAAGCATAGCAGCAAGAAAATTACATTTGGTGTATGGAGGAGGTAACCGAGGGTTATCAAAAATGGTCTCAGAAGCAGCTTTTATCAGAGGAAGTCAAGTGTTAGGCATCATCCCAAGAGTCCTAAAACCATTGGGCAGTTCGTCTGACTCATCAACTGGAGAAGAGTTAGTCGTCTCAGGTATGCAAGAAAGAATAACTGAAATGCTTAATCATGCTGATGCTTTTATTTTCCTTCCAGGAGATCTTGCAACACTAGAGGCACTTATGACACTAGCATCTTGGGCCCATTTGCACATCCACCAGAAACCCATCGGTTTGTTAAATGTCAATAACTTTTATGATGGCTTTATCGCATTTCTTAACCATGCAATAAAAAACTATTTCATTCCTTCTAATGTGAAAAAACTCTTTATTTGTGCTCACACTGCTAATGAGCTACTTGATATGTTACAAGCTTATAAACCGGAGCCAGACCCCTGGACCTTTGTGTTGGAGCGACCAAATAATGATGGTAACAGTAGCCGCAGTAAGAAGTACAAATTAGATTTAACTCTTCGCTTGTAAATATTTTCTTCTGTGTTGCACCACCCAGGTGATGTCTTCTAAACTCTACTTCTTTCCTTTAAAACATTGAGGACAATGTTTCGTTCTGGTTGGGGGGAGGGAATAGTCGACAATTGTGGAATCTTGGTTAAGTTTTTACTGATTTTTTGTTGTAGAAACTAACTGTTGCTAACATTTTATGTTGAAGATGGTTGAATATGGAGTGTAGTTACTCTAGAAACGCATCTTCATCGTTTAAAAAAAAAAAAAAAACCGTTTTCTTCCTCTTTCTCCTTTATAAATATATAGTTTCAAATTTTTGAGTCAAAGATGGCTGAATATAGAGTGTAGTGCCTCTAGAAACGCATCTTCTTAGTTTAAAAAAAAAAAATTCTTTTTCTAATTAATTTTTCTACATCATTTTCACATTTCTGCATACATATTTTCCTTTCATGTTTAGAATAGGTTGGGGGGTAGAATGTTGTTTAAAAAAAAAAAAAAAATTTGTGTTATTTGTTTTAACATTGGATGACATGATTAATTTCAAATTTTAGTATTTGTATTATCTTTGGTCTTAAGTGATGTTACGCTATGTTTGCTACTTTACATGTTGATGTCGGAGACAAATATGAGTTGCTTGAAGGAATGAACATGTCATAAATAAGTGCCAAGTGAGTTGTTGAGCCTATCATTTTCTTGGAGAGTAACCCTTTTGCCCATTCTCTATACAGCTTAGCAGTTTATTATTTTATACACGATCTCTAGATTTCTTTTAAGTTAACCCTTTAAAAAAAATATGGTAAAATTAAAAAAAAGAAAAAAGAAAAAAATGTGTGTTGCTACATTGGGAGGCCCATCTAACTAGTAGATATGGATAATTATTTAGAGCCCTAAAAGACGATGGAAAGGCCATCTTTGATCCGTTTGAGCCTTTCTAGCCATCCCTTTTATTAAATATCCATAGTTACCCCTTTTGAGCCTTTAAAAAAAAAAAAAAAAAAAAAGAACAAAAACCTTTTCTTTGTCAACTTATCATCTTGACCCACTCCGATTTGGAGTATTACCCAATGTCTTTTAAGTTCCATCACCTATTTATGTTTGAGAAAATGTAAATAATTATGTTGTTCAGTGAAGTTATGCCAAATAAAAGCAAAAAGAAAAAAAAAACAAAAACAAAAGTTGTTGTTTCAAAAGAATAAAAATAACAATAATAGGTGAAATCCACCTTGCAAGTTCCAAAAAAAAAAAAAAAAATTTCTGCATTTTTCTCAAACATACACTTTGTTTTCTTTATTTCCTTTCTTTGTTAGCCATATCCCTAGCCTACGTTACGTCCTAATAAAAGTCCTTCTTGATTTTAGGGAACTATAGTTTGAAGTAGAAGCTAGTTATATGGGCTAAAAAGATGTAGTGATGCATAATAATAATAAAAAAAAAAGATAAATAAAGTGGGTTGACTAACATTTTATTTGACTTGAGATCGTATTATTTCTAAGCTGAGGGCATATTTATTTCATCTTGGTGAGAGCATGTGATATCATTTCTTTATTATTTTCTCTCTCAATTACCATTCATTGGAGTGACTATGTTTATCGGGTTTTAATTTCTTTATGAGAGTGTCACTACTTCCAGTGAGATTTTGGGGTTTGACATGTCATTCTTGAAAGTAGCTATAACAAAGTCTACTGGGCTAATTCATGTGGATGGTTGATGTGGGTGTGATGTGGGTGTGATGTTGCTTTAGACTGGAGATAATGCTTATACTTTTATTTGATTGCTATCATTAATCTGATTGAATAAACACGAGTGTTTCTAAAAAAAAAAAAAAAAAAAATCATTTTGAATTTGAATTTTGTTTTCGCTTTATTTGCTAGGGACTAGCAATAAGCTGGTTGGGGGGTGTGTTGAGTGTTAGAAAATACATATTTATAAAGGAGAAAACCATCATTTTACATTTCAAGTCTTATTAACAACCCTTACTTTTATGTATTTAACCTTCTTGTGATTTAATTACATGTGTTTTATTTTAATTAAGTATTTTATGTATTTTAGGGGCATTATAGTCATTTCACAATAAAGGAGAGATCAGATGGCAAAACGGACATCACTTTTGAACTCAGGACGGTCGAAAACCTTAGGAGGGGCATAAAAGGAAAAATGGCACTATTCACATGTACGGTACTATTCACGTATACGGTACTGTATATGTTACTGTTCACGGCACTGTTCACATAGACGGATCGATGACGTGGCATTGACCGATGATGTGGCATTGACTGATGAGGTGTCACGATCCTGTTGGACTAAAATTCTTATGTACTGTTGATGGTGACGTGGCAGCATATCAGTAGACGAAAAATCTCGCGTACGGTGCATGCATCACACAGGATTATTTTCAACCAAACCGTGTTACTGTTCATCCGGGTCAAACCGTGTTACTGTTCATCCGCGTGGTCAAACCGTGGACTGTTGACTGATGACGTGGCGCAATCCTGAGCGTCCAAACTGTTTTTAATCCGATGGCCATGATTTACTCCATGTATCTATAAAAAGGGGGCCTCCCCCCCCTAATTTGATATCTATGAATCCATTTTTGGGATCTATTTTCTGTAATTCCCTCTCCATCTTGTATTTTCTTTGTATTTTAATAAATTCTCATCTTGCCCCTAGTTCAATTATGAGTAACTAATTTCCTTTCAAGCTTGGGTTGAAGGTGAAGTCTCAACATGTGTCATGGGCTTTATTTGGTAAATTTATTTTCTTTTCCCCTCTAGTTTTTGTGGATGATTTGACTTATCGTCGACAAATAATACTGATCTTGTCTAGATACCGCCTTGGTTACACCGGCTCTCTAGTATAAGGTTATTATTATTTGGCACGATAAGCCCTTAGCACCATATTGATTACAGCGTGGTTCATGAGGTGTGGATTCCCCCCTCATGATTTAATTGGCATTAATAAGGAATATTTAGCCCATGATGCATGTTGATACGGATCCAGATACCCAAGTACGTCATTTCAATAGAATTCTCTTCAATTTATTCTCGCTATTTCAATTCCAATTTTAGAATTTATTCTCGCCATTTTAATTTAAGTTTTAGTATATTCCAAATCATTTCCACCACAAATCCAATCACCCATTTACAGAATTAATTCTACACACAATTAAAATCCACCTCCTCGTGGGATCGACACTCGTCACCATTGATCTACACTACAATAGATTCGTGCGCTTGCGAGTTCATTAAAATTTGCACAACAATAGAGAAGATAAAATCCTAATGCCTACAGACTAAAGCTTCCTAGCCATATTCGCAATACTAATGTATTCAATGTCAAGCATCTTATTCTTTACAAAGGTGATCATGATGAAGATACTGTTATTGACAATTTGAATTCGAGGGTGAATTCTCCCCATCATAGGGGGAAAGATGCAGAATATGAATCCATATTATACTAGGATTAATTTCCTTATTATCTAAAATTTAAGACTTTGTTTTCCTTTCTAGTTTAGAACTTTATTTTCCTTTTACTTTATAGTTTAGGATAATTGCTATTAATATAAATAACTCTCTCTTGTAGCCTTTGAAGGTAGATTTGAGTTCAATAATATTTTCAGTTTTCAAATCTTTATGTGAGTATTTGTGTTTAGTTAATTCTCAGCATTCTGCGGAATCGACAAGTCTTAACTTCTAAATTCACAGTATTCTTTTAAATCAATGTTAATTTTAGTTTGTTCTTTAATTTCAGTATTCTCTAGAATCAACATAATATTTTAAACATTAAACTTCTACTACATCAACTTATCTAATATAAACAATCAAATTAAGAGAGACAACCTATGGAAATAAAAAGAAAAAGAAAAAATATCAGTTTTGAACATTTTACTTAGTGAAGAAAGTATTTTATTGGCATTGTGCTTCTAGAAAGTTAAACAGCCAAATTATCCAGCCATATTAAGATCTTAAAAAAAATTCATAAACTTATTGACAAGAAAAAAATTATAAATGCTTGTAAAATCTGATCATATATAAACATCTAATAGCTATGTTAACTAGTTAAGTGAAAGTGCTACTAACTAATCTAATGTAACAAGGCAAATCAAAATGTCATTTTGAAGCAACACTTACAATGAAATTAATTTTCTTACTTTATTTACTTACCATTTGAGATATTAATCGACTATTGGAATTTTGAATTTAAGAGTAAAGATTTCAAAACTCATAATACAGAATTCATAAATCAAAACTTATATTCCAATAGGAATAAGGTGGGATAGACAAATAAATTCACAGTATTTGTTTTATTTTTACCTCTTTTTCTTTTTTCTTATTATTAGTACTATTTTTAAAAATTATATAATTCATCAAAAAAATTTAATTTAATTTAATTTAAATTAAAATGCAACTAAATTTTGTAAAGAGACTTATTGCATGCATCTACAGGAGGGAAAATGAACTATGGCATGATTATAGAATATGAAGACAACACAACTTTTATGTATTTGTATTTACAAATATTGACACAATTAATAAATTAGTTGATATGATATGACGCAATAAATAATCATTTTGTTCTTGTGTTGGACCAGCTGAGCATGATTACACATTTATAACACGAACATCAATTAATATGTGTAATATTACTGAAAAATTAAGTAATATATATGCTGAACACTAGATTAATTATTCGTATCATATTAAAATTGTATGCCATATCTACTTATTTATAATATATTTTAAAGAATAATATTGACACATTTATTATTTTAAATTTATTTTTTATTTTTTATTAAATATGTTAAAAGAATCAATATGATTAATAAAATTAATAAATGGATTTTATGTCTATTTTAATGTTTTGACATTATTAATAAATGAATCGTTTTTAAATTTCCTTAAGTTTGACTAAACATAAATTAAGACGCGACATAAAGACACCATGATTCTACGAATTGACACTTGTATAGCAGAGGTAATTGTGGTAGATACCCTGTAATATTTTTGAAATTATCTGAATTCCTAAAAATTTTCAAGAATACCTCTAAAAACTCACATGAAATTTCCAAAGCATCATTAACTCAAAATGTTTACACGACCCAAAATGCTAACACGATAGATACATGACTCATATATGACTAAACTGAGTTTGGAGAAGGAGAAGAGTTGATTCGTTGCTACACAATCGCTGAAATCTGACTTCTTCAATGAAGTAACTCCTTCTAATTAGTTGATAGGGTTTTGATATTTAATGAAAAATAAAAAGTTTAGGGTTTTATGCTGAAGAAATAGATTAAATTGGTTGTTGGTCTCTCATAACATGTTCAAAAACAAACTTTGCAACTATTTTGCTCCATCGAAATGGTGAAAACTTGATAGGTTGTACAGATTATAATTCAATCATGTAAAGTCGTGCAATACATGAATCAAGGTCGCATAATACACGTGACTTCATATAATATAGGACCCTCATTCATTTATTACATGAATTCTTGCAATATTTCACAACCTTCAATTGTGTTTTACACGATCTTCATGCATTACACAACCTTTAGTCGTGCATATTGAAATACAAGTATGCAACCCAAGAGGGGGGTGAATTGGGATTCTAAAAAATTATTCAATTTATTAAAGAAAATCTTAATGCAATTATAAATCAAATTCAAAGCAATAACAATTAAGAAGATCACAATATAAAAAGATAAGGGAAGAGGGATTCAAACACCGAGATTTTTACGTGGTTCGGCCAACCTCGCCTACGTCCACGCCTCCAAGCTTTCCGGGCTTGAGGATTCCACTAAGCAAGCCTCCAAGGCTTCAAATGCTTACACTTGACTTCCAAGGTGTCAATAAACCTTTACAACAAGAGATTATCCCCAATCTCTTAACCCAAGTGTATCCCAACACTTACAATCACTCAAAGTAAAAGATTACAAATTGTTTTTCTCTCACACAATATTTAAGATCACAAATCAATGCCCAATGTGTGAATAGATGAAGAGAGAATGTGTTTCAAGCTCTATGAAGATTGTATTCTCGAATATTTGCTCAATGGTCGTGTTGTGATCAATCTTTGTTTGGATTTGAATGAGCTTATTTATAGTTGCAGCTGAAAACTAGCCGTTATTGACTTTCTGCACACTGTCGGATCGCCGTTAACTATATATCGGATCGCCGTTTGACTGGTCAATATGACCGTTGAGCTGATTTTTCAAATTGTCGGATCGTCGTTATCTAGATGTCGGATCGCCGTTTGTGTCCAGAGGCTACACTTCACTTCTGGTTAATATCGGCGAGCCGTTTATCACAATTGTCGGATCACCGTTTTTGTCCAGAGGCTACTGGATGATATCGGCGAGCCGTTTATCACACATGTCGGTGTGCTGTTTACGTCCAGAGGCTAATCTCCATTTCTGCTTGAAATCGGCGAGCCGTTTATTAAAAATGTCGGATCGCCGTTTTCCACTAAAACTGCTGCAGTGAGCTATTTTGCAAGATGACTGTTTTGTCTCCAAATCTTTATAAAAAAAAACTTTATGAAACTTGTCAAAAATAGATGAAAATTATGTTGAGCTTTTAAAAACGATTAATCAATCTTAATTATGTTTGTTATCATCAAAATCAATAAAGAATAATTTATGTTAACAATCTCCCCCTTTTTGATGATGACAAACTTTTAAAAAAAAAAAAACTTGTGCAATTTTTGCTCCCCCTAAGTGAAATTTTGAAAGATTTGTTAACTCCCTTGTTAAAAAAAAATTAAACACGACAGATTGATTTAAAAAAAATATGCCAGTAAACACATGCATGCCAATACTATTTTGCCAAAATGCAAAAACAGTTTTGCATTTGCGATTTGCTAATTTCTCTCCCCCTTCATCATCAAAAAGAAAGAGACGCGATGAATGACTTATGTTTGGAGAAATTTGGGCAGAGGCTCCCCTGAAATATGAGCATTTCCTCAATAACACACAGAGTTAAAAAGAAAAACACTTCCATATAAGTATACCACCATATCAACCAACCTCCATACCAACAAAATCACACTTCCAGAATGAGCAATATAAACAATATAGCACCAAAGTCAACTCAAGCATAAATCAAAAGCACAGGTCCAACATGAGATATCAGAATCATAAACACAAAATAAATAACATCATATGCATACGGCAAATAACATGAAATGAGAAATGTCTGTGCGAATATCAGAGAGGCAGAGAAATCTAAGACGGAGGCTGTGAAGACGAACTGCCGGGGTCATATCCAAAGTAGCCGAGAATGCGACGCTGACCCGCAAGTAACGCCATCTGCTGATCTGAAATTTGCTCCCGAAAGGTTGCAAATTCAGATCGAAGCTGCTGCTGCTGCTGGGACAGTGCATCCACTCGGTCGAGAAGCTGCTGGAAGCGATCCTCAGGAACAGCTGATGCCGCAGGAGGGACGGCAGTCTCGGTAGGCTCGTCATCCTGAGGTGCATCTGCTGCTGGTGCTGCTGGGGAAGCAGGAGCTGCTGGTGCTGCTGCTCGGTGAGGAATACGCGGTCTAGCCCCAAGACGGAAATCAGGCAGCTCATCCTCAGAGTAGACATCATTCAGCATGCGATCATCCTCGGGTGCAATCAGTGTGGCTTCATTTTTGGAGGATGTAGTCTTTTCCCATTTCCCACGCTTCTTAAAGAAACCAATGGCAGAAATAATGTCTCGACCAAGCTTACGAGTCTCGAGAAAAACAGGCTCGACGATAGGAACATGAAAGTGGTTCAGGATCCTAGTGATGATGCTGCCATAAGGAAGGGATCGGTTGGAGACTTTAGGAGTGGACAGCATATGGCACATAATGGTGTAGGATAGGCTCACATGGCGTTGACGAATAAGAGAGTCTAATAGACCAATGTCAAGCCTAGTGACCTCATCAGTGTGCCCCTGTCTAGGAGTGACCATGTGTTGGAGAATAATGTGAAGTATTCGAATCTGAAAAGGGAGGAGTTGAGACCTAAAGGACAAAGAGCAGATGTCATCGGAAAGATCCCGACGACGACAAATGTTCCGTACACCATCCACATGATGAAAATTACTAAACTCTAGTTCTTTTCTAGAGGTGTACAGATCTAATCCTCCATAAGCGATTCCTAGAATACTACATAATTCGGGTTCATCAAGCTCAATACGAATACCTCCTACGAATGTATGAAGCTCGTTACGACTAGAAGAGGAGAAATCTATGTTTGAATAAAAGACTCGAACAAGATTTTCATAAATAGGTTCATCAATACTTAAAGCTTGCTTCCAATGACTAAGCATTTGAGTAATTGAGTGACCACAAACAGAAATATCCGAGAACTCCGAAATGTTAAGAGAAAAAGAGGGAGTTACGGGTTTACCCATGAACTTTTCACGGAATCGCTGAGCAGAGGTAGCATCGGGAAAATGAAGACTCTCGAAGTCTTGAGGAGGAGACCTGGGTGGACTGGAACGGCGTGAAGCAGTGTGCTTGGTTCGAGCACGCCTTGGAGGTCGTTCCGCCATGGATGAGTTTAAAAAAAATGTGAAAATGAAGTTTGAGAGATGAGATAGTGATTGTGGTTGAAAATGTGACTGGAGAAAGGAAGAGATATGGGTTAATTTGAGCAAGGAGGGCTCGGCTGGTTCTAGGGTTTCAAAAAGAAGATTTTTCAATTTTAGATGAAAAAGAGGGATTTGAGTCGGTTAAAAGGGTCTAGAGAAGATAAAAAAAATGGTTTGTGATGCTTCAATTTGATGAAAAAGGGCAAGAAAAATGATGGATTTGGGAGTAGAGAACTGGTGCAGTCGCGGGCTGAAGAAAGAGAGAGAGAAGGGGAAGCCGAAATGAGGAGGAAGACAAAGGACTGTTCAATTAACGCGTGAAAACGGCGAGCCGTTATAACGAAAACGGCGAGCCGACAGATTCCAGAGAGTCCTCAAAACAAATTCATCAAAACGGCGAGCCGTTTATATAAATAACGGCGAGCCGATAGGGTCCAGAGAGTCCACACAAGAAAAATGTATCAGGACGGCGAGCCGATAGACAGATATCGGCGAACCGATAGCTTCCAGAAAGCGTTCCATTGTTTCTGCCCAAAACGGTTAGCCGTTTATTTAAATAACGGCGATCCGTTTTCTACAACCTATGATTTCGCACATGTATTTTGATATTTGGCTACTTATTAATACATTTCAAGATCATTTTATTGATCCAAAATGATTTGAGTGCCATTTCAATGCATAATTCATGAACATATATATATGTATTGCAATAATTAATTCATACATTTTCAAATATACATACACATTACATGCATATTACGATTGAGCATTCCATAGAAATTAAAGCAGCAAGTCATAGATCAATCAATAATAATAGATTCAATAGCATGAATGAAGATGTTAATGTGAAAATTTCATCATCCCAAGTTCATGCCGAATTTTGGAAAATTGTTCTTCGCAAAGAGGTTTTGTAAAAATATCGGCAAGTTGTTTTTCCGTAGAAATAAACTCTAGTGCAATGTCTCTCTTTTGAACATGATCTCTCAAGAAGTGATGTCTTATTTCTATATGCTTGGTTCGAGAGTGTTGAATGGGATTTTTTGAAAGATTAATAGCACTAGTATTATCACACTTAATAGGAATTTGTTCAAGATTAATGTCATAATCTCTAAGTGTTTGTTTCATCCAAAGTGCTTGTGCACAACAACTTCCGGCAGCTATATATTCAGCCTCGGTAGTTGAAAGTGCAACAGAATTTTGTTTCTTGCTAAACCATGAAACAAGAGAGTGTCCTAGAATATAGCAAGTACCACTAGTGCTCTTCCTATCCACTTTATAACCAGCAAAATCCGCATCCGAAAAGCATGTTAAATCTATGTGAGTTCCCCTAGGATACCAAAGGCCAATATCTATGGTTCCACTCAAATAACGGAAAATTCTTTTAACAGCTAGCAAATGAGATTCCTTGGGACACGACTGAAATCTTGCACACAAACATACACTAAACATGATATCGGGTCTACTTGCAGTCAAATAAAGTAGGGATCCGATCATACCTCGATACATTTTGATGTCCACTTCTTTACCTTTTTCATCTTTGTCCAGCTTGGTTGTTGTGCTCATTGGTGTATTCTTGGTCTTTGAATCATCAATGCCGAATCGTTTGAGTAGATCCTTTACGTACTTGGCTTGATTTATGAAAATTCCTTCCTCGTTTTGTTTGATTTGAAGTCCAAGGAAGTATTTCAACTCTCCCATCATACTCATCTCAAATTCTTTGCTCATACATGATGAAAATTCTTTACACAACAACTCATTAGTAGAACCAAAAATAATATCATCAACATAAATTTGAACAATAAGTATGTCTTGGTTTTTATGCTTAACAAATAGAGTAGTATCCGCTTTACCCATTGAGAAGTCATTTTCCAACAGAAAATTCTTAAGTCTATCATACCATGCTCTAGGTGCTTGTTTTAAACCATACAAAGCTTTAAGCAACTTATAAACATGATTTGGAAATTTTTCATTTTCAAAACCAGGGGGTTGTTTTACATACACTTCTTCCATAATATATCCATTTAGGAAAGCACTTTTCACATCCATTTGAAATAAAATAAAATCTTTATGACATGCATATGCTAACAACATTTTAATGGATTCTAACCTTGCTACAGGAGCAAAGGTTTCATCAAAATCAATTCCTTCTTCTTGGTTGTAACCTTGAGCCACTAATCTAGCTTTGTTTCTTACAACCACGCCGGATTCATCCATCTTATTTCTAAACACCCATTTAGTACCTATTACAGATTGATGTTCAAGTTTAGGAACTAATTCCCACACATTGTTTCTTTCAAATTGATTTAACTCCTCTTGCATTGCCATAATCCAAGATTCATCATTTTCTGCATCCTCAAAGGATTTTGGTTCAATTTGAGAGATGAATGCATTATGCTCACAAGTATTTCTAAGTGATGATCTAGTTGTAATACCTCGTGAGGGATCTCCTAAAATTACATCTTTAGGGTGAGAAGAGACATACCTCCACTCCTTGGGGAGTGTTTGAGAAGTACCTTCATTTTGCTCCGCATTTAGTTCTTCATGATGTTCCTCTTGAATTCCATGTGGTGCATCCTCTTGATTGTCATTTGATGCTTTTTCTTCTTGTTCTTCTTCTCCTGCATCATCATCAACAACGACTTTCTCCGTAGAGGAGGGGTTAGACTCATCAAATGTGACATGCATAGATTCTTCCACAACTAAAGTTCTTTTGTTATAGACTCTATAAGCTTTGCTTGAATTTGAATAACCAAGAAAAATACCAACATCGGATTTTGAATCAAATTTACCAAGATTGTCTTTTGTGTTCAATACAAAACATTTGCATCCAAAAACTTTAAAATAGCCAATGTTGGGTTTTCTATCTTTCCAAAGCTCATATGGAGTTTTATTAAGATTAGGTCTAATCAACACCCGATTTAAAACATAACAAGCGGTGTTGACGGCTTCGGCCCAAAAATATTTTGGTAATGCATTTTCATTTAACATGGTCCTGGCCATTTCTTGAATAGACCTATTCTTTCTCTCAACAACTCCATTTTGTTGTGGAGTTCTAGGTGAAGAAAATTGATGCTCAATGCCTAGATTATTGCAAAAACTCTCAAATGCATGATTTTCAAATTCTCCTCCATGATCACTCCTAATGCATACAATACCATGCCCTTTTTCATTTTGTAATTTCTTACACAGCACTTTAAATGCATCAAGAGCATCATCCTTATTGGCTAAGAATAATACCCATGTATATCTAGAATAATCATCCACTATCACAAAAGCATAATATTTGCCATTTAGACTTGCATATCTAGATGGCCCAAAAAGATCTATGTGAAGAAGTTCAAGTGGTTTTGAAGTAGAAATATGGTTTTTATTTTTGAAAGAAGTTTTAATTTGTTTTCCAAATTGACAAGCTTCACAAATCTTATCCTTTTGAAAACCAATTTTTGGAAGACCTTTAACTAAATCATCTTTCGAAATTTTTGAAATCAAATCCATACTTGCATGTCCTAACCTTCTATGCCACAACCAACAATCATCATGCAATGCCGAAAAACATTTATCAAGAGTAGATGCACATTCTATGTCAATGATATAAACATTACCACATCTATTTCCAACAAATAAGGTTTTGCCATCACATGAGTTCTCAATAATACAACTAAGTTTATCAAAGATAACTTTATAACCTTTGTCACATAATTGACTAATGCTAATTAAGTTGTGTTTCAAGTTTTCAACCAAACATACATTCTCAATTAAAGTTGAAGAGACTTTACCAACATTTCCAATTCCAAGAATTTTTCCTTTTGAGTTGTCTCCAAAAGATACGTCTCCACCATTTTCAATTTTGGTGAAGCTTGAGAACCATGCATAGTTTCCGGTCATGTGCCTTGAACAACCGCTGTCCAAGTACCATTTATTTTTCTTCTTCTTCAAGCCCTACAAGAAAAAGTCTCAAGTTTTAGGTACCCAAAGCTCTTTGGGTCCTTGAGAGTTAGCAACGGTTCCTTTTGGAACCCAAATGCATTTGACACCATAATATGCATTCCTTTTCACGGGACATCTAAATTTCATGTGACCATTTTGATTACAATAATGACATGCAATCTTATGATCATTTGTGGAGGTAGCTTTAACAAAATAATTCTTATAATACTTTTGCTTCAAGTTAGGCTTATATCCAAGTCCTCCTTTATCAAAAACACATTTTTGTGAGTTAAGCATATTATCCAATATCTTTTGCCCATTTGCAAATTTCAAAACAATTTCATTCAATTCATTATTCTTTTTCTTGAGCAATTCGTTCTCATTTTTCAACTCATCTATGTGTGATTTCAAATGCTCATGTAAAATGCTAGGTTTCTCATTTGATAATGCAATTTCATCATGCAATGTTTTGTTTCCTACTTCTAGGCATACAATTCTTGCATTTAGAGATTCATTTTCATTTTTAAGCTTTGCCATTTCCTTTTTAAGACATACATTCTTTTTACCAATTTTCATCAACTCATTATGCAAATCTTGAAAAGCATCATATAATTCATCATAGGTAGGATCACTTACCTCATTGAGATCATCATCCCCTCCTATTGCCATGAGTGCTAGGTTTGATACTTCTTGTGATCCTTCTTCATCATTTGATTCTTCTTCACTATCATCCCAAGTTGCAACCATTGCTTTCTTCTTCAGTTTGTTGATAAGTGGGCACTCCGATCTTATATGTCCAGGCTTCTTGCATTCATAGCAAGTGATTGCCTCCTTCTTCTCCCTATAGTTCTTGAAGTTTCTGAAATTTCTTCGCTCTCCGGTTTTCTTGAAGAATTTTCTGAACCTCCTTGCTAGCATGGCTAGCTCTTCATCATCCGGTTCACTCTCCCCATCACTCTCATATTTTGAAGCTTTGAGAGCAATGCTTTTCTTCTTCTCCTCATGTCCTTTTTCTGCAGCTAAATCCTCTTCATACGAAATAAGAGAACCAATTAAATCATCAAGAGGTAAAGTATTTAAATCTTTGGCCTCTTCAATAGCGGTTCTTTTAGGTCTCCATTCTTTTGGAAGTGACCTAATGATTTTCTTAACTTTCTCACTATTTGAGAAGGTTTTCCCTAAGGCACCTAGGGTGTTCAGTATGTCCGTGAATCTAGTGTACATAGAATACACATTTTCATTTTGTTCCATTTGGAACAACTCATATTGACGAGTGTATCTACTGATTTTAGACTCTTTCACTTGATTTGTCCCTTCATAGACAACTTCAAGTTTGTTCCATATCTCTTGTGCACTTTCACAACTAGATACTCTATGGAATTCTTTCTTATCAAGGGCACAAAACAAAGCATTCATAGCCTTGGAGTTTAGAGACATCTTTCTCTTTTCTAACTCACTCCATTGACTCGATGGTTTAGGAATATCATCTCCTACTTCATCTTTGAACGTAGGCATGAATGGACCATCACAAACAACTTCCCAAATTTCATAATCTAAGGCTTGCAAATAGATTCTCATTCTAGTTTTCCAATAAGCATAGTCATTACCATCGAAAAATGGTGGTCTAGTTGTGGATTGCCCTTCTCTAAAGGTTGAGTCATTTAGGGTTGCCATGGATCTTTTACTCTAGACGATTAAGTCTTAACAAGAGAACGAGGCTCTGATACCAATTGAAATACAAGTATGCAACCCAAGAGGGGGGGTGAATTAGGATTCTAAAAAATTATTCAATTTATTAAAGAAAATCTTAATGCAATTATAAATCAAATTCAAAGCAATAACAATTAAGAAGATCACAATATAAAAAGATAAGGGAAGAGGGATTCAAACACCGAGATTTTTACGTGGTTCGGCCAACCTCGCCTACGTCAACGCCTCCAAGCTTTCCGGGCTTGAGGATTCCACTAAGCAAGCCTCCAAGGCTTCAAATGCTTACACTTGACTTCCAAGGTGTCAATAAACCTTTACAACAAGAGATTATCCCCAATCTCTTAACCCAAGTGTATCCCAACACTTACAATCACTCAAAGTAAAAGATTACAAATTGTTTTTCTCTCACACAATATTTAAGATCACAAATCAATGCCCAATGTGTGAATAGATGAAGAGAGAATGTGTTTCAAGCTCTATGAAGATTGTATTCTCGAATATTTGCTCAATGGTCGTGTTGTGATCAATCTTTGTTTGGATTTGAATGAGCTTATTTATAGTTGCAGCTGAAAACTAGCCGTTATTGACTTTCTGCACACTGTTGGATCGCCGTTAACTATATATCAGATCGCCGTTTGACTGGTCAATATGACCGTTGAGCTGATTTTTCAAATTGTCGGATCGCCGTTATCTAGATGTCGGATCGCCGTTTGTGTCCAGAGGCTACACTTTACTTCTGGTTAATATCGGCGAGCCGTTTATCACAATTGTCGGATCACCGTTTTTGTCCAGAGGCTACTGGATGATATCGGCGAGCCGTTTATCACACATGTCGGTGTGCCGTTTACGTCCAGAGGCTAATCTCCATTTCTGCTTGAAATCGGCGAGCCGTTTATTACAAATGTCGGATCGCCGTTTTCCACTAAAACTGCTGCAGTGAGCTATTTTACAAGATGACTGTTTTGTCTCCAAATCTTTATAAAAAAAAACTTTATGAAACTTGTCAAAAATAGATGAAAATTATGTTGAGCTTTTAAAAACGATTAATCAATCTTAATTATGTTTGTTATCATCAAAATCAATAAAGAATAATTTATGTTAACACATATAAGACTGCATAAGTGACGACCTCAAAATTACATGACTTTTGCCATAATTCTCAATTTATATGAATAATTTATTTCTTTGAAGACTTAATTTTTGCTAAGAATTTATATTTGTTGTTATGCTGTCAACGAAAATTGTTCAAAAAAAAAAGTAGCAAAATAAAAGTGAAAAGTCTTAATTTGTTATCGATAGACCCAAGAAGAATAATAGAAAAGCAACTTGGTGATGAACAAGTAGATATTTTTTTTTTTTTTTAACAAATCATGTTTTGGGCAATTTTTACACTTAAATGAGTTTCAGTTTTGTCTTAGTTATTGCACAAGTTAGTGTTGAGGCCCTACATTCATCCAATAAAGTAATGTACTTTAATATAGGGAAAAAAAGTTTGTCGATTTTCAATGCTTGAATTTTCATTAGTTAGTGGATTGAATTGTGGAAAATTTTATAAAACTGACTTGGACATTGTTGATGATAATAGTCGTGTATGTGATGTTTTGTTGGGCAATTGCTCAATGTTCAAAAATACAACTCTACATCAGACTTTCGAAGCAACTAAGTCAGAGGATGATATGAAAATGGTTAAATTTAATATTTTATACTTTCTAGAGGTTGTATTACTTAGAAAAGAGTGGAGACCATCTATCGTTGTGGATAACAAACTACATATTGACAACTTTGAAGATTTCAATAAATATCCTCGAGTTTGTGTTTGCTTCGAGGCCTCACTGGAAAGTATGAAGAATATGATTGCAAATAAAGTGAATAAGGAAAGGTTAAATCCAAATTACGTCCCTGAAAAAGAGGTATACAACTTTCATTGTTGTTCAATTGTAGTTTAGGAAACCAATTATTATTTTTTTTTTAATAGAAACCATTAAGAATAGGAATATTAATTAGTTCTTTTACATGCATAGGTATGGCACTTTTACTATGAAAAGTAAGCATCTACAATCTGTAAGGATTCTAAATTAGATAGTGACCAAGCATGTTAGCTCTAATGCTTTTGACTCTTCCATATTTGATCAGAAAAATGGTACATAGTAAACAATTTGAACCTTCTATGTCTCTTACTGTCTCTCTTTTTTTAATTTCTTTTTAACATTTAATTACTAGCCTAATTCTTATAGCTTAATGTAGAAGAGAAGTTGGATGTCACCAATGAAGAAGAGGCATCATAACCTTCCCTACTGTGTTTTTAGTAAACAAATTGGCTCCAACAACTTATAAGGTCATAAACACTCGAAGGATTTTAGTATTGACTCCAATAATACAAAATCAATCGCTCTAGTCTCGGAACACAAAAGTTGTGCCTTTGTGCAGCAAGAGTCTATGGCCACGGAAGCAGCAAGAGTCTATGGCCACAAAAGCTAAAGAGATTGATAAACATACAAATGGTGAGGTTGTGTCCATGAAACATAAAAAGACTGATGAACATGCAAATTCCATTGAGGACAAAATTGTAAGTTATTTTAATATTTTAATAACAATTGCAATTGGATTTTTTTTTAAAAAAAACCTAATAGATTTCGCACAGAATGCTATGTCTTGTTCTACCTTCAAGGTAAACATCCTACTTTTTAACAATTCTCATTAGAGATACACCTTTAATCATGTTATAATATTCTTATTATTTGTACAATTGTCTTTACATAGTCTAGGCTATAATGGTGCACTTGTTGTAATTATTAATCATTGCAACTGTGTATATACTAAAAAGAACTCTAATGAAAACAATATGCTATTTTCCGCTACATTCTCAGTTTTCTTTTCTCTTAGATGGTATAAGAGCATCAACACTCAAATGACTAATCAATGGCCAATCAAATCTCTACTAGTTCTTCCTCCACTTTATCTTCCGACATCAACCTTATTTCCATTAATGTTGTGGCCCAAGCTTCACTCAAACTTACCCTCTCAAATTACACTTCTTGGAGAGTATAATTAATCCTTCTCATTGGATATGACTTAATGGGTTATCTTGATAGAACCTTAACTTGTCCTTCACCTATCCTTAAGGAAAATGAAATAGAAAAATCCAAGCTAACTACTCATTGTCGATCCGTCAAGGCCAACTTCTTATGAGTGCCATCCTAGGTCCTCTATCCACCAATATTATCTTCTTTGTTGCATCTGCAAAACATCTAAAGACGCTTGGGACAAACTTGCTACCATGTACACCAAACCCTCTCGAGGTCATATCATGGGATCTAAGGAAAAGTGATAATAAATATCAAAGGATGCGAAAAATATGATTGAATAAATGCAAATCATCAACAGCCTTGTTGATGAACTCGCCCTTATAAATGTCCAACTCAACAACGTTGATCTCAAATTTCATGTTCGTAATGGCCCCGGATATGACTTTAAAGAAATTGTCATTGTTGTATGTGCTCATGAAAGTCCAATATCCTTTGAAGAGCTCCATAAAAAATTGATAGATTATGAAACTTTTCTTAAACGAGAAGCAAAAACATCTGAAAATCCAAGCATCACAACCAATTTCGCCAACAACATGGTCAGAACGGTGGCTGTTGTATAAAACCGTAATGCAAGTGCACATATTGTTAACAAGTAATAAAGTGATAAGTAGAGTATCGTTCCCACGAGGATTACCGTATTAATTACCAAAATTAATCTAACTTTAATTTAATTTGAATTAGTGAAACGAGAGTTGGAATTGAAATGAAAATAAAACTAAAATAACACAAATGCACTTAATCACTACGAAGGTTTTATCTAAGAAACAATTAATAATTTAAGACTCTAGGGTTTCCAACTTACCAAGATTAATTCCATGCAAATTTTCAAGTTCAATCAATTGTTATTCATTCCTGTATTGAGAATAGAGTTCTCTAAAGTAATTGTAACCTCTCTCGAGCGTTAACAATTTATTCCAATGAGCAAACTTTCTATATCTCTATGAAAATTCTAACCTATTGAAATTATTCATGTTCAAGAACTCCATCACAACTACACAAGTTTCATAGATCTCTATCCTATGATAATCTCATGGCATTGCAATACAATGGTTTATTCAATTCTCACTTCTCAGTCTTAAATCAAATACCTAATCATGTAATTGTTGATCAAGCAATCACAAGCATTAAACATATACTGCAATACTCAACACAACATGAATGAATAAACATTCATATGATTGAAATAAATTCACATGTTCATAATTCAACTACAGCCCTAGAATGAAAATCCCTAACAACTATGTTACACATAATGATAGACTTAAGAAATAAAATAAGTTTAGACGATTAAATCCTTCCATTTCCATCTTTGGATTGATCACACTACTTTCGTTTGTTTTCTCCCTTGATTTTCCATCATTTCTATTGCTACAATCATTTTTTTTTTCAAAAGTCCCTCTCATCCAAGGTTTCTTTTCCTTTTATCTTGCTCAATACTAGCTCAAGTATATGGCACAATATCGATCTAGTACCACAATGTTGAAGATCTTGGCGCCATGGTACCAGGTTTCTAACAAAATTTTGGGACCAAGGTGGTAGCATTGAGCCACAGCACCAGAAGTGTCTCTTGCATGAATTTTGATATCTTTTAATGCCCAATTACACACTCGTACCATCATATGTTCTTAATACACCTACATCTGCAAATAGCACACAAAACACATCAAAAGCAACAAAATTGCTCTTAGACTAACAAATTATCAAGTCTTAAGCATTCAACAAGTTCGTAAAAACCAACTTATCAAACACCCCCAAACTCAACGTTTTGCTAGTCCTCGAGCGAAAACTAAAATAAAAATTACGAAAAGAAAATTATAACTAAACCACTTTCCTAGGTGATTGCGATTGCATTTAACGTATCTAGCAAGCCTTTAAACCTCTAGGCTGCCCTAGTGGATGAGTTATAATCTTGTGAGAGCTTCTAGCGATGATACTCACAAACATCATCAAAATTGCCTCAAAGGTCACATAAAGTATATAGCTTAAAGAAAATTACAAATATTGGTAAAGTTCTAACTTTAACTCAGCAGCTGGCCTCATCTTACATTGGATTCTTATGTTTTGTGAGTGAATTAATTTAATCAAAACTCATTCTCAAAATTTCAATATCAATAGTCTTTGTATCGAATAATACATAGAGTATATCAAACTAATCCCATCATCTTTTTTTTTTTTTAGACACAAACATAAATTTGCATTTTCTTTTGATTTTTCTTGAAGCACATGCTTGTGTAAACTAAATAATATAGAATCAGGGTAAACAATCATTTACTTTACGTAATAGTCAACTTGTGCTATGTTAGCACTCTTAACAACGTTTCTTCTTCTTTTATAGAGAGTAAAAAAGAAATAATTACCGAAATTGTTGATGATTCACCAGGTAAGCATAACAAAGATGATTAGATAATGGTTTGAGCTCAAAAGTTAAAGACTATTCAATTAAAACCCATTAGTAACAAATACTCTTTTATTTCAAAGTCAACCATACTAGAAGAATCTATAACCATTAAACTTGCCTCTGAAGGGTCCTTAACTTGACCCATTTGGTTAGACATTATAGCTTCAAGGGCTTTAATTTATAAACAATTATCACTTTTCACCAGATATTTAACGACATTAAAAACATTAAGAATTTCCTCCTCTTCTTATACTTGAAGCCTCAACCCTCCTTCTTGAATATCAATTAATGCTCTACCGGTCGCCAAGAATGGTCTTCTAAGAATAATAGGAATTTTCATATCTTCTTCCATATTCAGCACTACAAAGCCTATGGGAAGATAAGTTTATCAACTTTAACAAGCACATTTTTAATTACCCTTCTTGGATGCTTAATTGATCGATCAGCTAGTCACAAAGTGATGGTAGTCGGCATTGTTTTAACTAATCCCAGCTTTTAAAAATAGATAGAGGCATAAAATTGATATTTTCACCCAAATCAGACAATGGCTTTTAAAAAACAACATTTTTAATAGTGCAAGTAATAGTAAAGCTCCCTAGATCCTTTAGTTTCTGAGGCAATTTTCTTTATAGAATAGGGCTGAACTCTTCAATAAGTGCTACAGTCTCATACTCCACTAGCTTTCGCTTATTGAACAAGATGTCTTTTATAAACTTCACATAACTTGACATTTGTTCAAGGGCATCTGTAAAAGGAATATTAATGTGAAGTTTCTTAAAATCATCCAAAAACTTAGCAAACTGCTTGTTTAACTTGCTCTTTCTCAATTGCTGCTGGTGTGAAATTCTTTGTGATTATTGATGTGAATTTAGCTGACTTTTCATCTGTTTTTCAACTTCTTCTTCGAGGTGCAATGGAACTTGTTCTTCTTGTTCTTTTGGGATAGATTTTTCAACTCTTACCGAAGTCTTTAATTCTTTGCCACTTCTTAAAATGATAGCTTTGCAATGCGTTTTACCTTCTCTTCTTGGATTCACCTCAGTGTGCTAGGTAAGTTTCCTTGTTTTCTAACTAAAAAGATGTTAGCTAGCTGACTTATCTGCACTTCTAAACTTCAAATCTGGGCTACTTGATTCTAAAAATTTGTCTTGGTCTCAACTATAAACTAGCTTTGAGCATTTGCTAACTGACTTTGAGAGGTTTCTAACTGAGTCATTGCCTCATGTAGACTTGATTTCTTCTCTTGTGGGTGAAAATTAGACTCAGGTTGAATTGCATTTTGACTATTTTTCTATGAAAAAATAAGATGATATCGCCATCCACGATTGAATTTATTAAAGTAAGGGTTTTTTTGCTACCTGTTATAATTTCCAACAAACTGAACTTATTTAACATGTGAGGGAGCAAAAGGGTTTCCTTCTTGGCAATCATCACTAACATGAGACTCGCAACATAACTCTCACACCACTGGAGCATAAATAGCTTTGGCAGACATAGTTTTTAACTGCTTAGGTAAGGCATCAACTTTGGCTATCAAATCAAAATAAGCATTTGCCTCATGAACTCTTGTAGCTCTTCTTGGTGCATTACATTCTGTCCACCATTGATAAGAATTAGCATTCATCTTTGCTAACAAATCATACGTAGCCTCATAAGTCCTTCTCATAAGACACCCTCCAACAGCTGTATCGACCAAAGTTTTAGTTGGACTGGTCATCCGAATATAGAAATGTTAAAGTTGAAACCAATTAGGTAGCTCGTGGTAAAGGTATTTTCTCAATAAATCATTCCCATGCTTTATACAAAGATTCCATGTCATGCTGAGTGAAAGTAGTGATTTCATTCCTCATTCTAGATGTTTTTTAAGGAGGAAAGTATTTTGACAAGAACTTCTGCACCAACATGTCCTAAGTAGTGATAAATCCAAGTGCTAATGAATTAAGCCAACTTTTAGCATTGTCCTTTAAAGAAAATGGGAACAATCTCAGCGAAACTGCATCATCAGGAACATGATTATACTTGAACATGTCATATATTTTGAGGAAATTGGCTGTGTAGATTTGGATCATCATAAGATAAGTAAGCAAATTGCGACTGCTGCACCATTTGAATAGTAGCTGGCTTAATCTCAAAATTGTCAGCTTCAATAACCAGGCATCGAATTATAGAAATAGTTTGATTGGCAACATAGAGAGCAAAATTGTGTAGTACTTGATGGTTGATAACTCTATAAAATGAGAGTTATCATGACACTTTTAGACTTAAATCAATAATACTTAGAGAGTAAATGATGTGTTTCTATTGCATTTTTGTTACATTTTGCATAAATTTTCATTTTAGTTTAGTCTTAATGAGTTTTGCTTAATTTAAAGTAATTCGTGCTTAAATTGTGTGCATAATTGTAGGTTTCCAGAAGCTTATAATTCATGGAAGGAATGTTGCTGCAATAGGCTTTCAAAAATGAGGAAGAACTTAGCTACAAAAGAATTGAAACAAATCTGGAATAGTACAGTTGTTGTAGCAACAATTGGTGTAGCAACAATTGTTGTAGCCGTTGCTGTAGCAATTCTGGAACAACGATAGAGAAAATTCCGAGCGGAATACTTGCAGAATTGCGACCTGCAATTTCCTAATATGACTTATGCGCGCCCTAGGCTTCCGTTTACCCTGATTTTCAAATATAAAATAAGCACACATCATAAGGAATGGGAGGAGCCGTCACCCAAGGAGAAAAACACAAAGAAACAAAAGAAAAACAATATTCAAGAGAGAGATTAAGGGCTGCATAAGAGGAGAATTTGCAGAAATCAATTGGGAGCTCAATCCTTCTTATTCTTCTCTTGTTTTCTCGTTTTCTATTTATTTATGGGGATGTGTTTCATGGCTGAAACTTTGTTCTTTATTTTTCTTTTACAAACCATGAACTAAATTTATTTGTGGTTGAGTGATAAACAATCTTGATGGTTTATTGACTGAATATATGTGTTGCTGCATGTTTGCTGTAGCAGTTTGTTTTGATAGTATTTATTTTTATTCATTATTTCGGTTGATCACCCATTTAATGATACAAGTTAGGAGAGAGCCGCAAAAGGGCCTATCTTAGTAGAACATCACAGAGCAATACTTGGTTTTAGATTGAGTTTCCTGGATTGAGTTTAACTTATTCCAAAAGGGTTATGCTTAATATAAAATTAGTGATGACTTAGACATAGGGATTCACCTTGTAGGGTAAATAAAACCTAAGCGTGTAATGTTATATCTTATGTTGGCATAACAACTAATCATTGTTAGGTTGTATATAGATATAAGATATCTAACATGCGACGGCTGAGGATACATAAGGATTCTGCCAAGTGCTGTAGCAAATACTGTAGCAACCGAGTCAACCATTAGAAAATAGTCAAGACCATTAGAAGAGTTTATTCACTCAACTACTATATATTCCCATTGGTTTTATCTTTGAGTTTGACGTGATAATTTACTTTGTTGCATTTTATTTATTGCATTTTTATTTTAATTAGTATATTAGTTTCATTAATTGTTTTATTTTAATTTAGAACAAAATCTGCATTGTTAAGATTGTTGTAGCAAGTATGATAACATCAATCCATGTGGAGACGATCTTGAATACTCATCACTTTATTACTTGTTGTGTACACTTGCACATTGACACTAATAGCGTTAGTATTTATACCTAACAAGTTTTTGGCGCCATTGTCGGGGATTGATTGTTCATTGTGATTTGTGAAATTAGTTTTAACGGTGCTAATTTTTAATTTTTTTTATTTGTTTATTTTGTTGATATAGGTGATCTAGCAACCCTTGCATGCGCAAATATAAATCTGTTGAATTCCAATTTGATCCAGAAATTGAAAGAACCGCAAGGAGATTGAGAAGAGAGCATCGGGAATTACAAGCTGCTGTAGCAATGAATGATTTGCAAGATTTGAGAAACTCGAACCGTAGAGAGGGGATACAACCAATCAATGTACGTGAAGGTCTGAATGGACAATGTGTTCAAAGGTAACCAGGGAACAACAACATTATTCACATGGCGAATGATAGAGATAGAGCCATTCGAGACTACGCAGTGTTGACTCCTCAAGCCATACATCCGAGAATAGTTAGACTCGACGTTCAAGCTGACAATTTTGAACTCAAACTCGTGATGCTTTAGATGCTTCAAACAGTGGGGCAATTTAATGGTTTGCCATCCGAAAATCCTCATTTACACCTTAAGTTATTTCTGGAAGTGGGTGATGCTTTCAAGATTGCTGGAGCATCGCAGGAAGCATTGAGACTCAGACTTTTCCCGTTTTCTTTGAGAGACCGAGCAAGAGCATGGTTGAATTCTCTACCACCAGATTCTATCACTACATGGAATGATTTGGCTGAAAAATTTTTGATGAAATACTTCCCGCCAACCAAGAATGCAAAGTTAAGGAACGAGATCACATCTTTCCATCAACTTGAAGATGAGAGCTTGTGTGATGCATGGGAGAGATTTAAGGAGTTACTCAGAAGATGTCCTCAGCGTGGTATTCCTTGCTGCATACAGTTGGAAATTTTCTATAATGGTCTCAACCCAAGCACTAGATTGATGGTGGACGCTTCAGCAAATGGGGCTTTGTTATCTAAGTCTTACAATGAGGCTTATGAATTTTTGGAGAGGATTGCTAACAATAATTATCAGTGGCCATCAACCAGACAATTAAAAGTAGAAAGTACTTAAATACATAAAAGTAGAAATGTTAGTGAGAGTTGGATTACAAAATGATGATCTTACCCTTTATAAATGTACATTCTCCAACACTCAATAACTACTCAATAGTAGCTCAATTACGTGGCACAATATCGATATGGCGTCATGGTGCCAAGTTTCTACCAAAATTTTGATACCAAGGTCGTGGCACTAAGCCACAGTGCTGGAAATGTCTCTTGCATGAATTTTTATCTCTTTTTATACCTAATTACACACTCATACAATCATATGTCCTAAATATACCTACATAAGCAAATAGCACACAAAACACATCAAAAGCAATAAACTTGCTCTTAGACTAACAAATTATCAAGTCTTAAGCATTCAATAAGTTGGTATAAAACCAATATTAGTGGCAAGGGCTATAATCAAAACCAACACGGTAAATAAAACACTACCGATGAAAGTAACAACAACAAGCAACATTCTGAAAACAACAAAAATAATTCAAATCTTAAACCGTACAATCAATTATACGATCAACATGGTCATGTTGCCAAAATATTTCTTTATTTCTGCTTTGCTCTGCCTCTCTAGCTCGGATGCATAGACTACCACCCCGACCTTATTATCTCATATTTTGCCCTCCTGCTCCATGTGCTCATTTTACAGCCTAGGCAAATCCCTCTACAAATTGGCTTATGGATTCTCGAGCCTCTCATGGTCTTACTGTAGATTTTAACAACTTGTCTTTACATTCTGACTATGATGGTCCAGATGATATAATGATTGATGATGGTACTGAGCTTTCAATCACTCATATAGGTTATACTACTTTTTCTTCTTCTTTCAAATCGTCTGTCCTTGATAATGTTCTATGTGCTTTGAGCATGAAAAATAATCTTTTATCAGTTTTTAAACTTTTTCATTCGAATAATGTTTCTATTAAATTCTTAACTTTTTCACTTGTTGTGAAGGATCTTCGCACGGGGGCACCACTTGTCGAAAGGCCCAATAAAGATGAATGGCCAACTCATGCATCATTCACTCCAGAATCCATTCTTGCCTTTGCTAGTGTCAAAGTTTGATTATAAGAATGGCGCAACTGACTTGGCCATCCTTCCAGCAAAATCCTTAAGCATATTATTTCTTCTTATAGTTTACCGTTGTCATCTCCTTTAAGTTGTAACCTTCATTGTAACTCTTGTTAGTGCAATAAATCTCATAAATTTCGACTCAAACTTGATTATTTATATGTTTGGGGTCTATCTTTTATTCCTTCAAATGACAGATTTAATTATTAAATTATTTTTGTTGATCATTTCACCAAATATATATGGTTAATTTCAATTAAACGAAAATATGATGTCAATTTGTTTTTACTCACTTCAAATTAATAGTTAGAAAGTTTTTCCACCAACAGTTTATCATCTCTATCTACACATATGGTGGTGGTGAACTTCAAGCCCTCAAATGTTTTCTTAAATTCCATAGAGTCTCTCATTTTCTCCATCACACATATCTAAGCACAATGGTTTTGCTAAGCACCATCATCGATATATAGTTAAAACTGGCCTTAGCCTTCTGGGTCAAGCTTATTTACCCCTTCATTTTTTTCACATATTTTTTTTTTGTGGTTGTCTATCTCATTACTCGTCTACCAACACCCATACTCTTATTTACCTCTTGAAAAACTATTTGGTTATTCTCTTAATTACACTAAATTATGTGTTTTTCGATGTCTCTGTTATCCATGGCTTAAACCTTACACACACCATATATTAAAACCAAAGTCCAAGCCCTGTGTTTTCTTAGTTCTTAGGCAATTCATCAACATAAAGTGCTAAGTGTTTTGAATGAGTTACTAAAATGAATTTCTATTTTTAAACACCTCAAGTTTGCTGCAAATACATTTCTTTATTCTTCGCTTGACCACAAATTACCAAGGATATATTGAGAAAATTATTCAAAGTGTGTCCCTGCACTTAATTCCCTAAATCACTTTGCCATTCTTATTTTACATAATGATCAGCCATTGATATCTAAAAATAATTCCCATTCCAATCAAGATACTACTTCTTTTTTAATTTAGCTACATCCATTGCCTTCTATCTAAAATTAATTCTAATCCTTGAATTGTCACACTAAATTTATATCCACTAAATCTTTTACAAAATCATGACTCTCTTAATCCATCACTTCCTGAAGGAATTCCCAAAAAAGCCTTACCTACACCTATGGTGCATGAGCAGGCTAACTCCACTCCATCGTCTGTGAGCTCACATAATGATTTTGATGGTGAGACTTCTCCATCCTACTAGTCTTTTAATACCATCGTAGCACCCAGTTGCACAATCACACGTGCTCAGAACAAAATCTTTAAGTCAAATCCTAGATTCTTTTATCTCTACCTCACATGCAGTATCATTATCTTTTGACTTGCCTCTATATCTCAAACTATAAACAACCACAGTGAAGATTCGCCATGTCTAAAGAATTTGATGCCCTAATTCGAAATGCGATGTGGGAACTTGTTTCATCTAACCCTTCCCAGAATATTATAGGTTGTAATTTAAACACAATGTTGATGGCTCTATTGACCATTACAAAACTTGAATTATTGCTTAGGGCGTTCATCAATGGCTAGGAATTGATCACAATGAAACTTTTAGACTTTTTGTCAAGCCTACTATTGTTCGAATTATCCTTTATACAACTTATTTGGTGGCTAGTTTTCACAGCAACTTGATGTAAACAATGCATTTTTACATGGACATTAATTAGAGAAAGTCTTTTTAAGCCAATCGCCTAGCTTTCTTGATCACATGTATCCTACTCATGTATGCAAGCTCAAAAAAGCACTTTATGGGGTTAAACAAGGCCCACATGCTCAGGCATACTCAGCTCAGAAATGTTTTTCATTCTATTGGCTTTTTTAATTCACAATCTAACACTCCCTTTTCCATTTACTTTTATGGCAATGTCATTATTTATTTATTAGTCTATATTGATGATTTAATCCTAACTTTATGTTAGATAAGTTTGTGAGTCAACTTGCATAAAGATTTTCCAGCAAGGAACTTAGAGCACTTATTTACTTTGCTGGTGTGCAAGTCATCAACTCAAACGAGACTATTTCTATCCCAAAATAAGTTTATTCATGATCTACTTCAATGATTCAATATGTTTTTTACAAAGGATTTGCAGAATCCTCTATCCACAAGTTCCTTTCTCTCTTTGGATGATGGCACAAATCTATCTAATCCAATAGATAATGGTAACTTGTTAGCAGCGTTCAGTATCATTCTCTCACTGAACCTAATATTGCATCTTCCATTAACAAGCAATCTCAATTTATGCACAAGCCAACCATAACTCAATGGATTATTGCAAAGTGCATTCCACGACATCTTAAAGGTATTATGGATCATGGTCTTTTTCTTTGTCGACATTTACCACTCAAACCACATGCCTTTTCTGATGGTAATTGGACAGGGAAAAAAAATGGTTACACCTCTACCAACAGATACATAGTATTCCATCATTGCAACCCCATTTCTTGGAGTTCCAAAAATTAAAATTATGTTGCTTACTCGACCACTGAGGCTTAGAACCGTGCAGCTGTCTCAACCACTATCGAGCTCTCATGGATTCAATCATTACTACAGGAACTGAGTATTTCCATTTTATAATCTATCATTTCTTATGACAACATGAGTACAACATATTTATACTCAAACCCTGTATTTCATTCTTGAATGAAACATATAGCCTTAGATTTCCATTTTGTTCGCTACAAAGTTCAAAATGTTGTACTTCATATCTCTCGTGTCTTGTCTTAAGATCAATCAGCTGATACACTTACAAAGCTTCTTTCTCGTCAACAGCTCCATCTTCTTCGTTCAAAGATTTGTGTCTCAGCTTCATCTTCTTCATTCCAAGATTGGTGTCCCCGATGGAAGCATTATCTTGCCAGGGCATATCAGCCATACTCATTAGAGATACACTTTTAATCACAATGTAATATTCTTATTATTATACAGCTATCCTTACCACTTATAATTTTGCATATATTCTTATTATTATACAACTACCCTTACTCGGTCATAGGTTATTATCATGCACTTGTTGTAATTACTAATCACTATAATTTTGCATATATTGCAAAGAACTCTAACGAAAATACTATGTTATTTTACCACCACATTCTCAATTTTCTACTCTTTTTTACTACTTTTATTGATAATTTAATTTCTTTCTTCAAGGACAAGTTTAATTGTTTGGACAAGTGTCTCAAAAAGATCGAAGAAAAGGTGTTGAAATTTGACGCATCAGAGGAGAATACTCATGATGTGAGAGAGATGAGGAGACAAATTAATAAAATTGTAGACTTGGTGAAATTCCTAAATTCAGCAGACTAAAATTTCAAGGTTCATTACATTATTATCACATACTAAGTATAAATTTATTCATAAAAAATTGTCTTATTAATAATATTTTCTTTTTGGCGATTCATACAATATTTGATAAAAACCAAGGTATCGGCGTCTGTTGAACCAAACTTTACCATAAATCTCAATATAGTGAAAAATGATCCTATAATTATTTCGTTTATATAGTAGAAAGGGGTGAAGAAATCTAAAAAAGAAAAAGCAATGTCGAAAGGATGCCATTGTTTCATGCATACTGTACACTAACCCATTTAGCAGACTGCGACATGTCAATGTTGATGAAGCAAAATAACAACTTCAATTTGAGCACTGGCTCAACGAGGATGACATGGAATTGTAAGTCTTCATTTTTCTTTACATTAATCTTATTTCAAATAAATTCCTCATTTTTTTCCTTTTCCTATTTGTATAGCAAAATATATCGTGGCCCATGCACAAAGCAAGCAAGAACTTCTCTCGTGGGTTGTATTAGGTAGACGCATGGTTGAATGGCAAGGTATTGCTTAATTTTTTATTAGCATTTAAAATATTGCAGTAATGTGTGTTGTAAATATTAATGAACATAAGTTTAATACAAACAACACATAGACATTGGTTGTTATGTTGTACGACATGATTTAGCCAAGCCTATTGCTTCATACCTGCAATGATGTGCAATACAGTGTATTTCAAGTATATGGTATTCTTATTAACAAACAAATAAGATAGTGAAATGCAAGTTGTGCACCGATAACTAGCAAAATTCATTTTCAGCAAAAGCTTCTGTTTAAGTATGAGCTATTTAAGAAAGACCCAACTACAATACGGGAGGAAGATGAAAAACATGATTTGACGATCAAACAAGCAAATGGCGAAGATCTTTCATCTGCTATTCCATAGAAAGATGTTCACAAGGTTAGCAATTATAGTTATAATGATTTCTTAATGTTTCTCTAATTTAAATTTTCTATTTAAATTTTCTCAAATTATTGTAGGTTTATATCCCAATTAATGTCCTTGAGTGTCATTGGATTCTTGCCAAGGTTGACATTGTTGGTGAGACAATTTACATATATGACTCAATGGTTTCATTAATGAATGAATCTACCTTTTTAGAAGAATCGTTGCCATATGTCATCATCATTCCTTATACGCTGGAGAAGATTTTATGGTATAATTTGCACCTTGAAACTATACAAAAAAACAAGATTTAGACAATTTTGCAAGCATAAAATACCCACAGCAAAGTTCTAATGAGCAAAACCAAAAGTCCAAATTATATATTATATTATTATAGTTATTTATTCAGTATGTAATTGAATATTTTCTAAAATTCTCAACAAAGATTGCAATGTGTTTGTTTTGTGTTACTTCGGAGATACATGCATGTGGTGAAGATATTCAAACTTATTGCACTCATATACGTCTCTTGCTATCAAAAGAAACTAGTTATGGGTGTTCATAATCCAATCCAATCTCAATCCATCTAATCCATAGAAATCCGATCCGTGGATTGGTGGATTGGATATAGATTTTCTTCTGTAAATTCACAAAAATCCGCGAATCCGCAAAAAAAAATTATTTAATAAAAAATAAACTTGTAAATATGGCATTATACTTACTAATAAATAAATAAGTTAAAATATAGTTACATTAACACCATATTATATCTTATCATATAATAATTAAATAAAAAATATAGCTTCCTAAGCAGTTAATTTTTATGTACTAATCTAAACAAATGAGATTTTTTTTTGTGTATTATATTTTGAAACTTTGAATGTATTTTCTAACTTTATTTAAATAATTTATTTATTTAAAAATTAATATAAAGATAAGTTTACTACCGATCAAATTCAAAATTAAATAAGATTTAAATAATTAATTTATTTAAATCTTATTTAATTTTGAATTTGATCGGTAGTAAACTTATCTTTATATTAATTTTTTATTAGTTAGTTCGTAGATAGGACATAATTAAAAAAATTTAGTCTGCAAATCAATCTGCAAAATAGTGGATTGGATATAGATTGAGTCAAATCTGCATCCGATCTACAGACTTATGGATTGGATTTAGATTAAGTTTTATCAATTCGTGGGTTGGATTGGATTAAAATTCCATAATCCGCAAATCATTGATCGGATATGGATTGATGTCCAATTCGCAAAATCCGATCCGCAAACACCCCTACAACTCGCTGAAAGCCTGAAAGACTTTTTCATGACAAATCATTGCTTTAGAGAAGAACTAACTTTCTATTTATTCAAATCTAGAAAAGTTTATGTTAAGGCAAATGCTATGTTACAATTAATGTAACATACACACTCAACAACAACCACACAAATGATGGGCCCACATAATTTGTGTGGTTGTTGCTGAGTGTGTATGTTACATTAATTGTAACATAGGGGCTCCCTTATGTTAATTGGACTAATATTTTAATTTTAGTAATATTTCAAATCAAATATAGCAAGCACTGACTCAAGATAGAAAAACTAGCTTCAAGGAGTAAAAGCACTTAGGCTAAAATCATTGGGCCAATATTATCAACATCAGAAGTCAAACGGGTGTCATATTTCAACTTTAATTTACAGCATACCAGAGTCAATTCAATCTACAATACATATTAACTTAACATAGATAACTAAATTAGCAGTAGATAACTAATTTTTTATCAAATTAAATTCTTTGATACTACCAGTGAGCTAGAAATAATTGATGAAGTATATGAGCAAATCTTGCAACAAATTACATTTTCCATGCACAATATGTCTCAGTGTCTCAAGTTATATATACCAATTTTAAAATACAAAACAATAATCTAAGAATAAAATTGTGCAAATGCAATTATTTAATATTACATATATTACAATTATTTATTTCAAGGTTGGTTGGCTCTAGTGGCATGTTTTTGCTTTGAAAGTGGAATTACTGCAGTGCATGTTAGTCAATTATGCCCCACAATCCATGCTTACAACATTTACGATGCACAGTGTCTTCCCCTCGAGAAGGTACTCTATTAGTTTGCAGCCTTACTACCTCACTTTTTCGTAGGTGATGATAGCATATAAGCATGAACCTCTTCTAAAACATCTCATTTCTTTTGTGGACCCACATGATAAATGTTCTCTACATATGTTGTAACCCATGCATTGACATATAATAGTGGGAACATAAATCATAGACAGAATAGTTATGCATATGCTTACACATAACTACCACTTGTTCACAAGAAAGTTGGTCAATTTAGAATTCATAGCAACTGCAAGTCTTTTGTAGAACGTCAACATGGCCATCAAGGTCGCCATCTTTAGCTATAAACTCATCGAAATTAATATATGTTACTGGATATATGTGAAATTCTTTGAGTTTCCCTTTTAACTGTTTTTCAGCCTAAGTAGTCATTGGAGTACATGCATTCATCGTTGTTTCTCGCCTTCTTGCAAACCATTGTTGCAATTTATCAATGATAGCATTTTTTAACTTATGAATAGGCAAGTTACGTGCTTCTTTTATGATAGAATTCATGCTTTCTACACTATTATTTATCATAATACCATAATGCCTCCCCTCAAGGGGAGAACAAGCCCACTTCTTATACTTAGCATCAGTAAGGTGTTAACTTATATGTTTAGTGATTTTGATGTTAACAAACAAGTTTTAAATCAATAAGTTTGAAAATTTTGTTAATCGGTTCAGAATCTATAAGTCATATAATATTCTAAGAAAACGGTGAACCGTTTATCAGAAAACGGCAAACCGTTAGCATTTCAGAGAGCAAATCTCATATAACGGCAAACAATTTATGGATAACAGTGAACCGATTATATTCCAGAGAACAACTTTCAAATAACAAAAAACTATTTATGGATAACGGTGAACCGATTTCATTCTAGAGAGCAAGTTTCAAATAACGGCAATCTGTTTATTGATGACGGTAAACCGATAACATTCCAGAGAGCAATCATCTTGCAAACGGTAAATTGTTTATGTCAAACTGATAACCGATATCTTTGGACAAGATTCTGGAGCGATAACGGTAATCCGACATCTTAATAACGACGATCCGACAATTTGAATTTTGGCACAACGGTCACTTGCTCAAGTAAAAAAGGTGATCTGATTGTGTGTAGAAAGTCAACAACGGCTAGTTTTCAACTTTATCTATAAAATGGCTCAATCAAATTCAAACAAACAGTGATCCAACGATTATCATTGAGCTTGCTATTAAGTACACAATTATTATTGAGCTTCAAACTTGATTTTATTTCATTTATTCACACATTTGAGCTATCATTTGTAATCAAACACATTGTGTGAGAGAACATTTTATTTGTGATCTTTATCTTTGAGTGATTTTAAGTGTTGGGATACATTTGGGTTAAGAAATTGAGAATAATCTCTTGTTGTAAAGGTTTATTGACACCTTGGAAGTCAATTGTAAAAGTGGTTGAAACCTTGGAGGTTTGCTTAGTGAAATCCTCAAGCCCGGTAAGCTTGGAGGTGTGGACGTAAGCACAATTGGCCGAACCACGTAAAAATCATTATGTTTGCTCTCTCTTCCCTTACTCTTTTATTATTGTGCTTTATTAAATTTATTAAATTTATTATTTTTTATTACATTAAGGCAATGATTGAATTGTCGTGTGGTTTGTTTAGCTTAAGTTTTAAAATCTCAATTCACCCCCCATCTTAGATTGCATAATTAGTATTTCATAAGGTAATGGCGAACATCCAAACTAATGTTACGAATGGAATTCATATATTGGGTAAAACACATCAGCTTCGTTAAAATGAGAATTTACATTTTGTTTTAGATGATGCAAATATATTTTTTTTGAAAAGATGATGCATATATATATTGTACCGTGCATATAGAAATACTTTATTAACTCCTTTCTTGATGCTCCTCTGGTAGTCATAAATGAATACCAAATTAGGAACATCACCAATGGACTCTCTTAACTTCATTAAAAATTATTCCTATGAAGTATTGTTCTCACAATCACTAACACTAAATGCAACAATGTAGAGTTAATTATTACCATCAAAAGATGCATTTGAACATCCCCTTCATGAATGTACCATCAACTACAATATCAGACCTAATACATAAAGTGAATCCTCTCAGTGAACTTCCAATGGCCATGAAACAGTACTTGGAGTTGTTTGCACTATCTTTTTCAATGAATGTTTGACTTCCAAGATCTTTCTTTTCAAGCATTACCATGTACGATGGTAATAACTGGTACATGCCCTACGATAACTTATTGGAAACTCCTTTGTTCTCCATGCCCTATGATTACTTATTTTATAATAAAACTCCTTTTGAAAATCTTGCTTGATATCAGCAGGCTTATAAAATGAAGCACCATCATACTTTTGCAGAAAGTTTGCCCAACTAGCTTTGATCAAGCTTGGTAATGGTCTTTTTGCTACAAATCAAGGGAGCAAGTATGGACATTGTAATACTTTCTAATTTCAAGCATGTTGCAACCATTAAACCTAGTTGCACAAAGCTGCTACTTGCAATTATCGTCTACACAAGCAACAACAATTTAAGTCTTTGTTTGACTTTTGGTTTTAAATTGAAACCCTTTTTTTTCACAGCTAATGCTTTAATATTTTCTTGCAAAACCTCCTTTGACTCAAACACCTCTTTCACCATCAACCCGTCACTGTCACTAACAACTTCCGTTGACAACAAATTACTATTACTAGCAAGTAAATTTATTCTAGGCATATATGCATTGTTTGAGATTATTGAACTTACAGTAACTAGAGTATTATCTCCTAATGCTGGATCAATAACTAATGGTGGCTCATCCAAACAATTAACAATAGTCATAAATTCATTAATTACTTCATGTTCGTTACTAGGCCGCATTCTAGACAAACACTCAATTGTTGCTTCATCACCAATAGTAAAATTGTTTGAGTTGAGAATAGGAAATGATAGAGGCACTTGGCTCAAGTAAGCATGACTCTCTTCCCTTGAAGGACGAGGTAAAAGTTGTCTATCCATGAGAATTGTCAAACTTAATTTTTGTTCAAAAGTAATGAAAGTTGTTTATTCCACTAGCTATTTCTTTAAGAAAAACTCCACATCATCTTTGATTTTAATTGTAATTGGTAGCATAAGATCAGACGTTTTAAGCTTAAACTTCATTGTGATTTCAAATTCTAAAGTATCTATATCAATAATTTGATATACGTTCTCCACTAATTCTACATATGTTGTCGATCGTGGTATCATTATCCGCTTAGCCTTAGAATCTTTAAACTTGTACTCGTCATTTTGTTTATCCATACATTATTAAATAGAATAGGCACACCTACCAAGACCATATTTGTTGATATAATAAAAACAATAATATCAAATTTCATATATAAATAACTACAAGACCTACATACTTAAATTACCTACATGATTACATGACTTACACAACCACATTATTTACACAACCTACACGACTACATTACTTACATGACTTATATGACTAAATCCCTTATACAACCTACACGACCTACACAACTACATTATTTACACAACCTACATGACTACATAATCTACATGACCGACTACATGACTTAATCGATTTACAGGACTACATGATGTACACGACATCGAAAAGAATACACAACCCGAAATATTTTCAACATAAACACATGTTCAACAAGATCTCTTCCTGAGAAAAATGATTAAACAACGTACATTGCATATATTTTAACACATTTGGGAAAATAGTGAAAAAAAATTGAAAATAGAACATTATAATGTGAGGAAAATATCTAAATTTTTCTAGAAAATATAAAACTTAACATCCAACGATATTAATATATCTTATTGGGTTGTTTAATGAGTAACACATCTCCTTCCAATTGAAAAATGTATGGAAGTTGAAGATGTGAATAAATAGTTGTAATTATGTAAGAGGTTATGAGAAATTTTAAGAGATTTTGAGAGATTTTCAAGTTGTTTTCAGTAGGAATAGATTTTGAGTATAAGAAGCGAGTGAGAAGAAGTGGTTTTGATGCATTTATTAAGGGTATTTTAGACTTTACATATAATTTTTAAGATATCTGTGAAAATGAAAAAAGAGGAGGGGTGTTTAAATAATTTTTAAGCTGTTAAAGGGTATTTAATTGAAACCGTCCTACAGCCACCCCAGTAGGAGAATACAAGGAGAAGAACATAACACGGGTTGGCAAATGGAGAGTGTTGTATCCCTGCATCTGCATAATAATAATAATACCCATTGCAAAGTCAGACTCAACAAAAATAAGAAGAATAAGCTGACACATAACCGCGTCTTCTTCGCCAAAACCCTAATCAGAAAACCCATCAGCTGTTGTTGTTTGTCATCGGCTCCGTCACTTGATTATCATTCGACAAAACACACGACCCTTCTTGTTGAGAGCTACCATGAGCACCAAGCACTCAACGCATTAATTCAGAGGCTCAACAAGAAAGTTTCATGCCCACTTCAAATTCTTCAACACGATGGAGATTGGACCAAAGATCACTTTTGGGCTGTCATCAGATTTCTCAAAAATTCCTCGAGGTCCAGGCAAATTCCCCAGGTACTCTGCCTCTCTCTATTTAATTAAATAAGGGGAAAAAATATGTGAGTCTTTCGTGTTGAGCGGCAAAAAAGAAAAAAAGGCATTTGGTGTCTGGGATCTTCCAATACTGAAACTTGGGATACTTTGAACAGGTGTTTGATATGTGGAAGAACATTGAAAAATCACGAATTAATGAATTCAACTATCAAAAGATTATTGGGATGTTATGTGAAGAGGGTTTGATGGAAGAAGCTGTGCGTGCTTTTCAAGAAATGGAGGGATTTGCTCTTAAACCTTCATTGGAGATTTACAATTCGATAATACATGGTTATTCAAAAATTGGGAAGTTCAATGAAGCTTTGTTATTCCTTAATGAGATGAAGGAAATGAATTTGTCTCCACAATCAGATACTTATGACGGTCTAATTCAAGCTTATGGTAAGTATAAAATGTATGATGAGATTGATATGTGTTTGAAGATGATGAAACTAGATGGGTGTTCTCCTGATCAAATTACTTATAATTTGCTTATTCAAGAGTTTGCATGTGCTGGCTTGCTCAAAAGAATGGAAGGAACATATAAAAGCATGCTTACAAAACGAATGCATTTGCGGTCATCTACTATGGTTGCAATACTTGATGCTTACATGAATTTTGGGATGTTAGACAAGATGGAGAAGTTTTACAAGAGGTTACTGAACTCAAGAACTCCTTTAAAGGAGGACCTTGTTAGGAAATTGGCTGAGGTTTATATTAAGAACTACATGTTTTCAAGACTAGATGACTTGGGTGATGATCTTGCTTCAAGAATTGGTAGGACAGAGCTTGTTTGGTGTTTACGCCTCCTTTCTCATGCATGTCTTTTGAGTCACAGAGGCATTGATTCTGTTGTTAGGGAGATGGAAAGCGCAAAGGTTCGATGGAATGTAACGACTGCAAACATTATTTTGCTGGCTTATTTGAAAATGAAAGATTTCAAGCACTTGAGAGTTTTACTCTCTGAACTGCCTACTCGACATGTGAAACCAGATATAGTCACCATTGGAATCCTATATGATGTAAGAAGAATTGGCTTTGATGGAACTGGGGCTCTAGAAATGTGGAGAAGGATAGGCTTCCTTTCCAAAACTGTAGAGATAAACACTGATCCTTTAGTTCTTGCAGTATATGGCAAGGGGCACTTCCTTCGATATTGTGAAGAGGTGTATTCCTCCCTTGAGCCATATTCTAGAGAAAAGAAGAGGTGGACATATCAGAACCTCATTGATTTAGTGATAAAGCACAATGGAAAGAATCTAGATGGTACGTTTTAGATTACAAGGACTGTACAGAATCTAGATGGTACGTTTTAGATAGAATGCTTGACAGGACCTCTCATGATTCAGCCAATCTATGTTATTCGCAACTGTACCAAGATGGCCATATTAATTTCTGGATGGAATTTGAGTGGTTTCGTGCTACTGATGTTGCTCGCTTTGCTGCAAAGTGTGGGAGGAAAGCTGCTGGCATATCCATTAACATATTGGATTTGTTTTCAAGAGCAGACGCTTAGATGTTTATGTAAATTCAAAAGTCAGTAGGGTGCGTTTTTGTGCTGGTTGGATGAAGTGAGAGGAGCTGCTGATGGAAAATTTCAAATCAGTACTTGACAAGTCCTGATTTTGTACTTCATTGTTCTTGCTAATGAGTTATCTACATTTCAGTTTTCTCTTGCACTCCATTTTGCTTCCCTGACTCCTTTGGTGTTTTTATTGGTGAAGTTGTAGGCTTTAGAAGTTTGTTGCATTTGAATTCTCCTTTTTTTTTTTTTGGTTCTTTTTGAAAGGTAGTTTTAAATTGCTGATTTTATATATCAATATCAATCAATGGCGAGCTAGACCCGGGGTAAAATTTTCACTCGAAAATTTCCAGATGCCATTTAGAGCTAATGCCCGCGAGTAAAATTTTACACTCCTAATTGAGTTGATACCAGGGGGTATTCTATTCGTAGACTTGGCGCGCAAATTTACGATTAACACCAGTCGAAACTTTCATTCTGGGATTTTACTGATAGATGATTAATGAACTAATAATTAGTTAATAACTAGCCAACAAATTCTTAAAAAATTACTTCAGTCCACTTCACTTGGTAGGAGCATTTGTGAAATGGTCTCGTTGTTTACCCTTTTGGCTTAACTAAACAAACACATACAGTAAGTTTAACGCATGTCACCTCTCTCCAGTCACCAACTGAAAAGATATTCACTCAAGAAGCCAGCAATCAACGAGAGTTTAACATGCCAAGTGCCAGAATTTGTTTGTAACTCCACGAAATAACTCGACTTATAATTTGTGAATTTAACATTCAATTTATAAACACTCTGGTAAACCAAATTAACAAGCCACTTCACTTGTTGAAGCACAAATGATGATATATGTACCATTCTTATATGTATATTAAGCTCCGTAAACAAACACAAGTACATATGGACATATCAAATCATTTAAGTATGTTTTTATCAGATACACATACTACATATACATACGTTCATGTTTATCATTAGCTGGAAACTGCATGTACAAGTTGAGAGTTTTGATTGTAGGGGTTCAGATTAGAGTTCCTCGAATAATCAAACAAGGACTCCTAATTCTTAGCTATGCTCCTTCACTGTTAAAGATCTAAAGAACATTTCTATTTCTTCTAACAATTCTTTGTCTCCATTTTGTAATCCCCTACAATTCTTTTCCATGGACGACTGAGATGACATTAAGTGAATGAGATACTCACGTACTTCGCCCAGATCATCCAATTTGGTAAATGTCTTGTACAGATGCTTGTTTGTGTGCTCATCTTGAGTACAGTTGGTATACACGTATTTTCTGCATGCCTGCAAAAGCAAAGGGAAGATAAAAGAGATGTCTGACAGCTACTATCGTTGATTATATATCATGGAAAATGAAACCATCTAACTTACTGAGTCTTAAAATTAAGACAGAATGGCAGGCACTAGAAACGCTTTTATGTAAAACCCGAGAGAAGAACATGACACGGATATAATAGCTGTTCTGATGATATATGAAACTCCTCCAATTCTTTTGGATAGCTTAAGAACAATACAGAAGTGCAAAGTGGAGAAGCAAAAACTTAGGTTACCTGCAGAACATGGTTGAGACTGGAAATTTGCTCAGCCTTCAAGAACTCAGAATCTAGTAATTCTCGAAATAGAAGTACCATTTCAGCTCCCATGTTGCTGGCCCCAAGGTTTCCAATTATACCAGATATGCAGGAACTATCAAACACAGTAGTCATCCACCCAGGAATTTTTTCATGTTTTAACAGTGCAACAGCTATGTGTACAGCTGGCTTGTGATGATTAAAGAAGGATTTTGATGCTAAATGTGGAACTGCCAAAGACATTGCCATCTCTTCTACAATCAATCTACACCAATAATTCTTTGCAATGATTGTCCTTTCATGCAAATCCAACTTTTCCCACCCTAAAATCATCGACAAGCAGAATCCGCAGTTCATAGCCACTCTGATGTCACTATAAAAAACAAGGCCTTCTAGTACAGCCATTACAGACGATAGGAAACCCATGGAGCATTCCAACTCGTCATGTTCTCCATCTTCATGGTCTGATAATCTGGTAAACAACTCCAACATACAATATGAAGAGACAAGCTTGACAAGGGGAGACCCAAAATGCATCAGCCTGCACAAGTCGTGGCAGCGGATGTTGATCGTAGAAAGAGATTGCTTTTTACTAAACGGATCAAGAAAATTCTGCCAGTCCAAAGCCCCTGGCAAACTAGCTTGCAAACTAAGGCAACAAAGAAGTTAGATTTCAGAAATTGGAATCATACAGGTGCATTCAACCAAGGCACTTACCTTCTTATGGAGAAGTAGTACAGTAAAAGTACAAATATTAGATATTCATATTCATATTCTCCAGTGCTCGCTTCCTCATCATAATCAGTCATAGCTGGTCCCTTCAAGCAAGCAGCATCAATGGTACTATTAACAGTAGACACCAATGAATTATTTAGAACTATATATTTTGATGCTTCTATGAGTGCTTTGTTGGTGGAATGGTGCAAGATTAAGGACAAAATGCTGATTATTAGTAGACTTTCGTGAGTCCAGCTACACACAGCTACTGTAGAGATCAAGTACTCAATCAACTACAAAATAAGTGATAAAGGTTCGATTAGTTCTCTGGATTTATGATGAGCATGGTCACATGAGAGAGAGCTAGAATAATTACCTTCATAGTTACCGTGAGCCAGGCTGCCTCATCAGAAAGAGAAAGAACTTCAGGGTGCACTGACCGTAAAATGTTAAAAATTAAAAGTGAGATGGCCGTTAATATTTGGGGTAAAGAAGAATAGCTGGAATTGTTATAAAGAGCACAGATTGCATTTATTATGCCATGCAAACAAAACTGATCTGAAGCACGAGGCAAGATGTTAATGGCTGTTGCCACAAGATTCAGTACAGATACAATGTCAGGTACTTGGCCTTCTTGCTCTATGAGCTGCATCAATAAGCATACCACAACTGAAGCTCCATAGTTGTCTCCAGCTGCTACCAACTCAGCAATCACTTCTTCATTCATAGAATTGTTACTTTTCCCATGGACAACAACATTGCTCACATTTGAGCTATTGCTTCTGCAGAATTTTAGGATTTGGTAAGACAGCGGCTTGCTGAGTTTCTCCTGTTGGAACAACCATTTAAGAGACAATGGGTGAATCTTTGCAGATGGTAAATCCCATTCCTTTTCAGTCAACAGATGGAATAGCATCCTCTCGGCTTCTAGACTGTAGGGTATTTGGTAGCTCATTTTGGCAAGACTCCTATACAATCCATAAAGATTCACCAGCCACATCATAGTCAATGAATCTGCTGCACCAAATTGGAAATTGCTGCTATTGACAAGAATATACTGTTCCAATGAAGCTAAAACCAACTTCTCATCTGCAAGCCTGAAGAAAGTCTCAAAAATTAGGGTCCAGTTGATAATCTAAACCTATAACAGAAATACGACTAGCACAAGTACCTGTCATCATGTATGGCAGCAGTATGTAAAATCAGTAAAATTGCAGATTGACAGCAAGACAATTCGAAGTTATGGGAGCTCTTCTGGCCAAGTAAAAACAGCCACTCAGCAGGATCAGTTGGAATGTGTACTGCAGCATCTCTAATGGGTTGCCCGGTATCATTACCAAAAAGAACATCCACAAGTGAACTAAGCATGAGATATACTCTCCATTTTATTTTTTCTGTGGGAAATAATCCCAGGCATCCAGATGACAAACTGATCCAAGAAGATGCAACCAAAATCTGTGCAAATTCTGTGGCTGGAATATCAGAATCCTGAAGCAGTATAGAATGAAAAGTCTCCAGGACCCCTAGTACAATTTCCTCGTTTATGTCATTAATCGCAGTTACAAACCAAGGCAACAAATGTGATTCACATACATCAACAATTGAATTCCGTAGTTCCATGATGGTGGTTTTGTTGGTGGAAAACTCCTTGTAACTGTATGCATATGCCTCTTTAAGGAGGTACAAGGAATGCAAAAGTTGACTGGGATCTTCATCAGAGATACTCAAACAAGCTAAAACAGCATGTTTTGATGCTTCTTGAACTGCAATTGCTAGATTTTCAGTTCTCTTAAAGGATGGTGACTTCAAAAGAGCTACGAAGATTGAGCAGACAACTGTGAAAGTCTCTGGAAGCATGCCCATCTCTCCATCAGTATGCCTTCTGAGCATCCTTGTCAAGCAAAGGATTAACTCCTTGACATGAGAAGCTGAAATCATTCCAGGAAAATCAGAAATGCAGTTCCATATGAGCTTCAGGGTCTGACTTTGGACAGGGTGAAAAGGAACTTCAGCTACATGGTTCAGCACTGGAATCAGAGTTGTGAATCCAACAGCTAGCCTTTGTCCAAAGGCTGGCTCAGCGGTCAAAAGAAAATTAAGCACCTGAACGCAAGAGTTGACCATTGGATCCTTGCATTCTGTTTGCAGTATTACAAGCTGATCAGCCCTAAATTACACTTAGTTGCAAAAAATATTTCAAAGTAGGCTTACCTGACAATCTTAGTGCTTCAAATACATAATCTGCAATGTTTTCTTCCATCAAAATTTGGATATGTTTTCCAGGAGCAGCTTCCCATGACAAATATTGTAACATCAAATCAAGTGTGCTGATTTGGACTTGGCTGTCTGATGAAAGCAGAGGGCCTTTTATGGCCTCAGCAAACAAGACAGGCAGAGATGATTGATTTGTTCCATAGTCTGTTGTTTGCATGGAGTTTTCTGCCTCATCAAAATTCATGCGGCTAATGTTATTTGTGTATGCATTCACAAGAAACCCCTTCTGAGCCAGGATCGTCAAAAGTGCTGGCAAATAAGACTTAAAACTGTTTACTCAGAAGACAGCAGTGATAATATAAGATAATGACGACTGCATCTAGATGGGTGAATGCATGCAGGCTATGTCACAATGACTGATGTATGTCCCTTATGGTTTGAATCAGAATAAAAGTAGGAACTCTCTCATTCAGCATAACAGTTATGATAATTTTAGTTTCTTGGGTGATTATAATCGATCAATACTTAAACATCACACGGCATCCCTTTCAGGAAATCCCTTAGAGCTTACTGAATGGTATCCTAAATGACTTTTCATGGAACAACACATCTCTGTATTTAGCATTTGGAAATTTAGACTTATTCTTAGTTATTGACCGGAGAAGTTAAATGAAGCTTTGTCTTCTCACTGAAGTCAGTACATGCATACCACAAAAATGTGTGAATGATCACAAATAGAGTTGCTGTCTGAGTGTTGTCATTTGACGAACAGATATTTTATATAAATTTAAAAGGACAATCCCACTCAGAAATTTCTATTGGCATCCAACTAAAAAGATGGTTTATTCTCACTTCCCTACCATGAGATTTCAGAAAAGGATAATCGGATGATGCATTTAAAATTGCAACAAAAAAGAAAGATATGTCTGAGAGAATGTGACAGACCTACACAATTCAAGCGCACGTCATCCCTTTGGGTCTTCATCAAGGACTCCAAAGAAAGTTGCAAGAGCTTGGGACAGAAAGCAAAAAGAATATCAGCTCCATCAATGTCCATAGACTGGCACTGGATGGAGGATACTTTATACAGAACAAAAAGAATCTCCCCCCGGATTTCTTCACTGCAATCAAAAGTGCACACTCAACAGTGTTATAAAAATACAGCTGAGGCATGGTAATGGAAGACCTCCTCTTTCTAGGTTGCTATGTTCTGCCTCTTACCTTGGTAATCCAAGACCTGTAACAAGATTGGATATGAGGGCATCTTTGTTTTTAATGAAGATAAAGGGATTATTTGTTCGGCAATTAAAGAGAACCCCAAGGCAGTGAATCTGCACAGAAAAGGACCAACACATCAAATGGTAAAAATAAAACTTGCGTAGTTTTGTACGATAAAAAGAATTTTTATACTCACACATGGACACTAAATGTGGAGTTCACTTTGCACATGGACACTAAATGTGGAGTTCACTTTGTAACTTGCAAGAAGCAGGTGTACATATTGATCGAATTTAAAAAATAAATAAATAAATAAACTACTCGCAGAATGATTTTCCCTAAAAGGCTAAAACAGTAAATTCACATTTGCGGATTATCCTGATGAAGATCGGTGGCAATTCCGCAATTGAATTTACAAAACTTCATCAATCTCACTGATACTCCACACTCACAATTAAATAAAAATTTTAAAAAATATATCTAGACTAAACAATCAATTATGTTATGCGATGCGTAAATTCAAAATTTCTCAAACTAATTGGCTGACAGAGATAGAGATACCATATGTAGCTGCCTGGGGCTCCAGGAGAAAGCGCCGGAGGAGAGGCGTTCGGCGACGCGGGAGACAAATTCAGCAAAAACATCTTCATCGCCGGAGTCGGAGAGAATGGTGATTAAATCGATGAGTTGACAGGCAATGGGCTGGTCGTCAAAGGAGGAGAGAGCGTGGAGTAGAGGAGAGACAAGGAAGTGCGCATGGTACTGGGAGAGGTGGAGGGGGCGGTGGGAGAGGGCGAGGGAGAGCTGAGAAAGCGCGTAGGAGACATGGATGGTTAGAGCGTGTGGAGTGGTGATGAGATTGGAGAGGCAGAGAAGGCAAATGGCGCCGCCTTGTTGAGTTTGGAGAGAGAGAGTTGATCTGTGGCCTTGTGAACACGAACCCAATGATTGCGCCTCCACCTCCACCTCGAGGTCTTCTGCTTCTTGCGAATCCGTCTGAGACATCTGTTGTTCTTTGAGAGAGAGAGAGAGAAAGTTGCGCTGTCTATTTTCAATTTGAATTTTAGCGGGAGGGGATTTTTTTTTTATACATGCAATATGTTAAAAGAAACTATTTTTCAAAAAGGTTAAGGTGAAACTCTCACTTAGAATATGTTTGGCATGTAGCATTACATAATATTATTTTGTGGGTTCAGAATTAATTGAAATAAACTCATGTTTGGCAATTGAAATGGATTGCACTGAACAGCATTAACAAGAACCCTTAAGGAGCGTTTGTAAACTATATTGTATTATAATATATTATATTAATTAATACAGGATATATTACATTAAATTGTGTTGCATTAGCATTATATTATATTATATTAATATTATACAATATTTGATGTTATATTATATAGTATTATATATAATAATTTTTTATATTATTGTTTATACTAAATTAATTTTTTATAATTATAAATATCTTAAAAGTTTTATAATTTATATTTATTAAATTTGTTATTTAAATTTATAAATAAAAATCAAATAACTCACCACTGGCCACTGTGAGCCATCACGAACTACCACTAACATTCATATTTCGGTATCTTCTAATATCAATTTTGGTGCCATTAGATTCTTCATCATCATATCTACACAATGGTGCGTGTCTCATCGGCGACGGAGTTTCCTATCATTGTAAATATATGGTCAAAGTTTCAGGATCTAAAACTTTGATTGTAAATCTATGGTGAGCGAAAACTCCATTTATGGTATTACATATACCATTAATAATGGATGTTGATATTTAGTGTAACATCATTGTGTACATAAAATGTTTCATATTTGATATAATTTTTTTTAATCAAACAGACTCGCATACCACATGAGGCTGGACCCCAAAACATAAGTCTTGTTAAGACTGCTCACTAAACAATTGAATTAGGTCTTAGTCTCATGTGTGAAATAATTAAAATCAATTTAAATTAATTTGTTAATAACATATTTTTTAATTAATTGAATTTGTTAAGTGTAATAGTTACGTGGTATTATTAATAGTTAGTTCCTACTAGCTATTATTAAATTAATTATAAATTTTTAAAAATATTTTATTTTGTTGATTGGTGAATAAGAATATAATTTTATTTATAATTTTAATTACTTAACAACATGAATTTTTTAATTTTAGTGTGTTATAGCCATTCTATTTAAACCATTTTCTTCGCATCTTTTATTCGCATATTCAAGCTTTCACTCCTTTGCTCTTCACTTTCATTTTTTTGGTGAGTTTCTTTTCCATTAGGGATGGTTAAAAACAAATGAGGCCTACCTAGCTCGAGTCCGGGCATTTTGGGTCGAGCTTCGCTTGATTTGGTAATATTTTTCAGCCACTTGGATTGGAAAGCCTAAGCCCAGCATAAAAGTCAATAAATACCTAAAAAATAAAAAAAATATATTTATTTTAATTAAAATAAACTTTTTAATATTTATTTGACCCACGTGTAACATAAATTTTAAATTTTATATCCTTTTAACCTAATTTTTAATGCCAAATATAATAAAAACAAAATTTTATATTACAAAAAATTAATAAAATATAACTAAAAAAATTCTAAAAAATGTAACACATAAATTTTGACTTTTAGGCCTGATTCAAACTGGATCGAGACATGCTCAGGCAAGCTCGGCTTGAGATTTTGCCAACGCTACTTTCCATTCCTTTAGAAACAAAAAGATTAATTAAGGAACTGGTCCATTTTATTTTCAATGAATTAGATTAATAAGAAATGTTTAGGGGAAATTTTGGAAGTAAATGTGGACCAATGGCATGACAACACATGGCAAAAGGGAGTTAAACAACTAAAATTACAATAGTCATAACAGAGTGGTAAGACAGCTAGAGGAGAGCTGGGAGGTAAGCTCCCCCATATCTAGAGTGGCAATTCCAGAAGGACATATGATTTCAAAGGGCATAATCGAAACTCAAAATTCCGGTTGTTAAGAGCACACATGAACAATGAATGCCATCATTTGTAAAATCAACATATCACTGTTGGCTAAATACAAGGAACCAATAGAAAAGAGAGATTCCTTAATTAAGCCAATGAACAAGCACCATGTCAGTTATCCTCTACAGTGATCCAAAAAACAATAGGACCACAATTAAAGGGAATGCCACATGAATAAAAGGAAGGGAAAGGGTGGCTGATGGTTTCTTTGCCCCCCAAGCCTAAGAATATCACCCTCTCAGAACCACTAATCTAATTACGTAAATGCCTTCACCAGAGGGAGGGCAACAATTAATTAGGAGCCACGTGTACAAAATTACTAAATCTCCCTTAGGCACACTGCACAAAAGCTCAAGGTTCACTCTAACGGTAACAGCAATTCATTATCCCATCCATCATTCTTCTTCTTCCTTCTCTCAATTTATCCTCCATTGCTTACAGTTTTGAGGTCTTTTTTTTTACCTTAAGTGTCTTTCATGATCTAACTTGAGCGTCGGAGTGTGGTCGCCGGCCATCGCCGGCTACACCCCTAAAGCTAACTTTATTTTGTAAGAGTTGTTCGATTTAAACTTCGTGGCATTCAACCTCCATTCCTCTTCAGCTTACTCCATTCTTCATCTATACTCGCCCTACACAATTAACCTCCTCCATATCCGTGAGGACAACTCAAAAATAGCTAGGCAACCTCCAGCACCCATTCTCCTTTCCTTTATTTTTTATTATTTGGTTGGTCAAGCTAAAAACTAGCACAAACAATTAGTGTCGTCTTGGTAGGGAGCGCGACAAAATGCTCCACAATGGTTGCCAAGTTATTTTGTTTTGTGTTTGAAGCAACATGGATGATGATCATTCCTCCAATGACAATCTTGCATCATGGAACAAAGTAAGGAATATGAAAATGGGCCAATGTTGAGTATTAGAGAATGTATATTTATAAAGGGTAAAATCATCATTATATACTACAAGTCTCATTAACATTTCTCCTTTTATGTATTTAAGTTCTTTAACCTTTGATTGTGTGTGTTTTGTTATAATTTGAGTATTTTATGTGTTTCAGGGGTATTTTGATCATTTTATGATTAACAAAAAATCAAATACCAAAACATATAGCATTTTTGTTTTAGGATTTTGGTAGGGCCCAGCTGATGTGACATTAATCGATGATATGGCAGTATCATATTGTGTTGATCGATGATGTGGCAGCATTCTATTGGATTGAAATACATGTTGGTTGACTTTTTCATTGACCGATGATGTGTCAATATATTATTGGACCAACAAATGCACGTACATTACATGCAATTCACCTAATCACAACCTTACTACCGTGTTCATCCAATTAGAGCTTGCCACGTCGCGCTATCCTGAGTGTTCGAGTTATTTTCATCTAATGGCCATGTTTTAACTATTGTATCTATAAATGTGGGACTCCCCCCTAATTTGATAGGTATAAGTCCAAATTTGAGTTTCATTTTGTGTAATTCTCACTTTACCTTGTATTTTCTATATATTATAATAAAATTACCATTTTAGTCCTTGTTGAATTATGAGTAGCTAATTTAATTTTAAGCTTGAGTTGAAGGTGAAGCCTCAACATAATCCATGGGCTTAATTTGGTAAGTTTATTTCTCTCCCTCTGATTTTTGTGAATTGTTTTGACTCACCATTAACAGACAGTAATAATCTTGTTTAGATTTTGCACAGTATACCAGCTCCCTATTGTAAGTTCATTACTGTTTGGTACAATGAGCACTTTACACTATATTTATTAGCGAAAATCTTCCCTCCAGCATTAGTGGTTCATCTTGACTTAGTTTTGATAGAGAATGCATCTAAGTTATTTAATGAATAGTCTTGCCACATTTTTTACAGTAAGATTATTATCACTTGGCACGGCATGTACTTGAAACCACATTTAGTAGAAGATTATTTCCTCTAGCACAATGAGTGCTTGATACCATATTTACCAGAATGAGAAATATGAGTAAAAATACTCTTTTATAAATTAATTGGAACTAAAAAAGAATATTAAGCTCATGGTGAAGTGTTAAGTGTGAATCTAGAGACTCAATTGTTTCATTTGAATTCTTCATCCATAATTTATTCTTGCCATCTTTTTAATTTAAATCTCAGTACTTCTAAAAAATCACATCCTACTAATATAAACTTAGAAAATTAATCTTACACATAATTAAATCTACATGCTCGTGGGATCGACACTCCTTACTATTAATCTATACTGGAGTGGATTCGTGCGCTTGTAAGTACAATAAAATTTTCATAACAACTCACTATTGAACATACAAAGAAAATTATGGGAGTAGAAGAAGGAAAGTCTGTAAAAACCTTTGATCGTTGTTCACCGTGACGATGAGTTTGTCACTAAAAGGCACTTTGATAAGTTTGTCGACAAGATTTATTGTGTCATGGTTTGCAAGTTCAAAACCCAGACAGTGGCCTCAGCAAACAAGCCACAATACAGGCCTTGGGTGAAAAGTTGCTGCCCAAGAACAAGAGGCACTCAAAGCAGGCAAAAAGGCTCAACCCTACCACCACAAGATCTAAAGCACAGCCGATTTGCTCCAAGGATGAAAGATCCACTACCGATAGCCGATATACCAACAATAGAGGTAAAAAACATGGCAAATAACTGATCGAAAATTTACGAGATAAGTTCAACGCCAAGAGACCTTCTAATCATGGGGATGGTTCCTCCAGAAACCAGAGGATGCCTTAAGAAATCCTCAACAAAATGTTTTTTTTCTAGGAAAAACAAGTCTGTAAACTCTGCAAGAAGGATAGCTCCATCACCAAGGATCAAGCGCCAATCGTTCATCAATCACCATTCACCGTGAAAATTCACCAAGTTATTCTCTCTATCGACTTCAACATACCTCAAATTCCACAATATCATAGTACCTCTGACCCCACTGAGCATGCCAAGTTGTATCAAGATTAAATTCTTATCAAAAGAGTTTGGGAAAAGGCCATGTGCCGACTATTTACGTATACTCTCACGGGGTCTAGCAAAGTCCTAGTTTCGATCTCTCAAGCCAGAAAGCATAGCTAGCATTGACCAACTATTCTCTAAGTTCATTCAGGAGTTTCGCTATGCCTTTCATTAGGAGAAATCCTCTTCTAAGTTGGCTTTTATCAAGCAAGTAAGACAGAGTCGCTAGCCTATTTTGTTAATCGCTTTTACCAATAAGTCCTCCGCACTAGAGCCTTTGGACATGAGAAAATGCTAGCATGTTTTACAAAAAATCTCAGATGAGAGAAGCTCTAGAGGTCATTTCAAAAAGTTAAACCACACATATATAGGGAGGTTAGGATAAGAGCCTTGTAGGAAATTGAGTATGACGACAAGTGTTGGCTCAAGCTCGATAGCAGCAAGGACAAGGATAACTCCAAGGGACCAGAACCAAACCCCAATAAAGCACCTCTTGTGCGCCAACCCCAATAGCTAGAGGGAAAAGGTCGAGGAGTCCACCATCAATATATGCTTAGAATTCCTCCACCCCCTCGGAGGGAGCATCGTGAGAGAGAACAATCACTTGAGAAATCATGATATGACTCCTATCAACCTTTGAATAAATTTCTGGAACAAATTTTCTATTATATTCGTGATAGTGGTCTTTTGAGGCCCCCTTAGCCAATAAAGAAATACCCTAACATGAAATAAAGTTTGAAGTATTGTGAGTTTCATGAAGACTTTGGTCATTGCATTACCGAATGTTTTCAGTTGTGGGAAGAAATTAAGGCATTAATTATTAATGGGTATTTAAAAAAGTGTATGGCTAGGATGGGATATACTCGAAAATTCAGGGATAGGGCTAATGGGAAAGAAGACCAAAATGAGAGTACTAACGAAGGTGAACCTCGTGTCCCAAGAAGGGTAATTATGTTGGCATGATATCTAGGGGGCCTACTCTTGTTGGGAGTTCCAAACAATCAATCAAAACTTATAAGAGGAACACTATTGTTAAGAAAGAGGTTAACTAACTAGAGCTTACCTACAGCAACTCAGCACTTGGTCTATCCCTATGATGATACTCTAGTCATCAACTTTAAGTTTGGTGGATATCATCTTTAAGGACATGCTAGATCAGCTTACACTTGAGTCCATTCGGGTAACTCCCAATAACACTTCTCTGATTGGTTTTGCTGGTGACATCATTATGCCTAAGGGGATAGCTACTCTACCCATTTTATTGGGTAAAACCCCTCACAAGGCAGACTATATGGTTAATGTTTTTTTGTGGTAGACAACTTATGAGCTTACAATGTTGGGTCGGCCATTCATAGCAACCATTAAGCCAATTGTTTACATGCATTACCTTGCTATCAAACTATCAGCCCCAAAATTTGTGATCACCATTAAAGGAGATTGCCCGCCAGTGTTATGCCACAACAATGAAGGTTAACTACCAGATAGCCTCCAATGAGCAAATCGCCAAATGTTCTTGCCAAGAAGCACTTCAACTCAGCTGGCCTAGCTCTTAAAATAACCAGACGTGCCATTATTAAGTGAAAGAGAGATGCTAGAAAGAAAGTTGTGAGTTAAGTTTCGAGCTAATTCTAAATGAGGTTACCTCTATGCAGGTAAACTCCACCCTCCACGATGCTCTAGCTGGGGATAATCGCCATGCTCTCGCTCTTAAAATGACTTGACATGCTGTTATCAGGTGAAAAAGGAACACCAAAAAGAAAGTTGTAAAGTTAAGTTTCAATCCAATTCTAAATGAGGTTACCTCCATGGAGGTAGACTTCATCACTCTTCAAGATGTTCTAACTGGGGATAATCGTCGTGAGACTTCAAAATTGATTGAAGCACCATTAGATCTACAAATCTCCAAAGAAGAAAAATAAAGAACGCCAACAAAAGACCTCCTCTTAATTCCAATTAAAGAGGATTGCCCCTCTAAATTTATCAAGATGAGGTCCCATCTGACAGAGGATAACAGGGAGCAGCTCACAAACTAATAAACAGAAGAGAAGGGCCTTCAACCAGGTGAGGTACAAAGCCATTAAGGCAGAGATATATCTTTACTGTAGGCTGGATTTATTCAAAAGGCCACTTGTTTAGATTGGCTTTCCAATATTGTTTTGGTCAAGAAATCTCATGAGAAATGGCACATACATGTTGATTTCACATATTTAAAAAAAGTCTGCGGAATGATAGCTTCTTTATCCCCGTGGTAAATCTGTTGGTTTATTCAACCTCCAAACATGAAATGTTGAGCTTTATAGATGCCTTCTTAGGCTATAACCAAATCAAGATGTACGATGCAAACTAAGAGAAAACCTCATTTATTACCAATAAAAGCCTCTACCGCTACAGAGCTATGCTTTTTAGATTAAAGAATTCGGAAGCAACCTTCCAGTGTTTGGTTAGTAAGAACTCAAAAGACCAAATCGATAAAACCATGAAGGTCTACAACAATGATATGATAACCAAGTTAGTACAAGCGACCGATCGTACAGCATACCTTAGAGAAAATTTTGAGCTCCTCTGAAAGTACAAGATGCGCCTCAACCTGGAAAAGTGTGTATTCGGGGTAATATTTGAATAGTTTTTAGGATTTATGGTACAATAGAGGGGTATTGAAGGCAATCCAAACAAGATTAAAGCAGTGCTAGAAATGAGATCTCTAAGAGCAATAAAAGAGGTGTAGAGCTTAGCTAGCAAAATTGTAGCATTAAGCCAATTTATCTCCAAAACTATCGATCGTTCCAAACCATTCTTTAAAGTCATCAAAGCTAAAAAAAAATTGTAGTGGACTTTCTAATGTGAAGAAGCTTTTCAAAAGTAGAAGGAATACTAAGTTCATCCACTGATTCTCACTAAGCCAAAGGCAGGAGATACCTTCTTCTTTACTTAGTTGTCTTCGAGCATACAACCAGCTTAGTTTTGGTCAGAGAAGAGGGGAATGGCACATAATGTCCAATCTATTATACAAGCAAAGCTATGGTAGATGTTAAAAAGAGGTATCCTCATCAGAAAAATGTTTTGGTGATCTCTAGAAGGAAACCCTGGCCGTATTTCCAGGCCCACACTATAATTGTAGTCATAAATTTGCCTTTGAGACAAGTGTTATAGAAACTTGATATGTCGGAAAAATTTATGAAATGGTCTTGAGCTTAGTGAATTTGACATCACCTACCATCCTCGCTAAGTGATCAGAGCTCAAACCATCACTGATTTCCTTGCAAAATTCGCCAATGACTCAAGGGTAGAAGAAATCCAGGGGAACCAAGCGAGGAGGTGACCATCAAAGAGCAGGAAGAGTGTTGGGATGTTTAGTAGATGGGTCTTCGAATTCGTGTTAGAACGGAGCTGATCTTTTTATTAGAAGCCGTATTAAAGTGAAGCCTCAGTACGCATTGTAGTTCGGCTTTAAAGTCTCTTATAATGAAGCTAAATATGAGGCAATCGTTGTTGTATTAAGGATATGCAAAGTTCTTGGGCAGGAAAGCTCATCAATAAAAAGTGATTCTCAATTAGTAATCATATACGCTCCGAGTACCAGACCAAGAAAAAAATATGAAAGCTTATCTGAAGAAAACTAGAGAATTGATTATGGAATTCAAAGAAGTGAAGCTGAAACAGGTCTTTAAAACCAAGAACAATGAAACTGACAACTTGGCCAAGTGGCCTCATTTGGAAACACTCAACTTCCTGAATAGGTGTTAGTGGAGCATATCCCTTCACCAAGCATAATCCTAATTAAAGGAAAGGAGGAAATCTTCATCCATTTGGAGAATTCTTAGATGACGTCAATTGTGAAGTTTTTAGAGGAATGATAGCTCCTAGATGTAAGGGTACAACAAAAAAATTGAATTACAGAGCAGCTAACAGGTTCTTTTCACTAGCTCACCCCCAATCCAATGGCCAAGTGGAGTCTATGGGAAAAATTATTAAGGGAATCCTACAAAAAAAGCTCAAGGATAGAAAAAGAGCTTAGGTGGATGGATTGTTAAGTGTTCTTTGACCTACAGGACTAGGGGTTGATGCAGATATACTCGCTGAGATTAGGATTCTTTTTCATAGGACATCTCACTTCAATGAGGAGGAGAATATCTCCTTTATTACGGTTGACTTCAATTTACCAGCAAAGAGAAGGGCAAGAGTAGAGCTCCAAATTGTCGTACATCAGCATTGTGTGTTCGAGTTATTCAATAAAAAAGTTCACCCATGGGCTTTCAAGAAAGAGGATCTGGCGCTCAGGAGGATAACCCTTAACACAAAGGTTGCCTAAAAAGGAGTCATTGGGCGAAACTGGGAAGGTCCCTACTGGGTGGATAAGCCATTTGGTTTAGGTGCCTATAGGTTGCTACACATGGATAGGTCAATAGTTAAGCACCCATAGAACACAACTATGCTAAGGAAATATTCTCAGTAGTCCTCTCTTGTCACTACTCACATCAATTTCTTATTCTCTTTAAAAATGTGTTTGTAATCTTATGTGCAGGTCATTGTTGGGGCTATACTGGCTTCCTTAAATGGTTAGTTGCTCTTTTCAATTCCAAGAAGTCGTTATGACAAATCAAGAGGCCTACAAAATATGCCTCACTCAGGTTAACTCCTGCCATGTCATGTAATAATGTGATTTCTCGATACCTAAAGAAAAGTTATCTATAAATGCCTATTTTTCACTTATGAATGTAGCTGCTTTTAATCTCCTTATGATATAAAAGAATGGTGAATTGTTTCACTTAAATAAGTGAAGTTTAACTTCATGCTTGATGATTTATCCATCTGCCTTGTGGTTGTTTATTCATAAATGATCTCCATTAACATTTTGCCATGTTTTCATCATGATTATTAGGAAAATGACACCCTCAAAGGGCTTAAACAAAAAGCTCTCCTAGAACACTTGATCCGAGAGATAAGCTATAGGACAGAATTAAAGCATATTTACACCGAAACAATGAACAAAAAGCAATGAAAGCTGCAGCACTTCAAATGAAATCTGAAGATACTGTAACTTAAAGATAGGAGTGGAGCTCATAGAAGATTTAAAAATGAGAGCAAATCGCCAAGAGTCTAATAAAGGTATACCTCTAGAACTAAATTGCCCTTACACGCACTTCACCATAATTGAGCCTTTATAAAACTAAGCCCTAATGAAGGAATGGCTACGCCCTAGTGAGGGAATGACTACGCCCAAGTGAGGGAAGGACTAGTGCATGGAGACACGAACGCTCCTATATACCTATGATAAAATGGATCAAGGGAACCCCTAAAAAGAGCTTAACTATTTTAGGATGCACGAAAGGCATCTACAAAATTTTATTTTCACTATTCACATTAAACACCAATTTGTCATTTACCTAATTGCAAGTGGCACGACATGCAAAAAAAAAAAAAAGGTAATGGATGAACGCCATGTGGAGTAACCGTTAGTGCATTAAAAAACCCACTAACCCACTCTCAAAAGTTTAAATGAAAGGCCCACATGGGACCACGTCACGAAGTGGAAAAATGGGGGAAATTTTTTATAACACCCCCTGATGTCTGCTAGAATTTCAAAACTGCCCCTACAGCAAAATATCCATCAAGCTCATCCATTTTTTCCATATCTAAAAGCTAGAAACATCCCTATCACGTGTCAACACCAAACAAATTTCTCCTTGAAGTTTCTTGTGCTTCAAAATTTTTAAACACGGAAATTAAAGGGATATTGTTTGAAAGGAATTGTGGAAGCAAATGTGGACCAATGGCATGATGACACTTGGAAAAAGGGAGTTAAATAACTAAAATCACAACAGTCTAAACATAATGGCAGTAGAATTAGAGGAGATCTGGGAGGTAAGCTCCTAGCAGAGAGTGCCAATTCCAGAAAGACTTGTGATTTTAAAGGGCATAATCTGAACTGTTGTTCAGAGTACACGTGAACAGTGCATGCTAGCATTTGTAAAATCAAAATTATCTCACCTTTGGCTAAATACAAGAAACCAATAGTAAGAGAGATTCATTAGTTAAGCCAATGAACAAGCGCCATGTTAGCTACCCCCTGCAGTGGTCCAAAAAACAATAGAACCACAAGCTGGAGGGAATGCCACGTGAATATTACCATCTCAGGACTACTAATCCAGTTATGCAAATGCTCTCACCTGAGGAAGGGCAACCACCAAATAGCCCTCAGGCACACTCCATAAGAACTCAAGGTTCACTCTAATGGTAACAACAATTTATTATCTCATTCACCGCTCATCTTCTTCCTTCTCTCAATTTATCCTCAATTGCTTACGGCTTTGAGGTCCCTTTTTGACCTTAAAGCAACCTTTTGCCTTTTATAATCTAACTTGAACGTTAGAGTGTGATCGTCGGCCACTGCCGGCTCCACCCTTAACGCTAGCTTCTAGCTCTTTTTTCAGGGGTTTTCTAGTTTAAACTCAGTGGCATTCAACCCCATTTTCTCCTCAACTTACTCCATCTTCATCTATACTCACCCCACACAATTAACTTCCTCCATTCATGTAAGAACAATTCAGACATAGCTAGGCAACCTCTAGTACCCATTCTCCTTTCCTTTATTTTTATTATTTGGTTGGTCAAGCTAAAAACTAGCACAGACAATAAATTGTCTCCTTTTTCCATAAAATTCACTAAATAATTAAATGAGTTATGATATTTGACCCCTTATTTAATCTCGTTAGTTCCCACTAATCAATTTAAGGTGGGAATATTGAACCACTTTTAAAACTATTTTTTATTACTAAAAATGTCCATAATCTAAATTTCCATTCTAGATAGAGAGAAAAAAAAAAATTCACGGTACGCTCATTTTCTTTGATTTTTTTGACTCACCTCTTGGATTTTCTGTCATCAACACTTGATTTAGTGAAATGAAGTATTAACAATGGGATTAGACTTAAAACTTCTGGTCGGTAAAGCTCTGTTTGGATATTTATATATTCAAGTTCATTTGAATTCATGCATTTAATTCTCTTTTCGTGTAATCTATATATGAAAATAAAAGAGCCATATGAGAAGGAAAATATTTAAGTGCTTGAATTTTGCTATCTAGTATGGTCATAACTACAATTTTATTATCAATTATTGTTTTCTGAATCTTTTATAGGTTTGTATTGGTTGTTGCACTGCATTCAACCTTTTACAGAAAAAACTGAAAAAATGGGAAGTGAAACCTTGACAAATATAATGATGGAGAGAGGTCAAAAGAATTTGGGAAATTGCGAGGAACAGTTGAAGGTGTTCGACGGGAACCTGGAGCAGGTGCTGTCATGGAAACAGCGTAAGATGCAATCCAGTGAAAGCGAATTATTGATAATTAGCAGAAACACCACATCAAGAACTCAGAGAAGCGTGTGTTGGCATGGAAGAATCTCGAGTGCAAAATCAAATCCCAGGAACTTGCATGCAAACTGAAAGACATCCTCGTCAACAAAGCCAGGGTTTATAAGGAGAGTTTGAGTCAATTGGGTGACAGAAAAAGGGTTGTGTAAGCTTCTAGAAGTTACATGGGTTTTTCATTTCTTCCTGAATAAATGGATACGCAGCACTCCTTTTTACTCAGTTCACAAGCATGGCAACCCTAACTAGTTTAAACATTATTTATTTAATTTTTTGCTTTGCATCGGATAAGCATTTAAGCTTTATACGTTAATGAGAATTTTGATAAATTTCCAGAGGAATTTCATCTGTTGATTTATCATCTACCTCAAAATCCGGGCAAAACCATGCATTCCCAGCAGGTAATTTCATCACCATCAACAGGGCTAGATTTAATTTCACAGAAGTCAACAATATAATTGAGAATACACAAACCATCCAATGTGTAAAAGAGAAAGTGAAAATGATAAGGGTATTATGAGAATCATATCGATTATATTGAGAGAATGAGATTATTCTAAATTTTTTATAGGGTTAATTAAGAAATGAAATTTAATGATATAATTTAAGGGATCAAATATGGTATATTTACTCGCATAAGGAGTTGAGCGCTGACATTTGCCCTTCAGCTCTTGGCTGCCACTTTTGCTGCCCACCATTATTTTTTTCTTTTTTTGGCAACAAAGCATGGCCAAAAACAGCAGCAGGAGACTGCCGTTTCTGTGCTGTGCCCGTGCTGGGCTCTTTATGGGCAATTATCATTTTTCAAAAGAGATTTAACACGACAAAATTAAGCACCACAGTAAAGAATGATAAAAATCCTCTCCATAAAGATAACGTTTGGTTTAAAGAAAGGGGAGATAAAAAGAGCAAAATGGAAGGAAAATGAGAAGAAACGACTGGAGAAAAATAGTAAAATAAAATTTTATTGTTTGATTTAACAAAAAATTTAATAGGCATAGGAAAGAAATTACAATTTTTTTTCTTTAAATAAATTTATCATTTGCCTTAAATACTAAACTATCTACATTAGTAATGAAATATAATTTATTATCAATACCAACTTTTTTAATATCAAAAAATCCTAAAACATTATAAATATGTGTGTGTGTGTGTGTTGATAGTGGCCCGGCAACGGTCGACAGCAGTTGACCGTGGTCGACGACCTTTCGAAGGTAGTCCAGTGGTCGACGACCTTTCGAAGGTAGTCCAACGGCAATCCAACGACTTCGGTGACAATTAATTTATATTTTTTATTTTTATATTAAATAAATAAATAAATAAATATGTTTATTTATTTTGTTAAGTTTCTTAAATCATTCATTAAATTTAATCAATATAAAATTATTCATAATATTAAATTGATAAAATAAAATTATTAATAATAAATATTAATGGCATCAATCAAGACAAAAAGTTAAAGGATAATTTGAAAACTTTAATTTCCAATACAAGAGGAATTTAAATTTTTCACTCCTAGGTGTGAAATTCAAATTCTATATTATAATGGATATTAAATTCTAATGAAAATTAAATTCTTATATATTTTGTCCAACCAAACAACAAAAATTACAATATAATTTAAATTACTTTCCTCCTCTCCTTTCTCTCCTCCCAACCACACACCACGAGTACCAAAATTAAGTTTTGTATCTAATATAAACAATCGTGCTAGGTATTTTCACTTAATTTACAATTAAATTAACATTTTCACTAGATTATGGAAAAAAAAAATGAAAGGCAAGAAAAGGAAAAAATAAGAAGAGGATCCTAATCCCACAAAGAAATTGATCAGAATTGCATCATAGCGAAGAATTTTGATGTTATTTTACTTACAATAAACCTTTTTAAGATAATGATAAGACTTACAAATTCGATACACAGTAATATTTATGACTATAGGTGCCACATCAATTAGAATACTGCCATAACTTCTCAAGTGTATCATTTGCGAGATATAACAAATATTTTGATAGAAAACTTATGAGATACACTACTGTGACAAACTGGAAGGAGTCTCTTATACTAGCCAATAAGATCACTGCCATCCACCCAAGACAATTAACAAAGTACTTACCTTTTAAGTCAAAGGAAAAGTAGCATGCTTCATACCATAAAAGCCACATATAGAGTCAATTAATATATTCACTTTCTGATTTCTTTCCATCAAACAAAATACATTCAAACTGGTTTTGAACCTCATATAATTTGGTATAAAATATAAGCGCAACAAATTTATAAAGCTATGAGAGAGTCTGAAACAAAACAACTTACCTCACTGAACTTTTTAACCTAAGAGAATCAAACCTTGTTGAGGTATCTAACTTGAAATTTCAAAATACACGAAACACATTCTGACCTGACTGAATACAAGAAAAAGAGAAGTTGGTCAAGATATCTTCCTGATGGCCCTCTAATGAAAGCATGGATGTGTGTACATCGCATTCCCTTCCTTTCCATATCACTCTTCCAATTGAACTAACCTTTTCTGACTCTCATCTCCAGAAGCACAAAAACCTCCCGCCACCCAAAAGAATAATATGTGCTATCCTTATTTTTCAAATTATGTGGGGTCTGACCTTTTCAGAAAAATTAATGGAAAGAAAGGAAAAGAACTGTATGTAGCATCGGATTAAAAGGGGATACAGAACTCACATTAGGGGAATTTCCCTAATCTAAAAGAACTGATACCTATTTTCTGCTATCAAGATTGCACAGCCAGCCTCTGAAGATGCTCAATGAAGACTTGAAGGCTCACGTCATCTGTGAAGATTATATCTGACCCAGCAGCAATCTCATTGGCATTGTTATATGTAGCTGATGGGTTCAACTTCGCCAATAAGAACCTTGCCTGCTCAACATGCCATTAAACAATCAAATCACAATAAGTTTTATTGGACAATAGTTAATAAAAGATTTCCAGAATATCAGTTCAACCACCAGGCCCACAATATCAAACGAATAATCGAATGTTTAGACATTAGAAGTTAGCCACACAAATAAAGCAACAGAAAAAGGTTTGATCAAATCTTAAAATTCTTCAATCCGAAGGAACTAAAATTCATGGTGTCAACAGGCAGTTTGAAGAGATAATAATCCAAACAATTGCATAATCGACAGAGGAGAGTTATTATTTAGCCATTTTTGCCTTATTTTAGAAAGCAGGAAGAACTGTTCTACACCAGCCAAATATATTATAATTATGTTAAGTAAAAGCCTTTATCCTTTATTTGCTTTTAATTTTTAATTTATTTTTCTAGGCAGGTTCTTCATTTTTTTCCACATTTTTTCTTTTTTGGTATTTTCACTTCCTTCAACCCATCCACTATGATGCACTATTATGTGATAGATAGAGAATTACAAAAGACCATAAAATTTCTGCTGTGCCAATAAAAGATAAGAGCTTTTGCCTAACTACCAAGCCATACAGTAAATCACTCACCAGGTGAATAGAGGTAAAATATCAGAAAAGAGGACAGACCAGCATACATTATGTAGAAGCATTTTTCTTTTTCTTTTCTTTTCTTTATTATTGAATGTAATTTCTAGAATGTAAGATTAGAATACTTGCACAAATTTTTTAGAGTTAACAGTAGGGGAAAGGCTTCTGTCTTATGGGGTTGCGCAGCTATGGCTATATTTTGGGTCCTATGGATTGAAAGAAACTTAAGAACTTTCGAGAACAAAGTGATGGAAGATTACATGTTTATTTGGGACAGAGTTAAATTCTGGGTTTTCTATGAGAGTTTAAAGATTTTTCTTTCTTTTTTATTTTGATTAGTTGCAATGCAGCTATGGTGTAATATCATTAGTTAGAATTTCTGATCTTACAGGATTTGTAGCTCTTGGGCTTGGGGATTTTTGTCTTTTGTCTTTGCGGACTTCTTGTCCCTCCACTATGTACATTTCCTATATCTAATATACTTATTTTGTTTCTGAGTAAAGAAAAAAAAAAAAATAATAATAATAATTAAAAAAAAAAAAAGAATATATTACTTGGTTGGTTTATCCCATATGTAAAGCTACTAGTTAGACCATTCCATAGCTGCACACTACTATATCTTAAATTCTGAACCATATTCAGAAGGCATACATTTTCTTAAAGAAAAATTCACTTTTGCTGTAAAGCATCAGAAACTAAAATCTGAAAAAGTATATACAGACCTGGGATCCATGCTGATCGCATACCACCAATCTAGGAACAGGAAAACGATCCCGAATGATCAGTTCGGCATCATCGTGAGGAGCTCGCAAAAGCTGCGCAAATGCCTGTAAAATAACGTAACAAGAATAAAATAATTGAAACCAATGTAAAGGTCATACCCAAGCCCACTAATGATCATTTGAAATTTTGACCAAATTCCTATCAAAGTCTCCAGATAATCAGTGGATTTATAAGAAACTCTAACTAAACTGTACATAAAAATTTCAACCATATCCAAGTCAAAATTTCTATTGCAACACAACTGGCCATAATAATCTTAGACTTCAATGACAACCACAAATGATATTGTGGATGAACTCCAACATGTGATTCACAGCATAAAATATGCAATGTCGTGAATAGACCTTAATTAATGCATGGTTGAAATTCCCATTCAAGTGTAATGAACACCTCTTCATATCCTACGCTTAAGAAGACTCCAATCAAAGTGTTCATTTAAAGAACATTATTTCAAAGTTGTTGCTCTTGACAATTTGATTCCAATACAAAGTTTTTATGTCAATAAGATCAGTATAGCATCTAAATGCTCCCTCATCCTGCTACCAGGCAAAAGCCCTGCTGTTCCGTTAGCAATTCAGATGACTATGCTCATGGAGATGGCTCAGTGAAAACAATAATCAAAAGGAATACTTCGTTCGTGTTATGGTTATAGCTCAAGAACAGCTAGCAATTCATCTACCATAGCAAGACAACGAGGGGGAATCAGTAGAACGTGTGATTTACAGGAAATTCTGAAAACAGATACCAAGCCAATATTACTTCAGAATATATTCCTCAACCTCTTAAAGCTCACAGGATTTTGTAAAATACCAAAAGAGGAAAAAAGTAGTCTACAGAAATAACAGAGCCTTAGAGGCATCCATCCAATATTACATTAAAAGAAAGAATGCATTAATCTAAATCATTTCCATACTAGATTTGCAAGCAGGAGGTACTCAGTCTACACTTTCCCGAAGAAGGTATTATGATAGATTGTGTCAAATGAGAGAACTTATAAATTTCAATAGTCTATTATAAGAAATACAAACACTGAACTGAAAGGCAAAGGGTAGTGGAGAATGTTATGCTCAAGAGATCTTCAATGTGAAAACTGAAGAAAATATTTATCTAGTCAAGTAGTTTTTCATGTGTTCTCAATGCTGCCTCTAGGACTTAGTGGCACCAAGGCATGAGCAGAACTATATGATTTGTAGTAACATGAGGTACAAGTGTCCTGCAGCTGCTTTAGGGAATATGCAGCCAATGCTTTTAAATGCATCACATCTTAAACTCGGACCCAGTCAAGTAGTATGCAGATGAGTATATACCTGATGTTCTGGTTGATTCTGGTAACCCATGTTACGCCATTGTGCTATTGTCATTCCATGAAAAATGACAACACTGAAATATGTATCCAGCAAGAGGATGCGATCAGCTGCAATGGAAGCCACATCTAACAATGCTGGTTGGGGCAGAGAATTGAACGAATATGATATTAGAGATGGTTGAATCATGACAGCAGCATTGGTAATATTTTCCCGGTTTAACAACATTCGAAAATAGGCAGTCTCATCTGGACTGTTATTAAAGACCTATCCCACGAGAGAGAGGAGCATATTAGGCATGCATATTTACATAAGGTCAAATAACTATAAAAACATAAATAGTACAGGAAAATAGTTACAAGTCAAATTACCTGTACAAATTGTGATCGCCGCAGATTGAACATAAATTGAGGGAACAAAGAAAAACTTGGGTTTAATGTGAAGGATGCTGGATCATCCTTACGATAGTCACCAAATTTGGAACAGAGACGAATGAGTGACCTGTCCAACCACCGAGTGGCATCAAACCCCTCCTGTTTAAAGCAAAGTCCATGATTAGGTAGGAAACATGGCTATAAAGGGTAATGGGCATGTTATGATAAAGAATGAAACTGTATAACAGGGGAAACAGGTTTTGTTTTTAATTTATTTTTAGAAGGCAATTAATATGTTATGGTAAGAACTTGTGCAGTTATAGATAAAATATTAATCACAATAATCTGACAAAAAAAAATTGGTGGAGGCTCAATAATGTTTAATTTCACATGAAATAAAACTACTTGAACCAAACTTCAAGCCTCGAGTAGCTCAATTACTGTTTGTACAAAGATACATAAACAACAACAATGCATATGTTATGCAATTATAGAGGGGAGTTCAATCCGAAAATTGATATATGACCCTTAATGTTATTTACAGATGCATCAAAACTAGATAAAGGGAAAAGCGAGATTAAAAACACAAATAAATATAATTAAATGAAAAGCAAAATAAATAAATACCTCCATTTCCATTTTCAAAGAAGTTAATCTTGCCATTACCACAGCAGCGGACTCTTGATCAAAACCTTGTACCAGTTCCTGCAAAAATAAGTTTTCCTCGTCAGCATTAACACTTGGTTTGGAGTTTCTAAGGAAACCCTGATCATTAAGTAAGGAGAACCAAATAAGTAGATAATTAAGCTTCCATGACTCTCATGCATATATATCTTTACATCATATCAATGGGCCACCAGAACCAAACAGACAAAACAGCACTAATGAATCTAAAGCTTCAAAAAATCTTGAATAAGGAGAAGAAGCTGAGGTGTGGTTGGTAATAGATAATTAAAAACTATCCAAATCATGTAAGAGTAAGACTGAGAAACTAAACTAACCTCCGAGCTAACCGCACTATCCACCCATTGTCTAGTTACGGTCGTAACCCTCAGCACTGACCTACCCTCAGGGCTTTGGAAACTGCAAAATGATATCGAAATACATAAGATCACAAGCAAATTCCACAAAAGATGTGTTAAAAATAGAGATAAAAGAAAATAACACCATCATACCTTGTCAGAAACTGCAAATACAACTGTGGATTTATGGTTCCTGGAGTATTTGACCTCTCACTTGATGAAAGATCAAAAAATACTGTCAAGCAAGTACTCTTGTCAAGGCCACACATTTTCCAAGCAGTAGTATTCCCCTCTCCTACAACAGTGTCAGAAACACTAGGTCCTTTCTGCAAGAATTGCAATAAGCAACATAGAACATCATTTACAGAAGTTCAATCCAGCCTTTAGTTGTGGACAGGAAAAATAAGAATTAAAATATGTACATTATCATATCAAAGAAAATAATGATCGAATACAGCCTAACCTTTTCCAAGGATGTGCAAGGTCCAATAATCCCTTGAATTTTGATGTCCTTTGAACAAATAATTTCAAGTGCACCACTGGAAGGGGAACAAACAATACTTTTAAAAGAATAGAGAATACTGAATAAATGTATAAAGCCAAATGAAATAGAAAAACAATTTTGGTTGTTGTTAGGCTGAGCAAGTAACCATATGGTAAGAACAGCAAAGACAACTTCATATGAGTAAAACCGAGAGAAAAGCTAGAATGAATGGCAACTTCATGCAAAGTACATAAATAATTGAAGGAAGGTTAAAGTAGTTTCTGAGCAATTAAATTTAACCAAACAGCAATCAAACAGAATTAAGTTATGTGGCTACCACTATTTCATAGCAAAATTACATTTGCTAGACTTTCCAAGATCAAAACTGCTTAGAGTGAAATGATAAGATTCTTGATGATTTCTGCTAGAACTGTAGAGCCTATGGGATTCAACAGAATGTCCCTCCTCTGTTTATACGGTGCCAGGGTAATTTCAAATGATTAATCAAAGAGTTATTCAGGATGATTTGTCTGGGAATCATCCCCTTTGCCGATCAAAGCTCCAAAACTATTGTATAACTATACAGCTATGACAAGTTCCACTTTCCTTCTTTACTCATTGAAAAGCCTTAAACTTATGATCTAGTCATTATTTCTGTTTCCAGCTTAATCATATTTACATTTCTTTTCGAGAAACAATAATATTATCAATCAAGAATGCCTCAGGAGCTTCCTCCCAGTGTTCGCTTTTTTGGAAGTCTAAGCCAGCAGCTCCAGTGTCCTGAGATTTATTTCAGAATTTTCTCATTTTTTCTTTCTTCGCTCATTAAAGACCTTATCATGCTACTCTACCTCCTTTGCTCAACATTCTTCTTATTCATATTGCATACTAAAGAAACCACAGTCGCAAATTGATTCCTCACAAGCGAACAGCTAAATCTGCAAGCTTTAGAGTCAAAACAAAAAGATTGGAGCTCTGAAGCGGCTGCTCACCTAGTAAACGAATTTCTCAATTAATTACATTATAGCAAGCAAAACTTCACAAACTACATAGGTGTTGTTGAAACTATAGGTATTATTGAACAGGTAAAATATGACTCAGAGCCTGATTGTTTTTTGACTAAATACTTGCCGTTAATGTGGCCGAACGTAATTCATTTAGGTAACTAAGTCTGTTTACTTTTCAAACTTGATGGGGATTTTCAATCATTTTTAGCAGAACACAAAAAGTAATCATGATAACTTTCAAAAGTCAAAAACTTCATTAAATTCTCTTCAGAAAATGATCCCCAACTAATCTATGTAAAACATATCACTTTCCCTTCTTTTAAAAGTAGTAGACATCTATTAAGTGGAGTCTTTGTAAGGAGGCCCTCTTTTATCAAGGTCTATTCTTTGTAAGAGGGGGTTGGGGTCTGTTCCCGGTTCTCCTATAGTTCGTGGATATCCATTATCAGGTTTTTCTGTAGACTTATGGTCCATTTTGAAATTCATACTATTACACCATTAATACACTTGATTTTGTGTTTCATATCAAAAGAACAAAAAAGATAATAATAAAAAACTGGAGTTCTTCAACATCAAAACTTAAGAATTTTCTGCATGCAGTATTCAATGAGTTTTGCTCTTTTAAACATACACACACACATTTCATATAACATCATAAACTCCAGCAAAACTTATATTAAAACAGTTTCCATTAATACGTATGAGTAAAATAATATTTTATTTATGTTTTTCCCAAGATGGTTTATTTATTATTTAAAACTTTTAAGGCCACAATGATTTTCAGATTTTTTTCAATTTAAAAAAAAAAAAAATTATCTCTGCACCACCTTTCTTTTGTCATATGTACATCTAACCACCATAATTTTAACATGTACTTTGCACCACCTTTGTTTTTAAGCTTGTATCAATTAACCACTTTGACACTAAAAATAACCATTTTACCCCTAAATGAATTAAAAGACTATCTTATTCTACAAAATTTTAAAAAATAAAAAAATATAATTATAAGAATACCCCTAAATTCAATAAAATAAAAAATCTCAAAATCTAAGATGATAATTTTTAAATGAAATTATAATTATAAAAAATAACATCTTGTAATTATAATTTTTTGTAATTATAATTTTATTTAATTTTTGTAGTTAAAATAAGTATAAGGAAGTTTACAAAAATTAACATGAAGAGGAAAGCTCCCTATAATTATTGTAAACTTCCCTATAATTAATATTAAGAAACTTCACCATACAAATTAAATGAAATTATGATTATAAAAAATTAATATGATAATTTTTAAATGAAATTATAATTATAAAAAATTAACATATTGGATTTAAGATTTATTTCTTTTATTAAACTCAGGGATATTCTTATAATTATAGTTTTTTATTTTTAAAATTTTGTAGAATAAAATAGTTTTTTAATTCATTTAGGGATAAAATGGTTATTTTTTAGTGTCAAAGTGATTGATTGATATAAACTTAAAAACAAAGGTGGTGTAAAGTACATGCAAAATTTTGTGGTGGTTAGATGTACATATGACAAAAGAAAGGTGGTGCAGAGAATATTTCCCAAAAAAAAAAAAAAGTCAAGTGCAACTTTATAACCATTACTGACAAAGAGAAGGAACTAACTACAAATAAACAAACACAAAAAAGCCGATCTTACAGAAGAACTCACTTGAAACAAAGGCCGAGAGACTGCTCTCCGTCTTCAAATATACGCTTGAAAGAATCTTTAAACACAGAATGGCCAAAACTTTCTGCTAGAACTACAAGGCCACCAGTTTTCTCTACTGCAACTTTCATTTCTGCAACCCCAACCTAAAAGATTTCATTACCCAAGAGAGCCCAAGTCACAACAAAATTTCTATAATCTTTAATGCGAAAACACCATTATTATTGATCAATTGAATCATTCTTTCCAAAATAATTTTTTTTTCCAACTCATAAATAAAGGGATGTAAAAGGAAACAATGAATGGAATCATAAATTTCTTCACAACACCCAAAAATATATTGGTAGTCCGTCCATATGCATACAAGAAACTTTGAAACACATAAGCACACAAGGAAAAAGGGCAGCTTCAAATAATTGTAATGAAATATGCGGTAAGTCATCAAAACTTGTTATGGATCATGCTTGAAAAGCAAATTCCTCTATAACAATAAGCAAACACTGCATTTGAACTCCAGAAAATGATCACAATTTTTTTATGTGCTTCATGCAGTTGTAGCAAAGTAAACCACTGACATCACCACTCTCACTAAACTAAGCACACAGCAACACTCGAGTAACTGGAAATCATTAATCATTAATCACATAAAACAACCTAAGAGATAAATAAATAAATAAAAAGATGACCTCATGGCTTCAATACGGATAATAAATTTTTAAAATATTATCCTCAATCATTTCAAATATCTCAGGTTCCATAAGTCAAACAGCTTCCATGTATCTTAGAGGCCTACTGCGAATTTTTGTGAAACTATTCAGTGAGAAAAATTTAGCTCTATTAGTCACACCATTTGATTTCAGAAATCGTTAAGAAGTGTAAACAATGTTATGGCAAGACTAGTAGATCATGCATAGCCATTAAGAAATGATAACAGTTTTTCTTTATTAAAAAAAAGTGAAACGTATTACAATAAGATAGGTGTTAATATCAGGTATACTGCAGACCAGGGGACAGAAAATCAAATGCAATAATGCAAGTCACTAGAAACACAAACCAATAATCCAATTTTTTTGCATAATAAATTTATAAGTCAGCCAACTAGATTGGATTCATACAATGAACTTCAAGATGGAATAGTCATACCTGATCAAGTGCAGAAGCAAAAAGGTCTAAGACATGACCTTGACTAACCAACTGTTTTGCAAGACCATCATAAAACTTGACTGCTTTCTTGAAAAATGGAGCAGCATCTTTGTCAAGATCCTTATGCGACCGCACAGGTTCTGATAAATCTTTTGATACAATCTGCAAAAGTCTAATAAATTAATATTTTTATGATTATCAGAATTTATTTTTAGTTAATACATATTTGTGTCCCTCCTTCTTATCCGTTCTAATTACAGATGTAATAACCCAATAATAATAGAAATTACAACAGCATAAAGACAGGAGAGAATCAGATGTAGAATGGGAAGAACATTAAATATTGCATTATTTTTATTATAAGACTTCAGAACTCGTCTGCGAATGTATTTCAAAAACAAATTTTTGAAAACAAAAAATACCAGCAGAAACCCATCTAAAACTAACATCTAAAATATACAAAGATTGTGTTTGGTAGCATGTGCAAGGTTAAATCCTTTTTTCTCCTTCTTTTCCTCTACTTCTTCATGCATGACTAACTTAAAACTAAATGTAATAATCTCGTGTCAACTTTTCTTCTAATCTCATTCTATAAAGTAAATTTATTTTATCAAACAAAGCTACCAATCTGACTACCTAGTGTAATGTACTAATGTACTCATATCTTGTTCACGCAAATACACAAGGGAGAAATCTTACCCTCACAACTTCTAAGGGTGCGTTTGGGATTGAGGTTGGACAGCTATTGCTTAAAAGCTACAGCACTAAAGTGTTTGGTAAACGATAATTGTTGTAGCTTAGAAGTTATTTTGACCTAATTTTTCACTTGTATGATAAAAAATCTATTATATGTTTAATAATTTTGTCAAAATTATTATTTAAAATTTATATTTACTATATATTATTAACTTTTGTTTCATAGTTACAGCTTAATCCCAAATAGAACCTAAATACACAAAATACACTATTGTCAATACATAAGGCTTCTACCCAGATATGACATCTATCAACCCATAAATCCTATTTAAATACACAAAATACACTATTGCCAATACACAAGGCTTCCACCCAAATATGGCATCTATCAACCCATACAAGCTATAAAAATCAGTGGTGTGCCCACATATTTGTTTATGTGTTACATGAGTACTTTAAAGGGTGTCCTTAGCTCCCTTAAGCTTTTAAAATGGTAACCAAAAGCTCTAGGGAGTGCATTTTCTATGATTAATAGCTTCAATCTTGATGATAAATCAAGACTACTGTGCAAATCACCAAATGAGAGGAAAAAAAAAGGTGGACAAAACCATTGCATAGAAAATAAAAGGAACATCAAACATGATAATGTGGCTGATGATATCAGAACATACTGTAATAGGGTATCTTAAAAAGATAATGTAGAAGGATTACAAAGCAAGTTGGTTTGGATAAAAGAAATCATCATGTTCCTCACAAGTTCCATCTTTTTATTTTTTGAAGAAACAGCAACATTCCAGTTTCATGGTTTTCCCAACTTAATGCAGTGTTTCATGAAAAAGGTTGTTTCTCGTTTTCCAAATCTTGGTTTTGAAACCTATTAACGGACACGGTTTTAATTCATTTTCAGATTTGAAAAAAAAACTGGAGAATGATGCTGAATGGAACTGCAACATTTCACTCATTCCAAAACTTTGCAGAATGGACAGTGCCTCAAACAAATCCCCCCTGATATTATTCAATCATAACAATTTAAATAAAATGGAAATTTGTTAGCTGTTGCTTGGAAAAAAATAAGTATAATGGCCACAGCCTAGATCTAGCCTAACCAAATTGGGGTTTTCAACGGCAAAACAGAATCCAGATCAAAAGACAATTTTTTTCCTTTTTAAGGAACAAATCATGAAGCAGTAAAAGCAATAGACCATGAAAGATGATAAGACTACTCTTGTATTGCCACATAGTTAACATCAAAGTTGACAGCAATTCTATTCTTTAACTTAAAATTAAGGATGTACAGCAAACACAATTAGCTGATGGCAAATTATGATTGAAGACTCATAAAATGAGTCATGTCTAATATTAATTCAATTGTCATGATACCAAAGAAATGATTCCTAGCTTCAAATAATAAAAATAGAACAGAACGAATCCAGAACCAAATAGTTGATAATATAAAATGAATTACCGTGCCTGGCCCTTCGGTACATGGACCACCAACCAAAGCAACAATTCTAGCCCCAGTACCAGGCAAACAAGCACCAAGCAAGCCTGTGGCAACACTAAGAGCCACACCAGTGCAACGCGATGGACGGGTACGAGGTGCAACAGGCCACTGATCGGGTTGCAACTCATCCAGCAACTACAATTAACCAAAAATGAAAAGTCAGAACAAGCATTAAACAATTCACATTTTAAACGCACCAAAAAAAGAGAAATTAAAAAAACACACACACAAAGACACAGACCGAATTGAGCGTGTATTCGCATTCAGAAGCAGGCAACAAGAAACGAGAGACACCCGAATTGGGAAAGGCATTAGGGACAGCAGCCTTCTGGTAGCCTCCAGCAGCTCTCCGTCCCGAAGCAGAAAGCCCTAATTGCTCCAAAACCTGATCCTTTGAAATCTCTTTATTGCCCCTGAAAACATACACTTTTGACATGTCCGAAAATCCCAATTCATGCACGTGAGCTTGCGTTCCAAACGTAACTAACCCCACCATCGCGTTATCTGGCAACAAGCCGATCGCCCGCTTCAACTCGGATCTCGCATACCCCAATTCCTCCTCGATCATACACGTGTCCAGCACGAACACGAAGACGGGAGATAATCGCGGATCGGGATTAGGATTATTCGGATTTTGCATATTGTGAGGGAGTGTGTACTCCACGGTGGTGTACTGCGGGTAGAGTTCGCAGGGGAGGTTAGTTTCGGAAATAGCGGCATAATGCGGCGGGAAGTGATTGCGTTGGTAGCAGAAGGGGCAGATCCAGATCTTGGCAGTGAAATCGACACGGGCGAAGGCGTTGAGAGCAGCGGTGCAGGTCTTGCAACGTAAAGGCGCGTAAGGGAGCGTGGGGATGTCGGGATGCGAACGGATCGGGGAAATGGAAGCGGCGAGTGGGATCACACACTTGGAGGCTTCGACTTTGGTACGCGGCCAAACGTTCCACGTCATACGGACTCCGTCGATTCCTTCAGGATCTGTGCTGGCCATTTCCGACATGATGGATAATTAAATTGCGTCGATTGTGATGATGAAAAACTGAGCGTTTGTTGAATTTTTTATCTTTGAGGAAGAAATGGCGACCCCAGTTGAAAAGGGAGAGAACGGGGGTCAGGTGGTCACCGAGATGAGAGCAAGTGAAGAAATAAAATTAGCATGAGTCAATAATAATATGTGGTAAATAATTTTTTTTTATTATTGGTAAATAATTTTTTAAACATTTTAGTAATAATACTTGACGGACGACGATGGCATTTGTATAGGTAATTTTCAATTGTATATTATGATGCTTCCTTTGTTATGGATTATTATTGATAAATAATTTATTGATAATATTCGATGGTCGGAGACGGACGACGGTGGTATTTGTATCGGTAATATTCAACTGTTATCATGATGCTTCCTTTGTTATTGTGTTCCATTGGATTTGCTGTGCCCTTTGTGATTTCTAAATTAAAAACGTAGTTTACTCCATCGAATCAAATATATCCATTCTTCTTTCGAAAATGACCAAAATGACCTCACTTGCGTGAAATTTAAGAATGGATTGATCTTACTAACGGTAGATCAGTTAGATATAGATATATTAAGGGCTCATTTGGTATGTCGAATTGAATTTGATTGGATTATATTGGATTGGATAATACTGTATTATATATAATATTATGTTGTGTTTGGTGCAATATTAGATTGGACTATAAATAATTATGTTTTATATTATAATATTACAATTTATAAGTTATTATTATTATTAATATTATTATAAACTAAAATTTTGTATTATTAATTATACAAATCAACCTCAATGACATTAATGAAATATAAATCATAATTTAAATAATTTTTATTTTGTTAAATATGTATATGATATTTATATTATTTTTATTCAATAATCTATTATTTTATAAAAATTTATGTTTTTGAATGCTAATTTAATAATTAATTTATAATGTAAATTTGGAATTATAAAAATATTTAAAAATTAAATAAATTAAAATAGAATTTAAATTTAATGTGAAATTAATAATGATTTTAGTATAATTTATTAGGGAGATTGCCACTTTCCCTCCTACAGTAATTAACATATACCATTTACCCCCCTTCTGTTTTTATAATGGTCAAAAACCCCCCTGACAGTATAAGTTTACAATATTACCCTTATTTTTAACTACTCTTTTATTTACATTTATTATAAATTAAATAAATTATATGAATAGAAACTAAATAAAAAAAATTAATAATAAATTTTTTTCTTGTAATTATTTATTTTGTGAACATTTTCTTATAATAAATATTTTGTAATATTTTAAAATTAAATGTAAAAGTACAGGTAAAATATTTTATTATTTATCTTGTAATAAATTTTTATTTGTCATTCAAGTTTTCTTTTAATAATTTTTTATCATTTTACTAATAATTTTCTTATATATTTATTGAAAGAAAATTTTCACAAAATAAATAAGTATAAAAAAAATTTTATTATTAATTTTTTTGTTCATATCAAAACATATATTTCTTGTTTTTAATGCTTAATTTTTTTATTTAGTTTCTATTCATGTGATTTATTTAATTTATAATAAATGTAAATAAAAGAGTAGTTTAAAATAAGTGTAATATTGTAAACTTATGATGTCAAGGGGGTTTTTGGCCATTATAAAAACGGCAAGAGGGAAAATGGTATATATTAATTACTGTAGGGAGAAAATTGGCAATCTCCCTAATTTATTATTTACATTATTAAAATCATTATTTTTATTACATTTATCACATATTACTATAATTTTAATATTTATAAATTATTATATTTAATTGAGTTATCAATATAATCCAATATTAACTAATCTCATGCCCCCTCTTTGTTAACATATATGTTTTCATAATGTTGATTTTGATTATAACAAACAAGATTAATAATGATAAATCTTTAAGCTCAAATTATTTTTTATACATTTTAAATAAATCATATTTTTACATTATAAAGGTTTTATATTTAATAGAAAAATGATTTTATGAAATTGATTGTTTTTATTCTTTTAAAATAAATCATTATTTTCACATTATAAATGTTTCATATTTAATGGAAAAATGATTTTATGAAATTGGTTGTTTTTCAAAGTTTATGGTTTAATTGAAAGAATTTTGAAAATTTTGAAATAAACAAGTATTGCTTGAAATTTTGGTAAAGGACTTATTTGAAAAGTGTCATAGTATTTTGGGCTATATCATAATTTCAGAAAGTTTTGAGATTAATAAAGTATTATTTAGAAATTCTGAAATTGGACCTATTTGTAAAGTTTCATAACTTTTTGAGTCGTAGTACCGTTTTGTATAATTTTGGGGTCAAATTGTAATTTCAGAAAATAGTGCACTATGCAGGTTACTGTAGCAAGCGGCTTACCGGATGTGAAAAAACGGCAAGCTGAATTTTGGGCAGAATGCATTCGAAACGTAAACGGCTGACCGGATTTCGTAACCAGCAAGCCGGATAGTCAAAATTCAAATTTTTGCCTTAAACGGTAACATAAAATAGGCTTACCGGATTCCATAAACGGCAAGCCGGATACGCCCAGAATATGTATAACGGCTAATTTTTGAGTTCAAACTATATAAACTCAAAACAAATTCATTTTTGGGAATCCAAGCAAGCATAAACAAGTGCACACAACTTATATTGAGCTTCAAATTCAAAAATCATTATAGATTAAATCTTTATTGAGCTATCATTTGTATATCCACTCTTAAAGAGAGTTTTTGTTGTAATTTTCATTTCTCATCAAATTGTGAGTGTACAAGTGTGAGAAACACTTGGGGTGAAGAGATTGGGGATATAATCTCTTGTTGTAAAGGTTCATTGACACCTTGAAGTCAATTGTAAACGTTTGAAGCCTTGGAAAGGCTTGGATAGTGAAATCCTCAAGCCCGGTGTGCTTGGAGGCGTGGACGTAGGCGGGGATTGCCGAACCACGTAAAAATCCTTGAGTTTGTTTTCTCTTCCCTTGCTCATTTATTATTGTGTTTTCATTGAATTTATTGTTTTTAAATTTATTAAGGCATTAGATTGGATTTGTGTGTGGTTTGTTTAACTTAATTTTTAAAATCTCAATTCACCCCCCCTCTTGGGTTGCCTAGTTAGTATTTCACTCTTGAGATAATTTCCTTTACAATATTAAGATTAGCTTGTGGGCCCGGAATAACTAAATCCCAATACCCTTGACAGCACCAAACATGAGATAATGATAAAATTTAAAAAACAAAAGTCAAATCCCCACTTTTAATCCTCCAACCAAACACGCCCTAATATCACATATGAATCTTCTATGCTACACATCAACATCATCATTTATGCCATTTAGGTTTATTAACATAGTGACTATTGATAGACTGAATTATGATAATTGTAACAAAAGCCACTTTGATTTGATATCGGTATAATTGATGAACAGAATTGATTATAAATACATTTCGATAAGGATAATAAAATTGAGTTCATACAATTATTGTTACAAAGCATGTTATAAGTTTATATATATGGCTCAAGTGGGAGACTACTAGACCCTTAATTTAACATTGAGCTTATATATGAATAATTATATGTTATAAACTATCATATAAAGTTAAGCTCAATTAAAAATGATCTATTAAGGTTTTTTGATAATATGGGCTTTAATTTATTTGATATAAAGTGTGGGCTTTAATGTGTAGAGATTTAAGGTATTTTCTATTTCTATGATAGGCAAAAACAGAAATAACTAAATAGAATAGGAAAGTTACATATATTAGTGGTTTAAGTGTAATTTTTATTTCGATGATGAGTTAAAATAAAAATACCTAATGATAATAGGAAAGTTGTTTATATTAGTGGTTATGATCTCTATATCACACATATTGTTATATTCTTTTCTTATAAGAATTATTTAGGAACACGTATTCATTATCAAGAGAGTACATAAAAAATTTAAAGGAACCCATAGATATTAAGGAATCGAGACGGTTGATTGTTCACACGGAAACGCTTGGATTGTTTAAGAAAACGTGTTAATCTATAAAGTAAATCATAGGGTTCTAGAAAGCAGTTATGCATTATTTATTCAAGTACGCTTTAGCATATTCTATTATTGATTCTTAGTAACACAATATAAATATTAATAGGATTTAGGTGACGGTTTTCATCAAAAGGTTATCGTTCTAAAAAGTGCATGCATTTAGAGGTTCTATATGCTAGTATGCTATTAATGTGATATTTTTGTAGCATAATTAAACAAGAGGATGAAAAATACTAACTCAAAATGTCATAATTCATAAACACCTTTAAATTTAAAATTAATGTGACACCTATTTATTAGGTGGTAGATAATCCATAAATAAATAATAGGTGATATTATGATTAAATTTAAAACTTAAGTATTGAAATATTAATTTAAAACTCAAATATTGAAATCCCTCGTATTACTAATATTGATACTGATGAATTGATGGTATTGTAAGATTAGTAATGAAAGGTTTATAAATTTCTAATATAAATTCCATCTCAAACTGATATGACTAATGATGATGTGTTATTTTTTATGGTTTTTTGATAATTAATTTTTGAATCTTGTCTGAATTAACTAAAATCTATATATATATATATATATAATTGATAAATACATTTGCTTTATTTATTTTATTTCATAATGGAATATCTAAAAAATATCGTTTCACGGTATAAAAAAACTTCGTATGTGCAATGGATGGGGCAAAAAATAAGAAGCCTTATATTGTTTCATTCCGTTTTGAAAGAACTCAAGAACTAAGAAGTACAAAAAATAAAAACAAATCAATTACAAATATTTTTAAATCAATATGCATTAAATCCACTACAAAATACAATTGTGAGTAGGGATGGCAATGGGCACCGCCCGCAGCGGGTTTGCCATTACCAAACCCAAACCCGCACAAAATTTAAATTACCAAACCCACCCGCAACCCGCAGCGGGTTTTAATTTTTTTTAAAAAACCCACCCGCAGCGGGTTTTAACAATTACCAAACCCGCAATGGTATCCGGCGGATTTTTTGCGGGTTTCCGTATTTAAAATCACAAATGTTTAATATATAAATTTATAATAATAACCTCAAATTTCATATAACATATTCAATTTTATATTTAAACAATGTAAATGAAAAATTAAAATTTCCACATCAATTCAACACAAATTCTCAAATTTAAGTATAAATTACACAAATTTATTTAAAAAACACAAACTAATATCTAAAAATAATAATTATATTTCATATTATCATTTAAAACAAGATTCAAGAGAAGATATTCATTTCATTCACCGCCATAAGCACCCATCCAACACAATGCCTATAATAATAATTAAGATTAATATTTTCAAATACTAATTTGAAGGGAAATGCCTTTAGTTTCCTTTAGGTTATGACTTTAGAATAGGAAATGAGTCATATACACACATACACAACTTTGAACCTTTGGTTATTTGGTAATTTGATTAATTACATTATTTTCTTTATATATTTTTATATTTAAATTAAATTAAAAATATTTGAAAAAAATTATTGCGGGTTTGGTGGATATCCATGCGGGTATCCACCGGGTATAAGGCTAATACCAAACCCACCCGCATCCATGTGCGGGTTTTAATCTATAATACTAAACCCGCCCGCAACGGATAAAATTACCCGCAACGGACGGGTTTTGGCGGGTGGGTTTGGGCGGATTTGCGGGTTTGCGGGTACAATTGCCATCCCTAATTGTGAGTCACTGCAAGTTTCACCAGCGGGTCGTGTTATGTTGTATATGATATAACATACAGTTATCTTTGAGTCGTTATCTAAAATTAAAAAGTTGTAATATATAAAACAATTAAATTATTATAGACAACAAGTCGTGAATTTGCTGTATGTTACATACTAGTCCTTTACTGACCAGCAGCGAGGAAAATAATGCATTGATATATCAAACTACTCGTTAAATTCCTAATTAAGATTTAAATTCTTACCTAAATACACAATGTACACTCACTAAACAAATTTATTATTATATGTAAATTTTACCAGTTACACCCATTAAATTAGTGTATAACCAATTCATAAAAGTTTAAATTTGTTAAAATGATGAAATTGTTATTTACGTTTTTAAGTCGAACAAATATGATACGTCCTATTATTTTAAAATTTGTCATATTGCACAGTTTTTTTTTTAATTACATAAGACTAATACTATGATATTACATAAGATTATTAATGATATATTTATAATTAGATAATTATTGGGACTAGTATTAAATTAAAATTTATATATCACTGTTTAGATTTTAATCTTTTTTAATATTCGATTGACGTTTATTCAGCTTTCATTTAAAAAAGAAGACGACTAATTTCACTCAATTATTATTCATAATTTAAAAGAAATTTCAGCTCCCACAATATTTTGTGGGGCTCGAACTCAAACTGCTGCCTGACAATTATTTTAAGCCAAAATAACTTTTAGATATAGGTGAATATAAAATACAATTTCACTTACATAAATCAACTAATCATTTATTAGACAACTAAATTAATCAACACCAGTAAGGCACTAACCACTGTACAAAAACTAAATTAAACAAATACTCAATAGGTAAACAAATCAATTAATTAAACAACAACTAAATTACTCAATTACACTCCATCAATAAAAAAAATAAATAAATAAATTATGCAATAATTAAAGCTCACTATCGTTTATCTACTCTGTTTCCAATTTCATCACTGTGCCCGATATTTCCGTCATCCTCAATTTTGCATACAAAACATGCTCAATGCATTCGCTAAAAACAAGGTCTGATGGGGTTGAATTATATCACCGTTTGACTAAGTCGCGCGACTGTGCCCTCAACTTCGAGGCCAAGGATCAAGTTCCAATTAGGACTCTTAACTCCCCAGTACGTAATTAGGTTGGGTTAGACATCTATCTTATAAATTTGGAAGAAATAAATACATCTTTCACTTATTAGTGAGTAGATATATCTCAATATAAAAATGTAAATATAATATATGTCATATAAAATATGTTACAGTGAAATTGGTTTAGATTAATCCCAAGAAATTTATTATAATCATATTTGCATTATAAAGAATTTTTATACTACTGCCACCTCTCATAAAGCACTCTTCTCAGATAATCCCTTCAAACCCGTCTCCCTTTTTTTTTTTCCAAAAAAAAAAAGCACCAAACAATTTGAAAACTGTGCCAAAAAATGCTCATATACATTAGTCACTAGTGAATGATCAATCTTCCGATTATAAAAGAAGTTGTCAGCAGGTAGATAAATCTAATGCTAACTTTAATTTCTGATAGCACAATGTTGAAAGCAATAATATTAGCGGTATTTATGGCATTAAAGTAGAGGTACTTCATAATAGAAAACTCCTATAATTTTTGGATAATAAATTTTATAATTAGTGAAATTACAATTATAATTATAATACCTAATAAATGAATGTGATATGGCTAAGATGCAAATTAGAATCTAAATTTTTGAATTGAGTAGTGATGTTAAGTTTAACCCTTTTTTATAACTCACTAGTCCCCTCTTTTCATTTAACCCCATTAACGTAGTATTTGCATTTTTTATTGGAGTGAGAATCCTAAGATTGGGAGTGTGGGGTGGAAGTGGGAGTAAGTGTTTACTTACACTAGAATAGAAGTATGGAATGGAAATCAGAATCCAATTTATGTGTTTACTTTGTCTTGAATTGAGAGTAAATAATTTTAAATTACAATTCTACCCTTATTTTAAAGAATTATAGTTTTAAATTACAAAGTTAATAAAAAATATATTTAATGAATAAAAATTTATTTTATTATATTTTTAAATTTATAATAATTATTAATAGTCTTAATTATGTACATCATAATTTTTTATTAATTTTAATTATATAAATTAAAAATTATTGATAAGGCAATATAAATGAAACATTTTTACTATTAACATAGTACGAAATTAATATTTTCTTAGAATAAACTATTTATTATTATTAATTATTAATATTAAATAGATATAATACTATTATTTTTAAATAAATATAATAATATTATATTTTCAAATAAAGATAGTATGTAGTAATATTATTAATTCTCTATTAATATAGTAATATTATTTTTAAGTAATTTAAACTTAGAAATCAAACCAAATTACTATTTAGTTAAATATAATAATATTATTTAAATAAATATAATATTATTTATTTTATTTTATTAAATATAATTATAGTAAATTTAATAAAAGGGGGGTAAAAAAAGAAGGTATATAAAATGAAACATTATTTTTTAAATATAATTATATTAAATTTATTAAATATAATTACATTAAACAAATATAATATTATTTAAATATAATATAATATAATATAATAATATTATATTTTCAAATAAAGATAACATATAGTAATGTTATTAATTCTCCATTAATATAATAATATTATTTTTAAGTAATTTAATTTAGAATCAATACAAATTATAATTTAGTTAAATATAATAATATTATTTAAATAAATATAATATTATTTATTTTATTTTATTAAATATAAAATATTAAATTTAATAAGAAGAGGGTAGAAAAGGAAGAGGTGAGAGTCCCACTCTCACTCCCCACTCCAAAAATGAGTGGGGCCCATGGAGTGAGATTTTCAATCATTCCTTAAAATATTGAACTAAACACGGGAGTAGGAGAAATTCACACTCCTTACTCTCACTCTAGAAAGTAAACACAGCATAAAAAATTTAAATTAATTTTTATCTCTTAACATATCCCTTGAATTTATTCTTATTATAATTTTTATCTTTTTTTCCATGCCCGCACTATATCAAAATTATAAAATCTGTTTTTAAAAGAAAAAAAACTCTCATAATCACTATAATCTCTCTCTCTTTCTTTTTAAAGATTTTATCCATCGTTGCCATAACCATAAAAAAAATTTAATACTTCTTCGTCATCCTCTAATAAGTACTGTAAATTAATTTATGTACTGTAAATTAATTTATTCCATCAGTACAAAAGTAGAGTATACAATATATTGAAAAGAGATGATAATTTAACAATTAAAAGAAATTAGGATTTAAGAAATTAGATTAGCTAAATTAGATATTGACAAAAAAATCACGTGGGTGCACTTAAAAGTTATTTACTCTTTTGATATAAGGATGGAGGTATTTCCACCTATTATTTTTGTAAATCCACCTCACTTCTAGAAAATAATTACAATGAGTTCACAATATTCTTAAAAAATATAAATTAATAAAAGTTTTGTACAGTTAATTAATTAAATTCTTCTATTAGTTTTTTTTCTTAGGTTCTTTGACCATCTTTAATCATAAATTTTAATATAAGTTTTATTTTACTATTTTATTATTATGATATAAAAAGACAAAATTACCCTCATAAAACATGAGTTATTATATCTAATAATTTAGGTATTTAATTTTGTGACTTATAATCTAATATTTTTAAATGAAACCTAATTATTATTTCACCACCCTTACGTGTAAATGATATAAATTTGACAGCGTAATGATTTACATGAGAATTGTGCCATAAAGACACTATGTTAGTTTAATTAAAAAATAATAATTATACTAATAAAGTAGTATTAGAAATAATGAGTTTGGTACAAATTAGAAAAATATTGAAGTTAAAGTAAATTCTTGATAATTTTACAAAGCAATCTTTGTAATCAAATATATTAAAAAAATCTAAGTCACAAAAAAGTAAATTAAGATAGATTTAATTAATTAATTCTCCAAAACTCTTCTTGATTTGAAAATTTTAAAAATAATGTGCAACTTTTATAATTATTTTTTAAAAATGGGATGAATTTATAAAAAATGTGGGGTGTAGATATTATCGCTCTTTATATAAGAATAAAATAAGTACTAATATAAAATTTACTTACGAGAGTTGGTGAGATATAATGTGGGAGATATAATGTGGGGTCAGATCTCATTAGTCTTTAGGATTCCTGTCATTATTCAATTTTTAATGAGTTTATTACGAAAGGGGATTATTAAGGAATTTCAAAGGGTGTTAATGGTACCACGCACAAATCAAATGTAAACCCAAAAGTAATGACCTCAGATCCATATAAAGCCCATTTAAGGAGTCAAAATTAAAAAAATAATTAAAGAAAATCTCCAAACCTTGTTACCATAGGTTACTGTTAAATTTCAAAGTTAATTGGATTCTAAATGATGTAGATATAGATCTTAGAACTCTCTGGAAATAGAAAGACGGAATACCACCCGTTTGTGTCAAATTTCAGAACTCTCTAGACCCTAAACCAAAACTCATCTTCGTCAATCTCTCTCTCAGTCTCTCTTATAAAATGCTCCATTGTACCTACAAAGCAATGCAGGTTGCCGCAAACTCGCAGTTGCAGAATCAGAAAGCAAGTGATCTTTTCATTGCATCTTTTTTCTATAAGTTTCAAGCTCATCTAGTTGTGTTGCCATGGATGATGACTTTGAGTTCCCAACTACAAGCAACATGGAGGAGGGGTTGGACATGGACATGGACGTTCCAGAAGATGACGACCCAGTGAGCCCAATTCTGAAGGTGGGTGAGGAGAAGGAGATTGGCAAGAATGGGCTCAAGCTTCTGGCGATGAAGTTGAAGGTACGATTATCTCATATCCTACGCTTTGCTTTTTCATTGAATATTTAGTGTTTGTTTCTGTTTTGCCTTGCAATGTGTGTTTGTGTTACTGGGTTTCTGGCTTTGGTTTCGGCAGTTCATTATACTGGGACTTTGCTTGATGGAACCAAGTTTGACTCTAGCCGAGATCGCGAAACACCTTTCAAGTTCAAGCTTGGCCAATGTAATTTTCGTGCTTGAATCTCCATATTGATGTATTAATTGTGAGGTTGGGTTTATATAATTGCAGCTAATGATTTTATTCAAGTATTCTACATGTTTCTTGGAGTTGTCTACTTTTAATTGGAATGAATAAAGGAACAGATTTTCCATGATGAGGTGCTTTTGACCAAAAATAGTGTATTGTCTTAAGGTATCATCTTTTGCAGAAAAGTTTGGAATATCACCATAATGCCTTCTCCTGTACCTCTTGGCTTATTCATGAACGAAGATAACATGATCGACTGGAAGTAACACATTTATTAGCTCCTATGTCTTATTGTTACTTAAATTTGAAGTGTTTCTCTTTTGAATAGAAATTCTACATTTATATTTAATCAGTCACTGCCAGCTCTATTTACTTCGGCTTCTGGAGGGAAAGCATAGAAACTAAATTAAACATCAATTTAGAAAAATATAATGAGCCTAGATCTAGAAAGAATAAGAAATATGGAAAGAATAAATTTTATAAACAACCTTATAAATACGGTAGTAGAAAATTTCACAGGAAAAAATTGACAAAGTTTAGAAATAATGAGCAAAAAGTTGGAAAACTCTTTGAAAAAGGAAAGAAGGTATTTCATTTTATGTAGTAATTAGAGGTAGACAGGCAGGCATTTATAAACGTATTGAAGGTTTTTATGCATTTCATGAAGAAATAGAGCATGCTAGAGAAGAAATAGGATCAAATTTCTTTGTTAGGTAGCAAATTATATCATTAGACAATGCATCATCATCCTTATCTACTCATTGTTTAATGAAGCTTGTCTATTTTGTATGACTGATACATTATCTGAATTCTCTTATCATCTTCATATGAATTCAATAATCTTATGGGAGTGTTAGAATATCAAAATGGTTATAACATGCATGAGAAGTTAAAAAAATATTTTTGCAAACTGTATTATAAATATTACAACTTTGTTGTTTTGATTACTGCAACTTGTCAATCAAAGCAGGCAGAGACCCTACTACCAGTGAGAAAAAAAAAATTTATGCGTGGCTAAAAAAATTATTTGTATGCTTTATTCTATTTATTGGTCTTGTTAATGTTAAGTCAGGCAGGATAGGGCTTTTTTTTTAAACACAATTAACCACAATTACAGGACAAGTGATCAAGGGATGGGATGAGGGTATTAAAACCATGAAGAAGGGTAAGAATGCTGTTTTCACCATACCTCCTGAGCTGGCTTATGGAGAGTCTGGATCCCCTCCAACTATTCCTCCAAATGCAACGCTTCTGTTTGATGTGGAGTTGTTAGCTTGGACAAGTGTCAAGTATATATGCAAGGATGGAGGAATCTTTAAGAAAATACTTGTGGAAGGGGAGAAATGGGAGAACCCGAAAGACCTGGATGAAGTATTTGGTAATCATCGATCTATTACTTTCCTTCATTCAGCACTGTAGACTTGAGGAAAGTGATTAGTAGCTCTTTTAACATGTTATTGTTTCTGTTTCTGCTCAGTCAAGTATGAAGCTCGTCTGGAAGATGGAACACTTATTTCAAAATCTGATGGAGTCGAATTTACTGTTGGAGATGGTATATGTCTTTTATTTGATAGTCCATTGGATCCTTTATCATAAAAGCATTGTTGAAGAAGTTCCTAATTTAATATTGTCTCTGCTTTCCTTGCAGGATATTTCTGTGCTGCCTTGGCCAAAGCTGTCAAAACAATGAAAAAGGGGGAGAAGGTGCTATTGACTGTGAAACCACAATGTGAGTTTGATTCTTCAATACTTGTCATTTTGTGCTACAATTTGAAGCAATATTAACTTTTGTTTCTTGTAGATGCATTTGGGAAGAATGGCAGGCCGGCAACAGGTGATGAAGATGCAGTGCCCTCGAATGCAAACCTTCATATAACTCTTGAGTTGGTCTCCTGGAAAACTGTTTCAGACATTACCAAGGATAAGAAGGTCTTGAAAAAGATTTTGAAGGAGGGAGATGGATATGAAAACCAAATGATGGTGCAGTGGTTCAAGGTAATAAGACTTCAGAGCTTCGTGTTCTCATTTACTTAATTTTGTAATACCTGTAAAGCTCAAGTTTTGTCATTGATCCTATTCTTTTGCAGTGAAATTAATTGGGAAGTTGCATGATGGGACTGTGTTCGTGAAGAAGGGTCACGACGAAGAGCCATTGTTTGAGTTTAAAATAGATGAGGGTAAAGTTGAATGCGTTCTCTTGGAAGAAGATAACCCTAGTCTGGTGGTTCTTGCCTGATGTTATTTATGTCATTTGTGTGCAGAACAAGTAATTGATGGGCTTGACAGAGCTGTTAAGACTATGAAGAAAGGGGAGGTCGCCCTTGTTACCATTGAGCCAGAGTATGCATTTGGCTCATGTAGTTCTGAGAAAGAATTAGCTATTGTTCCTGCAAATTCAACTTTATTCTATGAAGTTGAGCTGGTTTCTTTCATCAAGGTTAGCTTGTGGTAATCTTTTTTACCTTTTGAATGTGTTTCTCCATTTGAGGACAGATTATAACATCATTGCTGCAGGAGAAAGAATCTTGGGACATGAATACTCAGGAGAAAATTGAAGCAGCTGGAAAGAAGAAAGAGGAAGGAAATGTGTTGTTCAAGGCTGGTAAATATGAAAGAGCCTCGAAGAGATATGAGAAGGTATATTAGTGTGGAAACATTTATGCTCACGCACATTTGTTTTATTTTTGTGCTTTTTTCATTTGATTACTGAAGAGAATTTTCTCCTGATGTCAGGCAGTGAATTATATAGGGTATGATTCTTCTTTCAGCGATGAGGAGAAGCAGCAGGCTAAGGTTCTGAAAATTACGTGTAATCTGAACAATGCTGCTTGCAAGCTGAAACTTAAAGAGTACAAGCAGGCTGAAAAATTGTGTAGTAAGGTGCTGGAACTTGACAGTAAGAATGTGAAGGCACTATATAGGAGGGTGCAAGCCTATATTCAACTTGTTGATCTTGACTTGGCAGAGCTGGATATCAAAAAGGCACTTGAAATTGATCCAGACAATAGGTATGTTGTTCACTGCTTGTGGTGGTGTTGGATAAAATAACATTGTGTCCATCTCTTTTCTCATTTTTGATAAAGTAAAGATTAGAGAAATACCTTCAATATTAGGGTGCTGCATTTGTGTGTTACATGTGTGGAATTGATTTTTCTCAACTTATTTTGAGTTTTTTGTTATCTGATGGTGATGGATGTGCTTATTCATATGTCGTTTAACAGAAACATGAAAATTGGGAAAAAAAAAAGTATGAAAAGTAAAAAAACCTGAAGTTTCCTTATTTATGGATAAAAGTACAGATACAGTTATCCCATCTGGGATAGTCTAATTGGTTAGAACTGTTGGAGCGAATAAGTTGAGACTGTCAAATGTAGGATTATGCAGGAAAATTTGTGCACGGGAAGATTCATGTCCTTGATGCCCTTGCCATATATTTTAGTAGTGCTGCATTTAGGTGATTGCTCCCCACAAAATACATGGAAAAGGAAATTTGTACATGTGAAGGGTCATGTCCTTAGTGTCTTCATTTAGAGTTTGCACCTGCGGCCAAATAGTGGAGTTTCTTGGAGGCACACTATTTAAGTTTTATGGAGTGATGGTTACCTTGATTATGCTTTGTAAAGGTAAACAGGTTGTAAACAGACCAATGATCAAACTATTGTCTGTGGGGCAAGGTGCTTATGCATGCTAGTTAGACAAAAATTGTGCAGAACTGAATTGATTACTGGAAAATGTGTAGTTTTTGTGTTGTGCTGCAGTTTGGAAGCCGGCTGGTACATATTCCTTTTTCATACGATGAAATTTTTATTCTCTTTGATAGTGTATTTACATGAATTTGTTTTATTGGTGCTAGGGGTGTGAGAATGGAGTACAAGTTGTTGAAGGAGAAAGTGAGAGAATACAATAAGAAAGATGCGCAGTTCTATGGCAACATTTTTGCGAAGATGAACAAGTTGGAGCAAGCAAAGTCAGCTGTAAGTTGACAAACATACGAATATCAATTGGTTCTACTTTTTTGGGGGTTTTGATGTTACCTTCTAAATGAACATTTCTGATTGGTTGAATGTGGTTTTTTTCCTTTTGTTTGTGGTGCAAATGCAGAGTTCTATGGCAAAGCAGGAGCCAGCACCAATGGTCATTGATAGCAAGGCATGATACCTCCATAAAACTAAGCATGATAACAATTGAGTCAACACGAACTGTCTTGATTTCTCCCCTTCTGTAGCTCTAGTCGTCATAGAATGTGAGTCAAAGATGGTGGTGGTGGTGGTGGTGGTGGTGGTGGTGTTAATAATAGTGTTTATGTTAATATGGAGTGCTGTTAATGAGGTATCTGCATGAGTCCGTTGCAAGGCAAGTCTGTGTATCGTCTCTAATGAAGACACTTGACTAGTAACGGAGTTTGTATTTTGATGAAGTCCGGTTTGTTATGAAGGCTCTTGATTCCAGGGTTGGCAAAAAATTTTTGGTTGAAGTCCGGTCGATATGAGCTGAATAAATATACTAGGTTGAAGGCGGTTAATTTATCAATAAAAAAATAAATCAAATTAAAAAAAACTGAAAATATTAGACTTTATGTTTTTTTATTAGAATTTGTGATATATTATATTGTGTTGTTAATATTTTGTGTGTTAGATCACTATTTTATTATGTAATGATAGTTTTAACGCAGACTTTTTTACTTTGTTAAATATTTGTTTCAATTATGAATAATTATTTTTAATTACACTTGTTTACGTTATTAAAAAATTTATTTTAAAACTAATGGAAAGTATAGGTCCGGCTGAAGTCCAGTTTGGACGGGATTTTGAAGGATGCGAGCTTGTTAATAATCATGTAGCCAACAATAATACAGCTTAGGTGTGAGCTTGGAAAAGTAATCTGCCGACTTTATAATTAGTAACGCGGTAGTTTATTATCTTTGTTTGTTGGCACTCGTCACCGTCCGTAAAAGCTACAATACCATAAGACTTCCTTTGGGTTGAGGACTTAAGGCGCCTAGTTGAGTGGTAGAGTAGTCAATTGGGCTGAAAGATTCCTTTCTGAATTTATTTACGGAAAATTATCATTGCACCACTTTTATTTTATTTTATATTTATATAATTATTATAAAATTTTAACATATATTTTGTACCATTTTTTTTTTTACATTTGTATCAACTAACCACTTTTATATTAATACTATTAAATAATTTTAATAAAATGATAATTTTATCCCAAATAAATTAAAAGATTATTTTATCTTATAAAAACTTTTAAAATTAAAAATTATAATCATAAAAATATCTTTAAATTCAATAAAAAATAAATCTTAAATAGAGGTGCTCAACTGATTTTTACTAAATTTAGATTTTACAAAATTTTAATAATTATTTTTATTAAATATTATAATTTTACAAAATTTTAATAAAAATAAATGAATTTATTTATTAAAAAATTATAATTTTGTAAAGTTTTATTAAAATAACTGAATTTATTTCTTAAAAGAATAAATCCTAAAATTTTAATAATTTAGGGGATTTTTATTAAATTCCAAAAATTTGCAATTATTTTTATAATTATAATTTTATATTAAAATAATTTTTATTAAAAATAAAAATTCTAATTTTGGGATTTATTTTTATTAAATTTAGGGATATTTTTATCATTATATATTTTTTTATTTTTTAAAATTTTTATAAAATAAAATGGTCTTTTAATTTATTTAGGGATAAAATTGTCATTTTATTAAAATTATTTAATAGTGTTAATGCAAAAGTGGCTAGTTGATACAAATGTGAAAAGAAAGGTGGTGTAAAGAATATGTTAGAATTTTGTACTGGTTGGATGAACATAAGGCAAAATAAGGGTGGTGCAATGATAATTTCCCTTTGTTTACGGTAGGTTTCTTAACTCTTTTTTTCCTACTTAAAACAACGACCAGTTGATCACTCTACTGATTAATTTTATTTTTGCCAAATAAGAATTTTGCTCTATTTATAAGTAATGCTTTCGTACTAAATGTGACAGAAAATATAAGAGAATTTCAACCATGTACCGGGGTGGGGGATCTGTTTACAAAATGTTACAATAATTGATTTATTTAACTTAACGCTCATAGCGTACAGTCCATTTCATAAGGATAATATAGTAGTATTTTACCAATGGGAAAAAAAAAGATTTTGACTAATTAAACCTAATATTTTATATAAATAAAAAGAAATTTTGGCACAGTAAATATGCTTGTCATGTTGTGCACCTAGTGAAATAACACTAGGTTCCTAATACATAAGTATATTAAATAGAGTTTCTTACTAACTAATATATTTATAGTTCATTTACTAATCGATAATCAAATTAAAATAGATTGAAATCGAAATGAGTTAGAATTGAAAAGAAAAATAAAAAGAAAAATAAATTGTTTGCTTTAGTTTTACATATCATAAAAAAAATGAGCTGTATTACTATTGATATATTTATTTTTTTAAAGTCAGAATAAATTCTTATTAAAATCACCTTAGTTGATTATTGTCATTATTTATATAATAATTTTGATGATGATGATAATACCTTTAAATAAATGAGTACATACAGAAGGAACACATAAAAAGTGACTGAAGGTGTGTAACCTATTTAGAGGAAGACACTAACATAATCTGTATTTGCAGTCTCCTACAAGGGAGATTGAGGGGAGTAATGTCTCTTGAAAGGGATTCAGAGGTTAGGGGGAGGATTCTAAATTGTAAAAAGAATTGCCTGATCACCAATCCTCCCTTGTATGCTCTGTGGGTCTCCTTTGATACCTAATTTCTTTAAACATAGAATTACACCTAGTCTTTACCCTAGAGATATCCTTGAGACTCAATAAGAAAATCGTCTCCTTGCTTAGTTAAGCACAAGATTAGACAATTGTGCTTCCTTCTTTGATTGAGCTTTTGCACCTTTTCTATACCCTTTCGTGAAGTAAACGAATCCATCTCTTTCTGATGTGAAATAATGTGATTCTCTAGTAAGATCCAACCTTATTGAGTCAAGTAGAAGATTCTTGTAGATTTTTTTTTTTGAGCGACTTACTCCAGCATTAGGGTGGATTTATCTTGGATTAATAGATTAATAAAGCATATGGGAACCGAACATATAGGAATGCCTGACACGGTGCGACTACTTGAAAACATATATTAGATACGCCATTTCTTTGTCACTTAGCCCACTTCTTGTCTTTGAAAGTCTGAAGCAATGTACACTATATAATTCCTTGTCGCTTTTGTTCGCACCAGCCCCTGATTTGACTTTCGAACTCTTGCTTCTCTCTTGTGTTTCCGTAGAGCTAATTAAACAATAATTATTCTTATTGTATTTAAATGAGTTAAAAAGAAATTTTTAATTTTCACTAAAGGTACAAATGTCAAATCATTCCTCATTCCTATTCTTATCTCTCATATAGGAATAAGTTTCCTATTACTCATTCCCAAATTTATAGGACGCACTCCAATTTCATTCACAATCTTTCATACTTGTAATAAGTAAACACTATCAATGATTCTTATTTACTATTCTCATTTCTATTTCTAATCAATCCCACAAGTAAATATATTATTAAGCTTTTGACTCAAATAACTAGTTAACTTGATTTCTAGTAGTGACATAGTCAATTAAATGAGCTAATTTGACATCATTTGGATAAATATAATAGTGGCTACAATAATCAGACCTATAATTAAACAAACTCAATTATTTAATTACGAATCTACTCCAATATATGATTGAGACTGACCTTTATAATTGCTTATGATCTAGGATAATATTCTCGAATAAATAATTCGATCTATGCCATATTGATTTCTTTACTAAGCAATCATTTGTATCATATCGTTAATTAAAGTGATATCTTAACTATCCAACCAACTTAATTACATTGTTCCTTGACACTTATTGCTTTTTTTTTAAGATCATTTTTAACATACTAATTATGTTGACACACTATGATCACATAATTCATTAATAAAATACTGAAACCCATCAAGAAATGTGTTGTATAAATTTTATATTGTTAATCTACAATTCACTGCTCATAATTACTCCCACCTAAATATCAGATAATTTTGACTACAAATATATTTCACACCCATTATTAACTGAAATAACAAGTACAATTATCAAATTATAATTAATTCAAGATTAAGATTGTAGTAAACTCATTGCCTATGAGAGTTAATAAGTCTAACAGTCATCTCAAAGTTAATTAAATCTCATATGTGATCCAGTTTAATGCAATGAAACTAAATCGGTAAACTCATACATAATAAAGACAAATCATTCAATAACTTACTATAGTTCGAACATAAAAGAGCGTCCAACTCTATTTATCAAATGTTAACTCAATTTATTTAATCATAAGATAACTTGTATTTATGTCTATAGTGGATTCACGTGGTGGTCACATATATACATATAATATAATTAAACGGATTTTATTCAAATTATTTATACATTGAAGATATTTTAAGAATATCTTATTAATTTTATTAATAAAAAAATATTTATTAAATAATATTCTTTAGAGAGTATATGTTCCTAACACAAATAAAAAATGATTTTTAATTTTTTCAATCTTATATAGCAACGATGAGAAATGGTCATTTTATGGAGAATGTCAGGACAATGATGTATTAGAAAACTTTTGCATAGCACACAAAAATTTTCGTCATGATCTTTTTTAGCGGACAACTACTCCACTCCCCATAATGATTCTTCGTTATGAGTACAATTTTTATTGTCTTATCAATAAAAAGATGTTGAGACTTTTCTGCACATGAGACATCTCATTATTACTGTAAGTGTTTTGCATGTTACTTACAATGCTCTCAAAACATGCAAAAATGAGTAACATTAAGGAGGATTCACTTAAATTTTACATGGGATATAAGTTAAATGAAATGTAACTTAACAGATTTCTTATTGTAATATCTAGTTTATTAAATTATTTCTTTCAATCTAAATACATAAATTTCTAATTGTAGTTTGGCCTATCATTTATTTTTTGGTCTACTTCTTTTAGGAATATTGAGACTATGCTATGCATAAGGTGTCTTCTAATTGGTTGTTGATTCTCTGTCTGTCTATCTAAAAGCTTAGGCTATGTTTGGAAAATTGGATTGGACTGAATTAACTCTTAATATTAGATTAGATTAGATTAGATAATCTTGTCTTTTATTTGGCATAATGTCGAAAAGGACTGTATTAAATTTAATCTAATGAAGCTAAAATAATTATTTAAATAATATAATTTTTTAAAATTGATAAATTTAATATTTAATATTCAATATTATTGTAAATAAATAATTAAAATTTTTTATGCTTAATATTACATACTAGTCCAAATAAATTATTGAATTAAAATAATGACGTTTAATCATAAATTTAAAACTAGTTAAAAATAAAATATTGGACAAAATTTGTTATTAGAGCAAATTTAGATTAAAATAGTTAGCTCTCTCTAAATCCATGTGAAAATGAGGATTAATAATCATATGAATATTAGACTAAAATTTGGACTAATTTATTAGTCTGGATAGCTAAGCAAACCTTTGAATTGGATTTAAATTTTTTTATCCTTTAAATTAGTCTAATCCCACCTTTTGTCTAACATGCAAATGTAGCCTTAAGGTTCAAATTTAAATTATGTGTTTCTTTTTACAATTTCTTATTGCAGTAAAATATTTCCTAAGTTTTTTAGCAGTATTCTCATGATACTACTGAGCAGTCGAACGGGACAATGCTTTTCACAGGTTGTCTAGCAAGTTTATAAGTTACATCCAACTTCATGATCAACACTTCTATTTATGACGTGAAATGTTAAGAAGTATGACCGTGTGACGCTCATGACGTGAAATGAGTTTTTAAGTACAATTTCCTAGTTTTTTTTTTTGACTTTTATCTCTGCCCTTATTTAGTTATTTGAAAATCAAATTATGAGATGGTTGTATATTTTTCCAGTTTCACGCTGCAGTGTTGAAGAAATATTTGCCAATGTAAATGCTTATAATTCGATTTTCTCGCACTATTTTCCAAAAGTCTACTGTCTAACAATATTTTACCTCGTTTGTTAGTTCTATTAGTGCCAATCATAATTCTCTTTCAATTTTTCAATTTGTTGTTTTGCAATGAGCCAAATCTCTGGGGAAATCTATAAAAAATAGTCCAAAGACTTTGCTATATTTGAAAATTAGCCATTCTAACTTTTTCTATCATATCTAGCTAAATTTTTAAATTTTAAACCTAAATACCCTCAAACCTATTCATAAAAGGCCAAGCAAATCACACTCTCAACAAAATATCACCAAAACTCACCATCCGCTACTCACCAAATTTATGAAAAAAATATAATTATATAGATAAAATCATTAATTGGAAAGCAAGAATTTAAGGCAAGTATTTGTTTGTACACAATGTGTGTGTGTGTGTGTTTATTTTAATTTTTTGTTTTGATTGTTTGAAATTTATGTGGGTGTTTTGAGTAAAATCGAGTAAGGAGACAAACCAAGAAAATGTGTAACCAACATCTTTCGCGCCGTCGCATTGTGATAGTTTTTTTAATTCTATAATAATTTTTTTTTATCTTTTCTTAATTATCCAGGCCTAATAAAGCCAGTTGTTCTTTAATTGTGTTTTGATGGATCGTGGGAAAATATTGTCAGATGGTTGTTTTGAATACATAAATGGTAAAAATAGAGTTTTTTTTTTTATTAGGAAAGATTGTATGTTTGATGAATTTCTTGCGAGTGTATAAGGTTTTGTAAATAAATCTAAATGATTATAACATCACATTGAAGATAAGTTTAAAGTCAAGATGTTTTACTCAACCTTTATGTTCACTATCTATGGATGTACTTGATGAAATGGTAAGGATTATGCTATATATGAGCTCCAATCCGGTGAACGATTGATGCATCCTTATTTTTGTTACCCAATCTCTTAAAGTATCGAATCAAGAGCCTGTGATACTGGAAGCTCAAATTTTGTATAGAGTAAACATCTCCGTCCTCGATATTGAAAAAGAGATGTTACTAGTAACAACATAATTGTAGTAATATTACTCTCTAATCCGTTATAATAATGATCCCATTGATGAGAATGACATTACATTGGCAGATGTTGAAGAAGAGGTGTTACCACTAGCGGCATCATTGCAGCAAGATTACTCATCTTTCTAATACAATGATGATCTTATTAATGATACAAATAATACACCAATAGATAATACTAATGCTGAATTGTACCATAGCACAATTGATGATAAAGATGACAATCTTTTCAATGCTCCTATTAAAAATGGTGATGATAGTAATTTTGATTATACTTTTGATGACGAGGATAATGTGCATCATGAGGGCCTAGTTGATGATAAGGAAGATTTGCCTCACTTTCAACACAAGCATAAACCATGATTAAGTCAGCCTGTTACTCCAAGGCCCCATTCTAAGGGGCTAGCAGTTGAACCCTTGTACGTATTGCTCTAATTTTGCTTTCAAACCTGGTTGCTCTAGATTTTGTTGGACATATTAGGCCAATGATATTTATATGGGTAAGTTGTTCGATTCTAAGTATAATTTAATATTGGAACTGAGCAAAGTTTCCTCGAGGGTGAGTTTAATTTCAAGGTTGTAAGGTCTACAACAACATTGTTTGAGGCACACTGTTCTTTAAAATTTTTTTACATGGCATCTTTGAGCAAAGAGAACATCAAATAAACAAAATGCACATTGGGCAGTGATAAGATATGACAAGACACACAATTGTCATAATGAGCCTAGAGGTCTTCATTAGGCAAGGATTCAAATTGTCGGTCATATCATTGTGAAAAAAAAATTTATTTAGAAGCAACAAATATACACTCTAAATAACATTATAATAGACATGCAATAGCACTACAATATTCGCTTATCATACCAGCAGGCATATCGGATAGAGAATTTGCTCTTGAGTGATACTAGGAATTCTATTGGAGTCATATAACTTACTCCCCAAGTACTATTATGCATTGGAGAAGAAAAATAAGGTTATAGTAACTCGCTTGAAATTGGATGACAATAATAATTTCTTGTGCTATTTTATAGCTATTGGATCTTGTGTTAATGGTTTTTTACAATGCATTTGGCCAATGATTACAATAGACAGTGCTCATCTCAAAAGGTTATATCATGAAATAATGTTTGTAAGGTGCTTAGATGAAAATAATCAATTGTATCCGCCAGTTATTGGGATTGAGATTATGAAAATAATGGCCAATGATTGTCTTCTAAGTTAATTAGAATTAAACCTGCATTTGGTAAAATGTAAAATTATCATCTTTATTATGTCTAACATCCTTAAATATGAAAGGAACTACATTGAATCACGTAATAGTACATACCATATCAACTTCTACAAATGATTTCAATTTTTTTGTCTTCCCACCCATTAGTGTAGCTATTAAGCTTAGTATAGTCTAATGAATTAAGATCATAGTTACCATTATTCCACAAAGCCGACAAGAATATCTAGTCAATTCATTACATGCAAATAAATAAATGTTATGTTTTATTATAGTAAATTAATGATTATAAGATTTATAAATTTGTTAGCCAAAAAAAGAAATTTGTATGCGTGCAACGCTAATTCAAGGCATTAGGATACTATCTTTGCTTCTCATCAATCAACCAAAAGTACTCATGGATATGTTGTAAAGGGCAAAGAAATATGTCAGATTATAATAGAGAGAATGTACAAGTTCAACTGAAATTAATTAAATAAAATTAACAACAGTTACCTTGTCCTTGAGCCATCCCATTGACTCTCCCCAATCATATTAAAAAAAAATTATTTGACAATAAGATGTCACGATCCACTATGATGTTACCATCAAACCATTGGTCAAACTCATCATATAGTGTTCGATCCTTTATTCCTTTAGAGTTGATTTATATCCACACTTGTCCTTTTATTGATCTCGACGTTCATTAGTTCTATGGCGGGAAGACTCTCGACGCTATTTACTTGCTAGAAAGGAAGAATCAAGTAGGGATTTTTAAGGACATATGATGTCCTATACAGAGATGCCTACTCAGGCTAGGAGGTGCTTCTTTAGGGATTTATGCACTGTCATCATTTAGGTTCCCATATAAACTATATAATGATAACATGGTGTGATCGTGACGGTCACTAATATCTTCAGAAGCGTATCACCATTAATAATAATAATTATTAAACATTATAGTTATAGTGTAACGAACATAAGTTATTAATTATTTAACTTGATTACTGTATACGAGCATCCCATTGGGGAATCGCTATAAGAGTACTTAACTGGATTGTCAATATATGAATTAATAAACCCTATTACAGATTTTTCTAAACTCTCTTCATTCCTTTCGCTTAGCATCAACATCCGACATAATCTCATTCATCATTTCTTTGATGTGATCAATAAAATGATCAATCCTCTCTCTATTTGACAAATAATATAATCATAGAGAAACTTTGATTTCATTTGTTACGAAAAAAAAACAAAAACAAAAACAAAAACAAAAACAAAAACAAAAACTTTATATATAATTTATTAAATCCAACATCATTGTTTTTATAACAATTAAAATGTTAAAAATATGATGTAACTGTTGTGCAAATTTTAATGTACTCGCAAGCGCACGAATCTATTGTAGTATAGACTAATGGTGACGAGTGTCGATCCCACGAGGAGGTGGATTTTAATTGTATATAGAATTAATTTTGTAAATCGGGGATTGGATTTGTGGTGGAAATAATTTGGAATATGCTAAAACTTAAATTAAAATGGCGAGAATAAATTCTAAAATTGGAATTGAAATGACGAGAATAAATTGAAGAGAATTCTATTGAAATGAAGTACTTGGGTATCTGGATCCGTATTAACATGTATCATGGGCTAAATAATCCTTATTAATGCCAATTAAATCATGAGGGGGGAATCCACACCTCATGAACCACACTCTAATCAATATGGTGCTAAGGGTTTATCGTGCCAAATAATAATAACCTTGTACTAGAGAGCCGGTGTAACCAAGGCGGTATCTAGACAAGATCAGTATTATTTGTCGATGAAAAGTCAAATCATCCACAAAAACTAGAGGGGAAAAGAAAATAAATTTACCAAATAAAGCCCATGACACATGTTGAGACTTCACCTTCAACCCAAGCTTGAAAGAAAATTAGCCATTCATAATTGAAGTAAGGGTAAAATGGGAATTTATTAAAATACGTAGAAAATACAAGATGGAGAGGGAATTACAGAAAATGAATCCCAAAAATGGATTCAGAGCTATCAAATTAGGGGGGGAGCCCTCTTTTTATAGATACATGGAGTAAATCATGGCCATCGGATTAAAAATAGTTTGGACGCTCAGGATTGCGCCACGTCATCAGTCAACAGTACGCGGTTTGACCATGCGGATGAACAGTAACACGGTTTGGTTGAAAATAATCCTGTGTGATGCATGTACCGTACGCGAGATTTTTCGTCCACTGATATGCTGCCACATCACCATCAACAGTATATAAGAATTTTAGCCCAACAGGATCGTGACACCTCATCAGTCAATGCCACATCATCGGTCAATGCCACGTCATCGATCCGTCTATGTGAACAGTGTCATGAACAGTAACGTAGACAGTACCGTACACGTGAATAGTACCGTACATGTGAATAGTGCCATTTTTCCTTTTATGCTCCTCCTAAGGTTTTCGACCGTCCTGAGTTCAAAAGTGATGTCCGTTTTGCCGTCTGATCTCTCGTTTATTGTGAAATGACTATGATGCCCCTAAAATACATAAAATGCTTAATTAAAATAAAACACACGGAATTAAATCAAAAGAATGTTAAATACATAAAAGTAAGGGTGTTAGTAAAGGTTGTAGTGTAAAATGATGATTTTCTCCTTTATAAATATACATTTTCTAACACTCAACACACCCCCCAACCAGCTTATTGCTAGTCCCTAGCAAATAAAGCGAAAACAAAATTCAAATCCAAAATGATTTTTATTTATTATTTTTTTAATAGAAACACTCGTGTTTATTCAATCAGATTAATGATAGCAATCAAATAAAAGTATAAGCATTATCTCTAGTCTAAAGAAACATCACACCCACATCAACCATCCACATGAATCAGCCCAATAGACTTTGTTATAGCTACTTTCAAGAATGACATGTCAAACCCCAAAATCTCACTGGAAGTAGTGATACTCTCACAAAGAAATTAAACCCAATAAAAATAGTCACTCCAATGAATGGTAATTGAGAGAAAATAATAAAGAAGTGATATCACATGCTCTCACCAAGATGAAAGAAATATGCCCTCAGCTTAGAAATAATACGATCTCAAGTCAAACAAAAATACTAGTCAACCCATTTTATTTATCTCTTTTTCTTTTATTATTATGCACTACTACATCTTTTTAGCCCATATAACTAGCTTCTACTTCAAACTATAGTTCCCTAAAATCAAGAAGGACTTTTATTAGGACGTAACGTAGGCTAGGGATATGGCTAACAAAGAAAGGAAATAAGGAAAACAAAGCGTATGTTTGAGAAAAAAGCAGAGAAATTTTTTTTTTTTTGGAAGTTGCAAGGTGGATTTCACTTATTATTGTTATTTTTATTCTTTTGAAACAACAACTTTTATTTTTTTTTCTTTTTGCTTTTATTTGGCATAACTTCACTGAACAACATAATTATTTACATTTTCTCAAACATAAATAGGTGATGGAACTTATAAGACATCGGATAATACTCCAAATCGGAGTGGGTCAAGAGGATAAGTTGACAAAGAAAAGGTTTTATTTTTTATTTTTTTTTAAAGGCTCAAAAGGGTTAACTATGGATATTTAATAAAAGGGATGACTAGAAAGGCTCAAACGGATCAAAGATGGTCTTTCCATCGTCTTTTAGGGCTCTAAATAATCATCCATATCTACTAGTTAGACGGGCCTCCCAATGTAGCAACACAATTTTTTTTTTTTTAATTTTACCATTTTTTAAGGGTTAACTCAAAAGAAATCTAGAGATCGTGTATAAAATAATAAACTGCTAAGCTGTATAGAGAATGGGCAAAATGGTTACTCTCCAAGAAAATGATAGGCTCAACAACTCACTTGGCACTTATTTATGACATGTTCATTCCTTCAAGCAACTTATATTTGTCTCCGACATCAACATGTAAAATAGCAAACATAGCGTAACATCACTTAAGACCAAAGATAATACAAATACTAAAATTTGAAATTAATCATGTCATCCAATGTTAAAACAAATAACACAATTTTTTTTTAAACAACATTCTACCCCCCAACCTATTCTAAACATGAAAGGAAAATATGCATGCAGAAATGTGAAAATGATGTAGAAAAATTAATTAGAAAAAGAATTTTTTTTTTTAACTAAGAAGATGCGTTTCTAGAGGCACTACACTCCATATTCAGCCATCTTCGACTCAAAAATTTGAAAATATATATTTATAAAGGAGAAAGAGGAAGAAAACGGTTTTTTTTTTTAATTTTTTTTAAACGATGAAGATGCGTTTCTAGAGTAACTACACTCCATATTCAGCCATCTTCAATACAAAACGTTAGCAACAGTTAGTTTCTACAACAAAAAATCAGTAAAAATTTAACCAAGATTCCACAATTGTCGACTAGTCCCTCCCCCCAACTAGAACGAAACATTGTCCTCAATGTTTTAAAGGAAAGAAGTAGAGTTTAGAAGACATCACCTGGGTGGTGCAACACATAAGAAAATATTTACAGGCGGAGAGTTAAATCTAATTTGTACTTCTTACTGCGGCTACTGTTACCATCATTATTTGGTCGCTCTAACACAAAGGTCCAGGGGTCTGGCTCCGGTTTATAAGCTTGTAACATATCAAGTAGCTCATTAGCAGTGTGAGCACAAATAAAAAGTTTTTTTACATTAGAAGGAATGAAATAGTTTTTTATTGCATGGTTAAGAAATGCGATAAAGCCATCATAAAAGTTATTGACATTTAACAAACCGATGGGTTTTTGGTGGATGTGTAGATGGGCCCAAGATGCTAGTGTGATAAGTGCCTCTAGTGTTGCAAGATCTCCTGGAAGGAAAATAAAAGCATCAGCATGATTAAGCATTTCAGTTATTCTTTCTTGCATACCTGAGACGACTAACTCTTCTCCAGTGGATGAGTCAGACGAACTGCCCAATGGTTTTAAGACTCTTGGGATGATGCCTAACACTTGACTTCCTGTGATAAAAGCTGCTTCTGAGACCATTTTTGATAACCCTCGGTTACCTCCTCCATACACCAAATGTAATTTTCTCGCTGCTATGCTTCGACCAAGATCTATGGTTGCCTCAACAAACTCTTTATGTTTGCCATAGGTAAATTCAGAAAGCACACAAATGTTCTTGAATTGTCTATTGGGAGTAGCTGCCATTGGAATACTTCTTAAAAACAATTTGGGAGTGCTTGACAAAAAAGAAATCACATTTAAGAATCTTGGTGACAGTGGATCACAACTGTGAATGAGGTAACATGTCAGTGTCAAATAACGTGTGAAGCACATGGCTCGCGAGTCAAAAAAGAAACAGTAAAAAGGAAAAAGCAAACAGTAATAAAATTATTAAAGACAATAATGCAAACAATAAAACAACAGTGAAATGAAATAAAATAACAGTAAAGTAAAAAGGATATGTACAAGTAGTTACGACTGTGGCTCACATCTTCCTCTGGTTTTACGTCCAGAAACGGCTTGAACGCCCTCTATGGGTCGAGGATGGGCTTCCCATCCAGTTTTCTTATAAACTGGCAAACATGGTCGTTTATAGTCAGATTCTCGAGACTATATCGTGCATGCTCTTTCTGGAATAAAGGCCACAACTGGAGAATCGCTCCTTGCACATATCCACTGGGATGCGTTTCAAAAGACAAAAGAATGTCATCCAATGACTCCTTATTCAAGCCATCCCTAATGAATTGAATCTTATTTTCCCTGTTATCAGACACCATTCCTAAAGAACATGGGTTTTTACCGCATCTCATTCTGGCACACTTATGACAAGCAACAGAAATTCTTTGAGCTCGTCGTTTTCGTGCATAATTTCCTTTACCACAACCAGGCATGTATGCAATAAATTTTGGAGGTAACTCACTTGCCAATCATACTTTCGCCTCGATTAACCAACGGATGTCAGCAGGTATGTTGTTCTTCATGAGTAATCGCATGCGTTCAGACCGAGCTTTATAGATTGTAAGGAGAGCATTTTGAGGAAGTGAAGGGAATCGCTTGTGAAGCTTCGCTAGAATTTCGTTTCTGTCCATACTTTCACCTCAGAATGTCAGTTATTATGGGAAACTGAAGTAACCGACTTGATTGTCACGGAGTACCGTTATCCGCCACTTCACCGGGGTAACAAACTAAAGCACACAAACAGAAAAATAAATTAAAACACACAAAGAAAATTAAAATCGTCCTCTTATTGAATTTACCTCAAGCTCTAACTGGATGTCGTAAACACTTCTCTCAATATCTCTGAGTTGGCTTTCTAAACCCTCAACATAGGCTACTAACTCTAGTGGTTGTAGAGCCCAAATGCGATGTGTTTTACAAAATTGAATCTGCCTTTTGAGATGAGTTTTGACACGTTGAAGTGGTTTAAGAATGTTCAGGAGGAACGGTCTAAGTAAGGTACTCATGATTAAAATGATAAAAGAAAACTTAATAGTTAAACAAACACACTTATGCAAAAATGATTTCAATTAGCAAAAGAATAATATAAGAAAAGCAAAAAAAATCAAATCACCGAAAAGAAAAAAAAATCAATTCAAATCTGGTGGGTCACTCAAATTTATTTCGGTGTCTTCTCCATATAGTTGGTGCTCTAGATAAGGCTTTAATCTTTGACCATTAACTTTAAATGTGACACCGTTCTTTGGGTCCTTAATTTCAATCGCCCCATGTGGAAAAATAGTATGAACAATAAATGGACCAGACCAACGAGAGCGTAACTTACCTGGGAATAGGTGCAAGCGAGAATTGAACAAAAGCACTTTCTGACCTGGAGTGAAAGATTTTCTCATAATTTGCTTGTCGTGGAAGACTTTCATCCGTTGCTTGTAAATCTTGGCATTTTCGTATGCATCATTGCGAATTTCTTCAAGTTCTGCCAGCTGTAATCTTCTTTCTGAGCTGGCTTGCTGCATGTCAAAATTGAATTTCTTGATAGCCCAATATGCACGATGCTCGAGTTCCACAGATAGGTGGCAAGCTTTTCCATACACTAGCCTGTAGGGTGACATCCCAATCGGGGTCTTGAAAGCCGTTCTATATGCCCATAATGCATCATCAAGTTTTAATGACCAATCTTTCCTGTCTGGCCTCACCGTCTTTTCTAATATGTGCTTTATTTCTCGATTGGATATCTCAACTTGGCTCACTGGTTTGCGGATGATACGGAGTCGCCACTTTGTGTGTGATTGAATACTTTGTCAAAAGAGCTTTGAATGCTTTGTTACAAAAGTGGGCATCACCATCACTGATTATTGCTCGAGGGAATCCAAGCGTGAGACAATGTTGCTTTTCAAAAATCCTATCACCACTTTGTGATCATTGGTCCTACATGGAATTGCTTCTACCCATTTCGATACGTAGTCAACAGCAACCAATATGTATTGATGGCCAAAAGAAGGGGGAAAAGGTCCCATGAAGTCGATACCCCATACGTAAAAAATCTCAACCACTAAAATTGGATTTAGTGGCATCATGTTCCTTCGTGTAATGCTCTCCATTCGTTGACACCTATCACATGAAGAACAGAAAGTGTAAGCATCTCGAAATATAGTTAGCCAATAGAAACCACATTGTAAAACTTTAGTCGCTGTTTTCTTAGTACTGAAATGGACTCCGCAAGCTTGTTCATGGCAGAATGAAAGGATATTCTGAATTTCATTTTCTGGGACACATCGTCTAACAATTTGATCTGCACAATACTTGAACAAATACGGGTTATCCCAAAAGAAATTCTTTATTTCCGCAAAGAATTTAGCCTTGTCTTGCTTGGTCCAATGCTCTGGAAGTTTACCTGTAACAAGATAATTAACTATGTCAGCATACCAAGGTAATACTTCCACACTCATTAATTGTTCATCTGGAAATGACTCATTCAATATTAATGGCTCTGTAATTATGTCAAAAGGAGACGAGAGAGATGGTCAGCCACAACATTCTCTGTGCCTTTCTTATCTTTAAATTCCAAGTCGAATTCCTGCAAAAGTAACACCCAACGAATTAGTCTAGCTTTTGCATATTTCTTTGTGAGAAGATATTTAAGAGCAGCATGATCTGTGAATATAATTATTTTACAACCAATGAGATAAGATCAAAATTTCTCTAATGCAAACATTATTGCTAGCATTTCTTTTTCAGTAGTTGAATAATTCAACTGTGCATCATTCAATGTCATACTAGCATAGTAAATAACGTGGGGAATTCGATCAACTCTTTGTCCTAATACTGCTCATACTGCATAATCAGATGCATCACACATGAGCTCAAATGGTAAGCTCCAGTTTGGGGCCTGAATGATGGGTGATGATGTCAACAATTGCTTTAATTTTTCAAAAGGCACAAGACATGAATCATTAAAGATAAAAGGTACATCCTTAGCAAGTAAATTGCATAAGGGTTTAGAAACTTTGCTAAAATCTTTAATAAAACGTCGATAGAAACCAGCATGCCCAAGGAAAGATCTTACTTCTCTGACTGTTTTGGGTGGAGGAAGATTAGAAATGAGATCCACCTTGGCTTTGTCAACCTCAATACCTTTGCTTGAAATGATGTGACCGAGGACAATACCTTATTTTACCATAAAATGACACTTCTCCCAATTTAAGACCAAGTTCTTTTCGATACATCTCTGCAGAACTAGCGTTAGATGATGTAAACATTGATCAAACGAGTCACCAAAGATAGAAAAATCATCCATAAAGACTTCAATGAATCGTTCAACCATATTAGAAAAAATGCTTAACATGCATCGTTGAAATGTAGCAGGTGTATTACATAATCCAAATGACATTCTCCTATATGCAAATGTGCCAAAAGGGCAAGTGAAAGTAGTTTTCTCCTGATCTTTTGGTGCTATGGGAATCTGATTATATCCTGAGTAGCCATCTAGAAAGCAATAGAATTCATGGCCTGCCAATCTATCAAGCATTTGATCGATAAATGGTAAAGGAAAATGGTCTTTACGTGTGACAGAATTCAACTTTCTATAATCAATGCATATACGCCATCCTGTAGTCACTCTAGTTGGTATCAATTCATTATCAGCATTCGTAACTACTGTGACTCCTGACTTTTTAGGGACAACTTGTACAGGACTGACCCATGAACTATCAGAAATTAGGTAAATGATACATGCGTCTAATAGCTTAAGGATTTCAATTCTAACAACTTCTTTCATATTAGGATTTAACCAACGTTGCATTTCCCTAGTAGATTATCATTTTCATCAAGGTGAATGTAATACATGCAGTCTACTGGGTTTATACCTTTAATGTCTGCTATAGTCCATCCTAATGCCCCTTTGTGCTCTTTTAAAACATCCAACAACTTACCTTTTTGTTCTTCATTGAGGGATGATGAGATGATTACCGGCAGAGAACTTTTTTTCCCCAAAAATGCATATTCCAAAGTGTTGGGCAATGGTTTGAGCTCGAGTTTCGATGGTGATTCTGATGATGGGATGAGTTTCTTCTCTGATGGTGCTAGTTGTTCAACTCTTGACTTCCATTTATTAGTGTCCGTGGATGGTGCTGAGTCAAGTAGGGCATTGACCTCATCGACCGATCTGTCAATATCAAAATCCAAACCAAAGTGAGTTAAACATGTTTGTAAAGGATCATCACTAAGGTTTGAAACAAAAGTGTCATCAACTAATGCTTCAATTAAATCCACATCAACAATTCCGTCATCTGTATTGTGAGGTTGTTTGGCAATGTTGAAGATGTTCAGCTCCATAGTCATGTTGCCAAAGGACAACTGCATATTTCCAGTCCTGCATTGAATGTGAGCATCCGCAGTTGCCAAGAAAGGTTGGCCTAGAATAATGGGGATGTGCTTCCTTGAATCCTGTATTGGTTGAGTGTCAATTACAATGAAATCAACAGGAAAATAAAACTTGTCTACCTGGATAAACACGTCCTCCACAATACCACGAGGTATTTTCGTGGACCGATCTGCAAGCTGTAACACCACTGGAGTTGGGTGTAATTCTCCCAGTCCAAGTTTCACAAATACAGAGTAAGGTAAAAGATTTACACTAGCTCCTAAATCCAAAAAGCATTCTCAATTGTGTGGTTCCCTATACTACATGAGATAGTGGGGGCGCCTGGGTCTTTGTATTTTAAAGGAATTTTATGTTGGAGTATAGAACTAACGTTTTCTGTTAAAAATGCCTTCTTTTGAACATGCATATTTCTCTTTTTAGTACAAAGGTCTTTAAGAAACTTGGCATAAGATGGAACTTGTTTAATAGCATCAAGTAAAGGGATGTTAACACTTACCTGTTTGAAGATTTCAAGAATCTCACCTGTGGATTTTCCCTTTTTTCCTTTAGCTAACCTTTGAGGAAATGGAGCTTTCGGAACATACTCTCGTGGGTTGGTTTCTTCTCTCTCCTCCGGTGGTGAGTCCTCAGCATTTACAGGTACAATTTGATTTTCTTTTGTCACCGGCATCTCCACTTTGTTGTCGACTTCTTTTTCTTTTCGCAAGGTCATTACTGCTTTGACCTCTCTATGCTGCTGTGGTAACTGGTACTTGCTTCATGTACTCCTTTAGGGTTAGGCACTTGTTGACTTGGAAACTTGCCTTTCTCAACAGTCATTGCCAAGGTCTGAACTGAAGAAGCGAGTTGTCCCACCATTTTCTCCAAGCTTGAAACTGATTGAGCTTGTGAGTTGAAGCCTGCTCTCAACTCATTTCGTAGTCCATCAATGATGCGGTTCTGTTGCTCAATCGTGGAGTGAGTAAGATTCTTGATATTCTGGAATGAATCCTCCCATGGTCTGGGTTGAGAGTAGTTCTGGTTCTGATTGTATGGTCTAAATGGTGGCTGAGAAGCTTGAGGATTTTGAGAAATTGGTTGCATTGGTGGAGCTGGAGCTATTGGTCCATTCTGTTGGAATCCTTGAGACCATGAAAAATTGGGGTGGTCTCTCCATCCCGGGTTATATGTGTTGGAGTATGGGTTGTAATTTGATGGTTTTCTCATTACACCTATGGCATTGGCTTGATCTGAGTATGAGTCATGGTCATGTGGCTCTGTTGATTTAGCAGTTGATAACGATGCTATTTGTCGAGAGAGACCTTCAATTATCTCCTTGACTTCTTTGATTTCTGAACTTGACTCGCCAATGTGAACCTCATTTACTCCTTTAATTCTTCTAGTATTCCTGAGTGATCGACTCCGTTGTTGGGAATTATCCGCTTGTCGCTGGAAGAATTCCCAAATCTCTGTTGCGCTTTTTGACATTAGCTCTCCTCCACTTGTTGCCATTAGCCATTCTTGCACATTCGGCAATAATCCCTCCAAAAAGTATTGGCATTGGTGCCATTTCTTGTACACATGATGTGGACACTTCAAGAGTAGCCCATTAAATCACTCCCATATTTCGAAAAACTGCTCGTCCTCTCTCTGGGTAAACTCTGAGATTTCCCTGCGAATAGCATTGGTTTTATGCACTGAGAAATATTTATTCAAAAATTTTGTAACCATTTGTTCCCATGATGTAATGCTATTAGCAGGTAAAGTATTTAACCATGAACGAGCTCTATCCTTTAAAGAAAATTGGAATAATATGAGTTTAACATCATCGTCTGAAAAATTTTCATATTTAAAAGTTTGACAAATGGCATGAAAATCATTCAAATGATTATATGGGTCCTCATTTTCTAGGCCATAAAATGTGGGAAGACAATTTAGCACACTAGGTTTTAATTCAAAACTCCTAGCAGCTACATTTGGGTATCTTATACATGATGTGCTCAAATTAGCTAAAGGACTAAAATAGTCCTTAAATGGCCTCTCCTGTGGTGCTTGTAAATCCATTTCAAATTTATTTTTAACGTGCTTGTGTGTGCGAAGTGTTTTTTCTAATTCAAGGTCTATAGGTTCAAGATTAGGAAATAATGACCTACGACCATGCATGCAAGGAACAAAAAATAAATGGGAACAAATAAATAAAAATAAAGAAGAGGGAGAAATTATGTTACTAACCTTATTACGCTGTTACAACCTTACTATAAAAATACACTAAAAAAAATACTTGAAATAAATTAACTAAAAATTAAATTAATAAGATAAACAAAAATTACAAAGAAAAATAAATTAAAAATTAAATTACAGAATTTTAAAGAAGAGAAAAAGAAAAGAAATACTAACCTCTAAATGCGGATTCACTTTTTTTTTTATTATAAAAAATACAAGAAAACAAATAAAAGAAATTATTCACAAAAATTAATTCTATGAATTAAAATTACTTACCTCCCCGGCAACGGGGCCAAAAACTTGTTGTGCAAATTTTAATGTACTCGCAAGCGCACGAATCTATTGTAGTATAGACTAATGGTGACGAGTGTCGATCCCACGAGGAGGTGGATTTTAATTGTGTATAGAATTAATTTTGTAAATCGGGGATTGGATTTGTGGTGGAAATGATTTGGAATATGCTAAAACTTAAATTAAAATGGCGAGAATAAATTCTAAAATTGGAATTGAAATGACGAGAATAAATTGAAGAGAATTCTATTGAAATGAAGTACTTGGGTATCTAGATCCGTATCAACATGCATCATGGGCTAAATAATCCTTATTAATGCCAATTAAATCATGAGGGGGGAATCCACACCTCATGAACCACACTCTAATCAATATGGTGCTAAGGGTTTATCGTGCCAAATAATAATAACTTTGTACTAGAGAGCCGGTGTAACCAAAGCGGTATCTAGACAAGATCAGTATTATTTGTCGATGAAAAGTCAAATCATCCACAAAAACTAGAGGGGAAAAGAAAATAAATTTACCAAATAAAACCCATGACACATGTTGAGACTTCACCTTCAACCCAAGCTTGAAAGAAAATTAGCCATTCATAATTGAAGTAAGGGTAAAATGGGAATTTATTAAAATACGTAGAAAATACAAGATGGAGAGGGAATTACAGAAAATGGATCCCAAAAATGGATTCAGAGCTATCAAATTAGGAGGGGAGCCCTCTTTTTATAGATACATCGAGTAAATCATGGCCATCGGATTAAAAACAGTTTGGACGCTCAGGATTGCGCCACGTCATCAGTCAACAGTACGCGGTTTGACCATGCGGATGAACAGTAACACGGTTTGGTTGAAAATAATCCTGTGTGATGCATGTACCGTACGCGAGATTTTTCGTCCACTGATATGCTGCCACATCACCATCAACAGTACATAAGAATTTTAGCCCAACAGGATCGTGACACCTCATCAGTCAATGCTACATCATCGGTCAATGTCACGTCATCGATCCGTCTATGTGAACAGTGTCATGAACAATAACGTAGACAGTACCGTACACGTGAATAGTACCGTACATGTGAATAGTTCCAATTTTCCTTTTATGCTCCTCCTAAGGTTTTCGACCGTCCTGTGTTCAAAAGTGATGTCCGTTTTGCCATCTGATCTCTCGTTTATTGTGAAATGACTATGATGCCCCTAAAATACATAAAATGCTTAATTAAAATAAAACACACGGAATTAAATCAAAAGAAGGTTAAATACATAAAAGTAAGGGTGTTAGTAAAGGTTGTAGTGTAAAATGACGATTTTCTCCTTTATAAATATACATTTTCTAACACTCAACAGTGACCTCTCTTTTGAGTGACTCATATGCTTTATATTCATTGTAAGTAGGTAGTTGATCGTCTACTTCATATTTATTGTCAAAGGGTGTTTGACGCTACTTGGGTATTAGGATCTTGCTTTGTTGAAGCTCATCTTTGTCCTCTTCAATAGGTGGCATGTTGATATTAGGGTGATGTTGCACAAAGTAACAATGGAAACAAATAAAACAACTTCGAGATTCAACCATAACATTTTAACTAAATTAAATGATGTACTCATATTACAAACCTAATGTGGATTGATTCCCTGTAATCCTTTATATTATTCCAATATGACATGTCTTTCTCCTACGTGCTTGGGTCGAATGTTTGCTTTGAAATAATATCTAAGCAACCCAAAAGGGGGGTGAATTGAGTTTCTAAAAATTATACATTATCAAATTGAATCTAGAAGCAAATCTTAAAACAAATTAAAGCAATAATAAATAAATCAATCAAAATATAAAAAGATAAGGGAAGAAAGATTCAAACACGGAGATTTTTACGTGGTTTGGCAATCCCCGCCTACGCCTACGCCTCCAAGCTCACCCGGCTTGAAGATTTCACTATCCAAGCCTCCTAAGGCTTCAAATTCTTTACAATTGACTTCCAAGGTGTCAATAGACCTTTACAACAAGAGACTATCCCCAATCTCTTAATCCAAGTGTATCTCAACACTTACAACCTCTCAAGGTTAAAGATTACAAATGATTTTTCTCTCACACAATGTGTTTGATTGCAAATGAATGCTCAATGTGTGAATCAAAGAAACAAAAACAAGTTTAAAGCTCTAATGGTTATATGCTCAGTAGCAAGCTTAATGATAGCTCTTGGATCTCTTCTTGTTTGAATTTGATTGAGTTTATTTATATTTGGAGTTGAAAACTAGCTGTTATTGACTTTTTGCTAGAAATCGGATCGCCGTTAACAGCTATCGGTTTACCGTTTTGATTAGTCCAAATGATTGTTGGGCTAAAATTCAAATAATCGGTTAATTATTTTTCGTAAACGGTTCACCGTTTTCAGTAAACGATTCACTGTTCTCCGTAAACAGTTCACCGTTATTTTTCAGAATCATCATTTTAACAATCCTTTGCAGAACATGCTTTCTGAAAATTATCGGTTTGCCATTTTCCGCAAACGATTAGCCGTTTGCTACAGTGAATGCTACAGTGAAACTATTTTCTAAACTTATATTTTTGCTCCAAAACTTTCTATAATTATACGATGACCCAAATTATCATAAAACTTTTCAAATAAGTCAATTTCCAGAGTTTTAAAACTTTTTCGATTTAGACTATTAATTGAAAATAACCAATTTCATAAAATCATTTTTCCATTAAGTATAAAACCTTTATATTATGAAAATAATGATTTATTTAAAATAATTTGAGCTTTTAAAAGCTTAATTATTCTTAATCTTGTTTCATAATGTTGATTTTGATAAGACCATGTTTAACAATCCTCTGTGCAGAAAGTAACCTAAATTTTTCATTAGGCTAATTATCTTATTGGGCCAAAAACCAACAAGATACTGATCTTGGCCCCCTAAAGATCCATTAAAAAATTCTTCAGATGCAAGAACAACAATTAATAAATTAAATATTGAAATAGTTAATCCAATTAATCAGAAACTAATTAATCAAATCTAAATGAACTAGAATCAATTAATCAAATCTAAATAAACCAGAATCAATCACACACACTGCATAGAAGATTTAAGTGGTTCGGTTACAAGATACTATGAAGAAGGAGAGATGTAACCGAACTTAACGCGCCAAATAATAGATCATATGACTTTATATATAGAGAACAATTGATCTATAAAGATCCTGTGATAGTCAGCTAGAGTTTCTACATTTGTTATCAAAACCCAGGACCTTTCCAAGTGTGCAACAACTTTAACAACCATTCAAAGTAGCCACCAAACGCGTGTCAATGCCTTGCTAAATCTATTCTTCAAAACACCAAGCTCACTTGTCATTTTGTGTCACACTCTAGGTGAATCCCACATCAACAAAGCACATGAGAGATGCTGGGTTTATAAGGGGTACTCCACACCTTAATTGACAAGATGTGTTTTAAGGTATACGGGCGCAGTAGGAACAAAACCGTGCGGGCCTTGTTAAGGCCCAAAGCATACAATATCTTGCTAGGTCTGGGTTGGGTCATGACATTATGGTATCAGAGCAGCTCTGCGTATCCTCTTAAGTGATGGTGAGGCAAATCTCAGTGAGGACGCTGAGTCCCCAAGGAGGTGTATGTGACACCCTAGGCGAATCCCACATCGACAAAGCACGGGAGAGATGCTGGGTTTATAAGGGGTGATCCACATCTTAATTGACAAGACGCGTTTTTGGGCATATGGGCGCCTTAGGAACAAAACTGTGCGGGCCTTGTTGAGGCTCAAAGTGGACAATATCTTGCTAGGTCTAGGTTGGGTAATGACATTTTTAGCAAGTGAATCACGTATTGAATCATTTGAAAAATACTTAACCCTTCAACCGACATTACATCGTAGTCATACAGCTCCTTAAAGTATCAAGACTGACAAGTTATTTTCACCAGCAACTTGTAACTGTCATGTAAGTCATTATCTCAGCCTTAGATTTGAGTTGCATCTCCAACATTCTCCACCTTGAACTCAAATAAGCTACTCCTCAATCTTACCTCTTCATTATACTTCTGCAACTTATATTTTGCAGATCCTAGCTGAGTTCATGCGTAACTCAAACTTGGTACTCGGAACAACTTTGTTAAGGATGTTAGCAAGGTTATAATCAATATGTATTTTCACTAATTTAACCACCCCTTTGATACCTCCAACCTGACAAAGTGAAGCTTTATATCTATGTGCTTTGTTTTCTCATGGTAGATCTGATTCTTGCTTAAACAGATTGCACTCTGGTTATCAAAATATACTATGATTTGCTTCTGCTCATATCTCAATTCAGTTACCATCCCTTGAGACAAATACTCTCTTTCATTGCTTCAGCTGCTGCTGTATATTCAGCTTCAGTTGTTGACAAAGCAACAACATTTTGTAATATCGCTTTCCAGTTTATAGTACAACCATTAAGTTTGAACAAGTAACTTGTCAAGGACCTTCTTTTATCCAGGTCTCCAGTATAATTAGCATCCATAAAACCTTCTAGTCTAACTTCACTTTCTTTATCGGTTCTAAACATTAAACCATAACCAACTACGCTATTTAGGTATCTCAAAATTTATACAACAACCTTCCAATGTTCTTTTTCTGGATTTGACATATATTTATTTACTACACTTATTGCATGAGAGAAATTAGGTCTGGTCAGAACCATTACGTACATCAAACATCCAACTGCACTTGAATATGGAAGTAAAGCCATCTCAGCCTTTTCATCATCAGTCTTGGGACACTGCTGGCATGAAAGTTTGAAATGTGTTGATAATAGAGTTTGAAGTGTTTTAGAATTTCCCATTTTAAATCTTTCAAGCACCTTTCTATTGTATTTATACCATGTAAGGGATAAAATACCCTTTTTCCTATCTTTGATCAACTTCACTTCAAGAATCTTCTTTGTTATACCAAGATCCTTCATCTTAAAAATTTCCTTCAGTTGCTGTTTTAACACATTTATCTGATCCATACTCTGACATGCTATCAACATATCATCAACATACAGTAACAAATAAATCTTGCTACTATCTTCTTTGTCTTTGAAGTAAACATAGCAGTCAAAGTTACACCATTGAAAACCATGTTTACCATAAACTTGTCAAATCTCAATTACTATTGCCTTAGAGATTGTTTAAGCCTATACAAGGACTTCTTAAGATGACAAACATAATCATCCCTTTCAGGCTGAGACATCACAATCATCTCTTCTAATTCTCTGTATAAAAAAGTAGTCTTAACATCTATCTGTTCAAGATGCATTTATTCATAGTAACAAGTGTTAATAGGATTCTTAAAAAATGGTGTTTGACCATTGGAGACAACACCTCAATGAAGTCAATACCTTCCTTTTGAGTAAAGCCTTTGGCTACAAGCCTGGCTTTAAATCTTTGTGGTTCAATACCTGATATTCCCTCTTTAATCTTACGATCCACTTACACCATCTTATCATTTTGTTTGCTTTTTTTTTTAATAAGATCCCATGTATAGTTCTTTACCAAAGATTGCATTTCCTAATCCATAACTTTCCTCCATTTTTTTGACTTGTCACTCCTAACAGCCTCTGAATAAGTTTTTGCTTATTAGTTTCAATCTCATGAACTGCTATTAGTGCAAATGCAATCAAGTTTGCATATGCATATTTCCTTGGGGATTTTATAACTCTTTTCTCCTTATCTCTCACTAGTTAATCTTTAACTTCTTCCTCACCTTCAAATTCTTCTTCTGGTTGAAAAATCTCCTTATTAGATCCAAGTTCTGTTTTTACCCATGGTTTATCTTTGTACTTTGATTTGATAACTCCACTACAATACGAGTCTTGTGTTCTGATTTATTAGGCTCTATAACAGTTGGTTTTGCGTGGGCTAACTTTTGAAGCATCTCAAACTCATTAAACACAGCATCCTTGCTTGTAATGGCTCTTGGAGGCTTGAGATAAGTGCATCAGACTTATGGCCTTTAACCCTATCGTGATAGCCAAGAAATACACACATTAAAGTCTAGATTCCAATTTACGTTGCTTAATATAAGCATAGACTGGACAACGAAAAACTCTCATACCAGAATAGTCTATTGGTTTACTATACTAGAGTTTAAGATGTGTTTTAAAGTTTATTCTAGATAAAAGACTTTTATTGACTATATAGCAGGCTATGGCTAAGGCTTCTACCTATAGAGACATGGATAACTTAGAATGAATAAACATACACATAACCTTATCAATCAAAATCCTATTCATTTTTTCAGCTAATCCATTTTGTTGTAGTGTGTGTCTGACTATTTTGTGCCTCACAATCCCATGTTCAGAAGAAAAATCATCAAATCTCTTATTACAAAACTCTAAACCATTATCAGTTGTTAACCTTATAATCCTTCTATTTGTCTGAGTTTCAACTAGTGCTTTCCAGGTTTTAAATTGACCAAACATATCTCTTTGCTTTTTAAGACATACACATAGATAAACTTTGAAAAGTCATCAATGAGAGATAAAAAATACTTGTCTCCCGCCAAAGAAGCTGTCTGTGCAGGCCTCCACAGATCAACATAGATATAATCTAAAGTCCCTTTAGATAAATGAACATCAGTATTGAATTTGACTCTTGAAGACTTGCCTAGGACATATTCTTCACAGAATTTTAAAGCCTATCTTATCTCCTCCTAAAACTCCCTCTTTTGATAGTTCTTTAAGCCCTATTTCACTCATATTACAACAACTCCACCTTCACAAGCTTCATAGAGTGTAAACAAATGCTTATTTGGGCGCATGTAAAAGGAACAACTAGAATCTAAAAGCCAATTACCTCTGATTTGTCCATTTGTAGCAATTAGAACTCCAGTTGAATCATAACCATCAGATTCTTGAATCCTTGATGCAATAGCAGCATCACCACTCTTTTCTCTTGGTTCTTTGTTCTTGTTTTTCTTCTCAAGGCAATCTTTCTTGAAATGACCTTCCTTGTGGCATTGGAAGCATTTTAAATTCTTTGGCATGGACTTTGATCTTTCTTTTTTTCTCACATTCTCTCTTTTCAGATCTTCTTTTTACTATCAAGCCTTCTCCTTCTTTTGATTCTTTCTTTATAGTAGCCTTGGAACTCAAGGTTTCTTTTACATCCAGCATAATAAGAGTTTGCCTTCCATACATAAGTGTGTCAACTAAATACACATAAGAGCTTGGTAAGGAACACAACAAGATCATGGCTTTGTTTTCATCATCAATTTTCACATTGATGTCTTTAAAATCTAATATGATCTTATTGAAAGCATTAATGTGATCTGATATAGATAACCCTTCTTCTATTTAAAAAGCTTAACCCTTCTTCTATTTAAAAAGCTTATTCTTGGTGGCCAATATTTTTGCTATAGACTTCTTTGTATACAAGTCTTCACGCTTTTTTCATAATCCAGTTGTGCAACCAATTTCATGAAATCACTTTTTCTTTAAATATAAAACCTTTATATTATCAAAATAATGATTTATTTAAAATGTATGAACAATAATTTGAGTTTTTAAAAGCTTAATCATTTTTAATCTTTTTTGTTATCATCAAAATCAACATTGTGGATACATATATGTTAACAATCTCTCCCTTTTTGATGATGACAAACCTTTCATGTATTTAAAGAATGATTCCACAATTTGCTCCCCTTAAATATATTATAAGTTTACACAATTTGTCAATTAGCTAAATTAACAAATTTAAATACATGTATTCTTTTCCCCCTTCATGATCAAAAAGAAAATTTAGTGGAAAAGAAAAGGAGTAGCAAATTTGATACCCATGTTATCTGAGTAGAAATTTCAACATAATCTCCCCCTAACAACAAGCATCACCTCAAATGCAAATTTAGTAATATCACTCCCAAATTATCAAAAATCATCATACAAATCAACTCCATACACAAATCATTACACAATCCAACAACCATAAAAAGATCATGAACCGTCATTCCATCAATTACCAAATCAACAACTCATAACATAAAATCATCATAAAAAAAAACCATGTAATCAAGTCATCATCATATCTCAAAATCATCAAAATCATCACCATAATCACATATCAACCATTAAAAAAATGCTCAAAGTACATATTATTCTCTCCTTTTTGACATCATCAAAATGGAATATTACTTTGTCTCCCCCTTTGGATAACAAAAATATTCAAAATGCATATTATCCAAAATAGAAGCAATAAGAACTAAATAGAGTTGCTAAGACAACTCACTCTATCAATAATCAAGAAAAAAAGAATAGACTAAGTAAGGCATGCAAAAGTAATAAGAGCATATTATCAACTATCCAAGCTTCGTAATTACTAATCACATTTTAGAAATCAAGACAACTAAACTCATCAAAGATCTAATGTGATATTTTAATATAACTTAAAAAATCTCATATACTTAAAAATCTCAAAGTACATGTATTTCTTCCCCTTTCGATATCATTTAAAGCAAGTAATGCATATTTAACAATAGGTCAATAAAGTACAAAAAAAAATTACATCCATTCACCAATCATAGATCCTATAAGATCAAATTTCATCAAATACAATGTAATCATCAAAGCACATTCTTTATTATCAAAACTTAAGTAAAGCATAAGTACATAATGACAATATATAGATCATCAAAATCAACATAGCTATTAAGATAAGCCATCATTATGAGCTAAAAGAATAAGTGATCAAATTCATTATTACAAATGCTCGCATAGACCAATTTAATGAATGATGATATAATACAATAAATGACACAAGAATTCACAAATTCAAGCAATTATCTATCTATCATTATCTACTCAACATAATCAATAGTGTAAGAATTGTTACCAAAACAATTAAATTGTCTTGCTTCATCTTTTTCTCCTAGATCATGATCAAGTAATTATCCTTACAAGCTTTCATCAAGGAACTTTACACCATTTCTTGATTATAGTACCTACAAAAATATATTCAAGTTGTGCCTTTTGGTACCCAAATGCTCTTGGGTCCTTGAGTGTTAGCAATGGTTCCTTTTGGAACCCAAATACATTTTACTCCATAATATGCAATTCTTTTAACTGGACATCTATTTTTTATGTGACTATCTTGATTGCAATAATGATAAACAATTTGATAATCACTAGATGTAGCCTTAACAAAGTAATTCTTATAATATTTTTGTTTCAAGTTAGGCTTGTAACCAATGCCTTCTTTATCAAAACCACATTTTTGTGAGCCAAGTAAATTATCTAAAATCTTTTGTCCATTTGTAAATTTCAAGACAATATCATTTAGCTTATTGCTCTTTTTCTTAAGTATTTCATTTTCATTTTTCAAATCAACATATAAACTCTTATGCTTAAATGCAATGCTTTCTTTGGAAGACATAAGCTCATCATACAACTTTTTATTCTCTAATTTTAAACATGTAACCTTTGCATTAAGAGACATGTAACCTTTGCATTAAGAGATTCATTTTCATTTGAGAGTTCTATATTTTTCTTCTTAAGACATGCATTTTTCTTACCAATTTTCATTAAATCATTATGCAATTCTTTAAAAGCATCATACAACTCATCATAAGTAAGAAGATCATTATTACCTCATCAAGTTCATTATCTTCTATTGCCATAAGAGCTAGGTTTGACATTTCTTATGGTTCTTCATCGTCACTTGTTTCTTCATCATTGTCATCTCAAGTTGCTACAATTGCCTTCTTCTTGAGTTTGTAGAGAAGAGGACATTCTAATCTTATGTGACCAGACTTTTTGCATTCAAAACAAACAATTGCTTCATTCTTCCCTTTCTCCACCTTAAGGTTTTCTCTCATGAGATCTTTAAAGTTTTTTTATCTTGATTTGCTTCTTGAAGATCCTTCTAAACTTTCTAGCAATAATTTCAATGCCTTCATCTTCAAAGTCACTCCCATCATCATCACTTTTGACTATAGAAGATTTAAAAGCAAATCTCTTCTTCTTTTTATCTTCATCAATTCTTTCATTAGTTATATCTTCCTCATATGAGATAAGTGAACCAATAAGATCATCAATAGATAAAGTATTAAGGTTTTTTGCTTCTTCTATGGCCATTCCCTTTGGTCTCCACTCTTTCGGCAATAATCTAATAATTTTCTTCACTTTTTCACAATTAGTAAATGTATTTCCTAGTGCTTTAAGAGAATTCACAATATATATCGGTGAATCTTGTGTACATATCATGAACACTCTCATATGACTCCATTTGAAACATCTTATATTGCCTAGTGAATCTACTAATTTTGCACTCCTTGACTTGATTTGTTCCCTCATATACAACCTCAAGTTTCTTCTAAATTTCATAAGCACTTTAACAAACTGGAAACTTTATGAAATTCTTTCTTATCTAAAGCACAAAATAAAGAATTCATTGTTTTGGAGTTTAAAGACATCTTTTTCTTTTCTAATTCACTCAATTGACTAGAAGGTTTTGGAATACCTTCCCTTTCTTCATTTTTAGAAGTAGGATAAATAGACTATCACAAATAACTTCGCAAATTTCATAACTTAAAGCTTGCAAGTAAATTCTCATCCTAATTTTTCATTATGGGTAGTATTATCATCAAAGAATGATAGTCTAGTTGTGGACTGTCCTGCCCTAAAGGTTTAAACAAGAGCACATCGCTCTAATACCAAATGAAATACTAACTAGGCAACCAATTTCATGAAACCACTTTTCCTTTAAATATAAAATCTTTATATTATCAAAATAATGATTTATTTAAAATGTATGAAAAATAATTTGAGCTTTTAAAAGCTTAATCATTCTTAATATTTTTTGTTATCATCAAAATCAACATTGTGGATACATATATGCTAATTTTTGTCTTTTCCCTACTAACTTCTCTGAGCACCCCATCACCGAGACTCAAGATTATGGCACTATGAGCCCTGTCTAGCACATCTGCCAAATCTTCATCAGACACTTTTCTTGGCTTCTTTGATGATAAAGCTTCACCAATGCCTCATCCAGCCCTTGATACACTAACAAAGCTCTCATATTGAGTCTCCATAAGTAGAAATCATTTTCCTCTTAACTTCTTTACATCAAGCTTAGATGTTGCCATTCTGAGATGAAGAATTCAGAGAATGGCTCTGATACCAAATTGTTGAGCTAAAAACAATTAAGATACTAATCTTCGATCCCCCCAAAGATCTACCCACAAATTCATTAGATGCAAGAACAACAATTAATCAATTAACTCTTGAAGTAGTTAATCTAATTATTTAGAAACTAATTAGTAAGATCTAAATAAACCAGAATCAATCACACACACTGCACAAAAGATTTAAATAGTTTGGTCCTTTATAAGCCTACATCCACTATGAAAAGGCAGATGAATTTTTACTATTTTCAAAGTTGTATAAGGTACAATAAAGAAGAGGATATGTAATCGAATTAACTCATCAAATAACAGATCATATGGCTTTATATATAGAGAACAATTGATTCAGAAAGATCCTGTGACAGTCAGCTAGATTTTCTAGGCTTGTTATCAAAACCCAGGAGCTCCCAGCATGTGCAATGGCTGTAATAGCCATTTAAAACAGTCACCAGACACGTGTCAATGCCTTAATCAATCTGTTGTTCAAAGCATCAAGCTTAGTTGCCATTTTGAGTAAGTGGATCACGTGTTGAATCACATGAAATACTTAACCCTTCAACTGACATTACATCGTAGTCATATAGCTCCCTGAAGTACCAAGACTGACAAGTCGTTTTCACCAGCAACTTGTAATCGTCATGTCATTCATTGTCCTAACTTCAGATTTGAGCTTCATCTACAACATATCTATTATTTAATAGATATTCACAACCAATCTAAAGATATTTGTAACGCTTACAAGATGAGTCTTGTTGTTGTAAAGATTGTACACTTTACTAAACTTATTTTTTAAGAAGCAACGCCTTCCTTTTTCAATATACAAAGAGTCTTTTTATTTGTTTTGATGGCCCACTTTTCGCTTAGAAAACCACAGTCACTTTGAATAGCTAGGCTTGTAGCAAGCGAAGATACAAAGTTAGAAAAAATATGTTAATCATTTTTAAGTACAAAAAAAAAATAACAATAATTTTTTGCCTTTTCAATGCACCTGAACCAAGGACAAAAGCCATAAAGGTTGTATTTCACATCTTTAAGAGCAAAACTTAAAAAATCTCTAAGTTTTGGTCCAATGTAGTATCACAATTGTTATATAAAGTTTTCCAAGATGAATGACCTCACGAAAAATTTCTAAAGTACTCAAGATCATCAACATTATATAACAATAACGAATTAGGTGTACGTTGATCTTTTCTTCCATTAAGTACTTTATGAATAAAGTAACATAGTGCAATTTTTAGTGCATCAATGTTGTTCATATCATTAGAGTCAAATCCTTAAGGTTTTCATATAATTCTTTAAGATTCCCTTTTGGATTACTATCAAAATACAAATCATGTAACCTGTGGTCGCTACAACGTTTGCTTTTCTGTGTACATTATAGCAAAGCTCCATAATTAAACACCACTCAGTGATCGATAACCTTGCTAATTGGCCACAAAATTCAAACCGCAGTTGATCTTTATCACATTCATTATACACTACTTGCCTTAGTAGCGCATTGTGCATGATCCACTAAACAGATAGGTATCCATCTTTATGAAATGGTGAATATTTCTTTCTTGAATAATCTTAATTGTCCTTTTGTAAACTTCCTTTTGATAGCACATTTTCAATTTTTAAGGTACTTGTGATACGCCTGAGGAAATGTTCGAATGCTGGAAATTTCATCATGCCTGGATCCTTATTGGACTGAATGAATTACGCTTTTCTTATGGCTTCTTGCCCATTATATCAGCGGCAAAATCCAAATTTTATTTGTTAATCACATTCATAATTCAAAATATAAATAATAAACACATAAATAGGTTTTAGTGTGACATGCATCGTTTGTCGTTTGGGACATGCTTGTTGTTGCAACAAATTGGTGCGACATGGTAAGCTTCACACCAAGGCACCATCAACCCACCGAACCTTAATCTATCAAAAATGAGACAAATAAAGTCTTAAGAGACATTTCATCGAACACCTCACATACCAATTTTATCAATCCTAATTTAATTAAATATTTTTCAATCTTTAATAGACAATAAATCATAATGCTCATCTATAATAAAATAAACTCATCTATTATCAATTGATCTTAGGAAAACTAGAAAAAAAAAATATTTTGATGTCCAAGATTGCCTAAAAAAATGAAAGAGAAGAAAAAAAAAACTATCAAAGTGTTGGAAATAGAGTTTCGTCCTGTTGGAAATGAAGTTTCTGTCAAACTCCCATTGAACTGGTGTTGATTATTGTTGGAAAAATACTCACACAGTTGAGACATAGCCATTGGCTTTGGAAGAGGAGAGAACTTTGGATTTTAGAGTTACAAGGGTATTATGGTCCAAAAATATTACAATTAGATAGATAGGGTAGAAAAGAATTAAGTTGGCTAATTTTAAAAAACCCTAAGAATTTTAGGTTATTTTTGTAAATTTCCTAATTTTTGAAGTAATTTAGAAAATGTTGAAGATGCTAAGACTATATTCAAAAGACGGGGTGCGAGTATAATATAATATTGAGCGTTTCTGAATGCTGTAATATAAAATTAAAGAATATTAAATTAAGTGCATTTGTTTTTTGTTTGAGATTTGAATGAGTCTAAAGTTTTTTGAAGTCTGAATAGATCTGAATATGGGTATCAATTGTTACTTTGTTTCAATATTTGAATATAAGTGGTATCTTATTTATTTTTATAAATAAAATAATATTAAATATGGTTATTTGACATTTATGTCCTTACAAATCAAAACAAAAAAATGAATTAAATTTTATAGTTTAGAAAATAAATATATCTTATAGAGATATTTTTAGAAAATAATAGTTACCCTTCATTCAAATAATTTTCTATTCAGATAAAAGTCACAAAAATTTAATTTTTCTAATAATTAACATAAGTTACAAAAAATGAACAAATAAATTTTTAAAAAAGTTTAGAATTAATAAAATTTCAAATTTTAAATATTTAACAAACAACCCTACATCTCTTCTCATGTGTTCAAAGACTTGTATTTTTTTTCTTTTGGTGGTGCAATATTCATACTTTTGTTTTTGATCAAATTGAAAAATATCCACTTGTAAATAATATAAAATAATATGAAGTTAAATAGAACAAGATAGCAAGTCAATAACAAAATATAATTAGTAGAAATTATTTAACTAGGCACTATTTTTTTAGCTTAATTACTTAATTGTCTTAATTTCCATTAGTTAGGTCATTAAGTTGTTTTTTTTATAACTTAGGGTCCGTTTATTTTTTTTGACTTAATGACTTAATTTTAACCAGTTAAGTCGTTAGGTCGGTTTGTTTTTTTCAACTTAATAAAACTTTTCAGCCATTAAATCATTAAGTTATTAAGCTAATTTTTTTTAGCTTTTTGTTTAATCTAAAAAGTCTGAATAAAAAATATTCTCCAAAATATCCCTGCCTAATTAATTAATTTTCATCTCTATCTAAATAGAATTAAATAATTACCATTATTATCCATTTCTATATAACTTGTGATAATATACAAGGGTAGACTATTATTATTTTTATCCTTTTATTTTCTTCAAATTGCATTATTTATCTTCATATTTTTTATAAATATTTTTCATATAAAACATCACAAACTCTAATAAAATTGATTAACATATATAATATAGAATATTAAAGAGTTGTATTCAATTGAATATGATTTATGTTATGATAATATGTTATCTTATTTATATTCTTTGATATATTTATTATTTGTTTAACATTTAGAATTTGTAAGGGTATAAATGTAAAAATATTAGTTTTTAGATTTTTTAAGTTAAAACAACAAACAACTTAATATTTATTTTTAGTGATTCAAACAAAAAAAAAATTCAAATTCAAACATTCAACTCTATTCAGAATTCAAATTAATTCAAGTATATTCAGATTTCAGACAAAAAAACAAATGCTACCTTAATGAAAATTTTCAGTTATTAAAGTGGCATTTTTCCTTTTTCCTAAATTTGAATAGACCTGAATTAGTCTAAATTTTGAATAGAGTTAAATGTCTGAATCTAAATGATATGTTTTGTTTCCTTTTATTTGAATCGCTAAAAATAAATATTAAGTTGTTTATTTTTTAACTTAAAAACCTAAAAACTAGTATTTTTACATTTGCACCCTTATAAATTATAAATGTGAAACAAATAATGAACATCTCAAAGAATATAAATAAGATAATATATTATCATAATAAAAATCGTATTCCATTAAATACAGTCCTTTAGTATTTTGAATTAGTATATGTTAATCAATTTTATTGTACTTTATTAAGTTTCTATATGAAAATATTCATAAAAAATTATGAAGATGAATAATGTTAATTTGAAGAAAATAAAAAGATAAAAATAATAATAATCTATCACTATGTTATCATAAGTTATAGAGATGAGTAATAATGCTAATTATTAAATTTTATTTAGGCAAGAATGAAATATTTATCATTCAGACTTTTAGATTAAGCAAAGAGCTTAAAAATTTAGCTTAACAACTTAATGCTTAATGACTGAAAATTTTCATTAAGTTGAAAAAAAACATACAGACTTAATGACTTAACTTATTAAAATTAAGTCATTAAGTCAAAAGACCAAGTAGCCTCTAAGTCATTAAGTTATTAAGTCATTTTTTTAGGTTTTTACTTAATATAAAAAATTGAATGATATCATTACAGTATATTCTCTAAAATATCTCTATTTAATTAATTAATATTTATCCTTACATAAATAAAATTTAGTAATTAGCATTATTTTCCATCTTTATAACTTATGATAATATAGTAATAGACTATTATTATTATTTTTTAATTTTCTTCAAATTAGCATTATTTATTTTTATAATTTTTTATGAATATTTTCCTTATAAAAACATCATAAACTATAATAAAATTAATTGACATATATTGATTTAAAATATTAAATTATTATAGTATAATGAAACACAATTTATATTATGATAATAAATTATCTTATTTATGTTCTTTAAGATGTTTATTATTTGTTTCACATTTATAATTTAGAAGGGTACAAATATAAAAATATTAATTTTTAAATTTTTTAAGTTAGAAAAACAAACAACTTAACATTTTATTTTTAGTGATGTAGACAAAAACAAATATCATTTTGATTCAAACATTTAGCTCTAATAAAAATTTAAACTAATTAGGTCTATTCAAATTTCAAATAAAGAAACAAACGCCACTGCACTTTCTATTATTTTTTTATAAATATGTTTGTTTACATCATGATCATCTATATTTAACAACACACTTTTTTCTCTACAAATATATTTGATTGCAAATAATGATGATTATTGTATTTAACAACAAACTCTTTAATCGTACATTTAATAACACATTCTTTGAATCATAAGGTGTTGTGTGCATTACATCTTATAAATTAATTACTATGATATATAACTCATAGTGTGTTACAAAAATATTTAATGAGCATATTACAAATTACATGACTACTTTTACGATACATTTTTCAAATTCATTAATATAAAACACGTGATAGGAATGGATGTACCTATCTCGTAACAATTTTCACGTATCGTATGATAGTGAATGCACTTGTGAAATCTCTTTCCCGACTTCCTCTTTATTATTCCCCTTGCATTCCTTTGGCATGGCCTGATCGAGTTCTTATCATTTGAGTAAAAAATGAAATCAAAGGCAATAAATAATCAATTGGTAAAACAAAGATTAGTTAAATTTATTGATCTCTTTATTCGCAAGGATTACACGTTTATAAACACCAAAAACATGCATCGAGAGATACACCCATTAAAGCAAAATTTCAAGCAAAAACAAAAACTCTCAGATAATTAAACTACAGCACCGTCGCCAGCGTTGGCCAGTTAGTCACCAAAAATGTCACTCGGAAGGGGCAAATTTAAGCAATTCCTTAGAGTGAAGCCATGGTTTGACCACTACAATTGAATTAAACATCTGTATTTCCCCATTTTCACCAGTGGTGGCCTCAATTATTAAATAATATTTAATCCCAGAAACCACCTGTTTCTGCGCCTCAAGGACCTGCGAAAATCTCAGCCGTCCAAAGGCGACGTTGCGGATTACCTTGCCTTGCCTCTGCTGGCTGCGATTGAATTCCTCTACACAGAATTTTCCCAGCTCTTGCACTTCCTTATTCTTCTTCACGTCCTTCACCTCTGATCTCCCTCCCACTAAACGATCATACCCATTTACAGATGCTGTGATGGACGACAAGAGGAGGCTCAATATCAAAGCTCTTGCTAATTTCGCCATGACTTTTTGCTTTTTTATTTCTTTTTCTTTTCGAGGTACTGGTACTATAGGAAAATATGTTGCTGTTGGGTTTGGCTATATATAGACAGATAGCTTTCGACTACTTTTGATAAATAATTCATATAACAAGTAAATAATATTATAATAATGTGTATTTATTTTTAAAAGAACGTATATATTAAATTTAATTATACATAATATATATATATATATATATATATATATATATATATATATATATATATATATTTATTTATTATATTATTTTTTATGCATTTTAAAATATCTTTGAATTAAGGTGGTAATTTTTTAGATAACTCATATTCCAAATATTAATTCAACACAACTGTTATATGAATTGGACAGAGAGTTTATAACACAGTTAATAATTTTATTGGTTCATACTACAAAATTAATTGGAGTAGCGAGTAATTAGTAGTATAAACATTTTAAAAAAATTATTAAAATGATATTAAAGCCATGAATAATAGCATTGAGTTTATATTTAAGAAATTCATTCTCTTTCAATAAGAATACGTATCTTTCAAAATATTAGTTAGAGTAGATTTTTAAATTTATAAATAAATTGTGGAGATCACTTTGGCTAAGTTTCTGGACACGCAAATCAAGGTGAAATAAGGCAAGAACGAAGCGCCGCGTATTTCAAAAACAACAGGAAATGCGACAAAATGGCTTTACTATATGACCGTGAGTTTAAATGGGAATGGGAATCTTTGATGAGATGACGATAGTGGGGTGTGTTTTGTCTCGCGAAAGGCTGGCTGAGGCTGACGATGATTCTTCTTATCGTCTCGGGTTTTGATGCGTTGTTGATTTGTGAAAAGCGAGAGAGTGCCACGATCATAGCAGCTTGACATGTGCCACATTCGAGCTTTGCACGGTGGCATGCAAACGCTTACTCAATCTATATTTATTTGTGTGGTTCACATGAGGAATGTATGTTACAATTATTATAACTTAACATTTACCTATTTATATTATTATTGCCATGCAATACTATAAAATTTAAAACGTAAAAGTTTGTTTTCAACTTTTTGCTGCATAGTAATCACATGGAGTATGTAAAACCTCGATATCTAAGCTTGAAAATCTTAACCAATATAATCTGAAAGGAATTTAGATCTATTGTAAATAAATATAGGTAATGAAAATTTTAAAATTAATAATTTAATTAATTTTAAGAAATACTATTTATCTTTATTGTTCATAGTTACTGTTTACAGCTACTACTGTTTATCCGTACTAAAAATATTAATTTTCCAAAAACACAATAAATTACAGAAATTAAATGACACGAACATGTTCACATGGTTTAGATTAACCATTCCTACATCCACGAGGCCGCGTTCAGATGAAACGCAATTCACTAAGTTGAGATGTTAGAACCTATGGACTTACCAAACTTAAGGCTCTCACTTACAGTTTATTACCATACAATTTACTCAACTTTAGACTGAGTCTGCTTCTCTTGAATAATTGCTACCCCTCTTGATCCACAATCCTCAAGGCACTTCGCAAAGTGATCAATAACAATTCTTCAATTCTTCAATGTCTAGTGATCCAAGATCTACATAACTCTTCACAAAGATGAAAAGAAGATAAGAAAACAAATCAACATAACATTATGTGCCAAATCCGGATTCTCTAGGGAGAAGGCCAAATTTTGTTTCTTCTTTATGCTCTATGTTGCGTCTTCACTTGTGAAATACCTCTCTCTTTATATAGGCACTAAGGTTTCACAAAAATAGCAAGGATTAAAAGACTTGCATTCTTTCCAAATAAAAATTTCTTTCCTCTTATAATTCCTATGAATCTGAATAGGAATAAATCTAATCTTTTTGTCTTACTTGTCTCCCAAGAAATATCTAGAACATTTAATAAACTTTCTGTTTGAACCAACTTCTTACTCTAAATAGATCTTATGCGTCAATTATAGAATCACATCATTGATTGACTTGCTAAATTAAACATCTAATTAAATTAGGAAACAAATATTCCTAATAAATTGGAATCTCACTAAATTAGGGAATTAATAAATTAAACCCTATTATAAGATATGTAATAAATAAAATTCTAATTTAACAAGACTTGCCATAAGATGCCAACTTTATAAATAATGAACGTAACCAATGCCAATAAGTTTGTCTTAATTATGAATGAACACGCGGCCAAAGTTATAGGCTTGATCAAATAGGGAATTAGCCAAAAAGAAGGAAAAAATGACTAATTATGGAAAAGAAAAGAAAGCGAAAAAATAGATGTGATTTTGAGATATGGTAGATGCGTTCAAAAAAAAATTTGAGGCCATTAATATTCATTTTTATATGTTAAGGATATTTTGAGGATGTGTTTCCCATACCGCATAAATGATATTGTATTAGTTAATGTAATGCAACTTTATATTTGGTGAATTTTAAAAGTGCATTATGGTGCTTAAAAGCACCATAATCTAGATTTTACACCACCAAGCAAACTTGTGAACTTAACTGTCTTACTCTCTTTTTTTTCTTGGGTTTTGTACATTACTAATTATAACATAAATTAAATTTAGGATATTTAGTTAAACATTATTTATGTGACCAGTAAATGTTATCACCAGTAACAGTCCGCCGTTGCTACTACCAATTGTCCCGCATGTCAATTAAGCTAAAAATTTGTTACCATTTGAATCCTAATCGCTGAAACTATGCTACTATTACTAGCAAACGGAATTTATGTCACCGTATATTTACAATCAAATTTTGTATCTTAAAACTTTAACTATAGATCTCCAGTGAACTTTTATCCAGTCATAATTTTATCATTGTATAGTTCCGACAACGAGAATTCTAATAATACAAAATCTAAGTTGAAATGACACTAGAATATGGCGACAGATGATGGTTGATAGTCGCCACTATTTTTAATAAATTTAATATAAATACTAGTTTAATAACAACTATTATAAAGATATCAAAATATTGATAAATTTAAATAAAATGAATTTAATACATTACTAAACATGGTACTGTATTATAATTTAATGCAATATAAGTTAATGTAATTCACTAATATAGTGTAATTGAATACGATACTGTATATCGAATGAATACATAATAGTTGCTCGATGCGTTTAAAATTTTTAAACTTTAACATGGCTGCTGCCATTTGGGATTTAAACTTGATTGAAAATTAAGCACACATACACAGCATATTGGCGGAAGCTGGATCCTGCTCCAAACTTTTAATAACGACTGAATTACTGATTCTAAGTCATGCATGCTCTTGGGCTTTGGCTAGCTGGGTGGGGACTTTTAGACAAAACACAATATATGAGTCCAAGGGAAGGCAACATCATTTTCATGGCAATAATAATACTAATTCTGTATTTGTTTGTTTCTAAATTTATGACATTATATTCAAACAAAATTTTATGACATTGGTGAAGAATATTGTATAAGTTGTAACAAAGCGATATAACTGTTAACGGTAAAATTTGAACAAGAAATATCCACGGCATCCACCTAACTTTTAAGCCCTTGAAAATAGTGAAGGAGGAGTTGATGAATGAGCGTGAAAAGGGAAGATCCCAAAAATCAGTTTCAAACACCCAAATCACTTGAGAATTATAGAAAATGTCTTCTACGCCACATCAAACCCGCCATGTGTCAATATAGGACAACAAAAATAGTAATAGCTCGACAATAACTCCAAGACACATCATCATGGCATAATCCCCAACTGGGTTGTGTCTAAAATACCTTATTACAGACCACAAGAGTAAAATCAAACACCTTCTAACCCAATTGGTTCATTTGAAATGAGCTAATCAGGATTGGGGACTTACTGCTAGCAAGGATAGTCCCTTAAAGGATAGCTATCTAATCCAAGTAAGCTCAAGAGCCTCAACAAGAAAGGCTAAATTACCCTAAGACTCGTATCTGAAGAGAGAAACAACCAACAATGTCTTGCCACGTGTCCAAAAAGATACAGAGATGCCCTCAGGGGCACTCCATCCAGGGCCGGCTTTAGAGTATATGGGGCCTTACTCCTTAGGCAAAATTTTTTGTGGGGCCTTTTTTTATTTTGTAATTTTAATATTTAATGAAATATAAGACTAAAAAATTCATACGACTTTTAACTCTTGAATTTTAATAGTAATAAAAAATATCTTAAAAATTTTCAAAAACCAAACCTAAAAAAATAACCAAGAAGATATATTTTTTACTTCCATTAAAATTATTACAAAGATAAACAAACAAATAAATACAAACAATATTATTTTCAAAGAGAATATTTAGAATAGTAGAAAGTTGAGATGATGAATTAATTATCAAATAATAGATATGCACTTTGTATTTTAAGAAACTAATTTTTTTTCTTTTTTAAATGAATCAATGAATGTAATAATTCTATTCGTAAAAAAAAAGACCAAGAAATCTATTTATTTATTATTTTTTATATTACAAGGTTTTAATGGAAATTAAAAGGAATATTAAAAATCAAAGAATTTAATTTTTTTTAGGAAACTTAAAAGGTAAAAAATTTAATTTAATTTTTTGGACAAACTAATAATGAATGAATTAATGGCTAAACAATTTTATTAATTATATCTCTTGAACATTAAAGTTACGAAATATTGATTTTCTACAGAAAAAAATAATTCTTAGTTGTGGTATAACTGTTAATTATAAAGATGTCTAACAAGCTTTCCTACAATACATAATTTTTTTAAAAAAGATCTTAATTAATTAAATAACTATTAAAAAATACTCAAAAAAATGAGGCCTTAAAAAAATATAGGGCCTTAGGCAATCGCCTTGTTCGTCTATACTTAAAGCCACCCCTGACTCCATCTTATAAGGTCAAGTCAGTCTCACAAAGGGAGTAATTCTCTCACTCACACAAACAATCAATTTTTTCTCCTATTTTAGAGCTTCCCTGAAACCCATCACCTTCTTTAGCCTCTAGCTAACTTGATCATTTGGAGTGCCATTGCTGACCATTGCCGGTGTCACCTCTAATGGCCGTTTTCTTTGATTTCAGGTTTGTCTCAGTCGCGACCTTCCTTAGAAATCTATTTAAGGGCAAGTCAGTCTCCAGAATTGCCAGAAGCCACCACCACAAAGAAGAAGATCTCATATTATTTTAGGCTGAATCAAAATAGGACCAACACAACAACTTATTTTCTTTTTTCTTTTTTTAAAATAGGTTACAACAAATTATATAACAAAATTAAAATACTTTAAGTAGTTATAAACAACTTGCAATAAAATAGAGTACGACTTAGTCTTTTTATATATTTGTCAAAATTTTATAACCCACAATGATACGAACTCTAAACTTTTAATTAGCCTAAATTAATTTATAAATGAGAAAAAAATATTTTCATTTCATTTTTAGGGTTTGATGCAATAGCCCATTTCATCCTTTGTTTTTAAATAATAGTTTATTTCATCCTTTTTTTTAAGCAATAATTCATTGAGGGCAAAATAGGATTTTCAACTAAATAGATACAAACATTTTAAAATAAAAGATCTCAAGAATAATTACATAACATCTTACTTTCTACTTAAGTTTAAAATCCAAGGATAACTTAATGAAATAAAATAATACTAAAGAATATGCAGTGTGTGTGTGCGTGTATAAAATAATTTTCCAATCAGGAATTACTAAACATATTAAAATTAGGAATAAGTTAGAAGATAAAAAATAAATATTCTAATACAATTTATATTATCCTTTAGCATATTACATTTGTGTTTTTATGTCTTTTAGTGTGTGTTTTTAAAGTAAATGAAGGAGTTTATGTTTACTTTTGGTAAAATAATAGTACTGATTGATTATTATTTATTTATCTTGATCTTAGCAAAGTCAGTGATAAGATAAAAGAAAAAAAAATTACTCTAGTACCTGTGAAATCTATATTATTATTTTTATTTTGTCCTACATATATATTTTACATATTATTTAGTGTTATTATTATTTATTCATTAAGTTATTCTTAAATTTTAAATTTATGCAGAAAGTCAAATGTTATTCAATTGTGTTTAAAAGATTTATTTTAAAATAATTTGTATCTCTTTACTTAAAAATCTCATTTTTTCTGTCACTAATTATACAATAAACTAATAGTAAATTGACGGAAAAGTGTGTTGAACTATTGTTTAAAAAATAGAGATGAAATAAGTTGGTATTTAAATAACAAAGATGAAATGGATTTTCGCAACAAGTTGACTGATGTTAAAGCAATAGATCAGGATCCTCTCATGATCTGAACACTCCTGATCTTTTACAGATCTTGTGCCACCTGTATTTTAATGTTAGTGGATGGTTATGATTTAATTATTTTTTCTTTTTAATTTATTAACCACCAATCATATTAACATAATTTATTCAGATGAAGATCAAATCAGGAGAGGATCATAATCCTAAAGCAATTCTGGTTACAGTATAAAATAACAACTTGAGGAGAAGCGCTAGGCCCGGTTCTGAAAAATTCTTGGGGTGAGAATAAGAGCAAGCCAGAAGTAGATGGCAAACGTGTGAACCAGAGAGAAATGGAGAGAGAACAACAGCAAGCCTGCTGGCTAACGGCGACAGCAATGGGATTTTTTGGGGTTCTGAATTTTGATTTGGTTCCTTCGTTGGCCTTGTGATTGTGAACCGGAGAGATACAAATGGCAAAGGGTTGGGTGATAGTTGAGATGCAATAATGCGCCCATGGCCTTGACTTGTATATTTTGTCTCTTCATTTTCATTGTAAATTTTTTGGGTTTCGCTTTGCTAATAAAATAATTTCATTAGTATAGAATAAGGGTCCCTCCACGATAGGAGTGGCAAAAAAGTCCGGACTGGTCTAAGCTCGGTTATCTAGGCCCGCGGGCCTAAAGTCTGGTCCGTAAGGGATGAGCTTAGATATGGGTCCAAAAATTACAAAGCTCACATGAGTTGGGCCTGGACAAGGGCTTAGCAAAAAAGCCTGGACTTAGCCCAGGCTTTTTTAATTTATGAATAAAAATAAATTTAATTTAAATAAATAAGAAAAAAATTAAAATATTAAATTAGTTTAATTTTTTATATTAGTATTTGTTATTTTATAAGGTTGTATTACTAATATTTTATGTATTGGACTATTATTCTATTATATATTAGATGATTATCTTTAATTTAAATATTTTTTCTTAATTAAAAAATATTTTATAATTAATTTTAAAAAAGTCCATGCCCGTCTAGCTTTTGGAGGGCCTGTACTTTGATTGAATGATGTGGGCTTGGGCTTGGGCTTTGAAAAGTCCGACCCAAGCCCACAAATTGCCATCCCTACTCCATGATGCAGTCTAAAAATTCCAACATTATTAGTGGAATTAATATGAACCATTTGATAAATTTTATGGTTAATAATAATTAAATTAAATAAAATAAAAAATTTAAGTGTTTCTCATATATACAGTTCTTTATCGGTTAAATAGCCTAAATTTGATAAAGGGTTAGAAATTAGGGTCCAGCTACTATACAACCGTGATTTGGTACCCAATTTTTTGTTTTTTTAATTATCCAACCGATTCAACCCAATAGTTCCAAAAGCTATTCCAACGGCAAGGATTTAATTACTTAGTTATTAATGTTGCAGCCCCTCATTTTTCTCAAAATTATAAGGAAATGTTAGTTTTAAAAATTTTTTCACATAAGTCCATTAAAATGTTTTATTATCTTTATATGGATTAAGGGTAATTTAGTAAATGAACATAATTAAGTATTAAAAATATAGATGGATTATTTTAACTTGCTAAAATACTCTCCACATCCATTTACTTAAAATACCAATTGGATTACAATATTGTTATCTTGTGTTTAGTTTAATACAGGATTGAACAAAGTTTTATATAAGTTTTGACAATATTAAAATGAAAAATAAATAAATATTAAATAAGTACTTGAACGGTAATTTAAGTTTCATTATAGAGTTTATAAATGTTATTTTCAAAATAATAGATTTCTATATGCAAATTTGAAATTATGTAAAATTACTTATACCTTATCACATATATGGAGATGAGATAATATTTAGAAAAATATAATCTCAATTATTTACTTAATGTGAAAACAAATAAATTGTATAATATTTATTCTATTACTTAAATTTAAAGTTGTAAAGAATGAATAATAACTTAAATTAATGGATTATGAGAGAATTATCTTTCAAAAAAAAATTTAAGATTAACTAACTTTTAAGGCTTCTAACGTAATCTTTTTATCTCGTGTTGTTAACATAAGATAAAAATTTTACTGTAAAAAATTTATCCTAGATGTCTCTTTAAGGTAAAAATATCATTATCACATGATAATTTGGTAGGTCCAAGCTGTGTTATTCTTAATTTACTTATTTATGCCAAACACTATATTAGGATTAAATTTTAGTAAAATAAGTCTATTCCACCATCTTTAATTGTATTAAGCAGGTTCTAATTATTTATATCTTATTATAGAAAGTAAGATGTAGCTCCTTTCTTATTACATTGGCAAAGAAGAAAACATAAACGCAATAGATATCTTTAAGAGAATGCGTGCATTCTTTTTATGAGGTTTTGTGATTAAAAATCTCTCTATTTTTTAATATTTGAGAAGAATTATACGTTTGAGAATGAATAAATTAAGATTTAAAGAATGACGAATTGATTGAGAAGGAGATAGAGATAATAATTTTTTTAAAGAATTTTAAAATTATTATATTTTAATTGGGGCTTATTATATAAAATTATTGAAACTTATAATTTTTATTATTTATAGAAAATGATAGCGACTGATGAAGAAAATGTCAAATAATTTTTTTAGAATTTTAAATTTATTATATTTTAATTGGGGCTTATTGTGTTAGATTTTTAAAGTTATAGTTTTTATTATTTATAGAAAACAATAGGACTGCTAAAGAAAATGTCAAAATTGAGTATTTGGTACAACCGGCAACATGGTTTTGTCCTAGAAACAATACCAATTAAATAGATTGGAGAGAGATTTATAACTTTGAAAGAAAAAGAAACTAATTCAAACACAATAATTAAAGACCATAAAAAGATGGTTATCTAATGCTTTATATGTACAAAATATAATTAGTTACATTATTTATTTATAAATGGAATAAAAATTACATTGTATAAATTCTTTCTTATAAATCACTTGATAAATAAATTTCATTGCTTCACAAACAAAATTATATTTTTATCTTATATCACTAAATTATAATTACATTACGTGATTGACATAAATATTGTAATGCATCACTGTTGATTTTGATAATTTATATGTATAGTGAAAGTTTAAAAAAATAATTGAAAAACGTAAACTCATGAAATTCAATTTAATAAGCACAAATGCTCAATTTCTACAATTAATGAATTCTTTCAAAAGAAATCTATAATTAATGAATAATAAAAATAGAAATGGCACAACTGATATGGATCAATCTTTGTATTGATTAAGAGTGCCAATGACAATCAATCATTTTGTTCTTCTTGAATCTCCATAATGGTTTTAAAATTTTCGATCTTTTATGGATAATTACATAATTGTTTGAACATATTTATTGCTACGTAATTCTCTAATTTTTATGGTGTGTGATTTTATAATTTTTATCCTATTTTATTGGTTTATATTATATCATCCACCATATACTATGTCGAGCATTATATCAAAATACTAAGAAAATAAGAATATTATCTATCTATGGGCAGCATTAAAAACTTTGTGATTTAATTCATGAACAATTTATTATAAGTTGATGAGATATTTATGAAGTGTATAATTTACATGTTAATATTTTACATTTTCAAGACTAGTATTCTAAACAACAAAATGAAATGGTACATTTAAATAATGCATTTAAAATGCATTTAATTTAAAGTCTTATTGAATAATTTTATAATGATTTTGTTTAATATATATGCCCTCATTGAAAAAATGTCTAATTGTTTTTTTTAATCTATTACTTCTATATATAATTAGTTTTAATAATAGGATATAAGCTAAACTTAAATTAAATTAAAATTTAAGAAATTACCTGTAACTTGGGTAATTGGTAACTACCCTTAAAAATAATTGAAGGATGGATGTGTTTCATTTCAAATCAAATGGTTATAATAATATTGCTTTTAATAGCATCATAGAGAAATTCAAATAATAAATAGTTTGAGGAATAAAGCTCATTATATCTTCTTATTTGGTGTATTTTTAATTTATATTAATAAAATTCTCTCATATAATAGAAAAGGATTGTATTAGGGGGAAAAAAATTCCGCCTCCCAAAACATATTGCTAGCTTTGACACTGGTAACAACTTCAGCTTTTCATGACAGCCATGCATCCATCATTTACATGCCAACGAACCTGACCTGGATATATAGTTTCAGTTCCTTTTAATTTGATCACCTCCCTTTTGTGAAAGTTTTTCTCATTCACCTCCATCAGCACTGCTACACTACTTAGGCACCTGACCTGCCATTTTCAAACGCACAAGGACATAATTGTTGTGCGCGGATTGCGGAATCAAACGCACCAAATAATTACAGAAAAATAAAGGACACGATTATTTAACGTGGTTAGGTAATTAAACCTACATCCACAGAGGCAAGAAAGAATAATTGTTTATTTAACAATTAATAGAGTACAAATATTTGAGTAACGAATCTCACTTCCCAGAAACTCAAATATACCTAATACTCTCACACTCTGCAGGAAAGATAAATTCCCCGGACACACTTCTCTCAAAAGCTTAGAAACTTATAAGCTTAACAATTTTGGGATGCTTAACAATTTTGGGATGCTTAACAAATGAAAAAACTCCCTCTATTTATAGGAAGTATTTTGCACTACGTCGCTCACTAACAATTTGCCAAATTGTCAAAGTTGTTGTGAATTTGTCAAACTGTCACATGCTTCACCAACTCATTTGGTTTCATTTTCCATGATTCCATCCACATGCTTCCAATATTGCGGCTAGAAGGTTATGCATGTCAAAAAATTGTTTTGACTTTTTAACAATTTTCCATCTCGGTGAAAATTTGTCCAAATCTAAGCCGACTACTAACGAACCATCATCCCCAATATAATCCTTCAATAAGGATCCGGAATGGTTGTGTCGCTTCGACTGCCTACGTACCCAAAATATGGGATCAAGCCAACCATAGTTCATAATTCTCCAAACTCAACGCATTCGAAGAATTAGTTTCAATTAGTATAAAGATTTACTCAATCTGCACACACGATTCTCCTTTCAAGAACTTTGAAACCACAATGCTGAGTCATATATATTTCTTCCTCCAAATCTCCATGTAAGAACGTCGTCTTAATATCCAATTGAGCCAACTCTAACTCATATTCTGTAACTAAGGCAAGTAGGATACGAATGGAAGTATGTTTTACAACTGGAGAGAAAACTTTATTGTAGTCAATACCTTCTTTCTGAGCAAAACCTTTTGCTACGAGCCTTGCCTTGTATCGAGGAGTTGATTGATTCGAAGATCCTTGCTTCTTAGTGTAGACTCATTTATTGCAAATAACCCTTTTCCCCTTTGGTAACTCCACAAGTTCCCAAGTCTGGTTTTGATGGAGAGATTTCATCTCTTCTTCCATGGCTAACTTCCATTGATCACTTTCACTGCTGTGTAATATGCTTCACCGAAAGTGTTGGGGATTTCATCGTCAATAACTGGAAGTGTATAGGCTACCACCATGTCTTTAGTAAGCTATCTGGGTTTATTTATCTCTCTTTTTGGCCTGTTTGTTGCTATAAAATCATCATTATCTACATCATCAATTGTTTCTTCATTTTGTGGGACATTAGAAGAAATAACTTCTTCTTCAACTCTAGGTGTCACCTCTATAGTTGAATCTTTCTTTGATGTATATCTAACTGGTACATATAGAGTTGCATCAAACTCCACCCGCTGCAATATCTCTTTGGTCTTGTTCTCCACCTGCTGAGAACATAAAGCTTTCATATTTGAAGCTTCATCAAATGTGACATCTCTGCTACACACAAACATTTTGTCTTCGAGATCCCAAAGCTTGAAGCCCTTTACTCCACCTTTGAATCCCACAAAAATAGCGTTTCTAGCACGAGGATCCAATTTACCATCTTTGACATGATAATATACTAGAGACCCGAATATACGAAGGGAATCATAGTCTTGTGCATGCTTTCCAGACCACATTTCCATAGGAGTTTTACATCCAATTGCAGCAGAAGGCAACCGGTTTATTAAGTGACTTGCGTAACTTACAGCCTCAACCTAAATTTTTTTATCTAAACTAGCATTAGATAACATACATCGTACTTTCTCCAGCAAAGTACGATTCATACGCTCAGCCACACCGTTCTGTTGCGGAGTATGTCTCACCGTGAAATGTCTTTTAATACCCTCGTTCTGGCATACTTGCAAGAATGGATCAGAAGTATATTCACCCCCATTATCAGATCGTAATACTTTGATCTTTCTGCCAGTTTGAGTCTCCACCAATTTCTTCCATTTCACGAAAATCTCTAGAACCTCATCCTTTGCTCACATGGTGTACACCCACACACGTCTAGAGAAATCATCAACAAATGTAACAAAATAATGGCTTCCACCAATTTATGCAGTCTTGATTGGTCCCCATACATCACTGTGAACATATTTCAGGATCTCACGAGTATCGTGATTAGCCGTATCAAACTTGACCCTTGTTTTCTTGCCTACTACACAATGCTAACAGAAATTTAATTTAAAGGTTTTCGTACCTTTTAAGAGTTCGTGCCTCATCAGAGTTTGCAAAGACTTCTCTCCAGCATGTCCTAATCGTACATGTCATAGCTTAGTGGTGTCATTGTGTGCCTCAGCAACATTTGCTTCATCAATTGTACCTTCCTTCAAATAGTACATATTGTGACGCCGAACTCCTTGCAGAATCACTATATCCCCATGTCTAAACTTCATTGTGCCATCTTCAATGGTAACCTTGTAGCCTTTAGCTTCTAGAGCACCCACATAAATTAGATTTTTTTTAAAAGTTGGAACATATCTAACCTCTTTTAGTTCTCTGATCGTTCCATCAAACATTTTGAGCCGAATTGTTCCTATCCCCATTGTGCGACAGGATTGATCATTCCCCATCACAACTGCACCGGATTCCGGATGACAAAAATCCGTAAACCATTCCTTAATGGGACACAAATGATAGGTTACTCCAGTATCAAGTATCCACTCGCTCGAACTAGCCACGTATGCTGCAGGAGTAATACTTAGTGAATAATTAGAGTCCTCATCTTTCCGTGCCATGTTTGTTGTTGCTGGTTTCTTCCCATCTCTCTTTTGAGCCTTTGGATAATCTTTCCTCCAATGAACCTTTTCATGACAAAAGGCACACTCGTCTCGAACTATATTTCTGCTTTTCGATTTGGATCGAGAATTCTTTCCACCACACTTCTTCTTTTTCTCTATCGCCCAATCTCTGCTCACTAAAGCTTCAGACGATGCTCTTTCGGAATGTTTATCATTATTCTGAGTTTCCAAATTGGTCAATGTTGTGCAGACATATTTGAAGACAATCACACTCTTCTCATATATCAAGGTAGTCACAAAATGGTTATACTTCTCTAGTAGTGAGTGTAACAGAATCATAGCCTTGACTTCATCCTTAATATCTTCATCAAGATTTTTCAAATCAACAAGTAACTTTTCAAATCTTGAGACATGATCGTGCATTGACACCCAAGACTTCATTCGAAAGCCATATACTTGGCTCATTACATGAAGGCGATTTTCAGGACTTTTCAGCATGTACTTCTCCTCCAATGTACACCATAAAGTCATCGCACACTTCTCATCTTTCACCAAGTATTTCACCTCCTTAGTCAAACAAGATCTAATCTGACCATAAGTTTTCTCGTTCATATGATCCAAAATTTCTTCATCATACAAGTGTCTGTTATTTTTCAGAACAACATCGAGATCGATTTGAATAAGGGCATCCATAACTTCGCGTCTCCACATGCCCATCTGACCTCCTATAACAGGTGCTGAATAACGATTTGACAAATCTCACCTCACACCTGAAGTGTCTTCTAAAATAGTCTCGGTAGACCTATCCCCAATTCTGGAAGTTTTACCTTCTACCATTTTCTCAACGAACAATTTCCACTTGAAAAACGGCATCTATGATAATAGTTTCGCGTGAATAAATGCACCAGGAAAGTTCCCAGGAGACTGGACGGGAACTCGGTCCCAATTAAAAACCAGAATCCTTAGACTCTTATCGCCTTGTTGACAGAACTTTCCTATACATGCAAAAATACACACTACTTACAATAGACTGTCTTTCAAGTACAAATGGCCGTCTCTATCGTATTCGTGAACAATACCGTATGTGAATAGTACTGTATACGGGAATAGTATTGTATATGTGAACAGTATCGTATCCCCCCAAGTACGAACCGTCAGCTCTGATACCACTTGTTGTGCGCAGATTGCGGAATCAAGCGCATCAAATAATTACAGAAAAATAAAGGACATGATTATTTAACGTGGTTCGGTAATTAAACCTACATCCATGGAGGCAAGAAAGAATAATTATTTATTTAACAATTAATAGAGTATAAATATTTGAGTAACGAATCTCACTTCTGAGAAACCCAAATATAACCAGTACTCTCATACTCTGCAGGAAAGATAAACTCCATAGATACACTTATCTCAAAAGCTTAGAAACTTATAAGCTTAACAATTTAGGGATGCTTAACAAATGAAAAACTCCCTCTATTTATAGGAAGTATTTTGCACTATTACAAATTCGGCGCTCACCAACAATTTGCCAAATTGTCAAAGTTGTGAATTTGTCAAACTGTCACATGCTTCACCAACTCATTTGGCTTCATTTTCCATGATTCCATCCACATGCTTCCAACATTGCGGCTAGAAGGTTATGCATGTCAAAAAACTGTTTTGACTTTTCAACAATAATGCAAACTCCCAACCAGCCATTTTGCTTACATGATTACATCCCTTTAGTTAATTTAGAAAAATGATATTTAACCACCAACAAAACACCACTACAATAGAAACAACAACACTGTAGTGTGAATAATACTGTCATTATATGTGCTATATAGTATATACAAAGGTATTGTAGTATGAATAGTACTCTTTTTTTTTTTTTGTCTTGGTAGTGTTAAAATATCAATACTCATTGATTTATATCCACAAATCAACTTCTCCATCATCCACAAAAAAAAATAATAATAATAAACAATGATGATTTCTAATCATCACGCACCCTATTAGATGATGGTTACCCAACCATCATTGAAGCATGTGCTAAGAAATTTCGGATAATGATTTTTACATGTCATGAATTTTATGATATATTATCTGTTGCAAAATTATCAAATACATTTGACAAAGGTTTTCTATAATATTGTCCCCTACATGATTAATATCTATCATATAAAATTAGATATTTAAATAAATATTAAATTATTTAAAATAATAAATACTTAATTTGGCGCTATTAATATTTTGGTGGGAATTTTATACACACACACACACACATATATATATATACTCATTTCAATAATATATCAACTAATTTTAAAAAATGAATAAATTAAAATTAAAAAATCCAAACATAATTCCATAATTTGCATCCAAATCGGTATCCACACTTTATTCATTACAGCCAAAACAATTCAACTAAACAAACATTTTTCAAAAAATATTCGTCTTTTTAAATGAATTTTCTAAGTATTCAACATCAACCAAGCAAAATCCATCAAACTACATATTTAATTGGCATGCTTTTGTTTGGCTTCCAGCTACTACAAGATCAACTGAAGTAATTTCGACCATTGTGAAGCAGATTATATATTTACATTGGCCACTTTGGGAAGAAAAATGCATAAAAAAAGAGATTACACAAGAACTCAAGCAATGCTTCATATTGCCCAAACTAACACTGCAATGAAGATAAAAAGATAATGTTATTATATATTTACATTTAATTTGGGCAAAAACTTAAGCAAATGTCAAATTTTCAATTTGCATCTTTGTTACTCCCTTGTTATTGTAGATGATATTCCTAAAAAGTAATGCAAGCATTCTTTACACTGGAAAATTCATGGCCCACCATCATAAAAGGTAATGCAACAAACAGTTTCAACCATCTCTAATGCAAATTCCATGAGCATCATAAACTAAAAGGAATAATAAGACCTTAATTTTCTTACATCTAACCCAAGTAGCACTTATAAATCTTCGAGAGCAGAAAGCTAAAGGTCACACTCAATAACCATGAAAAGTTTCAGGTAGTCGTATATTCAGTCGAGAAGTTAACTAATCATATATGGTAGTCTCAAAGCAAGGGATTACTGAGATAAACCATTAGTTACCATGCTGTTTTATTGACATAGACCACAACTGGAATGTAGGCGACCCATGCATCATTAAAATTTTTGAGGAAATATAAGTGTCCATGCTACAAGGAAAACAAATTGGCAACACGTTGTATCATCTACGAGTGACAGGCGTGGAAAAAGGAAGGGAAAATTGGAAATTTTTACTCAAACCTCAACCTGCCACTACAGTGATTGGACATAGTTAATCTCAACCAACATTACAGCCTTGCCAGTGACCTACAAAAATCAATCAATTTAAATAATGTGAACTTCAATATAATAATGAATTCAGCCGAGAGTTCGTCTTATTGGACTTCCTAAATTGTCAAATCCATTAACAAACCTTGTTACAACCAGGCACAAGATCTTGAAGAAACTTCACCCACTCACTAATCTTTTCCATTCTCACCTGTAGTCAAAATTAACAAATTACAATTTCTGCACTGGACTGAAAGCTTTTTTACGCAGACGCTCACTCACAAAAATGGAAATACTAAAAGGAAAAGAAAAAAAAAAGGAAAGAAAGGACTTCATGTAAAATCCTTGCTCTTTCTACAAGACTGACTATTTGTTGCCTAGCCTCTTCGAGCTTTGACATAAATATATGCTTCTTTTGGTGAATCTGAAGTTTGAGACCCCTGTTTTCCCTGTTTTTTGGCAAACTTATTTCCAGTGGAGGATGGGTTATGATCTCACTTTTATTGATTTCCAGTGTTGTCCTTTACAGCTTCACCTGATGACTAGCCTCCATTGGCTTGATCAACCTCAGTATCATACCACCAAACAAAAAAATGTAAAAAAAAAAAAAACCAGAGACAAGTTATTGTTCAAAAGATTTTTTAAAAAGAAGGATGGAAAAAATGGTTTCTGCCTAGCCATTCATTTTTCTTTTCTTTGAAGATAGACCCTTAACAGAAGGTTCCCATCAGTACCCTCTCATGCAAATGGCTCATCTTGACCACCACCTCCACTGAATTCAGCTTCATTAGAGTCACCACCAGACCCACCAATACCTTCTTCTGTTTCTCCATGAGAATTCACTAAGCTCTTACCTTATAAGGGGGAAAAAAACACCAAGAGCAGAAAGAGTAGATATACCATCTCCAGTCTATATCACTAAACAACATCTTCACAATAATAGTTCTACCATTTTCCACAGCTTTTTAATTTTTAGCTAACAAAATGTAACATCAGAAGATAAATTTCAAGAAAAATAAAATTTAAGCATGCTCATGTCATTTAATCATAAAATGATCATCAACATTAAGCTGAAATCTCAACAATTAACCACTACACAAATTCAAAAAAAATTTCAATTACCCAAATGAAATTTGTGACTGCATTAAAGCTCGACCCATAATTTATCCCTATTTTCAGTGACCAATTCTAGGTAAATCGACCAAGATACATAGCCAATACTTTTTTTCCCCAATGTCTCAATCTTCAACGTTGCCATTGTCGTCGTCAGCCACCACATCTTTTTCATCGTCATCATTACTTTATAATCCCACAAAACAACTCAAAAAATAAATAAGTATCATTAATTTCTTCATGCTCATTCCAAGTTCAAAGCACCATTCGTACAAATAAGAATCCTCTTTGCTACACTATTTCTTCTTCATACAAATAGGGACAATTACTTAAAAGTACATTTTGTGCAACAACTCTCCCTATCTAATAGAAAAGAATCTAATGATCTTGAACTGATCTTACCTGGGATCGCAAATACTAGGTTAGTCCCTAAATATTGTTGTGCAAATTTTATTAAACTCGCAAGTGCACGAATCTATTGTAGAATAGATCAATGGTGACGAGTGTCGATCCCACGAGGGGGTGGATTTTAATTGTGTGTAGAATTAATTTTTCTAAATAGGTGGTTAGATTTGTGGTGAAAGTGACTTAGATTATCCTAAAATTGGAATTGAAATGGCGAGAATAAATTGAAGAAAAATCTATTGAAATGACGTACTTGGGTATCTGGATCCGTATCAACATGCATCATGAGTTAAATATTCCTTATTAATGCCAATTAAATCATGAGGGGGGTTTCCACACCTCATGAACCACACTCTAATCAATATGGTGCTAAGGGCTTATCGTGCCAAATAATAATAACCTTGTACTAGGGAGCCGGTGAAACTAGGGCGGTATCTAGACAAGCTTATTATTATTTGTCGACGAGAAGTCAAAACATCCATAAAAACTAGAGGAGAAGATAAAATAAATTTACCAAATAAAGCCCATGACACATGTTGAGACTTCACCTTCAACCCTAGCTTGAAAGAAAATTAGCTACTCATAATTGAACTAGGGGTAAAATGGAAATTTATTAAAATACATAGAAAATACAAGATGGAGAAGGAATTATAGAAAATGGAGTCCAAAAATGGATTCAGAGATATCAAATTAGGGGGGGAGAGCCCCCCTTTTTATAGATACATTGAGTAAATCATGGCCATCGGATCAAAAACATTTCGAACGCTCAGGATTGCGCCACGTCATCAGTCAACAGTATGCGGTTTGACCACGCGGTTTGAACAGTAACACGGTTTGACCTGGCTTGAACAGTGACGCGGTTTGGTTGAAAATAATCTTATGTAATGCATGTACCGTACGCGAGATTTTTGGTCCACTGATATACTGCCACGTCATCGATCAACAGTGCATAAGAATTTTAGTCTAACAGGATCGTGACACCTCATCAGTCAATGCCACATCATCGGTCAATGCCACGTCATCGATCCATCTATGTGAACAGTGTCATGAACAGTAACGTAGACAGTACTGTACATGTGAATAGTACTGTACATGTGAACAGTGCAATTTTTCCTTTTATGCTTCTCCTAAGGTTTTCGACCGTTGTGAGTTCAAAAGTGATGTCCGTTTTGCCATCTGATCTTTTTTCATTGTGAAATGACTATGATGCCCCTAAAATACATAAAATACTTAATTATAATACAACACACATAATTAAATGATAAGAAGTTTAAATACATAAAAGTAAAGGTGTTAGTAAAACTTGAAGTGTAAAATGACGATTTTCTCATTTATAAATATACATTTTCTAACACTCAACAAATATCAAAACCCTAATTCAAATGAATAATTAACAGGACATGGCAACGCTTGGGTGATGGTTGTTGAGCGAGGAACTGGTGCTAGTTGAGTGGTGATTGTCGAGATTGGTGGCTTAGGGTTTCCATCAATTGTGAGGTTGTGAGAGCTTGGGGTTTTTCTCAATTAAGGAATTTTTTTAGGCTTAGACTGATTTGTAACGTAGAGTGTGAGAAATTATGGTGAGGCTTAGGATTAGGTTTCAATTCATATAGCGATTATACAAGAGAAAAAGAGTAGTGCTTGAGAGTGAAGGAGTAGAGATTAGGGTTCAATTCGTTCGCCACTTTTAGAAGTTTGCTAAGTGTGGATACGTTAGCTTAATATATTTACAGAAGGACAATTATCCACCGACCATCTGTTTTTTCGTATTTTTTCAGAAATACACAATTCTTATTTTTTTTTGCTGAACTCCACTTGAAGTTATTTTGTTTTGCACCTGTCCACTTTTGTCTTCAAACTATTATAACTTTGCTGACGTCACAAAGGTAAAATGATCATTTCACATGTGCTTCAAAAACGACATCATTTAAAATCTATGATTAGGGAAAAGAAAAAAAGAAAGCCATAGTGGTCCACAACACAACAAACAACGAAAATAGCCATTGTTTATTCCCCATCACCATGCATGAAAAAGCAACAAAATCCCGCCATGTTTCCTGCAGTTTCCATGTATTTTCATCAATAAACCACGTTTAAGTTTCAAATCTTTTGTTAATTTGAAAATTCAAAGGCATTGAGGAAAGCAGTGAGGTGTTAAAAAATCATGACGTTTTGGTTTTTTAGGGTTTGAAGATAGAATCAAGTAAATTTTTTTTATTTATTTATTTTCATTTAATTTTTCACATGAAACAATGTTGTTTCAGATTTGTCTGTTGATTGTTCTTATTCGTTGTTACTTGAAACCCTAGGATATAAATTAGGTCGATTTGTAACAACGTTTTTGGGGGTAATGATAAATTAGGGAGTAAGATTTTTTTTCGACTATTCAAGTGCAAATGCATGAAAGATTGTTGCTACTGTAGTTGAATGCTTGTTTAACCCTTGCCTACTCATGTATCTCTGCCTATGATATACGTATAAAAATTAGGGCTTTTGAAATATTTTAACCCTTGGCTACATATGTATCCATATTCCGCAGCCCTTTAGTGGAGATTTGGCAATTGCATGCAAAATTAGAATCTACAATTTAAGTTTTTTACATGCAATATTAATAATACATTAATACGAAGACAATAAGAAACAATAAGGATGTTTGATATAACATTTTAGGTACTTGTCTGTGTTTATATAGTTCAGTAACTAACATTGTACTATAAAATATAAGAAGTTTAAATGATCAATACTTACCTTTGTTTTAATACTCAAGAACTGTACCAGTGTTGAATTTTTTTTTTTTTTGGTTTTGGACATCCAGGATGCGACAACTAAAGTTAATGATATCCTTTCGAGTCATGAAGTAGAATTTAAGGTTGCTTGAACTTTATTGTACCATTGCGAAGATTAAGGATGCTGTTTTAAATATTACAAGTCCATATGGGTTAGATTCTGCTTCAAAAATTCTGTTAAACATTATGAACCCGAAAAATAAGATTAAGGTTACACTAGATTCATATTTTGGGCTAGAATGTTTACTTAGAATTCATCATGCTTTAGGTGTCAATACTTTTACGGTTGAAGTTGCACTAGTGTTGTGGCTTCAGTTTCAAGATTTTTCCTTACTACAAGCATTTTTGACTAACCTAGAAGTTGTGTTGCCTGATGAACTGATTAATCAGTTGAATGATTCTGTCGAGGAAAATGCTTTGCTGGGGGACAAGCTGCCGTTAGGGAAGCTGTTGTTGATGGACAGGCTCTGTTGGGGCTAATGAATCTGATGAAGATGCAATACTATCTAACTATTCAGACAGAAGCAATTGTAACGATGATAACATTAATGCAGAATTCATGCAAGTTGAGGTTGATGGGACTGCTGAAGCTGCTCTTGTTGACGAGGACAGTGAAGGCACTATTGAAGCTAAAGTTGATTCTGATTCAAATGGCAGTTTATCTTATGCTAATAAGGAGGTAAAAGGGGTCATTGATTCTTCTGATGATGATATTGAGCTCGACACTATCAAATTGATTAATTATATATAGTAACATGAGTACAAAGTGGGTGCCGATGGGAAAAATAGGCTAAAATTAAGACATAAATTAGAGATGTTGCTCATTTTAGAGAGATATTACATGAGGTGATGGTTAGGAAAAGGTTTGCCATTAAAACAGTATATAGTGAGCCAAGACGATTTGTGGGTACTTGTAAAGAGGCTGACTGTCCATGGTATGTGGCTGGTGCAAAACTAAATAATGGAACTGGTTTCATATTGCGAGAATACAACTAGAAGCATGAGTGCATACTTACCGGTAAGATAGTGAAAGTTACTTATGCTTGAGTAGCCACTAAAATAGAAAGTCAGGTTGCTATTGACTCTAATGTGAAGATTGATATTTTGAAGAATTATATGCAAGAGACTTATGGTTTGAAGATTGAAAAGATGACATTGTATAGGGCTAGAGCAAAGGCAAGACTTGAGGTATTTGGGGATCATTCGAAGGGATATCAGAAATTATTTGAGTATGCTGCAGCCATTCATAAAGCTTATTCGGAGCAATATGCAAGGTGTTGTGTGATGTTGTTTCTATACCCGACAAGGTATTATTCCAATGATTTTTTGTTTCCTTTCCTGCCCAAAAAATGTAATTTTTAATAGGTCATAGACCTTTTATTGGAGTAAATGGATGTCACTTGGAAGGTAAATATGGTGGAGTATTGTTAACCGTTGTTGGCATGGATGGTAATAATAAGATTGTCCCATTGGCAGTATATGTTTATGAGATTGAGAATATAGAGACATAAGGATGGTTTATGAAGACATGTGACTTTTATCAATGACGTACAAAAGGGACTGATTAATGCAATTTCAAACACATGGCCTATTGTTTATCATAGGGCATGTTTTAGGCATGTTTATGCTAATTTTTCCAAGTCATATACTGGTGCACAATTAAAACAACTGTTTTGGAAAGCTACAAAGAGCTGTAACAAGCATGATTTTAAGGAGACAATAGCAGAGATAAAAGCTGTAAAAGAAGCTGTTAACAAGAATATTTCTTTAATAATAATTTTGATGATAACAAACTAGATTAAGATTGATTAAGTTTTTAAAAGCTCAAATGTTTTTCATACTTTTTAAATAAATCGTTATTTTGAAATAGTAAAGGTTTGAACTTAAATGAAAAAATGATTTTATGAAAGTTGGTTTTCAATTTCATGTCCTTATTAAAATACCTTATGGACACTGTCGACAATCCGACAATATGATAATGGCTAACCGATATCAAACAAACTTGGAGATTTAGTTTCTGGACACAATCGACGATCCGACATCATGGTAATAACTAATCGATATCAAACAGACTTGGAGATTTAGTTACTGGACACTGTCAGCAATCCGACATCTTGATAACGGCTAACCGACATCGAACAGAATTAAAGATTAGTCTCTAGACACTGTCGGTAATTCGACTTCATGATAACGACTAACCAACATCGAACAAAATTGAAGTTTAGCCTCTGGACATTAAACGGCAAACCAACTTCTTGAAAATGGTAAGCCGACATTTTCTTTGCAGGTCACTGGCAGATAACAACGATCCGACATTTCCATAATGGCGATCCGATAATCTGAAAATCCGTCTAACGTTCACTTGCTCAAGTCAAAACGGTGATTCGACTTTTAGTTAACGGCGATCCGACTTCGAGCAGAAAGTCAATAACGGCTAGTTTTAAGCTCCAACTATAAATAAGCTCAATCAAATTCAAATAAGAGTTGATCACAACGTTATTATTGAGCTTTAAATTCTTGTATACATCTCATTTCCTCACACTTTAGAATTTAATTTGTAATCAAACACATTGTGTGAGAGAGATTTATTTTGTAATCTTTTTGAAAATCAAATTGCGAGGTTGTAACTATTGGGTTATACTTGGGTTAAGAGATTGGGGATAATCTATTGTTGTAAAGGTTTATTGACACCTTGGAAGTCAATTGTAAGTGTGGTTGAAGCATTGGAGACTTGCTTAGTGGAATCCTCAAGCCCGATGAGCTTGGAAGCATGGACGTAGGCACGGTTAGTCGAACCACGTAAAAATCAAGTGTTTGATCTCTCTTCCCTTACTCTTTTATTATTGTGCTTGATTAAATTTATTGTTTTTGTTCTTATTAAAGTAATAAATTAAATTGTTGTGTGGTTTGTTTTGCATAAGTTTTTAAATCCTAATTCACTCCCTCTAGTTAAAGGTCTTCCAAAAATCAATTTTCAAAAAGATAAAATTTGTGAAGCATGCCAATTTGGTAAACAAATCAAAACTTCTTTTAAAAGCAAAAATCATATTTCTACTTCAAAAGCTTTTCAATTACTTCATATAGATTTATTTGGACTTTCAAGGTATGCTAGCTTGAGTGGAAAGTATTATGTTTTTGTAATTGTTGATGATTTTTTAAGATACACATGGATATTATTCTTAGCTAATAAGGATGATGCTCTTGATGCATTTAAAGTGTTTTGTAAGAAAATTCAAAATGAAAAAGGATATGGTATTGCATGCATTAAAAGTGATCATGGAGTGGAGTTTGAAAACCATACATTTGAAATCTTTTGCAATAATTTAGGCATTGTGCATCAATTTTCATCACCTAGAACTCCACAACAAAATGGAGTTGTTGAAAGAAAGAATAGGTCGATTCGAGAAATGGCTAGGACCATGTTGAATGAAAATTCTTTACTTAAGTATTTTTGGGTCGAGGCCATCAACACTGCTTGTTATGTTTTAAATCATGTGTTGATTAGACCTTATCTCAATAAAACTCCATATGAGCTTTGGAAAAATAGAAAACCCAACATTGGTTATTTCAAAGTTTTTGAATGCAAATGTTTTTATTTTGAACACTAAGGATAATCTTGGCAAATTTGATCCAAAATCCGATGTTGGCATATTTCTTGGGTATTCAAACTCAAGCAAAGCTTATAGAGTTTATAACAAAAGAACTCTGGTTGTGGAAGAATCTATGCATGTTACGTTTGATGAATCTAACCACTCATCTGCGGAGAAAGTTATCGTTGATAATGATACAGATGAAGAACTACAAGAAGAGTTATCAAAGGATAACCAAAAGGATGCACTACATGGAAATCAAGAGGAGCTACATGAAGAAACAAATGCAGAGTAAAATAAATGTACTTCTCATTCATTCCCCAATGAGTGAATGTATGTTTCTTCTTATCCTAAAGACTTGATTCCTTACGTGGCATAACAACTAGATCATCATTTAAAAATACTTATGAGCATGTTGCATTCATATCTCAAATTGAACCAAAATCCTTTGCGGATGTAGTGAATGATGAATCTTGGATTATGGTAATGCAAAAGGAATTAAATCAATTTGAGAGAAATAATGTGTGAGAATTAGTTTCTAAACCGAAACATCAATCCATTATAGGCACAAAATGAGTATTTAGAAACAAAATGGATGAATCTGGTGTGGTTATAAGGAATAAAGATATATTAGTGGCTCAAGGTTACAACCCAGAAGAGTGAATTGATTTTGATGAAACATTTGCACATGTAGCTAGACTAGAATCCAGTAGGATGCTCTTAGCATTTGCATATCGTAAAGATTTCATTTTATTTCAAATGGATGTCAAGAATGCTTTCTTAAATGATAATATTATGGAAGAAGTGTATGTGAAACAACCCCCTGGTTTAGAAAATGAAAATTTTCCAAATCATGTTTATAAGTTGTCAAAAGCATTGTATGGATTAAAATAAGCACCTAAAACATGGTATGATAGACGTAAGAATTTCTTATTGGATAATAGTTTTTCGATGGGAAAAACGGATACTATTCTTTTTGTAAAGTATAAGAACCAAAATATACTTCTTGTTCAAATTTATGTTGATGATATTATCTTTGGTTCTACTAATGAGTCTTTGTACAAGGCGTTTTCATCTTGTATGATTAAGGAATTTGAAATGAGTATGATGGGAGAGTTGAAGTACTTCCTTAGGCTGCAAATAAAACAAAATGAGGAAGGAATCTTCATAAATCAAGCCAAGTATGTGAAAGATTTACTCAAGAGATTTGGCATAGATGACTCAAAGACCAAAAGTACTCCAATGAGCACATCTACCAAACTTGACAAAGATGAAAGAGGCAAAGAAGTTGATATCAAGATGTATCGAGGAATGATTGGCTCTTTACTCTACTTAACTGCAAGTAGACTCGATATCATGTTTAGTGTATGTTTGTGTGCAAGATTTCAATCATGTCCCAATGAATCTCATTAGCTTGTTGTAAAAGAATTTTCCGTTATTTGAGTAGAACCATATATCTTGGTTTTTGGTATTGTTGGTGTATAAATACTAATGCTATTGATGTCAATGTGCAAGTGTACACAACAAGTAATAAAGTGATGAGTATTCAAGATCGTCTCCACAGGAATTGATGTTATCAGATTTGCTACAGCAATCTTAACAGTGCAGATTTTGTGCTAAAATAAAATAAACAATTAATGAAACTAATGTACTAATTAAAATAAAAAGGCAATAAATAAAATGCAACAAAGTAAATTATCACGTCAATCTCAAGAATAAAATCAATGTGAATATAAAGTAGTTGAGTGAATAAACTCTCTTAATGGTCCTGACTATTTTCTAATGGTTGGCTCGGTTGCTGCAGTATTTGCTACAGCATTGGGCAGAATCCTTTTGTATCCTCAGCCGTCGCATGTTGGATATTTTATATCTATATGCAACCTAACAGTGATCAGTTGCTATGCCAACATAAGATATAGCATTACACGCTTAGGTTCTATTTACCCTACAAGGTGAATCCTTATGTCTAGTTCATTACTAATCTTAAATCAAGCATGGCCCTTTTGGGACTCAAGTAAAACTCAATCCGGGAAACTCAATTTAAGATCAAGTATTGCTTTGATATATTCCACTAAGATAGGCCATTTTGCGGCTCTCCCCTAGCTAGTATCATTAAATGAGTGATCAACCGAAATAATGAATAAAAATAAATACTATCAAAACAAACTGCTACAGCAAACATGCAGCAACACATATATTCAGTCAATAAACCATCAAGATTGTTTATCACTCAACTACAAATAAATTTAGTTCATGGTTTGTAAAAGAAAAATAAAGAATAAAATTTCAGTCATGAAACACATCCCCATAAATAAATAGAAAACGAGAAAGCAAGAGAAGAATAAAAATGATTGAGCTCCCAATAGATTTCTGCAAATTCTCCTCTTGTGCAGCCCTTAATCTCTCTCTTTAATCTTGTTTTTCTTTTGTTTCTTTGTGTTTTTCTCCTTGGGTGACCGCTCTCTTAATCCTTATGATGTGTGCTTCTTTTATAGTTGAAAATTAGGGTAAACGGAAGCCTAGGGCGCGCATAAGTCAGATTAGGAAACTACAGATCGCAATTCTGTAAGTATCCCGCACTGAATTTTCTCTGTCGTTGTTCCAGGATTGCTACAGCAACGGCTACAGCAATGGTTGCTACAGCAACGGCTACAGTAACTGCACTGTTCCAGATTTGTTTCAATTCTTTTATAGCCATGTTCTTCATCCTTTTTGCCAGCCTATTGCATCAGCATTCATTTCATGAATTATAAGCTTCTGGAAACCTACAATTATGCACACAATTTGAACATGAATTACTTTAAATCAAGCAAAACTTATTAAGACTAAACTAAAATGAATGTTTATGCAAAATATAACAAAAATGCAATAAAAACACATCATTTACTCTCTAAGTGATCTTGATTTAAGTCTAGAATTGCCATAATAACTCTCATTTCATAGAGTTATCAGGTATCCTAGAGGAACTCATATAGATTTAACATGTTATTCGATGCGGATTTTGCCGGCTACAAAGTTGATAGGAAAAGCACTAGTGGAACTTGCTATTTACTAGATCATTCACTTGTTTCATGCTTTAGTGAGAAACAAAATTCTATTGCACTTTCAACCACTGAGGCTGAATATATTGCCACAGAGAGTTGTTGTGCACAAGCTCTTTGGATGAAACAAACACTTAGAGACTATGGCATTAACCTTGAACAAATACCTATTATGTGTGATAACACTAGTGCTGAAAATCTTTCCAAGAATCCCATTCAGCACTCTAGAACCAAGCATATAGAAATTAGGCATCATTTTTTAAGAGATCATGTTCAAAAGGGAGATATTGCGTTAGAGTTTATTTTTATGGAAAAACAACTTGTCGATATTTTTACAAAACCTCTTTGCAAAGATCAATTTTCAAAAATTTGACATGAACTTGGGATGATTAAATTTTTGCACTAACATCTCTAAGTCTATTAAAATTGATTGATTGATGATCTTTGATGTCTATGAAGTGTTTGAGCATGATATACAAGTGATATGTCTGATTTATTAATTTTTGGATGCTTATATGAATTGATTATTTGAATACATGTGAGTTCATGAATCATGCATTAAACTAGCCCTTAAAACATTTTGGATCAATCAAATGATCTTGGAATGTATAAATTGTTGGCCAAAAATTAAAATAGATGTGTGAAATCATAAGTTGTAGAAAACGGATTGCCATTTTCTTAATAAACGGTTAATCGTTTTATTGACAGAAACCAAGGAATGCATTCTGGATGCTAACGGTTTGCCAATTTGACAATAACGGCTCACCGTTTTCTAAGAAATTTTGGATGTGCATCCTGGAAGCTATCGGTTCACCGTTACCAGAACAACGGTTAATCGATATCAATTGAGAATTTAATGAAGTTTTGGACGTTGTCGGCTTGCCGATAAGGGGATAGCGGCAATGTTATAATAGTACAATAAACCGGTTTCTTTTCATTTTTCACCTGGTCCTGAACTGTTTCCTCTGGACCCGTCGACGGTAACTCTCTCCTCCTCTCAAATCAATTTTTTCTTCTTGTCTTTTCTTACCAAATTGAAGTCATAAAATCAATTCTTATCCTCTTTAGAACCATTTGAACCGATTAAAACCTATTTTTGATTCAGAAATTCAAAAATCCCAATTTTAAAACCCTAAAACCCATGGACCATTTCTTACTTGATTTAACCAAATTTTCTTCTATCTTTAATCCAATTTCTACTTGAAATCAATCGCTATACTCACTATCTTCCATTCTATCGATTTAATATCTTCCAAACACACATTTTTTCAAAAATCCCAAAAGCTCTCTATCATGGCCAGCGGCGAATTTTTAACTTGACGTAAAAGAACCAAACATACTGGTTAAAAATCTTGTGACTCCTCTTGGTCAACTACTCGGGAATTTGAGCAAATCCACTTTCCTCTGTCTCACTTGGCGAATCGATTTCATCAACATTTTATGGGTAAACCCGTAACTTCCTATTTTTGCCCTAATATTGCTCTTTTTGATGATATCTTTATTTGTGGAGATTCCATTAGAGATATTCTAGTTCAGTGGGAAGTAGCATTGAGTATAGATGAAAATGTTTATGAAAATTTGGTTCGGGTATTTTACTCCAATATGGATCTCTCCGCTACCCGGCAAATTAAGATTTTAACCTTCGTAGATGGAGGCCGTATTAAGTTTGATGAGGTTGACCTGTGTAGTATTTTTGGAATTCAATATGGGGGTTTAGACATTTATACCACTAGAAAAGAGCTTGATTTTAATGATGTCTGTCATTTGGATGGTGTGCAGAACATTTGTAGGCGTCGTGATCTTTCTGATGACCTCTGCTCTTTGTCCTTCCGGTCTCAACTTCTACCATTCCAGGTTCGCATACTTCATAGCATACTTTAACACATGGTCACACCTAGACAGGGTCATAGTGATGAGGTAACTAGGTTTGATGTCGGTTTACTAGATTCCCTCGTCCGCAGGCGGCATGTGAGCTTGTCATAACTATCCTGCGTCATATGTTGTCCACAACAGCAGTGGCCAACAAATCCCTTCCTTATGGCAGCATTATTACTAGGATTTTAAGGCACTTTAGTGTACCTCTCACTGAGCCTATTTATGTCGAGACCCGAAAACTAAGAAGAGAGATTATTTCTGCGATTGGATTTTTTAAGAAACATGGGAAGTGGGTGAAGACACCATCTTCTAAGAATGCAGACACTTTGGTTACCCCGGATGATGACCGAATGCTCAATGACATTTAATCAGAGGATGAGTTAGCCGATTTTTTACTTGGTACTAGACCTTGTGCCCCTCGCTGAGCAGCAGCAGCCCCCTCTCAAGATGAGGAGCCAGCCAAGCCAGTTGCGCCTCCTGCGGCACCTTTAGTTTCTGAAGGCCGCATACAGCCGCTCTTCGACAAAATAGATACCCTCTCCATGCAGCAGTAGTAGATCCAATCCAAATTTGAGACTTTTCAGTAGTAGATTTTAGATAAGCAGATAGAACTACTTACTGGCCATCGACGTATCCTTGGTCATCTCGATTATGATCCTTGGTAATTCCTCTTCGCAGCCCCCATCTTAGTTTCTACCTCTATGCATTTCGCACAAACATTTCTAATAACATGTCGGACTTATGATACTATTTAGGTTTGTGATTGTGCTTGTGATGATTTTATGGTGATTTTGTTGGTTATTTGAACTTTGTTTGTGATTATGTTGATTTTAATGATATGTTCGAGTTTTGCTTGTGATAATGATGAATGTTTTGTATGGAGGTTGGTTGATAATTTGAAATTTATATGGGAGTGTTTTTAACTACTTTTGTTTTTTAGGATATGTTCATTTTTAAGGAGAGATTCTACCAAAATATTTGCACGTGATGGGTAATATTTACAATTCTCTCTTTAGTCTTTTCGCATTCATTTCTTTTTTATGATGAAGGGGGAGATAAATTATATATGATATTGTTGATACAAATTTATTTATTTTTTGGTTAAAAATTGATTGATTATATACTTAGAGGGAGCACATACTTAGGGGGAGTAAAATTGCACAAATATTTTCTTTGTAAAGTTTGTCATTATAAAAAAAGGAGAGATTGTTAACATGAATATTTCTTTAATAATGATTTTAATGATAACAAATTAGATTAAGATTGATTAAGTTTTGTAAAGCTCAAATGTTTTTCATACTTTTTAAATAAATCGCTATTTTGAAATAGTAAAGGTTTGAACTTAAATGAAAAATTATTTTATGAAAGTTGGTTCTCAATTTCATGTCTTTATTAAAATACCTTTTGGACATTGTCGGCGATCCGATAGTATGATAACGGCTAACCTATATCAAACAGACTTGGAGATTTAGTTTTTGGACACTGTCGATGATTCGACATCATGATAACGGCAAACCGATATCAAACAGACTTGGAGATTTAGTTACTGGAAACTGTCGGCAATATGACATATTGATAACGGCTAACCGACATTGAACAAAATTAAAGATTAGTCTCTGGACATTGTCGGTAATCCAACTTCATGAAACGGCTAACCGATATCGAACAAAATTGAAGTTTAGCCTCTGGACACTAAACGGAAAACCGACTTCTTGAAAATGGTAAGCCGACATTTTCTTTACAAGTCATTGAAAGATAACAGCGATCCGACATTTCAATAATGGTGATCCAATAATTTGAAAATCTGTCCACGTAAGAGGTTTATGATTAAGTTAGAGACCAGAACATGTGATTATGACTATTCGAAAATTGCCAGCCTCCCTTGTCAACATGCAATAGCTGCCATTGGATATGCAGACATGCAATTGAGGAGTATGTTCCAATATGGTTTACTAGACATGCTTATCTTAATACATATTTAGTGATGTTTAGCCCATTTCTGGATCAATGTATATAGAAGCGTACAAGAAGACCATTGACTAATCCACCAATTGTGCAGAAGAATGTTGGAATGCTTAAGAACTTCATAAAAATAGCAGAAAATGAGCCTAAAAAGAGAAAAGAAAATTCTTTTTTTTTGCTAATTATGTGGTGGTTCTAACCACAATGTGAGGTCCTGTCAATTAAGGCCATCTCTTGTAAGGGCAAATAAAGGTAGAAACAATAATTCTCAAGTATACTTAATATACTACTACTATTTTTTTAATAGATTATTATTATACATTATATGTAACTGTTATTATTTATTATATGTATATTCTCATTAAATAACAGATATCATGTTTTGTGGGCATCAAGTACTTCAAGTCAACCATTAAATACTTAATAACAGGCAATAACAAGAAGAAAACGTGTTCTGACTTGCATGTACATTTCATTTTTTGTGCATGTCTAGTTTGTTTTATGCATAACATAAGATTCATTTATAAATCAACATGTTTTATAGGCATCGGCAGCAAAGCCAATTGCTTCAAAAGTTACCACATCACAGACAACAAGAAAGGTTCTATCTTTATTGCATGTTTGTATATTTTTGTTCTTTTTGTTTAAGTTCTTAAACTAACATAACTTATATTTAGATACCAAGTGGTCCAGGCCAGAGTTATAATGCTAATATAAGGAAAAAAAGGGCTCAAGTTGGCTCTGGGATGCTGGAACAAGAAAAAGACAATCAAGTCTGGGAGTGACACAATCTCAAAATCCATCTCAAACTTCAAATGTGACAGGTTCTTTGTAATGATGAATGGGAACAAACTAAACATGTTTGAACTTGCTATTTTGGTTGTTGTTTTGGAATATCACTAGTTATTTTGGAATGTTACTGGTTATATGGTTGTTAATTATTATTTGGGCTGTTTTTTTATGATATTATTAATGGTTATTTCAGATTTTTTTGGATAATTAGATATGTTATTTTAAATTTATTATGGTTGAAGATATATTATTTAGGATGTATTTAAGCACAATCAAGTCTAGGACAATTAGGACATAATTAAGCTCATTTCATTCATGCATATTTTGTAGCTTATATTACACTTTAGTAAACACAATTGCACAGACACATACTATCATAATTATTATACATTTAAGCCTTCCTTCAATGACCCTTAGCATTTTTTTTATCTTCAACACATCATCTGCTCGAAAGTTAACTGCATTCAGCTCTAAATTTTGATTATCTGCCACCTGGTCACTACTATTAGGGTATATGAGAAATTTTGGTACTAAACCATTGTCAAAACTGGTAGTAAATCATTGCCAAAACTCGCATTTATTGAACTTGCATGGCCGAAACATTGCATTACGATTCTGTGGTGTAGTGGAAACCATAGCACATGCCTGCACACCACACTAGCAATGAATTGGAGTGCATTTAACTTTTCTATGTGGCTGTCCACTGGCTGCAGAACTTGAATTATAACTTGATGCCATTTTAAATGTGTGGATGATGTGTTTGAATGAATGGTTGAGCAGGTGATATGTGGATGATGGTTGAGCAGGTGATATGTGGATGATGGTTGAGTAGGTGTTGTCTTTGAATGAATAAATGTTTGAGTGGTTATGATGTTTAAATTTGTAGATAATAAGTTTCAATGAAAGACACAATTGCTGGCTTGAATGTGTAAATGATGGGTTATGGATTGTATGAATAGATTTTAGATTGTATGAGCAGGTTTATATGGACGATTGTGAGCTATGGCTGGTTGTGAGCAACTTGCATAGTTGCTTGAATGACTTGAAATTTTGTTTCATGCATGTTGGTTACTGAGTTCATGGGTTTATATACCCTAAATTGTAGTCGTTGGGAGGTAACGGCTACAATGTTAAATGTAATTTTTTTGGGTTTATTTAGGATAAATATGTAATTTTACATTTGGGGTTAGAAAAGTCATTTGGACAATTGATGGGCATAATTATATACATATTTTACCCTTTATTGTATATTTGCTAGTTATTTTTATTTGTTATTTTTAATTAATTGAATTGTTTTGTTGAATAGGGAATTAATTTGAGATTATGGATAAAAAGGGCATAAAGGAGCTCAATTTCGGAAGCATTAAAAATTAATTAATTTTGGAAGTAATTAGACATACATGCATCTAGAAATCAAGCCAAGGAACCGAACTCAACAAATTCATGCATCCATTCACATGCGGACAAAGAAGACAAATGACTTTAGCCTTAAAGTGGCCAGCACATGAGGAGTGAATTAAGCTTAATTGGGCTTTGCAAAAGTGGGCTGATTTTAGCTTGTGTGAGCAATTTACTAGCTATCATAATTTGACAAGGATTCGGCTAGGTATTAAAAATATATAAGTAAGCTTTTGGCTTTTGGAAAAAAGAGGAGAGAGCCACCAGAGAGGAAGAAAAAGCAGACGCAAGGTAGAAAAGGAGAAGGAGAATAGTGGCAGCAGCAACAATTTAATTATCCATGGTTGGTTTTATTTGTTTTGTTGCTCGCTCCCAATTCAAGAATGTCTAGCTAATTTTCTTATATTGACGTTAAAGATGAAGTTCTATTCAATGAAATTATTATTATTTTTTATTTAATTAATTCCCTACATGAGTGCTTTGATGATTATGGTTTTTGTTTCACATAATTAGTTGAATGTTATTAAAATCTTTTCATCAATTCTGTCATGCATTATTAATTGTTAAGATTAATATTCGATTAAATCTATGCTTGGGTCTATAAGGTTTATATATGATTATTTTTAATTATGTGTCTTTCATTAAATTGTTTACACATAATGCTTAAGAAAACTTTGACTCTTTGTTATTCAATATGTTTACATGGGATGCTTAGATATCATACTATTAAGCAGAAAAAGAACATACACAATATTAATTTTATTTGGGCTTAATTGTTATATCCATGAGATGACATAGATTGATTTTGAGTTGTCACTCTAAAATTGGGGATTAATTAATAATTAGATAATTACTAGTTGAATAGTGGTGGATTCTAAAAGTAAAACCTTGGTAATTTTTTTCATATTGAATTCTCTTTTACTTTAATTGTTTTATTTGCTTAATTAGTTTAATTTCTCTTAAAACTCAATTCGCCCAACTAGGTTAGGATTAATATTATTTTATATTTAAATTAGACCTTTCAATTTATAACAATCCATGTGAGTTCGACCTTGTTATCACTATTCTATTTCTAGATTCGTGCGCTTACAAGTATATTAAAATTTTTTACAACAACAATATTCTTTTAGTTTTCTTAATAGTTTGAAGACAGAAATGGACATCTACAAGATAATATAACTTCAAGTGCAGCTGGAGGTATGACTTTGTTTTTTTTTTTTATAATCAAGAACTAGTTTTCCTCTTATCTTAAAATGCTCAAGATCTTTTCTACGATTAAGCCCATCATTTGTCTTGCCCGAATGACGAAGTAGTGTGCTATATATGTTCTTACCCACATTTTTTTTCCAATGAGCACCACATCTAGTTGATGATGAACTAATAAATGCTTCTAATATTCTAAGTAAAAAAAGATTGACTTTTTGTATAATTTTTCAATTATGTTCTTATCACCATCACCACCACTATTATCATGTTTCCGTTTCTTGCCCTTCTTTTTCCAAAACTTAGGTTGTGTTTACTTGCTGGAGTGGGAGTGAGGAGTGTGGATTCCTCCCACTCCAACGTTTACTTCCTCAAAATAGGAAGGGATTGGGAATCCCACTCCGTGGGCTCCACTCATTTTTGGAGTGGGGAGTGGGAGTGGGACTCCCATTGGGGGAGGTGGGAGTGGGAATCCACTCCCACCTCTCCCTTTTTTACCCTTTTATTTTTAATTTAATTTAATATATTATAATTAATAAAATAAAATAAATAATATTATATTTATTTGAATAATATTATTATATTTATTTGAATAATAATATTATATTTAACTAAATAATAATTTGCATTGATTCTAAGTTAAAATTATTTTAAAATAATATTATTATATTAATAGAGAATTAATAAATATAATATTATTATATTTATTTTAAAAATAATAGTACTATATTTATTTAATATTAATAATAATAAATAGTTTATTCTAAGAAAATATTAATTTTGTACTAAATAATATTATATTATTATTTTATATAATAATAAATTTAATATAATTATATTAAATAAAATAAAATAAGGTTTCATTTTATATTAAAATTAATAATTTATTGTTCATAATTAAGAATATTAATAATTATAATAAATTTACAAATATAATAAAATAAATATTATTCATTAAATATATTTTTTATTAGTTTTGTAATTAAAAACTATAATTCTTTAAATAAGGATAAAATTGTAATTTGAAACTATTTACTCCCAATCCAAGACAAAGTAAACACATAAATTGGATTCTGATCTCTATTCCATGCTTCCATTCTAGTGTAAGTAAACAACCTACTCCCACTCTCACTCCACACTCCCAATCCTAGGATTCCCACTCCTCAGGATTCCCACTCCTCAGGATTCCCAATCCAATCCAAAAAGTAAACGCAGCCTTAATGTCAATATCTTCTACCATGTTAAAAATTTCCTCAACAGACAAGATTTTAGGAGACTCATTCCATTCTTGCTTCCCGTTGAAAACCTTTTTAAGTTTCTGAAATGGGTTAGCAAGTGGTAAAAATTGACGATGGCCTATATATGAGATTTTCTGACTATCCGGTAGCCAACATGCACAAGTGTCTATCCCACAAATTGGGCAAGCATAATAACCCTTAACAGTACAGTCGGGAGGTTTTCGTATGCTGGAAAGTTATTGATTGTCCACATCAACACAGCCTGTAAATTGAAGGTTTCTTTTCTATATGCATCATAAACATCAACACCTATATCTTATAGAGTTTTTAAGTCCTCAATCAATGGTGATAGGTATACATCTAAATCAATTTCAAGTTATATAGGGCCAGATATCAAAAGAGACAACATAAAAAACTTTCTCTTCATACACAAGCATGGAGGAAGATTATATGTTATCAATGTTACGAGCTAACAACTATAAGTAGTGCTAAGTGTACTATGTGGATTAACCCCATCAGTTGAGAGAGCAAAACATAAATTTCTAGGTTCTTGTGCAAAATTCTAGCCACTTATTGTCAATTAGTTGCCAAGCTGGTGAGTCTACTGGGTGGCGAAGCTTGCCATCTCTAATTCTTTTATTAGCATGCCATGTTTAAGTTTTGAGCTATTTGTGGTGATTGAAACAATCTTTTCAATCTAAGAAGTGAAAAATGCCATAAAACTTTTTTAAGAACCCCTTTCCTAAATTTTTTTTAACCATCTTTTTTTTCTTTGCCACTTGGATGCTCTACAATTTGGGCATTCAGTATGATCAGCAAATTCATTTTTATACAAAATGCAGTCATTTGGACATGCGTGTATTTTTTCATACTCTAAGCCTTGTACTTTCATTATTTTCTTGTCCGCATACATTGATTTAGATAGATCATTATTATTTGACAAAATATCAGCAAGGACTTCTAACAAAGTATAAAACCTTCTATCAGACTACCCATAGTTCTTTTTTACATTATAAGTCTTATTAAACCAGATGCCTTTGAATGTTTTGGACCTGGATAAAAAGGCTTTTCAGCATCTTCAAGCATATCCCTAAAAGAATTAGGATCTCTATCACAATGGTCGTAAGCATCTTCGACTATGTCAATTATGTCACTATAATCATGACATCTAAATCTTTGACTATGTGGATGGTCTTGACACTTTGTAGATGTAGAATTAGAGTTAGTCTCACCATGCCAAGTCCAAACTATATATTTTGTGAGAAAACCTTTTTCAAATAGATGATCATTCACTTGTTGAGGAGTATGAAACTCCATATTACAATAAAAGGTGCAAGGACATATAATTGACATTCAGTTTTCAGCATTCAAAATGGCAAAATCTAAAAAATCATCAACTCCAGTACGATACTCTATAGACAATGTATCACAAGTTATCCAAGTCCTGTTCATTTCAAATACTTTTACCTCTTCATATATGTAATATTAGTTTAAATTTAATTAAATTGCATGATTAATTCAAATGTTTAAAGTTGTTATGATTATAACTTTAATAATAAATTCATAATTCTGGAAAATCACTAACAACCCATATAAATCAATGAGTTATAATAATCAGTTAGATTTTATAACATAATTTGCCTATTTTCACATGATACGAATGTAAATAACTCGTACTAATTTCTAAATACATAGTCATTTAGCCAATATAACACCCAAACAATCATCTCCCAATTAAAAAGGAAAAAACTAAAATGAAAGTTCATATTTTAATACATTCAAAATCAACTAATTTATTAATCAAATTTACTAATTTTATACATCTCGAGATCAGAGCTTATTTTCCACTGTCATGCATCTTGCGACTAATATTGCTTTCACACATTTAGCTGCTATGGTTACCCCGCATCTCGTCACCAGCCTCTTCATTCATCTTCACTATCGTTGGAAGCCATCGAATTTGGGAAAAATAAATGATGTCGTAAAAAATATATGTAGACTTTTATTTTATGGTGATTTTATCATTGTTCGATCATTATTTTGATGATGTATATTCTGTTATTTTATCAATGGTGGCAGTAGCCAATGATTTAGTAGAATGATGATGATAATTTATTACTAATAATAATGGTGAAGTCGCATGATTTCACTGCCACTCATTAGATTGTTTTGTTTTTTTTTCCCATTAGTAAATTTGGTTTCACATCTAACATTTGATTTTTGGAATTGGTTAGAGTTAGTTAATATTCTTTGGTTTTATTTGTGATGTTGAGTTTTAGGAATGACTCAATTGTCAGCAAGAAAGAAGAGAGTAATTGTAACTTTAGAAAATTTGTCGTTGATGTCGCAAATGATTATGGCTATGTGCATTTCTATTTAAGTTTTAAGTGAAGATTGATTTTCAATTCACACAATAAAGTTTATTAACAAATGAACATTTTGTATGAATTGGTTTGTGAAATTGATGTGAAATGTTTGTCACAGTTTAGAATGGATAGATAAACCTTTAACAAATTATGTAAGCTTTTTCATGAGAAAGAGGATCTGCTACGTAGTAGAAATATGTCGCCCAAGGAAATGCTTGCAATGCTTTTATATATTTTAGCACACCATTTGAAGAATGGGTGATTGGTTTCAATTTTAAAAGATTTGGATGAACAATTAGTAAATGTTTCCATGAGTGTTTAAAGGCAATGATTACATGCCAAAAGGAATTTTGGAAAAAGCCCAAGCCAGTGAGAGAGAATTCAATAGACCATATATGGAAATAGTTTAATGTTTGTATAACATTGTTGAGGTACATTGCTTTTACTTATACACTTCTGTATAATTAACTTAAAAAATTTTTGCACCTAATCATGTAGGATTGCTTGGTAGCATTGGATGGTACATATATAAAGGCTCACGTTTCAGAGGCCGATAAATTAAGAAATAGGACTAGAAAAACTGAAATTGCAACAAATATCTTAGGGTTTAGTTCACAAGATATGCAATTTATTTACGTCTTCCGAAACAAGAAGGTACAATTCATGATATGCAGGTGCTGAAAGATACTACATCTAGACAAAATAGTTTAAAACTTCCCCATGGTAATACATCTAGCCAAAATTATCCTTAGATTTTAATATTGCATAATTGATGCCATGTTTTTTTTTTATTTAATGGTATTTACTTTTTGTTAATAGGTTATTAGTACTTGGTCGATTGTGGATACAGTAATGGAATGTGTTTTCTTTCACCATTTAAAGGAGTGTTGTACCATTTGAGTGACATTAGAGATGCACCGACCTACTGCCCCAAAACAGTTGTTTAGTATAAAACATTCAAGTGCTTAATATGTGATTGAATGATGTTTTAGATTATTGAAAAACAGATGGGCTATATTAAAAAGTCATATCTTTGATAATATAAAGGCACAAAGGCGTATAATATATTTTTGTTGTATGCTACATAACTTCATTAGAACATAAATGCCTTTGGATGATATAGAAATGGAAATATGTAATGAACCAATTCTGGATATTGACTACGACTTGGAGGCTATTGATACCATTAAACCTTCAAATGAGTGGACTATTTGGAGACAAAATATAGGCTAAGAGACGTGGAAGACATAATAGCAAAACAAATAAGCATAAAGAGTTTCCTATGACCTTATGGAGTTCAGTTTGTTTAACATTATATTGTACTATTATTTGACATTTATTATTGTATTGTTCTTTGATATTGTATTGTTATTTGACATTTATTATTGTATTGTTCTTTAATATTTTTTGTTATGGTTCTTTTACATTGGATATTGTATTATTATTTGATTTTGGATCTTTTACTATTCTTTTACATCGGATAATGCATTTGAATATATGGAATGACTTCTGTTCGCACTCCAGTTCTTAGAGGTCAGGGTATGAACAAATCTTTCTAGACAATTGCTAAAGATAATACATGATTGACTCATTGTTGGAATTGAATCAAAATCCTATGCGGATCTGATTGTGGTTTTAAAAATGAGTATTTGCAACAACTAGAAAATAATATGGAAGTAAAATTATTAGGATGTGGTTTGAAAGCTTCTTCTCACATTGAATCTAAAGCGAAATGGTTAAGCAAATAATGCTATGTTTTATATGTTATCTTTTAGTGAATTTGGTTGGGATAATGAGAAGATGATGATAATATGTAAAAATGATGCTTTTGATGAGTATGCTAAGGTAAAGTTTTTAAAAATGACTATTTGTCTCCAAATAGTCCACTCATTTTTACTACTTGATTTTATGTTACTGACACATTGCATTAATTGACTCATTATTGGAATTGAGTCAAAATCCAGTATGAAGGTTTGATAGTGGTCTTAAAAATGAGTATTTGCAACTATTAAAAAATAAGATGGAAGCAAAATTTTCAGGATGTAATTTGAAAGCTTCTCCTCACATTAAATCTAGAGTGAAATGGTTCAAGTTAAATTATTTTGCTATGTTTTATATGTTATCTCTTAATGGATTTGGTTCAAATAATGAGAAGATGATGACAATATGTGTAAAACGATGTTTATGATGAGCATCTTAAGTAAAGTTTTTAACTTTAAGGTGTCACTTTTACTACTTGATTTTATGTTACTAATTTTTTTTTAACAAAAAAGAAAGAGTGTAATTGGTTTATTTAATAGACTATTTTCGCATTATTACACATTGGCTAATATTATGGGCAAGAATGGGCAACTAAAGTTAACGCTAACAATGCATATGATGATGAGGAAAAAATACATCCAGATGACAATATTGGTGTGAATTTAAAAGGTGAGTCAATTAATAAGCCCTTATGGAAGATTTCACTTGTGATATGTCATATACTCCTTAAAAGAGTACTATTCCTATAAAATAAATTAGAAAACATCATTAATTGGGATTGACTACTTCTTTGACTAATGATGCTTGAACTTCTAATATGTGTTATGTAGGGATTTTTAATTTTTTGTTTGTACTTTATGTGGTGAAACTTGCATTTTACTAGAAATCATTTTGGATTTATATATGCATTTTATGTTTGCTTATCATTATTGTTTTTACTTCAATTTATTAGCTTATTATTAGCTCAAAACAGAATGCCAGCAGAGTGCCACTTGTATCTAGTTATATCATTTTTTTTTTCATTTTGATCCCTATGGATTTATAAAAATACCCAAAAATTTATAATATTTGTAAATAGACCCTTCATTGTTTAAGAATAATAATAATATATTGATAATAATATTATAATTATTATCATTATTATGATAATATATTATTTATTAATGTCATTATTATTATTATTATTGTTATTATTAAATTTTACTAATTCTATTATTTAGTATTATTATCATCATTTTTATTCATCTTATTATTATTATCATTATTTACTAATTTTATTATTTTAATTATTATTATTACCTTTATTATTATTTGAAGTTTAATATTATTTTTATTCTTATTATTGTTATTATTAGAATTGATACAAATAATGCTAAAGACTACAATTAACAAAGGGTATTTTAGTAATTTAAAACAGTTCATTCTGATTCAAAGATGAAGTATACAATTAAATGGGACTACAACCTATTCAGATTTTGATTCCCATTCCTACTGAGCAAACAACGTATTCTAATTCTATTTCTTATTTTGTTTCCCATTTTTAATTCTAATTCTAGATCATTCCAAATACCAATTGATTATGCACCATAAATTATGTGGGAGCAACAACTGACTTCTTCCATTGCCATGACCAAATTGAAATACTAACTAAGCAACCCAAGAGTAAGGGGTGAATTGGAATTCTAAAACTTAATAAAATATAAACAAAGCAATCAAATTCGAAATAAACAATGAAAAATAAAGAGATAAGGTAAGAGAGAGCAAACACGCGATTTTTACGTGATTCGACCAACCGTGCCTACTTCCACGCCTTTAAGCTCACCGGACTTGAGGATTTTACTAAGTGAGCCTCCAAGACTTCAACAACACTTACATTGACTTCCAATGTGTCAATAGACCTTTATAACAAGAGATTGTCTTCAATCTCTTAACCCAAGTGTATCTCAATACTTACAATCACTCAAGAATGAATATTACAAGTGAATTTTCTCTCACACAATATAGGTGTTTTACAAAATGAAAGCTCAATATGTGAATTAATGAAATTCTAACAAATTTAAAGCTCAATAATGGTTGTGAACTCAGTAGTAAGCTCAATGATAATTGTTGGATCTCTCTTTATTGAATTTGATTGAGTCATTTTATAGTTGGAGCTGAAAACTAGTCGTTGTTGACTTTCTGAGAATAATCGGATCGTCGTTAATTGCTATCGGTTCACAGTTTTGACTTGTCCAAGTGACTGTTATGCTGAGATTTTAAATAGTCGGTTAACCGTTTGGAGTTATCAGTTAGCCGTTTATTTCCAGAAACCTGCAAAACAAATGTGGCTAATTGTTTATGCTAAATGATTCACGATTACAAACCAATTCCTCTTTGGAAATTATCGGTTAGCCATTTTAAGTAAACGGTTCACCGTTATTTTTCAGAATCAACAATAAACAACTCTTTGTAGAAAACGATTTTCCGATTTAAAAATTAACAGTCATCCATTTATTACCATATTCTTAAACTTGTCTAAAATATTATACGGCTTTAAGAGTTTGTTTAATATTAATAGCTCCAACATTTTTAATTAAAAAACAAATAAGGTTTGTTATCATTAAAATCAATACTATAAGATCATTTATGTCAACACAAATTAGCCTCTACTTAATATTTGTTTTTTTATTTAAATTGGATATTATTATGCATGCATAATATTTTTAGACAAGCAAAAGTTTAACTTAATAAACACATTTTATTTTCAAATTTTAATAAAAAGACACCCTATCAAAGATCTTTTTAAATCTAAAAGAAAAAAATATATTATTACTTATAAAATAAATTAAAAAACATCATTTTAAAAAAATAATATCAAACACATCTAGTTTCTTCTAATCAATCCCAATTGCAGGTTTATAGTACATTTTACTGTGAACTCTTGTTACCCACCATCAAGACAAGTAAAAATTATTTGCGAAAAAACTTAAAATTGACAATTTGCAAGTGGATACAAATAGCTAATTTGCAAGAAAATAAATTGATATTAACATATAGCAGAATCTTAATGATGAAAATGCAAAATGTTTGTGAGAAATAAAAAATGCGTCATAAATTGATTTTAGCTAAGTGGGTGTAAATATTTTATAGAAATAGAAAATATAGGAGTTTTTTTAATTTAGATTTATTTTATCCTTTAATGTAATTGTCATTAAAAAATTCAAGGGTTTCTTAATTTAAACTTATTTTTTCTTTAATGTAAATGTTATATAAAGTGGGTTATTGTGTTTTACGAGGATAAAATAGTGTTAAAAGCATCACTCTTACTTAAATTTTATGCTATGTTTACTTACTATAGTGAGAGTGAGGAGTGTGAATTCCTTCTACTCTATTATTTACTTACATATTTTAAGAGAGAAGTTGCAATCCCACTTCGTGGGCCTCATTCATTTTTAGAGTGGGGAGTGGAAAGTGGGATTTCACCTTCCATGAGGGGAGTTGGGAGTGGGAATCCATTCCCATCTCTTCCTTTTTTACTCTTTTTTATTAAATTTAATATAATTATATTTAAGAAAATAAAATAAATAATATTATATTTTTTAAATAATATTATTATATTTTTTATAAATTATATTTTTAAATAATAATATTAAACTTATTTAAATATAATATTATTATATTTAGTCAAAAATAATAATTTACATTGATTCTCAGTTAAAATTACTTAAAAATAATATTATTATATTCTAGAGAATTAATAATATTTCTATATACTATCTTTTTTTGAAATGTAATATTATTATATTTATTTAATATTTTTAATTAGAATAATAAATAGTTTATTCTAAAAAATATTAATTTTATATTATATTATTAATAATAATGTTTCATTTGTGTTGCTCTTATCAATAATTTTTAATTTACATAATTAAAATCAATAAAAATTGTGATTTACATAATCAAGAATATTAATTAATATTATTTTTTACAAATATAACAAAATAAATATTTTATTTTTAAATATATTTTTTATTAATTTTGTAATTAAAAATTATAATTCTTTAAATAAGGGTAAAACTGTAATTTAAAACTATTTACTCACACTCTAATATAAAGTAAACACATAAATTGAATTCTGATTCTGATTCCATACTTCTATTTCAGCGTAAGTTAACCTACTTATACTCTCACTCCATACTCTCAATTTTAAGATTCTTAGTTTTCAGAATTTTTACTACAATTCAAAATATAAACCCTACCTTATACAATAAGGTGAAGGGATTGAGTTTAACGAATATTATTTTAGATTTTTCATATTGGGTTTGGGTTTTAAATTTAATTATCCGATTTTGTAATGGGCTTGTTGTCTATAATGTACATAGCAATGAGTGGTTAAAATTTAGCCCAACTAAAATGAAAATTGAAAATTGGGTCTGGCCTACTCAAAATTTAGCTGAAAAAAAAGGATAAAGAAAGAGATTTTTATTTTATTTTATTTTTAATTTAGCTGAAAAACATTCATGCTCCTAAAGCTTGATTGTTTTTTATCTGAAGACCTAATGTTTAAATTTTAATTGTTAGATGTTTAGGTCTAAATAAAAAAAAATTAATTTTTTTTAATTTTTGTCTGAATGGAAGATAAATATTATCTCTATTATCTCCTAAAAGAACTCATATTAAGGATATTATTTCCAATAATAATAAACGTTAATCCTTTTCTTATGATTGAATATCAATGTATCTTTGTAAAATTAATTCATGGATTTCTGGTTGACTTCTATTTCATTGCAATAAACAAGTCTATAATAATTTTTGTTTTGACTTTCTATTGGTCGTAACCACCTCTTGAACAAAGATTTTAAGAATAATTTCATATTTTAAATATTTTAATTACGTAATTTGAAGTAGATTTAATAAATATTATATGATTAATTGATTATATGCCAGCTCATATGATTAAACAAGCCAAAAAAAAAGATTCATATAATAAACAGACGTATAGGTATAAAATAATATTAACATTAAATATATTGATTAAGTAGATATTTTAATTTAATTCTTACAGTGTTATAATCATTACATATATTTGTAATAAAATAATTTTAAATATGCTTTCAAAGTATTTAACTTGATTTTTATCCACTTTATTATACTTAGAAGGATACAAATATCAAAATACCATATTTTAAATTTTTTGTTAAAAAATAAATAACTTAACATTTATATTATATATTCTAAAGAAAAATAAATATATCGTTCAAATATTTGTATTCACTAAGATCTACTTAGGTTGTGTTTTTTTTTTCTTTTGAAATTGGAATGGGTCTGAATTTTTATAAAGTCTAAATAGGTTTGAGTTTCTATGAAGTTTGAATATTAAAATCTAAATCATATGTTTATTTTTTTTAATATCTGAATATAAGTGACATCTTATTTGTTTTTGTAATAAAAAATATCTTAAATTTGGTTATTTGACATTTATATTCTTATTAATCAAAACAAGAAAATGATTATATTTTATAATTTAGAAATTTAGAAAATAAGTTATTTTATAGAGATATTTTTAGAATATAATATTTAGTTTTCATTCAAACATTTTTCTATTTAGATAAAAGTCACAAAAACTAAAAAAATAAATGTAAAAAATAAAATAAATTAAAAAAACTAAATTTTTAAAAAAATCTAAAATTAATAAAATTTCAAACTTTAAATATTTAATAAACAACCTCTTAGATTTCATCTAAATTTAGATATCAACTACAAATTAAGATTAGAGAAAAAAAAAGCATAACAACAAACAAACAAATAAACTTTAGTATTCTGTATTAGTTACTAGGCCCTTCAATCAAAATGAATTCTGAGCTGTAAAGGCAATCGAAAGTGGGCCCACTGGTTGTGCAACGTATAGGGTTCCTTAAGACTCCATCGAAACGCTCCAGATCCAACACATTTTTAAAAAATCACTAATAAATCACCATCCAACTTCTCACTCATCAAATTCAAAATTTCCCCCCTCTCTAACGGCTACATTTCTCACTCATCTCCACCTCTTCTTTCTTCTTTGTCCCTAATCCCCCTTCGGTCTCGCTATCTTGCCCGATCAAAACGTACTCTTTCTCTAAAACTACCTCTTTTATCTCTCTAAATTTTTGAACAATGAAGCGCTTCGTGCTTCCTAAAAGCACAGTCTTGAGAGAAACTCACACGAATGACTCGCCGTCGTCGTCGTCAGCGTCTCCGAACCCTAATTCGTCAAAATCGAAGACATTGCGAAGACAAAAATCAGCCAAAGAAAATGCTCCGCCATCAGATCTCAACTCGCTTCAACCCTCCCCGTCACCGGCTAAGATGAAGAGTCCGTTGCCGCCGCGGCCGCCCAATCCTCTCAAGCGCAAGCTCGCCATGGAATCTTTTCCCGAAAACCTAGTGCCAGGGGTTTCCGACTCCGGTGTTAAGGTGATCTCGCAAGCTTCCTCTGCTTTCCTTTGGATTCGTTATTTAATTTAAAAAGAGAAAAATCGGATGTCCTAAATTAGGTGAAATATTTGCGCAGCTCACTCAAGCATTTAATTGTTCGTAACTAAGAAATTAGCGTTAAAGATATTATAGGAAATTCATTATTATTTTTAATTTCCTCCATCAGAAATCTAAGAACAAGAAATAGTAATATCTGTTTCATTGTCATTTTCTTTATTTTATTTTGTTTTTCGCTTGAATTTTCTGAATCTTTACTTGGCTTGGAGAAATATTTACAAACCTGTATGTGTGTCTCTGACCTAGTGCATAACAAAAACTCATAATACTGAATCTAGCTTCTTCATAAACTGATGCAAAACATCGTCATATACGCTGCTATTGTTCTTGAAACATTATTAAATACCTGTAGTTTCATAATAGATTCTGACTCTTAAGGTTATGAATTTCATAATATATGCTGCTATTGTTCTTGAAACATTATTAAATACCTGTAGTTTCATAATAGATTATGACTCTTAAGGTTATGAATTTCATTGAATGTTGTGAATTAGGTGATAGTGCGAATGCGGCCTCTAAATAAGGAAGAGGATGAAGGGGAGATGATAGTGCAGAAAGTTGCGGATGATTCTTTATCAATAAATGGACACACCTTCACATTTGACTCGGTTGCTGACATGGAGGCAACTCAGGTACAGTCTTATTCACTTGATTATTTGAGGATGGTTGATTACGGTATGGTTTCTAGGTTATACTTTGATACTCGTTCCTTGCAGCTGGATGTTTTCCAGCTTGTTGGAGTTCCTCTCGTTGAAAATTGTTTATCCGGATTTAACAGTTCTGTATTTGCTTATGGACAGGTACCTAATTACTTGTTTTGTGTTTCATCTCAATTTTTTTTTTCTCTTACTAGTAGAGATTCTATTAACTGCTTATTAATATCTGAAATTAGACTGGGAGTGGGAAGACTTATACCATGTGGGGGCCAGCCAACGCCTTGTTGGAAGAGAACTTATCAAGCGATCAGCAAGGCTTAACTCCTCGTGTTTTTGAGCGACTCTTTTCTCGCATAAATGAGGTAAGATTGACTCTTTCAGGTTATCACTTTTGGTGTCAGGTCCCCTCCTTTGTGGTCAAGCAGGATAAGAAACTCAATAAGACTCTGAATTTGAGCTGTCCTCGGATGTACACCTGCTTGTGAAATATATTATATAGTTACTCTAATCCTTGCCATTGTAATCTCTTTGTAGGAGCAAATTAAGCATGCGGATAAGCAGCTGAATTATCAGTGTCGTTGTTCCTTTTTAGAGGTGTTACTAAATACATTCTTTTGACATAATTGATTTAGTACTCTTGTAATTTTGCTTGATTTTTAGTATATTTATGCAGATTTACAATGAACAAATCACGGACTTGTTGGACCCAAGCCAAAGAAATCTCCAGGTAACTGGAACACTTAAGATGTATTAAAAATTTTAAAAAAAAAATTTCTTTTGACCATTTCTGGGATCTCATTGCAGATACGAGAAGATGTTAAATCTGGTGTATACGTCGAAAATTTGACAGAGGAGTATGTATGCACAATGAAGGATGTTACACAGCTCCTGATGAAGGTTTGTTCTGTTTCTTGTTTTGGATCACGGACTAGCTTGAGTGCATAGATGTTGCTATTATTGCCCGTAAGGGGAGGGATATAAAATTCTCATGCTTGTAGACTCATGCATGCGTGCTTTGCGAGATATATGCAACATGTCTTGAGGCTGCATTAAGGCTTGTTGCTGAATGTACATAAGGAAACCTTCTCTGTGCTTGAAGGTCTAAACTCTTAGCTAGTTGATGAGGTTTAAATATGCAATCTGATAGATAACAGCATATTTAGTTTTATCTTCTTTCTCTTTGAAACTTGATCATTAAACATGAATTTAGTTTGTTCGAAAGTTTAAGACAGTCCAATATATTTTGTATTTTCAAACTTTGACAGCTGGGGGATCATAATTTGTAATTTAAGCTGGGGGTAGAAATAGATAGATACATATTCTTTTTCACTTGTTATATTCATGTCTCTCCTCAGTTCTCAATTACAAGATTTTGGGAGTCTGAATTTGCTAATTTTTCAAGCAATAAATTTACAGATATTGATATTCTATGCAGGGATTGTCAAACAGGAGGACAGGTGCAACTAGTATAAATGCAGAAAGCTCCAGATCGCACAGTGTTTTTACTTGTGTTGTTGAATCACGATGCAAGGTAATCCCTGCTGCAGTTTAAATAGGGCAGATATTATTCTTCAAGTTACCAATTGAATATTTTATATATAGCTGAAATAGTAAAAGATGCTTCTCACAAGAATGAAATCTAATAACATGAATGACAACAGAAAGAAAAACATCTCTGCTTCTTCATCTAGTCTCTCTTCTTTATGATGAAGAAATTCTAAGTCATATTTTTCTGTCTTTCAGAGCAAAGCTGATGGTATAAGCAGGTTCAAATCAAGTAGTATTAATCTTGTTGATCTAGCTGGATCAGAACGGCAAAAGTTGACTGGTGCTGCAGGGGAACGCTTGAAGGAAGCTGGGAATATAAACAAATCACTCTCACAGCTGGGGTAAGGTTTACTGCATCTTCATTCATATTTTTTTGATGGTATGCAGTTGAGGTTCGCACACAAGTGTTAGTTATACTTGATTATTTTACTGTAGATGAAGGAGGTGTGTGCACAAAGTGTTAATCACAGTTGATTATTGTACTGTGGCTGAAACAGTCTATTCTGATTTTATTGTCTGTATGCCAGATCCTACATTTATGTCAAAAATAAGTATGGTCATTGTGTTGGGTTAAAATTCAAACAAATTTTGTGCTAAAGTCTTGCAGAACCCTATATATCAAATAAAGTGATGTAGAGCATGGAAAGTGCAGTGTGGGAAAGAGGCACACTTTATATGCAAGCTGTAAAAGAAATAAATCATCGTAGGACATTCTATTGCTACTCACATATTTTAATCTGTGATCTATCAAAGTTGCCATTTAGAAAACAAAGCAATGAGGTAAAGGTTCGTGAAATTGAATTGAAGCATTGTTCTTTTTTACTTTTATTCCTTTTCTACTGTTCTTCCATGCCTAGTCTGTTCCATATTTGTAAATTATCAACATTTATTGTTTTTGGTAGGGCAATTATGAGTGAAAGTGCTCCAAGATCTGGTTGTTTATTTCATCTGTTTTATCAGAAAAAGAGATTCTGCTGCTGCTTCTTTGTGCATTTTTTTCTTTTAATTATTTTTATTTTTGGAGATTATGTTAGCTCTGTGCTTATTGTGGTTTACTACTGAACTTTCAGGAATTTGATAAACATCCTGGCTGAAGTTTCTCAAACTGGAAAGCAAAGGCATATACCCTATAGAGACTCCAGGTTGACATTTTTATTGCAGGAGTCTCTTGGTGGCAATGCAAAACTAGCAATGATCTGTGCCATATCCCCGGCTCAGAGGTAATTCTGCAGACTCTTCTTTTCTAGAAGAAACCTTTTCTACTGTCTTATTTCTTTTCTTATCATACTTGGAAGCTCACTTAAGTCAATAATGCAGCTGCAAGAGTGAAACTTTCAGTACATTGAGATTTGCACAGCGTGCAAAGGCAATTAAGAATAAAGCAGTTGTTAATGAAGTAATGCAGGATGATGTGAATTATTTACGTGAAGTGATAAGGCAGCTAAGGGTATGTTATTGTTCTAGATATTTCAAATAGATAAAAATGGGTCTATATAATTATGTGATACTACATTTTATTAGTAATTGTGTGAATATGAATCTGTGATTGGACAATTTAACAGGATGAACTGCATCGAATGAAGGCTAATGGTCACAACCCAACTGATCCAAATGGAGTTCACACAGCAGGTTGGGCTCGTAGAAGCTTGAATTTATTAAAAAGCTTCCATCATCCCATGACATTACCTCATATTGACGATGATGGTGATGAGGAGATGGAAATTGATGAAGACGCTGTCGAGAAGCTGTGCAATCATGTAGATAAGCAGTTATCAGGGATTGAAGATCACCATGAAATCAAAGAAGGTAGAGTAAAAACAGTTAAATCAGAGTCACAATTTGCAGTCTCAGGAGAAACTCAGCTTAACACATTAGCTGGTTCTATTAAAGAACAATTTTCAGAGGATACAGATGTTAATATGGAGGAGGTAACATCTGAACAAGTTGAGGACCTTGAATCTGAAATTATAACTGTTGAACCTGTTACAAAATCCTCAGATTATTCTGATGATATTGTGCTAAATCATAATATCAAAGACCAAAATGGCGAAGAAAATACAAACCAGTTAATAGTTAGTACGGTTAAGAGGGATTCCTCTAGGCAGCTTCTTGAGGAAAAAGAGACTTTTGGTTCCTCTGTCAGTGAATTGCTAGATGAAGAATCCCAAAGGAAGGCAGTTGGTCATGAATCATCAGGCCCTGTCTCTGATCCACTTTTTGGAGTTTTGGCGGATGTTGAATATACACCCAATTTATCTGCAAATAGCGCTGTGAACTGTGCATCTCCTTCAAGTGTAAGCATCATTCAATCTAATGTGTCACCTGTTCTTAAATCTCCAACTCCAAGTGTTTCACCTAGAATCAGCAACAGTAGGAAAAGTCTGAGGACTTCATCAATGTTAACTGCATCCCAGAAAGATCTTAAGGTCGGCAGCAAGTTAGACCCCGAAGCTATACACTTGTCTTTGGCGAAGTCAACGAAAAGCAGTTTAGCAGATGCTCCTTCCATTCAAATGGGAAAGAATGTTATGACAACAACTGAGCATTTGGCTGCTAGTCTGCATCGTGGCCTTGAAATTATTGATAGCCACCGCCAGAGTTCAGCATTTAGGCGGTCAGCTTTTAGGTTGTCATTTAGACCGGCAGATCTCAAACAAGTCTTGCTAGTTGAAAAAGTCAATGTGGGTGTGCAAACTTCTCTAGATGATGGGATATCAGAGGAAGATCTAGTATCATTCTTGTGTAATAAGTGCAAGAATAGAGCACAGCTAGATATCAAGGAGGCAAATGAAAACTCACACCTCCAGTTAGTACCTGTTGATGGATCGGAATCTGCTGACAAATCCAAGCTAGTTCCCAAAGTGAGTATAATGGCTTCATCTGGCTTTTGATTAATTTAACAGTCCTGAACTTTCAGACTGACTTGATGCTTCTCGATTGCTCAGGCAGTGGAGAAGGTTTTGGCAGGAGCTATTAGAAGAGAGATGGCACTAGAGGAGTTCTGTGCCAAGCAAGCTTCTGAAATTAAGCACCTTAATCGTCTGGTAGATCTTTTACTAGCTTTACCCATCACTGGCAGTAGCCGCCATCATGTTCTTTTAAGTTTTGAATTGATGTTTCTGCATTCTTTTGCAGGTGCAACAGTACAAGCATGAGAGAGAATGTAATTCCATAATAAGTCAGACAAGGGAGGATAAGATTTTGCGTCTTGAGAGCCTTATGGATGGTGTTCTACCGACTGAAGAGTTCATGGATGAAGAATTTGCGTCCCTCATGCATGAACATAAGGTACATAATTTTGTTTTCTTAACATCAAGCTTCCAACATTCTACAATTGTATCTTAACTTTGTGTATTGCTTACAGCTTCTAAAGGAAAAATATGAGAATCATCCTGAAGTTTTAAGGACAAAAATCGAGTTGAAAAGAGTTCAAGATGAGTTGGAACATTACCGGAATTTTTATGATCTAGGTGAAAAAGAAGTGTTACTGGAAGAGGTTCAAGATTTAAGGAGCCACTTACAATATTATATAGACTCTTCATCATCATCTGCTCGAAAACAGAAATCATTTCCGCAATTGACTTATTCATGTGAGCCTAGTTTGGCGCCATCTCTTAGTACTGTCCCAGAGTCAACCAAGGAGATTGCTGAAGAGAAATTTGAACAAGAAAGAACACGCTGGACTGAGGTGGAGAGCGGGTGGATTTCTCTTGCAGAAGAGTTGAGAAATGAACTTGAAGCTAGCAGGTCACTAGCGGAAAAGCAAAAGCAGGAACTAGAAGCAGAAAAGAAATGTGTAGAAGAATTACAGGAAGCAATGCAGATGGCTATGGAAGGAAATGCACGCATGCTTGAGCAGTATGCAGATCTTGAAGAGAAGCATATTCAATTGCTTGCGAGGCACAGAAAAATCCAGGAAGGGATAGAGGACGTTAAGAAAGCGGCTGCTAAGGCAGGTGTCAGGGGTGCTGAATCTAAGTTCATAAATGTTCTTGCTGCTGAAATTTCAGCTTTAAAAGTAGCAAGAGAAAAAGAGAGACAGTATCTCAGGGATGAGAATAAAGGTCTTCAAGCTCAGTTGCGGGATACTGCTGAAGCAGTACAAGCCGCAGGAGAATTACTTGTGCGGCTCAAAGAAGCAGAAGAAGCTGTTGCAGCTGCACAGGTGTGCTTTCTCCCTAGCTTTTTAAGATAATTTACCTATCATCGTTTGCCAGCTCACTTAGTTTGCTATCTTTTCTATCTTTATGTTTTTTTATTGTGGATAATTTTGCACTAGCAATTTTTCTTTATGAAGAGAATGAAAAGGACAAGCATTTTAGGAGGACAACTTGGTTTAATAAGAATGACTGATCACTGCTGTAATCTAGGCAGTCAAAAGTTTTGGTGAATTATTCATGGTTTCTTCCAGTTAACATAAGGAATCTTGTTTTGTTTCGCTTCTTTGATGTGGTAGATTTTCTTCCATGCTATTATTAGTTGATTTCTGCTCATTTACACTTGTGATGATGCTGATGGAAAATTGCAGTTGTTATGTGCACTACTTTATTTTTTTTATTTTTATATAGTTTCTAAATTTAAAGTCTGTATATCTTTATGACACAAATGAAAAGGAAAATTATTTTGGCGTGCATAAGGACCTTTTTTTTATGTTTTAAGTGAAAAATCTTCATGCATTTAGTTGATTTTTGCTCATTTACACTAGTATTAAATTGATTTAGGTCTTCTAATTTGGATTTTACTGTTGTTAATTAAATGCTACTTGTTGACACATAATTTGCTAATTAAATTGACAGAATTTGCTAAGTCAATTGACATATTGAACTAAAATTGCACATGTTTGTAGGAGGTCCAGAATAGAACTTGGACTGGTTTCTACAATATTTGAGTGACCTACCACTTATTTATTTGCTTTCAATAGGTCCATGGTGGAATCACGCATTAAGTAACTCTTAAACAAGTATATGAATAAATAGCAAAAGAGTTAGTAAGCAGGGATTCTTTTGCAATACATTTTGCTTTGCCACTCCTTTTCTTTCTTCATTTTTACTTTTGCTCTTCTTTTCTCTCATGCTCTTTTGCATAGCCACACTGACTTATCCGATCTCTTTCTGAGTCACAATAATAATAATAATAATAATAATATAAATAGTTTGCATAGCCACACTCATGATGATACTGACTGGAAATTCATTTGGGAAAATCCTTGCTATGCCACTCTTTTTCTTTTCTCATTTATTTTTTTAATTTTTAATTTTTGGTCTTCTTTTCTCTTATGCTCTTTACATAGTCACAATTATATATCCATTCTCTTTCTGGTACATTCATGCTTTGTCTTAGTGCTGTACACAATTCATTTACATTGGCATAATTTTATTTATGCCCTTGAATTCTGAATGCATACTTCTCTTCTCAAATTTGAACCAGGTTGGAGCCTATCCATATTTGTTCTCATTTAAGACACATTAGCAAGGCTTTCTCTTGCACTTTATGTATGCCAAAACTTCTAACGAAATGTTTCATATTGGCTGTACAACTAATGAGCTGAGCCTTTCAATTAGCATAACTTTCTCTGATATAAATTTGTAGTGCTAAATGATTCATTTATTGTCACTCAATAAGCTCGCTACTTGATTATTATTAATGTATTTTTTTTTTCAGAAGCGAGCAATGGAAGCTGAGCAAGAAACTGTGACGGCCTACAAACAGATTGATCAACTGAAGAAGAAACACGAAATGGAGGTTAGCACTCTTAATGGGATTATAGCGGAGTCTCGTCTGCCTAAAGAAACAATACGACCAGCTTTCGATGATTCTAGTATGGCCAAATACGATGTAGAGGAGGAGCCTCACAGTGCAGGTGATCAGCAGTGGAGAGAGGAGTTTCAGCAATTTTACACTGATGATAGTGAGATATCAAAGCTTGCAGAACCTTCATGGTTCTCTGGTTATGATCGTTGCAACATTTAGAGAGTAGATTTAGGTAGAAATTAGTGTATGTATGTATTACTAAAAAATTGTGTGATATATAGCTTCGAAATTGTAAACTTATATTTCATGTTCATTCCAATTGTTAGGACCAGCTTCTTGGTTCTCTTATTTTGCTTCCTGTATTCAGTTTCAGATTTCTTGTAATTCACTATACTTAAATGAATGATTATTTTGTTTACGTCTCAAATCATTCCGTCATCTTTCAGGTTTTGCTCATTTTGATGACTGCGGGACTATGTTGCAAAATATGTAAATAACATTAGTCATATATTTTCATTATTTGTAACAACTGTTTCGTTGTCTGTGCAAGTTAAATTTGTGCGAAGATGTGCTACGGCACATTTGCAGCATGTTAACAGCAGCGAAAAAGTCGTTACCACTGATGAAAAAGTTGTGACAATTAATAATAGTAGGTCCCCAGTTGAACCAGTAAAATGGATATATGGATATGGTGCGCCCTAGACCAAAAAGGATGGTGTTAAAGAAACTGTAACGAAGGCATTAAATTGTTTGGCTTGGGCGTCAAGATGATGGAGGGGCAATCTTCAAGTTGATGGCAGGAAGTAGGAACCTGATAGTCCACAAGAACTCGAATCTTTAGAAGCCTCCTGATTTAGTGAACAGTTTCTTCTTTATCTGGGCTTCTGCTAGAATATGCCTGGCACGATGCCGGAATGTAAAAACAAACGGTTGGATCCAACGGTTGTTGTTAATTGTCAGTTGGAAAAGAATGGGTTTCAAACCCCTAAAATTTTTTGCCACGCCACATATTGCTTTTTACCTGAACTTCAAAACCACCGTTCCTCAATCGCGCGCCTTCACCGTAGGAGAATCCTCCCTTCAACTTCAAAGCAAGAAATACTAAAAAATAAAGGTGCGTTTATTTCGTGGATTGGGAAATCGGAATTCGAAATCGGAACGATTGACGGTATTTAATTCAAAAAAATAGAGCAAGAATTAGAATCGGAATCGTGGGATCTACCACTATTTGAAAATGAGGAATGAGAGATTGATTCTCATGGGAGGAGGCGGGAATCAATCTCTCATTCCCTAGAGCTCCCATTTTGCCCCATTAACATTTAAATTTTTCTAAAATGCCCTTTTTTTAAATAAAAAATATAAATATCAAAAATAAAAAGCCAAATATATAATTAATTAATATATTATTATAATTAATTAATTAGTATATTGATACATTATTAACAAGAATTATTAATAATTGTAATTTTTGAATAAATAATCACAATAATTAATTAATTACTATACTATTATAATAATTATTAATATAGTTATTATAATTAATTCATATATTATCATTAATTAATTGAAATAATTATTACTATTAATTAATATAAAAACTATAATTATTATAATTGATTCATATCTTATTATTTATTAATATATATATAATTATTACTATTAATTAATATATTAATAAATTATTAACAATAATATATTAATAATCATAGTTTTTGAATAAATAATCACAATAATTAATTTTTTTTATTATTATAATTAATTAATATATTATAATTAATTAATATATATAATTATTACTATTAATTAATATATTAATACATTATTAACAATAATATATTAATAATTATAGTTTTTGAATAAATAATCACAATAATTAATATATTTTTATTATTATAATTAATTAATAAATATACTATCATAATAATCATTAATATAATTATTATAATTAATTCATATATTATTATTAATTAATTAATATATTGTTATAATTAATTAATTAATATAATATTACCATTAATTAATATATTAATACATATTTTTGGATGTATAGATATAATATTAATAAAATCTGTCGAGATAGACTAGTAGTAGGTTAATATTATAAATAATTTTCATTATATATGCTATTTTATTCATTGTATTTATTGTAATATTTTAATTGTATGGTATGTCATTTTATTTATTATTTTTATCTTATTACTATATTTAGTATTTATTTTTACTATAACAAAAGAGTATAATAATAACAATAATAAAAAAGTTTATGTGACCATTTATAAAATTAAGACGGTCTATATGACCATTTACGAAAATTTTGAAAGTGTGAGCAACTTTTTCTCTCTCATAATAAGTTCAAATCTCTAATATTATGCAACGAAACCATAATTTTGGCTAAGCAAAGATTATGTTATAAAAACAAACAAAGCATGCAAAGCAGATGACAGAAGATTTGCATCTCCTTGACAATCGGGATTTTATTTTGAATAATTCTTCTATTTGTATATTGTTTAAAACTGATTCTAAAGATTAGTTAGCTTAGTTTCAACAACTCTTATTTTTAGGATCTGTAACAAGAGTTTGTTTCGCTTTGCTGTATATATTAATTGCTCTGTAAATGAAAAAGTGATGATTTCGAATCCAAATTCTATCATGGTATCAAAGCATCTCCAAAGATAGCCAATCCAATTTTTTTTTCTCTCTCCTTCTTGTTTTATTCTCTCAGCAGCCATGACTACAAATCCCATTCCTCCCCCCATCCAAAACACTAATGAACCCAACAATACCCTCATCACCATTAACGTAGCTGCCCAAACGCCTCTAAAACTCACCTCTAGCAACTACATCTCCTGGAAAATGCAATTTCACACCATATTCATTGGATATGATCTATTAAGCTATATCGATGGATCTAAACCATGTCCACCAGCCACCCTCAACCAAAATAACACCACAATACCTAATCCAAATTATATCATCTGGGTTCGACAAGATCAACTAATTCTGAATGCAATCATTGGCTCCCTTTCCCCAACCATCATACCCTTCATTGCTCAAGCAAAAACTTCTCGTGAAGCATGGAATATTTTGCTAACACATGTGCCAAGCCAAGTCGTGGACGCATCAACCAGGTCAAAAGCCACTTAAAGAAAATTACAAAAGGTTCTGAAAGTGTGACTGAATTTTTGCAAGCTATAAAAGCACGGGCTGATGAACTTGCTCTTCTTGGAGCACCTCTTGAAGCAGAGGATCTCACCGAAAAAATAATTGACGGACTCGGCGACGACTATAAGGAACTAGCTCGTGCTGTTCAAGCTAGAGATACCTCAATAAGCTTTGAAGAACTTCATGAAAAGCTGCTCAATTTTGAAGCTTCCTTGCTGCCAAATAAACCAGAACCCTCTTATTTTCCTACTTCAGCAAATCCAACCAGCAGAAACACAACAACCTAGCGTCTATCAAACCCAAGTGTGAATAACACCCCATGGCGGCCCTCTAATAACAATAATAATCATTCCTCATCTTCAAGCAATGGCGCATCCATGTCCAATGCCGGAAATAGACCTTCTCGTCCTTATTTGGGATATTGTCAGATCTGTAGGATACAAGGTCATACTGCAAAGCGATGCCCCTCAGTCAAACTAATACCAATTCAGCCAACCACCAACTCAAATGCTTCAGCTCCCACTCCTACCACACCATGGCAACCAAGGAAAATTATACTGCAAGTTCCACCACTTCAACTCCATCTTGGCTCTTGGATAGTGGTGCCTCTCATCATGTAACATCTGACCTCACCAATCTCTCAATGCATACTCCTTATAATGGCTCAGACGACATCATGATCGGCGATGGCTCGGGTCTTCCAATAACTCATATTGGTTCCACCTATCTAGCCACCTCTAAAAATAATTTTCATTTAAACAATGTTTTATGTGTTCCTGACATGAAAAAAAATTTAATTTGAATTTCTCAATTCTGTAACAAAACAAAGTTTCAATTGAGTTCTTACCGTCTGCTTTTCATGTGAAGGAACTTCGTACGGGGGCAATACTTCTGACGGGCAAAACTAAAGATGGTGTCTATGAGTGGCCAACATTCCCTCCGCTTATTGCATTTTCCAACACGAAAACCTCTGCATCTGAGTGGCATCATAGACTAGGTCATCCAACTTTTTCTATTTTGAAACACATTATGTCCAGCAATAATCTTGGCTCAGGTTCTTCTGTGTCAGCTGATTTTTCTTGTAATGCTTGTCTCTACAATAAAAGTCATAAATTGTCATTCTCCAAATCCACCATTGTCTCTACTCAACCTCTCAAAACTATATTTTCAGATGTTTGAACTTCACCTATACTTTCAACAGTTGGTTTTAAATATTATGTAACTTTTGTTGATCACTTCACTAGATATATATGGTTTTACCCCATGAAACAAAAATCTGAAGTCTTACAAATTTTTATAAGATTTAAAACCATTGTTGAAAAGTTTTTTGAAACAAACATAAAAACAATATATTCTGATAATGGTGGAGAATACAAAGCCCTTACCATTTTTCTCTCATCCAATGGAATTTCTCATCTCACTACCCCACCCCATACACCTGAACATAATGGCTTTTCCGAAAGAAGACATCTTCACATTGTTGAAACAGGCTTAGCATTACTATCTCATGCATCTATTCCTTTAACTTATTGGTCATATGCATTTGCCACAGCAGTCTACTTAATTAATCGTATGCCAACCCCTACCCTTCATCTTTCTTCTCCATATGAAAATATATTTGAGACCACCCCTAATTACTCCAAACTCAAAATATTTGGTTGTCTCTGTTATCCATGGCTCAGACCATATACATCTCACAAACTAGAGTCTTGTTCGAAACCATGTGTCTTTCTAGGATACTCTTTAACTCCAAGTGCTTACTATTGTCTTGATCCCTCTACCTCTAAATCTATGTTTCTCGCCATGTCAAATTTGTTGAAACTTTATTTCCTTTCACCAATCTATCCCAACAATTACCTCGTCCCCAATCCACCTCTATCACTACTTGGATTCCCCCACCAATTCATGTCTCTGTCTCACCCCAGCAAGAGCCACTTGATTCATCATCTACAGTACATGCTCCTCAACAACTGCCCAACAAAGTTTCATCACCAACTTCCTCACCTTCACCTACACCTTCACCTCATTTGTCTGAGCTTATCCTTCCCAACACTACCCAACAGTCCACCACACACCCAACCCATCAAATGACCACCCGAGCTAAGAACAACATCTATAAACCTTTAAAAAAAATGAACCTTCATACCCAATTAACCAAATCCCTTGACCTTGAACCAACCTCTATCACTCAAGCCCTCAAAGATCATAAATGGCGTCGTGCTATGTCTGAGGAGTGTGATGCATTGGTCAATAATGGAACATGGGAGTTGGTACCACCTGATACAAGTCAAAATTTAGTTGGATGTATTTTTCGAACTAAACACAAGTCTGATGGTTCTATTGACAGGTTCAAGGCTCGTTTGGTTGCAAAGGACTTTCATCAATGACCGGGAATAGATTACACGGATACATTCAACCCTGTGGTTAAACCAACCACCATTCGAATTGTACTTGCTATCGCTGTAAGTTACGGTTGGTCTTTACGGCAACTAGACGTAAAAAATGCCTTTCTTCAAGGTAATCTATCGGAAAATGTATACATATCTCAGCCACCAGGTTTTATAGATAAAGACAACCCAACCCATGTATGCAAACTCAGAAAAGCTATCTGTGGCCTGAAACAAGCTCCCCGGGCATGGTATCAGGAACTTAAAAATTTTCTTTTGTCATCTGGTTTCAAGAATTCGTATGCTGATGCTTCTCTGTTTGTCTTCAATGTTAATGGCCATATTTTGTATCTCCTTGTTTATGTTGATGACATAATCATCACGGGTAATGACGCTGCTGTGATAGATCATTTTGTAACCGATCTTGCTCATCGATTCTCCATTCAGGATCTTGGCATGTTAACTTACTTTCTCGGTTTTGAAGTGGTCCATAACAAAAATGGTTTGGTACTCTCTAAAAAACGCTACATTCAAGATCTCTTAACTCAAGTTCAAATGCATGAAGCGAAACCTGTTCTCACTCCAATGCCAACCAGTCCTTCTCTTACTGTACAATTGAGTTCATCTTTACCGGATCCTTCTCAATATAGAACAGTCATGGGCAGCCTTCAATATTTACTTCTTACGAGACCCGACATTGCCTTTGTTGTTAACAAATGGTCTCAATACATGAATTGCCCAAGCACTGAGCATTGGTCTTATGTTAAGCGTCTTCTCCGTTATTTGGTTGGCACCGTGAATGATGGCTTACAAATCTATCGTGATTCTTCTCTTAGTCTGCATGCATTTTCTAATGCGGATTGGGCAGGGGACAGAGATACTTTCTCATCTACAGGTGCTTATGTAGTTTATCTTGGCAGAAATCTCGTTTCTTGGATAAAAAGTAGAGGACCGTTGCTAGATTATCCACCGAGGCCGAATATCGCTCTGTCGCTAATACTGCTGCTGAAATCAAGTGGATTTGCTATCTACTTTCAGATCTTGGTATTGTGCTCTCTTGCTGTCCAATAATTTATTGTGATAACATTGGGGCCAATCAATTATGTTCAAATCCAGTCTTCCATTCAAGAATGAAACATGTTGCTATTGACTTCCATTTTATTCGTGATCAAGTGCAAGCTGGTGCTCTTCGTGTCGCTCATATTTCTTTAGTAGACCAAATAGCGGATGCACTCACAAAGCCTCTTCCACGTCAACTGTTTTTACAACTAAAACTCAAGATTGGAATTCTCTCCCGAGCTCCATCTTGAGGGGGCATGACAGAAGATTTGCATCTCCTTGACAATCGGGATTTTATTTTGAATAATTCTTTTGTTTGTATATTGTTTAAAACTGATTTCGAAGATTAGTTAGCTTAGTTTCAACAACTCTTATTTTTAGGATCTGTAACAAGAGTTTGTTTCGCTTTGCTATATATATATATATATTAATTGCTCTGTAAATGAAAAAGTGATGATTTCGAATCCAAGTTCTATCAGCGGAGACAGTACTATAAAAACAACAAACTAATGAGTTAAGTTTTAGTTTAAATCATTGATGTACTCATATAATATTAGTAATAATAAGATTTTTGAACCGAAGAAATTATAGTATATTGATATTTTATTTTAACTAAAGTAAAATTCAGAAGAAGAAAGAATGAGTTCCAAGCTGTAAAGTTTTATATGTATACTTTTAAAGTAGATCAGATTAATTAAAAATATAAACATAGCGAAGGGAGCCGGTGAAGAAATGGTGGGCGGTGGTGAGGAGTGGTCACTGGTCTGCCGGCTGCCGCAATGGAAACTCGTAAAATAGTAAAGAGGGTAGGAGAAATTGCAAGACTCATCGATAATGCTTTGTGTTTTCTTGTTTTTTGTGTTGATGCATGCATATCTTTTGTATCATTTCTCTTTAACTACTACATGTGCATGTGTATCTCATTCATCAGTAAATGGTTAAATTAACGTGGATGGACTCCTCTATAGTTAATAACCAGCAATGGAAAACAAGATAATGAATTCAAGAAATTTAAGAAAGATAGTTAAGTTATGGTTATGCTTCAGAGTGCTTTGAAGTAGGGGGGAGCCAGGGTTAAAATCTTAAAGGGGTCAAATTTTATAGAGATAAACTTTGAAAGATCAATTTTTTTACTTAAACTCCTGATTTTATTTTTTATTTAGTGGATCCATTTAATTTAGGGTATAAATACAAGATAACATGTAAATCATCATCATCTACCATTTTATATTGTGGGTATTAATTAAAATAACTATTAAATTATGTTGTAGTAATATGAGAAATTTGCGTTTCAAACTCCATGTACGAAAAGAGTTGAGTTATCATCAATATCAAAAAAAAAAAAAAAGAAATTGTTTTGATAGGTGTAACTCAAATTTCTATGGGATGAAAAACAAAATTACTTCTATAAATTATAAAAAATTTAAAGTTTGAATTCCTTATCAGTGAATTGGATTGAAAATCGATAATTCACAATAAAATGGTGGATGAGTCCGCGAACGCCCTATAACATAAAATGATTACAACTTAAAGATAAGGCACTAGATTAAGAAAAAAAAAAGAATATAGAAGTCATAGTAAACGACACATCAACAATTTTAATAAAATTAAAAATTATTTCAAAAATTTAAAAATAAAAATTTGGAAGGAATAAGAGACATTAAATATTGCCTTCAGCTGTGAAAAGAGTTTTCCTTGGCCACACTCGCTAACATAAAATGGGAAAGAATATTTTAATTTCTTTGTTTACTGTTGCGTTAGAGTTATTGGAAAAAAAAAAGAAAAAAAAAGAAAGACAGATCAAAAGCTGGATCAAAAAGTTTAAACAATAGTATGTTTGGATCTGTCCACACTGTGTCTCTTGACATTACACTAAATTCAAAATCTTTCTCCAACACCAATTATAATATTTAATTATCATTAATATAATAAAATTAAAATGAGGGTGACTAGCGTTTTCCTCTGTCACTTAATCATTTGGTGATTAATACATGTGTGTAGCATATGACAATGAGCAGGTGGCCAGGCTACAATCTTATTATTGTTTTGACCAACCAAAACCACCCAGAGCCTTCATCTTTCCCATACAAATTTCACATTTTTCTAATGGTTAAAATTTACGATATGTTATCATTTTTGTCCATTGTGACTTTAAATAAATATATTTATATTACAGTTTAAAAATTTATTACAAACCTGTGGGTGTCATTTAATTGAAATAATAAGATCTTTAGTATTTAAAAAAATTATAATATTGAATTTTACTTATATGAGTGGGAAAAAAAATTAGTTTGATCTAGACTAAATAAATAATGCTAATAAAAGAAATCAATCGAAGTTAAATCGAAAATCTATTTCTTTTAATTTAAACAATTTGCTCATATTCTACAATTTTGTATAAAAATAAAAGAGTCCTATAGGAGTTATAAGTGATGAAAGCACCCGCTCCCCATTGGACTACAACCAATAACTATAATCTCATATTGAAGAAATAAAAAAGTTTGGGAGTGACTATGATGGAGCATTTCTAAATAATATCATTTATATTTTTCAATATCTGTACGAAAGTTTTCCTTGCCACTAACATTTTTTTGTTCTATATACACAATTTATATATTTGCGCAATATGTGATACCGAATATTTATGACATGTAACGATAACATTATTACTAAAATCAAAACTATTATTATAGATAATGAAAAATTGAGACCTTAAAATTGTAGAATACAAGCAAGGAAACTGCGCAATTTTTGTGGGTATTTATTTATTTATTTATTTTGAACGATAATAGGTTGAAACATAAATTTGGAGAAAGAGAGAGGAAAGATTGGTTAGTTTGACGTTTAAGGCCCGGCATTACACCTTTCTTCTTCTTTCTACACTGTCTATTACGCAGTTTTAGGCAGAGATTTCTGTAATGTTTTAATTATTGTATTTGTCGTAAGTAGGTCAACAAAATAATAATAATAATAATAATAATAACAATAATAATAAGAATAAGAATTTCATTTAAAAAAGAAAAAGAAAAATGGAAAAAAAAGGGTCAAACAGACATTTGGTTTCTCTTTATCTTTCTTGCTTCCTCTCTACTTTCCTCATTTTTCACTCACACTTTCTCTTTCTTTTTCAACTTTTCTTTCTTCTTCTTCACTTAAGAAGCATATCCCCATCATTGCCATTGCCAGTCCATTTGCTTTTTAAACTTTGGTTCATTTCTACTTTCACTTGCTACCTTTGCTTTTCTTACATATTCTCAAACAAACCAGGCCCCAGTAACCTGTTAAAAGACAATTGTTGATTCTTGATTGTTGTTATGGAGAAGGAAGATTTGCTTATGAATGAAGGTGTGAATTCAACACCACCCACCTGGAGCTCTTGCAATTTTAGCTCAGAACAAGTTATAACTAACTGTTGTTTGAATCCCAATTGGGATTATTCAATGGATCAGAGCGATCCCTTTGAATCAGCTTTGAGCTCAATTGTTTCTTCTCCTGCAGCATCCAATGCCCCTACCACTTGTAGTGTTATAATTCCTGCTGGTGGTGGTGGAGATAATGTTATGATCAGAGAATTGATTGGAAGACTTGGAAGTATTTGCAATTCTGGTGAAGTTTTGCCTCAATCTTACATACAAGCCCAGAACAATAACAACAGCAACACTTGTTGTTACAGCACTCCATTGAATTCACCACCATTATCCAAGCTTAATCTTTCAATGATCAGAGGAAGCAAGAGCAGCAACAATTTGCCAATTCCTGCTGCTGACCCTGGATTTGCTGAAAGGGCTGCAAGGCTTTCTTGCTTTGCAGGATCTCAAATGAATATGAATTCTTCTGTTTCTGCTTCTGATAGTAAGAAATTGAGGGTCTCAAGGTCTTCAACCCCAGAGAGTAATAATAATGCTGATTCCAAGGAGGGTTCTTCATTGTCAGAACAGATCACATCTCAAACTGTTACTGATTCCAACCCCAGAAAAAGAAAATCCATTCAAAGACCAAAAGCTAAAGAAACCCCACCAACTAGTGATCCCAAGGTAATGTACTAATACAATCCTGTTTTTCAAATAGTTTTTTCAGTTTTTTTTTTCTTTTACGGTAAACTAAAGAGAGAATTCTTTTCTTTTTCCTTTCCAGGTTGTAGCAGAAAATCCTGAAGATTCTAATTCAATGAGAAGCAAACAAGATGAAAATAAGAGTGATAGCAGCAAGACCAAGGACAATTCAAAGCCGGTGGAGCCGCCAAAGGACTATATTCATGTCCGAGCAAGAAGGGGTCAAGCAACTGATAGCCATAGTCTTGCTGAAAGAGTAAGCTATTTAATATTTGCTAATTGTAATGATATGTTAACAATAATAATATTTTTCAACTATAATATTTTGATTTGCATTGATATGTTATGTGTTTTGAATGTTTCATTCAGGTCCGTAGAGAGAAGATCAGTGAAAGAATGAAGTTTCTTCAGGATCTTGTTCCGGGCTGTAATAAGGTGCTTAATTAATTATGCGTATGAGTACTTGAAAAGTACAGTTCTAACTAAAACTAAACTCAGTATAATTTCTAAATTGAGGTTTTACTATTTGTCACAGGTCACAGGGAAAGCAGTTATGCTTGATGAAATCATTAACTATGTGCAGTCATTGCAGCGCCAGGTTGAGGTAAAATCGAATTTCCACAAGTTCTGGATCTGGCCCTTTTCTTTTTAGTTGTGTTGTTGCTAAAATTTCTTAAATTTTGCTCACAGTTTCTCTCAATGAAATTGGCTACTGTAAATCCACGGATGGATTTAAACATGGAAGCTCTTTTGTCAAAAGATGTAAGTTATGCTTATTCTTTTCTTTCATTTTAGGACCCATACTTATTTGAATTGTATACTGGTGCATTGCAGCTGTTTCAGTCATGTGGATATGTGCAACATAGCCTTTACCCAGGGGATTGCTCAGTGCAAACATTCCCTTCCAGATATCAGCCCCAGCAAGGGTCACATCTAACTAGTAGTGGCATAACTAATAATGCAGAGAACCAATTCTCAATCAATGCATTAAACTCTGCATTGCATAGAAATCACAACATTCAATTGCCCCCTATTAATGGACATGGTGAAGTTGGTCCTCGGGTAATTTAGAGATGAGTTATGTAATTACTGAATTTGTTTCTTGTTTAATCACGATCGTGATCCTAGTGCTTCTTGTTGGTTGCATTATATTTCAGGTTCCATCATTGTGGGATGACGACCTTCAAAGCCTAGTTCAAATGGGTTTTAACCAGAATCAGCCACTGAGCTTAAACGGTAGGCAAAAGTAACTTAATGTAAACTCAGTATGAGTTCAAAATGTTTAGTAGATGCAATAATGTATTTTTGGTGGTTTTGGACTGTGCAGGCTCAATGGCTACAACTCAAATGAAAATTGAGATGTAATTATCAATAATCAACTAAAGTGTCGAATTTGATTCCATTGAGGCCCCCTGCTCCCCAGGAGAAAGAGAGGGGCTTCTGTATATAGAGATCAATTTGCGCGGACTATTAGCTTGAAGAAGAAGAAGAGAAAAACATTTCTCTTTCATTTTGGCAATTGTTTCTTTTTATTGTGTTCTACTCATTCATTCGAGAACTCAACATTTCTATAATCTAACACATTGATGCAATATCCATAAAGAAAGAAGAGGAAAAAAAAAAGCAGAGCATGGTAAGTTACTATTTTTATTTCGAGCTTATTGAGATTATTTGATACTTTCATTTTTTTTTAATGCACGCATGCCTAAGTCGTGGGGTTTAATTGATTTATTTTTTAATAAATTATAAAATTATACGGTTTAATAATATTAAAAATTAATTTACATTAAAGATTAATTTTTTTTTAAATTTTACGATTTAAAAGTGGGTTATATATATATTCTCTTTTATGACAATGACAATGACGTGTATTAGCATAACATTGCTTTCAAATTTAGCTGGAAAATTTTGAAGGTGGGTCAGGATTTGGAAATTGAATAATATAATATGTTAAAATCGCGTAACTTGTGGGGAAATGGATTGTTACTGATAACAGCTTTTAGGTGGGGACCAAAATCACGTGTTTGTTGTTTAAGTCTAATACCAACTTATGATTAAGAATCATGCGTGTTTTGTAGCTGGAATCCAATGTTTATTTCTTTTTACTGCTTAAATCAATTTTTTTCTTTTTTGATAGAATCAATTGACACCAAACAACTGCTCTTTTTTTTTTTTGCTATTAATATTTAATTTTATTTATGTTTTGAATTAGAAATAAATAGGATGGTAAAATTCTCCACAGGTTTGGAGAGAATTTTGAATAATTTTTGAAGAATAAAGTGGAGAATGAGGAAAACCTCAAATTCTTAACGAAGTGAGGTTTGATTTTGTACTCCTTACTCCACCGTCACTCCAATCTCCATTAAATATAAATATTTTTTAATTCTTATTTAATAATTTTTGTTTTATCAATTATAATATCGATTAATAAATTTTTTTATTTTTACGTAATATAAACATATTATAATTAAAAGAAAATCCTACAATATATTTTTTTTTCAACTCTAAAATATTATCAAATTTTCTTTTCTCTTTTAAGGTATTGTTCTTTTCAAATATTTTTTTAGTTTTAATATTATTTTAAGATATTATTTCAAACTTTTAGAGATTTTCTAAAATAATTTAAATATTTTATAATATGGTGATGATTTTATTTTAAGTTTCTAATTTTAATTTATTGAAATCATGTATCTATACCTACTATAAAATATATAAATGAGAATGGGGTAGGGATAAAAAAATAATTCCTTATCTCCATCCCGCTAAATTTATTAAAAAATTTTTAATTAATGGGGTGGAAAATGAGGCCGGCCTCCCCACCCCATTACCGTCACTAAAAATGAAAAGAATTTAGCGGCATCAAGCAGAAGCCCAAATTGGCAAGAAGTGCAGTTCTGTTCTTGCTTGGCCGAGGAATCAGAAAGCTTTTTCTAAATCTTATGTACTTTTTATAAAACAAAGAGAAGTAGAAATCTGAATGGATAAGTGCAACAATAAAAGTAGTGGAGTTCAGATGTAAATATATAAACTTCAAGATAAAGAACCTTTTTCTACAAGAAATGATTTTTTTAGTAAAATTTTATATTTGGGTAAATTTCATATTATTCTCTTCATGAATTGAATATTTTTGGATAGTCCCTCTTATCTTTAAAAATTTAAATTATTCTTATATTTAGTCAAAAGATAAGAAAAAATTAAGAGTGGAGCTATTGGCACCCCTACATTATTCTTACAAAACCCCACTTTAAATAAAATTATAATTAAGAACAATTGAAAATTAAACACATATAGATTTTTTTCCAGCAAATTACTTAATTCATAATCAATCCTTTTCAAAAAAATAAAAAATTCTATATGTTACTTCCTATTTAACTAAAATAAATTGTACAAATTTAGAATAATCTATTGTTCTCTTTTGATTTCTTATTGATTAAATATTTTTATACTTAAAATTGCTTTGAAATTATAATTTGAAATATGTGTTATTTCAGCCAATGATTAACACTAAAAAACTTATCACCCATATAACTTTTTAATTTGTGTGTAGATTAATAATAAAATTGAAAATAATTAAAAAATAGCACAATAATACTTTGAGTTTTAACAATAAAACAAATCAAATGAAAATTGAGAACTTAAAAAAGTGTATCTAAAAAAAGGAGTATTTTCAAAAATAAAATAAATATAACTAAAAAGGGGGTTTTATGAGGAGATGAGAGGGGTGCCAATAGTCCAACTCAAAAAATAAGAGTAGGTTGATAAATTATTTTTCTTAACAAAAATAAGGAGTAAATTGAAACTTTTAAAAGTGAAATGGACGATTTAAAAATAATTAATTCATGAGAGAAATAATCCAAAAATAATCTTGTTTATTATGTACGGTCTGGCCACTTAATAGTCAAGTTAAGAATTAAGGGATTGTAATAATTGATGGAGACAATACTTAAGTTACATCTGATGTAACTTCTAACTAGTTAATTTTATGTGTTGGGATAAAATTTAATAATTAAAAAATAATTTACGAAAAATAAGTGTGGGTCACAAGTAAATTAGCTTGGTTTGATGGACTATAAAATAGCAAGACCCGTTCATGGAAGGGACATTGGTTATCGTATAGCTGCGACACGCAAAAGAAGAAGAAGATGAAAATATGAGTAGACGATTCATTAAAAGTGAAAAAGAAGATTGCATGCGAATATTCGTGTGTTGGACAAAGACAATGCTCATTTATATTTACTCTTGGAAGCATGTAAGCGGCATGCTTCCCAACTTTTACGCTTAAACCATAATAATCTTTTAGAAATATTAACTTAAACACTAAGTCATTCTTTATTCTTAAATTCTTTGGGAGTTACCATTATTAAGTAGGACACCACAACCACAAGTTTCCGATTTCAACAGACATATGAGTATTTTGGCAACTCCATGTGTCAACTTTTTCCTTTTTTTTTTTTTTAAAGTAGGAAAATTATCAATTGTTTATCTAAAGTCTAGCGAAAGTTAAGAATTACTTAAAATCCTAAAAAATATCAGTGTGAGGTTTAAAATTTGCAACATAATCAATTGGTCTAAAATAAAGAATGAGGAATGATTGGTGTAAAAAGAATGATAACATTATTCATGTAAGTTTCTCCATGGTTCGTGAGGATAAGATTTTTTGGTCTACAAAGAATATAAAATGAGGTTACGAGGCCAATCTATGGTATATTGCACTCAAAGAAGCCTAAAATGTTAAACTAAGCTACATGAGCTTACTTGACATCTAGATATCTTTGGAGTATTTTGAGATTATAAATAACACACACTGGATCGGTTAAAATCTGATTTAGTCCCTATACTTTCAGATTAATACTTATTTAGTCCCTATATTTTTAAAAATGCCTCAAAACATCTTTATCGTTAAGTGTTGACACACTTACTGTTACTTTTTGTTATTTTTGACTTACTTTTACAATATTACCCTTATACAATAATATTTCTTCTTTATTAGAAATTAATAAACAAATAAATTATCAATTTAACCCAAAAAAGTAAAATAGAAACAAAAAACTTTATATTAATTTTTTTGAATACTCCATGAGCAGTTAATATATATTTTTTATTAATGTCCAAAAAATTAGTAATTAATTTTTTTTTCAATATTTATTTTTTTTGACATAGCTTCCACAAAGATTAATATATATTTTCTTTGTTTTTATTTTATTTTTGGGGTTAAATTGGTAATTTTATTTTTTATTAATGTCCAAAAAAAGAAACAATATTGCAAAAGGGGTAATATTGTAAAAGTAAGTTAAAACGAATATAAAGTAACAGTAGGGGTGTCAATAGTTTAACGACAGAGACGTTTTGAAGCATTTTAAAAAATATAAAGACTAAACAAGCACTAACCTCAAAATATAAGGATTAAACGAGTTTTTACCCCCACTGGATCTAAATACATTCAATGAAGCCTTGATGTATTCTTGAATACATCTTGATCTTATGTTACGCATCTTTGCTAGTCTTGTCATCTTGCAATCTTGCATGATCAAACTTTATTCTTAACTGTGATATATAATACAAGCGTTAGAACTTCAAAATCTTTGTTTGCATGTATATACTCCAACGACTCATTTTCCGCTTTTGATATACATAAACTATTATTTTTTACTCAATTTTATTCGAAACAATTCTTTGATCTTCTAACTCTTGGTATTCAACTTGAGTTAATAAATCTAAGGTCTTATTTGATATCAAGGTTATGTAGTTTAAAAATTATAATTTCTGAAAAAAAATAGTAATTATAAAATAAATCGAACAACTTTATGACAAAAATCAGAAAGTATGATGGAATTATGATAAAATTTTAGTGTATCAAATGATTAATGATGTACCTTTGATAGATTCTTTCTTGTCTGTCAAGAGTTTATAATAGAGTAGTGATAAAAATTTATTCTATGAAAAGATTTGTGATAGAAATTTGATATTGACCATGACCAAATTTAAAATTACTATTTGTATTAACAAAATCAAATTGTTTATATCTAAAATTAATATTTTTATTGTGTTTATACACACACACACATATATAATACTGTGAGTATAAACCAAAGAGTTGAATTATTGGCATCCCTCTTATCTCCTCATAAAATCCCTTTCTCAATTTTATTTATTTATTTTCCAAAATGCATTTTTTTCAAATAAACTTCTAATTTTTCATTTAATTTTTTTATTATTAAAACTCAAAGTAGTATTGTGCTATTTTTCATTTCTTTTGCAATCTTATTATTACCCTACACACAAATTAAAAATTTTTCGTGATAATAAATTTTGAATGTTAATTACTCGCTTAAATTACAAATATATTTTATTATAAGTGAAAATAATCTCAAGTACAAAAATATTTAATCAATAAGAAATTTGAAAAGAATAATAAATTATTCTAAATTTGTACAATTTATTTTATTTAGACAGGAACCAACGGGTAGAAAATTAAAAAAAAAGTGATTATAAATGATATTAATTTGTTTGAGAAATTTTTTTTAACTCTATTTATCTTTAATTGTAAAAAGAATGCCAACACGAATTCATACATACACAAGGATCTAATAATATTTGATGTTATATATGTCCATAGATAAGGATCTAATAATATTAGATTTTATTTATGTAAAATTTCTCCTTGTATAGAACTTAGATATAAGTGTAAGAATTGTAAGATAGAGGTTTGTAATTTCTGTTCAATTAAAACCAATAAAAATCAGTCAGTAAAAATACAAGAATTAAGGCAGGCTATAGAAGCCCAAAATCTAGAAATTGAAAGATTAAAATTTCAGTTAGAAAAACAAGAGTTTGAATTTACATAGAAAATTCTTAAACTTAAACAAAATCAAAAGAGTAAACAAATTATTGAGGCGAAAGATGAATATTTTGATGAATGTATAGATCAGTATTTTAAGACATTTGATGATAAACAACCTCTTAGTCAATCCTTACTTTTTATATCTCAAACAGTCTTACTTAGTATTATTAGTAAAATTAAATTTAGAAATGGTAATACCATATATTTATTAGCCATGATCAATGCAGGGAGTAGAAAGTCTCGTATAGATATTAATTTAGTCCCAAAAAATTGTTTGCAAACATTGTAACAACTAATATTTGCTTAACAAATGGATGGAACTAAATTAAGGTATGAAAATGTATTAAAGATGCACAATTAAGTTTCTACACAATAGAAAATACATTTGATGAATATTATCCCTTACCATAAGTAGGGGTTAGTCCAATAAATCAAAAATTTAAATTCATCTTAAGATTAAATTTTATACAAAATAGTAAAGGTAGTATGTTAATCAATAGTAATTATGTTTTGTTCTTTAAAAGGATAGTTGTTTCCCCAACTGATTTTTGTCTTTCTCGTTTTCCACAACATCAATATATTCTATCAGAGTTGCATGCAGAGCGTGGTGGAACCAGTAATACTTGTCTCAATTTTTCGCAGATTTAGAAATAGAAACTAGTAGTTATTTTGATTTTCGGCATGACCCAATGATAGAAAATAGTGAAGAATATATAGATAGTTTCCTAGAAGATTTAGACAGACCATTCTTGTGATTTAGAATTTAAAATTTTTTTTGATCTTGATTTGATATTAAAAAATATGGATATACAGACTAAAAGGCCAAAATTTAAAAGATCTAAAAAACAAGAATTAAAAGAAATAATTAGATTAGCAAAATTACACAAATTTTAGGAGAAGGCCTAAATATATATTGGGATAGAAACAAATTTAAAGCCCATTCGGACATTAAAAAAATTAAGATTTTACTATTAAATGACCAAAGAAGATTATAGTCCACAAGATATAGAAGAATTTAGCGTTCAAATAGCAGAATTATTAAAGTTAAGAGTAATTACGTATAGTAATAGTTGGCATAGAAGTACAACATTTATGGATAGAAATCATGCAGAAATTAAAAAAGGAAAAACACAAATGGTCATAAACTATAAACGTTTAAATAATAATACATATGAAGATCAATATGAAATCCCTGGTAAAGATCAATTAATTAATTGCCTCCAGAATACAAATATATTTAGCAAGTTTGACAATAAATCAGGATTTTGGCAAATTAAAATGGATGATGACTCTATTCCATGGACTGTCTTCAGCTGCCCTAAGGACATTTCAAATGGAATTCATGTCACTTGGACTAAAAAATGCTCTTTCTGTCTTTCAATGTAAGATGAATATAATATTTAAAAAATATAGCAAATTCGTTTTAGTGTATATAGATGACATATTAATTTTTAGTTAGAATTTAGAAGAGCATTATGATCATTTACTTATAGTTTTTAATGAGTTTGTCAATGGCAGACTTATAATTAGTAAAAAGAAAATGGAACTCTTTATAAAGTATATAGAGTTTTTAGGAATGAAAATAGGAAAAAGAAAAACAAAATTGCAAGAACACATAGTAAAGAAAATATTAAACTTTCTAGATAAAATAGAAGATACAAAAAAATTATAAGCTTTTTTAGGAATATTAAATTATGCTAGAATGTATATAAACGGTCTTAGTAAAATAATAGGATCTTTGTATAGTAAAACTAAATTAGGAGGACAAAGGTTTTTTTTATTCATCATATATAGATATTAGGTTATTACTACAAGGCAAGAATATGGAGATTCTTGATGTTGTTAGCCTCTAGTATTATCTAAAGAATAATTTGTGTTGTAATCCCATTAATATAAGGGAGGACTATATCAAGCTACGTCCCATGATTTTTCCTGTTTTGGGTTTTCCACGAATTTTTGTCTTTTGTAGTTGATTTATTACTTTGGATTTTGTTGGTTTATTTTTCTGCTTATTTGTTTGTGATACACGTCTTATTTTAATCACACAAAAAGGGAAAAATTTTGTTTCCGCTTAATTTGCAACTATTTGTATGAGTTCTTTTCCCAGCAGAGTCGTATCAAAGCTTGAGGTTTTGTGTTTTTTTATTACTTGTGCGGTTGAGATAGAGGAGTCATCGGCATGCATGATTAAATAAAAGTCATGAAATTATGGTAATTGGAAGTCTAGGGTGGAAGACTTGTTGTACGTGAAAGACTTACATGAACCAATTGAAGGCGAAGAATCCAAACTCACTGATTTAGATGATAAGAAATGAGCTTAATTAAACCAGAAAGCCGTTGGTATTATTAGATCATGGATTGATCAGAGTGTGCACCATCATGCAGCGAAGGAATCCAAGGCTAAAGTTATTTGGAGGAAATTAGAGACGATTTATGAGTAGCCGACAACACATGATAAAGCCAATCTGATAAAAAGGCTTGTTAACTTGAAATAAGAGGAGATGCGTTGTATCACTAAACACACTAGTGAGTTTCAGGGCTTGGTTGATCAGTTGACTACTATAAAAATTTTTTTAGATGATGAATTACAAGAATTGTTATTGCTTAGTTCTTTACATTACAGTTGGGAGACATTAGTGGTGTTAATAAATAATTCAGCACCTAACGAAAAAATTAACCTTGGATATAATTACAGAGAGGCTGCGGAATGAAGAATATAGAAGAAAAAGTGTTAAAGCAGTTCCCTCTGAGTCAAATGCACTTGTTTCAGAAAAGCAAGAAAGGCAATGAGAAGCCAAAGCAGAAATTCCCACTAGTAGAACAATGATAACCCCAGAGGGAGATCTAAATCCCAGAGGAGAAATATGAAGTGCTTTCATTGTCAGAAAATGAGTCACGTTAAAAGAGAATGTAGATTGTCGAAAAGATAACAGGCAAAAAAAAAAGGGTGATGCTAAAAAAAATGACAAAGAGAACACTACAGCCATAGTTGATGGTGATATAGGTATTGTTTATGATAAAAGCTCTATAAATCTCACTTGCCATACCAGTGATTAGGTGATTGATTCGGGTGCTTCGTTTCATATTACTGCACATCGTGATTACTTCACATATATGTTAATGGTGATTATGACCATGTTCGGATACGAAATGAGGGGACATCCAAGATTGTAGGCATATGAGATATTTTTCTTGGAAACTAGCATTGGCTGTAAGTTGTTGCTTAAAGATGTTAAACATGTACTAAATAAATATTCAGCTTAATTTGATCTCTACAGGTAAGCTTGATGATGATGGTTATACTAACCAATTTAGTGAAGGAAAATTGAAGCTAACCAAAGGCTCCCTAGTGTTAGTTAGAGGGAGGAAAGTAAACACTCTTTATGTGATAGAAGCCAATGTCAAGAAAGAAGATGTAGATGTGGCTATAAAACATTCTAACATTGAGACATGCACAAAATGATGCAAAAACTTAATGCGTAAATTAGCAAGTGTATTAGTCTACACAAGTAATATAATGAAGAGTAGAGTATCGTCCCACAGAGATTGTATATCCTATTAGTTACCGAAATTATTCTAACCCTAATTTATTTGAACAATCAAATAAATGAATTTAAATTAAAAATTAAAATAAAATAATTAAAAAATTAAACAAAGATGCAGACAGTAATAGAAAATACCAAGAGATTAAAACACTAGGACATCCGATTTCACCATAACCAATCCAATTTAATCCTTCATCTATGCTATTAAAATTTACTACCCATGTTGACAGTGAATTTCCCCAATTCATTCAATATCCTCTCTCGAGTAATATTAAAAATACCTTCACACATTAACCCACTATATCTCTATGTAAATTTAAATATGCAAAGATTCATTAAGCTCTATGGAAATTCTTAGAAAAAACTGCACGAATCACGTTGGCACATCTCTATTTTTCGTTCAATTCATGACATCCATTACACAGAGCAAAAATACATAAATCTCCTCTCGGTCTCATTATGTATCCTCAAATCATTTAAATATTGGCCAAAAATTTAAAAGCATCAAGCACAATAATGAACACTCAACCATGGAATTATAAATTACAAATAACATAAATTTATGGAATTAAATCTTCATAGTTAGGTTACATCGTAACCCTAGTAAAATAAATTAGTTCATGAGAATATAAAGAGAATCCATTAATTTAATTTGGAACATTCAAGCAAGATAATAGAAAAGAGGGAAAGAAAAACTCAAGAAACTATTTGTCTCCAATCTCTGCAATTGATTTCTCCAAATTATTGCTCCCAGATTTGCAGTGGTGACTTCTCTTCTTCTTCTTTTATTTTTTCTTGCTCTCGGTTTTCTCTCCCAAAGCTTGCGGCTGCTGCTTTATTCTTTTTTTTTCTCTTGGCTCCAATTCTTGCGGCTGCCTTCTCTGCACTTTTCCTTTTATATTGTTGCACCTTGAATCCTCACATGGAAAGGAGAAAGAACAAAAGCCCAACCGCCACTTTTAAGTCCATGCACGTGACTTGTAAAGTTTAATTGGCCAATTTGCAAATTAATTCTTTAATGCTCCCCCACTGCCATATTTGTCAACCAAATATTCAATGCTTCCTCCACGTATTGCATGCATAATGATTAAATTCAATCAACTTTGATTTGACTTTTTATTTAGATAATTTTTAAGGACCTCCCCTGAAGTTTAAAGTATTAACAGTTTAAGAGAATGTATGACCGTAATTACACAAATCTCCCTTGACGTTAGTATAACGTTTCGTATATCTTTAGTATTTGTGGGTAAATTTGTAATTTTAAAACAAACTTGAAAAAATAAAAATTAAACAAAACCTGAGATCTGACTTTTGCTCACTGATACACATCAATATCCAGTGATTATTAGCTTCAATTTCTCTTTCATGAACTTTATCATGAAAAAATGAAAAATAAACAAAACCCAGGATCTGAGTTTTGCTCACTGATACACATCAATACCCAGTGGCTATTAGCTTTAATTTCTCTTTCATGAACTTCATCATTTTCTTTTTCATTGAACCAATTAACCAAACAACAACCATTCTCCAGCACCAAACGCTTTAACGAAGTTGTTGTAACAATAAACGATCTTGCAAACGCCCCGGTAAACCATGACGGCAGTCAACCACCACTAGTTCCTCCCCGTACTACTAGAAATCCACCTCTTGTCCCGTCTTCCCGCCAGCCAACTCAATCAAGTTTGTCACGTTCCATAATTGAAAACAAAAATCTAACCGATCCACCACCAACTTCATCTTTGTCGCCTCCAACCACCGCCACTCTCCGCCATGCTTCCTCAAAACAGATTTCAACCTCTGTACCCTCTTCTCGCCAGCCATCTCATAATAAAAGTTTCAGCGCTTAAAACCAAAATAAGAAAAACCAACCCCAAAAGCCCATCCAAATCTAGGCGATCAGGGTGCTTTCCCACCATTGCCAAACTCCCCTCAACAACTTCATCGACTGCTAATCCCACATCAACAGAAACCATGCAATCTGTGCATTTCACCACCTTCACCACATTTTAAAGTAATATTGGCAGCTTTATTCAAATTTTTATATATTATTTTTTTATTATTATGCAATGTCAATTCTTTCTACAATTAATGGGAATCTTGGGCTTTCTATGTGTTTTGTGATGTTGGCGACAGTATTCGTCATCCTTGTTTCGTGACAAAGGTATTTTGGAAATTTTAGCAGTCCACTAACAGTCAACGTACAAAATACTAACGCCAAGGGAGGTTTGTGTAATTACGGTCATACATTCTCTCAGACTATTAATACCCCAAACCTCAGGGGAGGTCCCTAAAAATTACCCCTTTTTATTTCTTTCCCTCTTGCTTCCACATTATTTGTATTATACTTCAATTTGTTTCCTCTTTAAGCTTCTTTTCTCATGAATATTTCCAATATTCCTACAATGACAAAATATACAAATTAAGATAAAAATTAATATAATAAAATATATTTTAACATAAAATTAAGTTATGGAAGTATTAAAATAATAAATAAATTATGAGCACATCAGTCACATTAGTGAGAAAGAGTTAGAAACTCTTATTAGAAAATGATTTTTATCCAGCTTCACAGGTATGTCCCTCAAGACTTATGTTCATTGCTTAATTGGAAAGACACATAGTAACGTTTTAAAACTTTTCTCCATCTAGAAAGACGTAAATCCTTCATTTAATTCACACTGATGTTTGCATGATGCAAAGTAAATCAATAAGAGGTGCACTTTATTTTATGACTTTTATTGATGAGTGTTCTAGAAATTGCAGGCTTTTGCTTTGAAATTTAAAGATCAAGTGCTTGATACATTTAAGTTCTTCTATACTTATGTTGAGAGAATGATAAGAAGAGAATTAAAATGTGTCAGGGCAGATAATGGTGGTGAGTACAGAAGATCATTTAAGTAGTATTGTAGATCCCATGGAATAAGACTTGATAAGACTATGCCAAAAATCCCTCAATAGAATGGTGTTACAAAAAGGATGAATAGAGCAATTCAAGAAATGGTCATGCGTATACTTTCTGATGTCAAGCTTCCTAAATCTCTCTAGGCGAAGGCTATGCGTACTGCAGTTGACTTGATTAACCTTTCTCCATCAGCTTCATTAGATTGTGATGTACCTAAGAGAGTTTGAACCGATAAAGATGTTTCTTATAAACACTTTAGAGTGTTTGGTTGCAGAGCATATGTTCACATCCTTAAAGATGAGAGATCGAAGCTTGATGTTAAAGCCAAAGAATGAATTTTCTTAGGCTATGTGCATGAAGAAATTGGGTACAGGTTATGAGATCCAATAGCATGAAAACTGATCAGAAGTAGAGATGTGTTTTTTAAAGATCAGATTATTGGTGATATAGAGAAGAGTGATGAATCTCAGTTATCTCCAAAGATTCTTATTTTTCCAACTTCACTTTCTCCACCTGTACTTCATGATGACCATAGGGAGAGTTAGAGAGGATAATAATGATAGTCTAGAAGAACTAGTTGAGCAAGCACCTCTAGAACCACCTGCACCACCAATTGAGCCAGAATTGAGAAGATCCACTAGAGAACAGCGACCTTCCACTAGATATCCTCTATATGAGTATGTGATGCTTACAGATGGAGGGGAGCCAGAATATTTTAAAGAACCTATGTCTTACCAACATAAAAATGAGTGGGTTAAAACCATGTAAGAGGAGATGAAATCCTTGAATGAGAATCACACTTATGACTTAGTGAAGCTGTCTAAGGGAAATATGACATTTAAGAACAAATGAGTTTACAGGTTAAAGACTAAAAATAACTCACAACAGTGGTACAAGGCTAGATTGGTTGTAAATGGTTTTAGTCAGAAGAAAGGTGGTGATTTTGAAGAAACATTTTCTCCTGTGATTAAGATGTCTTCTATTCGAGTTGTTCTTGAATTAATAGGTAGCTTGAATTTAGAGATTGAACAACTTGATGCAAAGACAACTTTCTTGCACGATAACTAGAAAATATACATGGAACAACCTGAAGGGTTCAGTGTCAAATGAAAAGAAAAACTTGTGTGTAAGATGAAGAAAAGTTTGTATAGGCTGAAACAAGCATCAAGACGATAGTACAAAAAGTTTGATTCTCTAAAATATACATGGAACAACCTGAAGGGTTCAGTGTCAAATGCAAAGAAAAACTTGCGTGTAAGATGAAGAAAAGTTTGTATAGGCTGAAACAAGCACCAAGACGATGGTACAAAAAGTTTGATTCTTTCATAGAGAATCATGGTTTCAACAAGACTATGTGTAACCATTATGCTTTTGTGAAGAAGTTTGGTGTTGCAGGGGGAATAGTCTCATGACAATCCAGACTTCAGCAGTGTGTTGCCTTGTCTACCACTGAAGCAGAGTATATTGCACATCACTGAAAGTTGAAAAAAAATCTCATGGATGAAGAATTTTCCACAAGAGTTGGGTGTGAAGCAAGATAGTTATGTTGTATACTGCGACAGTCAGAGTGCTATTCACTTGACAAAGAATTCAACTTACCATTCGAAATCCAAACATTTTGATGCTAGCTATCAGATTGTAAAGATTCACACAACGGAGAATGGGTTAGATATAATGACAAATCATTACCCAAGGAGAAGCTTAAAAGCTGTTGCAGAAAGCGGGCTTGGTGGTGCCCCCCATATGATCTGAGGGGGTAGATTTGTTAGGTTCATCTCAGTTGGGTGGCGCAAGCCCAAACCTTTATAAGTTTGGGTAGTTAAGCAATTATAAGTTTGGGTAGTTAAGCAATTAAAGAAAACTTGAAGGGGTTAGATGAAATTTAGGTTCTAAATACATTATATAAAGAAGAGTAAGTGGAAGCGGCGAATAATATTAATTGAGAAAAAAGAATAAAAAGACGAGAGTGGGAGAAAAAGAGTGGCTATTTTTGATTTTGGGAATAAGACTTTTAATGTTTGATTGAACGATCGGAAAAAGAATTTAACTCCAATTACTTTTAAATTTGGAGGGTAAGTTCCTGGCATCGCCCTATACAATTCTACTGATTTTGATTTTTGTTTATCCTCTCGTCGACTGTTATTTGAGATACCTATTGTTAGAGAGATATATATTAGGCTATTATGTCTTCGGCATAATATGATAGGCCAAAAAGAGCAGATAATTAGAAATGCAAAATTTTATTTTTCCTCTAAAATTCTCTAAAACATCCACTGCACACTGAAAACAATGAGATAAGAAAAATGCTAAAGAAAGAGAAAGATGAGAGAAAGTGTGTTGTAAAGGAAATGAGAGAGTGGACTGGGTAGAGAGAGAGAGAGCGCAAAATTCTCTCATCTTTTTCTCTCTTTAGCATTACTCATGAGAACTGAACATTTGGAAATTTAAAAGCAAAAGAACATTTACTGACCGTCATCTACTATCTTTCAGAAATCTCGAAAACTCATTTTCGGATCGACCCCTTTTCCAGTGCCCCGTCCCCTTCCTTTAAATGCACCTCTCCCTGCTCCTCTCCCCCTTCCTCTGCCACCCAGCCGTTTGAAAAATGACTTGCCATGCTTCACTTCAATGAGAGAATGAAGCAATTCATCACAAAGAATACAACCAGTATGCAAGGTAGCTCCATCATCCAAAGGTGTCGTTTTCTTATTGAAGTCGATTTCTATAATTTTAGAACCGCATTCAGGACATTGTTCCTGAGTTGTTGCAATGCGGTGAGCACCTTGAGGGAGGGAAACAAGGCAGTTGCACATATTGCAATAAAGTCTCCACTTTGGAGCGCTTACTGGGTCTAAAACTAGTGTCCCATTGCATTCCGGGCAGGCACAGACACCTTGGGCTATCATAGAATGCCGGCATGCTGGGTGTGGGCAGAGGAAGCATGGCATGCCAGCTCCTTTTCCAAGTTTGCCAAAACTACCAGTAGTGGTAGTACCATAGAGTGTATCTATACCTTCAAATGGTGGATTATTATAGCAAAATGGGCAGAGGGGGAATGACTTGCCTTCTGGACCAGCCATGGAGAAAATCAAAAGCTCGAAGTTGTCCAAAGGGCATGTAAGTTCCTTGTACAGCTGTAGGAGAAAAGAAGATAATTAGCTCTAGGAATAATCTCAACGGAGAATTAATCACATACGATTTCTACATATAAATCTCTCTGTGGAACAATTAGCAATTATGTTTTCCATAAAGTCTTAATTAAAACAGAACACAGATGAAGATTCATGCTATGAGCTAATGGTTAAAAAATCATGAAGCATTCTGGAAGATTAGAATGTGTCCATAACATGTATTAAGGGTTAGGTTATTTCAACTTAAATTTTTAACTTAAAATTTTAATAGAAGATTTAGGTTATTGATCTCATACAATCCAATGGTGGATGAATTGGCATCACTAAATGCCACTTTCACTTAAGTTGAATATCTACCATTGAATTGCATGGGATCAATAGCTCAAAATTTGTGTCAAAATTTGAAGTCAAAAACTTAAGTTGAAATTGCCCCTTCCATTAAGTAAATATATTTTGTTGCAATTGCATCTTATCCACAAGATTTATAATAAACTAGCAGGGATTGATGCATTTCTTAAAGGCTGGTTTATTATTTATATAACAAAATGAGAGCCCAATGGTTTGGGTTGAGTGGTTGCGGGCTAGGGGTTCAAACTTTTGGCACTATCTTCTTGAGATATTATCCCAGAAGCTTTTTTGAGTGCACAGATTATATGATTCAGCAGCTATAGTCCCTAATTTAAAACACAGATCTTTGGGAGCAGAAGCAATAATTAAACATTAAAAAAAAAGGATGAGATAATATAGGAAAATGAAAGAAAGCAGAACCTAGGTTGTTACTTCAGGAAGGAAATTTCAGATTCCATTCCCCCACAACCCAGCCCCACCCCACCAAAATTGAAAAAAAAAAAAAGAGAATGGTACATTTTGGTTTAAATTCTAAAATACCTTTAAGGTTCCTCTTTGAGGAAGATTATAAACATCCTCGCATGTAGAACAATAAAGACGTGATGGCTGCATAGAAATATACTTCATATACCGCAGGCATTTGCCACATTTACTAAGAACACGTCCAGAGTTAGAAAGTGGGGAAAATTGTGCTTCAAACAGTGCATCCATGTTTTCAATCTACAGAAAATAGAAAGAAAATTTATCAATAGCAGAGAAAACCACCACCACATACCTGAGAAATGAATAAAAGCTCTAGCACTTTTGTGGATGACTGAAATTTAAGGTCTGCACAAGGTGATGCAAATATATAATCAAGGAAGCGAAATATCCATAAGAAATTAGAATATCATTTCTGATAGAGATTAAAATCCATGTAAAAGAAAGAAGAAGAAAATGAACAAAGCCCTAAGATATTTCATGTTTCTTGAGGTTGAGGTGGAGAAATGGATGAACAAATGGCGAACTTTAATGTAATCAAAACAAATTTTGGAAATATAAGTCCAATGAAGTACAGTGATGTGATGCATGACTCAAGTTTCTGCATCCCACATACATTAATACTGCCACAATTCTTCAGCTGCTAGAGTTCACTTGTGTCAGCTCGGTAGATGGAGAAACTGAGTATAAAGGAGTTCCAAGTGAGACCGGAGCTTTTAATGGCCAATATGGGCACTTTTCGGGAAGCAGGACCATAGGAGGACTGTAGCAGTTTTCGGTACTAATTTCTAGTCTTTGGAGCTCTTTCATGGGACAGGACAGGTTGTCTTAGCCCCTTGAAGTTATCCCATATTCATGGACGTGATAATTATTACCAAAATAAAAAATTTTGAATTTTAAATAAAATTTGTATGTTTATCAATTAATTAATAACATAAACTGTTAAAAAATCACTCTGAACTAAAATCTAATAACAAATATTTTTAAGATTCAATTATATGCATAATATTTTAAAATAAATTATTCAGCAAATAATTCAAAATAATATTCAAGTACTTATTACTTATATTATAGGTAATAACATGCATTTAGTTTATTATTATAACTAAAATAAGATTTATATCTTATCATAACTAATATATTTATAAACAATCAATAATAAAATTTTATTTATCATAAGATTTTATTTCTCATTTAAAATGTTTTCAATAGGTGATAATTTAAATCTTATAGCCGATAATATAATAACTCGTTAAATAAAAAATTATTAATGGATAAATTGTGATTTAATATTTAATAGTTATTATTCAAGTTTAAATCGATTTCAACATAGTACTATGCCAATACGATGTAGTCTAATTTAGTCGCACACATGACACACCTACGGGTGTAAATTGGGCTCAGCTGGATAAGAATTAGTTCGATTTGTTTTATCGAGAAGGTCTACAGTTTGAGTCTACAGCCTATACTAATCTCAAATAATAACAATAATAAAAATGAAAATGTAGAAACACAAAAATTTATAGTTTATGAGCTGGCACAGCATGAGCTGAACATAAAAAATTATCATTGGCACATGAGACAAATGGGTTCGTGCTAGGCTCGCATTTAAGGCATGAAAGCCTAAAGGGTAGGCATGAAAAAAATCAAATAATTAATTAATAATTTTTAAAATGATTCAATAAAGAGAAAAAGTCAACAATACTATTAATAAAAGTTATTTAACAACTAAATTGAGGGATATTTTACTAATTCTAAAATTAAAATTAAAATTAAAAAATTAAAAAAAAAGGCCCATAAGCCAACACAGCACAAATGGTAATGGGCAGTACCAAGCCAACCTTTCAAAAATTAGGCCCAGCATTAAACATGAAGGGGCCTAAATTTGCGCAGGGCATGTCCATCTCTACAGATAAAATGCAGTCACCTCTACTTGGGATTTAATGGAATCATCTACTATACCTACCTTACGGCTAATCCACTTTGCCTATAAAGCTTTACTTGACTAATTATACAAAGGTCTTACTAATGCACTAAGATTGGCTACACACTTAACTACTTTTTTTTCTTTTCTTTTTTTGGCTCAGAAACATAATAAGTATATTAGATGTAGGAAATGTACATAGAGGAGGGACAAGAAGTCCACAAAGACAAAAGACAAAAATCTCCAAGCCCAAGAACTACAAATCCTATGGAGGATAAGAAATTCTAACTAATGATATTACACCATAGCTGCTTCCCAATTAATCAAAATAAAGAAGAAAAACAAATCACTAAACTATCTACTTATTTGTCAGCTAATCCACTGGGGCTACTAAGCCAAAATAGTCTATTTTAATATCACTAATTATTACAATCATCCTTATTTTAAAGAGTTATAATAACAGTTGCTATTAAAGTATCGCCAAAAGATCATTTAATTTTTTTTATTTATTTATCTATGTAGCAAATTGAAGATTAAAAAAGCAAGCTCTTCCAAAAGACTTTTCAAATATAAACAATTTGATATTATTTTAATTAAATTCTTCTCTTACCACATTTACCTACCTTCTATTTTTTCAATAATGTAGTTATAGTACATCTCTCTCTTCAATAATGATGATATATTATTCGAAGAGGACGAAATCACTCTTCAAAATTGAAGAGAGAGAAGGACATTTTGAAGAGTCTCTTGGAACCTTTATTGTTAATGTGGCTCTTCAAATGAGAAGTGAAATCTCATTAGAAGAGCCTTTTGGTTATGCTCTGATCATTTTATTATTGTTGTTGGTAAAATGGTAACTATTACAAGATTATTGAAAGACTAGAAGAAAAATGCAATTCATGGTAAATTTAAGACTACCAAGGTAGGATGAAACACTGAGTATACGTCCATAAAGATCGGATATCAAATGATAAGATTCTCTGACCTGTTTAACAAAATAACTATATTTCTGCCTGAACTGCTGTAATACATGCTGTACAACACCAGAGTGATCTGCCTGGCCTTTAGCAACAAGAGTAATCTGTTGCTCAATGAAACTTCGGATATCTGGTAAACAGAGATCCGGATCAATACACTGGTAGCCTCTTATAAGTGTGATACCTAATGTAGTTGGAGCCAACTTTCTTCCAGCTTGAACCTGAAAATTGAATTTAAGTAAAAATCCAAATCTTTGAAAGTATATCCAACAAAAGTAATAGTACAAACCTGGACATAATTGCGTTCACATATATTGTTAATATGCACAGGTATTGATGCATCTGTACCTATTCCATTCTTCTCCATTAGGGTAATTAGCTCACTCTCGCTAAGATACTCTGGTGGTACAGTATTTCCCTGCAGATTTAAGGAAATCAGAAACCATCAATAAGATAAGAACACCAAGAAGCTGTATAATGTTAATTAGATTTTTAGTTCCTGAATATCTATCTCCCATTGAGGAACTACCCTTTCTTCTAGAAAATTGCCCCATGTCCAACCTTCTGCCCTTTCAACAAATAAAATTATGAAAACCTTAAACCTTAGTTTAACTGAATAAATGAAAAACTTGAAATTTGTGATCAAGTTTTAGTCTGGAGGTTGAAACAGTACCTCATGCAGCTCCACCTTTGAAACTTCAATCTTCTCTTCTTTAGTAAACTGAGGAATCTTTTTTTCATTTATAGCCAACCACGGCATAATGTAAGTAAATCCTTGGACAGTAACATGTTGCCCTACACAATGGAAGAATTCAGCACCCATTGAAAATTTTACCTTCGTCCTGCAGTGAACATCAAGCATTAGCACTGTATTATGATACAGCTATCACAGGTGGCCAAATTTTCTCAATTTCTAAAAGCATTAATTTCATTTCATATCAAGATAAATAATCACTTCTTCCTGCATGAAAGATGGAAAAAGAAATTTTAATTCTAAAACTTAGCATCAGCAAAATTGTCTTTTCAATGTAAAGCATGAAACTCCTATTCTTTCATTATTTAATTAACATAAAGCAAAGCAATTGTGGGATAGTAGAGAATGAATTGTAGTATTTACATCCTTGGTAAGCACATGAAACGAAAATGCTGATGTGATTGGAAATTCTAGACCATACAATTTTTCTTTTTTTATAAATATTTTTCAATACAGTATATAAATGCGAACCAAAACTCTTGGTTCCACCTCCAAGGGGTCTTTCTAGTAGACCCAACAAGTATCCGCAAACAAAAGGAAGTGCACCATGAAGACTTGAAAAAAGGAAGAGAAGTAATATTTTATGATATTCTGCCACTGTATCCCAAATAATAATAATAATCAGACCTGTATTCCCAAAAAAAAAAAGAAAAAATAACCAGACATCTTTCCTTGTAAAATTTTCATATTTTAGGCATCCACACCAGAACATCTTGTCATCAAGAACAGAAGCTGGAAAGCAGTATGGACTCCAATCTTTATGGTTTATTTTTCATAAACAACATCAGTTCATTGGTTGCAAAAAACCATATGACCAACAATGCCATATCCTATACATAAATAGTATGGTTTTTGGTTGATTCCAATCATATGGCTCAACTAAGGAAGAAAAAGTTACCGTGTTAGAACTTAGAACAGTAGAGAACAGGTTTCAGAGTGACCAAACGAGTCCTAAAACTAAACAGAAAAATGAGGATATGAGTGTACCAGAAGCATTAACAGTATGGCACAGTTTTTTTTATCTGAAATCAATATATAATGGGAATGAGATTTAATTCCCTCCATTCACATCATAGGGTTTCCATCCCCATAATCATGTTCAGGTTTATATACTTCCATAATGGGGAAATTCATATATTCTCCATCCCCTAATGTAAAACCTGTAAATGAATAAACCAATTAAGGAAACAATATTTTGAGAACCATTGTTTCTCCACATTCACTGGATATTAATCATTAATCATTTCAAATTAGCAGTAGTGAATTTTCCAATGAAAAGGATGTATTACAAACATAAATTGATGCCAATGGTTATACAAATCACATGGGGAGAATAGTTGGGATGTGACAAGAGGAAACATCACAGGGTTATTTCTTTACTGTTCTTGTTTCCTTTTAATCTATATTTAAGAGGCTAAAAATTTTGATTTCTATCTAAATGCAACAAGTTGTAAAATGTGTACTCAAATCCATAACTATCCACAGGAATACCATGCTAGTGTCAGTGACAAAATCTACTGAACAATGGTCTGAGACATGGAAAACCAACAAATTAGAAATTGCCTTCAACATAGGTGAACACAGAGGAACTGTTGTCTGAGGGATACAGATTGTAGTGGTGCATGGTCAAACAATAGCTAATTCATTAACTATGAGGGCACAGGAGAATAGATCGGCAATCAATTAGGATGACTAAGCAGTGGTGACCAATAATTGGGCTGCCATCTAATGGCAGCAATGGATGGCTGCCAAATGGTCGGTTGCCAATATGTCCTTCAAACTTGCATGAATGAAGGTAAGTGGCAACCAAACTCTCTAGTGTCAGCAGTTTCCTCCAGACCCTGCTGTTGGCAGTACGCTAAAGCCAGTGCCAACAGATGGAAACTCAGTCTTTCTAAATTGTTTACAACAAATAACTTATAATCATATTTTTGTATTTGTTTATTCAAATAATAAAAATTTGATATTATGTATTTAATTGTATTTGATAAGTTTTTTTAATAAATATTCTGATAATTAGAAAATGAAAAAAAAAAAAAAAGCATTTTGAATAAACGTATAATAGAAACATAAATCACAAGAATTATCTAGCTCAGATGTCTGCTTTTTTTTTAAAAATACAATTGTTAGAAAAAAAAGTTGCTATCAAACTGATATTAAAGACAAATTATAAACTTCAATATATTGTCTTTCATTAGAAAGTTGAAAAAACCTTTTTTCTTTTACCTACCAGTCCGCATTTACGCACTATATACATATATGAGTACACACACATGTATATGTCTATACATACATGTGTGTGTGTGCGCGTGTGAAGAGTGGGAAGAACGGGGTTGATTCTCTGACACAACATTTTTTACACAAATTCCTACACAATTTTTTCACCCTTGGATTACTGAACTTTTAGTACTAGAGATCAAATCTCAAGTGGGCATTATTATCACTACATCAACTAAACATGTCAGAATAAATCTCAGCCATTAAAACTGTGTTGATCCAACAGTCAAGAAATTGTGTAAGAACCTTGTGTACAAAAATATGGTGCCCTATATCTAACCTACCCCTAAACAGAGTGTAAATTGTTAAAAGACAAGGAAAACACTGCAAAAAACCACATGAGAAAACTACTACATATATATAGTTATGAGATCTTGATGCCCAGTTAGAAGATAAATGCAATCCTTTCACCACTGACACTCAAATGAATCTAAAGCTCAACATTGTTTTACCTTTATTCATTACATATTATTCAATATTATGATATAGGACCATCTCTGAAAAATCAACCAGACAATTTTGCCACTGCTGCAGAAGTAATGATGGTCCAAAAAAGTACTAAAATTTAGTGTTTACTCAATTTTTGTATAATACTAATTATTAGGATATCTAACAAATTGAAATTTTACCTTTTCGTTCTCTTCTTCACCTTGCTTGTAGAGAACAGTGATGCAGAATTGGGCAACCAATTATTACATATTTTTCTTTTAACCTTTACGAAAGGATAGCAAATGATATGCTAGTTCTGGTTTGTTGTTACAGCTTCTTGAAAAAGTTATCATTTTAAGATTGTTTGTGACAAAGGATAAGATGATTGATGTTTGGATGCAGCAAAAGTTTGGTTTAGAGAATTTGATGTCATTTTGCTGAGAGAATTTGGATTTTACTGACTGAAGATGGAATTTAGGATAAACCTTGTGTGGATATATATTATCTGGTTAAGGTAGAATTTATTAAGCATCCTTGGTAGACTCTTCAGATCTATTATTTTAAAAGGAAAAACACATGATTGAGTTGTTGAAGGAAACCAACTTTCATTTACTTTGGATTTTAATTCTTCTAAAAAGAAAGATGATAAAAATGGTTAATTTCCAAAGCTGATGTTGAATTACATGTCTTCGGCTCCAATTGGGAGGTAAGGAAGAAATAAAAATTAAGATGAAAAAATGGCTATTGTTACCTCTCCTAAAATGTTGATAAGATATAGTTCACATTTACTAATTAATCATTCATTTTACTTTTTTGGTTAGATTGTGAAAAGTTCTGTCGAAACTTATTGTTTAGTTTGATAAAATTATTAAAAAAGTATTATTACTCTTTCAAAAGTGATAAAATTATTAGGTAACTCTTTTATAGATGGTCCACAACTTCATATCCAACACTATTTAATGCATTAAGCAGGGACAATTTTGACTGTAAATTCATCTAATGGTTAGCAATGAAGGACAAAATTTTATCTTCTATTCAAAAGACTGGATGGAAGGACCACTCTATGTATATACGACAATGATCCAGTGAGCAACTTCGCCCACCATATGGTGACAACTAGCATGTGGCACAATTATTAACTCCCTATGAATGTGCTGATGCCAGACAACTTCATATGGGAGTGTCACTCACCATGACGCAAGCAACATTGCCCCCTAGATCATTACTCTCTCTCTCTCTCTCTCTCTCTCACTCTCTCTCTCACTCTCTCTATGTATATATATATATGCATATGAAACTCAAAAATGAGTGTCTGTGTGTGTGTGTGTATGTGTGTGTGTTATTTTAATTTTAAATTTTGATACACATTCTCTTCCATTGATTTTGAGCAATCCAAGAGTGGAAAAAGTAGATGATTTGACAACATTAAATATTATTTTTTATTTTGAATAATTACCACTGGATGGCAAGAGATAAATTGAATTTGTTTTGAAATTTTAAAATATATATATATATATAACAAAATTATAAAAAAATTCGCTTACAAGAGAAAATATTTAATATAAATGTTAAGAAATTCAAGTTTATAACAAATAAGCAACTTAACACTTAGTAACACATGAGAAAAATGAAAATGTCATTAAGACAAATGCATTAAGACCTATTTAAGACTTGAACATATTAAGCCTTGAGCCAAATATTGATCTACAAGACATTGCATAATGGAAAATGAAACTCTAGTCTAAAAGGCTCGTCTCATGATATTCTTGGAGAATTTTGTGTGGAACTAATAAGAAAGAAGGGACAAACTCCAAGAAAAAAGAAAGAATATTGGATGACTTTAAATATTTTCATTATGGTCAAACAAAACAAGATACCTCGCATTAAGAAAATAAAAAAACCTACCTTATATACTTGCAGTCGGGAGATACAGTGCCTAGAAAATGTTGACAGACATATGAGTATAGTCTCCAGGCATCTTTGCCTAGCATATCTTCAGTTGCTGACCGCATAGGAGTAATTGGAGGATGGTCCCCTGCATCAGTTCCCGATCGTGGCTTAGCATAACCTTCAGCAAGCAGTCTTTCTACATAATCACCCCAGACTGGGTTATTTGCCAGTGCACTGAGTGTGCCTCTAAAGTCAAATGAAGAAGGGTATGCCGTGCTTTCTGTACGTGGATAGCTAAAAGAGGCACACAAAATACCAATAGTTATTAAATTCCACTTTTTTTTTTTTAAGAAGGAGATGGTTAAAACTGAAATCTTCATCAATCAAACAAGAGACTGATTCATTCATAAGGAACATACAAGGTTATAGAAGTTGCAAGATAAGTGACGGACAAAATAAGGTTAGCTCAATCAGATAACTTCATATTAACTTGTCATAAAATTATTGGATTCCACAATTGTCATAGTATTCTTGTTCAGGGAAAAAATCATATGCATGACGCGTACAATCAAACCTCCAGTAACCCAGTCCTTATATTTTAAGCAAAAATATCTTAATTCTGTAGCAGTATTTACAGTAGATACAGTAGGTTTATTTTATTTTTTATTAAGCAAATTAAGATAATGTACAGACCGTTATGTTGTACACTTTAAAGAAGATTAAAAAGTAGATTGTATTCTACATATCATGTTAAGTTGCGCATTGCAGAATCTTTTAAGTTCAAAGTGTTAATAGTTGCAAGTTATCAAACAAACAAAGTGCCAAAAACAGAATTGTTAACAAAGCACCAAAAATAATTCAGTACAGAAATTTTCACTAAGAGCACTTAAAGGTGGTCAAACAGCATATTCTTTTTTATAAGAAACTGAAAAATATATTAATAAAGAAGATGTAAAAACAGATAGTGGACCAGCTGTCCACTCAGAAAACAAAGACTAGCACTATTTGTGTTATACAAAATTATACCAAATCACCTCTATAAAGATTAGAATTAGTTATAACTCCCTATCTCAAAACCCCATCCCAGTTTAGATGTATGAAGAAAAATGATGAATCTTGAAACTCCTTAGAAACTGAAGCCCAAAGTGAAGCAAGAAAACGAACTCTATCCCATAGTTCTTCAGCATTATCTACACTTTTCCCCTAAAAATGTGAACATTTCTTTCCTCCCATATTACCCAAAACAGTGCTGCCACTGCACATTTCCAAAGAGTTTTAGCCTTTTTTCCTCTACCAAAAGCAAAAGATTTTCTATAAGAAGAGAATCGCAAGAACCCAGAATGACTGACAAAAAATTAGCTTCTTTGAAGAAAAAGATGATTTGAAGTTTCTGCACTTCTCTTACACATCACACACCAAGAAGGAGAGAGACAAAAATTAGGAAACTTTCTTTGCATCACTTCTCCAGAATTTAATTTTCCTTGTGCCAAGGCCCACAAGAAGACTTGAATTTTAGGGGGGATGCTAGCCTTCCAAATCATTTTGAAGGGTAAAAACTCTCCAGCAGAATCATCATTGCACAACTTCTCAAAATATGACTTGCAAGTATATTGTCCAGAGGCTTCCGACTTCCATTTCCTCTTGTCTTCCTCCAATTCATCAATATTGATATTTTCAATACTTGACATTAGCGTTGCAAGTTCTTTAACCTCTCTATCATTCAAATTTCTTTTAAAATTGAACTTCCAATTCCAATTCATAAAGGGTGGAGAGAAAGCCATGCTAGAGAAAATTGAGATATTCCTAGAAAGGCATAACCTGTACAAGTGGGGGAATTTCTCACACAACAAACCATCACCCCTCCATTTATCCTCCCAAAAACGAATAGCCTTCCCATTACCCACTTCTAAGGCAACAAAACTAAGAAAAGTGGGGTACTCTTTAGATATAGCTTTCCAGGGGCTTCTATTGGACCCATTCCTAACCATGTTTGCATCCCATCCATTTGGATGAATTCCATACTTGCTGCGATAACCGAGTGCGAAAGAGAGGTCCTCTCAGAGGGAAACCTCCAAAGCCAGTTTGCTAAGAAAGCTCTATTTTTCTTTTCCGCATTGCCAGTTCCTAAAGTGCCTCTAGTTTTAGGCCTTTGCAACTTTATCCCACTTCATAAGATGAGATCCATTGCCATTTTCATAACCTTTTCCACAGAAAGTCTCTCATCATCTTCTCAATTCTTTCCATAATTTCAAACGAAATTTTGAAAAGAGAGAAAACAAAGAGAAAGAACATAAACAGAGGCAGCTTAGGGATTGGCAATTCTTCTCAATCCAAGGTCAAACAGCATATTCATCTGCGTTTAATGTCTTTCATAACAAATTATTGACATCTGATGGCCCAATGCCTTGAATTGCAGGGCTTTCAAGTGCTCAAATTAAAAATAATTACAAAAATTATAGTGTTATTATAGTTTGACTACTTCAAGAATTACAAAAATTATGCAGCTTTTGTCCAATAAATTATTGACATCTGATGGCCCAATGCCTTGAATGGCAGGGCTTTCAAGGGCTCAAATTAAAAATAATTACAACAATTATAATGTTATTATAGTTTGACTACTTCGGGAATTGCAAAACATCAAATGACTACAAAAGGTATTGACGTCTATTATTTTACTACTATATTTTCATAAAACTTTCATTTCACTAAATCTCCGTTACCTCCATTAGTTGGGTAGGTAGTTAACCGTACCAATTTTATCCTTGAAAGAAAAGTACAAAAATTAGGTGTCAAATATTAAATCCATAGACTTTTAAGGATTATTTTTCCGTTAGTTTATATTTTGAATTTATAACATTGTATTGCTTTGTATGTTATTCCTTCTTGTGATAAAAATTTATTAAAGGGCAAATTCAGTATTTTACTAGTAACTAACTGGTCAACTAATGGTGCTAACAGCAATGTAGTAAATTGATAGGTTTTGTAAAGATATAATCGTAAAATGGTAGATATTAATACTTCTTGTAGCCGCTTGATGTTTCTTGTAATTCTTAAAGCAGTCAAACAATAATAACCTAAAATTATATTTTTATTTTATTTTTTGTACTTACAATGCATCCCACTACTCCCTAACGCCAAAAAAGGTATTCTCATGGACTTAAACCGTCACCTCTTGCTTCCATTGCAAGAGTTAATCCAACTAGGTTATCCTTTGGGGAAAATTAGAAAAATAATAATCTTTTTTTTAAGGGGAAAAAAATTATAATTAGAAAGCATTAACATGAATTGAAGTATTATATGGTTAGCTACAAATTATTTATGATTTCTTGTTGAAGCAAATGATACATAAAAAGCAATTCCGGTTACGTGGATTTTAATCTGGGACTAGCAACAATATGACTAGAGTCTTTCATCATAGTACCCCTCTACTTTAAAATAGCCATGACCAAGCGTGACTTTGGTCAGACAAACTAGAACAAACAAATACATATGCAAAATTATTAAAAGCCTTGTTCTTCTAAGACACGGTGTTGGATACATGACCAGGAAAAAAAAATGGAGAAGGCATAGAAGCATAGTCGTATATCTACCTACTTAATCACATTGCTTGAAAAAAAAAAATTACCTACATTTGGTAAACAACTTTACCTCTTTTTTGCTAAGAAACGGAACTATTTGAGATATGTACAAGGAATATGAGATATGTACAAGGATCGGTGGGACTACAAATCCACAAAAACAAGGACGAGAAGTCCCATCAATGATGGGCCATCATAAACAAAACACTCAAAAAACTAAGTAGATAAAAATTAGCCCAAAAACCAAGACCAACACAGCTCACTAAGAATGCATTCCCTCCTAGGATACAGAGGCTTCCCAAATAATACCAAGATATCTTGTTATTGCCTCTTATTAGAAAGATTTTCTTGCTTTACAAGGGAGAGGAAAGGTAAGGGTTCTATGGGATTATGCAATCTTGGCTATTATTTGGGTCTTGCGGAATGAAAGAAGCCAGAGAATCTTGATAATGAAGTTGGGAGAGGATCCTGGCACCTATGGGACAAAGTGAAGTTCTGGCTTCCCTATGGGGTTCTATAATTGCTGAATTCGAAGATATCTCTTTCTTTTTTAACTAGCCCCAAAAACAGCGTAAGAATTTACAAGTAAGAGAGGCTTTCAGTCACCGAATGTCCAGATTTAACAACACTTCAATTTCAATCCAATAAAGTTGAACCTTGTGATTATAAACACAGAATCTACACTCAGTGGTGACTAAATATACTAATCAATTCACCACAGATAAAAAAAAAAAATAGTAAAGGGAGAAGATATAGGGAAAACCTGATGAATCCTTGAGTATACAAGCGCTCAGCTAACTGCATAGCCATTTGAGGTCCATACCCTAATGCACTTGAAGCAACCTGAATGTAGTAAGATAATATAGAAAGGTCAACTGAAGATATCACATCACAGGTAAAGAAGCTTGTAACTCTAACAATCAGATAATGATCTACATTCATTATGAGATGTTAGTGATGCTATTTAAAAAACAAGCTCCTAATATTTGTTGTTAACTACAGTACTTTGTGAAAATTCAGAATATCCACATGACAAAAAAAAAAATTATTTCACTTTGGGAGTAGGCTTGTTTCTTTTAAGATAAATTGAAATGGACATATTATAACCTAGAAAGAGATGAAATCTATCCGTTCCAAATTCTGTTATAATTTCTCTTTTTTCATTTTTTGGTTGTGATAGGAAACAAAGAAACTTGTCATAATAAGGAAAAAATGTACAAAAAGTGAACGAGGTGTCCAAATCCTGTTTAACAGAGTACAAGATCTTGGTGCTTTTGTACAAACTGCAAAAATATAACCCGGTTTTTTGATTTCCTGTGTGGACATCTGATCCACTTCATTAGTAATTTGTAATAAACTAGTTCTCTTTAGTGTTAAAAAAAGGGATTTAGATACATTCCTTTTAGATCCAGTAAGAAGATACTAACAAAATTATTCTTAGTTGGAACAATATACGACAATATATTTGAACAAGAAAGCACTGACAATACTCATCTACCATCAACAAGAATCCGGGGATGACAGCAGTGTCTACAAATCTGGATTTTCCCACAATTTAACTGACATTTGTCGTGTTCTAAGTTCTTTCTCCATCCATGAACTTAAACTCTATCATAATAACCTCGTATAACTTAACACAAACCCCGTAGATCCTGCTCTATTTAGATGGAGCCTTATCATACCTTATACTTTAGGGTCATCATGATAGACATCAAAATCCAAATGACTAAATGCTCCACGTAGTATGGACTTTGCCAAAAAGAAGCAATAAAAATATCCAAACAAAAAAGGAATGTTAGCCATACTCTAAAGGCTTATAAAATCTCAAAAAGATCCAATTCCCCATATGACCACTAGGGAGGCTTCACTGTCTAATTGGGCCTAGAGGCATTAAGTTTCTCACATTTTTGTTACTGATCAACAATTTGTTACGATAGGAAGCTCAGATACTTCAATTTTTTGTGTTTTTTAACTTGAACAATGAAGGAATCATCAAACTTGTGGAGACAAACAATGCATACTAATATCTCACTTGTATCTTATATAGACGTTGTATACACTCTACACCAATTTACAATGAAAGATCATAGGGAGAACATATCATCACATTGACACACCAACCAACCGAAAGATGGTAACAATGAATGTATTTGGGTTTCATAACAACTTTAACTTCCATAGGACAATGCCAATGTATTGCCTCCCAATTCCATCCTCCAAATACAACGACATCCAAATAACTCTAGCCAATAACTCATACTACCTCCAAATCCTAAATGTAGAAATGTTAACAGGGCAGATTCAAATAGATAGTAGTACTTACAAACCCCTATCCGCTAACTTTTTGGATATCCATACTCGTTAATTACGCTTTACATTTTAGTAATACCAAACCGGTTAAATACCCATTAGGTGACGAGTATTTAACGGATTATGCAGGTAATTCTCACTACTTGTATCTCCAAAATCTGTTGTATAAATTTACACATCATTTATAATGTCTAACGCACACAAAATATATCACCAACTCAACCAAATAAATGAAAATATTTTACATTATTTAAATCACATGCATAAATATAGTTAAAAATTAACAGCAACTGTATTCATAAACTATCTATATAATGTTAGGCTCTAACTTTCACATAACACATTATGAGAGAATGAAGAAAAATTCTCTTTAAAAAACCTGTCATAAAATAACTGTGCAAACTATAAGTGTTTATTTTTCCAAAGAATCAATATTTTACTTCTTATGGTTTCTTTCCTAAAATTAATTTTTTTTAAAATTTATTAGCTTATAGTAATTATTAGATAATATATCATAAATTTATACTGCATTAAAATATGTGAAAGCATGTTAGCTTAATTGGTTTAATTGATTAATTAAAAACAATTTCTTAGGTTCAAATTATATTGAATGTAGTACAAATATAAACATAAAAAAATTCGCTTTTATACTCAAAAGTGATCAAATTGGGAACCTAAGCAGATAATGAAACATTTTACCAAACGTAAACCTGTTAATTAAATGGAGGATAAATTCCTACCCATACCCCTACCGCATCAATTAAAACAGTAAAATATAAACCCATTTATTGCAGATACCCATTCAGATTGGATCCTAGAGATAAAATTGGCATCCCTACCTACATAGGGCCAGTGAACAATCTAGTTATCTTCTTCTTTTCTACTATATACCATAGGCACAAATATGAATACCTCACATTGCAACTTCAACATAAATGCTTCATTCGCAAGAAACCATCCATCTAACAGCAACAAACTACAAAAGCTTCTTAGATCACATCTAGTAGTCCACAAAAATTTCCTTTCCCTTGCTGGACGTTTCTCTTATACGTATGTAAGTATCAGACTTTATCAAAGAAAAGAAAATTGAAGTATTAGACAAGCCAAGCACCATTTTTCCTACCCATAACCTGCTATTGTCATGGGAGAGAAAACTTTAGATTGTTCAAGTGTTCAAGAAAGAACAATCTCTGGCAGATTTTATATAAACAAGAACGGTATAACAACCCCGGGGTTATTCTGACCTTTAGAAGATTCACCGTGTTAAGACCAGAAGGACGAACTTTGCTTTCCTTCTTTTCTGATATGTCAATTACTTCTAAGATTCCATCCTGCATAACCAACTTCTGAAACATCGTAGCAACCTGTAACATGAAAGAATAAGATGTAGTACCTTGTATGGGAAAGCATGAAATGAGATAGAACTGCAAATATAAAGTAAAGAAGCCTCACATCAAAATCAAACAACTTTTGACGTTCCCATTCTAGTTTAAGTTCATAGCCATTCTGTACTAAGTAAGGGTGCAGAGTCCAAAACTTTTCTGGCTTAAAAGAAGTAATTTGCAAATAGCGCTGTACACAAAACCCAAGGGTAGGAGTTTGACATGGTCCATAACTGAAACAAGAAAGAAGTGAGCATAAAAAAATGGTTGCTAGAGGAAAATGGACGACGACGGCACTCATGCCATAAACCTAAAGGTCTTTAATGAAATTATATCAAATTAAAATCTAATGAACACAATGCATGTGCATAAGTAGATATGAAACTAACCCATAGTTTCCAAAGCATCTATTAAGGGGAAACCAAGATGGAAATGATGGATAAATAAATTACCTTAAAGCACAGAGTATATTAGAGAGACAAGCTGACAAATTATTACATGCGAGCATAAATTATATATAAAAGAAAAAACCGTAGAACAAACAAACGTCTGCATCACTAAATATAAATGCTGCCTCAATTCGATCGCTTGAAGAAATAAGCAACCTTTAGATCACAAAGAAAAGTTTAAAAAGCATAAAATTTTCCCTTACAATGCGGACAAAGATGCTGCTGAGCAAACACTTCGCGTGGAAGAATACGTTATACCCCAATCAAATCAGAAAATAACGTGATATTTACAGGAAGTTAGTGCCGTATACTTTTTTAGAGCACAGAATAGTTTTCATTGCTTTGCTCTCTCAATGGACAGCTGGTCAGCTTCCTGTAATGTTCTTCATCATTAATAAAATTCTCACTTTCTTATAACAAAAAAAAAAAAAAAAAATTATAGCCTAAAACCTTAAACTTAACACTAATATTCCCTAGAATGCCTCCCAGCATGCACTTACATAAGAATCAATGTAACTACAGCCACAAACATACCAACACTAAAAACTGAACTTGCTATAATGTAAGTAATAACATGGGAGGATTCAATACAGGACCATTTGGTTAAACTAGCTATAATACCATGTCAAGTAAATACTAGACCCGAAACCTTATGCTTATAGATAGATAATGTTAGGCTCTAGGTACTGCTTGTCCATATAAAGCTTTTGTCATGATCATTATTATTTACAATCGAGCAAGAGAGAGGGAGAGAGAAAAAAACTTTTGAGGACTAACTGTTTTTATCATTTTTCATTTCAAAAAAAATATATGCAACTATCTTCAAAATACGCCTTATAAAGCAATATAAGTATTGTTATGAGAAAGGCTTGATGTAATTTGTAATTAGTATAACATTATTCTTGATACTTTAAATATTTCAGAAAAGCAATAAAAGAGCCTACAAAGACTCTAAATCGACAAGGTATTATATAATTCGTAAAAAGATATTAAGGTTATTTTGGATACTTCAATATTTCAAAAAAAAGGGGGGGTATAGAAATGCTTATTCAAGACTCTGAATCTTCTACAAGTGGATGGAAAAAAAAAATTATTCTCCATAAACTCTTTATCAAATGCAACCAAACAACCTAAAAACCTTGACAAGAGCATCTTAATATCAAGAAAATGGATTTGCTTCGTACATCAGCCAAAGCAAACAAACACTTAAGCTCTAGCATATGTAAAATGGTAAAATCATATAAACACAATAAGGTGTATCATAACTTGAGGGATGTAACTGAAACATAAGGGTCATATCAGACTTTTTTGATAAAAATGCAAAAGCAAATGTATTTAAAGAAAGGGTCCCCTAGGGAACGGCCCAATTGGGTTGGCCAAGCAAGAGGTCAAAGGGTTCAGATCCCACTCACACCAAACTTGGAGGAGAATTAGTTTAATTTGGGGTGCATAACAAAAAAAGGGGAAATGAATTGAGAGAAAGGGAAATATACAAAAGGGGAACAAGCAGTCCATGAACCCCTAAAACACTGAGGATATACAATTAGATGCAGAAGAGCTCCAAAAAGATTTCCTTCTAGCCACGCGAAAATAACACTGTAGCAAAAGGCCTATAAGAGCTCTGGTAAAGACTGCACAAACTATAAGGGCATTTCCGATATCTTAAAAAAAAAAAAGAAGGGGGCAGGGGTAAAAGATAAAGAGCATTACTGGAAAAAAGGGAGAAGTCTCACAATGAGTTCAGATTATCAAAGTTCCAAAAAGGCTGATGTATTTGTAGATTCATCGGGGACAAAATCAGCAGAATATTGCAATAAATTTTGATCCTCTGCAACTGTAATTGCCTAAAAGAGCCCAGCACTCTCAGAGGGAGACTTCGTTTCATTCTAGTTTTAGAAGCTTGGCAGTCGGAATGAGTATGTGAAAGTTATTGTGTAGTGTTTTTCTTGTTCCCTAAATACAAAACTCGGAACATGATGTCTAGAGTGTAGCAAGAGAAATAAAGTGGTTCCAGTTACAAGTCTCTTTTTCTATAAAACAAAACATGATAAAATTGGAATTCCTTAAAATTAGAGAGCTGTTATACACAATCTAGAGTAATGTAAGCTACTTTAAAGCTTAGTTAAGCAGCTTCAACATACTTTTTTTTTGCTAAGAAACAAAAGATTAAATAAAACTATAAGAAATATGTACAAGGATTAGGAGGACTACAAATCCACAAAATAAGGACGATTCCCAATATAAACAAAACAATTAGAAACTGCAAAGATAAAAATATCTCAAAACCCAAAAGCAGCTTCAACATACTTGAAGTTGCAAAATTGAAAAACAGCCTGGTTGTATGGTATCAGATAGAGGGAAAGGTTATTGAAAACAATATCTTAAACTAATTCAGATGGGGAAAGGTTTCTGAAACCAAAGTCATTCACCGACATGTTAAAGGAGCCAAGACATAGTCCAGTGGTTCAAACAGTGACAGATAGTTGTACAACATTGTTAAGCTGATTTCAATGATAATTCCAAGTAAAAAAATATACATATATATGGTTGCACTGCAAAAATAAAACATGAGCCTCAATAACTGCATATCATTTTTCCTAAGCCAAAATCCATATCTAATGACATCGTGGTTCTGTTTGTATTGATGCTTTTGCCTTAGCCAAACAATTAAAACTCATTAACTGTACTTGACTTGAATAAAACAAAATGATGAAATGCTGAATGCAAAAGACCCTGAGTGCTAGCGTTGATGAGTCAAAGGAGAAAACTCACAAAAAAGGAATATAGGTCGTTCCTCAAACACAGGCAGTTTCTTCAGGCCCTAACCAATCCAAGCAATTAACTTGTTTGACCACCCTGTTTAAATAACTAATGCTTTAAAAATACTCAAACCACAAACTAAGGAAAAAGAGAAGTTAAAGAGAGGCTATTTCAATTGGAAAGTACTAGATCAGTTGACATTCCAGATAGTCCATGTGGTTCTAACTATCCAAACAGTTCTACTTGTCCCAGGTTAAAAAAACATTATCGTCAATGAGCATGTGTAACTGACCTCTTTTTCCTTTGTTTTTGGGAGGCAGGAGATTGGAATCTTAAAAGGAGATTAAACAAATGACGTCACCACTAATCCACAATTATCTTGGTTTTTCCATCATTTACTGCCACTCCAACGGAGGTTAGCAAAGAATCTAAGAATACAATTTTTATTCTAGATTTTGGGTTCAACTATTAGTCATAGCTACCACTTGCATCAGCACAATCATTCCACCTAAAAAAACCTTAATTAGAGACATGTTACCCACGTTGCCTCAATTAGATGATTAAAATAGCACAAACAGTGCAAAATGAAATGTTAAAAATGCTAATGAAAACATATTAGAAAGAGAGAGGAGAAAACCAACGAGATAAATCTGGAGTCAAGATTCCCATATTTTCCCTGGAAATAGGTAGTTTGAAATCGTGTAAATGCAACACCAACTTTCAAATCTATCTCCTGCCGAGCATCTACAGCCAGTGCCTCATTTCTGTTAGGTTCAACAAGGTTACCCATAGCCTTCAAAATGTCTTTCTCAGTAACAGAAGAAAATCTTGCACGATGAACCTTTCTTCTAGCATCATTAACTTGAAAGCCAGTGCACTCAATGACTGCATAAATGATTAACATCAATTTTGAATAAATGATGGCAACCAAACAATGAAGAACTTTTTTCCAAGATCAGACCTCAAAGAATGCTATGGCCACTATTGAATGCTAGGCAAGACAAGGTTGCAATATATCACAATATTTTCAGCAGCCATTGATTTGAATTCAAAATTAAAAATTTGAAGCAAATATCAAACCTGCTCATAGATACTTGAACAACAATATGGGAATCATATTTGTTAAAATTAGTAATAAGAATTGTGCCTCTTTTGATTATTTTCCAAAAAATATTTATTTTTAAGTAGAGTCAGAAAAGAAACTGCACTGGTAGTATCAGTAGTTTTCAGATTCTTTCAGTTTAAGCTGTTGCAACAGTTAAATTTCAGATAGCTGGAAACTTCTCCAACACATTCATGCAAAAATATTCAAGTATTTAGCATGAAAATTGAGATTTTGTTGCCCTATATCAAAACAAGAATGAAAGATAAAAGCAGAACTCTCTCAATCACAATGCACAAGATAAAGCACTCTTAACATCTTAACCCTAAAGATGGTCTTCTTTTTTGCTTAAAGATTCAATTTATAAAGCAAAAGTAACTGTGCAGGATAAAGTAAGCACATATATAGCAACTTAAACCAACGTATAAAGTAATTATAAGAAAAATAAAAATAAAAACCATACCTTCAAAACATATATTTTCTCCTTCACGGTCACAATCCAACCATAACACCAAATGACCACAACCACGAGCTTCTTGGTTTAAATGCCTACAAATATGAACCTAATACCAGGACAAATGATCAGATTGTTCAAGGAAAAATAAATAAACTGAGCCTAAATTATTGTAAACATCATAACAAACAATACATGCGTGGTTTCTATAATCAAAAGTACTTTACCTATAAATTGACTTCCAACTAAAGTTATGCAGACCAGCATTTTCTCCAATGACCATAATATCTTTCATATGCTAATTTGACAATAGTTTTCTCATTGCAAAGAACAAAAATTAAGAAAATGATCTTTTTCTTTTGCTCAGAAACAGAAGAAGCAGATGTAACTAATACAGACTTTCCCAAGAGAAAAGCCAAATCAAAAGGAAGGAAAACAAGCTCCAAAGGCAAAAAAGCTGCAAAAACTCTATAGGGAAGAATGTTTACCCACCACCAAAAGGGAACAGAAAAGCCCCAAAGAACGGCACAAGATATAGACTGAAGCAAGAATTTCGAACAAGTTGTTGATCAATACACCAAGATACTGTAATCCCAAAGTTACATAAATGCACACACATGCAAGATACACATAGTTTTACATAATGTTATCATAAAGTACGTGTAACAATGTAATAGACCTACTGTCATCACTATAAGAACTTCAATTTTGGATGACAAGAAAGAATCTATATATAGCTGATTGGAAACAACAAAAGAAAAGCTATACCTTTGGGTTTGATTCTGCCTTATGAACTGGAGCTTGAAAAAGATCCAGAGGATTACTGGCATTCCAATCTTGATATGCTGGCGGAAAATCTAATCTGTAAACATTAAAAAGTTCAAGCACAGAAGAGCTAACCTTTATTTTTTTTAATTTAAAGAGCAAAATTACAAGGCCAATTTAAAGCAATTATAAAGTATCAGGATCATATACCAAGAATAATAGTTATACTTGCTGGAGGAGAAGCAGTTTCAGGTGCCAAGAATAATGTTAATGTTCAAAAGGATATCAATAAAGCTAGTAATCAAAATATTTCCCATTTTTGTGATGAAAAGTAGTTGTGGCTCTAACTGAGAGACATGCAGTCCTCTAAAAAACTGGGAAATTTTTGGGACAAATACATAGGACTAGGTTGCAGGGATCTTGGCCACATTCAATGCAGTATCAGAAGAGAGATTGAATTGACTAATAAATGAAAGTTTATAAATGCAATGTAGCAGGGAGAGCAAGAAATAAAGTCACCATCAGTTCCAACAAAGGCCTATTCGAGAGCTGCTATCTCCCCATTGTACAAATTAAATCATTTCAACCTCTGTTTGTATTTTGTTGTCACGGTTGTCACTTTGTGTATCCTTAGAGCTTAAATAGTTTAAACTTTTAGGATTAATAGTTCCTCGACCAGTATCAGCAGGTAAAGCTGTTAATAACAAAGGTATCAAATCAATAGCTATGTTTCTTGTTCATTCAAAAAAATGGAGTTTTATGTATCATAATATCCCCCAAAAATTTGGCAAAACTCCAGCAAGATCATGATTACCAACTTCAACAGATAGAAGCCTTAAAAATTTTAGAAAATATCAACAAGAAAATTAAAATATATCAAGAAGTTGTCCTATAGCCACAACATATCCCATACATTTTTTTACACTCAAGAATATTTTCATACTTTTCTAGCTCTGGAAAAAAATATCATCCTTATACAACAAAAGAATGAATAACAACAGAACGAAACACAAACATCTCCCATACAATTTTTCATACTCAAGAATATTTTCATACTTTTCTTGCTATGGAAAAAAAAATATCTTCCTTATACGACAAAAGAACTATTAACAACAGAACAAAACACAAACATAAATTCCTTCAGGGCTAGGTTTAATTATACAATATACATAGCTATTTCCTTCCAACTCCTAGAAAGACTTAAAGGTAAAATCTTCAGGGAAACAATCTCTTATACCCAAAGATCAATGGAGAACTGAGATAAGTGTCACTGATCCATTAATTATTTCTAGCTGATGATATTAAGTTAAATCAAGTGTTCAAGAATGACAGATTCTTGAAATTTATTTTCGATAAGGGACAAAACAAATTACATTGACTGAATAAAGGGGCAAACATTTAAGCACAGGCAAAACAGAAGAATAATTCAAGCGCAAGAAGCCAGAAATGACCTGAAAACATGTCCAACAACTGATGTGACTTTGATATAAGCATGAGACCCAAGAAACATCCCATCAAACTCATGAACCTCTGTACTTGCTTTTCTGGTATATAGCTGTAACATTTAGGCAAATAGTTAAAGTGAACAACAGTATTAGAAAGTAAGTAAAACTAAAAATGCCACAATAACAAGAAATTTGTTAAACTATAGGGGAATATATAGTCAAAGATTCTTATTCAACTCAACTTGAGCACAAATTAGGGATTTGTAAATAAAATATGAATTATCTGATATCATAAGAAGCTAGGTATGCGAAAATGTAAAAGTATAATAAAGGACAGATCATGAAGTACTTTGCCACCAGAGAGGACTGTAGCGATTGAGAGAGCTATGCTAGGCTTCTCGGCAACCTGTTAAATTAAACGATTCAAAAACAGCGGGAAAGAGAGCAAAAACCAAATGAAAACAAGGATGGAAAACGTCAATTGATTGGTTTATCATTACCATGAGAACTTTGAGAGGAGCCATTGCAAAGATTACGGTCTGATCTTGATTAAACTCAACGACAAATGGCCGGCTTTGGAATAAAATGGAATGGAACTTCAATTCTTGCGTAGAATTTCCAGCGCTAGAAGTAGGGCGTATCAAGGCAGAAAAAGGTTGGATTTTGGCCAACTATTGCTAGCAAGTTGTCTGATGGTGGAAAGGACTGTGGAATTGCCGTCGTGGGAGATGGGAGTGGTAACGGCGTGGTGGCTAGGGTTTTTGAAAAACAAAAAATTTCCAAGTTAAACAAAAAAAGCTTTCCTTTGTTTTTCTTTTCTTTCTTTTTTTATTTGTTATTTTTAATTGATGTTTTAATTTGAGAACTAAGGTTTAAGTCCATTGATTTGAGTTGTTTTTTTAGAATGTTGTGACAACATATTATATTTTTGTTAGATTTTGAAAGGAATCTTTAATTTTTGAAATGTGTTTTTGATTTCTGATTGGACTTGCAAAAAGATTTATGAACTATGAATCCACTAATAGAATAAATTAAAGAGGTTGATAAAATGATATTATTTTAATTATTATTAATTATTTTTATTTTTATTTTTAATAATAATAATAATAATAATATGTATTATTAATAATGATAAATTAATTATTTTTATTAATTATTATTTTTATCATAATATTAATAAAAATAATAATAACAATAATTAATAATTAAAATAATAAAGTCAATAAAATTTAATAATAATAATTATTATTATTAATGATATTTAAAATAATAAATTATTTGTGATTTGAACAAGATAATTTAGGAAATATGAAAAAATTAAAAGAATAGAAAAGTAAATATATGTTTCATTTTTATTCCCACATTTTCATTTCCAACTCTAATGAGAATGAAATTTTCATTTTTTATTCTCAAATAGTGTGATACGCACACATTTTATTCTCATTTTTTAAATTATATTTTGTCAAATAAACATAAATTTTATTCACATTCCTTCGTTCTCATTCCCCAAACTCACAAGTAAACACGCCATTAAAGATTTGAATAGAAATTAGATTTGGGAGAATTAAAAAGATAATTTTATTGTGTTGGGCTGTTAAAATAGCCGAGCATTAAAGAAAAAAATTTCATACTTTTGATTAAAACATTAAAAATAAAAATTGATAACATTTTAAATTTTAAATTTAAAAATTGTAATAGTTCAATTTCTTTTTCTTTTTCTTAATTTTTCCTTTTTTTTTCTTTTATTCTTCGTCTCCTACTCTTTTTTTTCAGCATCTTACCTTTTTTTTAATTGTTCGTCTTCTTTTCTTGCTTCTTCTTTATTCGTTTGCTTCTTGCTTCTTCTTTATTCTTTTGCTTCTTGCTTCTTTTTCTGTACTGCTGCTGTGAACCATTCAAATGATTTTGTATATCGTAAAAATAAAACAAAAAATAATCAATTTTTAAGTAATAAGTTATTTAGGTGTAAAGTGAAATTTATTAAAGTATTTAGGTGCATTTTTTACTTTATTGAAACACTTGGGTATGAATGAATGGTAAAAAATAGAGAATTGACTTTTATTATTTAGTTGACCTCAAGATAAATGTAAAAATCGAATTTTACCCTTTTGACGGATAAAACTAATGGAGAGATAACAGACTTTAGGGGTAAATTAAATCATGTCAATCTAATAGGAGGTTGGATGAAATTTACCCAAAAAACATAAATATTGATACATTGTTTTAGAGTGTATACTTTTATCTTTTAAATTGTTCTTTACTTTAATCTTAACTTTATTAAAGTAGGGGATTTTATTACTACATATATTTTTAGACTAATTTTAATTAAAGATCCCTAAAATTATTAAAGTAAGTGATAAATCAAAAGATAATGAAACACGAACTCTAATACACTCCATGACAAATTTAAAGACAAAGCTCTTGTGAAAAGCGAAAAGATAAAGATAATAATAAAGAAATAAATGGTTGAATGGCATACATTTGGAATAAAATATAATTAAAAATTTATTTTTTGGAGATCACTTGATCTTTTCTCTTCAATCAATAATGACATCACTTTTTCTCTCAACATTTGTAAAGTTGTCACAATAATGAATATTTGATTATAATTAAAAGAAAAATGAATGGATGAATTTGGAGGGTTGTAAATGACCCATTCGCATTTTGGAAATATGTGGACATCTATATATTTTTTTTATCTTTTAATTTATTTATTATGGGTTAATTACCCGTGGGTGACACATTTTTTAACAAACTTAAAAAAGGTGAAACATTTTTAAAAAATACTCAACAGGGTGACAAACCGTTAAGTTTTGTCATTAATATTAATGAAAATTGATAGTTTGTTATGAAATTACATTTTTGCCTATAGAAGCTTGTTCTCAGGTTACATTCTGAGGTTACGATAATGAAAATGTCCTTAAATGTTAATTTATTTACAACGATACCCTAGATTAAAAAGACTATTCAATCCAATAAGTAATATTGTATTTTTAGAAATGTCCTTTATTGCAAAAAATTTTACAAGTTTACTAGCTTATGAAAAGACCATTATGGGCATAGAAAGAACCATTATAATGTCGACTGTTGCATCTAAAATGAAATGCTTTATAAATGACAAATCCCCCATATCATCATCCTCAACAGGCCTTGCTCAATACAAACACACCTCCATAGCCATTTCAAGCACAAACACATATCTCCACAGCCATTTCAAGCATAAACACATATTCAAACTTTAGCACCAATAACCAAACTCCTTATCATACCATAACATCTACCTCAAACTATTCAAGTAAGTTAGAGACTACCTCAAACAATGATGAAGTTAATGGGAAGGGGGGATATTACAATTTCCCAACAAAATATGCTTTTGTCTCATAAAGACAGCAATAAAATCATCAAAATCAACAACCAATCCAAAACAACTATATTACAAATGTGGCGAAAAACGTAAAAAGTGTGATTTTTTTTAATGGTGGACACCATGCAATGCAAAGAGGAGGCTAATTAGAGAGGTACAAGGGCAAGGTCCTATATTGATCAATAAATAAATGATGAAATTCTAGAGAGAATAAGAAGTATGTAAACTAATCTGCTAAGGTCATATATGAATGAACAGATTGGTGATGAAATTTTGGAGAGGATGAGTATAATGGAAACAAATATGCATGGTGTCCAGTCATGTATGAAATTGTTGACCTTCTTTGCTTGTGTATGCATATTTATCTGTTATGTAAATAGTTAAGGCTATAATGTAAGTATTAATGACAAAGTGAAATGTAAAATCAGAAATACAAAATAAGTAGTTCTAGAAGTTATTGGTTTAAAACATACATTTCATTCATAAATAGAGGTTACATAGTAATTGTCTATATAGATTTCATCACACTATGACAGCAACAAACTATTCTATCTCCCAAAAAACAAAAAATAAAAAAAAAACTAGTGTTGGCCTATCTGTCATATGTCTATCTAATTCTAAATCCAACCACTTTCAAGATGGCACAAATACTATGACCTTGTAAACTAATACATGATCTTTCCTAATCAATCTACAATCCACATTAACAAGTAAACAATCCATGATATTGTCTAAGCATTAATGAGTTAACATATTTCAGATTAAACAAAAAAAAATTCAAAAGTTGTAGAGGTGCCCTGTGAACCTTTATCATTTTTTATATTTTGTGGTATTGTGGAAGAAGTTTAACATATAATGACTTCCACTATATAGTATATACTTTGCTGCCAATGGAGATATTGCACTGAAGTTGATCACTGCACATGAAGTTTAAAATTTCAAACATATAAGTTATTTTCATCATCACTTGAAGTCCAAATAAATGTAAGTATGATTTAAATATAATAAATCCCTCTGCAGGAAAACGTGAGCTTTCCCTTTCTCATTTGTTGTCAACCTCATTCTAGTCAAAACCTTTTTTCCTTGCACCCCAATCCAGCTTCGTTTTGACTTTGACCCATATGCATTAAATTTGTGGGTACTTTACTTGATTCTTTGCTCTTGTTCTTGGGGGTTGTGCATGTTAACATTTATATATCCATAATATTGATTTTGATGATAACAAATAAAATTAAGAATGATTAACCTTTTAAAAACTCAAGTTATTTTTCATGCTTTTTAAATAAATCATTATCTTCATATTATAAAGGTTTTATATTTAATGAAAAATGATTTTATGAAATTGGTTGTTTTTCAAGTTTATGGTCTAATTGAAAGTATTACTTGAAATTACGAAAATAGACTTGTTTGAAAAGTTTCATAAAGTTTTGGGCCATAGTTTTATTATTGAAAGTTTTGGGGCAAAAACTATAATTTTAGAAAATAATTCACTGTAGCATTCACTGTAGCAAACAGCTAACCGACATCTTGATAACGGCTAGCCGACATCGAGTAGAATTGAAGAGTAGTCTCTGGACACTAACGACGATCCGGCATCTTGAAAACGGCGATCCGACAATTTGAAATTATGTCCAATGGTAACTTGGTCCAGTCAAAATGGAAATCCAACTTTGAGTTAACAGCGACCCGACTTCGAAAAGAAAATCAATAGCGGCTAGTTTTTAGCTCCAACTATAAATAAGCTCAATCAAATTCAAATAAGGGTGGATCACAACATTATCATTAAGCTTGTGATCGAGAATACAACATTCATTGAGTTTTAAATTCGTTCTTGATTCATTTATTCACACATTGAGTATAGATTTGTAATCATATATTTTGTGTGAGGGAAAAACACATTTGTAATATTTGTTTTGAGTGATTGTAAGTGTTGGGATACACTTGGGTTAAGAGATTGGGGATAATCTCTTGGTGTAAAGGTTGATTGACACCTTGGAAGTCAATTGTAAGCATTTGAAGCCTTGGGAGGCTTGGATAGTGAAATCCTCAAGCCGGGTGAGGTTGGAGGTGTGGACATTGGCCGGGATTGCCGAACCACGTAAAAATCATTGTGTTTGTTTTCTCTTCCCTTACTCTCTTATTATTGTGCTTTATTGAATTTATTATTTTTGATTCCATTAAGGTATTAGATTAAATTGTTGTGCGGTTTGCTTAACTTTATTTTTAAAATCCCAATTCACTCCCTCTTGGGTTGCATAGTTAATATTTCAGTGCATAATTGTTTACAGTAGCGTGAACATAATTTCTGTTGACTGTGTTATGACTTAGGTGGCTTCCAGTGGAAGGAACTACAAATGGGAGGCGGAAAATGAAAGCACACATGTCATTTAATACACAACACATTAACTATAACTTGGAATACTTATAAACAACTTCTACTATGATGTTCAGAGGACTTATTTCTTGCCGCTGCTTCTAGTTCCTTCAAATGCTTCTAAAAACACAAGTTTCATTCAATAAAAACATATAATTAATTTATTGCAAGCTATAACAAGTTTCCAAACTTTTTAAAATAATTGCATTACCTTATATTGTCTTGTAGTCTTGCTCTGATTTGTTGGATTTATTAGACATGCCCTCTTGTTATGTCCAAACTTTGCACAACAACTTATATCTCTTTTTTTGGGATGGTACTTCATCAACCTCTCTTCTTTTAGTAAGCTTTGGCCTCCTAGGTTGTCTTTTAACCAATGGAGGCAGAATCTCATCACCTTGCACTTCAGGCCATAAATGTTAACATAAATATTTCTTTATTATTGGTTTTGATGATAACAAACTTGATTAAGATTGATTAATCTTTTAAAAACTCAATAATTTTCATATACTTTTAAATCATCATTCTCACTTTATAAAGGTTTTATATTCTATGAACATGTTTTTGGTTATTCTTATGTTAATGCTTTCAATTGAAAAAGCTTTGAGAATTTTGATAATAACAAGTATTACTTAAAATCCTGAAAATTGACCTATTTGACAAGTTTTATAAAGTTTTGGGCCATAATATAATTTTATAAAGTTTTAAGGCCAAATTATAATTTTATAAAAATAGTTCACTGTAACAGTCACTGTAGAAAACAACGATCCGACATCTTGATAACGGCTCGCCGACATCGAACAAAATTAAAGATTAGTCTTTGGACATTGACGACGATCTGACAATTTGAGAATTTAGCCCAACGGCGACTCGATATCATATTGACCAGTCAAACGGCGATTCGATATCTAGTTAACGGCGATCCGACAGTGAGCAAAAAGTCAATAACAGCTAGTTTTCAGCTCCAACTATAAATAAGCTCAATCAAATTCAAACTTTAATGATTCCAACAATTATTATTGAGCAAAGTCTTGAGCATACAACATTCATTGAGCCTTAAATTCTTGTATTCATCTCATTTACTCACACTTTGAATCTTCATTTGTAATCAAACACATTGTGTGAGAGAGATTTATTTTGTAACATTCTTTAAAATCAAATTGAGTGATTGTAAGTGTTGGGATACACTTGGGTTAAGAGATTGTGGATAATCTCTTGTTGTAAAGGTTTATTGACACCTTAGAAGTCAAGTGTAAGCATTTGAAGCCTTGGAGGCTTTCTTAGTGGAATCCTCAAGTCCGGAAAGTTTGAAGGCGTGGACATAGGCGAGGTTGGCCGAACCACGTAAAAATCTCTGTGTTTGAATCTCTTTTCCCTTTTCTTTTTATATTGCGATAAATTTATTTGTTATTGCTTTAAATTCATTTTTAGATTTGCATTAAGTTTTGCTTTAGAATTGAATAATTTTTAGAATCCCAATTCATCCCCCTCTTGGGTTGCATAACTAGAATTTCATTTGGTATCAGAGCCTTGTTCTCTTGTTAGGACTTAATCGTCTAAAGTAAAAGATCAATGGCAACCCTAAATAACTCAACCTTTAGAGAAGGACAATCCACAACTAGACCACCGTTCTTTGACGGTAATAACTATGCATAGTGGAAAACTAGGATGATAATCTATTTGCAAGCTTTAGATTATGAAATTTGGGAAGTTGTTTGTGATGGTTCATTCATGCCTATGATTAAAAATAAAGTAGGAGATGATATTCCTAAACCATTAAGTCAATGGAGTAAGTTAGAAAAGAGAAAGATTTCCTTAAACTCCAAGGCAATGAATGCCTTGTTTTGTGCTCTTGACAAGAAAGAATTCCATAGAGTATCTAGTTGTGAGAGTGCCAATGAAATTTGGCACAAACTTGACGTTGTCTATGAAGGCACAAATCAAGTGAAAGAGTCAAAGGTTAGTAGGTACACTCGACAATATGAGTTGTTCCAAATGAAACAAAATGAGAGTGTGTACTCTATGTATACTAGATTTACGGACATATTAAACACCCTAGGAGCTTTAGGAAAGACCTTCTCTAATAGCGAGAAAGTTAAGAAAATCATTAGGTCACTTCTAAAAGAATGGAGATCTAAAAGAACTACTATTGAAGAGGCCAAAAATTTAAATACTTTACCCCTTGATGATTTAATTGGTTATCTCATTTCATATGAAGAAGATTTGGCAGCAGAGAAAGGACATGAGGAGAAGAAGAAAAGTATAGCTCTCAAAGCCTCAATATATAAGAGTGATGGGGAGAGTGAACCGAATTATAAAGAGTTGACCATGTTGGCAAGGAAGTTCAAAAATTTTTTCAAGAAAACCGGTGAGCGAAGAAAATTCAGAAACTTCAAGAACCAAAGGGAGAAGAAAGAGGTAATCACATGCTATGAATGCAAGAAGCCTGGCCATATAAGATTGGAGTGCCCACTTATCAACAAACTCAAGAAGAAAGCCATGGTTGCAACTTGGAATGAGAGCGATGAAGATTCAAGTGATGAATAAGAGTCACAAGAAGTATCAAACCTAACACTTATGGCAATAGGAGATGATAATGATTTCAATGAAGTAAGTGATCCTACTTATGATGAATTGTATGATGCTTTTAAAGAATTGCATAATGAGTTGATGAAGGTTAGTAAAAAGAATGTATGTCTTAAAAAGGAAATGGTAAAGCTTAAAAATGAAAATGAATCTCTAAATGCAAAAATTACATGCCTAGGAGTAGAGAACAAAACATTGCATGATAGAATTGCATTATCAAATGAGAAGCCTAGCACCTCACATGAGCATTTAGAATCACACATAGATGATTTGAAAAATGAAAATGAAACGCTTAAGAAAAAGAGCAATGAGTTAAATGAGATTGTTTTGGAATTTACAAATGGGCAAAAGATGTTGGATAACATGCTCAATTCACAAAAATGTGTGTTTGACAAAGGGAGTATTGGTTATAAGCCAAACTTGAAACAAAAATATTATAAAAACTACTTTGTGAAGAGTACAACTAGTAGCAATCAAGTTATATGTCATTTCTGTAATCAAGATGGTCATATGAAAAATATGTCCAATAAAAAGAAATGCATATTATAGTATGAAATGCATTTGGGTTCCAAAAGGAACCATTGCTAACTCTCAAGGACCCAAAAGTTTTTGGGTACCTAAAACTTAAAATTTTATCTGCAGGGCATGGAGAAGAAGAAAAATAAATGGTATTTGGACAGCGGTTGTCTAAGGCACATGACCGGAAACTATGTATGGTTCTCAAGCTTCACCAAAATTAAAAATGGTGGAGACGTATCTTTTGGAGGCAACTCAAAAGGAAAAATTCTCGGAATTGGAAATGTTGGTAAAGTTTCCCCAACTCTAATTGAGAATGTATGTTTGGTTGAGAACTTAAAACACAACTTGATTAGTATTAGTCAATTATGTGACAAATGTTATAAAGTTGTTTTTGATAAATTTAGTTGTGTCATTGAGAATTAATGTGAGGGCAAGATCTTATTTGTTGGAAATAGATGTGGTAATGTTTATATAATTGACATAGAATGTGCATCTACTTTTGATAAATGTTTTTCGGCATTGCATGATGATAGTTGGTTATGGCATAGAAGACTAGGATATGCAAGTATGGATTTGATTTCAAAATTTTGAAAAATGATTTATTCAAAGGTCTTCCAAAAATCGGTTTTCAAAATGATAGAATTTGTGAAGCTTGTCAATTTGGAAAACAAATCAAAACATCTTTTACAAACAAAAATCATATTTCCACTTCAAAACCACTTCAACTTCTTCACATAGATTTGTTTGGACCTTCAAGGTATGCTAGCTTGAGTGAAAAATATTATGCTTTTGTAATTGTTGATGATTTTTCAAGATACACATGGGTATTATTCTTAACTAATAAGGATGATGCTCTTGATGCTTTTAAAGTACTTTGTAAGAAAATTCAAAATGAAAAAGGATATGGTATTGCATGCATTAGAAGTGATCATGGAGGAGAGTTTGAAAACTATGCATTTGAAACCTTTTGCAATAATCTAGGCATTTTGCATCAATTTTCATCACCTAGAACTCCATAACAAAATGGAGTTGTTGATAGAAAGAATAGGTCAATTCAAGAAATGGCTAGGATTATGTTGAATGAAAATTCCTTGCCTAAGTATTTTTGGGCCAATGCCGTCAACACTGCTTGTTATGTTTTAAATCGTGTGTTGATTAGACCTAATCTTAATAAAACTTTATATAAGCTTTAGAAAGATAGAAAACTCAATATTGGTTATTTCAAAGTTTTTGGATGCAAATGTTTTATTTTAAACACAAAAGATAATCTTGGCAAATTTGATCTAAAATCCGATGTTGATATTTTTCTTGAATATTGAAACTCAAGCAAAGCTTATAGAGTTTATAACAAAAGAACTCTAGTTGTAGAAGAATCTATGCATGTTACATTTGATGAGTCTAACCCCTCCTCTGTGGAGAAATGAATTATTTATGATGATGTAGATGGAGAGTTATAAGAAGAATTATCAAAGGATAAACAAGAGAATGCACCACAAAGAAATCAAGAGGATGGACAAGAAGAGCAAACAAATATGGAGCAACATGAAGGTACTTCTCAAACACTCACCAAGGAGTGGAGGTATGTTTCTTCTCATCCTAAGGATGTAATTTTAGGAGATCCCTTACGAGGTGTTACATCTAGATCATCACTTAGGAATACTTGTGAGCATAATGTATTTATTTCTCAAATTGAACCCAAATCCTTTGCGGATGCAGAAAATGATGAATATTGGATTATGACAATGTAAGAGGAGTTAAATCAATTTGAGAGAAACAATGTGTGGGAATTAGTTCCTAAACTGGAACATCAATCCATCATAGGTACTAAATGGGTTTTTAGAAATAAGATTGATGAATCCGGTGTGGTTGTAAGGAATAAAGCTAGATTAGTGGCTCAATGTTACAACCAAGAATAATGAATTGATTTTGATGAAACATTTGCACCCGTAGCTAGACAAGAATCAATTAGAATGTCGTTGGCATTTGCATGTAATAAAGACTTCATTTTATTTCAAATGGATGTGAAAAGTGCTTTCTTAAATGGTTATATTATGGAAAAAAGTGTATGTAAAACAACCCCCTGGTTTTGAAAATGAAAAATTTCCAAATCATGTTTATAAGTTATTTAAAGTTTTGTATGGATTAAAACAAGCACCTAGAGCATGGTATGATAGACTTAAGAATTTTTTATTGGATAATGGTTTTTCGATGGGTAAAGTGGATACTACTCTCTTTGTTAAGCATAAGAACTAAGATATTCTTGTTGTTCAAATTTATGTTGATGATATTTTTTTTAGTTCTACTAATGAATTGTTGTGTAAAGAATTTTCATCTTGTATGAGTAAAGAATTTGAAATGAGTATGATGGGAGAGTTGAAGTACTTTCTTGGGCTACAAATAAAACAAAATGAGGAAGGAATTTTCATAAATCAAGCCAAGTATATGAAAGACCTAGTCAAGCGATTTGGCATTGATGATTCAAAGACTAAAAACACTCCAATGAGCACAACAATTAAGCTTGACAAAGATTAAAAAAGTAAAAAAGTGGATATCAAAATGTATCGAGATATGATCGGATCTTTACTTTACTTAACCGCAAGTAGACCTGATATCATGTTTAATGTATGTTTGTGTGTAAGATTTCAATCATGTCCCAAGAAATCTCATTTACTTGCTGTAAAAAGAATTTTTCGTTATTTAAATGGAACCATAGATCTTGTCCTTTGGTATCCTAGAGGCACTCATATAGATTTAACATGTTATTCGGATGCGGATTTTACTGGATACAAAGTTGATAGGAAAAGCACTAGTGGCACTTGCCATTTACTAGGTCATTCACTTGTTTCATCATGGGGTGGGCACGGTTCGGTTCGGTTCGAAATTAAGTAGAACCGATTTAAATCGGTTATTTTATAAAAAGAACTGAATAAGAACCGAACTCAATAAGAACCAAACTCAAACGGTTCTTTTCGGATCGGTTCGGTTCGGTTCGGTTTTTTTCTATTCTGGGCCTATTGGGCCTATTTTGAATTTTTAAATTTTTAGCCCATTGGGCCTCATGAGTGTAATAATTTTTTTTAACAATTAATTTATCCTAATTTTATTACAAATATTAACAATAAATACAAAGTATTCAAAACACATTTTATCACTAATATCTTACTAACTATTAATAAGATACTCCCAAAATATGAATTATTAAAATTTCAAAATACCTTTTCATTTTGATACAATTCAAGAATATCTCTTGTAATTTTTCTTCGAGATGGTACCTCAAATTTCGGACAACAAGTTTCCATGAACTCCAAAAACCCTTCAGCCTCTACAAATCTAAAAGGTAACTCATCTTTAATTATCATTTTCACAAGTGCCATTCTACAAGCCTCTCTATTAAATCCTATGTGTATAACCTTAGCAGTACCATCATCTTTACCTTTACCTTTTTTACAAACTAATGTCTGTTGATTTGCATCATTTTCAGCCTTCATTTTTTTGCGCACTTTACATCTATCCAAATGAGTCGACAAACCACTTGTTCCAGAATTACTATGGGCTGCATAACTTCTTCCGCAATAATGACACTTAGCTCTAAGTCCTCCAGGTAGCTTCGAAAAATGCTTCCACACAAATGATCTCAACTCAATTTTTCTTTTTTTACTACCACTGACCTCTTCTTCACTACTAACTTGTTGCACTTCATCACTAATTTGTACTTCACCAACATTGTCAACCATTCTATAAAATTAGAACTATTATAATGTCAAAATAAAATCTAAATAAGTAAATATAGCCACTGTCCAACATACAATCAGCAGCCATATTATAAACATAATCAGCAGTTATATATTGTAAATCATGCAATTTATATCTACACAGTAATAGACATTAAAAATTTAAAACAACTGGAGGAAAATGAAATTAAAAAAATAAAAAAAAAGTTGCTGGACATTTGTTTTTATTTGGCTGCTGCCTTTGCTTGATACAACACAAGAGCAGCTAGACCAGAAGCTACGGGCCTTGTTTCACTAATTGTTGACACACCATTCACAGAAACAATGTTGATAAGAGGGTGTTTGTTCGGGAACTCTTGGAAGTTTCACTAATCCCTTTTAGCTCATGGCCATAAACTCTCCTAATTGTTGCTTTCGTATATTTTCATATTAAAAAAAAAACACCGTATGTTCAGCTTCATTTTAAATTTCAAATGTAAGAGAATAACAGTTGAGTGGACATACGGATCTGTCGAGCAAAGCAGAAACTGTCGCGCGGTGGCTGGCGAGCGGAGAAGAAGCTGTCGCGCGGTGGCTGGCTAGTAGAGAAGAAGCTGTCGCGCGGTGGCTGGCGAGCAGAGCAAAGCTGTCGCGCGGTGGCCTCAGGCCTGTGGCTGTGAGTTGAAGCTGTCTCACGGTGAAAAGAAGCTGCAGCTTTCGCGGTGAGCAGCGTGTTGCACGGTGACACTATCGCCGGTGAGCAGCGTCGGCCGTGATTGCAGTGGATTGGGGTGGGTGATTTGGATTTGGTTTCGATTTTGAATCTTTGATTTTAGCTTTAGGGTTTATTTTGGGAGAAATAAAGACTTACGAAATTGTAACACTTACATATATATACTCCTGATTGTGTGTATGCAAGTTTATGTTAGTTATCTTACACAATCAGTTAAAAATTAACACATGTTTGATTTGAATAAAATTAAAAAATAATTCGGTTTTTCGATTCGGTTCAGCTAAGTGAACCGAATACCGAACCGACATTTCAGTTTTTTTTACAAACGGTATTTTTGATTTTTTTTTAAAAATAAAAACCGAACCGAATTAGAAAAAACCGTCTGTTCGGTTCGATTTTTTTAAGACTATGGTTTTTTTGCCCACCCCTAGTTTCATGGTTTAGTAAGAAACAAAATTCGGTTGTACTTTCAACCACCGAGGCCAAATATATCGCCGCCGGGAGTTTTTGTGCACAAGCATTTTAGATGAAACAAACACTTAGAGATTATGGCATTAATCTTGAACAAATTCCTATTAAGTGTGATAATACTAATGTTATAAATCTTTCAAAAAATCTCATTCAACACTCTAGAACCAAGCATATAGAAATTAGACATCATTTCTTGAGAGATCATGTTCAAAAGGGAGATATTGCTTTAGAGTTTATTTATACGGAAAAACAACTTGCCGATATTTTTACAAAACCTCTTTGCGAAGATCAATTTTCAAAAATTCGGCATGAACTTGGGATGATGACATTTTCACATTAACATTTCTACTCATGTTATTTAGTCTAAAGAAATTGATTGATTGATTAGTTGATGATTTTCTTTATGACTATGAAGTGTTTGAGCATAATTAATAAGTAAGGTGTTTGTATTATTATTTTTTGAATGTGTGTATGCATTAATTGTTTAAATACATGTACCTTCATGAATTATGCATTAAACTAGTCCTTAAAACGTTTTTGGATCAATGAAATGATCTTAAAATGTATTATTTGTGACCAAATACTAAAACAAATGTGCGAAATCATAAGTTGTAGAAAATGGATTGCCGTTATTTCAATAAACGGCTAACCGTTTTAGGGCAGAAACCATGACAAGCATTCTGGACACTGTCGGTTCGCCGATAGTTCCTTAACGGCTCGCCGTTTTCATGAAAAATTTTGGGAGCTCACTGGACGCTGTTGGTTAGCCGACATCTCTATAACGACTCGTCGTTATCGCGCGTTAAGTGAATAGTCTTTAGTCTTCTTCTTCATTTCGTTCTTGCTCTCTCTCTCTCTCTTTCCCTCTCCCAAACCGCAACTGCAACTTCATTTCTCTCTCAAATCTATCATTTTTCTTGTCATTTTTCACCAAATTGAAGCATTAAAACTATCCTTATCATCTTTAGCACCTTTTTAACCGATTAAAACCGGTTTTCTCTTCAAAATTTGAAAAATCCCAACTTAAAACCCTAGAACCAGCCGCACTACCTTTGCCAAAATTGACCCGAATTTCTTCCATTTTCAATCACATTTCAACTTGTAATCACTCTCTCATCTCTCAAACTTCATTTCTACCAATCTAAATTTCTCCAAAATCATCAATGGCTTCACGACCAAGGCGTACCCGAACCAAGCAAGCAGCTCCAAGCAATCCCAGCTCCTCCAGGCCTCTTTCTCAAGACTTTGACAGCCTGCATTTTCCAAATGGTCAACTGGCTCAACGGTTTCACGAGAAATTCATGGGAAAAGCGGTAACTCCCTCATTCTATATTGATATCGATGATTTCTCTGATATTACTATATGTGGTAGAACTTTGCCTCAAATGCTAAAACAATGAGATGAAGCTTTAGGCATTGAAGAACGAGTCTATGAAAATTTAGTTAAGGTGTTTTACTATAATATGGAGATTTTTGTTAATCGAAAAGATAGAGTCATAACACATGTTGGAGGTGTTAGGATTGAGTTCGACATATTTGAGCTTGATCATATTCTTGGAATATCATGTGAAGGGCTAAACCTGTATACTGCTAGAAAAGAGCTTCACTTTAATCAGTTTAGACACATTGAGGGCGTTAGGAATATCTGTAGACGTCACGATCTCTCTGACGAGGTCTGCTCATTGTCCTTTCGGTCTCAATTGTTACCTTTCCAAGTCCGTATTCTTCACAGTATTCTCCAGCACATGATTACACCTAGGCAGGGACACACTGATGAGGTGACTAGATTAGATGTCAGTTTACTTGACTCTCTCATCCGAGGAAGGCAAGTGCACCTTTCATTCACTCTTTTGCGTCATATGCTCTCTACCCCTGCTGTGTCTAACAGGTCTCTTCCATATGGTAGCATTATTAGTAAGATTCTGCGACACTTTCATGTTCCTTTGACCGAACCTGTCTATATTGAGACCAAAAAGTTAGGTAGGGAAATAATTTCGCGGATTGGTTTTCATTTGAGGCAAGGCAAGTGGATCAAGGTTACCTCCTCTAAGAATGAGGATACTTTGGTAGCACCAGATGATAACCGCATGCTAAATGACGTCTATTCCGAGGATGAGTTACCCGACTTTCGCCTTGGAGCTAGACCACGCGCCCCTCGCCGAGCAGCAACAGCAGCAGCATCCTCTCAGGATGATGATGAGCCAGCTGAGCCAGCTGTACCTCCTGCAGTATCTTCTGCTTCTGAGGACTGTCTTCAACAACTTTTTGACAAAGTGGATGCACTTCAATCCGACTTTGCGATTTTTCGGCAGCAGATGTTAGATCAGCAGATAGAGCAAATGGAGTTACTTGCTGGACAGTGCCACATTCTTGGTCATCTTGGTTATGATCCCAGCAGTTCCTCTTCACCGCCCCCATCTTAGTTTTCTGCACCTTTGCATTTCGCACAAACATTACTTATCTCATGTAGTTGTTGTGGTACTTATTGATTTTGATTATGCTTGTGATGCTTTTATGATGTTTTTGTTGGATATGTGGACTTTATTTATGATTGAGTTGATTTTAATGATATGTTTAGTTGTTGCTTATGATTATGTTGAATTTGTTGGTATGGAGGTTGGTTGCTAAATTGGAATTTATATGGGAGTGTTTTTAACTATTTTGTTGTTAAGGATATGCTCATTTTTAAGGGGAGATGCTGCCGGAATTTTTTTTCCGCCATGGGTAATCTTTGAACTTCTCTTTTTAATCTTTTTGCACTCATTTCTTTTTTATGATGAAGGGGGAGATAATTTATATAACTGTTAAAATTTTTCTCTTTATTTATTTTTTGTGGTTAAAAATTGATGGGCACATATTTAGGGGGAGCTAAATTCTACAAATATTTTACTTAGGGGGAGCACATATTTAGAGAGAGCAAAATTGTACAAGTATTTTCTTGAAAAGTTTGTCATCATAAAAAAGAGGGAGATTGTTAACATAAATATTTCTTTATTATTGATTTTGATGATAACAAACTTGATTAAGATTGATTAATCTTTTAAAAACTCAAAATAGTTTTTATATACTTTTAAATCATCATTCTCACTTTATAAAGGCTTTATATTCTATGAAAATGTTTTTGGTTATTCTCATGTTAATGGTTTCAATTGAAAAAGCTTTGAGAATTTTGATAATAACAAGTATTGCTTAAAATCCTGAAAATGGACCTATTTGACAAGTTTTATAAAGTTTTAGGCCATAGTATAATTTTATAAAGTTTTGGGGCCAAACTATAATTTTACAAAAATAGTTCACTGTAGCAGTCACTGTAGAAAACGACGATCCGACATCTTGATAACGGCGATTCGACATCGAACAGAATTGAAGATTAGTCTCTGGACACTAACGGCGATCCGACAATTTGAAAATTCAGCCCAACGGTCATATTGACCAGTCAAACGACGATTTGACATCTAGTGAACGGCAATCCGACAGTGAGTAGAAAGTCAACAACAGCTAGTTTTTAGCCCCAACTATAAATAAGCTCAATCAAATTCAAACCATAACGATTCCAACAATTATTATTGAGCAAAGTCTTGAGCATACAACATTCATTGAGCCTTAAATTCTTGTATTCATCTCATTTACTCACACTTTGAATCTTCATTTGTAATCAAACACATTGTGTGAGAGAGATTTATTTTGTAACATTCTTTAAAATCAAATTGAGTGATTGTAAGTGTTGGGATACACTTGGGTTAAGAGATTATGGGTAATCTCTTGTTGTAAAAGTTTATTGACACCTTAGAAGTCAAGTGTAAGCATTTGAAGCCTTGGAGGCTTGTTTAGTGGAATTCTCAAGCCCGGAAAGCTTGGAGGCGTGGACGTAGGCGAGGTTGGCCGAACCACGTAAAAATCCTCGTGTTTGAATCTCTCTTCCCTTATCTTTTTATATTGTGATAAATTTATTTGTTATTGCTTTAAATTTGTTTTTAGATTTGCATTGAGTTTTGCTTTAGAATTGAATAATTTTTAGAATCTCAATTCACCCCCCTCTGGGGTTGCATAACTAGAATTTCAATAAAGTCTTTGTATGGAATTGGATGAATCATACCACTATAGGACTGAATATATTTTTCTATCTTGAAATAATTTGAAAAAAAGTTTTCTTACCTAAGTTTATTGCAATTGATACATGGCATGGCATGTTCACAAGGGAATCCACTCACTGCCCATAACCCACAACTGCACTCTTTCTTTTGGAGGTCAACAATGTAAGTCCTTTGCTTATCATGTATTTCAAACAATGTCTCACTTGCTTGCAATAATAAAAGCCTTCTACCTTTTTGCAAGTTCTCATCCATTTTCTTGTAAATTACTTTAGTAATATTACAGTGCCATAATTGAGCTTTTCTTCTTTTGCTAACCAGCCTTTTCATGATTTTCATTCTAATAAATTCCATAATTATTATTAATGACAACTTTCTTTGCACTCCTAGTCAGGCATTAAAACTCCATATCATGTTGTTTGTGCAATGATCTGATTTGCAAGTCTTATTAAAAGCATGTCTAGACCAAAACTTATGATTAATCTTTCTAATAGTATTGAAAGCATCTGAATCGACACTCTTAAGTCTCTCCATTGCAGCATCAAAATCTCTTGTATTAGATGCCCTCAACGCAGCCCAAAAGTGTGCCTTAAAAAAAAAAATTGTGTGCTTAACTTTCACATTGGCAAAAATATGCCTAGCATACCATCTAACATGAGCTATTGGAAATTCAGTGGCTAGTGCATTTTGTATGCTCTTCTGTCTGTCACACATGAAAGGTAGTTGCCTTGAGTCACACAAAATTTCTCTCAACTGACCAAGAAGCCATGTCCATGTGCTACTACTCTCTGTTCCATAAACACAAATAGCAAGTAAATGAATACTATTATTACCATCAAGCGTAACAGTAGATAACAAAACCCACTTGAATGGACCCTTCAAATAACACTCATCTATGCTTATAAATGGTCTATATCATATCTTAAACCCACCTCGCAAAGCTGGAAAGGAAAGGACAAATTTATCAAAGTGTGTTGTGGGTTGTTGATTGTGAACTCTATACATTTAAACTAATGCTAAAGATTGAGGCATGTGAATTAAAATCGCTTGAGCATAAGACCTGATTATTCTATAACTAGATTCGAGAAAGGGACAAGTTTTTGCATAATGTCATGTGATGTCAAAATAGGGGTTTGAATGAGGTTTTTTTATGAGGATGGTTGACTGGGGAACAATAATATTTTCATTGAATCTCCCTTTGTATCTTTCAGATCAAGATGGAAATGTAGCTTGAGGAAGCCACGGTTATTAGGCATAGCCCATTGTGAAAAAAAGTCATCATCATTGTAAATGTTTACAACCTCACCATTCCAAGACTGAGTAATAGACAATTCATATTTTTCATCGCCCTTAATATGCCTATTACAGGCCCTACTCATCACTTCGTTAATAAGCGCAATTATACTCATTGTATCAGGATCAACAAGACCAATCTTATACTTAGTACCCATGAATCGAACATAAATATGTGTTGAATCATCAACCATTTTCACCTGTTCAAAACATTGTTTTAATTTTTTTCCTAGCTAGTTTAATCAATACAATAGAAAAATTTGACATGCATTCCATTCTAATAAAGTTAACGAACCTAATCAACTAAAATAAAGAGCTAACACAACATAGGAAACCATGAATACAAGTTACAAACAATAAGAAATAGAGCTTTACTTCCTGCAAACATATCTTCTTTGAATATCACACATGGACAAAATGTTCAACAAATAACACAATATTAGAGTATGAGTTCTAAAATAGAAGATGGCTAACACTTATTCAATAATCACAACACATCAAACATTCAAACCCACATGTATAGACAACCAAATAGGGACATCCCAACACATGCATATCATCAGAAAGGGAAACATCACCATTCAAATTGATAAACAAGAAGCACTTACCCGAAACACTTTGTAAACCTTTGGATTTTGTCATTTTTCTTTAGATTTTTGTGTGGGCTTGAGCTAAAATATCTCTTGTTTCTCTACTGGAGATAAGAAAAAGAGAAGATAACAATGGTTGTGGCGTTGTCAGAGGTAGGTAGGATGCTTAGCAAATGGCAGGAAGTTATGTAGGTTTTCCCTCCACGGTACATTTCTTCTCAAGCTTCTTATAGATGCCGAGAATGTAACGTCATAGCTTCAAAATAATGTTTGCAGTAGACTGATGTCATGGCACAAGTTTTAGAGATGGTTTATTATTTTTTAATTCCTTGTATCATTTATTCCAATTTTGCCCTTCGTCCATTAATATTAAGGGTAAAACTTAACGGTTTGTCACCCCGTCGAGTAATTTTAAAAAATGTTTCATCTTTTTGAAGTTTGTCAAAAAATATGTCACCCATGGGTAATTAACCCATTTATTATTTTAATAACTTAAAGATCTCTTAATGACTACATATTTACACATACAAAATTTCTCTTATAAAAATGCCCGCATATTTGCAAAATGCAAATGCATCATTTGCAGTTGACTAAATTCATCTAATAATCCCCATTCATTATTCTTTTAGTTATAATGAAATATTCATTATTGTGACAGCTTTAGAAATGTTGAAGGAGAGAAAGTGATGTCATCATTGATTGAAGAGAAGAGATCCCATAATCTCCAAAATTAAACTTTTTAATTATATTTTATTCAAGATAAATACCATTCAATAATTTTGTTCTTTATTCTTGTCTCCATCTTTTCTCCTTGCATAATAACTTTTTCTTACTTGCCATAGCTTTCGTTCTTTAAGTCATGCAGATATATCTTTAGTTTTATTTTGCATTTACTAGTTCACATACACAGTATCCAAAATAATATGTATTTTATTTGCGATTTATAAGTTTTATTTTTATAAATTTTTATTTATAGTTTATTTTTGTTAAACTTGCATTATGTTTGCTTTGTTGCTTAGTTATTTTTTTTCCCTTAAATACGAGTCTTGCTAAATAGGTTCAAAATTAAGATATATTGCATTAATGTCTCTCATTTTATTTCTTTTGATATTATATTTATTTTTTGTTTATAAAGAATTTTTTAAAAAAAGACTTGTAATAAACCTTTTTTTTTTTGTATCAACAATAATCTTGGTGTTGACATAGAAACATGATCTAACTTTTGTGAAGGCACTTACATTCCTTATGTTGCACAAGATAGAAAAGCCAAGAGTGGGTAAGAGTTCATTTCATTAGATGACGTTCATGAGTAGGAGTTCATTTCATTTGATGATGTTCATGAGTTCTACAATAAATATGCGAAGGACTATTAGGTGTCATTCTAGTCAGGGGAGCAAAGATAAAATCATGAGGAAATAGTATATATGCTTTAAATTAGGAAAATCATCAAAAAGAGAATCTAATGAAACAAAAAGTTGTCGATGGGTAATTTGTCAGGGTTGTAATATAAAGATTGTAGGGATGAAATCTAAAATAGGCACATTTATTATTAGGATGCATTTACTTCGCAGATTGGAGAATCAAAATCAAACCTTTTTTTACTTGTTGAAATAATGAGAGGAATATAATTCATTTTGGCGATTACAACACTAAATTGGGAATGAGAAATGAGAGTCTAATTCCCAAAGGGGTTGAAAATCAGACTACCATTATTGAAACTTCCTTAAATACACCCATTTAAATTGTATTATTACAAATTTATCTTTTTTTAAATAATCAAAATATACAAAATAAAAAAATATGTGAAAATCACAGCAACTAAAACCCAAATCTCATCCTGCAGCATGTTAGAATCGCATTAACGGTCATTGTGCAACCCCATCAGTCTCTTTCACTTATTAATTTGAAGTTGAAGAAGAAGAAGAAGAAGAAACGATAAAGAACATAAAAAAATAAAAACGAAAGAAGAAAAAGAAGAAGAAATTAAGAAGAATAAGAAGTACAAAAAATAAGAGAAAAAGAAAAAAGAGTTGAAGATGAAGAATAGACTGAGAATAAAAAGAAATGACAAAGAAAAGAAAAATTAAAAATTAAAATAAAAAGGAAGAGAAGAAGAAACAAAAAATAAGAAAAAAGTAATGAAGAATAAGAGAAAAAAATGAAGTAGAAGAGGAGAAAAAGAAACAAAAGATAAAAGAGAGAAAAAATAATAACTATTATTTCTATTGTAACTATTATTATTATTATTATTAACAATAATTTTCTTGAATAATAATAATCATAATGACTATAATAAATAATAAAAACAATGTAATAATAAACTAAGGGTATTTTAGTAATTTATAACAATTCGTTTTGATTTTAAGATAAATTAAACACATCAATGATAATACAACTTATTTCAATTCCGATTCTTATAGTTAAAGTAAATAATTTATTTTGATTTTCAATCTCTATTCCATTTCCAGCCATTTTTTATTATTGATTAATAATCACTCCATGTAGTACACTCTTTTTAAGGTCTCATCGTTCTGTATCAGTCGCCAAAAAACCAATGATTCATCAGCTTTCTCAAGCCAATGCACTAGCATATCAATAATCCAATATACTTGAATTGCAAGCTGATGGAATTTAGAACATCACTGCAAGTTGGTGGAATTCAGAATATAGGCTGTCTTATGCGATAGAAGGGAATGATATGGATACATTGCATGGATATTTACAATCAAAGCAAGAATTAAAATCCATATTTTGTTTTCACAATTAAAGCTAATGATGATGATGATCTACTTACTTATTACTTTTGGGCAGATGCAATATCTAAATGATAAGTGCTTAATTTCACATCAGTTTTTATTACTTTATTTGCAGTTATTTGATATTTTCATAAACCTTCTTTGATCTTTATTTATATATTATGTTTTGTAGGAGTTTTTTATCGAAAGAAATAAAGAGGAGTAGAAAAGTTACAAATTAATGTGAAGAATATAGCATATTGTGATTTCATGGATTGTGATTGCTTCCTGGATGAATCTTAGGGCTCTAATCATTTTGTTGGGTTGTTATGGACATGTACTAAGGTTGAGGATCATATTTGGACAATAAAAGATTGATTTTTGAAAGACTAGTTGGATTTCTTAATAGGCGCTATAATATAAACTGATTTTAGAGTCATTTTACTGCATGTGCCTATTTCATTGGGTCAAAATCCTATTTTTATAAGGAAAGTGAGGTAAAAAAAAAAAGTTTCACTAGTATTATAAGAATATGAACAACAATTTTATATGAAGGCAACAAGTTAAATACCTTAGGAGAAAAAAACATGAAGAATCAATTCCAAATGAGAGAAAAACACAATGAAGAGAGGAGTGGGAAAAAAAGAGAAAACACTTGGCTATTATAGCTTTTAAGTCAATAAGCCTTTCTTTCTCTTGTCTATTGTTTAGTTTTCTTTATTAGATTTGATTTTCAATAATTTCGGCATGTTTGAGTTTTTTTCTTTTGTTAGAGTTGATTTAAAAACACTAGACATGGATTTTTATTAACAAGGTTTCAAAATCATAAGTTCTTCATCTTTCTATAGAAAGTTTTTTATGTCACTGATTTTAATGTTCAAGAATTGCTATCTTGTTTGTTTAGGTGGCCCTCTAAATGAATTTGATGATGATTTAAATGCTATTTTAGTGTTTTTGATCGGTAGTTGTCAAAGAACTAAACCTAAGTAGCAAATTGTGATTAAGATTATGAGATATTTTCGTTTTAATTGCTTGTGGAATATGATTCAAGATAAATAAATTGAGCCTTTTTGTTTGTTTTTTGGTTTAGCCTATATCTTTCTTGATTCTAATACTCTCATTAAATAAAATCTAGAGAGCATGTTATGGATTGTTTCTTGGAAAGAGATTAAGTAAAGAGCTTGTTTTACTTGATAGCTAAGTAAAGAAAGATTAAAATAATTGAGCTTATAATTATCTCAAGGTTGTTGTTTTCAAAAGCAACTAAATGATGATTATGATAATTAACATAAAATCCAATGTATAGTGGTGGAGAATGATTCCTTAATCTTTTTTGCATTATAATTCAACCTCTTTAAAACTATTTTCTACAATTCTGGATTTTCTACTTTATATTCTTTAATTTAATATATATAGCAAATCAACTCCAAATCCCCCAAATTTTTTGTGCATTTTTATTAATTTGTCCTTAGTAAATCTGAAAAGTTTGAGTTAATTTTGCTAAAGTCTAGATAGGAATTTTAATTCAATCTTTTTTGCTAATCAGTTTGTGTGTTTTGCGTTAATAACTTGTTAATTATGAACAATCCTCTGTGGGAATGACCTTTGCTTACCTCTATACTTGGCTTACAAGTTTTATAGTGATGTGGTTTTCTTTATGCTACTTATAATACCATTAAATATGGTTTGGTTTTTGCACCAATATTTCGGGTTAATAATCATGGTCAGACAATTGTTTTTTATTGTTCATTCTTGAGTGATAAGACTATTGATTCGTTTGTTTGGTTGTTCAAACAATTTAAGAATGTTATGCGTAGTGCTCATTTGAAAATGATCATTACCGATCAAGATCCTGCTATGACTAAGGCTATTTATCAAGCTCTTCTTCCTCAAACATTTCATAGATATTTTAGTTGGCACATATTGAATAAATTTTATGAGAAAATAAATGCCATCAAGCACAAGGATTGCTTTAGCGACTTTCAAAGTTACATTTGGAATTCATATAGCTAGAAAGAATTTAACTCTTTATAGATGGATATTATTGAACACAATTAATTAAATGATAATGGATGACTATAAACAATATTTGAGATATGTTCAAAATGGGTGCCAGTATTTGCGAATTATGTTTTCTCAATTGCAATGTCAAGCAGCTAACATCCAGATAATTCACATGCATTCTTCAAAATCTACATTTCTAGAAAAATTCCTTTGATGGATTTCATTACACAATTTAGTAGAGCACTTGAACAAAAATGTCATGATGAGCTATATGCTAACTATAAAGATCTTATGGAGAAGCTGATTTTGTAACTGCCTTTAAAAATGGAGAAGTAAATGGCTGATGTTCATACTCGTAATGTATTTTACAAATTCTAAGTTGAGTTATGGCATGGCTTGGTACACGTTGGACAATTGATAAAGGAAGATGTTGATGTTGGTATTTGTTCTGTTTTGAAGAAAATGGAAGTTATTCTAAGGTGAGAGGTTATGTATGACAAAATATTGGATTTTGTTTCATGTAGCTGTAAAACGTTCCAGAGTGAAAGAATCCCACGTTTTGGCCTTTTTGAATACAAATCTCATCTCATGTACATATCAATGAGATGGACTAAAAATGCCGTGAGTGAGAGTGTAATTGGTTGTGATGTGATAGAATTACATGATCCATCGAATAGATCGTTGTATGTAAGATGTAAAGAAATGTTTCAACTTGCATTAGATGTAATAGATAAGGCAGTGATAAGTGAAGAGGGAAGCAAGCTATTTGTTGATGGACTAGAAGCATTGCATGAGAAGATTAAATTAGCGGTTAATCATATAGATGGTTTTGAAAAGCATTGCATGACATCCTCACTTTAACAAAGTGAGAATGCCATTAAAATATAAATAAACAAAATATAAACACATTGAAATATTCCAATCTAGGATCCTGAATTTGTTGAGGTCTCAAAAAAATATTAAATCACATGATTTAATAATATAATGGCATTATACTTATAATAGTTTTCCCGGACTCTAATAACGTTCAGGATCTTGGACCAGGTCAACACTATATATATTTATATCTATTGCAAAATTACCTATTATTAAGTGCTGGACGATTTTTTTTTCTGTGCTTATCCCAATTTGCCACATCTATGACAATGACTACCTTTATCTCGTGCCTTCTCATTTGCCTTTTCCTTCCCTCTTTTCATCTTTTTTCTAGTCCCTTTGCTCTAACTGAAAGTGGTTTTTTTAAGAAGTGTTGTTGACTTTAAAAAAACTACACACGGTCACACACACACAAGCACAATATATATCTCTTTAGTGATTCATGTGCATTGAAGTATATTATTTTTGTTTATAATAGGGCTACAAATTTACAATAGAGCTATAAAACTATCATGAAGATAGTTTTTCAAGTATAGGTACGTCTTATAAATTTGTATTCTATAGTCTTTCGAGAGTGGAAACATTTTAATGATTTTATTTTTTATTTACAAACTAATGTTAGCACTTAATGTTAGTTACTTCATGTCATGAAGGAAGATATAATATAGTTGGACTCTATCTCATTTTGTACTTTTGAGTTTTGATAGTGTTAGTGGTGAAATTTTGTTAAACAAAGAAATCATGGGTTGGTGAAATTTCATTGCTTTTGTGATATTATGTATATTTTTTGTTACCCTATCTATCTATAAATGGCACATTACAAGAAGATATAATATTTTGGATTAAGGATGGCAAAATCTAGATTCAAAACCAAATATAAGTACATTCGCATTGATATTTTGAGATCAGTAAAAAAGTATGTGGACCCCAATGTAGGTAATACCAATGCAGATTATGGGTAGATTTTTCAAATATTCAAATTCGCATAATGCTAACTTCAAATATAAAAACAATCAATAAATTTATCTAATAAAATAAAATAAAATAAAATCATGATTCAATAATCAATAATTAACATCTAGAAAACACATCCAACAACACCACAAATCTATATAGATTCCAAGATTCTAACATGTCATCCCCCTATATCGTCAATCATCAGGATCATTCACTCCTTTAGTATTTAGAATATGTTCCACAAACCATTTAAGTAGCTCACAATTTAACAATAAAAAACATACAAAATAATCATTAAAGTGCTCTGTTAGTGCAAAAATATAAGATTATTAAAACACATGGTTAAATGAAATAAGTGATTTTGTCTTTGATTTCAGTCCAATGCAAGTTTTGAGTACACAGTGATGCCTTCAAAATGTTTTAATAAAAAGTCTATTACAATGAATACTCAAACACCTACCTTGGATGTTGAAAACAGACTAAAAAACAACAGCATATACAAGAATGGTCAGGAAATCTCTAGAAACCTCAGCAAGTTTATTTGCCCTTATTATTCTTCACTAGGGCAAAATATCAAAATTGCTAGCAGTAGGTAGACTCCCTCATTTAAATAAGTCTCCAGCTTAAACTTAGCTTGCTTATAGTTAACTTCATGGCAAACAAATAAGTCTTATTCACCAGCTATTTAAAAATGGGAGTCCGTGACATACTCGAGAAGAACTGCCCATCTCAAAATCTCCCCCATCTTAACTTGTCGCATACTTTGATTTATACTCTTTCACCACTTCACCAAGAAGGTTAAATATCCTTTTAACTTAATAGGCAGTATGAAAATAGAAATGAACCATCATCTTCTTAAACCTAGGATCTAAGATATTCTTTATAGCAATCATATTTGCCTAAGATAATTGGGTTATATTTTTGGCCATTTGCCTAATCATTGCATTGGGTCACTTCTCCCATGAATTCATTGACAATCTAATCTCATACATTTTAAGAAAAAATAAGTTAGAGATAGGTTATTGAGATCCAAAAGTAATATCTATCAACATACAAAACAAATCCAAATGGGCACACAAAACCTTTGTCAAATCCCACGCCGACTCATTAGGCAAACATTTGTAATGTTTATCAATCTTACTCGACTGAACAAATGAATCTTTGTACAACAAAATAATAGTAAGCGTTTAGTAAATTGAATTCTATCAAGTCTTATAATTAAGAAACACATGTGTAATATCTATTTGGTGCACTGCAGCATTAAAATTTTCAACTCTTCCAGGTATAGTAGTCCAATAACTGACACTATCTCTTAAATTTTGAACACCTTTATTCATTACAGACATCATATCCCTCTTAATCAAGTTCAAGATATGAGCACAATAACTTATGTGAAAAATTTTCACACCTAGAATCAATGAACTTGGCAAAAATTTATCCAACGATATATTGATCATTACATCATTAGTAGCACAATTATCTATAGTCACAGTGTTGGAGAAAAAGATCAGTTTTTAAAATTTTATAAAACTTTTTAGGACTGATCTCATACAATATATAGGAATACGTAATCTAGAAATCGTACCTTGAAAATTCGATTTGGCTTTTTCCGCTGAAGTGATTTAGGCTCCCAGATCACGATCCGCCACCACTACGTCTGTTAGATCACGATCCGTCACCACCACGCTTGTTAGATCATGAACTGTCACCAATGATCTTCCAGGTTATGACTCATGTTTGATCTGCACTTGACGTGTGGGCGCCTTTATCACTACCAAAGCAACTAGCATGAGAAAAATTTTCTCTCAACAACAGGGAGAAAAATATTTTTCTCTGATCTGTATAAAGTGGCTGCTCTCCATTTCTTTAGAGAAAATAATCATTTTTATATCTCCCTTTAGTGAAAACCTTAGGCTCTAAATAATGAAAATCAAAAGTCATGTTACTTGCTTTTTCTATAGGGGGCCCATCTTGTAAAATAACATAAAGTCCCTTACATACAAGCATATTAAATGGAGCCTCCCACTAAATGATAAATTTAGGCTTTTGACCCTAATAGCTAGTTACCTTACTTATTAATCCAGTAGTGGTGCAGTCAATTAAATGAGCTAACCTGGGGATCATTTGTGAACATACAATAGTGGCTACAACAATTAAGCCTGTAATTAAATAAGCATAATCATTTAATTCCAACTCTGCTCCACTATAAGATTGGAATTGACCTCCATAATTGTATGTTTCGAAAAATAATTTGTCCCAAGCCACATTGATTTCTTTACTGCACAATCCTTTGTACCACATCATTAATTAAATCGATATCTCAACTGTCCAATCAATTTAATTACATCTTGTTCCTTGATACTTACTAGTTTTCTCTAATGATCATTTTCAACATACTAAATATGCTGACACACTCTGGCCAGAGAATTCTATGATCAAGTGCCGAAAACCCATCAAGAGATGTGTTGTACAAATTCTATATTGTTAATCCATAACTTCAATACTCATAATTGCTCACACCAAGATACCGGGTAATCTTGACCACCAGTTTGTGTCATGCCCATTGGTAACTCAAATGGAATAACAATTACAATCATGAAATCATAATTAACTCAAGATTACGATTACAATAAAATCAATGCCTATGAGATTTAATAAGTCTGACAGTTATTACAAAGTTAATTAAATCTCATATGTGATCCTGTTCAATGTAGTCGTACTACATCAATAAATTCATACATGATTAAGACAAATCATTCAATGAATTCATTACAGTCTATACCTAAATAAAGTGCCCAACTTTATTTATCAACTGCGAACTAAATTTATTTAATTATAAGATAACTTGTATTTATGTCTTCTGTGAATCCACATGGTGATCACATAAATACAATAATATGATTAAATGGACTTTAATCAAAATATTAATGTAATTAAGATATTTGAATAAAATACCTTATTTATTTTATTAATCAGAAAAATTATTTATTACAATTAAATAAACACATATGCTTTTAAAGAGCACATTTTTCCAACACACAGTTGACATCTTCCTATCAATATTCCAATTCATCAAACAATTATATATAACATTACATATTACTTCACCGCTGTGCAGAGTTAGCACATATATAAACCTAATAATGCCAACAAAAATTAAGTATAATGTAATTTAAATCCTTAAAATGCGTAAAAATGAAATAAAAATATTAAAAATGTTACCTCATAATGCGACTTTGTAACAACCATAGATTGTTAATATAACATGCAGTAATAATCATATAAATCATTTGTTAGTTACTAGTCATCCACGTGTCTGTAGTAATTGCAATCCTACTATCACAACCATAAACAAATTCATTGTCTTCAGTCTCTCAACATCATAAAATTTTAAAATTTCATGCTTGTTGGTGTTGCTACTTATTATAAGTGCAAGATGAACTACCTTCATCAAATCATGAAACAATGAAAGTGGAAGCCCATGCAAAATGATCATTCTTGCAACAATAATCCTCACCATAACATATCATATTTTACTTTAGAACAACTTTCAACTGTAATAGATCTATTATATTTCTTAGCAAGAAGCATTTGTCCAACATTTTGACTAGTAAAATGATTTTTTAATTGTGTAATCCCACTAGAATAATGTGCTATCAATACTTTACCACAATAGTTGCAAACAGCCAAGTGCTCCCCATCTGCTTATGTACTCTTGAAATGTTTCCATACATCTGAAGTTAGCCAACCACCACTAGATTGTACTAATGCAGACCCTTCGGCCACAATTCCACTGTTATTACCTTCTTTTTGCTTAACATTATGAGCATGGCCACAACCACGAATACGACCACGGCCACAGCCATAGCTACGTTCTACAATTATTGAATCTAGTTCAACTTCAACTTCAACAACATTATCATCTTTAGGTTCGCATACATCCTTCAATTGAACTTCCACATCATTAACATTATTTAGAGAGAATGCAAAATTATTTCCTTGTGTCTCTTCAACCATATTCAATTAATTGCAAAACCTAATTAAAGTGAGTTGTAGAGTGAATTAGCACAATCAATAAGTAATAACGAAGAATTAAAGTAAAACCCAACAAGCATGAGAAAAAAAAAAGGATATATAAAATAATCTAAAGTAATAACGGCCAATTTTATCTTGACAAGCATGTGAAATAATTTTACATTGAGGAACACTAATTAAATTAAATTAACCAAAATTACCCATATTGTATGCTAAATTTTGGCTTACACTTTGTACGAACACTTCCTAGAAGAGGTTGCAAAATTGGTTTGATCATCTATGATGTAGAATTTCATTTTACTACAATGAATAGAACAAAATTAACAAAAGCCAAAAAAAAAAAAAATTGCTTTCAAAAGCATAACACATGCCTTTGGAAATCCAATAGCAATATTCTTTAGTTTCCAGCCTTCTTGTAATTATGGGGTTTATATTACACATTTTCAGGTTCAGTAATTTTCACAATGTATCTTAGAAAAAGGACGATAAAGAAAATTATCAAATAGTTTCTAGTAAAAATAATAGCTTTAAATAATACTTTCTTTAAAGAAATATCCAAATATTAAAAGGTCGAACAAAAAGCTTCAGCCTCTGCTTGCGCCATTTTCATTGCATTCAGCTTGATATGGCATACACAATAACAACAAAGGGAATAATGCTTATTTGATTCACTGTACCTCTCACACAATTAGACTCCTCTAATTTAGAAGGAAGATAAAAAATATATAAAGTTAAAAAAGGTTTGTATATTTAATAAAGATTAAAATTATCAAATTTTCAATTACAATGTTGATTTATGCACTCATAACTTATAAATTATGTTAATATCCCAAAATATAATTTTATGATAAATTAATTTGTAGTATATTAATTTTATCTTAATTTTATATTATAGATATATTTTTGAAATAAAGAGGAAATCAAAGCCAAAAGCGGTAGACAAAAAAGATAGATTAAATCAAGTAAAAAAAAAGTAGAACTGATTGATAAAGTGATAGTCAAGTGGCAGCCACTACTTTTGACTACCACTAATATCTTCTTTTTTTCATTATAATAATAAAAAAATTAACAAAATAAGAATAAGAAGAAGCCACTGGGCTATAAAAGGGGGAGTAGAAGAGATAAGTGGGAAGGAAAGAGGGAGTGAAGAAAGGAACGAGAGAAAAGGAACCGAAGGCGGAAACCTAGAAAACAATTTCTTCTCTTTTGTTTTGTATTCAATTTTCTTATAATATATTTCAAAAGTTTGTTAAATAAAATGAGTATTTTGTTTGGCAATATAAGTGGCTAATTTTCTAAATTAAGGTGAAAGATGAAGCTAAAAAATTTAGATCATGGAAGTATTTATTTTCTCAATAAAGTTTATAGTTTATTATTTTAATTATATATTTACAAGTTATATTTGTCACTAGTTATTTTCATTTTATTTTAATATGTAGATCTTGATCTACTTTGGATCTATATGGTATTTAGACATAATGTTGACACATAAATATGGTTGTGACATATTATGTACTATATCCACAAATTTATTCATAAGTGGTTAACTAATAATTAAGTTATATAATAATAAAATTAGTAAAAATATAATTATGAGAGAATATTATGAGCATAATTTGAATACTAATAGTAGATCCCGTAACCTTAATACTTCTTTAAACAAATAAATTTCTCTTTCTGCAATTAATTTTATTTAATAATTGATACTAGATTTTTAGATTCTTGGTGGTTCAATATTGAACTCACCGAGTTATATTATAACTAGGCACTCTTATACTTGAGACTAATCAATACTTTTGAGTTGTGTCAAGTTTTTTGGTGCTGCTCTTGAGAAGTTTTCTAAATTTAGTGTCAATTCTATTATTTTTACTTTTTATTTCTCCCTTCATCATTCCTTTTTTTAGATCTCATAATTTTGAGTGGTGATATCCCCGCCCTACATTTTTTGTAAATCCACCCATTTTCAAAACATAATTATAAAAGTTGCACATTATTTTTAAAATTTTCAAATCAAGAAGAACTTTGGAGAATTAATTAATTAAATCTATCTTAATTCACTTTTTTGTAACTTAGATTTTTTTTCAGCATGTTTGATTACAAAGATTGCTTTAACATAAGTTTAAATTGACTATTTTACCCTTATAAAGTAAAATTATCAAGAATTTACTTTAACTTCAATATTTTTCTAATTTGTACCAAACTCATTGTTTCTAATACTACTTTATTAGTATGATTATTATTTTTTAATTAAATTAACATAGTGTCTTATGGCACAATTCTCATATAAATTATTAAACTGTCAAATTTATGTCATTTACACGTAAGGGTAGTGAAATAATAATTAGATTTCATTTAAAAATATTAGATTATAAGTCGCAAAATTAAATACCTAAATTATTAGATACAATAACTCATGTTTTATGAGGGTAATTTTATCTTTTTATATCATAATAATAAAATAGTAAAATAAAATTTATATTAAAATTTATGATAAAAAATGATCAAAGAACCTAAGAAAAAAATTAATAGAAGGATTTAATTGATTAATTTGCAAAACTTTTACTAATTTATATTTTTTAAGAATATTGTGAACTCATTGTAATTATTTCCTAAAAGTATGGTGAATTTACAAAAATAGTGGGGTGGAAATACCCTTTCCCATAATTTTATTTTATTTTATTTATAAATTTTCAGTCAACCCTTCTTTCTCTGAAAATTTCAGCACTACCTCTAAAAGTTGTGAAAGACTTCGTTTTAACCTAAAACATTTGCAAATCAGTCCCTAAAACCAAATTGAGAATTGGATCATTGGATTATGACTTATTCTTTGGACTTTTGGACTTAAAAACTAAAAAAAATCTTGACTTTTGGACTTTGTGGACATAATAAACATGGACTTGGACTTTTAAAATACCATGAAGGCCTATAATCTATTAATTACCTAATTTGACGAAGCGGAATTATAAAGAACATAGAGAAAACAAGTTTTTGAATAAAAATTTGTAAAATAATTGAGTCTGAAAAATTCTTAAAATAATGACAAGACCTCTCTATTTATAATAGAGGAAATCTACTTTCCTAAGTTAACTTAAAAGGGAAACTAAATCACAATTATAATGGAAATAAAATATATTTTCCCTAAGCTAACTTAAAAATGAGAAAGTAAATCATAATTATAATAGAAATAAAAGATACTTTCTAAATTAACTAAATCTCATATCTTAATTGACTCTAATGAAAATAAAAAGTCTTAAAATAATAAAATACCATAATTAACTCTAATTAAAATAGAAAGTCATAAAATAATAAAATTTTAGAATCTTAAAATTCCTAAAATAACATTTTACATCAGTCCCCCTCACTTGGAAAAGAACTCATCCTCGAGTTTAGCTCGTACAACGCCTCATCATCTTGATGGTATTGAACAGATCAATCATATTGAATGTGTGAGAGATATTCTAGTTATCTAGTAGTTGTAATACATAAGCATTGTCATTAATCTTCCGTGCGACACGAAACGGTTCGTATTTGCACTTCTCGAATTTAGTGCGAATACCAGGGGAATGATTTCGGCGTAAATACGCTATCACCAAATCACCTGAAACACTTTCTTACATCGATGCTTGTCTGCCTCAGCCTTCTACTTAGCATTGGCAGCCTCTAAATGGGCTCGTACCTCAACATGAATCTACAACGCCTTTTCTGCCACATTATCCATTGCTTTACTCCCTCTTACAACTGTGGGCATGCTAGTCAAATCACAAATCTATCGTGGGGAACAAGTGTAGACAATCTCAAAATAGGTCTTGCCAGTAGATCGATTCACCATACTATTGTAAGCAAACTCGACCTGAGGCAAGACAGCTTCCCAGTTCCATTGCTTGTCACCATAAACAAAGTGCAATATGTTGCCCAAAGTGCAATTGACCACCTCCATTTCACCATTTGTCTGGGGATGGAAAGCACTACTAAACTGGAACTGTGTGCCAAACGTATCCCAAGGGTGTTGCTAGAATTTACTGATAAACTTCACATCCCTGTCAGAAGTAATAGTCTTTAAACACCATGCAAATGCACAATTTCCCAAAAGAACTAATGAGCCACTAAAGCAGCATCTTCAGTCTTCTTACTAGCAATTAGGTGCGCTATCTTTGAAAATCTATCAACCACAACCAATATTGAATCACGATCAATCCTTGTGCACGGCAATCCTAGTGCAAAATCCATGGATAGGTCCAACCAAATATTGTCTGGAACATGTAATGACATGTATAACCCTGTATTATGTGCATGTTCTTTGCCTCTTAACAAATCCAACACCTTTGCACAATCTTGCACACATCTTTAGTCAATTGTGGCAAATAATACCGCTCTTCCACCAGTGCCTTGGTCTTATCTAAACCAATATGTCCTCCCAATCCTCCTCCATGTAACTCAAGGATAATCTATTCCCTTAAAGAACTTCGAGGCACACATAATTGGTTGACCTTGAATAAGTACTTGTCTTGAATAAGGAAATCCTCCGTATTCTGATGATTGATGCAGTAATCCCAGATATGCGTAAAATCGTCATCCTTAGTGTACAACTTCTTTAAACACTCAAAACCAGTAACTTCGTTGACTAAAGTTACTAGTAAAGTTGCTCACCTACTAAGCGCATCGACCACTTTATTCTACTACCCAGATTCATGTTTAAAAATCAAAACAAACTTCTGTACGTAACTCACCCCTCTCACATGCATCTTATTTAAGTTCTGTTGACTGTTAAAGTACTTCAGTGCTTGGTGGTTGCTGTAAAGCACAAACTCTTTATGAATCAAGTAATGCTCCCACGTCTTCAATGCCCTAAAGATAACATAAAACTCTTGGTCGTAAGTAAACCACTTCAGCCGCGCCTCATTCAACTTCTCACTCATATACTCAATTACCCGCCCTTCTTGAGAAAGAACAACCCCAATTCACTTGCCAGAAGTATCACACTCGACCTTAAATAACTTGTCAAAGTTCGGCAAGGCTAACACAAGAGTGGTGGACTACTTCTCTTTTAATAAAGTAAAACTCGACTCTTCTTCTTCTCCAATTTTGAACTTTCATTTCTTCAAGCACTTCGTAATAGGCGGCTATATGTTAAAACTGCGAATGAGCCTTTCATAAAATGATGTAGGTTAGGCATTCTTAGGCGTACACCATTCTCCAATAGCTTGTATCTTCACTCAATAGCTCTAATCCCATCCGTACTAACTATAAAACCTAAAAACTCCACATTACTCTGTAGGAAGCTACACTTCTTTAGATTAATGTAAAGTTTATTCCTCTGCAACACCTCCATAACTATTCTCAAATGCTCAAAATGCGTCACCACATCAACAAAATACACCAAAATATCATCAAAATATACCACAACAAATTTGTAAGAGAAAGGTTTAAGAACCTGGTTAATTAAATGCATAAAAGTACTTGCTGCATTGGATAAATCTGAAGGGCATCACAAGCCACTCATACAACCCTTCAATTGTCTTGAACGTTGTTTTCCACTAATCTCTAGGCCTAATCTAAATCTGATGATACCCATTGAGCATGTCTATTTTTGAAAAAGCCTGAGTACCATCTCACTGATCTAGTAAATCTCGAAACATCATAATAGGAAAACGATACTTCACTGTAATATGATTAATCTGCTTGTTGTCTACACACATACACAAACTCCCATCCTTATTTGGCACCAACAAAGCTAGAACAGCCCTTCTGTACAATTCATTAACCTGTCCTTGTAAAATCGCATGCACATGAGGACTTATGTGATAATGAGGCAAGTTAGGTAAACTTGTGCCTGGGACTAGGTCTATATGATGCTGGATATCTCGCAAAGGCGGTAGCTCATCTGGCATCTCTGATCGGGTTATGTCAGCGAACTCAACTAACAATGGCTGTACATTTTCAAGAATTGAAGTCATCCTGAACTCATCTTCTTTCTGCCGTTTCTTGCAACCGTCACAATCTTCTTCTAAATGTCCCTTCACATAGTTAGAAAATTCTTCCTTTCAGCCTTAGGATTTTTCTTTTTGTTCGTTAAAGGCACTAAATGAACTTTCTTGCTATTCCACCAAAACCCGTATACATTATCCCTTTCCTATGTACTGCGTCCACATCAAACTGCCAAGGTCTTCCCAATAAAAGATGGCACGCATTCATATCTACTACATGACATACCACATCACTCTTATAAATCTTCCCAATAGAGAAAGAAACACGATACACTTCTGTCACTCGCATTTCGGTCCATTTCTTTAACCATCCAATTCCATAGGGTGCTAGATGCTTCTCTGTCGAAAGCCCTATTACATCAACTAATGCTTTGGAAACCATATTCTCACTACTACCACCATCAATTATCACATTGCACACCTTAACATTGATAGTGCCATGTGTTCTGAAAATCCTATTCCGCTGGTTATCCATTTTAAATTTCGATGCCAATAAAATTTTATGCACAATACAATTCAGTAATTCTCCCTCATCTACTTCCAAGTCCAGAGCCTCCTCATGATCTCTATCCTCAACGTCAATCACCGTTGCCTTGCGAACTTCAGCCTCTACCAAATTTAATTTTTTAGAATGATAGTCACTCGATCTATGCCCTGGTTCTCAACACTTAAAACACTTATTCAGCATGGGCTTTGCATAAAGATTATTTTTTTGTTTAGGTGGTTGCTGTTGTCTAAGCAGTTGCTGCCTTGACTACTGTTATACTAGTTGTTGAGCCTGACTACTAACAACCTAGGTTTTCTACTTGGTTTCAATTCCCACACTATTTGGTCTATTCTGCACACTAGTGAGTTATCTCTGTTGAACTCTAGAAACAACACGTTGCTTCTGTTCTTCTAACTTCTTTGCCGTAGTAACCATTATACCCATATCCCAGATCGCATCTACAATCTCATCTTGCAACTCTTGTTTCAAGTCGCCAAGATACTTTATAGCTATTCGAAACTCTGACTCATCCATGTTATTTCTTGTATGCAGGCGATAAAATTCCTTCATATATTCATTAACACTGCGATTTCCTTGCCTGCTTGGTAATCCGTAGGCAGAAAATATTCTTTCATCATCCTTTGCATCCTAGGCCACAATTTGATCAGTGTACAACTCGTCTTCGATTCTAGATGTTTTGCCACTATGCGGATGCTGGGCCCTTTAATTTAAACGCCACAAGCTTAACTTGATTATCCTGCGTATACTGAAAGAAATTTTCTATGTCTAATATCCGGTCTAAAAATTCTTCGGCAAGCATCCCACCATAAAAATCTACAATATCCACGTTAACCTTGTACTCTGAACTCTTCTTGTGCCTCCTATCATAATCCTCAGTGTCTTTTTCTTCTGAATCGTTGTCTTACTCTTCACGCATGCGTGGTTGCACTCACCATACAGGTTCTAGGTTCTGAGGTACCACTTTGCGATTAATGCCCTGAGGTACTGCTTCGCAATTGAAACCTTATCGAACCTCTTCATGGTGATAATCCCGAGGTTGTTCATCATGATTGACTCCTTGAATTCCTTCATCGTGATTAGCCCTTTGCTGCTGACGTCTCTCTCAGTTTTCATCCATGAAATGTCTAAGACCCTCGAGTGCTTGCTCTATTGCCACCAATCTCGAGTTATAGACATCTTTTATCGCTTGCAAGGCTACTTTAATGGCTACCTATCTGATAGCCTCCATAGACCGTGCCTGCATCCCTTGATCATCGTCTTCAGGATGGTCATTCTTTTGTTCGTGTGGTTGTACCATTATAACAACCGAACTTGTTCTGATACCAACTGACAAAGCAAAATTGTAAAGAAGATAAAGAAAACAAGTTTCTGAAAAAAAAGTTAATGAATAATTCAGTCTGAAAAATTCTTAAAATAATGACAAGACCTCTTTATTTATAATAGAGGAAACTCACTTCCCTAAATTAACTTTAAAGAGAAACTAAATCACAATTATAATGGAAATAAAATATATTTTCCTTAAGTTAACTTAAAAATGGGAAACTAAATCACAATTATAATGGAAATAAAAGATACTTTCCTAAGTTAACTAAATCTCATACCTTAATTGACTCTAATGAAAATAGAAAGTCCTAAAATAATAAAATACCATAATTGACTCTAATTAAAATAGAAAGTTCTAAAATAATAAAATTCTAGAATCTTAAAATTCCTAAAATAACGTCCTACATCATAATTAGTTAGTAATTCTTAAAATTTGTTAAAAAAAGGAGTTCCACATCTTGATGTAAGTATTTCTTTCTTTTATTTTTCCTGTAATTTCATCTTTATTTTTTCTTTTCATTTATTATTTTTGTTTCATGTTTATGCTTTATCATTGTGTCGTTAATTTATATGGCTAGTTATAATACTGCATATTTTGTTAATGTGTTATTTTGTTAGGTTTAATTTATTTGTTTATATGTCTGGTTTAACCGCCTATTATTTTAATTTTGGTTGATTAATTTTTAGTTTATTTATTTTTCTTTCGTATTTACTTATTATTATTTAAAAAAAACCACCAGATGGTGGGGGGTTAGGCAGGACCCTTACCTGTAATATAAATCAGAAAATGAAATGAATATATAAGGAAGGGAACATAAACCAAAACCTCCAATAGAAAATGTAAATACACATGAATAGCCAAGAAAGAATAAAGGAAAAGAAAATCATCAATGTTAACGCTTGACATGAGGAACAATCTGAGCATCCAAATGGAAAATACCAGATAAGCCAGTGAGAAGATCCTAGGAACAAGAGAAACTTCTACTGACATGGTGAGAACACGCCCAAATGGCCAAAAAATCAACAATAGGGGTAGCCTCATGAAACACATGACTAACTAGAATAAGCGAAGATGATGTCAAAGAGCACACTCGACACAGAAAGTAAGCATAATCCTAACGAACAAGACCTTGGGAATGGATCTAAGAAATGACCGTAGTCGAATCCGACTCCACCTCAAGCATAAGATAACCAAGCTGAGCAGTAAGCTCCAACCCCTCGCACACAGCCATGAACTTAGTGTTAAGTATCGGCTAGTGGTTAAGAAATGATCTAAAAGCAGCTAAAAACATACCTCGATGATCTTGCAGAATGCCCCCCAAAGCAGCCATCCCAGGATTACCCGTAGAGAACCCATCCACAGTCAGCTTTACCACCCCAGGAGGCGGCCTTATCCAAGAAACCAATCGAATCAACCTCCTAGTGGGAGCCATAACTCGCAAAGCCTCCACAATTCGAGAACCAAAGACTTCCTTCAATTGGGAGGGCTTAAATCCAAAAGTAGAACTAGCTAGCTTGAGATCTGAATCAACCTGAAAGATGATCGCATCAATAGAGAAAAACCACGAATGAAACCGAAAAGCATTACGAGCCTTCCAAACTTGCCACGAAATAAAGCAAGGCAGAAGGGACTCGAAGATGATGCCAAGAAGGGGCACACCGCCGCCAATGTAGAAACAAAGCACAAGGAGTTAAAAAACCAATATCTCGCATACTCGGGATCCACCGAAAATAAACCTAAATCTGGCAAACCCACTGGCAATCAACAAATAAATGCTAAGATGTCTCAATAGCCTGACCACAAATACACCGAGAGACCATGCAAAACTCCCTCGAGCACAAGGCATAATCTGTAACTAAAAACCCATTGAACAACCACCAAAGGAAAAAGGAGATCTGAGACGGGATATACCGCTACCAGATAATAAAAAAAACCTCATCCCTCGGCCTAGAACAACGCATAAGCTCCTAAGCAATTCACAAATGGAAAGTCATCGGAAGTAGGATCTTAACGGATCGAATCCGGCTCCCCACTAAAAATAGACACTAATCAAATCGCTCAACAATAGAAATAAGCAAAACATCTGCCAGCTTGCCCCTAGCCCAGACTGTACCCTTCCAAAAAAAAGAAACCGACACCAAAGAAGCTGCTGCAGGATTATAAATAACCAAAGGACAAGAGCCCGACAAGCAATCATACCAAAAACTACACTCCCACTTCAAACTAACCAACACATATGAAGTCCAGTAATAAACTAAATTATACAAAGGCGTCTCCAAATAGGAGAGGTAGGATAGCGAAACTAGATAAGACTCGAATGCATAGATCCCCAATACTTGGACTTCATAAAGGAAGCCTATAACGAAATCTATTCTCGAAAGCACCACCAAAGTTTGAGCTCAAAAGCCTTAGTCATATCATCAAAGGACTAAATACTTAAGCCACCCCTTCAACCAGATAACAAATTTCCAACTGTATACACTAGTGAATTCGACAACTCCCTTCAAAATCATCCCATAAAAATCGGGTAAATAGTGAATGCTCTAAGCATTGAACGACGGCCATATGAGGATGAAGGACATGAAACAGATGGAATGGCATAGAGGATAGCACATCACATGGCATATAAGCACCAGCTTCCCACCAAAAGATAGCAACTAATTAGCCTAACCGGAGATCTTAACCCTGACCTTTCCGACCATATTATTAAAATGAGAGATCTTGAGGCACCCTGTGAAGACCGGGCATCTAAGGTAAGTAAATGGAAGTTGACGCTGTTAGAAACCAGTGACAGAATAGATAATAGCCTAGCGAGAAGCCGAAGCTGAACTCCTAATATAGAAACAACTTTTGGGCTGACTAATTAACTGTTCCAAAATTGCCTCATAGTGATGTAAAAAAACTATATGTCGTTGAAGGCTTGACCGACTCTCATTTCCAAAAATAACAATATCATCTGCAAAACTCAAATGAGAGATAAAAGTAGGCGCAACAGAATAATACTAAATAGAGGGATACTTGGAGTGCAAATGATCTAAACCCCAAGACAAAAACTCAGCAGCAATAATAGAAAAATAAGGGAAAAGATTGTCGCCTTGCTGAAGACCCCCTTAGGACTGGAAGTACCCATGACTGACCCCATTCACTAAAACTGAGAACCAAGAGATGTAGATAACACCTCAAATCAGAGATACCCACCACTCAGAAAACCCAAATTATCGCAACATCTAAATGATGAAAGGCCAAGACATACGATCATAAGCCTTAGCCATATCAAGCTTCAACACCACATTATTCCCTCAAGTGCAGCGATTAAGATCATGAGCCAGCTCTTGAACCAAAAGTACCTTATCATGGATCACCCTGCCAGGAACAAAACCTCTCTGAGTAGTAAAAATAATATAAGGCAGTAGAGGAGCCAATCTCAAAATAAGCAACTTGGTCAAAATCTTGTTGCTCACATTACAGAGGCTAATCAGATGGAAATCAGCCCAAGAAGTCGGTGAAGTCTTCTTAGGAAGAAGAACCTCTAAAGTAATCTATAACAGCATCCAACAAATCACTGCAAATAATATCCCAACACGACTAGTAAAATCTACTGCAAAACCCATTCGGACCAGGAGCACTATCATAATAAATAGAAAATACCACCCACCTAACCTCATCCATATTCGGCTCTCTACATAAATCCACATCATCCTCCGTAGTCACAAGAGAGAGAATAAAATCAAAATCCATCTGCTGAAATTGACTAGCACTTCCCGCCAACAACCCTTCAAAATGATCTATTGTAGAAGCTACAACGGCAACTGGCTAAGAAATCCACTCAGAGGAAGCATCCTGAATCCGATGGACATGAAACAACTAGTGTTATTGTTATTGTTATTATTACTACTGTTGTTGTTTTTGTTGTTGTAATAGTTGTTATTTTTATTATTATTATTTTGATGTTTAAATTACTTGCTTATTTAATTTTTCATTTGTTTTTATTTTCTTTATTTGTGCAATTTTCATTTAGTGTTTCATGCATTATTCATTTGTTTGTGCATCATTTTGACACACACTCACACATCATTAGCATTGCATGCGATGTTAGTCTCATACAAATAATAGCATATTAAATAGGAAATCACATTCACCACCTTTAGACATGGCTGACATCAAAACGGATAACTTTTTAGAGCACAGAGATATCCAAGCCTTACAAAATCTTCTTCAAAGAAATATAGAAATTTTTTATCAAAATCTAAACTCGAACATGCTTATCAAAAAGATTAATCTCAATAGTACAACATTAAATAAACTGAATTTCTTTATCATGCATGCAAGACATTTTGAATTTGTTATAAGTTTGAATTAAAAAAAGAGTTTGAGAAAGAAAAGCTTACTGGTGTCAGTCTTATGCACTCAAATTAATTTTTTTCTCTCAAAATCCCTTATCACTTAACTAGTCTCTCTTTTATTTCTCTTTTTTCCCTTTCTTTTATCTTTCATAATTCTGCTATGCTTTGCTCGTACTCTTTTTTTTTTCTTCTTTTAAAGCCACTCACGGTGATGGTAGAGGCAAAGGCATGTTCAACAGTGGTGTCATGCGTCATAAAGGCAGGTCACAAAGAAAGTGGAACTGGAGGTGTCATGTGACAGTGGGGATGTGGAGACAGATCCTGTGGAGGTAGATCACGTGGTGGTGGAGTTGATGTTGCACGATAGTGGCAATGAATGTGGAGTTTAGATTGTGGAGAGAAGGAGAAATCAAAAACAAAAGAAAAATTTTTTCAGTTACAAACCCTCATAAATCCAACTCTCACACAGGTTTGGTTTATGCGTGTTTGACCACATTACAAACATTTTTTACTACGTTTTAATACAATGAAGAGCGATAATACCATGTAATGAGGGCTGCCAAACATGCGCTAAGGGATATTAGAGGATATAAATACCAAGAAATCTCTAGCACTTTAAACAACCATTGTTGGTGCCACAAAGAGTCTACAGCCATAGAAGTTGAAGAATAAGTTGTTTAGTTATTAAAAATAAGCATCACGCAAAGCAAAAGTGAGCTTATATTCCAAAACATAAAACCTCTAATTTAATAATATACATCTTTAATAATAAAAAAAAATTGAAGTATCGGAGAAACCATTGAAACGTTAATCATTAAAAGAATGTTAATATCAAAGAATGCAAACAAAATAGCCACGCATTCACATCAGAGATCCTAACATTAATCTAATAAAATTTAAAAAAAAAATTCTCTGTTTCATAAAATTAATCAAATGAAAGTTTGAACATTGATCATTTCAGTGCCTGCATCCACATTTCTCCTGAGATCCATGCATAATCCCTTCCTCAGACACCTACATCACTATTTTTATCATTTTGCAAAGACAACTCTTTTTCTCTCCTCAAGTTGAGAACAAGGTTCAAATTGAATAATTTGTTAATGATCTTCATAAGATCCGCATAAGATGTTCCTTATGTTGTTGTGAGCAAATACACTCTCTTTCTATCCAAAGCACTTTATGTATATTCATATGCGTTTCTACACCACCTGAGAAAAAAAAAATCTCACATCTCAATCCAAATCACACTCTTCATCAATTTTCATAAAGCAAATCAGAGAAAGCTAATCAATTTTCATAAAGCAATTCAAATCTCAATTCAAATAACACACATTGTACACTTACTGAAGACCTTCATGACTCTATAAAGGTGAAAGATAATATGAAGGGTTGACTTCTGAATATTTTAATTAACTAAAACCTAACCATCTTTAAATTACTCACTAGCTAAGATCAAATGTGCCAATTAAGATGGATTCTTGGATGCATTTTGCTCCGCAATGTCTTTGATTAAAGACTTAGGGTGCATTTGGTATGCATGATTGGATTAGATATGTTAGGATAAGATTGGATTTGATTATAATTAACGTTAATCTTATGTTTGGCATAATATAGGATTGGATCATTTGCAACTGATAATTTTAATAATTTTAAGAAAAAATAACTAAATTAAGAAGTCTCCTAGTAATGTAGATTTCAATTTAGAAATTACAATTCAATAAGGAAAGAAATATTAAATTTTCACAAGATGCTAACTTAAAAAGACTCTATGTCTTAACAATTTCCCATTTTAGCATCCTTGTGGCAAAAACCTTTGGTGAAGAAGTCTTCAAAACATATCATGGTATTAGAGAAAAAACTTGCACATAAGCAAACCAAAGAACTAACCAAAGAGTAGTCATTCGAGCACATTAGTCCAAAATAGCTAATAACATAGCAGGAATAAAGAATCACTACTCCCCCTAATGAACTAATTCTCTTCTAAGAACAAAATTGACTCCTTTTTTTGTCAAAAGGATCCAAACAATAATTTAATGAGGTAGTCTAAAATTTAGTAGGTAGTGCATAAACATGTATGACAAGAAATAATGATCGAATTATTACGACTCAATTAATGTTCTTCATGCTAGAAAATACGAAGAACATGACAAATAAATATTTTTTGCATGAAATGGCTAAAATGCTCTTTTAATGTGAAATTGATAAAAATCAACGATTTCTTTAATATATTCTCATAACAGTATGCATTAAAATTAAGTTAATTAAGCTTTAATCACTCAAGACAATTAAAGATTAGAGAACTTTAAAATTTTGTATGTATGTGAAAAGTAAATCATTCAACACTCATTCTCATATCTCTGTGTAACACTCCACTAAAATATTTATTTAAAATGTTTAAAACATGATTACTTTTAACATAAATACGAATTCTAAAAGTTTAACGCAACAAACAAAACTTTCTTACATAAAGTAAAAGTCATACAGAGATTCTATAGTTTATTTCAAAACTTAATTTTACATAAAGCTAAGATATTTATTTTTTACTAAAAAAATGTTGAGCCCATCATAAAATCCCAAGGTCTGTTATGCCCATATGTACTTCGTCTTGGCTAGGACTTGACGACATCTTACCCTACTTATCGTTACCTGCAATGCAAGGACTTTATGAGTTGTTGCCCAGTAAGATAACACTTGGATGCATGTATAACTTATTATGCATATGGATAATCATATTAAGCTTTTAAAAGAAACTTAGAAAATACAAAACAACTTCATTAGGACCCTAGGTATGTTGCACTACAAGGTTAGCACTTTTACTCTTTAAACAATATGTCATTGGGCCTCATTAGTTGATCTTTTGAGCGTTACATTTCACCGTCCTCAAAAGATTTCTTTTTACTTAGTTTTGAGGGCTTGCCCTCTTTAGAAACTTTGTCACCTGGTAGTAAACCTACATATTTTTCATAAATTCATTTTTTGAAAACATATTCTTTATAATGTAATGCATGATATGCATGTATCCAATGCAACTTATGTCATAATATTTGAAGTTTCTAAATGCATAACAGAATAGACACACAACACTATTGAAGAACAAGATTCTTTAATACAAGCGGCATAGCCGACCATAGCATAATTAAGTATAAGTATCACAGATTAGGCGGCAAAGCCGACCATAACATAACTAAGTACCATAAATTAGGCAGCAAAGCCAACCATAACATAATTAAGTATCATAGTTTAGGCGGCAGAGCCCACCATAACGCAATTAAGTATCACGGATTAGGCGGCAGAGCCGACCATAATGTAATTAAGTATCATAAATTAGGTGGCATAGTTGACCATATAAGAATTTAAATTATAACTAATCACATCATAATAGCCATCACAACATAAAAGAATTGTTAAAACTGAAGTTAAGTATGAAAAAAATAAAGTCCTTACATTGCAGTTGAAGTGTTACTTACTTCTTAACCTTGACTTCTCTAGACCTTTCTAAATTAAGAATTTCTCTACTCTTGATATTATGACTAGAATAAAAGAGAATGAAATTTCTAGGTTGCCTTCAAAATGAAAGGGGGTAGGGGGTATTTATAGGATTTCTTAAGGCTAATGGATGGTTAGGATTTTGCCACCATAAATCTTGATCAATGGTTGAGATTAACCTTCATAAATAACTTACTAAATTCTAGAATTCTTAACTTTCTCTACATACTTCTCTTACATCATCACTTATGTCATTGCTTATGTCATCATTACTTAGAATTAAATATTTTATATTATTATTATTTTAATACTTAAGGGAGCTTGTTAGCTTAAAATAAATTCTATTATATTTAAGTGTGAAAATTGTACCTCACACTCTGAGTATAAATAACTTTAATATCGAAAATATAATGAAAAAGTCAAACTAACCCCTTTTATATTGATTCCCATTTGGAACTTTGCATCTTCATATATATGTGTATATAGATACATGTATGTGTATATGTATGTATATACATTTATATTAGTATAACCATAGCTAGAAGCTTCACTCTATCCCTTAAGATAGCATTCTTTTTATGATAGATCGTCATCTGTCATATTCACGATACTTAGACCTAAATTATTTAAGAATGGCTGCATTCTTAAAAGTTATAGGTAACCATTTTTAAGAGTTATAGGTATCAAATCTAAATATGCATCTAAAGCATTGCTACCCCTCGCTTATAGTCATTTTCAATCAAGAAAGCTTGCAAATTGCAAATCAAACAACAAACGCATGATGTAATATAGCCATAAAGAACCATAGTACACAAATGACATAATAAACTAACGTACACAATATAAATAACAAAAATGAATCTAAAACTATAATGCAAGACTAAATAACAAATAAATGAATCATAAACCCCAAGCTCTAATCATATAAAATAAGAATAAAATTTAGAGTTTAGGTGTAAATAACAAACCAAGTTTATCATTGGTCATTTAATACAATACAAGTAACATTACAATATTCATCAACATTTAAAACTCTTTTTTGAGGACTTTGCCACAAGCTCCATTGATAAATGGCCAGCAATTATCATAATGACTATTCATAAAAGCATTAGCACTAAACGTTTTTAAATCAGTTTTCCCAGCTCAAGTTTGTCAAGGTTTGTTATTAATCAAATCAACTCTAGATCTAGGAGTCTTGCTAGGTTTCCCATATGTAGAAAGAATTTAAAAATATGGCTTCCTTCTTATAATTCATGAATTTAGAATAATTAGGTCCTCAAGCGTTACAATAATGACAAATGAGAACAATCATTTTGTTCTTACCTTGAGTGATTGGAGAAGAATGTACTAAACTTTACCTTGAAGTTTATTTGGAGGTTTTGCTAGTGGTAGAGAAGCTTTAAAAAATATTGTTTCAGCACTTGAAGTATTTCCTCTTTGATAACCAAGACGATGATGATTTGCATTGGACTTTTCTAATGTTAGAATATGATCAAGTTGCTTATTCTATAATTTATCATCTTTTGTGAGTTCTAAGTTCTTTTTAATTATACAGTAACCTCTTACAACTTGATCTCCTTCTCAAAAACTAGAAACTTAAAATGTATAATATCTATTTCATGTTTTTCCATGTCCATTTTAAGATTTGATATGTGAATTTCCAAGGACTTGTTAAGCTTACAAACTTCTATGTACTTGCTATGCAAGAGCTTGTATGCATTTCCAAGTGTATATTATGTACAATTCTTCAACATCAGTTCTATCACCACCAGAAAATCCTTATTGTTCTCAGCTTGCTTTGTTGTAGCAATTTTTGTAATATTTTACACCATTATAGTAATTCATGCGCAAATTGTCAGGGGTTGTCGTGCTATCATTTTATTGATTCATATCACAACTAGCAAAATTTGACTTAACATTAAGTGAAACAAGATTACCAACAAGATCATCCTCATCTATACTTCAATCAGAAGTATTATCATCACTCTATGTCGATTTCAATTCCTTCTTCTTCATGAGCACTGCTAACATTAAGTGAAACAAGATTACCAACAAGATCATCCTCATCTATACTTCCATCAGAAGTATTATCATCGCTCCATGTCTATTTCAATTCATTCTTCTTCATGAGCACTACTAGAAAAATAGTTTTTTGTGACACTTGTCTAGTGAAACTTTATTAAGAAGTATCAGTAATTACATGCATTTAGGCCATTTTTCGTGTTTAACAGATATGTATCATAAATTGATGATACTATGGTGTCTAAAAATTAAATATCAGAGATCTGTGACACTAAGGTATTGGTAGTTAAAAAATAAAATTTTAATTTTGTATCTACTGGTAATCGAACCGAAGACTTCTAAGTCATAACTTTTTAATTTTAAGTGTTAAACCACTAGTCCATGAATTACATTTTAAATTTTTTAATTAATAAGAATATAAAAATTAAAACTTAAAATAAATTACCTGGAAACCATTGATACTATGTCGTTTCTAATCAATGGTGTATAAGAAACCTAAAATTTAAAAATTTTTGCTAAGTAAAAAATCTATCCCACGGCCATCGAAGCTCTTTTCCTTATCTAAAAGAACTGAAACCCTCTCTCTCTCTCTCTCTCTCTCTCTCTCTCTCTCTCTCTCTCTCTCTCCTTCCTTCTCTTTCTCTATTTAATAATGATCTACCTTGAAAGCCGCCTCCGTCAACACCTTGAAAGCCGCCATCGTTAAGCTAAAATATCCCTGAGAAGAACTTAGAAAGTGTTGCAAAGAATTTGGGCAAAGGTTTGAAAGTCTGAACCAGTTGTAATAACTCTTTATCTCGTTCTCTATTCTCATTGTTTAAGTGTTTGTATGTTAATTGGTTGATATTTATTAAGTGCGAATGAGGCCTTGCACTTGTTTGGAAATCTAGGGTTTTTGTTGTTTATAATCTAATTTAATATTTAATAAAATAAATAAAAGGTTGTTGTATTATAGGTCGAATTCAATTTATTAATTGAAAGAATGATTATAATCGGTAATTATGGATTTAGGTTGAATGCAATTTGTTAATTAAAAGAATAATGGCTATCGACAACCATGGGTTTAGTATATACTATATATTTCATTTAATGATGTGTATGGAAACCCAAAACTTAAAATTTTCTTAAACAAAAACCTCAATTCTCCTCACGGCCTATAAGCCCATCACACACACACACACTCTCTCTCTCTTTCTCTTTTTAGCTAACAATCCTAAACTTATTGTAAAACCACCATCATCAATTGTTCAAGCTCATTAGTTAGCTGTTCAAAGAGAAGTTGTTTTTACTGTGTCTAAACCTAGAAGCCATCGTGAGGAAAATGTAAAATCATCTGGGCAAAGTCATGATTTTAAAAATCGAATCAGCTTTTTGGTAGTTCTTTATCTTACTCTCTCTTCATATTTTTTAAGTGTTTATGTGTTAATTAATTAATGTGGTTACTGATTGTGATCAAAACTTTGTATTTGTTTGGAAATCTAGGGTTTTGTTGCTTATTAAAGTGAATGATTTTGTTAATTTAGGTTAGAGGTGTTTAATAACAATCCCATCCTCACTTAGGCTAGTGAAATCTTTTTCTTTGTTAGGCGGTTTATGATTTATAAATCACTAAATTATGGTAATGAAATTGGTAAATTTGGGATTTTAGTTTGTGAATCACCTCATCATTTAGTTATGTATCTATGGCTTCAAGTGTTCAAGTTTATACTTTTGGATATTTCAAAAGTGAAAAGCAAGGTTATTGTTTACTTTTATGCCTAATTTTACTTTAAACATGGGGATTGATGGTGTTCAAGTTGCTGGAAACTTGATTTTGAGGTGAAAAGTTGATTAACAGTTTATGCAATTATGCTAGAAATTTGAGGATTGATAGACTGTTGTTGTAAACTTGGTTGTTTCAAAACTTGACTAAATGACTTTTAATGATTTGAAACTTTAGAAACTAAATTTAAATGCGAACATTTCAGTTCTAGAAATTTTGCAATGAATTGGGTTTATATTTGATTTTTAATGGAAATTTTACTGACCTAATTGCCTTTGCACTTCACTCTGCTTATGAGATTGATGTTGAAGAATCAACGAGCTTTAATGAAGTAATTAATTGTCAAAATGGGAAGGAGTGGAAGAAAGCAATGGATGATGAGATCAATTCTTTGTATAAGAACTGCACTTGGGAGTTGGTTAGAAAACCCAAAAATAGGAGAGTTGTTGGATGCAAGTGGATATTCAAAGTTAAATAATGACTTACAGCCACTGAACTATGAAGGTTTAAGGCTAAACTTGTTGCCAAGGTATATACTCAAAGGGAGGGGATTGATTTCAAAGAAGTCTTTTCACCAGTTGTAAAGCATACTTCAATCAAGCTATTGTTAGCCTTAAAGGCAAAATATGATTTGGAGTTGGAGCAACTTGATGTGAAGACTACTTTTTTACATGGAGAGCTGTAGGAACAAATCTTTATGACCCAGTCTGAGGGGTATGAAGTTCCAGGTAAAAAGGACTATGTCTGCTTGCTCAAGAAGTCTCTCTATGGACTCAACCAATCATGGGCATAATTTATATACATATTTTACTCTTAATTATATAATTGCTAGTTATTTTTATTTGTTATTTTTAATTAATTAAATTATTTTGTTGAATAGGAAATTAATTGAAGATTAAGGATAAAAAGGGCATGAGGAAGTTTAAATTCGGAAGGAATAAATATTAAATTGGAAGAAAAAAATGCAGCCAAGAATTAATGGAAGTAAAGAAGACCAAAATTAGAAGTCAATTTCTTCAAATAATGAACAGTGGGCATGCATTTGGAAAGCAAAGATTTGGCAATTTGGAATGCATGTGCAGGGCATTAAAAGAAGAAACTATTAATTGGCCTTTTGCTTTTAAGTTAAACGTGTGGCTAGCTTTCAAACCTAATAAGGAAACAATTTAAAAAGGGCCTGGTGAGTGGGCTTTGTTGAAGGATTCGGTGGCCAAGCAATATAAAAGCTGAACTTTGGCTTTTGCAAGGGAGGCCGCCAGAGGAGAAAAAAGAGAGAAGACGCAAGGCAGAGAAGAAAAGAAAATAGTGGTAGCAGCAGTTCAATATTTCCATGGTTGGTTTTATTTTATTTGTTGCTCCCAATTCAAGTTTGTCTAGCTAATTTTCTTATATTGAGGTTAATGATGAAACCATATTCAATGAATAATTATCTTTTTATTTAATTAATTCCCTATATATGTTCTTTGATGATTATGGTTCTTGTTTCACATGATTAGTTGGATGTTATTAAATCTTTTCATCAATTCTATCATGCATTATTGATTGTTAAGATTAATATTTGACTAATTTTATGCTTGGATCTATAAAGTTTATACATGATTATCTTTGATTTTGTATCTTTCATTAAATTGTTTACATAGAGTGCTTGGGAAAACTTTGACTCTTTGTTATTCAATATGTTTACATGGGATGCTTAGATATCATACTATTAAGCAGAAAAAGAACATATACAAGATTACTATTTATTTGGGCTTAATTGTTATATCCATAAGATGTCATAGATTGATTTCGAGTTGTCACTCTAAAATTGGGGATTAATTAATAATTAGACAATTACTAGTTGAATAGTGGTAGATTCTGAAACCTTGGTAATTTTTGTCTTATTGAATTCTCCTTTGCTTTAATTGTTTTCTTAGTTTAATTAGTTTAATTCCTCTTAAAATTCAAATTGCTCAACTAGGTTAGGATTAATATTAATTTTAAATTTAAATTAGACTTTTCAATTTATAGCAATCCATGTGGGTTCGACCTCGTTACCACTATTCTATCTCTAGATTTGTGCGCTTGCGAGTATATTAAGATTTTTCACAACACCAAGGCAGTGGTACCTCAAGTTTGATGAATTTATGGTCACTCATGAATTCAGAAGATGCAGCTATGAGTGTTGTGTCTATTACAAGATGTTGAAATCAAATATGCATATCTATCTACTGTTGTATATAGATAATATGCTTATTGCTTGTAAGGAAAGGGCTGAAATTGAAGCTCTTAAACAACTTCTCAACACTGTTTTTGACATGAAGGACCTGGGAAGTGGAAAGAAGATTTTGGTGGTTGAAATCATTAAAAACAAAAAAAAATAGTTCAATTTTCTTATCACAGGAGAAATATCTAACAAGGGTGTTAAAAACCTTTGGTATGCTAGATTGTAAGCTAGTACAGCTTCCATTGGCAACTCATTTCAAACTGTGCAAGCTCTATTGTCCAAAAACAAAAGAGGAAAGGGAAGAAATGAGTAATATTCCATATGCAAATGTAGTAGGCTGCTTAATGTATGCTATAGTACTTGCAAGGCCAGACATTTCACGTGTTGTGAATGTTGTCAGCCGATACATGGCATCACCAGATAGAGAGCATTGGAAAGGGGTGAAGTGGATATTGAGGTATATCAGAGGCACTCTAGGCCTTGGACTTTTGTATAGAAGGAATTATGTTAAAGGTACTGGCTTTTGGGGTTTTGTTGATTATGATTTTGTTGGGGACATGGACAGAAGAATGTCACTTACAGGCTACATGTTTTGTTTCTAAATGGCTCTTCGCTAAGCTGGAAAGCTAGTCTGCAACATGTAGTTGCACTCTCAACTACAGAAACAGAACATACAGTAGCAACTGAGTCAATCAAGGAGGCTATATGGCTCAAAGGTCTGTTGAGTGAACTTGGCCTCAAACAAGAGCTAGTTTCAATCTCTTGTTATAGTTCCAGTGCTCTGCATCTTTGCAAAAACCCAACACATCATGATAAAACCAAGCATGTAGATATAAAGCTCCACTTTATAAGAAATGAAATTTCTAAAGGGGATGATGATTAAAGTCCATACTAATGATAACCCCTCAAACATGCTTACTAAGGTGGTTTCAGTGGCTAAGTTTAGGAAGTGCTTGAGCTTAGTTGGGATATGCAATCTCTGATTTGCATGAGGGTGGTAAAAGAATCAGAGTTTAGTGTTTGATTCAAGGTGGAGAAATGTGGAGTAAATGAATTCAAACACAAACCAGAGCAAAATGGCAGCGTATTGAGCAATGAATCTATTTCGTTATGGAGCCACGTGAGGGAGCTCATGACCACTATTAGTGAAACGACGCTTAGGATTGCGTTTTACTCATAACGGAATTAACGAAGTTGCTCGTGCCAAGTCACGTGATTACTTAAGTTCGGTTGAGTTCGGTTTAACGGCCTAGACACGTGGAAAATAGTTGTGCAATTTGGGTTCTTTGTTTGTTATTCATCTGTAATATAATGCTAGTTCACCAGCTCAGTTTCAGTGAGATTCGAGAGTATTCCAGAGAGTTTATTCTTGTGCTCTATAAACTCATCTCTGAATACTTGTAATTTTTCTTCATGAATCAATCAAAACAAGCTCTGATGGTTTCACTCGTGGATGTAGGTCTTGAAAAAGACTGAACCACGTTATCTCTTGTTCTTTCTGTGACTCTATTTCTAATTCATCGTTCTTCTTTCATTTTGATGCTAGTTCTTGAGCGTTTAAGTCTGCTAATTAAATATTGAATTGGTTCGGATCTAATTATGTACTTGTGCAACTTGAGTCAATCTTAATCAAGATCTTGGGCAGAGTTTTTGGTTTGACAAGGTTACTAGATCAATCAAAGCTCTACAAGGATCATAGATGGTTTGTCCAAATTTTTTAAATTATTCCACTATCTATTGTATTTGAGGTTTGAATTGTTATCGATTATAAAGAGTTATTTAAGTTCATATCTAAGTTGTGGTTAGATTCGTCCTCAGAGTTCGAGTCGGGATGTTACAAAATGACTAAACTACGACATCGTTTATGGGTCTCCACGGTAACAAATAGTTACAAAAATCAAAGTAAAAATGAATTTCAAGATGAAGAGTGTGGAGATATTGCATATGTTGGATCTCATATTCAAAATCATTTACAAAGACACGAGCATGCAGATTGTCGCAGCAAACGTTAGGAATAACAAGAAAAAAAATGCAATCTTATCTTAGTAATGCTCATACAAGGGTCATGTTAAAGGTATTTCCCTTCAAGATATCGAGAAACCAAAAAGGAAAAATATAAGTATTTTTTGAATTTGTGCTTTATTGGCCAATCCAAGGAAGCACTATTTAAGATATATATAAAATTACAAAGCTATTAAAATTCACATACATGTTCACCAACATTCACGAGAAATTTTTATATTTTATCTTATATCATCTATTTCATTTATTTTCATTTTAGAGGTTTTTAATTTTTTTTTTCAGAACGTATTTTACCTTCTAGACTTAAAATTATGTGTAAGTTGACTTACACATGCGAAATGTTTATAAACTAAATTAATGCACAGCGAAAAGGCTCGGCCCGAGTTTTGGCTTAATTGACTCGACCCGAATTTTTCAGCATTTGACCTGAATTTAAGAATTTTGGGTCAAGCTCAAACCTAAATATGAGGGCCCAATTAAAATTCGGGTCAGGGTTCAAGCCATAGCTGGCCCGACCCAACCAAACCCAAAATTAAAAATTAAAAATAAAAAGACATAATTTTATTTATATAATTTTATAAGGCAAGGTTTTGAATTATGTTTATTTTATTACTTATATAAGTATAAAGCTAGGACCTTAAGTAATTTTTATGTTTTTATTAAATTTTAATATATATATATATTAAAAGATGATGCACCTACTGATCGTGCCCCTCATATAGATGAAGTCAGTCAAGGAGAAGAATGGGAAACCCGAGTACAACTCGGACATTCCACAACCGGAAAGATGTTCTGGAGCGTCGTTGAACTGGCCAGATTTATAGCCATAGACTCTCCTATTTCCCTCACAACAGACGGTGATTCCCCCGATGATGATGATGATGACACTGTTTATATATATATTCCGAAAACAAATGAATTGTTTCAAATGGTGAAGAGAGGGTTATGTCTCTTTCTTCGGTTTTTATAACATAATCACTCTTTAGGAAATCAAACTTTTTTGTTTTGTAAATTTGTTCTTTTGAAATCTTTGGAAGAAGTTAAAAGAAAAGAATTTTAATTACATCCACATTTGTTTGATCCAAATAGGAATAAAGCCTTTAACCAAAGAAGGCTTGGATACTTCTATCCTGGCTGTCCTTAGAGATGGTCGATTCATCTCTTTTGATGATTCCTTGCTAAGTAGCATCGAATCTAGTCTTTGTAAAGGTCCAATTTCTTTTGACTGTTATCCAAACATAACACTTTCTCTTAAAGACAAAAATATTTTGAAAAGCATGATTTTACAGATTAAAACGCATAATTACAATATGATAGAGGGATCTGTCCCAATTGCTTTAATCTTTAAAATCTCATATAAGGCTATGATCTCTGCGTTTAGTACGCAGCATAAATTCCAGTAAAAAAGAGATGAGACTCTTCTCTTGCAGACTGACTTGTCTAAAGCAAACACTGTCATTCCAAAACCAATCCAATGGAAAGATGTCAATCTTCCAGAGGAATGGATTCTTGAAGGAATTGCTCCACCAGCAGTTCCAAAACAACTTGAGCCAAATACAGAGTTGCAAAATGTGACTCAGTATTCTGATGGTAAAGTCAAATTGTCGTTCAGGAGATCTAATTCAACTAGATTTTCTGATAGAGAGTCGTGCTCAAGTATTCCTTCATTAGAAAGGAAATTTACAAAAATTCCTTCTGTTATAAATCTTCCTTTTCAAAGTCAACCTAGGTTTTCCACTTCGGATTTACCTAGCTCCTCCATACGTTCTTTTGACTATACCAAAAAAGTACCACATCCCATTTATAATAGCAGTCAACATGAACAAAGACAAGAAGAGAAGGAACCTTCTCCTCCAACTTCCCCTACGTTCTCTGCTGTCACAGAAAACGTTATAAATGTAATTGAAAAGCATTTTGATTTAGATAAAACTCTTCTTCATAATGATTTTTATTCAAATGAAAATGAAGAAAAAAGACTTTGGTTTTTTAAACATTTTTTAAATCAAAGAAAAGAAATCCAACAAATCTATTATGAATTTGTGAATTTACATCAAATTCATATATTGTTTTTTGATTGGTTCGAAATATATTCTTCTGAGAACAACATTTCTTATCCTTTTAAAGAATCAAGCCCTATTACTATTAGGAAGAAAATTCCTGAATGGAAACTCTCTGATAGTAATAAAACCATAGAATCTGAACATCCACCTTTTAGGAGTATAACCATAGATCATGGTGAACCTCCTATCGAAATCAGAGCTTTTCCTTACAAAATCCCTAAACTAAATGATTCTGATATAAATTTAAGTACTATTATCCAACAGAATAATTTCTGCAATACTAACTTAAATACTATCGGAAAACAGTTGACTAGGTTAGAAAACCAATTCCAAAAGTCTACCATAACTGTTTCTTCTACTTCTCCTATTCTATCAAAATCGGATTCTGATAAAAAGCTTAAGGAACCTATTTTCAAACCTTTTCAGGTTTCGAAAACTAGCCAAAGGCTTGTCCATGAATCAAAATCAGATTTTGCCAAAGCCATTAGAGAACAACTAGATAGGATAGAAGCTGCTTCTTCCTCATCTAGCAAAGTCCAAATAGCCCCTGATACTCCTCAATCTAGCAAGATTGGAGTACTTGAACAAGACCAGGTTTCTATTGCCTCTTCTGACTTAGAAGCCTTTACCGAAGAACCTGTTCCTAAAGCCAATAAAATCCATTGGGAATTAGCCCTCCCTACTTCCAAATCTCCACCTGATTTGACTATAGACAACAGGCCCAGTGCATTAAATCAATCTCGATATAATGCATCCTCTGTCTATGAGTGGAATATAGATGGAATGTCTGAATACAACATTCTAGGTGTATTGCAGCAAATGACCATGGCAGCCAATGCCTATAAAACCCAATCGGGAACCTCTGACAAGGCCATTGCAGAAATCCTAATTGTTGGTTTTACTGGTCAACTTACAGGATGGTGGGATCATCTTCTCACTAAATTGCAGCAATTAGACATCTTTAATGCCATCCAAATCGATGAGAATGGTGCTCCCATTCTTGACGAATTCAATAATCCAATTCAGGATGCAGTTGCTACCCTGATTTTGACCATATCTCTTCACTTCATAGGAGACCCTTCACACCTTAGGGATAAAAACGCCGAGTTACTACACAATTTAAGGTCTAGAAAACTCAGTGAATTCCAAGATTACAAAACAACTTTCTTTACTAGACTCTTCCTAAGGGATGATGCAAATCATGTAACTTGGAAGGAAAAATTCCTTGCAGGTTTACCTACCCTTTTGGGAGAAAAGGTTAGAAATTCCATTAAAGCTCTTTATGACAATCGCATTCCTTATGACGAGCTCACCTATGGTGAACTAGTCAGTTTTGTCAATAAAGAAGGTTTAAAGATCTGTCAAGATTTGAAACTACAGAGACGTCTAAAATGGGAGCTTAGGAAATCTAAGCAAGAATTAGGCGGTTTCTGTAAGCAATTCAATTATGACCCCTTTAAAACTTCTACTTCTAAAGATTGTAATGGTAAGTGTTCTTCAAAACCTTACAAGAAACATTACAAGTCTAATAGCCATAAGAAACCCTTTCATGATTTTAGGAAACTTCCTTATAAGAAACCTTCGAGGCCTTATAAGAAACCTAGTTTCTCTAAAAAGAAAGTGTTTAAAACCAAACCTAAAACCCCATTCAATTTCAAAGAAGCCACATGTTTCAAATGTGGAATGAAGGGCCATACTGTAAAATTTTACAGAATGAACAAGAGACTCCATGAGCTTGACCTAAATGAGGACATCCTTTCCAAAATAGCCCCCCTTCTAGTAGAGTCTTCTGACTCTGAGTCTTCCATGTCGGGAGATAGTGACCCCCTCCAGGTTGATGAGTTATTTGATTCGGATACCTCTGTATCTAGCAGTAGTGATTCTGATTCGGATTCTTATTTAAAGAAAATCAATGTTTTGACTAAAGACCAGGAGATTTTCCTTGAACTTGTAAAGCATATTTCTGATCCAAATCTTCAAAAGGAATATCTTGACAAACTTTTGAAACCCATGGATTCAAACAAAGCTGAAACTTCTAAAGTTCCTATTGTTAAAAAGAATTCTTACGATCTTACTGAGATTTTAGACAAAAAGAAAACAAAGAAATCTACCCCTAGTATCCAAGATCTTCAAAAGGAGATCAAAGATATTAAATTTGAGATAAAGGATTTGAAAGAAAAACAGAAAAATGATTCTAATACTATCCAACTTCTTTTACAAAAGCATTTACAGGATAACTCAGACAATGAGTCAACTCCTGATGGTGATGACAATAATATTGATCAAAAAGTTGATAATATTAATTCTGTTCCAAAGATTTTTTGTTTGTTTTAAAACAAATCACCACCAGAAAATATTTAGTAAAAATTACTTTAATCTTTTCCAAAGATTTTGCAATGGACGCCATTGCTCTTTTTTACACTGGTGCTGATTTAAATTGCATTCGTGAGGACATTGTGCCAAAAAGATTTCATGAAAAGACAAATGAAAGACTCTCTGCTGCAAATAATTCAAAACTAAAAGTTAATTCCAAAGTTGAAGCTTCAATTTATAACGATGAGATTGAATTTAAAACCTCTTTTGTTCTTACAAATGATATACACCATGCTATCATTTTAGGAACCCCTTTTATAAATCTCATAACCCCTTATGCTGTCAATTATGATGGTATATATTTCAAAGCAAAATCAAAAGACCTTGTTTTCTCGTTTATTGAAAAACCAAAGACTAGAAATCTAAACATTGTCAAAGCTTGTTCTGTTTACCAAAACAAAATTAATGCCATTCTTAAATCTAAACAAGATGATTTATTTTGTTTACAAAAGGATTTGAATTTTCAAAGAATTGAAAGTCAATTACAAAATGATTTTATACAAAGAAAAATCTCCGATTTCAAAAGCCTTATTGAAAAAGAAATATGTGCCGATTTACCATCTGCTTTTTGGAATAGAAAACAACATTTGGTAGATTTGCCTTATGAAAATTCGTTTGATGAAAAACAAATACCCACCAAAGCTCGTCCAATCCAAATGAATATGGAATTGGAACAGCATTGTAAAGATGAGATAAATGATCTTATTAACAAAAAGCTCATTGTAAAATCCAGATCACCTTGGTCTTGCGCCGCTTTTTATGTTAATAAAAATTCTGAAATTGAAAGAGGCGTACCTAGACTTGTGATAAACTACAAACCTTTGAATAAAGCTTTAAAATGGATTAGGTACCCAATACCTAATAAAAAAGATTTGCTCCAAAAACTTTGTTCAGCTTTCATTTTTTCTAAATTTGATATGAAGTCTGGTTTTTGGCAAATACAAATTCACCCTAAAGATCGATATAAAACAGCTTTTACTGTTCCCTTTGGACAATACGAATGGACAGTAATGCCTTTTGGTTTGAAAAATGCACCCTCAGAATTTCAAAGAATCATGAACGATATTTATAATCCCTATTCTGAGTTTTGCATCGTTTACATTGATGATGTGTTGATTTTTTCTCAAAGTATTGATCAACATTTCAAACATTTAAAGACTTTTTATCTTGTTACTAAAAAAGCTGGTCTGGCCCTTTCAAGTATAAAGATCTCAATATTTCAAACAAAAGTCAGGTTCCTTGGTCACCATATTTCCAAAGGCACTATTACCCCTATTGAGAGATCACTTTTGTTTGCGGATAAATTTCCAGACAAAATTCTGGACAAAACCCAATTACAAAGATTCCTTGGTAGTTTGAATTATGTTCTTGACTTCTACCCTGACATCAATAGGATGTCTAAACCTTTGCATGATAGGTTGAAAAAAAATCCTGTTGCATGGTCAGAAGAATATACTAAAGTTGTTAGATTAATAAAGCAATCTGTGAAAAATATCCCATGCTTATTTCTTGCAAATCCTGCATTACCTAAAATTGTTAAAACTTATGCATCTGATATAGGTTATGAAGGTATATTGAAACAAAAAGAAAATGATAAAGAACAGATAGTACAATATGTTTCTGCACATTGGAATGATTGCCAGAAAAATTATTCTACTATCAAAAAAGAAATTCTTTCTATTGTTTTATGCATATCCAAATTCCAAAGTGATTTATTAAATCAAAAATTTTTACTTAGAATTGATTGCAAAGCTGCAAAACATGTTTTAGAAAAAGATGTTCAAAACATTGCATCCAAACAGATTTTTGCACGATGGCAAGCTATTTTAAGTGTTTTTGATTTTGATATTGAGTTTATTAAAGGTGACAAAAACTCTGTTCCTGATTTTCTAACCAGAGAATTTCTTCAAAACAGATAATGCCGCCAAAGAAGAAAGACAAAGGTAAAGCAGTTCTTAAAGACACTGGATCTCAAGAACCCTCTAAAGAGCCTCAATTAACCCCTTCTAAAGAAAAAATACTTTCTTCGGCTTTGCCCATCAAATCTTGGATCGAACTGGTCGAAGAACATGAAGCCCAATACAAATCTATTTCTTCTGATGACCAAATAAAGCAATGGATGAGTTCCATTACAAAATCCTCTGAGCTTATGATTGCTTTGCAAAATCTTTCTCAAAGCCAATTTTCTCCTAAAAAAGAAGAAACAGAAAATCCCATTTCCAAGGAAATTTCAAAGCCTTCTTCCCAAAATGTTGTTGTGTCTTGTGAAAGCTCATCCTCTCAAATTGTGCTTTCTCAACCAACACTTTCAAAGAAAACCTCCGATTGGTTTGATAAAACACATTTTCAAAACATTCTTTCTATGGAAGATGGATTTTACCATACTGATCCTTTTCAAAGCATTTCAAAGTTTTTCCCCAAAGGCTGGTTTTTTAAACCATGGGATTTAACAAAACCCCAGTCTTATTATCAAAGCATTTTAGAAATTACTAAGTCAGTCAAATTCAAACATTTCTTTCTCAGCAATACTCATTCTGAGCCGGCCTATTCTACGGCCACAATCCTAAAAGTACTGAGCCCAAACCAGTGGGGTGACCTCCTCCACAATTTCAAAACCTTCCCTTTAAATTTTGAAACCCGTTTACCACATTGTCGGACTTTTTCCTACTGGGATTACCAACAAGCCTGGTATAACACCTTTTTTATCCAAAACCCTAAAAAATCTCATTCTTGGTTATTTTTCTTCAATTCAAAAATAACCGTCCAAAGCCTACCAAATTGGTTTCATCATTGGTGGAATCATTTTGGGCCAAGCCCAGATATCCTTACCCCAAACGCCATACAATGTCTAAATCTTTTTAAAGCCCATTATAAACCTACTGAGTCTGAGAAAAGATTTCCTCATTTTCTCTGTTTTTGTACAAACTTCTTTCTCCCTTGGGTTTGGATGTGGAGTCTCCGACATCACACTCAAGATTCCCAATTAATCCTTCAAAGAACCTTTAAAGTCAAATGGTGGTCAAAATTTGATGAACAATCCAAATTGACTACTAGCGATATTGAAAAATGGCTTTCTTCTAAAGGCCATTTACAACCAACCATCAAAGACATAAAAACCCAAGGCACTTTCCTTTCTCAAAAATCCAAAGCCCAAGCCCTTTTAGCAAGTGCCAAGACTGAAGACGAATACTTCAAAGCCATGGAACAGCTCCTCGCCTCCCGGTCAAAGTCATCAGTGGCTAACTCCTCTGAAGATGAAGACGAAGATGAAGAGCCAACCATTTCTCTCGGAGACGAAAATGAAGATGATTGTTTTGGAATTTTCTCTCCTTTAAAGCATTGTAAATAATTATTGTGACATAAAGTAAAGTATGAGTTGTAAAGTAGATTCCTTAAAGATAAGGATCAAAGTAACCATGGGTTGGTAGGTCATAATATGTATTTCTATTACAAATACACTATCTCTAAGGAATCTACTTTACAACTCATACTTTACTTTATGTCACAACACACTCTCATCCTTATCTCTAAGGAGAGTACCTAATATGAAATACCAATACATATACATATATTATTATGTGTAATAGTGGATCCCCTGAGCCTGTAAAAGGGAGTCCTTGGTTTGAGTCTATATATATATATATTATATATATATATATTTTGGAACAATGTCCTCACGAATGCAATTTAAATCAGCACCAGTGTCAAAAAGAGCAATGGCGTCCATTGCAAAATCTTTGGAAAAGATTAAAGTAATTTTTACTAAATATTTTCTGGTGGTGATTTGTTTTAAAACAAACAAAAAATCTTTTAGAACAGAATTGATATTATCAACTTTTTGATCAATATTATTGTCATCACCATCAGGAGTTGACTCATTGTCTGAGTTATCCTGTAAATGCTTTTGTAAAAGAAGTTGGATATTATTAGAATCATTTTTCTGTTTTTCTTTCAAATCCTTTATCTCAAATTTCATATCTTTGATCTCCTTTTGAAGATCTTGGATACTAGGGGTAGATTTCTTTATTTTCTTTTTGTCGAAAATCTCAGTAAGATCGTAAGAATTCTTTTTAACAATAGGAACTTTAGAAGTTTCGGCTTTGTTTGAATCCATGGTTTTCAAAAGTTTGTCAAGATATTCCTTTTGAAGATTTGGATCAGAAATATGCTTTACAAGTTCAAGGAAAATCTCTTAGTCTTTAGTCAAAACATTGATTTTCTTTAAATAAGAATCCGAATCAGAATCACTACTGCTAGATGCAGAGGTATCCGAATCAAATAACTCATCAACCTGGAGGGGGTCACTATCTCCCGACATGGAAGACTCAGAGTCAGAAGACTCTACTAGAAGGGGGCTATTTTGGAAAGGATGTCCTCATTTAGGTCAAGCTCATGGAGTCTCTTGTTCATTCTGCAAAATTTTACAGTATGGCCCTTCATTCCACATTTGAAACATGTGGCTTCTTTGAAATTGAATGGGGTTTTAGGTTTGGTTTTAAACTCTTTCTTTTTAGAGAAACTAGGCTTCTTATAAGGCCTCGAAGGTTTCTTATAAGGAAGTTTCCTAAAATCATGAAAGGGTTTCTTATGGCTATTAGACTTGTAATGTTTCTTGTAAGGTTTTGAAGAACACTTACCATTACAATCTTTAGAAGTAGAAGTTTTAAAGGGGTCATAATTAAATTGCTTACAGAAACCGCCTAATTCTTGCTTAGATTTCCTAAGCTCCCATTTTAGACGTCTCTGTAGTTTCAAATCTTGACAGATCTTTAAACATTCTTTATTGACAAAACTGACTAGTTCACCATAGGTGAGCTCGTCATAAGGAACACGATTGTCATAAAGAGCTTTGATGGAATTTCTAACCTTTTCTCCCAAAAGGGTAGGTAAACCTGCAAGGAATTTTTCCTTCCAAGTTACATGATTTGCATCATCCCTTAGGAAGAGTCTAGTAAAGAAAGTTGTTTTGTAATCTTGGAATTCACTGAGTTTTCTACACCTTAAGTTGTGTAGTAACTCGGCGTTTTTGTCCCTAAGGTGAGAAGGGTCACCTATGAAGTGAAGGGATATGGTCAAAATCAGGGTAGCAACTGCATCCTGAATTGGATTATTGAACTCGTCAAGAATGGGAGCACCATTCTCATCGATTTGGATAGCATTAAGGATGTCTAATTGCTGCAATTTGGTGAGGAGATGATCCCACCATCCTTTAAGTTGACCAGTAAAACCAGCAATTAGGATTTCTGCAATGGCCTTGTCAGAAGTTCCCGATTGGGTTTTATAGGCATTGGCTGCCATGGTCATTTGCTGTAATACACCTAGGATGTTGTACTCAGACATTCCATCTATATTCCACTCATAGACAGAGGATGCATTATATCGAGATTGATTTAATGCACTAGGCCTGTTGTCTATAGTCAAATCAGGTGGAGATTTGGAAGTAGGGATAGCAAGTTCCCAATGGATTTTATTGGCTTTAGAAACAGGTTCTTCGGTAAAGGCTTCTAAGTCAGAAGAGGCAATAGAAACCTGGTCTTGTTCTAATACTCCAATCTTGCTAGATTGAGGAGTATCAGGAGCTATTTGAACCTTACTAGATGAGGAAGAAGCAGCTTCTATCCTATCTAGTTGTTCTCTAATGGCTTTGGCAAAATCTGATTTTGATTCATGGACAAGCCTTTGGCTAGTTTTCGAAACCTGAAAAGGTTTGAAAATAGGTTCCTTAAGCTTTTTATCAGAATCCGATTTTGATAGAATAGGAGAAGTAGAAGAAACAGTTATGGTAGACTTTTGGAATTGGTTTTCTAACCTAGTCAATTGTTTTCCGATAGTATTTAAGTTAGTATTGCAGAAATTATTCTGTTGGATAATACTACTTAAATTTATATCAGAATCATTTAGTTTAGGGATTTTGTAAGGAAAAGCTCTGATTTCGATAGGAGGTTCACCATGATCTATGGTTATACTCCTAAAAGGTGGATGTTCAGATTCTATGGTTTTATTACTATCAGAGAGTTTCCATTCATGAATTTTCTTCCTAATAGTAATAGGGCTTGATTCTTTAAAAGGATAAGAAATGTTGTTCTCAGAAGAATATATTTCGAACCAATCAAAAAACAATATATGAATTTGATGTAAATTCACAAATTCATAATAGATTTGTTGGATTTCTTTTCTTTGATTTAAAAAATGTTTAAAAAACCAAAGTCTTTTTTCTTCATTTTCATTTGAATAAAAATCATTATGAAGAAGAGTTTTATCTAAATCAAAATGCTTTTCAATTACATTTATAACGTTTTCTGTGACAGTAGAGAACGTAGGGGAAGTTGGAGGAGAAGGTTCCTTCTCTTCCTATCTTTGTTCATGTTGACTGCTAATATAAATGGGATGTGGTACTTTTGTGGTATAGTCAACAGAACGTATGGAGGAGCTAGGTAAATTCGAAGTGGAAAACCTAGGTTGACTTTGAAAAGGAAGATTTATAACAGAAGGAATTTTTGTAAATTTCCTTTCTAATGAAGGAATACTTGAGCACGACTCTCTATCAGAAAATCTAGTTGAATTAGATCTCCTGAACGACAATTTGACTTTACCATCAGAATACTGAGTCACATTTTGCAACTCTGTATTTGGCTCAAGTTGTTTTGGAACTGCTGGTGGAGCAATTCCTTCAAGAATCCATTCATCTGGAAGATTGACATCTTTCCATTGGATTGGTTTTTGAATGACTGTGTTTGCTTTAGACAAGTCAGTCTGCAAGAGAAGAGTCTCATCTCTTTTTGACTGGAATTTATGCTGCGTACTAAACGCAGAGATCATAGCCTTATATGAGATTTTAAAGATTAAAGCAACTGGGACAGATCCCTCTATCATATTGTAATTATGCGTTTTAATCTGTAAAATCATGCTTTTCAAAATATTTTTGTCTTTAAGAGAAAGTGTTATGTTTGGATAACAGTCAAAAGAAATTGGACCTTTACAAAGACTGGATTCGATGCTACTTAGCAAGGAATCATCAAAAGAGATGAATCGACCATCTCTAAGGACAGCCAGGATAGAAGTATCCAAGCCTTCTTTGGTTAAAGGCTTTATTCCTATTTGGATCAAACCAATGTGGATGTAATTAAAATTCTTTTCTTTTAACTTCTTTAAAGATTTTTCCGAAAACAAATGAATTGTTTCAAATGGTGAAGAGAGGGTTATGTCTCTTTCTTCGGTTTTTATAACATAATCACTCTTTAGGAAATCAAACTTTTTTGTTTTATAAATTTGTTCTTTTGAAATCTTTGGACGTTCCCAACAATCAATTGCTTTATCAAAGTTCTCAATAACGAATTCTTCTGAACTCACAACATGCTTTGAATCACTAGTCTTCCCGGAAGAAGAGCTAGAAAAGGACGATGTTCTACAGTGTAGAGGATTCATGGTTAGAACCCTATGGTCTATCTATGGTTTGGTCAGAATGGCTACAGGTATGGTATTACAGCCCTAAATGGAAAACTTATCCTTGGACGGGACTTACAACCAGTAAAAATTCACCACACAAACAAAACTTCAAAATAGAACACAAGATTTTAAACACAAAATTCTAAACTGCTTTACACAATCCTCCCATTGGCTCTGATACCAGAAGGAAATAGGATCGATCTATTATGAATTTGTGAATTTACATCAAATTCATATATTGTTTTTTGATTGGTTCGAAATATATTCTTCTGAGAACAACATTTCTTATCCTTTTAAAGAATCAAGCCCTATTACTATTAGGAAGAAAATTCCTGAATGGAAACTCTCTGATAGTAATAAAACCATAGAATCTGAACATCCACCTTTTAGGAGTATAACCATAGATCATGGTGAACCTCCTATCGAAATCAGAGCTTCTCCTTACAAAATCCCTAAACTAAATGATTCTGATATAAATTTAAGTAGTATTATCCAACAGAATAATTTCTGCAATACTAACTTAAATACTATCGGAAAACAGTTGACTAGGTTAGAAAACCAATTCCAAAAGTCTACCATAACTGTTTCTTCTACTTCTCCTATTCTATCAAAATCGGATTCTAATAAAAAGTTTAAGGAACCTATTTTCAAACCTTTTCAGGTTTCGAAAACTAGCCAAAGGCTTGTCCATGAATCAAAATCAAATTTTGCCAAAGCCATTAGAGAACAACTAGATAGGATAGAAGCTGCTTCTTCCTCATCTAGCAAAGTCCAAATAGCCCTTGATACTCCTCAATCTAGCAAGATTGGAGTACTTGAACAAGACCAGGTTTCTATTGCCTCTTCTGACTTAGAAGCCTTTACCGAAGAACCTGTTTCTAAAGCCAATAAAATCCATTGGGAACTTGCTATCCCTACTTCCAAATCTCCACCTGATTTGACTATAGACAACAGGCCTAGTGCATTAAATCAAGCTCGATATAATGCATCCTCTGTCTATGAGTGGAATATAGATGGAATGTCTGAGTATAACATTTTAGGTGTATTGCAGCAAATGACCATGGCAGCCAATGCCTATAAAACACAATCAGGAACTTCTGACAAAGCCATTGCAGAAATCCTAATTGCCGGTTTTACTGGTCAACTCAAAGGATGGTGGGATCATCTTCTCACTAAATTGCAGCAATTAGACATCTTTAATGCCATCCAAACTGATGAGAATGGTGCTCCCATTCTTGATGAGTTTAATAACCCTATTCAGGATGCAGTTGCTACCCTGATTTTAACCATTTCCCTTCACTTCATAGGTGACCCTTCTCACCTTAGAGACAAAAACGCCGAGTTACTACACAACTTAAGATGTAGGAAACTCAGTGATTTCCAAGAATACAAAACCACTTTCTTTACTAGACTCTTCCTTAGGGATGATGCAAATCATGTAACTTGGAAGGAAAAATTCCTTGCAGGTTTACCTACCCTATTGGGAGAAAAGGTTAGAAATTCCATCAAAGCTCTCTATGACAATCGTATTCCTTATGACGAGCTCACTTATGGTGAACTAGTCAGTTTTGTCAATAAAGAAGGTTTAAAGATCTGTCAAGATTTGAAATTACAGAAACGTCTGAAGCAGGAGCTTAGGAGATCTAAGCAAGAGTTAGGCAGTTTCTGTAAGCAATTCAACTATGACCCCTTTAAAGCTTCTACTTCCAAAACTTGTAATGGTAAGTGTTCTTCGAAACCGTATAAGAAACATTACAAGTCTAAGAGCCATAGGAAACCCTTTCATGATTTTAGGAAACTTCCTTATAAGAAACCTTCAAGGCCTTATAAGAAACATAGTTTCTCTAAAAAGAAAGAGTTTAAAGCCAAACCTAAAACCCCATTCAATTTCAAAGATGCTACATGTTTTAAATGTGGCATGAAAGGCCATACTGTAAAATTTTGCAGAATGAACAAGAGACTCCAAGAGCTTGACCTAAATGAGGACATCCTTTCCAAAATAGCCCCCTTCTTGTAGAGTCTTCTGACTCTGAGTCTTCCATGTCGGGAGATAGTGACCCCCTCCAGGTCGATGAGTTATTTGATTCAGATACCTCTGCATCTAGCAGTAGTGATTCTGATTCTGATTCTTATTTAAAGAAAATCAATGTTTTGACTAAAGACCAAGAGATTTTCCTTGAACTTGTAAAGCATATTTCTGATCCAAATCTTCAAAAGGAATATCTTGACAAACTTTTGAAAACCATGGATTCAAACAAAGCAGAAACTTCTAAAGTTCCTATTGTTAAAAAGAATTCTTACGATCTTACTGAGATTTTCGACAAAAAGAAAACAAAGAAATCTACCCCTAGTATCCAAGATCTTCAAAAGGAGATCAAAGATATGAAATTTGAGATAAAGGATTTGAAAGAAAAACAGAAAAATGATTCTAATAATATCCAACTTCTTTTACAAAAGCATTTACAGGATAACTCAGACAATGAGTCAACTCCTGATGGTGTTGACAATAATATTGATCAAAAAGTTGATAATATCAATTATGTTCCAAAAGATTTTTTGTTTGTTTTAAAACAAATCACCACCAGAAAATATTTAGTAAAAATTACTTTAATCTTTTCCAAAGATTTTGCAATGGACGCCATTGCTCTTTTTTACACTGGTGCTGATTTAAATTGCATTCGTGAGGACATTGTTCCAATATATATATATATATATATATATATATAGACTCAAACCAAGGACTCCCTTTTATAGGCTCAAGGGATCCACTATTACACATAATAATATATGTATATGTATTGGTATTTCGTATTAGGTACTCTCCTTAGAGATAAGGATGAGAGTGTGTTGTGACATAAAGTAAAGTATGAGTTGTAAAGTAGATTCCTTAGAGATAGTGTATTTGTAATAGAAATACATATTATGACCTACCAACCCATGGTTACTTTGATCCTTATCTCTAAGGAATCTACTTTACAACTCATACTTTACTTTATGTCACAACACACTCTCATCCTTATCTCTAAGGAGAGTACCTAATATGAAATACCAATACATATACATATATTATTATGTGTAATAGTGGATCTCTTGAGCCTATAAAAGGGAGTCATTGGTTTGAGTCTAGGCATCGAGTCTTGGAGTGCAATCTTGTATTGTAGATTTGCATTTCTTGAAAACAGAGGAAGGTTACTTCATTAAGAGGAATGAGAGATTTACAATACAAGATTGCACTCCAAGACTCGATGCCTAGACTCAAACCAAGGGTTCCCTTTTATAGGCACAAGGGAACCACTATTACACACTGTTTACATTATTGATCCTTATCACTAAGGAATCTACTTTACAACTCATCCTTTACTTTATGTCACACTCACACTCTCATCCTTATCTCTAAGGAGAGTACATAATACATACGAATACAAATACATATATTATTATCACCATTGCTTCCACTGTAGGGTCCACTAAGCTTCCGCTACAGTCCAGAGTTGCCACTTGTTGGCGTGCTACGTCCTGACCTATGGTTCCATCGTTCTTCGGATGCTGCATCCATGTCTTCTCCCATATTGGGCCATATGGGGTCTTCTACATTGTCTGGCTGTGGGTTTAGTTCTGGTTGGGGCCATTCTTGGAGGTCTAGCCAATGGGCCATTTCTTCAAGTTCGTTCCTCCATCTGTCAATATCTGGAGTGTCCAGATAAGTGACCTCTTTAGACTTGCCATGTCGAGTGAGGTAGTCATTATACCTTTGTTGCACGTCCGCTGCTTCGTCTTCTTCACCATGGAGCTTAAGATTCCTGATCTCTTCTCTATAGTAGAGATCTGGCGTGCTGCAAACCTGTGGGGAAACTGGACTATGAGTATTGTACATAAGAACAATCCCATATACATCTGCCAGTGTCTTTTTTGCATTCCAGCAGCCTGTCCACATAGAATCTATTTCTTCGTGGGAGTGATCATGCTGGACGACCTGGACAAGAGGCTATTTGTATCTTCCCCAGATATCTGTGAGCTTTACAATCATTATAGTAGAGTGAGTGATGTGATACCCGTTGATAAGCTTTAACGTCAAGATATCTTCGAAGATAAGAGCAAACATGCGGTCGAACCATCTTCATTTGCCATATCTCCTGCTAGTGTGGATGAGGTTTGGTTCAAACAGTATCGCCACTGGGTAGATGTTTAGCCAGTACCACGTTATGTAATAGGCTTGTGGGGTTATGTCACAAATAACATAGTGACCCCAGTTGGAGTTTTCATCTATTACATAGTGGAAGGTGCAACCGATCTTGAAGACCGTTTCGTGCATCTGGTCAGGATTTGGATGTGGATCAAAAGCTCTCTGACATCTTTTGTTGTGGGCAGGTCTGTGTTCTTGCATGGCCATGAGCTGCCATACCCGCCATGTTAGAGCTTGATCTTCTGGATCTCTTTTGTGGGTGATGATTTTCTCAAAGATGTCTTCCTGTACTTCTGAAGGAAGCCATGCTATGAAAGTATTGAGATCTTTGAGAAAGTGTGCTCTAGTTTCATGAGCACTAGAGCTGCCTTCTTCCCATCTTCTTGGGAGGTTCCTTCTTCTGATCATGGTGATTGGTCTGGATAGGAAATCCGCTACAGTGTTGGATTCTCCTTTGATGTGTCTTACCTCGAACTTGAATCTCGAGAGAGACTCAGACCACCTTGCAAGTTGTGGATCTGGGATTTCTCCTTCTTTTCTTCTGAGTAATCCCTGGAGGTATTTATAGTCTGTTTCAATCACAAAGGGGGTTAGTGAGAGAAAGAACTGGAACTTCTTGATCCCTTTGACGACTGCTAAGACTTCTTTCTTTGAGGAAGGGTAGTGGCTTTGAGCGTCGTTGAACTGGCCAGATTTATAGCCACATACTTTCCTGTTTCCCTCGGATTCCTCTATCAACAGTGCTCCCCAATAATGGTCACTAGCATCTGTCTGTAGGATGAGCTGTCCTTTGTCAGGTATCTTTAATGGTGGAAGTGACTGGCACTTTTGCTTTAAGTCTGTCACAGCTTTTGTCGCGTCTTCCGACCATTGTGGGGCACCTTTCTTTAAGTGCTTTGATATCTGACTCGTCATTTTTGACAGGTTCTGCACATGGTCTGCTGCATAGTTGATTATCCCGAGGAATTGCTGGATCTGCTTTCTGGTTGACAGCTGGTCTGGAAATTGAGATATTTTTTCAGCAATATGTGGCTGAGGAATGATGAATCCCTGTTTGATGTGTAATCCCAAAAAGTCTACCTCATCAAGGCCTATCTTCATCTTTGGTTCTGACAGAGCTAACCCATGCTTATAGGTTAGGGCTTTGAATTGAGACAGGTGTTCAGCATGTTCTTCCTCACTGTTGCTGAAGATAAGAGCATCATCAATGTAGATAAGGCAGAATCCTGAGATGGATTTGTACACCTCATCCATTCTGTTTTGGAATTCTGACGGTGCATTCTTTAGGCCGAAAGGCATCACGTTCCATTCATAATGCCCATGGGGGACCACAAATGCTGTCTTGTGTCTGTCTTCTTCTTTAATTCCAATTTGCCAAAAGCCTGACTTCATGTCAAACTTTGAGAACACTTTTGCTCCAGCAATGCGTTTCAAAAGGTGTGTCCTCCGTGGAATGGGGTATCTTATGTCCTGCAAGCAATCATTCAGCTTCCTGTAGTCTATCACCAATCGCTTTTTTCCACGTATCTGTTCTGAATGCTTGTTGACATAAAATGCTGGGCTGGCCCAATGAGACTTAGAGGGCCTGATGAGCTTCAGATCCATAAGTGCTTGGATCTCTGTTTTGCACAGTTCTTCGTCATGGGGCATGCCTGGATGAGAGGCTGTCTGGTGAGGCATGGTCCATCCATCTTTATAGGGTAGAGACACAAAATGTTGTTCTCTAGCCCAGAACTGGTTTGGTACTTCTGCACAGCATTCTAAGAGTTCCTTGATCTGGGGTTCATATTTGTGGATTGGATAGTTTTCTACTTTTCCACCCTCTCCAAAAATGGAGTGTTTTTCAACCTAAGGAACTTGGAAATGCTGTTCTCTGGCCCAGAACTGGTTTGGCACTTCTGCACAGCATTCTAAGAGTTCCTTGATCTGGGGTTCATATTTATGGATTGGGTAGTTTTCTAGTTTTCCACCCTCTCCAAAAATGGAGTGTTTTTCAACCCAAGGAACTTGGAAAGAATGACTCGTACCATCCAAGGATTACGAATGGTATAAGAGAATCCTTCAGGAAAAAAGGCAAAAGGGGCAACCAGACTTAAAAAGTCGGTACCCAATAAGATATCTTCACCAGAATAATCAAAGGCAAAGAAGCCATGCCTGATCATGAAGGGTTGGATTTCTATTGGTCGAGTAATCTTTTTGCTGTAGAAGTCTCTGCCACTAGCTGATCCGAATGAAACCTTGGTAGGAACATAAAAGCTTTTTGGAACACAAGCTTCCCGGATGAATGAACACATTGCTCCAGTATCAATGAGAGCAGTAAGTGCTACCTGGGTATCCTCGGAAGGATTGAGGATGATTTTGATGTGAGGTCTGAAGAGAGAGGATGGTTGCATTGCCAGTTTAATCTGGAGAGGATCATGGACAGCCATAACAAGGTCCTCATCTTCAGAATTACTGTCAGGGCAGGTAGAAGAGTCGCTATCCTCAGTATTAGAGAGAGGATATTCATCTAATGTGTAGACAGCGCCAAGGGGGCTATCTGACCAGGTATAGATGTCATCATCGAAATCTTCCTGCTGGATCATCTGGAGGAGTTTGGCTGGAAGTTTCTTTTTGGATTTGCATTGTTTGGCATAGTGACCTTTCTTTCCACAGATGAAACATCTTCCTGAGCCTTTCTTTTGTTTCCGTTTCTTGATGAAACGGTATTTTTTCCCTTTGTATGGTTTCCAAGGGCGTTTGTCTTTCTTCTGTTTGCCAGTATTACAAGAGCACATTTTGTCTGTATGTTGGCAACCAAATTTGTTTGGTTCCTCATTACAGAATTTTTGCAGAGAGGATTTCTCAATCTGCTTCATGTGCCTTCGTAAATCTTGAGATCGGCAATGACTCTGGATTAGTTCCATCGATATCTGATAGAGCTGAGCTAGGCTGAGCTGTGCTAAATCAACAATTGCATCAGCTTTGAATTTAGCCTCCATCATTTCTGCAACTGGTCCTGGCATGTTTAGCACAAACGTCCTGTGGATGGTATCAGATTGTTTGTCAAAGATGTAGTACAACCTTTCTTGCTCCAGGTAGTATTCTTCCATTTTTCGGACATCACAGCACTTGTTTTGGAGAAATTGCTTTTCAGCAACCTCTTCTTCTCTTGTGAATTGGCCTAGAAAATCCAAAGATAGATTTTCTACCAGGCTTCCACAAGGATCTTCTCTGCTGAGAATGAATTGTCTTTGGTCTCTGGTGAGCTTTCTTCCCCACCATCGTCTCAGCGAACCGACGAATCCTGCTATCAGCCTTAGTGCGGCTGATCTTCTGCTCAACTGGGGGGCTCGTTGGCATTCTCCTTCATACCAAGCTACCATTTTTTCAAAATAAGCCAACCTTTCCTTTGGCTTCATTCCATCAATGTTCCAGAACATCTTTCCAGTTGTGGAGTGCCCTAATTGTACTCTGGTTTCCCATTCTTCTCCTTGAGATACTTCATCTATATGTGGGGCACGTTCAGCAGTTTGGTCAGCGGGATTGGAGGATGCTTCGGCTTCCGCAGGAGCTGTAGGTTGATTAGTGAATTCAGGGGCAGTGAATTGTGTTGTCCCTGACGGGTTCTGAGTTTGTCTTGTAGGATCAGAGGTTTGACCCTGTGTTGGTGTTGAGGCTGCAAATCTGGTACGTGTATCCACATAAAATGGATTTGGAGGATTTGCTCTTTGCATAAGAATAGGAATTGGAGGGATTCATGTGGTATCATCAGAGGAGATACTTGATTCTTCTTCAGCATCAGATTCCTCGTCCCATCCTGTAGCCTTCTGGGGCCATGGGTATTGAGGAGGAGGAGCATAGCTTCTCCAGAATGCTTTCTGACAGTTGCCAGATGCATTTTCCTCCCAGATATGCCATGGTTTTGTAGGTTTGCTCTTCCAGTGTCTGGACACTTTCTTCTTGTGATAGCTTTCCCTTGTTCTTTCCATTTCGTCTTCATCTGCAGCTCCAGTCATAACAATCATGTTGATAGACCTAGAGGCATTATCATGCAGTTGAGAAAACTGCTGGGTAGACATTTTATGCTGTTTTTTGTTCTTCTTTAGCTGTTTTCTGATAACAGCTAAGTCAGCAAGAATTTGCTGTTGGGTAACCATGATGTCTCCTAACGCCTGGTTCTGTTCCACAGCATTGATGTTTGACCAGTTGACTGCCTTCTCAATTGGGCCAAATTCTGTTGGGTTGGTTTTCTGTATTACCCATTTGGCAGCATACATTCCTCCAGGAATATCCTTGATGAATTCATTATCAAGGTCTGGAGTGGTAATCATGTTGACTGGACCCATGATTCTGCAAGAGGTTGTTCTTCTTGGCATGTGTGTGCACAAAGAGGGATGCTTTCCTTCAAGCTGGCATTTCTCACATGGATAGAGAGCTTTGGTCTCTGTAGGAAAAGAGACTGATACCCTTCCTTCTTGCAACCTGCTTATTTTTGGGACCTCATGGATCTGTTGAGGCCTGTTGTTTTTCTCATACTCATTGATCCATTGTGGTGGAAAAATGAGTTGGTTTTGCCTATAAGTCCTGGGTTGAAAGACTCTGCCATCACCAGCAAGAAATCTGGTAATAGGCTTGCCAGAGCTGCTCATAGAGAACAGATGGGTTTGGACTTTATAGGTCATGGTGTGGTGAATTGCCAAGGCAGATTCATCAGGTTTCATGGTTAAACCATTGACCTGAATTAATACCTTAATGGCATCTGTGAGGGATGGCTTGTGTATATCAAGGGTGAAGTTTGGCTCAACTTGGAGAACAACATGACCTTGGTTGAGTCCTGCTTCAACAGCAGTAATCAAGGCCTTTTCAAAAGTTTGCCATCTAGTGTCTAGAATGGCAATGAAGCATGTGATATCTTTTCCAGCTAGGAACAAAGGTTGTATCCCTATCTGGATTGCTCCAAGGTGTAATCCCTTGTATCCCTGCAGTTTATACCTTGTAACCTCATTGGTAGAGATTATGGGAAGGTATGTTTCTTTTGAGCTAGAGGAGATGGACTGGACAGTGATTTCAGAGGATTTATAGATGGTTTTAAGCTTAGGTTGTCTGATGGGGATTATGGCTCTTAGGTGGTTAAGAGTAGGGCTAATATGGTAGTATCTATAGGGGTCTAACGGATCAAGTCTGAAGGACTGAACCGCTCTCTCACTGCTTTCATCCTCTTGGGTTTCATAATGGAAGTTTATGGAGGGTGAACTATCAGTTGGTACTCTGATGGCCGAGGTGGATGGTTGATCAGAAATTGGTTGGTTACCGGATCTGTTACTGTTTTGGTTTTCCATGGCTAAAAGAAATCAAAGGGTTTTCTTTGGGGTGATAAGCCCTAAACACGGCACACTTGGCCTTCTCAAGGGGGCACCACACCTTACAGAATTCACTCTGTAGTGTTTTAGGAATGGAAAAGATATGAGTTGTAAAGTAGATTCCTTATAGATAAGGATCAATAATGTAAGCAGTGTGTAATAGTGGATCCCTTGAGCCTATAAAAGGGAGTCCTTGGTTTGAGTCTAGGCATCGAGTCTTGGAGTGCAATCTTGTATTGTAAATCTCTGATTCCTCTTAATGAAGTAACCTTCCTTTGTTTTCAAGAAATGCAAATATATATATATATATATATATATAAAAGGAAGGTTATGTCCATTTTTTTAACTTAAATATTTAAAAAAATCTTAAAATTATGGAATTTGGACTTGGACAAAAACCCGACCCGACCTTGACCCAAATTGGGTCGGGCCCGACCCCACCTAAATTTTAAATGATCGGCTTTTTTTCGATTCAGGTCTTTTATTTTTGTGATCAGATCGAGCTCAGGCTTGGCCATTTTTAATACTGATAGTAGATGCAATCAAAGAGGCAAGAGAGGGCGCAATTATTTACCTTGGTAGTTGCAGGCACTCAGGCCAACAAAACAACAGAAATAGATATATTTGGAAGTGGAAAGCCTATGAGAGGCATAATAAGTATGATAATATAGAAAAAAAATAATGTTAGAAACGATAATAAATTAAATTTGTTATTAATGTGGAGGAAAAGGACATTAGTCACATACTTGGTAAACCTCTACCAAACATTCAAGAAACGAAAGATTGAAACTAATTTAATTGACGACTTAGATCCTATTGATTTGACTTATTTGATGTCTCTGATTTCTTTGAAGGCACAAAGGAAAAAATCAATCACTTAATTAGTGATATAAATGTTTACACTAATTAATCTCTTGTTTTTATGCTATAATTATTAAGTTACTAATATATTAACTTTTGTACTTTTTGTAGTTTCATCAAATGTATTTAATGTTCATATCTAATCCAAATATTTAACATGAACTTTTGTTTCATATAAGGTTATGGATTTTAAAAATAAATTATTTATTTTGAAAACAGAAGCTGGGGATGTATGATAAAAAAAATAAATTATCTAAATGAATCCAGTAAAAATGTTGTAAATGGTGGCTTCGCCGCTTGTGGAGACAAAAGCCCCACATGGAAAAGTTAACATTTCCTCCCCTTTTATTTAACCTATAAATATGTGTATTATGTCTCAAGATAATTATTATAAATATTTGTTAAAAAAAGCTTATTAGTAATAAGCTATTTAAAGTAGTTTGTTGTAGTTCAAAATTTTCTTTATTTATTTATTTATAACAAGAAAAGAAAACTTTCGGTTATTTGTTTATTTATAGGCCAACGCTACAATACCCGCATGTATCACATACATGCGGGTAATAAAAAAATTCAAAAAATATGGCCATTGTGGCAGCCAAACCAAAAAAAAAACTTGGAGCAACCGGTAAAGAGCAACCGGTTGCTCCTTAAATTAATATTAAATTATGAAATAATATAATAAATAAAATAATAATTATTTTAATAATAAAGGCAACATAATAATTAAAAATTAATTTTATAATAATTAAAAATTAGTTTCAAGTTTAATGGTTGTTGTTTCATGTTTATTGGTCCATATCTCGGGGTTGCAAGTTAATGATCCTAAGTTTCATGTTCATTGCCTTCCGTTTCAAGTTCATTGCCCTCAGTTTCAAGTTAATTTGATTTCAAATTTAATGGTTCCAGTTTCAAGTTAATGGTAGATGTTTCATGTTTATTGATCCATTAATTGCATGATTTTTGGGATTGCAAGTTAATGATCTTAAGTTCCATGTTCATTGCTTTAAGTTTCAAGTTTCTTTGGTTTCAAGTTTAATGGTCTTAATTTCAAGTTAATGGTAGGTGTTTCATGTTTATTGGTCTATTAATTGTATGATTTTAGGGATTGCAAGTTAATGATCCCAAGTTTCATGTTCATTGCTCTAAGTTTCAAGTTCCTTTGATTTCTAGTTTAATGGTCCCAGTTTCAAATTAATGGTAGGTGTTTCATATTTATTGGTCCATTAATCGGGGGTTACAAGTTAATGATCTTAAGTTTCATGTTCATTGCCCTCAGTTTCAAGTTCATTTGGTTTCTAGTTTATTGGTCCTAGTTTCAAGTTAATGGTAGGTGTTTCATGTTTATTAGTCCATTAAACGGGGTTGCAAGTTAATGATCCTAGGTTTCATATTCATTACCCTCAGTTTCAAGTTTATTTGGTTTCAAGTTTAATGGTCCCAGTTTCAAGTTAATGGTAGGTGTTTCATATTTATTAGTCCATTAATTGAGGTTGCAAGTTAATGATCCTAAGTTCCATGTTCATTGCCTCCAGTTTCAAGTTCATTGCCCTCAGTTTCAAGTTAATTTGGTTTCAAATTTAATGGTTTCAGTTTCAAGTTAATGGTAAGTGTTTCATGTTTATTGGTCCATTAATCGGGATTACAAGTTAATGATCCTAAGTTTCATGTTCATTGCCCTCAGTTTCAAATTCATTTGGTTTCAAGTTTAATGATCTCAATTTCAAGTTAATGGTAAGTGTTTCATGTTTATTGGTCCATTAATTGCATGATTTTCGGGGTTGCAAGTTAATGATCCCAAGTTCCATGTTCATTGCCCTCAGTTTCAAGTTCATTTAGTTTTAAGTTTAATGGTCCCAGTTTCAAGTTAATGATAGGTGTTTCATGTTTATTATTCCATTAATTGTATGATTTTCGGGGTTGTAAGTTAATGATCCAAAGTTTCATGTTCATTGCTCTAAGTTTCAAGTTCTTTTGGTTTCAAGTTTAATGATCTCAGTTTCAAGTTAATGGTAGGTGTTTCATGTTTAGTGGTCCATTGATCAGGGTTGCAAGTTAATGATCATCAGTTTCAAGTTTATTTCCCTCAGTTTGAAATTCATTTGGTTTCAAGTTTAATGATTCAGTTTCAAGTTAATGATAGGTGTTTCATGTTTATTGGTCTCATGTTTCATGTTAACCAGTTTTTTCAGTTTCTATTTCTTTTATATTTAATAATAAAAAAAAATCTCAGTCATTCGATCTACTCCAATTTAATCCAATAGCTATTTTTTATTAGGGATGACAAAAATCCCCACGGGGACGGGTACCCTTGGGGATTTTCCTTATTCGGGGAGGGTATGAGGATAATTTCATACTCAATTTCTTATTCGGGGAAGGGACGGGGAAATTTTTTTACCCAATTTCTTATTCAGGGAGGGAACGGGGATGAGGTAGAATCCCCATCCCCTACCCATTTCCCCATTTTAATTTTTAATTTAATTTTTATTTTTTAAAATTACTAGTAAATAAATTATAAAATTTGAATTATAAAATTATAAGTATTGGTAAAAATAAAAAATATCAAAATATTTATATTATTAAACTTTTAGGCCTAATTAACTAATTAAAGTCCTAAATTTTTATTTAGGACATTAAAAATACCGGACAGATTCTATTAGCCCAAAACTTTTGTTTTAATTTTAATATTCATTAAATATTTTAAACTTAAATCTATTTTTTATTTATCTTAAATCTATTTTTTATTTATTTTTAGATGTTATAATTGCCCACAGCAGATCACAATTTTAATATCTAATCTAATCTAATATTTGCTCTTGATTTGCTTCGACTTAATTATTGTGCTGTAAAGGGAATAATCCACATTTATAAAGTGCCCACGCCACTATTGAAAAGTTAATTTTGAATCTAAATTTGATTTTATTTGTAATAATTTTGTATTAGGCTATTAATTTGTTCATGATAGTTTGTATCCCTTGCATACTGTGTTACTTACTAATTTAATGTATGTAATTTTTGTAATGGATATTAATGTAAGATATATTTCAAACATTACTTTTAATTAAATTTTTTATTTTAATATAATTAACTCAAAATCAAAAATAAAAAAAATATATTAGTTATTTGAGGATCGGAGACTCTCAAAAATTCCCTATTATTATTCAAAGAGTGAATAAAAATTCTCTTAAATAATTTTAATAGAGATAAAGAGGAGACAAAAACATATACAAAATATCATAAATGAGTACCGAAATATTAATCCGCTCCCCTCCCCTATATTTTATGCATGAGATACATGCATGTACTGTAGCTGCGGCCTTATTTATAACAAAAAGAAAACAGTGAAGTGATGGATATTCGCAAATCTCAAACTACCAGCTAACTGCCAAAACGATGAGTCCTATTTCCGAGCCATACAAATACTACGAAAATAAAAGCTTACCCAACTTCACTTTCCATTTCTCAATTCCCAAACCTGCTCTCTGCTGAGTTCAGATGACTAACTAGTAATCTAAAATCATTTTTCTTGCTTTCAAACGCGAAATTAATTCAACTTAATTTTGTTGCTTTCACTGTTGTCATTGTTTGGTCTTCAGTTTGATAAATTAAAAAGGTAAAAAAAAAAAGATGAGCCTTTGCTTCAGCGTTTCTGAAAGTGCTTTCAACTTGCGATATGGTTTCCGAGATAGTGAACCGATGGGTCAGAGCCTGAAAATTCGAGTTAAAACGAGGACAAGGAAGGGTTTCTGTCCTTCGAAGGTTTGGTTGTTATTATTCTTTATTTAATTAATTTCAAAGCCTACTCAATTAATCAATTTGGATTGTTTAATTGATTGATACAGGTGGTTTGTGTGGACTACCCAAGACCAGATATTGATAATACATCTAATTTCTTGGAAGCTGCTTACTTATCTTCGTCATTTCGTACTTCTCCTCGTCCTTCTAAGCCGTTGAAAGTTGTAATTGCTGGTGCAGGTGACTTCATTTTCTTCTCCTCTAATTGTTTTTAACTTTTACATATGTGCTCTGAAGCTTTAGGGCCCGTTTGATGAAATAAAACTTGATAATTATTTGGTAAATATGAATTTTAAATAATAATTTTGATAAAAAACTTATAATATGGGTTTTTGGTTAAATACCTATGTGATAAAATCACCTTAACTTTCAAATTTTACTTGCAATTATTTACTAAACACCATAAAACTTTAAGCTACAGCTACTAGATAGCAATATGAAATGGAGCCTATGGGTGTGTATGGCATTGTGGATGGACAGTTATAGCTTTTTGAGCTACAGCTCTAAGCTATTTGATAAACACTTGTTGCTAATCTCCGACTCGAAAGAAAGAAGCAGCAGCTTTCGCTGGTTTGAAAGCTAAGTTAATTTATTCCTGTACTTTTATGAAGAAAGTCATACACTATTAACTTTATTTCACAGCTATTACATTTTGTTCTTAACAGCCACAACATCCAATATCAAACACCTTAAGTATATCAAATGGATAAAGGGAGGAAAAATTTGGAAAAATGAAAAGAAAAAGGAAATAGATTCATGAAGTGTCTTGAAAAACATTGTTCTAAGCAACGCAATAGAATGAATCCTAGCATTCTTTCACTTCTAGCATTGTTGCTTGTCTCTGACAAATGCAATTTCATGTTTTTAGGTGTCTTGTTGCAGGTTTGGCTGGTTTATCTACCATCTGGTGTCATATCCCTTAATCATACTGCTAAATATTTATACCCTTCTTATGTAATATTGAGGTTTTTAGGTGTCTTGTTGCAGGTTTGGCTGGTTTATCAACTGCAAAATATTTGGCAGATGCAGGCCACAAGCCTTTGTTACTGGAAGCAAGAGATGTTCTAGGTGGAAAGGTTTTTGTGCTGATCTATAGAACTCTCTAATTAGTTGACATCAGAGTAGAGTTCTTTTTTTATTATTTATTTATTTATTTATTATGCTTTTTTCTTGCTAATTTTAGAAGGTTCATTTTAGTAATAAGAGATTTGAAGAGAGATGTCATGTTCACCCTCAATAACCTGTGCTCAATTCTCAAGTGGTATATTATTAACTTGAGGGATTTCTTTTTTCTGGCTGAAATAATGCAGGCATAACAATAAATTGTATTTTTAAAAAAGAAAAGAAAAAAGTTCATTATTTATGAGTAGGAGTTACAAAGTAAACATCAGGAAGATAGTGAACATATTGTTGATGTTTATTAATTAACTTATGATACTGGTTCTGAAGCGTGATTAGTATTCCTCAGGTCTCAAACTTAAGGTCATGTAAGTATCCTGTTTATTGTTATTGAACAAACAATAAGACGTCTTGAATACTTCCACTTCGAATGTCCAGAAATACTAAAATTATGAGTTCACCGATTTGCTTTTTCAGGGTAACAATTAGACTCCCCTCCCAAGGTTTAAATTTTGAAAATTTCAAGTTTTGAACTGGCTTTTTCCTGAGCTTTTGGAGTATGCAACTTAAAGATATAGTTTTGAAGTAGATTGTTGGCATTTGTAGTCAAGTGTCAACAATCATCGAAGAATAGTTGGAAGGGAGATTGTAGAATAACTTTAGCTTCTAGCTCTACACATCTATAATTTAGTGTCTCTTATTCTCTTATTTTTCTCTGTACGTCAAAGTTAGACCATTTCCTCTGTAGATAGCTGCCTGGAAAGATGGGGACGGGGACTGGTATGAGACAGGCCTTCATATTTTCTGTAAGTTCAGAAACATTTTTCTCCTGTTATTTGTACTGTCATCAGAGGTTATATATACAATATTTTATTTTTTCTTCTGTAACTGTTGATTTATTTGGTTCCATTACCTTGATAAGTTCTAATGCTTTTTCACTTTGCCTGGATATTTTAGGTAGGTTCAGAAACATTGTTTTCTTTTTTGTCCTTTTATGTACTGGGCTAATTTATTGGCTAATTTATTTAAGTTATGACTCTATACTTTTTTTTCCTCTTTTTAGCATCTCTTAAACCATTGGTTTGAATGGCTTTATAAGTTCTGATGCATTTTCACTTCATAGTTTGCTATGCAATGGTCACCATTTACCTTCTATGTTTTCCTTAATTTTGCAAAGGTAATATTTGTGGAAACTTGTGGGAGTGTAATCTTTTCTTTGTTTCCTTTACCTATCTTATCAACTATACATCTGATGCTTAACAAAATTCTTTTCTCTCCGTGCTTTAAGTAGGGCCTTAATCATTTGTGTTTTCGTTATTCTTTTTAAATCCATTCTTTTTTTGCTGTCAAGTCGGGGCTTACCCAAATATACAGAACCTGTTTGGAGAACTTGGTATTAATGACCGGTTGCAGTGGAAGGAGCACTCTATGATTTTTGCAATGCCAAACAATCCCGGAGAATTCAGCCGATTTGATTTTCCTGAAGTTCTTCCAGCTCCGCTAAATGGTGAGAAAATCACTTTTTAATTAAAGTCCTTACATCCACTGTTTAAAATCCTTAAGCTATATGTATCTTCATAAATATAAATCTATCAAAATGTGATGTTAGTCATATAGGCCATGTTGAGAAACTAGTGTTGGAAACAAATTATAGATTCTTCTCTCTTTTTAAGTGGTTACAAGATAAAAGTAGAACATTTGGGGTAAGTTTTTGTTAGGGCTTACTAGTTTTGATTGAAACAGTAATTCCAACTTTATTTAAGTTGGAGAAAGTTTTAGTTAAAGTTAGAATTGGCCCTATCGCTTTATATCTTTCGATAATTTTAATAAATCCATTTGAGAAAATATCTGAGAAAGACTATTGGAAAAGCACTGTTCTGTTTGATGGGCATAAGCCACAAATGAAGACTCCACAAGCAACTAGCCCAATTATATACAGAGAATTGTGGCATTGTAGTCTTTGTTTAATTGAACTTAACAGCACTGTTGTGCAAGTTTTAATGTACTCGCAAGTGCATGAGTCTATTGAAGTATGGACTAGAAATAACGAGGTTGAACCCATAGGAATTGCTGATTTTAGAGAAGTCAAATCTAATCTTAAGCTAATTATAATTCTACCCTAGTTAGAAGAGAAAATATTTTGTTTGAAGAGATTAAAACTAAAGATGCAAATAAAATTAAAACGAGTAAATTAACACGAGAACTCAAGAGATTGAAGTTACGGGGGTTTCAGAATCCACTACTATTCAATTCAAGAAATATTAAATTACCAATTAATTCCAAATTTTAGAGAAAACTTGAAATCAATCTATGTCTACTCATAGATAAAACAATTAAGCTCAGTTAAAAGTAATCTTGTTTTGGTTCTTTTCTTGTTTAATAGTGTGATATCTAAGCATCCCATATAAGCATATTGAATAACAAAGTGTCAAAGTCTTCCTAAGCACGTTGTGCAAACAATTTTATGAAAGACATGGAATCAAAGGTAATAACATATAAATTTTATAGACTCAAGCATAAATTTATAATATTAATTCTAACAATCAATATTGCATGTCAAAATTGGTGAACAGATTTAATAATATCCAACTAACCATTTGAAACAGAACCATAAACATTAAAACACACATGGAGGGAATTAATTGAATAAAAAGAAATTTATTTCATTGAATAAGGTATCATCCTTAACCTTAGTATAAAAATTAGAAAGATATAAAGAGATTGAGAACAATAAAACCAATGAAATTTGTTAACAGAGGAAAAGAATAAATATCTTTTCTTATTTTTAAGTACCTCTAACAGCCAGTACAATAGGATTAATTTATAGGACTGCACATCCCTAATTTAACTTCCTAATTTCTGGAAATATACAAATTAGTAATAGCTTTACAAATCAGACAAATTAGACAACTAATCCTAGAAATCAGGAATGTCAACTAATCTAATCTTTCCATATTTTCTACACCCCCCCTCAAGTTGGTGCATGGATATTAATCATGCCCAACTTGTCAATGAAAGATTCAAACTTTGGCTTGAAGTGTCCCTCGGTAAGAACATCTGTTGTTTGTTGCTTTGAAGGGATGAACGGCATACAGATAACTCCATTCTCCAGCTTTTCTTTAATAAAATGCCTATCAATCTCAATGTGCTTTGTACGATCATACTGAACAGGATTATTTGCAATGCTTATTGCTGATTTATTATCACAGAACAGTCTCATAGGTGCTTCAATATCTAGTTTCAGTTCTCCAAGGACTCTTTTAATCCATAACACCTCGCAAACTCCATTTGCCATGGCCCTAAACTCAACTTCAGTACTACTCCTAGCAACTACGTTTTGTTTTTTGCTTCGCCAAGTAATTAAATTTCCCCATAAGAATGTACAGTAACCAGATGTTGATCTTCTATCTGAAATTGAGCCTGCCTAGTCTGCATTTGTGAAGACTTCTACACTCCTTTGATCACTCTTCTTAAATAATAACCCTCTTCCAGGTGTACTCTTTAAGTACCTGAGAATCTTGTGAACTGCCTCCAAATGTTCCACATAGGGTGAGTGCATATATTGACTTACAGCACTAACGGCAAAGGCAATATCAGGTCTTGTGTGAGATAAATAAATGAGTTTCCCTACAAGACGTTGATATCTACCTTTATCAACTGGAACTCCATCGGAAACCTCTCCTAACTTCTGATTAGGATCCACGGGCGTATCACTTGGTCTGCAACCACTCATTCCTGTCTCCTCTAGCAAGTCCAGAACATACTTTCTTTGTGACACAGAAATTCCCATTCTAGATCTTGCAACTTCCATACCCAGGAAATAGCGTAAGGGACCCAAATCCTTAATTTCAAATTCTGATGCCAGGTGCTTCTTCAGCCTACTCATCTCATCATCATCGCTTCCAGTAAGTATTATGTCGTCTACGTATACAATCAGGACAGCCATCTTTCCACCATCTGTGTGTTTCACGAACATTGTATGATCAGATTGTCCTTGACTATATCCTTCTTTTCTAACAAACCTGGTAAATCTCTCGAACCAAGCACGAGGAGACTGCTTCAGTCCATAAAGGGATTTCTTCAATTTACACACCTTTCCTCCAAACTTGTCTTCAAAACCAGGGGGCGCACCCATATATACTTCCTCTTCCAATTCTCCATTGAGAAACGCATTTTTAACATCCAATTGAAACAATGGCCACTCCAAATTAACAGCTACAGAGAGTAGTATTCGAATGGTATTTAGTTTGGCTACGGGAGCAAATGTCTCTTGATAATCAACTCCGTAGGTCTGTGTGAATCCTTTTGCTACTAACCTTGCTTTATAGCGTTCCAAGGATCCATCTGAGTTGTATTTCACAGTGAAAATCCACTTGCAACCAACAATCAATTTTCCTTCAGGCAAATAAACCATCTCCCACGTTCTGTTTTTTTCTAGAGCCTCCATTTCTTCACGAACAGCCTTCTTCCATTCAGGAACCTTTAGCGCTTCCTGTATAGACTTAGGTATATCCACACTTGACAATTGTGAGACAAAAGTATGATAAGATGATGACAGGTTCTTATAAGACACAAAATTGGAAAGGGGATGTTGAGTACATGATCTAATTTCTTTCCTAAGAGCAATGGGAAGATCTAGAGGATCAGAATGTACTTGTGGGATAGATAAAGACTCATACTCTATAAATTTAGAGATTGTACCTGAATTTTCAAAATCAATGTTTTTTGGATCTGGAATTGGATCAGATTCATGGCGTTGAGGAAGTATCTCTGCATCTTTCTTACTTTGAGTCCGTTTCTCCCTAGTGTAAGTTTTCCCGAACAATCTCTCATCATTGAAGCGTGTCTCGTCTATTATCGTAGTGTCAGTTTTATGTTCAGGCACTAAGGTAATCCTCCTATCCTCTTTATTCAAGGTATTAGGATTAAAAATTTCAGTTTCAATAATTGCCTCACCATTAGTATTCATGTCAAGCTCAAACATCGAGTCTTCATTTCCTTAACCCCCCTGAAGAGGAGGATTAAAAAAACTTTGAGACTCAAAGAAGGTAACATCCATCGTGACAAAATATTTTTGTTTGTTAGGATCAAAACATTTATACCCTTTTTGAGTAGGAGAGTAGCCCAGAAAAACACATTTTACAGCCTTTGGATCTAGTTTATCCCTATTATGATTGTGTATATGTACAAAGGCAACACATCCAAAGACCTTTAAAGGTAAATCTGAAGTCAAACGTGTCATTGGAAAGAATTTTTTAAAAACTGTCAATGGTGGCTGAAAGTTCAAAACTCTTGATGGCATCCTATTAATAAGATATGTAGCAGTAAGAATTGCTTCCCCCCATAAGTATTTAGGAACTTTAGTGGTGAACATTAAAGACCTAGCTACTTCTAGGAGGTGCTTATTTTTCCGTTCTGCTATTCCGTTTTGTTGAGGAGTGTCATTACAAGAGCTGTGATGAACAATTCCTTTTTCTAAGAAAAATGACCCCAATATTTGATTAAAGTATTCCTTCCCATTGTCACTTCGAAACACTTGAATTTTTGTTTGAAATTGTGTTTCAACCATATTATAAAAGTTTTTAAAAACATGTTCTGCTTCAGATTTTTCTTTGAGTAGGTAGACCCAACTTAGGCGTGTATGGTCATCAATAAATGTTATAAACCATCTTTTTCCAGAATTGGTGAATGTCCTAGAGGGACCCCACACATCACTATGAATAAGGGTAAAAGGCTTGGATGCTTTATATGGTTGAATAGGAAAAGATGCATGATGGTGTTTAGCTAACTGACAAATATCGCATTGAAAAGACAATAAAAGTTTATTACGAAATAAGGTTGGAAACAAATGTTTTAAATATAAAAAGCTAGGATGGCCTAACCTACGGTGCCATAGCATTATTTTATCATCAGTAGAACTAAAACATGCTCCGAGATTCGAAATTTTCTGTTGCTGACACATAGAGTTCCCATCATCAAAGTAATACAGACCGCCATACTCTCTAGCATTGCCAATCATCCTCCCCGTATCCAGTTCCTGAAATTCACAACAATTTGGAAGAAATTTAGCACAGCACTTTAAATCACGAGTTATTTTACTTACAGACAAAAGATTAGAAGAGAGATTTGGAACATGAAGGACACCGTGAAGAACGAGAGTATTAGAGATAACAATTGACCCTTTCCCAGCAATTGCCGAGAGGGAGCCATCAGCAATCTTAATTTTTTGATTGCCTGCACAAGGACTATAGAAAGAAAATAATTTAGAGCATCCAGTCATATGATCGGTGGCACCTGAATCTATTATCCATGGACAAAGAGGAATAGTGGACACATTAAAGACAACAGATTGATAAGTACCTTTTTGGGCTAAGGAACAAGAAGAAGATACTGGATTAGTCACTTGTGTGGACTGAAAAAGTTTATACAGTTGTTCTAACTGTTCCTTATTGAATGAAGGTGTCGTAGCTGTAGTTGCAGTGTTTCCATTCTCCTCAGTGGCTGAGTGGAAGGCCTTTGAGTCACGGTTTGACTGACTAAAATTTCATGGCTTCCAATTAGGAGGTTTTCCGTGTAAATCCCAGCAAGTCTCCCTGGTGTGACGTGGTTTGTGGCAGTGATCACACCACACCTTTTCTCCTTTCTTGTTCTGCCGTGCCTGGTATGGGGAATTATTGTGATTAGTCCCTGTCATTAGCTGAAACTTCTGGAGCAGATACAGTTTTTTCTCCTAACATCACTTTGCGTCGACCTTCCTCTCGTCGTACTTCTGAAAATACTTCCCGGATTGATGGCAAAGGAATTCTGCCAAGAATCCGGCCTCTCACTTCATCAAGGCTCTTATTCAAACCTGCCAAAAATTCATAAACACGATCATCTTCAATTCGTTTTAAATAACGAACACTATCTGTCATACAGGCCCAATCATCTTCATAGCAGAGATCAAGCTCCTGCCATAAGACCTTCATCTCGTTGTAATACTCAGAAACAGCACGATCACCTTGCCTAGTCTGCCATAGTCTTGTTTTCAATTCAAAAATCTGTGATGAATTTTTTAGATCAGAATACGTTTCTCGGACTGCATCCCATACATCCTTTGCGGTGGGAAGAAACAAATACGTCCTCCCAATAGAAACCTCCATGGAATTGATCAACCAGGACATAACTAGGGAATTTTCCGACTTCCAAGTCTTCCATGTTGGATCAGTTTTTTCCGGCTCCTTCGTCTCACCGGTGATGTAGCCAAGTCTACCCTTGCCATCGACCACCAACTTAATGGATTGCGCCCATTCTAGATAGTTCTTACCGTTCAATTTGTGACCGGTTAATTGCATGGGAAAACTCTCACTTCCGTTCAAGTTTCCAGATCCCAACGGAAGAAACTCCCCTGCACCAATTCCAGTAGATGTAGCAGTGGAATTGGTATCACCAGTTACTGTAACCCCAGGCATGGTGTTTTGCACCATTACAACAAGACAATGAACAGATCCGTATGGGAGTCAAGCCAGGCTTAATTCTGCCATAGCTCTGATACCATGTTAACAGAGGAGAAGAATAAATATCTTTTAAGTACCTCTAACAGCCAGTACAATAGGGTTAATTTATAGGACTGCACATTCCTAATTTAACTTCCTAATTTCTGGAAATATACAAATTAGTAATAGCTTTACAAATCAGACAAATTAGACAACTAATCCTAGAAATCAGGAATGTCAACTATTCTAATCTTTCCATATTTTCTACAAAATTCATGTTCAAGCTGCGTCCTCCAAATCTTGCACCTCTTTGCAAGGCTTGTTGCTTGTGTGTCAAAACCCGGAAGCTCGCCTTTATATATATATACATAGTGAAGAAGTTGGCCACTGCCACATTACAATTTAAGGAAATTAAAAGGCCTTGCACGTGCTCTCCACTTTGATTCCAAATTAAATTATCTAAGTCCATTTATTTTTCTATTCCTTCTCATGGGCTTTCCTTAGAGGTTGGCAATAGATTTAATTCCAATTCAGACTTAAGCCCAATAACAACAAAGTCAATAATCTTTAAAATTCTCTGCAATTTTGATTCCTTTAAGCATTTTTTTCTCCCTAACCTTCAATTTATTACCCTTTTCAACAAAACAATTTAATTAACTAAAATAACAAATAAAAGAAACTAACAAATATAAGATTGAAAGGGAAATATATCAATAAGTTATGCCCATCAAGCACCCACTGAAATTGCTGAAACCCAAATTTAGCAAGTAAGAGAGTGATTAAGTTCCTTGAAGGTGTTCAAATCAAGGTCTTCCTTTATTCCTCACCTGCACTTTATAACGGTCCTAGAAATATAGTTACACTATTTGGGACGTCCTTAACTCCAGAAAGTCTCAGAAAAAAGAAAAAAAAATTGGGAACTTATGTTAAATGAGAGTTGAAAAATTCTCCTAAAATCAGTTTTATTTTGCAACTTTTTTTGAAAATGGGGTAATATATTACGTTGCCTTTGGTTTGTACTTTCACATGCAGATGTTCGTGAAATTATCTAGTCCTTGCTTATAATGGTTAATTTCTGTTATGTCTCTGTTTTGCACAATATATACACACACATATATATGTCTAACTCTTGTTAAGTAGGTTATTGAGGATCCAAGTAATCTGGATTGTGTTGTCCTTTTGGAAACGAGTCAAGCTATTCTAAGATGGTTATGGTTCATTGAAAGAAGTGGTACATATTTAGAAAATTAGGAGAAAGGGGGGCGAATATATATTACTTCATTGGGTTTGTCGTATGCTTGTACGCACAAAATACACATTACAAAGAGTTCAGCATTTAAAAGTGTCGAGAGGGGACAGTTATGATAGGTTTTGGGACAGAGTTCACCTTTTAGCTTTGCTTTGGGTGTCGGTAACTAAGGATTTCCAGGACACTTCATTTTTCTTCATTCATCTTAATTGGAGGAGAGTTTTAGGGATTTAGAGTGTATTCTGCTCATCGTTTGTAGGGTTAGGCAGTCTATTTTGGGTTAAATCAAACTTTTAGTGATTGATACTGTTTTGTATAGCTTTGATTAATTTTAGGTGGAGACCTGGTCCACTACTAAAGCGTAATATGTCCATTATTTTTAAGAAGAAATGCTCGTAGTTTTCTTATTAAAAAAAAAAGACATTTAAAAGCACTAGAGGTAGATGAAGCTTGTAAAATAATGTATCTCGTTCCTTTGCATGTGCTGTATGCTGTTACATAGCTGGTCTACCATTCTGAGAATCTAGGGATCACTTAGCTCCCTTTGTTGTTCGTAGTTATGTGGAATCGTAGTTTCCTTAGTTGTTCATACTTATGTGGAATTTCCTTTACATTGGTTTATTTTATTGTTTAATCTCAAATGATTGTTCGTTGTTTTATGAACCTAATGTCCAGGGATATTGGCCATTTTAAGGAACAATGAAATGCTGACTTGGCCGGAGAAAGTGAAGTTTGCAATTGGACTGCTTCCAGCAATAATTGGTGGACAGGCATATGTTGAAGCTCAAGATGGTTTAACTGTTCAGGAGTGGATGAGAAAGCAGGTATACTGGTTATTTTGATTATACAATTTGCTGGCCAGATGAATTGTCTGGCAATTATTGCAGTAGCTTGATTAGTGATTATGAGTTTGCCTCGTCGTGATTTGGAATATATTTAAGAGAAATGACTGGTATGGTAGACCTTACATGAATTTTGATCATAAAAGCTGCACAAACTTGGCACTTCTGCCTGCCAATGATTCGTCTTTCCAGAAATTTTCATTGCAACGTATGATGCTTTCTGACTTTTAGAATTATGTGCAATTTTTATTTTTTTCAAATGTGCAGATTGCTGCACATAAGGCCATAGCCCTGACCCTCCTACCTGACCTTTTTGAAGTTGCTGCATTTGATGCTGTGTTCAAATGCACAGCATGTGTCTCTGACTGTATATGCACATTTTAGCTACATAAATATATGAATTTTTCTGTAAAGAAGGTTGCAACATGTTATTTTGCTGAGTTTTGTGTTGAAGTTGTCGTAAAGTCACTCTTGACTGCAGGTGCAACCTTCAGATTTGGTGAGAGAACTGGTAATGAAGTTTCTCTTTAAAGGCATGGGTAACCATCAATTTGGAGTCTCCACCATGCTTATGGGAGTCTTGTAACAAAAAGAATAAATAAAAGAAAGAAAAGAAAGAGCCCAAAAGGTTTATATATAAATTAGTTTTTCAATATTCTTTAGGGGAGAAACATTTTGCTTTGTAATCTTGTTTCTCTTTTTAGTTCGAAAAAGGGTCTTATGCCCTCTTTGTTTTTCTTTTGCTTTATTTATTTTTTCTTTCTAAAGTTCTCCCTCGCTTAGTTAAGGTTCATCTAAAAACTAGCTTTTGACTTGAGTTGGATATTCTCCATCTTCAAAAGTTCAATTTATTGAATGCTATAAATGTTGTAGATATTTTAAAAATAAGAATAAACTAAGGATTTTGTCTTTTAAATTTTAGGGTGTACCTGATCGAGTGACGACGGAGGTGTTTATTGCCATGTCAAAGGCACTAAACTTCATAAACCCTGATGAACTGTCAATGCAATGTATATTGATTGCCTTAAACCGATTTCTTCAGGTACAAAGATCTTTTTTCTCTCCTTTTTTTCTCTGCCTTGTGAAACCTGTATAATCAACATCATTGCAAAAATAATTTGAATGATATTTGGTCAAATTCTTCTTGATGTCTAATTACTTCTAGATCTAAAATTTGAATGCCTAAAGTTGTATGTAATCTTCATTTCTTGTTGACCACGACTAAATTTGCTTTGAAGTATTTGAAAAAAATTATCTTGCTTCCTTTTCGTGTTTGAAAAGCTAGCCATGAAGCAGGAATTTTGATGAACGTTATCTTATTGTGAATTTGTGGAATTATGTGCTCTTTGTGATTAATAATTACTTGTAGCTTGACAAGATCCACTTAGGCAGTATTTATTTATTTTGGTAAAAAATCTGAATGGACCTGAACTTATTTGAAATCTAAATAGATTGGTATGCCTGAATCTAAACGACATGTTTGTTTTCTATTTGTTTTTTTTTTAAATTACAAAAAGTTGAAAACCAATATATTTATGTTGTACCCTTAAAAATTTCAAATGTTAAATAAGTAATAAAACATCCTTAAATAACTCAAATCAAATAGTATCTGAGAAGTCCTTGTATATATGTATTTCTATATATATAACACAACCATTGATAGAGAATTTAGTGGACCTATTCAAACATTTTATGTTGAGCCAAAAGCCAAAAAAATTAGCCTTTTGTGTTAAGCTGAAAATATCTATAATTCTACATTAAGGTAGCTTTTTTTTTTTTTAATAATATTTGAAATCTAAATGGGTCTAAATTTGACTAAAGTCTGAATGGGTTTGAATACAAATTTCTAAATGGTATGTTTGTTTTTCTTTTTTTTAATATTGGAATATAAGTTGCATCTTGTTTATTTTTATAAACAAAAACATCTTAAACATGACATGTTTGCCCTTGTAAGTCAAAACAAATAAAAAGATTAGGTTTTATAGTTTATGAAATACGTATATTTAATATTGATATTTTTGGGATATAGTACTTACTGCTCATTCAGACCTTTTTCCATTCAAATAAAAGTCACAAAAGTTCACTTTTTCTATTTAGATGTAAATGTCTAAAAATTAGGTACAAGTTACATAAAACAAATAAGCATATTTAAAAACTTCAGAAATTAATAAAATTTAAGACTTCAAATGTTTAATAAACAAGTCTATTTGAGAATAGAAAACAGTCTACACACAGTCTACATTGTCTGAATTAATAATTCAAGTCATATTCAACCATTAAGTAGAGTAAAAAAAAAAAATCCTTACATGCAAAAGCTTGCACATCTCAGTATCTTGTTTGCCAGCTGGAATTCATTTACAAATAAATTCATCTACATAATGAGTAATTTCCTAGATGCAAGATCAATATCAGTAAAATCATAAATCAATAGTTTCTTTTTGTTTAAATAGTGCATTTTAACCACCTTTTCCCTTCTAATTCCATTAGAGACTGACATAGAAAGATCAATCAATGGCTCTTTTAATGTGTTGTGAATGTATGGTAGCTAACCAAATCAGTGACTTTCTTTAGCTTATTCAATTCCTGACAAAGTGGAATTGAGACATTATCGCTATTCTTGTCGTGATAATAACATATTATTATGAGTTGTATGCATATATTTTTTTGCATTTGTACGTTTGTACTTGCTTCTGTATATTGATTTTATGCATAAAGTGGATATGCTTTGCTGGTTGATATACAGTTGAAATGTACATGTTCAAATTTATATTGAATGCAAATAAAAGAATTTTCATATAGCATTGCCTGAACGATTCAAAATTGAATAGGAGAAGCATGGTTCGAAGATGGCATTCTTAGATGGCAACCCCCCAGAGAGACTTTGCTTGCCTATTGTTGAACACATTCAGTCACTGGGTGGTGAAGTCCGGCTTAATTCCCGAGTTCAGAAAATTGAGCTCAATGATGATGGAACTGTGAAGAATTTTTTACTAACTAATGGCAATGTGATTGACGGAGATGCTTATGTATTTGCCACACCTGGTATCTTTAAAATTCTCCATTAAATATGACTTCTATCATCTTTGAAATGCAATTTGGCTAATATGGTGAAGAATCATGTTCCCTTCAGTTGATATCCTCAAGCTTCAGTTACCTGAAAACTGGAAAGAGATGGCATACTTCAAGAGATTAGAGAAATTGGTGGGAGTTCCAGTCATCAACATCCACATATGGTTAGTGCAATGAATTCAATGCTTGCTAAAATGTAATATGATGATAATCCTACATCACAGGTTTTGAATTAGATAGTGTCTACAAATACTGTGATGGTTTGCCTGAAAATTCCAGTGAATGGAAGTGAATAAGTTGGTCACGTGTGAAATTTCTTGTAATATCTGAAATGGTATGAAAATGCAAGTACTGAAGTAACAAGGAGGACTCATTTATTGCACATTTTATACATAATCAAATCATTTGTATCAATTTCCTTGTTCAATGGTTTCACCTCATAAATCCAGTCAATCAGGTAGAATAACTTAGAAGGATATGAAAATTATTGTAATCTTTAGAATTATCTGAAAATGAACTCTGGGAACATGGGAAAGTTCATTCCATGTTTGTTAATTGGAGGTCATTTGTATCTCTATAGTATTGTCTTCAGTGAGACTGTGAGTGGTGGTAGAATCTGAGTTTCAAATTGGTGCACACACTGAGGGACTTTTGGGTTTTCAAAATTAGAAAAAAGAAAAGTAAAAGAGATGTATTCATCAATGACAGCTAATATGTAGTCCATTTGTTGACTTATACAGGGTATTTTTCAATTGCAGGTTTGACAGGAAATTGAAAAACACTTATGATCACCTACTCTTTAGCAGGTCCGCCCCTTAATTTTCAGATTTTTGTACTTAGTCGAGATATTGACTGAATTTTTTGCTCGGCCCATTGCTTTTAGCATTTAAGTGCACACTGACTTACAAAGTTTTTAAGTTATTGGACTGACCATATGGCGTACACAATTACTCGTAGTTTCATTTTCAGTCACCTAGATTTGGTATAGAGTTGTTCTTTAACATCATATCTTACAGTTTTTATTAATTTTTCCTCTTAAGCACAAATTGAGTTCAATTGCTGTATCCTTCCCCCCCCCCCCCCCCCCCTTTTCTTGCAGAAGTCCCCTTCTAAGTGTGTATGCCGACATGTCTTTAACTTGTAAGGTAAAGATTCTTAATCACTTTCTATACATGATTTTTTCCCCCCTTGTTGAATCATATATTTATGCCCAGAGCATTTGTTGTTATTTTACACCTTTAGATTTATTACCTGTCCCACATTTTATGTTCATAGAACTCGAACTATCTATCTAGGGGCAATTTTTTAGAATGGTTGCAAAAACAGCTGTGCTTTGTGCTGCGGAATATTGGGACGTTAAGATAAAAAATAACATACCTATGGAATGCATGTGGCCTAAATGTGGAAGATGGATATGTGGGATAAAGGTCATTATAAGAAATATATATGTTCATCAAAAGGTAAGGTGGTATTTATTCCCAAAATAATAATAATAATAATAGTTTAATGTTAATTGAGATGGTTTAGATGGGGGTGGCATGGACCTGTCATGGCTTTTGTGTGAAAGAGTTATTTGGGGTGGGGGAAATGGGAAAGGAAAGGTACAGAACAGTACATTACCTATTAGTAAATAAAATTTATAGTTTCTGAACAACTTACAGACAATAATGTCTGGGATGGGTGGATTGGAGGAAAATGATGCATGTAGTTTTGATAAGTTCGGGATTAAGATTTTTTTTTTAATTTTATTTTGTTTTATTTTTAATCTGGTGGGACAATTTTTTATTGAAATGGAAATGTGTAAAGAAATTTGTAATTTAGGCCATGGGGAATTCTTTTCACCCAAGCCACTTAATTAAAAACTCCCTCTTCACTTTCTACACATTCCCAACATTGAACTTTAATTTGTGTCTTAACAAAAGTTCTGGATAAAAAGTTTTGTTTTGTCAATATGTTGCCTTGGGTGATGGAAAATGACAGAAAGCTTGATATTTGGCTTGGCTTTATCTTAATCTATCACAGACATGGTAGATGTGCTGATGAGACGCCAAAGTGAGGAACTTCACGTGCATGAGCATATCTCATTTTGCTTGAGGTCCATATGTGAAAAAACACAACAATAAAGAAAACTTCAGTTACTGAAACATTGATGTATCCAACTGTGTTCTAACATCCTGAATAATATAAAAATTATTGAACATATATTCACCCTCTTTTTCTTATTCAAGGATTAGGATTACTGCATTAACTTGGTTTTGCTGTTGTTTTTTCATGGAGTGGTCAGTTCACAATTCTTTTTTCATTTAGGAGTATTACAACCCCAATCAATCCATGCTGGAGTTAGTTTTTGCCCCGGCTGAAGAGTGGATCTCATGCAGTGACTCAGAAATCATTGATGCTACAATGAAGGAGCTTGCAAAACTATTTCCTGATGAAATTTCTGCTGATCAGAGCAAAGCAAAGATTGTGAAGTACCATGTCGTCAAAACGCCAAGGTTAGACCGAGGGGCTAACCCTTTAAACCTTTAATTGATTTTAAAATTTTTAATTTTTAATTTTATTTAACATATAATCTTTTTTGTTTAATGCTTCAAGATAAGTCATCAAAGATATCCCTCTTATAAGTAATTTCATGCTGAAGACAAGGATTCTTCATTTTCAATGATCTCCATTATGAAGCCTAACAGATAATTATTTCAGGTCTGTATATAAAACCATCCCAAATTGTGAACCTTGCCGTCCCTTACAAAGGTCTCCTGTAGAAGGGTTTTATTTAGCCGGGGATTACACAAAACAGAAGTATTTGGCTTCAATGGAAGGTGCTGTTTTGTCAGGGAAGCTTTGTGCACAAGCAATTGTACAGGTACATTATAGTTCTGGTGTAAAAATGTTGTCTTCAAGCTGTCTTTTATTACAAAAATATTTTACTTTAAAAGACAATGGTAAGAAATTCTGTTTATTTGAAAGCTTTGTGGCTTGGCATTGCTGTACCTTTTCATGGAGGGAGGGGCCATGGGTTCAACCAGTGTAGAAGATGACATATGATAGTCAAGAAAAGACAAGGAGCAAAGTTTCTTGTCTAGTTTGCTCATGTAACTTTTTAACCCTAAGTAATTGAAATGTTCAGGACTATGTGCTGCTTGCTGCACGGGGGAAAGGGAGATTGGCTGAGGCAAGCATGTGTTAATTGCCCGTAAGCTGGAGGCAGGGTTTATAATTGGAGCTTGAATGTCAAAGGTAATTATTAAACAATATAGATATGATTTGTCAACTCGATTAAAAGGAAAAAAAAAAAAAAGGAATTGTAAAATAACTGATAACAACTTGTCAAACTCTTCAAGTGAATCATTCTTCAATAGAAATTGACTCCCCTCATTTCTCGCTCTTATGAAATTTTTTAATTATCATTGGTGTCTGAGATTGTTCACACGTGTATAATGCTATTTAATCACATCTAGTTTCTTGTTCTAAGCATAAAGTAGAATGGGTATGCAATTGAGTGTAAACAAGATAGCATCCAAAATCTGTCTCTCTTACAAAAGCACCTTGAGCAGCAGAAACGGTCTCCCTTAACAAATCCCTCCTCCTTAAAGAAAGCACTTTAGCGATGATCTTATAAAGACTAGTCACCAAACTAATAGGTCTGAACTCATCCAACCTCCCAGGCACATTCTTTTTGTCTGAACTCACTCAACCGCACAGGCACATTCTTTTTCGAAATAAGATATATTAATGTAGAATTAGTAACTTTGAGTTCACAACACCAGAATTGTAAAATTCTTCAAAACATCCAACAAATCTCGTTTGAAAATTCCCAAAAACTCTTGATAAACTGCCAAATAGTACCCATCAGGATCGGGGGATTTACCTCTGCAACAATCTTGGATATCCTTCTTTATTTCCTTCTCTTCAAAGGTCTCTCCAACCACGAAGCTTTCGATTCAGAAATTGGACACCAATTTAACCCTTGAATCCCAGGCCTGTTGATCTCATCTTTAGAATAAAGATTCTTGAAAAACTCTAAAATCACTTTTTCAATACCGTTCTCATCCTCCACAAAACGACCTCCCTCTGTCTCCAATTTGGTGATCAAACCTCTTCCCCTTCTTGCTTTCACTATCTGGAGAAAAAACCATGAGTTCGTATCCCCCTCTTTGGCATTTAGGCCTATTGAGTTTTAGCTTTTTGTCTCCACATAATCTCCTCTCTAAAGACTGCATGGTCAAACTCGTTTTTTACATCGCTCCTCTCTTTTCTTAACTCTTCATTCAACCTCCCTTCGGCTTCCAAATTTTCCAATTCCAAAATTCGCTAGCACCATTGTTTTTTCCATTCAACATCCCCAAAAGTTCCTTAATTACATCCCTTGATATGGCATTTTACCAAATTCAACTTCCTCGTAAATATATAGCCTATGCAGTTACAAACAGAAGTCTCTTCCCACCATTTTCTAAAGCAACCTTGAAGAGGATGCCGCTGAAGACAAACATTCTCAAATCTAAAAGGGACAGGTCCCCACTTTTCGAAATTGGAATCCATCAAGATAGGCTAATGGTGAGAGGCCACCCTAGCCAACGCCTCTTTCCTGAAAGAAGGGGGAAAAAAATCCTCACACCCATTAGAGAACGAAAACATGTCCAGCCTGAAATATAAGTGTGCAACCCAAGAGGGGGGTGAATTGGTATTTTAAAAATTATCCTAGCAAATCTACACAACAAGCAATCTAACGTCTTAATAAAATTGAAAGCAATAAGTTCAATAAAAGCACAATAACAAATGAGTAAGGGAGAAGAGAAACAAACACACGAATTTTTACGTGGTTCGGCAATCCCCGCCTACGTCCACGTCTCCAAGCAATCCAAGCTTGAGGATTTCACTATCCGAGCCTTTTTAAGGCTTCAACCGTTTACAATTGACTTCAAGGTGTCAATGAACCTTTACAACAAATGGATTATCTCCCAATCTCTTCACTCAAGTATCTCACACACTCAAACACTTACAATTAAGATGAAGAAATGAAAGTTACAACAAAACTCACTCAAAGAGTAGATATTCAAAAATGAAGAACAAGAGATGATTCAATGTCTTTTGTGATTTACAAATTGAAAGCTCAAGATATCACGTGTGCTTTTTGTTTATGCTTGCTAGAGAGCTTGAAAATGAATTGGATTTGAGTTTTTATAGTTTGAGCTCAAAAACTAGTCATTATGTACATTTTGGTCATAACCGGCTTGCCGTTTAGGAATCCGGTAAGCCGCTTTTATGTTACTGTTAAGGCAAAAATTTGAATTTCAGAATATCCGGCATGCCGCTTTTCATATCCGGTTAGCCGCTTTTGAAATCCGGATTGCCGCTTGCGAAATCCGGATAGCCGTTTATGCTCCAGAAGCTTACTGCCCAAAATCCGGATTGCCGTTTACCATATCCGGCTAGCCGCTTGCTACAGTAACTGCTACAGTGAAATATTTTCTAAAATTATAGTTTACACCCAAAACTTTATAAAACTATATTATGACCCAAAACGTTATGAAAACTTTTAAATAGGTCCAATTTCAGAATTTTTAAATAATGCTTTGTCAATCCCAAAACTTTCTAAAATTATGATTTCACCCAAACTATGTGAAATTATAGAATGACCCAAAATATTTAAATAGTTTCAAATAGGTCCAAATTCGAAATTTAAAACACTATCAAAGATTTTAAAATACTTTCATTTTAGTCCAAAATACTTTAATTCCATAACATCATTTTCTTATTATAAAAGCACAATTCATAAATCTTTACTTAATCAATACATGTGGTTTGTTATCATCAAAATCAATATTTATAGCCATATAGGCTAACAATCTCCCCCTTTTTTATGATGACAAAACACATTATAAAAATTTAATCTAGTTATGAAAAGCTCCCCCTTAATCAATGCAAGTTAAAAAAAAATTGATTTGAAAATTATTTAACAAGACTCCCCCTGCATACATGCATACTCCCCCTGGATACATGCATATTTTCATAACACTTTTTATAACACATATTAAATTATTCTCCCCCTTCATCATAAAAAAGAATAAAAGAATAAGAGCTCCCCCGATCAATCATTAAAATCGCAATATAAGCACATTAGTTCAAAAATATCCATAAGCATAAGAAAATCCATATAATCCATAACAAACAATCAAAACAAATCCATATCATCCAAAACAAATACATAATCCAAAAGCATAATAACCATCCATATAGTCGAAAATAAAAGAACATAATGCAGTAAATGAAATGTAGGTGTGTCCAAATACAAGCATAAGAAACTACTGAGGTGGTGAGGATGGTGGTGATGGAGGTGGATACGGATATGGAATGCCGAAGTGCTCAAAGAGAAGGCGTTGTCCATGAATGAGTTGCTGCTGCTGCTGAAACTCAGTCTGCCGCACCGAGAGTGTCCGCACCTCATCCATAAGCTGCTGAAGAGTAACCTCTTCAGAGGTAGGAGGCTGTGGAGGTGATGAAGCGGATGCAGAGGCACCAGGAGCTGAAGCAATCATGGGAGGATCTCGGCGTCTACGCTGCCCTCGAAATGAGAGTGAGAAAACGGGTAGCTGATCGGCTGGAACCACAGCATTAAGTGGCCGATCATCACTTGGAGCAAGAAAGGTAAACTTGTTCTCAGTGTATTTGACCCAAGTGCCATTTTTCCACTCAAAGCCTAAGCCGAAAATAACATCATCCCCAATACCCTTAGACGGTCTACATGATGGTTCTTGAATCGGCACATCAAAAAATTTAAGGATTCGGGTAATGAAGTGACCATATGGAAGGGAGCGGGTAATCAAGGCAGGTATGGTCAACATGGTTCGGATAATGGTATAGCCCAAGTTAACCGGATGACGTCTAAGAATACAGTCAATCAAAGCAACGTCCATGTGAGAGACCTCATCCAAATGCCCTGATCTAGGAAGTACAATGGACTGAATAATACGAAGCAAAATGCGAGTTTGAAGACAAAGACACTAAGTGCAGAAGTGAATGGTACAGTCCTCAACAGAAAGATCATTACGCCGACAAATATTACGAACGGCGTCAACATGAACATAACTATCAAGTTTAGGAGATTTCCTAGGCGAATAAATTTCTAGGCCAAAATCGGATGATCCTAGGATAGAGTTTAACGGGGAAACATCAAAATCAATCATAACTCCTCCGACATTGGTGATTACTCAAGTCTTATTCTCCTCGGAAACTTCCATATTCGAATAAAACACTTTCACCAAGTCGGGACACAAAGTCTCCTCAATCATAAGTGCATCAATCCAGCCAACATCTCCCAACAATTGAAATAAATTTCTATGACTAATATTGAGAGTATGCATCACATCCGGTAAAACATAAAACGTATTGAGTACCTCACGAGTTCTGAAGCTTTGTTGAAACCGTTTGACTAAATGTTTCTTGTTCTGAAAGTGAGTCAACTCAAAATTGGATTGATTGGAGGTGCCCCTTGCTTGTCGTGACTGGTTGGTTGGTTGAGCCAGTTCTTTGCCTTTTCTTTGAACCGGCCGTGAGCTTGACATTGGAATTTTGATTGACTTGAAGTTGAAAAAGACAAAGAGAATGAAGATAATGAAGATTGAAAGTGATTTTGAGAAGCAATTTGGATAAAAAACGGCTTGAGAGTGAGAAACTTAGAGAGAGAAAATTCGGCTGAAAAACCTAGATTGAATTTGGGATCTAGAGATTTAGATGTTGAAAATGGAGTTTAAGGATGATTTTGAGTAAATGAAGTGATGGGGAATGATTTTCGTGACTCAAATTGATGCGAAAAAGGAAGAAGATGATGGATTTTGGAGTGAGAAAGAGTGAGGAATAAACGGCTTTTAGAGAGAGAGAAATCTGGTTGGCCGAATGAAGGAGGAAGATGAACATCATATAAAGTCTTCGAATCCGGCTTGCCGGATTTCACTAACTGGCTAGCCGGTTAGTGTCCAGAAGTAAGAAAGCTGAAAACGGCTTGCCGGATGTGTGATCCGGTTGTCCGGATAACGTCCAGAATGTGTCAAGGCTGATTCGGCATGCCGGTTAGCATAACCGGCTGGCCAGTTTCGAGACAAAACATTGCTTCACGAATTCGGCTTGCCGGTTTATCAAACCGATTGTCTGGTTTTGAGGCAGAAAGTTGCCTTTCGAATTCGGTTTTCCGGATTTGAAGAACCGGCTGTCCGGTTTTGAGGCAGAGAGGAGGCTTAGAAAATCCGGTTTTCTATATTGATAAATCCGGTTATCCGAATGATGACCCGAGAGCAACCAAAGCTAATCCAGCTTACCGGTTTTCTAAATCCGGTTATCCAGAATTTATCCCGAGAGGAATTAACAAGAAAGTGGTTTTCCGGATGAGAGGAAGTGGAATTCCGATTTAGACTTGAAAATCTTTTTGTCTCTAATTGATTCTTGTATTACACACCATTTTATTTTTGGCTTTTAAAATTGATTAATTTTAAATCATTTTGAGATTTAAAACTTTTCAATAAGCCATTTAATGCATGAAACATAAAATTACACGCATATCAAGCTATCTAATTCATGAAGCATAAATCCATATAATAACAAACATATCAAGCCATGTAGTAAAACATAAGTCAAGATGCAACATTCATCATTCCAAGCTCATGTCTTATCTTTATAAAATGCTCTTCGCTAAGAGGTTTTGTAAAGATATCCGCAAGCTTATTTTCAGTAGAAACAAATTTAATTACAACATCTCCTTTTTGAACATGATCTCTAAGGAAATGATGTCTAATTTCTATATGCTTAGTCCTAGAATATTGAATGGGATTTTTGGAAAGATTTATAGCACTAGTATTGTCACACAAGATAGGTATTTGATCAAGTTTAATACCATAGTCTCTAAGGGTTTGTTTCATCCAAAGAATTTGTGCACAACAACTACCTGCGGCAATATATTCTGCCTCGGTAGTTGAAAGCGCAACCGAGTTTTGTTTCTTACTAAACCAAGAGACAAGTGAATGGCCTAAGAAGTGACATGTTCCACTAGTACTTTTTCTATCCACCTTGTAACCGGTAAAATCGGCATCCGAATAACAAGTTAAGTCAATATGAGTTCCCCTAGGATACCAAAGGCCAAGATTAATGGTGCCAATCAAATATCCAAAAATGCGTTTGACAGCAAGCATGTGTGACTCTTTAGAACAAGATTGAAATCTAGCACACAAGCATACACTAAACATAATATCAGGCCTACTAGCAGTCAAATAGAGTAATGATCCGATCATACCTCGATATGTCTTGATATCAACTTCCTTACCTTTCTCATTGTTGTGCAAATTTTATTGAACTCGCAAGTGTACGAATCTATTGTAGTATAGATTAATGGTGACGAGTGTCAATCCCACGAGGAGGTGGATTTTAATTGTGTGTAGAATTAATTTTCTAAATGGGTGGTTGGATTTGTGGTGAAAATTATTTGGATTATCCTAAAATTTGAATTAAGATGGCAAGAATAAATTGAAGTAAAAATCTATTAAATTGACGTACTTGGGTATCTAGATCCGTATCAACATGAATCATTGGCTAAATATACCAATTAAATCATGAGGGGGGAATCCACACCTCATGAACCACGCTCTAATCAATATGGTGCTAAGGGCTTATCGTGCCAAATAATAATAACCTTGTACTAGGGAGCCGGTGTAACCAGGGGGGTATCTAGACAAGCTTATTATTATTTGTCGACGAGAAGTCAAAACATCCACAAAAACTAGAGGGGAAGAGAAAATAAATTTACTAAATAAAACCCATGACACATGTTGAGACTTCACCTTCAACCCAAGCTTGAAAGAAAATTAGCTACTCATAATTGAACTAAGGGCAAAATGAAAATTTATTAAAATACGTAGAAAATATAAGATGGAGAAGGAATTACAGAAAATGGATCCCAAAAATGGATTCAGAGATATCAAATTAGGGGGGGAGGCCCTCTTTTTGTAGATACATGGAGTAAATCATGGCCATCGGATTAAAAACAGTTTGGACGCTCAGGATTGCGCCATGTCATCAGTCAACAGTACGCGGTTTGACCACGCGGATGAACAGTAACACGGTTTGACCCGGCTTTGAACAGTAACGCGGTTTGGTTGAAAATAATCTTATGTAATGCATGTACCGTACCCGCAAGTTTTGGTCCACTAATTGTTAACATATATGTTTCCATAATATTGATTTTGATGATAACAAACAAGATTAAGAATGATTAATCTTTTAAGCTCAAATTATTTTTTATACATTGTAAATAAATCATTACTTTTACATTATAAAGGTTTTATATTTAATGGAAAAATGATTTTATGAAATTGGTTGTTTTTCAAGTTATGATTTAATTGAAAGAGTTTTGAAAACTTTCAAATAAAAATGTTAGTCAACCCAATTTATTTATTTATTTATTTTTATTTATTTATTAATTATTATTATTTTTATGCACCACTACATCTTTTTAGCTCATATAACTAGCTTCTACTTCAGACTATAGTTCCCTAAAATCAAGAAGGACTTTTATTAGGATGTAACGTAGGCTAACAAGAAGGGAAATAAGGAAAACAAAGTGTATGTTTGAGAAAAATACAGAGAATTTTATTTTTTTATTTTTTTAGGGAAGTTGTAAGGTGGATTTCACCTATTATTGTTATTTTTATTTTTGAAACAACAATTTTTTTTTCTTTTTTTTTGAAACAACAATATTTTTTTTTAAGGTATAACTTCACTGTACAAAATGTTTATTTACATTTTTTTCAAACATAATAGGTGATGGAACTTGTAAGATATTGGGTAATACTCCAAATCGGAGTGGGTCAAGATGATAAGTTTGACAAATAAAAGGTTTTTTTTTTAAAAGACTCAAAATGGTTAACTATGGATATTTGGTAAAATTGATGGCTAGAAAGGCTCAAACGGATCAAAGATGGCATTTCCATTGTCTTTTAGGGTTCTAAATAATCTTCCATATCTACTAGTTAGATGGGCCTCCAAATGTAACAACACACTTTTTTTTTTTCTTTTTTTTTATTTTACAAATTTTTTTTTTAAGGTTTAACTCAAAAGAAATCTAGAGATCGTGTATAAAATAATAAACTGCTAAGTTGTATAAAGAATGGGCAAAAGGGTTACTCTCCAAGAAAAATGATAGGCTCAAAAACTCACTTGGTACTTATTATGACATGTTCATTCCTTCAAGCAACTCATATATGTCTCTGACATCAACATGTAAAGTAGTAAACATGGCATAACATCACTTAAGACCAAAGATAATACAAATACTAAAATTTGAAATTAATCATGTCATCCAATGTTAAAACAAATCACAATTTTTTTTTTGTTAAACAACATTATATCCCCCAACCTATCCTAAACATGAAAGGAAAATATGCATGCAGAAATGTGAAAATGATGCATAAAAACTAATTAGAAAAGTTACACTTAAAATGATAGAAAAAGAAAATGAATTTTTTTTTTTACTAAGAAGATGCGTTTCTAGATGCACTACACTCCATATTCAGCCATCTTCGACTCAACAAAAAAAAATTGAAAATGTATATTTATAAAGGAGAAATTAAAAAGAAGAAGAAAAATGAACATCAAAACATAATAAAGAAAAAAGAAAATGTCTGAATTTTTTTTTTCAAACGATGAAGATGCGTTTCTAGAGTCACTACACTCCATATTCAGCCATCTTCAACACAAAAGGTTAGCAACAGTTAGTTTCTACAACAAAAAATTAGTAAAAACTTAACCAAGATTCCACAATTGTCAACTATTCCCTCCCCCCAACCAGAACGAATCATTGTCCTCAATATTGTAAAGGAAAGAAGTAGAGTTTAGAAGACATCACCTGGGTGGTGTAACACAGAATAAAATATTTACAGGGGGAGAGTTAAATCTAATTTGTACTTCTTACTGCGGCTACTGTTACCGTCATTATTTGGACGCTCCAACACAAAGGTCCAGGGGTCTGGCTCCGGTTTATAAGCTTGTAACATATCAAGTAGCTCATTAGCAGTGTGAGCACAAATAAAAAGTTTTTTCGCACTGGAAGGAATGAAGTAGTTTTTTATTGCATGGTTAAGAAATGCGATGAAGCCATCATAAAAGTTATTGACATTTAACAAACCGATGGGTTTCTGGTGAATGTGCAGATGGGCCCAAGATGCTAGTGTGATAAGTGCCTCTAGTGTTGCAAGATCTCCTGGAAGGAAAATAAAAGCATCAGCATGATTAAGCATTTCAGTTATTCTTTCTTGCATACCTGAGACGACTAACTCTTCTCCAGTCGATGAGTCAGACAAACTGCCCAAAGGTTTTAGAGCTCTTGGGATGATGCCTAACACTTGGCTTCCTCTGACAAAAGCAGCTTCTGAGACCAATTTTGATAACCCTCGGTTACCTCCTCCATACACCAAGTGTAATTTTCTCTCTGCTATGCTTCGACCAAGATCTATGGCTGCATCAACGAACTCTTTATGTTTGCCATAGGTAAATCCAGAAAGCACACAAATGTTCTTGAATTGTCTATTGGGAGTAGCTGCCATTGGAATATTTCTCAAAAATAATTTGTGAGTGCTTAACAAAAAGTCATATTTAAGAATCTTGGTGACAGTTGGTCACAACTGTGTATGAGGTGGCATGTCAGTGTCAAATAACGCGCAAAGCACATGGCTCGCGAGTCAAAAAGGAAACAGTAAAAAGAAAAAGAAATAATGATAAAATAAAATTATTAAAGACAATAATGCAAAAGATAAAATAACAGTGAAATAAAATAACAGTGAAGTAAAAGGATATTTACAGGTAGTTGCGACTGTGGCTCACATCTTCCTCTGGTTTTACGTCCAGAAACGGCTTAAACGCCCTCTATGGGTCGAGGATAGGCTTCCCATCTAGTTTTCTTATAAACTGGCAAATAGGGTCGTTTATAGTCAGATTCCCGAGACTATATCGTGCATGCTCTTTCTGGAATAATGGCTATAATTGGAGAATCGCTCCTTGCACATATCCACTGGGATGTGTTTCAAGAGACATAAGGATATCATCCAATGACTCCTAATTCAAGCCATCCCTAATGAATTGAATCTTATCTTCCCTGTTATCAAACACCATTCCTAAAGAACATGGTTTTTATCGCAACTCATTCTGGCACACTTATGACAAGCAACAGAAATTCTTCGAACTCGTCGTTTTCTTGCATAATTTTCTTTACCACAACCAGGCATGTATGCAATAAATTTTAGAGGTAACTCACATGCCAATCGTACTGTAGCTTCAATTAACCAACGGATGTCAGCAGGTATGTTATTCCTCATAAGCAATCGTATGCGTTCGGACCGAGCTTTATAGATCGTAAGGAGGGCATTCTGAGGGAGTGAAGGGAATCGCTTGTGAAGCTTCGCTAAAATCTCGTTTCTGTCCATACCTTCGCCTTAGAATGTCAGTTATTATGGGAAACTGAAGTAACCGACTTGATTGTCACGGAGTACCGTTATCCGCCACTTCACCGGGGTAACAAACTAAAGCACACAAATAGAAAAACAAATTAAAACACACAAAGAAAATTAAAATCGTCCTCTTATTGAATTTGCCTCAAGCTCTAACTGGATGTCGTAAACACTTCTCTCAATGTCTCTGAGTTGGCTTTCTAAACCCTCAACATAGGATACTAACTCTGGTGGTTGCAGAGCCCAAATACGACGTGTCTTACAAAATCGAATCTGCCTTTTGAGATGAGATTTTACACGTTGAAGTGGTTTAAGAATGTTCAAGAGGAACGGTTTAAGTATGGTACTCATGATTAACAATGATAAGAAAAAAAACTTAATGGTTAAACAAACACACTTATGCAAAAATAATTTCAATTAGCAAAAGAATAATAAAAAGAAAAAAAATCAAATCACTGAAAAGAAAAAAAAATCAATTCAAATCTGGTGGGTCACTCAAATTTATTTCGATGTCCTCTCCATGTGGTTGGTACTCTAGATATGGCTTTAATCTTTGACCATTAACTTTAAACGTGACACCGTTCTTTGGGTCCTTAATTTCAATTGCCCTATGTGGAAAAATAGTATGAACAATAAAGGGGCCAGACCATCGAGAGCGTAACTTACCTGGGAATAGGTGCAAGCGAGAATTGAATAAAAGCACTTTCTGACCTGGAGTGAACGATTTTCTCATAATTTTCTTGTCATTGAAGACTTTCATTTGTTGCTTGTAAATCTTGGCATTTTCGTATGCATCATTGCGAATTTCTTCAAGTTCTCCCAGCTGTAATCTTCTTTCTGAGCTGACTTGCTGCATGTCAAAGTTGAATTTCTTAATAGCCCAATATGCACGATGCTCGAGTTCCACAGGTAGGTGGCAAGCTTTTCCATACACTAGCCTGTAGGGTGACATCCCAATCGGGGTCTTGAAAGCTATTCTATATGCCCATAATGCATCATCAAGTCTTAATGACCAATTTTTTCTGTCCGGCCTCACCGTCTTTTCTAATATGTGCTTTATTTCTCGATTGGAGATCTCAACTTGGCCACTAGTTTGCGGATGATATGGGGTCTCCACTTTGTAAGTGATTGAATACTTTGTCAAAAGAGCTTTGAATGCTTTGTTACAAAAGTGGGCACCACCATCACTGATTATTGCTCGAGGGAATCCAAAGCCTGAGACAATGTTGCTTTTCAAAAATCCTATCACCACCTTGTGATCATTAGTTCTACATGGAATTGCTTCTACCCATTTCAATACGTAGTCAACAGCAACCAATATGTATTGATGACCAAAAGAATGAGGAAAGGGTCCCATGAAGTCGATACCCCATACGTCAAAAATCTCAACCACTAAAATTGGATTTAGTGGCATCATGTTCCTTCGTGTAATGCTCCCCATTCGTTGACACCTATCACATGAAGAACAGAAAATGTAAGCGTCTCGAAATATAGTTGGCCAATAGAAACCACATTGTAAAACTTTAGTCGCTGTTTTCTTAGCACTGAAATGGCCTCCACAAGCTTGTTCATGGCAGAATGAAAGGATATTCTGAATTTCACTTTCTGGGACACATCGTCTAACAATTTGATCTGCACAATACTTGAACAAATAAGGGTCATCCCAAAAGAAATTCTTTATTTCCGCAAAAAAAATTAGCTTTGTCTTGCTTGGTCCAATGCTCTGGAAGTTGACCTGTAACAAGATAATTAACTATATCAGCATACCAAGGTAATACTTCCACATTCATTAATTGTTCATTTGGAAATGACTCATTCAATATTAATGGCTCTGTAATTGTGTCAAAATGGAGACGAGAGAGATGGTCCGCCACAACATTTTCTGTGCCTTTCTTATCTTTGACTTCCAAGTCAAATTCCTGCAAAAGTAACACCCAACGAATTAGTCTATCTTTTGCATATTTCTTTGTGAGAAGATATTTAAGAGCAGCATGATCCGTGAACACAATTATTTTACAACCAATGAGATAAGACCGAAATTTCTCTAATGCAAACACTACTGCTAGCATTTCTTTTTCAGTAGTTGAATAGTTCAACTGTGCATCATTCAATGTCATACTAGCATAGTAAATAACATGAGGAATTCGATCAACCTTTTGTCCTAATACTGCTCCTACTGCATAATCAGATGTATCGCACATGAGCTCAAATGGTAAGCTCCAATTTGGGGGCTGAATAATGGGTGATGATGTCAACAATTGCTTTAATTTTTCAAAAGCCACAAGACATGAATTATTAAAGATAAAAGGTACATCCTTAGCAAGTAGATTGCATAAGGGTCTAGAAACTTTGCTAAAATCTTTAATGAAACGTCTATAGAAACCAGCATACCCAAGGAAAGATCTTACTTCTCTAACTATTTTGGGTGGAGGAAGATTAGAAATGAGATCCACCTTGGCTTTGTCAACCTCAATACCTTTGCTCGAAATGATGTGACCGAGAACAATACCTTGTTTTACCATAAAATGACACTTCTCTCAATTTAAGACCAAGTTCTTTGCGATACATCTCTGCAGAACTAGTGTTAGATGATGTAAACATTGATCAAACGAGTCACCAAAGACAGAAAAATCATCCATAAAGACTTCAAGGAATCGTTCAACTATATCAGAAAAAATGCTTAACATGCATCGTTGAAATATAGCAGGTGCATTACATAATCCAAATGACATTCTCTTATATACAAAAGTGCCTAAAGGGCAAGTAAAAGTGGTTTTCTCTTGATCTTTCGGTGGTATGAGAATCTGATTATATCCTGAGTAGCCATCTAGAAAGCAATAAAATTCATGGCCTGCTAATCTATCAAGCATTTGATCGATAAATGGTAAAGGAAAATGGTCTTTACGTGTGACAGAATTCAACTTTCTATAATCAATGCATACACGCCATCCTGTAGTTACTCTAGTTGGTATCAATTCATTATCAGCATTGGTAACTACTGTGACTCCTGACTTTTTAGGGACAACTTGTACATGACTGACCCATGAACTATCAGAAATTGGGTAAATGATACCTGCGTCTAATAGCTTAAGGACTTCAGTTCTAACAACTTCTTTCATGTTAGGATTTAACCGACGTTGCATTTCCCTAGTAGATTTAGCATTTTCATCAAGGTGAATGTAATGCATACAGTCTACTAGGTTTATACCTTTGATGTCTACTATGGTCCATCCTAATGCTCATTTTTGCTCTTTTAAAACAACCAACAACTTACCTTTTTGTTCGTCATTTAGGGATGATGAGATGATTACCGGTAGAGTACTTTCTTCTCCTAAAGATGCATATTCTAGAGTGTTGGGCAATGGTTTGAGCTCGAGTTTCGGTGGTGATTCTGATGATGGGATGAGTTTCTTCTCTGATGGTGCTAGTTGTTCAGCTCTTGACTTCCATTTATTAGTGTCCATGGATGGTGCTAAGTCAAGTAGGGCGTTGACCTCATCGACCGATCTGTCAATATCAAAATCCAAACCAAAGTGAGTTAAGCATGTTTATAAAGGATCATTACTAAGGTTTGAAAGAAAAGTATTATCAACTATTGTTTATATTAAATCCACATCAACAATTCCATCATCTGCATTGTGAGGTTGTTTGGCAATATTGAAAATATTCAGCTCCATAGTCATATTGCCGAAGGACGACTGCATATTTCCAGTCCTGCATTGAATGTGAGCATCCGCAGTTGTCAAGAAAGGTCGACCTAGAATAATGGGGATATGCTTCCTTGAATCCTGTATTGGTTGAGTGTCAATTACAATGAAATCAACATGAAAATAAAACTTGTCTACCTGGATAAGCACGTCTTCCACAATACCACGAGGTATTTTCGTGGACCGATCTGCAAGCTGTAACACCACTAGAGTTGGGTGTAATTCTCCAAGTCCAAGTTTCAAAAATATTGAGTAAGGCAACAGATTTACACTAGCTCCTAAATCCAACAAAACATTCTCAATTGTGTGATTCCCTATACTACATGAGATAGTGGGGGAACTTGGGTCTTTGCATTTTAGAGGAAATTTATGTTGGAGGATAAAACTAACATTTTCTGTTAAAAATGCCTTCTTTTGAACATGAATATTTCTCTTTTTAGTACAAAGATCTTTAAGAAACTTGGCATAAGATGGAACTTGTTTTATAGCATCAAGTAAAGGGATGTTAACACTTACCTGTTTGAAGATTTCAAGAATCTCACCTGTGGATTTTCCCTTCTTTCCTTTAGCTAACCTCTGAGGAAATGGAGCTTTGGGAACATATTCTCGTGGGTTGGTTTCTTCTTTCTCTTCCGATGGTGAGTCCTCAACATTCACAGGTACAATTTGATTTTCTTTTGTCACCGGCATCTCCACTTTGTTGTCGACTTCTTTTCCTTTTCGCAAGGTCATGACTGCTTTGACCTCTCCATGCTGCTGTGGTGAACTGGTACTTGCTTCATGTACTCCTTTAGGATTAGGCACTGGTTGACTTGGAAATTTACCTTTCTCAACAGTCATTGCCAAGGTCTGAACTGAAGAAGCAAGTTGTCCCACTATTTTCTCGAGACTTGAAACTGATTAGACTTGTGAGTTGAAGCCCGCTCTCAACTCATTTCGTAGTCCATCAATGGTGCGGTTCTGTTGCTCAATCGTGGAGTGACTAAGATTCTTGAGATTCTAGAATGAATCATCCCATGGTCTGGGTTGAGAGTAGTTCTGGTTCTGATTGTATGGTCTAAATGGTGGCTGAGAGGCTTGAGGATTTTGAGGAATTGGTTGCATTGGTGGAGCTGGAGCTGCTGGTCCATTTTGTTGGAATCCTTGAGACCATGAAAAATTGGGGTGGTCTCTCCATCCAGGGTTATATGTGTTGGAGTATGGGTTGTAATTTGATGGTTTTCTCATTACACCTATGGCATTGGTTTGATCTAAGTATGAGTCATGGTCATGTGGTTCTGTTGATTTAGCAGTCAATAACGATGCTATTTGTCGAGCGAGACCTTCAACCATCTCCTTGACTTCTTTGATTTCTAAACTTGACTCGCCAATGTGAACCTCATTTACTCCCTTAATTCTTCTAGTATTCCTGAGTAATCGACTCCGTTGTTGGGAATTATCCGCTTGTCGCTATAAGAATTCCCAAATCTCTGATGCACTTTTTGACATTAGCTCTCCTCCACTTGTTGCCATTAGCCATTCTTGCACATTCGGCAATAATTCCTCCAAAAAGTATTGGCATTGGTGCCATTTCTCGTACCCATGATGTGGACACTTCAAGAGTAGCCCATTGAATCGCTCCCATGTTTCGAAAAACTGCTCGTCTTCTCTCTGGGTAAACTCTGAAATTTCCCTGCGAGTAGCATTGGTTTTATGCACTGGGAAATATTTATTCAAAAATTTTGTAACCATTTGTTCCCATAATGCAATGCTATTAGTAGGCAATGTATTAAGCCATGAACGAGCTCTATCCTTTAAAGAAAATGGGAATAGTCTAAGTTTTACATCATCATTTGAAAATTTCTCATATTTAAATGTTTGACAAATAGCATGAAAATCATTTAGATGATTATATGTGTCCTCATTTTCTAGGCCATAGAATGTTGGGAGACAATTTAGCACACTAGGTTTTAACTCAAAACTCATAGCAGCTCCATTTGGGTATCTTATGCATGATGTGCTCAAATTAGCTAAAGGACTGAAGTAGTCCTTAAATGGCCTCTCCTGTGGTTGCAAATCCATTTTATTTTTAACTTGTTTGTGTGTGCGAAGTGTTTTCTCAAGTTCAAGGTCTATATGTTCAAGATTAGGTAATAATGACCTACGACCATGCATGCAAAGAACACAAAATAAATGGGAATAATACAAATAAAAATAAAGAAGAAGGAGAAATTACGTTACTAACCTTATCACGCTGTTAAAACCTTTCTATAAAAGTACACAAAAACAAATACGTGAAATAAATTAACTAAAAATAAATTAATAAGATAAACAAAAAAAATTACAAAGAAAAATAAATTGAAAAATAAATTACAGAATTTTAAAGAAGAGAAAAAAAAATACTAACCTTTAAATGTAGATTCATTTTTTTTTTTTAAGAAAAAATACAAGAAAACAATTAAATGGAATTATTCACAAAAATTAATTCTATGAATTAAAACTACTTACCTCTCCGGCAACGGCGCCAAAAACTTATTATGCAAATTTTATTGAACTCGCAAGTGCACGAATCTATTGTAGTATAGATCAATAGTGACGAGTGTCGATCCCACGAGGAGGTGAATTTTAATTGTGTGTAGAATTAATTTTCTAAATGGGTGGTTGGATTTGTGGTGAAAATTATTTGGATTATCCTAAAATTCGAATTAAGATGGCAAGAATAAATTGAAGTAAAAATCTATTAAATTGACGTACTTTGGTATCTGAATTCGTATCAACATGCACCAAGGGCTAAATATTCCTTATTAATACCAATTAAATCATGAGGGGGGAATCCACACCTCATGAACCACACTCTAATCAATATGGTGCTAAGGGCTTATCGTGCCAAATAATAATAACCTTGTACTAGGGAGCCGGTGTAACCAGGGCGGTATCTAGACAAGCTTATTATTATTTGTCGACGAGAAGTCAAAACATCCACAAAAACTAGAGGGGAAGAGAAAATAAATTTACCAAATAAAGCCCATGACACATGTTGAGACTTCACCTTCAACCCAAGCTTGAAAGAAAATTAACTACTCTAATTGAACTAAGGGCAAAATGGAAATTTATTAAAATACGTAGAAAATACAAGATGGAGAAGGAATTACAGAAAATGGATCCCAAAAATGGATTCAAAGATATCAAATTAGGGGGGGGAGGCCCCCTTTTTATAGATACATGGAGTAAATCATGGCCATCGGATTAAAAACAGTTTGGACGCTCAGGATTACGCCACGTCATCAGTCAACAGTACGCGGTTTGACCACGTGGATGAACAGTAACACAGTTTGACCCGGCTTTGAACAGTAATGCGGTTTGGTTGAAAATAATCCTGTGTAATGCATGTACCGTACGCGCAAGTTTTGGTCCACTAATATACTACCACGTCACCATCAACAGTTTATAAGAATTTTAGACCAACAGGATCATGACACCTCATCAGTCAATGCCACATCATCGGTCAATGCCACGTCATCGATCCATCTATGTGAACAGTGTCGTGAACAGTAACGTAGACAGTACCGTACATGTGAATAGTACCATACATGTGAACAGTGCCATTTTTTCTTTTATGCTCCTCCTAAGGTTTTCGACCGTCCTGAGTTCAAAAGTGATGTCCGTTTTGCCGTTTGATCTCTCATTTATTATGAAATGACTATGATGCCCCTAAAATACACAAAATACTTAATTAAAATAAAACACATAATTAAATTACAAGAACCTTAAATACATAAAAGTAAGGGTTGTTAGTAAGACTTGAAATGTAAAATGACGATATTCTCCTTTATAAATATACATTTTCTAACACTCAACACTCATCTTTGTCCAGCTTGATGGTAGTACTCATTGGAGTGCTTTTTGCCGTTCCATTATCATAGTCAAATCTTTTGAGTAGATCTTTCACGTACTTGGCTTGATTTATGAAAATTTCTTCCTCGTTTTGTTTGATTTGGAGTCTAAGGAAGTACTTCAACTCTCCCATCATACTCATCTCAAATTCTTTGCTCATACACGATGAAAATTCTTTACACAACAACTCATTAGTAGAACAAAAAATAATATCATCAACATAAATTTGAACAATAAGTATATCTTGGTTCTTATACTTAACAAATAAAGTTGTGTCTGTTTTTCCCATTGAAAAATCGTTATCTAACAAGAAGTTTTTAAGCCTATCATACCAAGCTCTAGGTGCTTGTTTTAGTCCATACAAAGCCTTAGATAACTTATACACATGATCTGAAAATTTTTCATTTTCAAAACCAGGAGGTTGTTTCACATAAACTTCCTCCATAATATAACTATTTCAGAAAGCACTAATGACATCCATTTGATATAAAATAAAATCCTTATGACATGCATATGCTAGCAACATCCTAATGGATTCTACTTGGCTTGATTTATGAAAATTCCTTCCTCGTTTTGTTTGATTTGGAGTCCAAGGAAGTACTTCAACTCTCCCATCATACTCATCTCAAATTCTTTGCTCATACACGATGAAAATTCTTTACACAACAACTCATTAGTAGAACCAAAAATAATATCATCAACATAAATTTGAACAATAAGTATATCTTGGTTCTTATGCTTAACAAATAAAGTTGTGTCTGTTTTTCCCATTGAAAAATCGTTATCTAACAAGAAGTTTTTAAGCCTATCATACCAAGCTCTAGGTGCTTGTTTTAGTCCATACAAAGCCTTAGATAACTTATACACATGATCTGAAAATTTTTCATTTTCAAAACCAGGAGGTTGTTTCATATAAACTTCCTCCATAATATAATCATTTCAGAAAGCACTAATGACATCCATTTGATATAAAATAAAATCCTTATGACATGCATATGCTAGCAACATCCTAATGGATTCTAACCTTGCTACAGGTGCAAATGTTTCATCAAAATTAATTCCTTCTTCTTGGTTGTAACCTTGAGCCACTAATCTATCTTTATTTCTTATAACCACATCAGATTCATCCATTTTGTTTTTAAATACCCATTTAGTGCCTATAATGGATTGATGTTCTGGATTAGGAACTAATTCCCACACATTGTTTCTTTCAAATTGATTCAGCTCTTCTTGCATAGCCATAATCCAAGATTCATCATTTTCCGCATCCGCAAAAGATTTTGATTCAATTTGAGAGATAAATGCAGCATGCTCACATGTGTTCCTAAGAGATGATCTAGTTGTAACACCTCGTGAGGGATCTCCTAAAATTACATCCTTAGGGTGAGAAGAAACATACCTCCACTCCTTGGGGAGTGTTTGAGAAGTACCTTCATTTTGCTCTGCATTTGTTTCTTCATGGTGCTCCTCTTGAATTCCATGTGGTGCATCTTTTTGGTTGTCAATTGATGCTTCTTCTCGTTGTTCTTCTTCTGCATTATCATCAACAACTACTTTCTCCGTAGATGAGGGATTAGACTCATCAAATGTAACATGCATAGATTTTTCCACAACTAAAGTTCTTTTATTATAAACTCTATAGGCTTTGCTTGAGTTTGAATAACCAAGAAAAATGCCAACATCAGATTTTGGATCAAATTTACCAAGATTATCTTTTGTGTTCAAAACAAAACATTTGCATCCAAAGACTTTAAAATAGCCAATGTTGGGTTTTCTATCTTTCCAAAGCTCATATGGAGTTTTATTAAGATTAGGTCTAATCAACACACGATTCAAAACATAACAAGCGGTGTTGACGGCTTCGGCCCAAAAATACTTAGGCAAAAAATTTTCATTCAACATGGTCCTAGCCATTTCTTGAATAGACCTATTCTTTCTCTCTACAACTCCATTTTGTTGTGGAGTCCTAGGTGATGAAAATTGATGTTCAATGCCAAAGTCATTACAAAAATTTTCAAATGCATGATTTTCAAATTCTCCACCATGATCACTTCTAATACAAGTAATAGAATAACCTTTTTCATTTTGAACCTTTTTATAGAAAATTCGAAATGCATCAATGGCATCATCCTTATTAGCTAAGAACAATACCCATGTGTATCTAGAATAATCATCTACAATTACAAATGCATAAAATTTACCACTTAAACTCGCATATCTAGAAGGTCCAAATAAATCTATGTGAAGTAATTGAAGTGGTTTTCAAGTAGAGACATGATTCTTGATTTTGAAGGATGTTTTGATTTGTTTTCCAAATTGGCAAGCTTTACAAATTCTATCTTTTTGAAAATTGATTTTTGGAAGACCTTTAACCAAATCATTTTTCACGATTTTTGAAATCAAATCCATGCTTGCATGACCTAATCTTCTATGCCACAACCAACCATCATCATGTAATGCGGAGAAACATTTATCATTTGTCGATGCACAATCTATATTAATGGTATAGACATTAACACATCTATTTCCTACAAACAAAACTTTCTCATCACATGCATTCTCAATAACACATTTTGATTCATCAAAGATAACTCTATATCCTCTATCACATAATTGACAAATACTAAGCAAGTTGTGTTTTAAGTTTTCAACCAAACACACATTTTCAATGAGAGTAGAGGATACATTACCGACATTTCCAATGCCAATGATTTTTCCTTTTGAATTATCTCCAAACGATACATCTCCACCATTTTCGATCTTAGTAAAACTTGAAAACCAAGAATAATTCCCTGTCATATGTCTTGAACAACCGCTGTCCAAGTACCACTTATTCTTCTTCTTCTTCAAGCCCTGTAGAGAGAATCTCAAGTTTTAGGTACCCAAACCTTTTTGGGTCCTTGAGAGTTAGCAATGGTTCATTTCGGAACCCAAACACATTTCATACCATAATATGCATTTCTCTTCACTACACATATATTTTTCATATGACCATCTTGATTACAATAATGACATACAATTTGATTGTTATTAGATGTATTCTTCACAAAATAACTCTTGTAATATTTTTGTTTCAAATTTGGCTTATAACCAATGCCTCATTTGTCAAATACACATTTTTGTGAGTTTAGCAAGTTGTCCAACATCTTTTGCCCATTTGTGAATTTTAGCACAATCTCATTTAGTTCATTGCTCTTCTTTCTAAGCATTTCATTTTCATTTTTCAAGTCATTCATGTGTGACTCTAAGTGCTCATGTGGAGTGCTAGAATTCTCAAATAATGCAATTCTATCATACAATGTTTTATTCTCTAATTCTAGGCATGTAATCTTTGCACTAAATGATTCATTTTCATTTTTAAGCTCTATCATCTTCTTTTTAAGACATATATTCTTTTTACCAATCTTCATCAACTCATCATGCAAATCCTTAAAGGCATCATGTAATTCATCATATGTAGGAAGAACACTTACCTCATCAAGTTCATCACATGATTCTTCCCCAAAGGCCATGAGAGCTAAATTTGTCATTTCTTGTTGCTCTTCATCATCACTTGTTTCCTCATCGCTATCATCCCATGTGGCCACCATAGCTTTCTTCTTGAGTTTGTTGAGGAGAGGACATTCCGGTCGTATGTGTCCGGGCTTCTTGCATTCATAGCAAGTGATTGGCTCTTTCTTCTCCTTCTTATTCTTGTAGCCTCTGAACTTTCTCTGCTCATTATTCTTCTTGTAAAATTTTCTGAATCTTCTAGCCAACATTGCCAACTCCTCATCATCCATTTCGCTTTCCTCATCACTCTCACGTTTTGAAGCCTTGAGAGCAATGTTTTTCTTCTTTTCCTCATGCCATTTTTCTGCTGCCAAATCTTCTTCATATGAAATGAGAGAACCAATTAAATCATCAATAGGTAATACATTTAAATCTTTGGCTTCCTCAATGGCAGTCCTTTTTGGTCTCCATTCCTTAGGTAGCGACCTAATGATTTTCTTAACTTTCTCGCTATTTGAAAAGGTCTTTCCTAGGGCTCCTAGAGTGTTCACTATGTCCGTAAATCTAGTATACATAGAGTACACATTCTCATTTTGTTCCATTTGGAACAATTCATATTGTCGAGTGTACCTACTTATTTTAGATTCTTTCACTTGGTTCGTGCCTTCATAAACAACTTCAAGTTTGTGCCAAATTTCATTAGCACTTTCGCAACTAGACACTCTATGAAACTCTTTCTTATCTAGTGCACAAAACAAGGCATTCATAGCCTTGGAATTTAGAGAAGCTTTTCTCTTTTCGAATTCATTCCATTCCCGTGAAGGTTTTGGAATATCTTCCCCGACTTCATTTTTAGTCAAAGGCATGAAAGGACCATCATTAACGATTTCCCAAATTTCATAATCTAAGGCTTGCAAGTAAATTCTCATCCTAGTTTTTCAATATGGGTAATCGTTTCCATCAAAGTAAGGTGGTCTAGTGGTGGACTGTCCTTCCCTAAATGTGGAATCATTTTGAGTTGCCATTGATCTTTAGCTCTAGACGATTAGGTCTAAATAAGAGCACCTCGCTCTGATACCAAATGAAATATAAGTGTGCAACCCAAGAGGGGGGGTGAATTGGTATTTTAAAAATTATCTTAGCAAATCCACACAACAAGCAATCTAACGTCTTAATAAAATTGAAAGCAATAAGTTTAATAAAAGCACAATAACAAATGAGTAAGGGAGAAGAGAAACAAACACATAAATTTTTACGTGGTTCGGTAATCTCCGCCTACGTCCACGCCTCCAAGCAATCCAAGCTTGATGATTTCACTATCCGAGCCTTTTCAAGGCTTCAACCGTTTACAATTGAGTTCAAGGTGTCAATGAACCTTTACAACAAAGAGATTATCTCTCAATCTCTTCACTCAAGTGTCTCACACACTCAAACACTTACAATTAAGATGAAGAAATGAAAGTTACAACAAAACTCACTCAAAGAGTAGATATTCAAAAATGAAGAACAAGAGATGATTCAATGTCTTTTGTGATTTGTAAATTGAAAGCTCAAGATATCACGTGTGCTTTTTGTTTACGCTTGCTAGAGAGCTTGAAAATGAATTGATTTGAGTTTTTATAGTTTGAGCTCAAAAACTAGCCGTTACGCACATTTTGGTCATAACCGGCTTGCCGTTTAGGAATCCGGTAAGCTACTTTTATGTTACCGTTAAGACAAAAATTTGAATTTCAGAATATCCGGTATGCCGCTTTTCATATCCGGTTAGCCGCTTTTCAAATCTGGATTTGCCGCTTGCAAAATCCGAATAGTCATTTATGCTCCAGAAGCTTACTGCCCAAAATCCGGATTGCCGTTTACCATATCCGGCTAGCCGCTTGCTACAGTAACTGCTACAGTGAAATATTTTCTAAAATTACCGTTTGACCCCAAAACTTTATAAAACTATATTATGACCCAAAACGTTATGAAAACTTTCAAATAAGTCCAATTTCATAATTTTTAAATAATGCTTTGTCAATCCCAAAACTTTTTAAAATTATGATTTCACCTAAATTATGTGAAATTATAGAATGACCCAAAATATTTAAATAGTTTCAAATAGGTCCAAATTCGAAATTTAAAACACTATCAAAGATTTTAAAAAAATTCATTTTAGTCCAAAATACTTTAATTCCATAACATCATTTTCTTATTATAAAAGCATAATTCATAAATTTTTACTTAATCAATACATGTGGTTTGTTATCATCAAAATCAATATTTATAACCATATAGGCTAACACAGCCTGCAACAAACCAATTCTTCCCTCAAGTTAGACAAGGTAAAGGAAGCATTGAGCACCCTTGGATCTTTTAATTCAGCATACTTGGTGTAATTATGTGTAGTATACAGGTGAAAATTCATAAGCCTATAAAATCCAGGTAATACATGTGAAAACTGCTATTACTGATTTACTGTAATGCCCAAACCCAAAAAATAATAATAATAATAATTGAACAAGACCAAAATTTAGAATCGAACCAAACCGAATTATTCCAATTTGCATTTGGTTCTAGTCCTTAGGAATTGATCGATTCTGGTTTGGTTTGGTTCTGGGGCAAAATCAAATTGAATCGAACCAGATACTGACTGCACTTAGATGAGATTAATAGTACTGTTAAGCAGATGCATCCAATTCAAGACCATTAGGGGGTAATGGGACAATAAATTGATCGTAAATTCTTATTATTGTTGAATGATGAGGCTTCTACGGCTGAACTGAATCGTACTTCTGTATTGTTACCACCAAAGGTCAAATGTCCGGCTAAAGTTTCAGAATTTCGGCCAATAAGCTTGTGCAATGTCATATATCGTATATTTGCTAAGGGAGTCGCAAATAGGTATAAGATAGTGTTAGATGCAGTCACCTCGAAGAATCAAAGCACTTTTATTCCGAATAGATTGATTATAAATAACGTGATGGCGGGTTATGATCGTCTGCACAAACTTCGTTCTTATAGGTTAAGGAAGTCAGGATTGGTAGCATTGAAATTGGATCTGAGCAAGGCATACAATCCGTTAAAATGGAGCTTTTTTCGGATCGTATACAGAAGATTGGATTTACTGAAAATTGGGTTAGGTTGATTATGGATTATGTTACTACACCTCAGTTCTCGTTTATGATCAATGGGGAGTTATGTGGGTTTATGAAGCCTTACAGGCGATTGCGTGAAGGGTGTCCTTTGTTGCCATACCTGTTTATTATCTATGCCCAGGCTTTTTCTTGTCTGCTTCGACTGAATCTATGAAGGCTATCCAGGGACTCCGTTTTGTTTCTGATCTGCTGGATTCACATTTACTCTTTGTATATGATAGCTCGATTTTTAGTAGACCAGCTTCGGAAGATTGTCAAAACTGAAGGAGATTTTTTGTTCCTATTCAGTAGAGTAGGTGCAAATTTTTAATTTTGAAAAAATCGTCAATATTGTTCAATCTTAGCGTGGTGCTATTATTCTGCCGGAGGTTATAGAACCTTTTGGAATTGGGGAGGCGTCAGCTTATGATCGGTATTTGGGTCTTCCTGCTATGGTTGGGTGGCAAAGAAAGGCTTTCGTCAGTGAACTTCATTTTAGAGCGGATAAAAATTTAAATGCTTGGAGAGAGCATAATTTTCATATGGGTGAAAAGAGGCCTTGAGTCAAATCTGTTGGAGGCTATACCTTCCTATGAAGTGAATGTTTTTAGACTGCCTAGAAGTGTTTGGTGAGGATCGACAGCTCAAAAACAATGAATTCACTAGTTGCGGTGGCAGAATCTTCGTGATTGTGTTGTTTTAATCAAGCAATAATGACTAAATAGGGGTGGCAGATTTTAGTGTATGAGAATTCTCTCGTTGCACCAGTATTTTGCATTCCATCATTTGTGTGGCGTATTATTCTTTAGGGCCAAGAGTTATTGCAGTGGGGTATTTGATGGTGTGTAGGATCTCGTCATGTTTTTCGGGTTTGCAAAAGTAATTGGATCCCAAAGTTTTAAGCCTATTTCTCCGATATCATTATTTACACGAGAATGCTACTGTTGACACTTCGATTGTGCATGGAAATTCATGGAATGTTGCTTGTAGGGATGGCAAATATCCAATGATGGATGGATATTATCCATCCAAATATAAATCTATAATTATCCATAATGAATATATCCATATCCATATCCAGTAATTAATATTGGACATGGATATGGATTTTATCCATATAGTTATGGAGATCCATGGATATCCATGGATATTTTATTTTTATTATATAAAAATAATAATATAAAATAATTAAAATTCTAATATTAAATTTAGCTATTAAACTATTTATATTAGTAATAATATATATATATAATAAAATGGTGGTCCGGTGGTTGGTGGTTGTGGTCCGGCAACTTTCCGGCGAATTCCGGTGACCTTCTGGCGGAGGTCCGGCGGTGATTCCGGTGATGTCCGACGGTGGTCCGGCGAAGTCCGGTGGTGGTCCGGTAATTTTCCGGCGGAAGTCCATTTATAATATTAAATCATTAAAATAAAATAATAATTATTAATAATATTAAATAAGTTAAAAAATTAAAGGGTAATTTTGAAAACTTTAATTTTTAATATAAGAGGAATTTAAAATTTTTACTAGTTAATATAAGAGAATATTAGATTTTGTTGTTTTTTTTTATTTTAGTTTAACAATATAAATGTTTTTAACTTTAAATGAATAAATTAATTGGATTTTGGATATCCATTAAATATCCATACCCATCCAATATCCAATTGGATATTTTTAAAAATATCCATATCCATATCCAAGAAGATTTTGGATGGATATTATCCAATCCAATTGGATTGGATATATGGATATCCAATTTGGATGGACCAATTTGCCATCCCTAGTTGCTTGTGCATGGAAATTCATGGAATGTTGCAATGAGGGAACTTCTTTTACAATATGATGTGCAGTAGATTTTAAAAGAAAAAATTGCCTTATTACCAATCTCCTAATGATCTAATATGGCATTTTGATAAGCAGGGAGAGTATTTTGTTAAATCAGGCTATCAATTTTCTGTACAAGTACATGATTCTGCTGTTACCGAAACATCTATTGGTGGTTCCACCTATAAATGGAGTCTCATTTGGAATTCAAAAGTTCCTCCAAAAACAAGAGTTTTTGCTTGGCCTATGTTGTGTGATATTTTGCCAACAATGCCAAATCTCCTTTTAAAGAACGTGATTAGGCATGATGTGTGTGGCTGTTGTGGCTTGCAAAATGAGACGATTATACATGCATTGGTGACTTGTGAACGTGCTCAAAAAATGTGGAAGCTTCATCATTTTATGAGGTTGTGTTCCATTGTCCTTTTTGTGTGCCTTGGTATTTAATTGAGTTTGCTGTCTATGTATTATCAGTTTTGGAATTTCAATCATTGAAATGGTTATGTACGATATTCGTGTTTTTTTTTTTTGGGGGGGTGTCCTGAAATAAATTCTTGTATGCTGTTTCTTTTGTCCAGCCATCACCTATGGTTGCTAAAGTACAGGAATTGTGTGATGCTTTTAATTCCAGAGACTTGGTTAAAAATGGGAATGGCTTGTGTACTAATGGTGGTGTTGAAATCCCGAAGGATGTAGCATTCGATCCTTAACCTAAATATGCTGAGGGTTAATGATCACTAGGAAGATGTCCATTTGATGGTGCCTCGTGAGGGGTGGTTTAAGCTTAATATTGATGCTGCTATGGATGTTATTTAAGGAATAGTGGGCTAGAGTGCAGTGATACAAAATCATAATGATTTCGCGAGCTACCAGGAGTAGCCCAGAATGTGTATTCTGATGATGTGGATACTGTTAAGGCTGAGGTCTTTGCCTTTGGTTTACCACTTGTTAAGGAAGTTGGTTTATCTCCTTTGCTAGTGGATTTGGATTCTCTCCGTGTTGCATAATTGATTACGGGCTACAAGTACAGAGCTCGCTCTGTTCATTTCAGAAATTCAAAGCGTGTTATTACCACAGCAAGATGTCCTGATTTTTCATATTTCAAGGAATTATAGCCAAGCAGCTGATGCTTTAGGGCATTTTGCTTGTAGCTGCAAAGAAACAACATATCAAAGATAATAAAAAAATATTTCTAATACCGCATCATTTCTATTCTCTTCGCCAACATGAAAATACTCATGTGAATTTGACATAATGACCTAAATTAAATGTGTAACAAGTTGCAATTAATTTATAAACTTAAAATATGATTGAACTTATAAATTTTAGGTTAATTTATAAACTCAAAATATGATTAAACTTAATTTACAATTACAACATAATAATTAATATTTACAATCTTATATAAGGTTATATTTAGCTAAAATATAATATTTATAGTAACTACATAATCATTATGAATATAATTAGCTAAAATTATAAATAAATTTATAAGCTTAAATGAAAAAAATTAATTAATATTTATGAAATTATAAACTTAAGATATAATTAAACTTAATTTACAATTATAACATAATAATTAAATAAACCCTATATATAGCCTTATATGTAGCCACAATATAATATTTACAGTAACTACATAATTAATTAATTAACATGAATACATTTAGCTAAAATTATTAAATTATAGATTCAATTATAAGCTTAAATGAAAGACATTAATTAATATTTATGAAATTAAAATTACCAAAGCTAGATAGCTAATGCCGGCGACAGAAGTGAGAAGCCGCAGAACGTGTGCGTTGGCTGGCAGGCGGACGCGGTAGGACGGCGACAAAGGCGGCTAGTTCACGTCGTCGTGCAGCTGATTGCGATTGGAGTTGGAGCAAGTTGCAGGCAGCACGCGACAGCAAGACAAATGGCTGATTCAGGCATGCAGCGGACGGTCACGATGCTGGCTGCTAGGACGACGGTTGAGGGCTGACTTAGGGTTTTTGTGAATTTGTGTAAGTGTATGTGATTTACGGTTTAGAGTGAAGTGTGCTGTGTGCGTGTGTTGTGTGATATGTCATCTGTGTTGTGTGCGTGTGTGATGTTGTGATGTGTGCGTGTGTGTTAGCTTTTTTTTTTTTCAAATAGGGCCGAATCGGCTTAAGCCTGACTCTGCCCGAAATTTGTTCGGACCTAAAAATTTTGGCCCGAACCCGACCCTACACCCAAAAATTTGGGTCAAAGTCCTAAAAATTAGGGTCGAGTCAGTTGGGCCAAATTGCCAAGCCTACTAATACATCAAAAGCAATAAAGAGTTTATGATTTAAAGAAAAGGGAAAAAAAATCCACGACCAAAAAACTGAAATGAGAGATCAATTTGCAAAACAATAGAGTGAGAAAATACAACTTGCAACTTGAAGTAGTGAGAGGAAATGAGTAATGATAATTTTGAAATTTAATATATTCTAATAATTAATTTTTTTTTTTAAATAGTTGTAGAGAGGAATTTTACAATTCAAATAAGCTAACACTCAATTATTTTGGAACAAGATTTTATTCTTTTTCATTAAGAAATAAAATTATTTTCATTTTCTTTGTAAAGATTGAAATCAACTAGGAGAGCCAATAGTTATTGAATAATTTTTTTTTTAAGTTCTGATACAGAGCAAAAAATTAAAGAAATTCTAATTAGATTGAAATTTATAGAGTTTAGGAATATTTTCATTAAGAAATAAAATTATTTTCATTTTCTTTGTAAGGATAGAAATCAGCTAGGAGAGCCAATAGTTATTGTATAAAATTACATTTTTTTTAAGTTCTGATCCAGAGCAAAATATAAAAAAATCCTAATTAAATTGAAATTTATAAAGTTTAGGCATATTTTAATTAATTTGTATTTTAGTCTAATTTGGTTGCCTATTTAGAGTTATATTGTTTAGGCATTTCTTGTTTGAATTATATTTCTAATTTAGGCATGAGTCTTTTAAAATAGGTTTCTTGTCAAATTAAGATAACTTGTAGTTAGTATAAATAAGTGTCTTTTATAGTCTCTGCAAGAAGACCTAATATTTGTTATTGATTATTTCTTTTAAATAAGTTCAATTCTTATTACTTCTCGGTATTTGGTGAAATCAACAAGTATAAACACTCTACATTCATGAAGATTCTTCAAATTAATATGCATTTAGTTTATTTCTTTATTCCAGATATTCTCATAATCAACGAAGTATTGAAAATATCTCACAATCATCCATCATCCTATATCCTTTATTCTTTGGTTGCATTAGTTAGCTGCAGAGCATTCTTTTATAGAATTGCCCTACATCAAGTTGGTATCAAAAGTTTATATGTAAAATCACACTATACAAGTTTAATATTATTTTTGAAACAAAAAATCTAAGATAATAGAAAAAAAATCTTATATAAAGAAAGCAACGAGAGTCAATGATTTAAAAGAAAAGAAAAAAAAATCCATATCAGAAAAATGAAATGAGAGATCAATTTGCATGATAGTAGAGAGAGAGAAAATATAGATCTTAAAGTAATGACAGGAAATGAGTGGATGATAATTTTGATATTTTTGAAATTCTAGTAACTAATATATTTTTTAAATGGGTGCAATGAGGAATTTTGTGAATTTAAATAATACAGCTCTTAATTTTTTGGAATGAGTTTTTTTTGTTAAGAAATAAAATTAATTTCATTTTCTTTGGGAGGATTGAAATCACCTGAGAGGCCCGATTGTTATTGCACAAAATTACTTCTAATTTTTGTTATTATTTTGGGGGAATGATGAAGGATAACCCTAAGATTTGGTGAAGAAGGTTACAAAAGTACCATGTTTTGGGAAACAGTCCCAAAGAGTTAAAATTTATATCTTTTGGGCCACTTTTAGTACAATGCACTAGATTGGATTGGCTTGAATATGATAAAATTAGATTATATAGTGTATCGTCTTATATTTAATATAATACCTGATCTGACTAAGTTGTATAAATAATTTTTGTATCAAATTAATTAAAAAAAGAAAAAATATAAAAAAAAGTAGATATTCATTTATATTTTAGGGAAAACAACATCAAACCCCCTTTAATTTGAGGAAATGGTCATAGAGATCCCTTTGTTTTCATAAATAGTGATATAAATAGACTTGTTTCTTTTTTAATGTTTAGAAAGAGATATACAAATATTTTTTTTAACACACAAACTCTTTTTTTTTTTTTAGAAATGATCACAGACTCACATAAACCTTTAAGATTTATCCAATAAAAAAGTTTATATGTCCAAAAAGAAGTTTGTGTGACCATTTATGAAAATATGGGAGTATGAATTTAGAAATTATCACAAACTCATATAGAACCGTACAAAAGAACCTTGTTTTTAGAAATTGTCACATAGAGCTAAATTCGTATCTTTTGGTCATGTGATAAGATTATATTATTATTTTGGTTTGATTTTGTTTTAGCCCAAAAATATTATGAGAGCTTGATTTTGAAGGGTGGTTTTGTGAATAGTAGGGGTTGATTCACCTTAAAATAGTTTTATGGGGATGAACAAAATTGAGATTGTCTTGAAAATAAGAGAAAATAGTTGTTAGAGGTAATATCGATGGTGGCCGACTATGGCACTCCAACAGTTGAGTTAGGTAAGTATTTGGAAAGATGCTGGGTTTCTAGGAAACTTAAACATCAGTTAAAAATTGAAAGTTGTGAGGAAGAAACTGAATTTGTTTTGCTGAGACTGACTTGATATTATACAAGTTGTGCCCAAGGACATCTTAATGTCTTATTGGACATGTGGCAGGCTGTAAATAAGCCATTCCTCCACTCAGGTAGGGGCTTTTAGGTAATTTGACTATTCAACTTGAGTCTCTTAACTTCTTTAGGCCTGGACACATGTCAATTGTTAGACTGTCCCTAGTACTAGCATGCATTAATCTCTAATTGACTTATTTTGAATGAGTTAATTGGACTTTTGGAGAAGTTGAATCTACTTTTAATGGCTTAGATAAAAATTGAGTTGGTTTCCTCTCTCATCTTGATGCAGATGACTGTTAGTGAGATGAGATAATCCATATTGGAACAACATCACGGTGTCCTATAGTAATTTTAATGGAGGGGCTGTCTTTGATATAGTAGTTCTTCATCAATATGAGGCAACTTCAAGGTATTTTGGGAGATGATCTTTGCACTTTCTAGGTTAATAGTATGGCTCACACTCTTTTCTTGGGATCTTTTCATTTTATGCTTACTCGTTAAATTTCCTCTTCACTTTTTACAAGGGCCAAATGGGCATGAAACTACTCTGCACATGTCATGCTCTAATTGCATTACCTAAATTTTACCACTAACAATTATATTTTGCATTGTCTTATGTTTGGTAATTGGTATAATACATGATTTGAAAAAGTTGTATAAATAATTTTTGAATTGAATTAATTAAAAATGGGTGAAAACTAGCAAAATATTTAGATTTTCATTTAAATTTAGAAAAAAAAGACAACGACACCCCTTAGTTTGAAAAAATGGTCACAAAGGCCCTTTTATTTCCATAAATGATTATTCAGATCATTTTTAAAGGTACAAAGACTCTTTTTTATGTTTAGAAATGGTCATACGAGCCACTTTTTAAACATACAAACTCCTTATCGAGAAAGAAAGTATGTTTGTGACCATTTATAGGGATGACAAAAAAGCTTGGGCCAGCTCTGTCCATTCCTACAGGCTTTGGCTCGAGCCTTCCGCATGAGGGATTGGACAAAGGGGCTTAGGAAAAAAAGCCTAGGCTAGGCACAAGCCCTCTATTTTTTTTTTTAAATAAATTTATAAATTAGAATAATAAATTTAAATTTAAAAAATAATGGAAAAAAAAAAAGAAAGCTTGAATTCCTAATTTATATATCAATAATGAATCAAAATACTTAAAATTATAATACTAAACTCTCTTTTACATATTAATTAATTAAGATAGTCTGTAAATTAGAGAATCCAATATAAAAAAACTAAATCTCTAAATTTTTATTTGCTTTATGTTCTTTATTTATTATTTTATTTTTGAAAATTTTATTTTTTTAATTCATTATTGATTATAACAACTTGATTATTATTAACTCATTTCAAGTTTACAACAATTTTTTAAAAAATTAAAAAATAAGTAAAAGCTCAAGCTCGGCCCAAGCCCGCAGTGGGTCTGGTCCAAGCCCAGCCTTTACACTCTTATTCTAATGGATTTGGGCATGCGTTTGAAAAAGCCCAACCCAAGCTCTTAAATTACCAACCCTAACCATTTATGAAAATATCGGGTCTTTGAGACAATTTCACTAAATTAAGGGAGTGTTATCTAGGGTTGGCAGAAAAGCCCGGGCCGCCCCAGGCCCGCATCGGCCCGGCCCAGGCCCGCATCGGCCCGGCCCAGGCCCGCATCGGCCCGGCCCAGGCCCGCGGGCTTTAAGCCCGGCCCGTGGCTTGAAATTATGGGTAAGGGCTCAAAGTTAATAAAGCCCATAACATATGGGCTCAGTCAAGGGCCTAAATGAAAAGCCCGGGCTTTATAATAAATAATAAATTATATATATATATATTAAAAAATGTATAATATATTATAAAATTGGAAAAAAAAATTAATTGCTTTACAAAATAAATATATGTATTATAAAATATATATATGTATAATATATTATAAAATTGAAAAAATAATTAAACAAAATAATAAAAAAATCGGGCAAAGGGAAAGGGCAAAGGTTTTGTCACAAAATGTCAAAATTCCTAAATCGGTAAATCTCTATTAGTTTTTTTTTTTTATATTAGTGGTTGATTTGTACGTTGTGTACGGTATTTGTATTGTTAGTATTTTTATATTTTGTGTTGCTAATCATGTATTAGAGAATTATATTTAAGTTTTTAGCCTATTGTAGTATTATGTATTGGTTAATTATGTTTTGAAAATTTATAATTTTATTTTAAAAAAAAATTAAAATTTCGTAAAAGCCCGGGCTTGGCCCGCGGCCCGGCCCGCCCAAAGCCCGCTCAACTTGGATGGGCTTTGAGAGGGCCTGGACTTATTTAACATTATATGGGCCTGGTCCTGGGCTTGGCAAAGCCCGGCCCAGACCCTTAAATTGCCAACCCTAGTGTTATCCTTTCTCATAAATTTAGTTGATAATATTTAATGTTAGTTATGACTAATTTTAATAAGTAAATAATCGAAATTAAATTGCCCATTCTATTTCATTTGAAAATTAAAATCATCTCGGTAACTATTTTGTCAAACTACAAAAGTATCACGTACTTTTCCCCAGTTTTTCAATGGGTAATTTGTAAAGAACTTGTATTACTCAGCAAATGGAGTCAATATTTTTGGTAATCGGTAAACAAGCTAGAGCCTACAAGCGAGAAGTTAATCCTGCCATTGAATGGAAGATATTGAAAGAGTGGGCATTTGTGGGCACAAAAATGACACATGGAACATTCAAACTAACCATAAATTCCCCAGCTCAACCGTACATCCTATTATCTAGTTATCTCGTTCTTGTACATCAGAAGCAACACTTGGATAACAAATTCACTTTGAAGTAGAAAAAGGAAAAATGCTATCCTTGAGTTCAAGAATAGGTTCAAATACATGCCTTGATGCTAGCTCATGTACTCATTCTTCATTATCATTATCATTATCATTGTCATCTCTAGTATGTGTAAACCCACTTATCATAGAAAGAATTTGCCAAAGAAACCTTTGTCCTGTTGGTAAATTCTCTACTAATGCTGCTAAAATTACCCCCACCACTGTGAACCCAATTCTCGACGACTCATCTGATGCTAATAATCGGCAATCTCAATCTCGGGTCTGTTAAAATTTCATTTGGTTATAGTCTCTGCATTTTATAATTACAACTGACAAGCTTAGCCTTTGTTGTTCAAGAATTTTTCCAAATGTAATTAATTATACGTAAATAATATTTTGTTTATTTGAAGAAGTAGAGTTCTGCTGATTGGAAGGCGGCAAGGGCTTACAAAGAAAGTGGGTTCATTTATGAGGGGAAGATTCAAGGCTTTAATGGTGGAGGTCTGCTTGTTCGCTTCTTTTCTCTTGTGGGTTTCCTTCCCTTTCCCCAGATGAGCCCTTCTCATTCTTGTAAAGGTACTTCTCTTTTTAGTTTTTAATTTTTAATTTTACTATAATCTTTTCATGTTTTATCCTTTCACTCAAAGCTACCTTTAGGTTCACGGATGGTTGTTTAAATATCAATTTAATTGCCCGGGAAATTTAACTACGTTAAACAAGTTGTTTTGAGTTTTGCCCATCCACTATTTTTTAAACAATAATAAAAAAATCAATTTAGCCAATAAATTTTATGTTTAACTATTCGATGGGGCTTATTCCGTTGCAGTTTGTGTAGAACAATAACCTACTTAATGACGTAATTCTTTCAAATCCTTCCAGCCAGTTCCTTCTCATTTCTCTTTCTTTATTGCTAGCTCCTCTGTCTTTTAATCATGTTTTGGAGCAATGGAATAGCTCTTTTTCACAGTCAACTGTTCATTTAATGTTTATAGTTTCTCCAATTCTTACTTCATATTCACTTTTTCTTATCACCCCAAAACTTATGTTTGAAATCTCTTTTGTGGACAAACTGGAAGGTCTGAGAATTAGACATTGTTACCTAAACCTTTTAATTGATCCAATGATTCATTTGCTTGTTCATTCCTAAACGGGGAACATTTTCAACTCTGAATATATAGAAGACAATGAACAACTGCTGTTTTTAGTTGTAATGCATTATCTAGGGAGAAGTATGCAATCTCATTCCAAATGGCATATGCTATTTCAGCCAAGTGATTGATACGCCTACCCCTAATGTGCCCTATTTCAATTTTTTTTCCCCTTCATTGTTCTGCAATAATCCTCATTAGATAAAAAAAATTTATGCTTCCGTGAAACAGTTGATGGGACTTAAGACCAATTTGTTATTATGACAAATCAATTTTTCACTAGTCATATGTTGTTCATTCTTATGCACTGTTGACCACATAATTACAGTTTGGGTAGGTGAGTAGTTTCATTGTCAACTTACTCTTGTACCATCTGATTTGGTTCTTGCTAACCTCTTGCTTTCTTTTTGTGATACCATCTCGTTTAGAGCCACAGAAAAGTATACATGAGATTGCCAAAGGTTTGACAGGTTCAATTATATCTGTGAAGGTGAGAATTTCTTTATGCAGTCCCTTATCTTTCTGGCTCACAAGAATCCTAAATGGGTCTCATGTATCACTTAAAAATCTAACTTAATTTAAGCAGTGCTGTACGTTACCACTTTTCACAATGGGTTTACATATCTTAATAATCTGAAACTATTTGAATATCTGCTTAAATCTCTTTACGAACAAGTTGGTGTTTAGATGCATAGTCATCAGTGTTATCACTAGACAAGCAGTATATAATGGCCCAAAAGTTTACATGAAATGTTTGATAGACATTCCTGAGTTTTCTGCAAAATCAGTACTATTGAAAATGTGGGATCAATTTAGGGATGACAATGGGCACCGCACACAACGGGTTTGCCATTACCAAATCCAAACCCACACAAAATTTAAATTACCAAACACACCCAGATCACCCGCAACCCGCTGTAGGTTTTAAGTTTTTGAAGAAAACCCACCCGCTGTGGGTTTTGACAATTACCAAACTCGCAATGGTACCTGGCGGATTTTTTCGGGTTTCTATATTTAAAATTACAAATGTTCAATATGTAAATTTATAATAATAACTTAAAATTTCACAAAACATTCTCAATTCTAGACTTAACCAATGTAAATAGAAAATTAAAATTTCAACATCAATCCAACACAAATTCTCAAATTTAAGTATAAAATACACAAATCCATAAAAAAACCACAAATTAGTATCTAAAAACAACAATTATTAGCCACTTGGGCTTGTGGCCCAGTGGTGAACCATTGCCCTTAAAGTCAAGCATGATTATGAGGGCAATGGTTCGAGTCCCCACAGACTCAAACTCCCTCAATTAAGTATAATTGTGTGGAGATTGCTTATAATGTCTTTCTCCCTTGCGAAATGCGAGTGGAGTAGAGACATTCCTCCCCCGTGAGGGGTATTTGGCTGGGCATGTACTTCATAGAATAAAAATGTAATAATGTAAGTCCCAGGTATATATCTGATTGTAAATATCAGTGCAATGATATATTGTCATTTGTAAATATCTCTGTGTAATACAGTAACCTGATGCTTAATCAATTCAAAAAAAAAAAATAATTATTATTATTTGATATTATCATTCAATACAAGCTCTAAGAGAAGATCTTCATTTTATTCACACCATTAGCACTCATCCAACACGATTTCTACAATAATTAAGATTAACATAATCTAAAAAATAATACTTTTTAAATACTAATCCAAAGAACAAAATTATAATAATGAAATAATCCATACATTAAGTTAAAGAATAATAGTCCATACAAAATTATAATAAGTATATAATAATCCATGCATTAAGTTAAAGCCTGTTAGGACTTAGGCATGTTTCAACTTACACGTACGTTTGCACTTTACATTATTTACTTTATATATGTTTAGATTTAAATATTTTTTCAATTAAAATTAAATTAAAAATATTTAAAAAGAGCTACTAGTTGGCTAATACAAAACCCACCCGCAACTTAATGCGGGTTTTAATTTATAATACCAAACCCACCCACAACCCACAAAATTACCCGCAGCGGGCGGGTTTTGGTGGGTGGGTTTGGGCGGGTTTGCGGGTACAATTGCCATCCCTAAATCAATTAGAAGAAGGCTAGAGTCACTAATTTGCTTCAGGATTCAAAATTTACGGTGTCAATGGGAACAATTTTTAGAATAGGTTGCGGTTTACAATTTGTGCACTCACTTTTGATTGATTTCAGGTTGTAAGTGTGCTGTCAGGCAGTTTACATGTTGTTATATAGCTCCAGACATTGACAATTGGCTAGCTCATGCTATCTATAGATAATTCAAGCCTATTAATTATCTCTGCAAGTATAATAACAGTATATCCATACGTGGGTTTTTTTTTTATTCTTCTCGCTTAACTGTTTCTCTGGGCTTAATTTTGTATAATTATGTAAATTCTTTAATTTAGTTCATGAGACACATTGGTTTCCTCAATTGTATTGGTATAGATAAATGGTATCCCCTGAAATTAGAATGTATCCTGTTAACTGAGAATTGCTTCTGTCTGCTCGTACTTCCTTGGGCCTGGTCTTTTGCTGGTGAGAGACTGAGAGGAAAGTTCTGAGATTGGATAATGAAGGGAAAATTATGCAGAGATTTATGAAAAGAATACTTGGAATGAATTGAAGAGAATCATAAGAAAAACAAAGAAAAACAATGCTCTAGACTAATTTATTCTTCAATCATCAGAAATCCACATTATTAAAGGTAGCTTTAGCATATCAAATAATTTTTTCTTGCTTCGAAAAGAAAAATGAAGGATGAAAAATGAAAACCTCAAAATATTTCAAGTTTGACCCCTTTTTTTCTTTTCTTGCTAACTACCTGAGTTGCTTGGGGGTTTAGTGATATTGGTGTATTTTCTCAATATGTTAGGTAATCCAAGCTAATGAGGAGATGAAGAAGCTGGTATTCTCTGAAAAGGATGCTGTCTGGAACAAGTATTCTTCAAGAGTTAATGTAGAGGATATTTTTGTAGGAAGGGTGGCATCTGTTGAGGATTATGGTGCCTTCATTCATTTACGCTTTCCTGATGGTATTACCGTCTCCAGTTTAATACTTCTAGATTTGTATTGCATTTGTGTTCTACGGAAATTTGAAACAACTGTGAACTGTGATGCAGGTCTCTATCATCTAACTGGACTAGTACATGTCTCGGAGGTTTCATGGGATCTGATTCAAGACATTAGAGACATCCTTAACGAAGGTGATGAAGTGAGGGTCAAAGTTATAAAAATTGATAGGTAAGTTTGCATTGTTACATTCTCCTATTTTAAATCAATAGATACTTTTCGAACAACTCAAAGAATCAGCGACTATGTTAGCATGGTTATAACCTAAACTGAGTTATGGAATATACTTATAGCTGAATATTTATTATTCGTCTTGTACCATCGAAATGGAAGGAAAATAATTTAATTTGACATACTTTTGGGTGAAATTTTAAGAGCTTTGTACCATACAATTTTAAATATACTGTTTTTAGTGATTATTTTTTCTTACAAGGTCATGCTACATTTGATGATACAACTTGGAGGATACCATAAGCCTAAAAGGTTTACAAATTTAAAATTTTAATTCATTTATTGTCACAAAAGTAGAGTTTTTTTTTTTTGGAGGGGGGGGGGGGGGGGGGGGGGGGAAGGGGTGCGGGCGGGTGTTGAGGTTTGGTTTGGTGGTGTGGTCTTTGCTTTGTCAAATAAAAGCTCGAGTGTGTTTCAATGTCCCTACTTGAGTCGTGTTTTGACTGAGAAGTTAGAATAGGTACCATGCTTTGCTTTAGCATTTTCCAACAAGCTTCCATCAACAACAGCTCAAACTCACGTCTGTCACTCAGTTAGGGGACTATTTAAGGTATGTCCTGTTGTCTATGTCAACTACTGTCCATATAGTTTATGAAAGAGCTTTAAGCGTGTATACTCTGACTGAAGAACTGCTATGTTCAACCGTTTTATCAGGATGGAAAGACTTGAACATGCATAGACCAATATGTTTTTCTCGTTGGAACAAGCTAAAATGCCAACTGTTCAATTTTTTATGTCTTATTGTTATTTTTAACAGGACTTCACAGTTTGAGACAATGAAAATTAGTTGGAGGAAATTTTTTGCTGATACCATTTTCTAAGTTTGTCTATTTCTCATAACACACTCAAATAAAAATGCACTGTCTATGCTGAAACAACTGTGAAATCTATCCATAAAATTCCATCAGCTTGAAATCTCAGCTGACCTATTACCATTAATTTTAAGGTCTCTTCTCTGACTGTTCTCTATCATTATAACCATCAAGAATCGTCTGTGGACAAAATGGTGATTTCTTCATTCTTCCTCAATTCTATAAAGTCTAACATAGCAAGTTGAAGGTTTCTTGCTCTTTTGCTTCAAAAAGCATCCACTCGATCAGATGGCATTTTTATACAGGAAGTGCTAATGACATAATTTTATAATCCTGGAAAATTTGTTGTAGTAAACATAGTAGCTAGGTCGAAATTTAGATGCTAGTCTAAGGGCATAAAGTGTTTGTGCAGAGCATCATTTTCATCATTTGACGAAGGGTGCTCGTTTTGTTGCACAGTAATTAAAGTTGTCGGTCATCACCAATTGGGAACTGGCTTGGTTTGTTACCAAATGATGGTTTGCAGGTTTCTCCCAGTCTCTTTTCTAATGAGAATCCCAGGACTTTGCCCAACTTCCCAGTATGTTTTTTTTTTTTTAAAAAAAAGTAAGGGGATGGGCAAAGCCCAAATAGGTTTTTATTTTCCCCCTTACTACCCCCAAGACTTGAACCCGGGCGTCAGTTGCTACAAGCTTGATGCTGTTACCAACCCGACCACGCCCTTGGGGGCTCCCGGTAGTTTAAGAAGGTTGAAACTAGCTTAATATAAGTGGATTTTGCGATAGTTTTCTTATTTTTGATTTTATATATATATATATCTATATATTGTTTTTGTTCTTCTTCCTAAGTTTCACCTCCTTTTTCCATATTTAAATTTCATATATCATAGGCAACTGCCTGGGATTCTCATTTGGAATAAATGCAGGGAAAAGTCACGGATCACTCTGTCAATCAAACAGTTGGAAGAAGATCCTCTTTTGGAAACTCTGGAGAAAGTAATTCCACAGGTTTGTAATATAGTCAATCTTATGTTCATTTTTATCATATTAGTCTCTTCATCATTCACAAGACAGAATTAAGGCTGATGGAACTGAAAATTCAGGATGGCTCTGTTATTTCTGATTCTTCAAGCATGAGCAGTAGTAATAGCAATACTATTGAACCTCTTCCAGGGCTTGGAGCAATATTTGAAGAGCTTCTACAAGAAGATGGGTATGGATTATCATTGCCCTGCGTGCAAAGATAAACTTGTAAAAGTTATTTTCTTATGAATATGTAATTCCAGATGTCTAGAGGCTTTCATTAAAAAAGTATAAACTTGCATTTACATTGAGCATTTTTGGTGTTCATGTTTCAAGGAAATAAATAATTCAATCTATCCATTTTTTTTATTTTACGTTTCTGTCGCATCCATTGCCAGTCTATTTGGATTTAATGATGATGACAATCATCATCATTGACTTTTTCATTATTGTTATTAGAGTTCAGTTTATTGACTTTTTCATTTCTGGATCTATTTTGCTGATGGATTTCCAATGGAGGGTTTTATTTAAGGTAGTTTTAGTTGAATGGAGGAGATAGATCTTGTATGATTCATATAGTGATGTCTTTAAAGTCAATAGATATTCTTGAAGCTAATTTCAACCCATTTCTGATGCACTTTTGATCTACCACCTTGGCCTAATAAGTTTGCTTTGGATGATTTCATTAGATACTTGATAAGTGTTTGAAGTATGGCTATTAAATATGATGACAGCTATTGGGAGAATAATAAATTATTGGGCTCTTTCTTTCTCTAATTGAGGAGAAATTTTAGAATATATCAGAGCTACTATGTCAGCCATATAACAAATAAATCATGTTATGACATATGTGCATTTATTTTGAAAAACCATCATGCAAATGGTGGTTATATAAAATTTAAATACACTTGTCATATATGCATTAGTTGATTGTATTATCTCTAGTGGATTCTAAAATTTCTCTTAATTAAGAATGTCTCTGCAGGTTGAATTTCTGTCTTTGTCTTTTTCCTTAGGGCAAGAATCAGTCTTACAAGTCTCATTTCTCTTTTTCTTGTCTAAGTTTGTTTGTTTTCATGTAACCATGTTGCCCTCTTCTAGTGTTTTCTACATTATCTTTGAATCTGCACGTTCAAAAAAAATAAAAAACACATGTACGTTAGGTTTTGGAATTATGAAAAAACAGAACAGCATGACTGCATTAATGTGTTCCCAAGCTTGATGTTTAATTGAATAATCACTGTGTTTAACCTTTCATGCAGGCATATGCGTGTCTACTGTTTTCATTTCCTTTCCTTCTTTCTTTTGCATTTGCCCCCCCCCCCCCCCCCTCCCAATGTGTAATAGGAAGAGATCCAGTCTTATGATGTGATTTCTGTCCTCATTTTTCATTTAATATTGATTACATGGTAATTCTTTTTCTTAATTTGTTTTTATATTTTTGGTCATTTTATGATCTCAAGATGAATATCTTATTCGCTATTTTATGATGTTTCTGGTCAGTATAGATGATGTAAGAATAACCCGACAAGGTTTTGAGAAACGTGTTGTTTCACAAGACCTGCAGCTTTGGCTCTCAAATGTGAGTTTTCTTCCAATTTTTCCTTGATATTCTCTCTGTGCTGAGTGATTGCCATGCGTTATATTGGAATTGTCATCTTGTAGGCACCACCCAGTGGTAAGAAGTTTACCCTCCTGGCTCGTGCTGGAAGGCAGGTGAGTTGCGTCATGGCTTTCTTTGTGTCCATCTCTTTCCGTCTCTCTGCCTCTCTCATTTCAGTTTTGGTAACTCATTGTGGTTTAGGTGCAAGAGATACAACTTTCAACATTCCTTGATCAGGAAGGCATCAAAAAGGCATTGCAACGAGTATTGGAACGTGTTCCATGAAACGGCGATAGTTAACAATTGATGTCTGTGCCTTTTCTTTCTGTACAAAAGTTCTTGTATTCTCAAAACTGCCGCTTAAATCTGTATACGAATTTCATCAAAATTTTTAAGATCTCTAATTCATTGTAAGAGATGCATTGATTTTCAATTACAGTAGCCATTTTTAATATATTGTAACATGGAGTAGAAATTGACTGAGTCGTATAAGAATTTTGTGATTGTATTTCTAAAGGAAATCTTGCAAACAAGCACTGCTGGCAAAAACTGACATTTATAAAATAAATGAATCAAGATTTTGTATAAACAATAACAGTTGTTAATTCTTGCAGTAGATTTAGATTGAAAGTGGGCGTTCCAAAAATTTATGTGAACTTGTATGCCGTCCGTGTAAATTTATTCACATTTCTTGATGAACTGCAGTTTCCTCAAAGGCGGTATCATGGTTGAATTTCAAGCTTTGATTATTGGTTTTGGAACAAGATGATTGTTGCAATTCTAGGGTTTTTGCTTCTGTAGAGATGCAGCGGGAAATGCTATTCTTCAATTAATAGTTTACAGTTTACAAGTATGTGGAATATGCTTAATCAGTTAAACTGATTTTCTAGGTGTTCTATATCTTCTAGGTGGTCTAGGTGATAAAATTTGAATTGATCCATTAGAGGGTGACACTGATATAAGAGGGCATCTTGGCAAAAGCCCTACAGAAGCCAGAAAAGAAAAATTCAAAGGTGCATACTGACATGAGAAAAAGTCTTTCCCACTTGGTGCCCAAGAATTGTACTGTCATGGAGGGCCATCTTAAAGGTGATACGGCCTCCACAAATATTTAGGGCTCATTTGAAATTATTTTTGGGTGATTTAAAAATAATTTTAAAAATTTTAAAGTTAATTTTGGTGTTTGATAAAAAATATTAAAATTATTTTTGTCAAAATCAGTCTATTCTACCGTTGATTTTAAAAAGCAGGGAATGAATAGCTTTTAGATTTTGATTTTGAAAATCAATTTTATCCTTTAATACAATTTCATAAAATACCCTTAAAATTATTACCTAAACCCAAAACTATCCTTATTCAAATTGGAAACAAAATCAATATTTTAATAATTTTTTATTATAATTCATCAATATAAATTTATTAATCTCAATTTGTTGGTCGAATTATTATTAAATTTGTTTCAATATATTATAAATTTTATTTTTAGCAAGAATTATTATAATAAACAATTAAAATATTATATGTACATGTTTTTATATATATAAGTAAATTTTATCATACATTATATACATTTTAGTCATTTTTTTCTCTCAGTAATTTAATAGTAAAATTTACCAAACGTTCATAACTACTTTCAAAACTTACGGTACTTTTGAAAACAAAATATACCAAATACTTAATTGATTCTCTTCAAAGTTGATTATTTTTATAGTATAGTTAATAATAATTATTTTAAAAGTTACAACACTTCTAAACTGGCCCTTAAGCATGTTAGTATGGGAAGATCCCCACTGTGCTAGATTAGTTCCATCAAAAGAACCCCGCTAATAGTTTCCTCCATAGGGCTATATAGGGAGAGCACCCTGACAATCCCATGTGTGCTTGTCGGACAAGCTCAGGAGATAGTCATATAATGCCATTTGTCAAATCCACCCCAAGAATCAAGATATTAAAATTCCACAATGAAAATATTAAAAATTCCTTATTTAAGGAGGAATTGAGATATTTAAATGTCACAATGAAATTATTAAAAAGCCCTTATTTCAGAAGGCAAACAACTAACCTCTGAGCTACCCATTATAAAAATAAAAGTTACCTTTAAGTTTCTGCACATTAAAGCCCCACATCTTATTAGATTCATTAAAGTCTAAATTATTGAAAACTATAATTGATCACTTTTAACTGAGCTTAACCTTATATGATAGTTCGTAATAGATAATTATTCACATATAATCCCAACGTTGGATTAAGGATCCAACAAATTTTTTTAAGATCAAGAAAGCACAGTTGTTCAGTTATGAAGTTAGTATGAACTTCGATCGAGTTTTGAAAATCTCTTTTAAAACATGGCTTCATTGACCCTGTGCTTGAGTTATCTATATAAGTGGTTATGGTTCTTAAGTCAAACGTATTGTTCTATTTTCTGCTGACATCCCGTCATTAGAAAGAGTGTAGAGAGAAGTTTAAAGGATTCTCTAAGAAAATGTGTTGATTTGGAAAACAAACCATATGACTGTAGAGAGCAATTAAACATTATGGATTCAGGTACGCTTCCTCATATTCTTTTATTGATTCTTGGTAATACAACATGAATTTTCTTGGATTTTAGGTGATGGTTTTCCAAAAGTTAGTTATTTTCTAACAAGTGAGATCAGAGCCTCTTTATGTTGAATCATTGAGAATTGAATTTACTTTTTGATTAATGATTAAATCTTTAGAGTTCTTGAATTTAATAATTTCGGTATTATTCAGTTTCAGAATAATTATGGTTGTTGTTATTAAGGATTAAAAAAAGAAAATTCAATTAATAAAAAGGACTTGAGATTTAGGCCGTTAGCAGCCACTACCACCACCAGCATCGACAGTAAGCCAATTGTGGCCTAGTGGAAATGGTGATCATCATGCAAGCTGCATAAGGAAGAAAAAAAAAATTAGGGTTTTAAAGATTTGGGGGCTTTTTAGCATCTTCACCTGAACTGGTCTAGCCCTGACTCGGTCAACAATTGATTGTTGATAGTTGACTTTGACCCCTTTTTTTGAAGGATAATTTTTAGGCAGTTTTAAATTTAAATATTGTTATGTTTATATATATACATATAGAATTAATTGAAGCAACATGTCACCAAAATGACCTCTCTTATGGAAATTTATTTGTTTTAGAATATAAAAGGATGTGTGTATTAAAATTATGTGAATATTGATCGGCTTAAAGGAAGATCCATGTTTAATAGAATTGCTTGTGCACCTATGATAATAAACGAGTGATGATTATTTGGTTTTATATGTAAACAATAAATCGGTCCAAAAGAATATTTATTTTTTGACATGTTTTTGTTATTAGTGTTTAAATACTAGACCAAGATACCACTTACAAGTTAATATTTTGTCTAAAGATGAAATATTATTGGAGTGTCTGATATCTTGAGATGGAGTTTGCCTTTATTTGAATTTATTTTTGTTTTGAGACTAATATGAGCTTGTTTTATTTGGTTGTTGTTCTCTATTCAATTATGACTCCTACTAATATTACTGCCAACATCAATTCTATTCCTATGCTAAATGACGCTAACTTCAAGTCATGGCAACAGAACCCTTAATAGTTCTCGTAGTCATAGATCTCACCTTGAGTTGATTCTCCCCTAAATCTTATGGATGCGAATACGCCTGATGACAAAATGAAAATAGAATAATGGAAGAAATTAAAATGCATGTGTATAATGACTATGAAGAAGGCTATTCTAGAAGCGTTAAGGGGCTTAATGTCTGAAAAGGTAACTACATCTAAGGAGTTTGTTTTACAGAATTTGAACATAGGTTTGTCAAGAATGAAAAGGATGAAATAGGTACGCTCTTGACAAGCCTAATTTTAATGAGGTATACGGATAAAAGCAATATCAAGTAGTACATCATGGAGATGTCTTATCTTGCTTCTAAGCTAAGAGCACTTAAGCTTAAACTCTCTGAGGACTTGCTAGTGCATCTAGTTTTGATATCTTTACCAACATAGTTTAACCAGTTTAAAGTGAGCTACAATTGTCAGAAAGAGACTTGGTAACTGAATAAGCTTATATCTCACTGCGTTAAGGAAGAGGATAAGATGAAGAAAGATAAGTCAGAAAGTGCTCACTTGACATCTACTCTAAGGGCAAAGACAAGGGCAAGAAAATGAAGAAAGATAAAGAAGTTACAGATACAACACTTCAAAAGAACCAATGAAAGAAGTTGGCTGATCCAGAAAGTACTGGTTATTTCTTTTGTAAAGCTGAAGGGCATGAGAAGAAGCATTGAACCAATTATCACGCTTGGCATGATAAGAAGAATTTGCTTCTTATTTTGATTTGTTCTGAGGTTAATTTAACTTCAGTACCTAGATACACATGGTGGACAGATTCTGATGTAATGACTTACATCAGTATGTCTATACAGGGTTGCCTGAATTGCCAAAAGCCTAATAAGGGTGAAAGATACATTTATGTCAGTAATGGCAAGAAGATTGAAGCTGAAGCAATTGAAAAATTTAGGCTACTATTAAAAATTAGATTTTATTTGGGTCTTGATGAAACACTTATTGTTATGTCATTTAAATGAAATTTGATTTCCACTTTTACTTTGGATAAATTTGGTTTTTTTTGTTCATTTGGGAATAGAAAATTTAGTTTATTTCATGATTCAAAACTAGGTAGTTCTAGTTTGTTGTCAGGCTATGATAATCTTTATTTCATTGATACGATTAGTTCATTTTATGAATCTCTGCAATTCAATGCATGAGTTTTAAAGAGAATATTAATCAATGAGAATTCAACTGTGTTATAGCATAAGAGATTAGGTCATATCTCCAGATGAAAAATAGATAAACTTGTGTTAGATGAAATTCTCGACTCTTTAGATTTTACAGATTTGGATGTTTGTGTTGCTGTATAAAGGGAAAATAAACTAATAAAAGAATATTTGAAGCCAACAGTGAAATACTAACTAGACAACCCAAGAGGGGGGTGAATTGAGATTTTAAAAATTAAGCTAAACAAACCATAAACAATTTAATCTAATGCCTTAATGGAATAAAAAACAATAAATTCAATAAAGCACAATAATAAAATAGTAAGGAGAGAGAGAGCAAATACAATGATTTTTACGTGGTTCGGCAATTCCCGCTTACGTCTACGTCTCCAAGCTCACCTGGCTTGAGAATTTCACTATCCAAACCTCTCAATGCTTCAAATGCTTACAATTGGCTACCAAGGTGTCAATGAACCTTTACAACAAAGAGATTATCACCCAAATCTCTTTACCCCAAGTGTTTCTCACACTTGTACACTCACAATTTGATGAGAAATGAAAATTACAACAAACAACTCCCTTTTAGAGTGGATATACAAATGATAGCACAATGATGATTCAATAAATGATGATTTACGAAAAAGAAACTCAATATATGTTGTGTGCACTTGTTTATGCTTGCAAAGATTTCTAAAAATGAATTGGATTTGAGTTTATATAGTTTGAGCTCAAAAACTAGCTGTTATGCACTTTTTGGTGATAATCGGCCTACTGCTTTCAGAATCCGGTTAGTCGCTTTTATGTTACCGTTATAACATATTTTTGAATTTTGCACATCCGGCATACCGCTTATGGAATCCAGTTAGCCGCTTTTATTCCAGTAAGCTACTGCCCAAAATTCGGTCTACCGCTTGTCAAAATCCGGTTAGCCGCTTGCTACAATGACTGCTACAGTGAATAATTTTCTAAAATTATAGTTTTACCCCAAAACTTTCTATAACTATATTATGGCTCAAAATGTTATAAATTTTGTAAATATGTCTTTCAGAATTTCTAAATAATACTTGCTACTCCCAAAACTTTATGAAAGTATGATATGGCCCAAAATGTTATGAAACTTTTCAAATAAGTCCTTCTCCAGAATTTCAAGCAATACTTTTTGATTTCAAAGTTTTCAAAACTCTTTCAATTAGACCATAAACTTGAAAAACAATCAATTTCATAAAATCATTTTTCCATTAAATATAAAACCTTTATAATGTGAAAATAATGATTTATTTAAAATGTATGAAAAATAATTTAAGCTTTTAAAAACTTAATCATTTTTAATTTTATTTTTTATCATCAAAATCAACATTATGGATACATAAATGTTAACAATCTCCCCCTTTTTGATGATGACAAACTTTTCATGTATTTAAAGAATGATTGCACAAATTGCTCCCCCTAAATGTAAGCTCCCCTTACAATTTGAGTTTAAAAGATTAATTATTCTTAATCTTATTTGTTATCATCAAAATCAACATTATGGAAACATATATGTTAACATTCTCCCCCTTTTTGATGATAACAAACCTTTCATGTATTTAAAGAATGATTCCATAAATTGCTCCCCCTAAATGTAAGCTTCTCTTACAATTTAGCTAAATTAACAAATTTAAATACATGTATTCTTCTCCCCCTTCATCAACAAAAAAAAAAAAAGGTTAGTGGAAAAGAAAAAGAGTAGCAAATTTGTTACTCATGTTGTTCGAATAGAAATTTTGATAGAATCTCCCCCAAACAACAAGCATCACCTCAAATACAAGTATATTACTCCTAAATTGTTATAAATCATGATACAAGCCAACTCCATACACAAATCATCACACCAAAATATCATGAACCATTATTCCATCAATTACCAAGTCAACAACTCATAACATAAAATTATCATATAAAACACCCATGTAATCAAATCATCATCATATCTCAAAATCATCACCATAATCACATATCAATCATTAAAACAATACTCAAAAGTGCATATTATTCTCCTTCTTTTGACAACATCGAAATGGTATATTACTTTGTCTCCCCTTTTGGACAACCAAAAAGTTCAAAATGCATATTATCCAAAATAGAACAAGTAATAAGCTAAGCAAAGGAAGGCAAGAGTCATAAGAGCATAATGTCAACAATCCAAGTTCCACAAGTAATAATCACATTTAAAAAAAAAAAGTAAACTCATTTAGGATCTAATGTGACATTTCAATATAACTTAAAAAATCTCATATGCTTAAAATTCTCGAAGTATATATATTTCTCCCCCTTTCGATATCATTTAAAGCAAGTAATGCATATTCGACAATACATCAATAAAGTACAAAAAATGTATCCATTCACCAATCATAGATCCCATAAGATCAAACTTCATCAAATACATGTAATCATCAAAGCATATTCTTTATCTCAAATCTTAAGCAAAGCATAAGTATATAATGACAATATATAGATCATCAAAATCAACATAGCTATTAAGATAAGCCATCATTATGAGCTAAAAGAATAAATGATCAAATTCATAAGTGCAATAAGTCATGTGTGCGAATTTTATAAATGAATGATGATATAACACAATTAATGGCATATAAATTCACACATACATAAAAGAGGGACAATGATGATAGACAATTAAGAAGATGAAATCAAAGACCATACAATCATCAAAATCAAACAAAGGCATCATGATAAATCACTCAATGTTATGCACAATGATAATTCCATCTTGTAAACATACAAGCATACTTTTGCAAATTCAAGCTATTATCCATTTATCATGATCCACTCAACATAATAAATAGGCAAGATAAGCTTATCCACATCATGTTAATGAACTTAATGTTATGATAAGATATGAAATACTTACTAAGATTAAAATACTATCACTTATAATCAATAAGGCAATAATTGTTAGCAAAACAATTAAATCATCTTGTCTCATCATTTTCGTTTAGACAATGATCAAGTGATCATCCTCATAAGCTTTTGTTGAGTGTTAGAAAATGTATATTTATAAAGGAGAAAATCGTCATTTTACACTACAACCTTTACTAACACCCTTACTTTTATGTATTTAACCTTCTTTTGATTTAATTCCGTGTGTTTTATTTTAATTAAGCATTTTATGTATTTTAGGGGCATCATAGTTATTTCACAATAAACGAGAGATCAAATGGCAAAACGGACATCACTTTTGAACTTAGGACGGTCGAAAACCTTAGGAGGAGCATAAAAGGAAAAATGGCACTGTTCACATGTATGGTACTATTCACATGTACGGTACTGTATACGTTACTGTTCACGACATTGTTCACATAGACGGACGATGATGTGGCATTGACCGATGATGTGGCATTGACTGATGAGGTGTCACGATCCTGTTGGACTAAAATTCTTATGTACTGTTGATGGTGACGTGGCAGCATATCAGTGGACAAAAAATCTCGCGTACGGTACATGCATCACACAGGATTATTTTCAACCAAACCGCGTTACTGTTCAACCCGGGTCAAACCATGTTACTGTTCATCCACGTGGTCAAACCGCGTACTGTTGACTAATGACGTGGCGCAATCCTGAGCGTCCAAACTGTTTTTAATCCGATGGCCATGATTTACTCCATGTATCTATAAAAAGGGAGCCTCCCCCCCCCTAATTTGATACCTCTGAATCCATTTTTGGACTCCATTTTCTGTAATTCCTTCTCCATCTTGTATTTTCTACGTATTTTAATAAATTTCCATTTTGCTCAATTATGAGTAGCTAATTTTCTTTCAAGCTTGGGTTGAAGGTGAAGTCTCAACATGTGTCATGGGCTTTATTTGGTAAATTTATTTTCTTTTCCCCTCTAATTTTTGTGGATGATTTGACTTTTTGTCGACAAATAATAATAATCTTGTCTAGATACCGCTTGGTTACACCGGCTCTCTAGTACAAGGTTATTATTATTTGGCACGATAAGCCCTTAGCACCATATTGATTAGAGTGTGGTTCATGAGGTGTGGATTCCCCCCTCATGATTTAATTGATATTAATAAGGAATATTTAGCCCATGGTGCATGTTGATATGGATCCAGATACTCAAGTACGTCATTTCAATAGAATTCTCTTCAATTTATTCTCGCCATTTCAATTCCAATTTTAGAATTTATTCTCGCCATTTTAATTTAAGTTTTAACATATTCCAAATCATTTCCACTACAAATCCAATTACCCATTTACAAAATTAATTCTACACACAATTAAAATCCACCTCCTCGTGGGATCGACACTCGTTACCATTGATCTATACTACAATAGATTCGTGCGCTTGCGAGTACATTAAAATTTACACAACAAGTTTTTGGCGCCGTTGCTGAGGAGGTAAGTGATTTTAATTCATAGAATTAATTTTTGTGAATAATTCTATTTAATTATTTTCTTGTATTTTTTTTCTTTAAAAAAAAAGAAAAAAAAAGTGAATCTACATTTAAAGGTTAGTATTTCTTTTCTTTTTCTCTTCTTTAAAATTCTGTAATTTAATTTTCAATTTAATTTTCTTTGTATTTTTTTTTGTTTAGCTTATTAATTTATTTTTAATTAATTTATTTCACGTATTTTTTTAAGTATTTTTTTTATAGAAAGGTTGTAACAGCGTGATAAGGTTAGTATCGTAATTTCTCATTTTTCTTTATTTTTATTCGTTTTGTTCCCATTTATTTTTTGTTCTTTGCATGCATGGTCGTAGGTCATTATTACCTAATCTTGAACCTATAGACCTTGAACTAGAAAAAACACTTCGCACACACAAGCACGTTAAAAATAAATTTGGAATGGATTTACAAGCACCACATGAGAGGCCATTTAAGGATTATTTCAGTCCCTTAGCTAATTTGAGCACATCATGCATAAGATACCCAAATGTAGCTGCTAGGAGTTTTGAATTAAAACCTAGTGTGCTAAATTGTCTCCCAACATTCTATGGCCTAGAAAATGAGGACCCATATAATCATTTGAATGATTTTTATGCCATTTGTCAAACATTTAAATATGAGAATTTTTCAGATGATGATGTAAAACTTAGACTATTCCCATTTTCTTTAAAGGATAGAGCTCATTCATGGCTTAATACATTGCCTGCTAATAGCATTGCATCATGGGAACAAATGGTTACAAAATTTTTGAATAAATATTTCCCAGTGCATAAAACCAATGCTATTCGCAGGGAAATTTCAGAGTTTACCCAGAGAGAAGACGAGCAGTTTTTCGAAACATGGGAGCGATTCAATGGGCTACTCTTGAAGTGTCCACATCATGGGTACGAGAAATGACACCAATGCCAATACTTTTTGGAGGGATTATTGTCACATGTGCAAGAATAGCTAATGGCAACAAGTGGAGGAGAGCTAATGTCAAAAAGTGCATCAGAGATTTGGGAATTCTTCCAGCGACAAGCAGATAATTCCCAACAACGGAGTCGATCACTCAGGAATACTAGAAGAATTAAGGGAGTAAATGAGGTTCACATTGGCGAGTCAAGTTCAGAAATTAAAGAAGTCAAAGCAATAATTGAAGGTCTCTCTCGACAAATAGCATCATTATCGACTGCTAAATCAACAGAATCACATGACCATGACTCATACTCAGATCAAGCCAATGTCATAGGTGTAATGAGAAAACCATCAAATTACAACCCATACTCCAACACATATAACCCTGGATGGAGAGACCACCCCAATTTTTCATGGTCTCAAAGATTCCAACAAAATCACTACAAGAAAAATGACCTACCATGACAGTCCTCTGTGTGACAGTTTTTGGTCTGCAGAGCTACTACGATAGATGGATGATAAATTTTTTTTCTATCATTCATTTATGACATACTTGTGATAGAAATTTCATCTATCAAGCACTTATGATAGACTGATGATAAATTATTTGGTTATCAAGAAGTAATGACAAGTTTGTGATATAATTTAGATCATCAAGTAGCTTTTTTATTTTGACTTTATTTCACAAGGTTGACTAAAAATTTTAAAATGAATGAAAAAAATAAATAAAGAATAAATGGTACCGTTTGGATTAAAAGTTTCTCTTTGGACAAGAAACGACACCGTTTAGATTGAAGCTAAATAAAAACAAAACCCTCTTCAGTTTTCACTAATCGAATTTTTTTTCCCTAAGTGTCGGCACTCTCACTCACTCTCGTCTCTCGCTCAGTCACTCTCGTCAATCTCACACTCACAAAGCCCTTTTCACCCGAAATCCTTGCATGGGCACTGAACCACTGCCGCCATTCTCTTGTATTTGACTATCAATTTGGCTCTCACCGAGAACTATATGGAATACCCACCAAACGCATGTGCTACTACTATTGAATTTCAATACCCTAACTGAGAGCCCACGCTCACCCACTACTGTAACCGTTCGATCAATACAGGTAAATAATATTTCTAGTGTTGTGTTCCATTTCAATTTTAATGTTCTTGTCAAACTCGAACCCTATATATGTAAACTTAAAAACCCTAGATGTGTTCTTGTCAAATTCGAACCCTACACACCTAAATCTTGTAAAACCTAGATGTTTTCTTGTCAAATTTGAACCCCGTACGTGTAAAACTTGAAAATCCTAGGTGTGCTCTTGTTAAATTTGGATCTATTTGATTGGTCTTCTATGTTTTTTTATTTATGGAATTTTAAACATTTATTTGATTTTTTTGGAATTTAATTATTATAGTTTTATTGTTAAATTAATTTGATTTAGGCTGTAAAGATCCTTGCCAATTTAATCGTGATGGGTGTTGGGATATTGTCTAGGCTGCTTTATCATTGGGGTTTTCTAATAACTAATTTTTTTTTTCACTTTTTTGTGGATGCATGGAACTATATATATAGATAATTCTCAAATTCATTCACTGTGATGCAAAGTCTTTTTTTTTCAATTTCATTGGTTAAATTCACTAATTCGTTGAAATTAGTGGTGATTGTGGGCCGAGTCGCATGTGCAGGAAGTGGTGTCAGGTCTGGGCGCACATTGAGTCATGCACTTGGTGGGCAATTGGTATTGTTTCTATTGTGTGTGTTGGAAATAATGTCAATATCATCCAACCAATGTGTGTTTCTAGTGGCTGTTTTTGCACCGAGCAGATAATTTATTATTACATCAGAGTTCCCCATCCCTTGTTTCTCTTTTGGGTAATGCAGGTATTGACTAGTTCATTTCCATTTTCATTTGTCTTGAGGGAATGTTATCAATTTTTCGATCTTACAAGATATTGATTGATACATATGTGTACAATACATTAAAAATCGTTAAACATTTTGCTCTTAGTTACAATTTTGAATGAATGTCACATGGAAAGATCCTCTAAGAATATCAATAGTATTGTGGTTTCTACTCAATTTCCACTCTCCGCACTCATATGAGCATGGTTTGAATCTCAAGCCTTTTGTACCATTCAAAAATTTATACCAATTAACAACATAGCTTGCTAGCACCACAAATTGTTTCAACTCCAAGGCAGAGAATTCCTAGAAGATATATACATATTGATATATACTTGCATGTAGCCGTATGCTCACTACCTTCGAATTGGGGATATAGTCACTATTTTTGTATTCCCTCCAAGTGTTTGATAAAAAGCATGAATGAATCTTGGCTCTTTAATTGTTGCAGGCCATTTCTACCTATGAGGAGCGAAGGAATATGAAGCTTATTATATTCATTCACAAAGCAAAGCTGATACAATTCATGGTAAAGCTTGATGAGGTGTTGTATTTAATCTTGCTCATGAGATCAATTACCTATCTTGTTGGACTTTATTCTTGTAATTAAGGTCCATCCAAAGTTGATGGCTTGTTTGTTAGAAAGATAATCTGAAGGCTATGATTGATTACTTGCGGGCCGATGGAAATGTCTCCATGATTGGTTTATGAGGTTGTTAAATTACTAAATAGGTATATTTACTTTTCATGAGCTTTATCTTCGTTTTTCCATTATGGAAATGTCTCTATGATTGTAACTTTTAACACGTGGAACTCTTGAACCCTATGTTTAGTTATATACTTATATTGGGACTTGTATAAATTAATATGATGGTTTTATTATTATTATTATTATTATTATTATTATTATTAGTAGTAGTAGTAGTAGTAGCAGCTACAAAAGATCAAAAGAACTTAAAGGTGTGGCTTGTGGCTTGTGGCTTTCTTGCTGTTTGGGCTTTAACTGCTGCCTCACTTGTCATTGTTGCTAATCTGGTGTGCCACGTCCATTTCAGTGTAATTACATAAGTTAGTTTGCTTGATTAATTAATTAATTAGTTAGTGGATTGAATAGCCAGAGTACTACATTTTGCATAGGTCTGATGCTGGATGAATTTTCATGTCTTGGCTTTGGGGCTGCTGGATTTTGCTGCTGGAAGACTAGATTTTGCAATTTTGTTGCTGGAAGACTACATTTTGTGTAGGTTTGTTGCTTGATGTTGCTGAATGCGGAGTACTTTGCTTGGTTTTGGATTGGCCTTTGTTGTCTATTGGCTCGACTTTGGAATATGGATTAACTAATGTAATGTACTTTGGATATTTTTATGGTTAATAAAGTTCACTAATTTAGTTCATTAGTTTTGGATTTAATTGCATTTAGTAATTTATTTTCTTTCATATAATTTTAATAATTTTAATAATTTAAATTTTTAAATTTCATAATTTTTATTTTAAATTAATAAATAAAATAAATAATCAATTTTTTTTTAAAAAAATGTGATAGAAAATACTAGTCATACACACAATTGATATCCCAAAAAAAAATACAATCCAAAAATTTCTAAAAAAATGAAAATATAAAATAAAAAAATAATTTCCCTCTTCTAAGTAGTATGACATAATTATGATAGGTAAAATCTATCACAACTTGTGACGCGATTTTATCTGTCATCTTTTCTTGACGCTGGCTATAATAACGGTAAGGATAACCGTCATCTACCCCCTAAGATGACAGTTTTTACCTATCATAATGGGTCATTTTTCTTGTAGTGAATGGACCAGCAGCTCCAGCTCCACCAATGCAACAAATTCCTCAAGTTCCTCAAGCCTCTCAGCCACCATTTAGACCATACCATCAGAACCAGAACCACTCTCAACCTAGACCATGGGGGATGCATTCCAGAATTTCAAGAATGTTACTCACTCTACGATTGAGCAACAGAACCGCACCATTGATGGACTACGAAATGAGTTGCGAGCAAGCTTCAACTCACAAGCCCAATCAGTTTCAAGCCTCGAGAAGATGGTGGGACAGCTTGCTTCTTCAGTCCAGACCTTGGCAATGACTGTTGAGAAAGGTAAATTTCCAAGTCAACCAGTGCATAATCCTAAAGTACACGAAGCAAGTACCAGTTCACCACAGCAGCATGGAGAGGTCAAAGCAGTCATGACCTTGCGAAAAGAAAAAGAAGTCGACAATAAAGTAGAGATGCCGGTGACAAAAGAAAATCAAATTGTACCATCAGAACCAGAACCACTCTCAACCTAGACCATGGGAGGATGCATTCCAGAATTTCAAGAATGTTACTCACTCTACGATTGAGCAACAGAACCGCACCATTGATGGACTACGAAATGAGTTGCGAGCAAGCTTCAACTCACAAGCCCAATCAGTTTCAAGCCTCGAGAAGATGGTGGGACAGCTTGCTTCTTCGGTCCAGACCTTGGCAATGACTGTTGAGAAAGGTAAATTTCCAAGTCAACCAGTGCATAATCCTAAAGTACACGAAGCAAGTACCAGTTCACCACAGCAGCATGGAGAGGTCAAAGCAGTCATGACCTTGCGAAAAGAAAAAGAAGTCGACAATAAAGTAGAGATGCCGGTGACAAAAGAAAATCAAATTGTACCATCAGAACCAGAACCACTCTCAACCTAGACCATGGGAGGATGCATTCCAAAATTTCAAGAATGTTACTCACTCTACGATTGAGCAACAGAACCGCACCATTGATGGACTACGAAATGAGTTGCGAGCAAGCTTCAACTCACAAGCCCAATCAGTTTCAAGCCTCGAGAAGATGGTGGGACAGCTTGCTTCTTCAGTCCAGACCTTGGCAATGACTGTTGAGAAAGGTAAATTTCCAAGTCAACCAGTGCATAATCCTAAAGTACATGAAGCAAGTACTAGTTCACCACAACAGCATGGAGAGGTCAAAGCAGTCATGACCTTGCGAAAAGAAAAAGAAGTCGACAATAAAGTAGAGATGCCGGTGACAAAAGAAAATCAAATTGTACCTGTGAATGTTGAGGACTCACCATCCGAAGAGAAAGAAGAAACCAACCCACGAGAATATGTTCCCAAAGCTCCATTTCCTCAGAGGTTAGCTAAAGGAAAAAAGGGAAAATCCACAGGTGAGATTCTTGAAATCTTCAAACAGGTAAGTGTTAACATCCTTTGCGTGATGTTATTAAACAAGTTCCATCTTATGCCAAGTTTCTTAAAGACCTTTGTACTAAAAAGAGAAACATTCACGTTCAAAAGAAGACATTTTTAACAGAAAACGTTAGTTCTATCCTCCAACATAAAATTCCTCTAAAATACAAAGACCCAGGCTCCCCCACTATCTCATGTAGCATAGGGAACCACACAATTGAGAATGCTTTGTTGGATTTAGGAGCTAGTGTAAATTTGTTGCCTTACTCTGTATTCGTGAAACTTGGACTGGGAGAATTACACCAAACTCCAGTGGTGTTACAACTTGCAGATCGGTCTACGAAAATACCTCGTGGTATTGTGAAGGACGTGCTTATCCAGGTAGACAAGTTTTATTTTCCTGTTGATTTCATTGTAATTGACACTCAACCAATATAAGATTCAAGGAAGCAAATCCCCATTATTCTAGGCCGACCATTCTTGGCAACTGCGGATGCTCACATTCAATGCAGGACTGAAAATATGCAGTTGTCCTTCGGCAACATGACTATGGAGCTGAACATCTTCAACATTGCCAAACAACCTCACAATGCAGATGATGGAATTGTTGATGTGGATTTAATTGAAGCATTAGTTGATGACACTTTTGTTTCAAACCTTAGTGATGATCCTTTACAAACATGTTTAACTCACTTTGGTTTTGAGTTTGATATTGACAGATCGATCGATGAGGTCAACGCCATACTTGACTCAGCACCATCTATGGACACTAATAAATGGAAGTCAAGAGTAGAACAACTAGCACCATCAGAAAAGAAACTCATCCCATCATCAGAATCACCACCAAAACTCGAGCTCAAACCATTACCCAACACTCTAGAATATGCATTTTTTGGAGAAGAAAGTACTCTACCGGTAATCATCTCATCATCCCTAAATGACGAACAAAAAGGTAAGTTGTTGGATGTTTTAAAAGAGCACAAAGGAGCATTAGGATGGACCATAGCAGACATAAAATGTATAAACCCAGTAGACTGCATTCATTACATTCACCTTGATGAAAATGCTAAATCTACTAGGGAAATGCAACGTCGGTTAAATTCTAACATGAAAGAAGTTGTTAGAACTGAAGTTCTTAAGTTATTAGATGTAGGTATCATTTACCCAATTTCTGATAGTTCATGGGTTAGTCCTGTACAAGTTGTCCCTAAAAAGTCAGGAGTCACAGTAGTTACGAATGCCGATAATGAATTGATACCCACTAGAGTGACTACAGGATGACGTGTATGCATTGATTATAGAAAGTTGAATTCTGTCACACGTAAAGACTATTTTCCTTTATTATTTATCGATCAAATGCTTGATAGATTAGCAGGCCATGAATTTTATTGCTTTTTAGATGGCTACTCAGGATATAATCAGATTCCCATAGCACCAAAAGATCAAGAGAAAACTATTTTCACTTGCCATTTTGGCACTTTTGCATATAGGAGGATGCCATTTGGATTATGTAATGCACCTGCCACATTTCAACGATGCATGTTAAGTATTTTTTCTGATATGGTTGAACGATTCCTTGAAGTCTTTATGGATGACTTTTCTGTCTTTGATGATTCATTTGATCAATGTTTACATCATCTAACACTAGTTCTGCAGAGATATATTGAGAAGAACTTGGTCTTAAATTGGGAGAAATACCATTTCATGGTAAAACAAGGTATTGTTCTCGGTCACATTATTTCGAGCAAAGATATTGAAGTTGACAAAGCCAATGTGGATCTCATTTCTAATCTTCCTCCACCCAAAACAGTCAGAGAAGTAAGATCTTTCCTTGGGCATGCTGGTTTCTATAGACGTTTCATTAAAGATTTTAGCAAAATTTCTAGACCCTTGTGCAATTTACTTGCTAAGGACGTACCTTTTATCTTTGATGATTCATGTCTTGTGGCATTTGAAAAACTAAAGTAGTTGTTGACATCATCACCCATCATTCAGCCCCCAAACTGGAGCTTACCATTTGAGCTCATGTGTGATGCATATGATTATGCAGTAGGAGCAGTATTAGGACAAAGAGTTGATCGAATTCCCCATGTTATTTACTATGCTAGTATGACATTAAATGATGCGCAGTTGAACTATTCAACTACTGAAAAAGAAATGCTAGCAGTAGTGTGTGCATTAGAGAAATTTCGATCTTATCTCATTGGTTGTAAAATAATTGTATTCACAGATCATGCTGCTCTTAAATATCTTCTCACAAAGAAAGATGCAAAAGCTAGACTAATTCGTTGGGTGTTACTTTTGTAGGAATTTGACTTGGAATTCAAGAATAAGAAAGGCACAGAAAATGTTGTGGCAGACCACTTCTCTCGTCTCTATTTTGACACAATTGTGGAATCATTACAATTGAATGAGTCATTTCCAGATGAACAATTGATGAATGTAGAAGTATTGCCATGGTATGCTGATATAGTTAATTATCTTGTTACAGGTCAACTTCCAGAGCATTGGACCAAGCAAGACAAGGCTAATTTTTTTTCGGAAATAAAGAATTTCTTTTGGGATGACTCGTATTTGTTCAAGTATTGTGCAGACCAAATTGTTAGCCGATGTGTCCCAGAAAGTGAAATTCAGAATATCCTTTCATTCTGCCATGAACAAGCTTGTGGAGGCCATTTCAGCGCTAAGAAAACAGCAACTAAAGTTTTACAATGTGGTTTCTATTGGTCAACTATATTTCGAGACGCTTACACTTTCTGTTCTTCATGTGATAGGTGTCAACGAATGGGGAGTATTACACGAAGGAACATGATGCCATTAAATTCAATTTTAGTAGTTGAGATTTTTGACGTATGGGGTATTGACTTCATGGGACCCTTTCCCCCTTCTTTTGGCCATCTATACATATTGGTTGCTGTTGACTACGTATTGAAATGGGTAGAACCATTTCCATGTAGAACTAATGATCATAAGGTGGTGATAGGATTTTTGAAAAGCAACATTGTTTCACGCTTTGGATTCTCTCGAGCGATAATCAGTGATGGTGGTGCCCACTTTTGTAACAAAACATTCAAAGCTCTTTTGACAAAGTATTCAATCACTCACAAAGTGGTGACCCCATATCATCCGCAAACCAGTGGCCAAGTTGAGATCTCCAATCGAGAAATAAAGCACATATTAGAAAAGACGGTGAGGCCAGACAGAAAAGATTGGTCATTAAGACTTGATGATGCATTATGGGCATATAGAACGGCTTTCAAGACCCCGATTGGGATGTCACCCTACAGGCTAGTGTATGGAAAAGCTTGCCACCTACCTGTGGAACTCGAGCATCGTGCATATTGGGCTATCAAGAAATTCAACTTTGACATGCAGCAAGCCAGCTCAGAAAGAAGATTACAGCTGGGAGAACTTGAAGAAATTCGCAATGATGCATACGAAAATGCCAAGATTTACAAGCAACGAATGAAAGTCTTTCACGACAAGCAAATTATGAGAAAATCTTTCACTCCAGGTCAGAAAGTGCTTTTATTCAATTCTCGCTTGCACCTATTCCCAGGTAAGTTACGCTCTCGATGGTCTGGCCCCTTTATTGTTCATACTATTTTTCCACATGAGGCAATTGAAATTAAGGACCCAAAGAACGGTGTCACGTTTAAAGTTAATGGTCAAAGATTAAAGTCATATCTAGAGTACCAACCACATGGAGAAGACACCGAAATAAATTTGAGTGACCCACCAGATTTGAATTTTTTTTTTCTTTTCGTTGATTTGATTTTTCTTTCTTTCTTTTTATTATTCTTTTGCTAATTGAAATTATTTTTACATAAGTGTGTTTGTTTTACCATTAAGTTTTTTTCTTATCATTGTTAATCATGAGTGCCATACTTAGACCGTTCCTCCTGAACATTCTTAAACAACTTCAACGTGTCAAAACTCATCTAAAAAAGTAGATTCAATTTGGTAAAACACAACGCATTTGGGCTCTACAACCACCAGTGTTAGTAGCCTATGTTGAGAATCTAGAAAGCCAACTCTGAGATATTGAGAAAAGTGTTTACGACATCCAGTTGGAGCTTGAGGTAAATTCAATAAGAGGACAATTTTAATTTTCTTTGTGTGTTTTGATTTGTTTTTCTATTTGTGTGCTTTAGTTTGTTACCCCGGTGAAGTGGCGGAAAACGGTACTCCATGACAATCAAGTCGATTACTTTAGTTTCCCATAATAACTGACATTCTGAGGCGAAAGTATGGACAGAAACGAGATTCTAGCGAAGCTTCACAAGCGATTCCCTTCACTTCCTCAAAATGCCCTCCTTACGATCTATAAAGCTCGGTTCGAACGCATGCGATTACTCATGAGGAATAACATACCTGTTGACATCCGTTGGTTAATCGAGGCTAAAGTACGATTGGCAGGTGAGTTACCTCCAAAATTTATTGCATACATGCCTGGTTGTGGTAAAGGAAATTATGCAAGAAAATGACGAGCTCGAAGAATTTCTGTTGCTTGTCATAAGTGTGCCAGAATGAGTTGCGATAAAAACTCATGTTCTTTAGGAATGGTGTCTGATAACAGGGAAGTTAAGATTCAATTCATTAGGGATGGCTTGAATAAGGAGTCATTGGATGATATCCTTCTGTCTCTTGAAACGCATCCCAGTGGATATGTGCAAGGAGCGATTCTCTAGTTATGGCCATTATTCCAGAAAGAGCATGCACGATATAGTCTCGGGAATCTGACTATAAACGACCATGTTTGCCAGTTTATAAGAAAACTGGATGGGAAGCCTATCCTCGACTCATAGAGGGCGTTCAAGCCGTTTCTGGACGTAAAACCAGAGGAAGATGTGAGCCACAGTCGCAACTACCTGTAAATATCCTTTTACTTTACTGTTATTTTATTTCACTGTTGTTTTATTGTTTGCATTATTGTCTTTAATAATTTTATTACTGTTTGCTTTTTCCTTTTTACTGTTTTCTTTTTGACTCACGAGCCATGTGCTTTACGCGTTATTTGACACTGACATGCCACCTCATACACAGTTGTGACCCACTGTCACCAAGATTCTTAAATATGACTTTTTGTCAAGCACTCACAAATTGTTTTTGAGAAGTATCACAATGGCAGCTACTCCCAATAGACAATTCAAGAACATTTGTGTGCTTTCTGAATTTAACTATGGCAAACATAAAGAGTTTGTTGAGGCAGCCATAGATCTAGGTCGAATCATAGCAGAGAGAAAATTACACTTGGTGTATGGAGGTGGTAACCGAGGGTTATCAAAATTGGTCTCAGAAGCTGCTTTTATCAGAGGGAGCCAAGTGTTAGGCATTATCCCAAGAGCCCTAAAACCTTTGGGCAGTTTGACTGACTCACCAACTGGAGAAGAGTTAGTCGTCTCAGGTATGCAAGAAAGAATAACTGAAATTAGAGGCACTTATCACACTAGCATCTTGGGCGCATCTGCACATTCACCAGAAACCCATCGGTTTGTTAAATGTTAATAACTTTTATGATGACTTTATCGCATTTCTTAACCATGCAATAAAAAACTATTTCATTCCTTCCAATGCGAAAAAGCTTTTTATTTGTGCTCACACTGCTAATGAGCTACTTGATATGTTACAAGCTTATAGACCGGAGCCAGACCCCTGGACCTTTGTGTTGGAGCGTCCAAATAATGATGGTAACAGTAGCCGCAGTAAGAAGTACAAATTAGATTTAACTATCTGCCTGTAAATATTTTCTTTTATGTTGCACCACCCAGGTGATGTCTTCTAAACTCTACTTTTTTCCTTTAAAACATTGAGGACAATGTTTCATTCTGGTTGGGGGGGGAATAGTCGATAATTGTGGAATCTTGGTTAAGTTTTTACTAATTTTTTGTTGTAGAAACTAACTGTTGCTAACTTTTTGTGTTGAAGATGGCTGAATATGGAGTGTAGTGACTCTAGAAACGCATCTTCATCGTTTGAAAAAAAAACAAAAAAAACAAAATTCAAAAAAAAAATTTAGATATTTTCTTTTTCTTTATTAAGTTTTGATGTTCATTTTTCTTCTTCTTTTAATTTCTCCTTTATAAATATACATTTTCAAATATTTGAGTCGAAGATGGCTGAATATGGAGTGTAGTGCCTCTAGAAACGCATCTTCTTAGTTAAAAAAAAAAACATTTCTTTTTCTAATTAATTTTTCTGCATCATTTTCACATTTCTGCATGCATATTTTCCTTTCATGTTTAGAATAGGTTGGGGGGTAGGATGTTGTTTGAAAAAAATTAAAATTGTGTGATTTGTTTTAACATTGGATGACATGATTAATTTCAAATTTTAGTATTTGTATTATCTTTGGTTTTAAGTGATGTTACGCTATGTTTGTTACTTTACATGTTGATGTTGGAGATAAATATGAGTTGCTTGAAGGAATGAATATGTCATAATAAGTACCAAGTGAGTTTTTGAGCCTATTATTTTTCTTGGAGAGTAACCCTTTTGCCCATTCTTTATACAGCTTAGCAGTTTATTATTTTACACACGATCTCTAGATTTCTTTTGAGTTAACCCTTAAAAAAAATTGTAAAATTAAAAAAAAAAAGAAAAAAAATGTGTGTTGCTACATATGGAGGCCCATCTAACTAGTAGATATGGAAGATTATTTAGAGCCCTAAAAGACGATGGAAAGGCCATTTTTTGATCCGTTTGAGCCTTTCTAGCCATCCCTTTTGTGAAATATCCATAGTTAACCATTTTGAGCCTTTAAAAAAAAAAACCTTTTATTTGTTAAACTTATCATCTTGACCCACTCCGATTTGGAGTATTACCCGATGTCTTATAAGTTCCATCACCTATTTATGTTTGAGAAAAATGTAAATAAATATTTTGTATAGTGAAGTTATGCCCAACAAAAGCAAAAAAAAAAATGTTGTTTCAAAAAAGAAAAAAATAACAATAATAGGAGAAATCCACCTTGCAACTTCCAAAAAAAAAAAATCCTCTGTATTTTTCTCAAACATACACTTTGTTTTCCTTATTTCATTTCTTTGTTAACCATGTCCCTAGCCTACGTTACGTCCTAATAAAAGTTCTTCTTGATTTTAGGGAACTATAATCTGAAGTAGAAGCTAGTTATATGGGCTAAAAAGATGTAGTGATGCATAAAAAATAATAATAAATAAATAAATAAATTGGGTTGACTAGCATTTTTTATTTGACTTGAGATCGTATTATTTCTAAGTTGAGGGCATATTTCTTTCATCTTGGTGAGAGCATGTGATATCACTTCTTGATTATTTTCTCTCAATTATCATTCATTGGAGTAATTATTTTTATTGGGTTTAATTTCTTTGTGAGAATGTCACTACTTCCAGTGAGACTTTGGGGTTTGATATGTCATTCTTGAAACTAGCTCTAACAAAGTCTACTGGGCTGATTCATGTGGATGATTGATGTGGGTGTGATGTTGCTTTAGACTGGAGATAATGCTTATACTTTTATTTGATTGCTATAATTAATCTGATTTAATAAACACGAGTGTTTCCCAAAAAAAAAAATTTATTTTAGATTTGAATTTTGTTTTCGCTTTATTTGCTAGGGACTAGCAATAAGCTGGTTGGGGGGTGTGTTGAGTGTTAGAAAATGTATATTTATAAAGGAGAAAATCGTCATTTTACACTACAACCTTTACTAACACCCTTACTTTTATGTATTTAACCTTCTTTTGATTTAATTCCGTGTGTTTTATTTTAATTAAACATTTTATGTATTTTAGGGGCATCATAGTCATTTCACAATAAACGAGAGATCAGATGGAAAAACGGACATCACTTTTGAACTCAGGACGGTCGAAAACCTTAGGAGGAGCATAAAAGAAAAAATGGTACTGTTCACATGTACGGTACTATTCACGTGTACGGTACTGTATATGTTATTGTTCACGACACTGTTCACATAGACGGACGATGACGTGGCATTGACCGATGATGTGACATTGACTGATGAGGTGTCACGATCCTGTTGGACTAAAATTCTTATGTACTGTTGATGGTGACGTGGCAGCATATCAGTGGACAAAAAATCTCGCGTACGGTACATGCATCACACAGGATTATTTTCAACCAAACCGCGTTACTGTTCAACCTGGGTCAAACCATGTTACTGTTCATCCACGTGGTCAAACCGCGTACTGTTGACTAATGACATGGCGCAATCCTGAGCGTCCAAACTGTTTTTAATCCGATGGTCATGATTTACTCCATGTATCTATAAAAAGGGAGCCTCCCCCCCCCTAATTTGATACCTCTGAATCCATTTTTGGACTCCATTTTCTGTAATTCCTTCTCCATCTTGTATTTTCTATGTATTTTAATAAATTTCCATTTTGCTCAATTATGAGTAGCTAATTTTCTTTCAAGCTTGGGTTGAAGGTGAAGTCTCAACATGTGTCATGGGCTTTATTTGGTAAATTTATTTTCTTTTCCCCTCTAATTTTTGTGGATGATTTGACTTTTCGTCTACAAATAATAATAATCTTGTCTAGATACCGCCTTGGTTACACCGGCTCTCTAGTACAAGGTTATTATTATTTGGCACAATAAGCCCTTAGCACCATATTGATTAGAGTGTGATTTATGAGGTGTGGATTCCCCCCTCATGATTTAATTGGTATTAATAAGGAATATTTAGCCCATGGTGCATGTTGATACGGATCCAAATACCCAAGTTCGTTATTTCAATAGAATTCTCTTCAATTTATTCTCGCCATTTCAATTCCAATTTTAGAATTTATTCTTACAATTTTAATTTAAGTTTTAGCATATTCCAAATCATTTCCACCACAAATCCAATCACCCATTTACAAAATTAATTCTACACACAATTAAAATCCACCTCCTCGTGGGATCGACACTCGTCACCATTGATCTATACTACAATAGATTCGTGTGCTTGCGAGTACATTAAAATTTGCACAACAGCTTTCATCAAGGAACTTTCCGCCATTTCTTGATTGTGGTACCTACAAAGAAAACATTCACGTTGTGTCCTTTAATACCCAAATACTCTTGGAACTCATATGACTATTTCCATTACAATAATGACAAACAATCTTATGATCACTTGTCGAGGTAACCTTAATAAAATAATTCTTATAATATTTTTGTTTCAAGTTAGGTTTATACCCAAGTCCTCCTTTATCAAACACACATTTTTGAGTGCTTAGTAAGTTTTCTAAGTTCTTTTGACCACTTGTGAATTTTAACACAATTTCATTGAGCTCATTACTCTTTTTCTTAAGCACTTCATTTTCTTTCATCAATTCATCAACATGTCATGTTTCATGTTAATACAAAATGCTTTGTTTACCTTTTAATGAAACAATTTTATCATGTAACATTTTATTATCTAAATCTAGTCCTTTAATCCTTTCATTTAATAAATCATTACATTTTTGTAAAGTATCCTTTTCATTTTTCAAGTCATCTACATGTGATTCTAGATGCTCGTGTGAAGTGCTAGATTTCTTATTTGATAGTGCAACTCTATCATGCAATATTTTATTCTCTAATTCTAGGCGTGTAATCTTTGCACTTAAAGATTCATTTTCATTTGTGAGCTCTACCATTTTCTTTTCAAGACATATATTCTTTTTACCAATTTTCATCAACTTATCATGCAATTCTTTAAAAGCAACATGCAATTCATCATAAGTAGGAAGATCATTTATCTCATCAAGTTCGTCATCCCCTATTGCCATAAGTGTTAGGTTTGACACTTCTTGTGAATCTTCTTCATCACTCGATTCTTCATCACTATTGTCCCAAGTAGCCACCATGGCTTTCTTCTTGAGTTTGTTGAGAAGTGGACACTCCGATCTTATATGGCCACGCTTTTTGCATTCAAAACAAACAATTGCCTCATTCTTCCCTTTCTCCACCTTAAGGTTTTCTCTCATGAGATCTTTAAAGTTTCTTCTCTTGATTTGCTTCTTGAAGATCCTTTTAAACTTTCTAGCAATCATTTCAATGCCTTCATCTTCAAAGTCACTTCCATCATCATCACTTTCAACTATAGAAGATTTAAAAGCAAAGCTCTTCTTTTTATCTTCATCAATTCTTTTATTAGCTATATCTTCTTCATATGAAATAAGTGAACCAATAAGACCATCAAGAGATAAAGTATTAAGATTTTTTGCTTCTTCTATGGCCGTTCTCTTTGGTCTCCACTCTTTTGGCAATGATCTAATAATTTTCTTCACCTTTTCACAATTACTAAATGTCTTTCATAGTGCTTCAAGAGAATTTACAATATTGGTGAATCTAGTGTACATATCACTCATATGATTCCATTTGAAACATCTCATATTGCCTAGTGAGTCTACTAATTTTACACTCCTTGACTTGATTTGTTCCCTCATATACAATTTCAAGTTTCTTCCAAATTTCATAAGCACTTATCTAAAGAATTCATTGCTTTAGAGTTTAAGAACATCTTTTTTTTTTTCTAATCCACTCCATTGACTAGAAGGTTTTGGAATTTCTTCCCCTTCTTCACTTTTAGTAATAGGCATGAAAGGACCATCATTAACGATTTCCCAAATTTCATAGTCTAAGGCTTATAAAAATACTCTCATCATAGTTTTCCAATAAGGATAGTCATTACCATAAAAAAATGGAGGTCTAGTGGTGGATTGGCCTTCCATGAAGGTTGAGCTAATTTGGGTTGTTATTGATCTTTAACTCTAAACGGTTAAATCTACACAAGAGCACCTCACTCTGATACCAAATGAAATACTAACTAGGCAACCCAAGAGGGAGGATGAATTGAGATTTTAAAAATTAAGCTTAACAAACCATAAACAATTTAATCTAATGCCTTAATGGATTCAAAAACAATAAATTCAATAAAGCACAATAATAAAATAGTAAGGAGAGAGAGAGAGCAAACACAGTGATTTTTACGTGGTTCGGCAATCACCGCCTACGTCCATGCCTCCAAGCTCACTCAGCTTGAGGATTTCACTATGCAAGCCTCCGAAGGCTTCAAATGCTTACAATTGACTTCCAAAGTGTCAATGAACCTTTACAACAAATAGATTATCTCCCCAATCTCTTCACCTCAAGTGTTTCTCACACTTGTACACTCACAATTTGATGAGAAATAAAAATTACAACAAACAACTCCCTTTTAGAGTGGATATACAAATGATAGCACAATGATAATTTACGAAATTGAAGCTCAATATATGTTGTGTGCACTTGTTTATGCTTGCAAAGATTTCTAAAAATGAATTGGATTTGAGTTTATATAATTTGAACTAAAAAACTAGCCATTATGCACTTTTTGGTGATAATCGACCTACTGCTTTCAGAATCCGATTAGTCGCTTTTATGTTACCGTTACAACATATTTTTGAATTTTGCACATCCGGCATACCGCTTACGGAATCCGGTTGGCCGCTTTCATTCCAGTAAGCTACTGCCCAAAATTCGGTCTACCGCTTGTCAAAATCCAGTTAGCTGCTTGCTATAGTGACTGCTACAATGAATAATTTTCTAAAATTATAGTTTTACCCCAAAACTTTCTATAACTATATTATGGCTCAAAACGTTATAAATTTTGTAAATAGATCCAATTTCAGAATTTCTAAATAATACTTGCTATTCCTAAAACTTTATGAAATTATGATATGGCCCAAAATGTTATGAAACTTTTCAAATAAGTCATTCTTTAGAATTTTAAGCAACACTTGTTGATTTCAAAGTTTTCAAAACTCTTTCAATTAGACCATAAACTTGAAAACAATCAATTTCATAAAATCATTTTTCCATTAAATATAAAACATTTATAATGTGAAAATAATGATTTATTTAAAATGTATGAAAAATAATTTAAGCTTTTAAAAACTTAATCATTCTTAATTTTGTTTATTATTATCAAAATCAACATTATGGATACATAAATGTTAACAAACTAGACTTTGGAGATCTTAGGACTCGTACATACAAATATTGTGGCCATTTCTTACGCTTGGAATGGTCAATAATATTTTATAACGTTTATAGACGATTTTTCTTAATATGACTACATATGTCTACTTTATAAAAAGTCATAGTCATTGGATGTGTTGAAAATTTTTAAGACTAAAGTTGAAAACCAACTTCACAAATGAACTAAAAGCGTCATATCTAACTGTGGTGGTGAGTACTATGATAGATATAATTTTTTAGGTGAACATCCTAGATAGTTTACTATATTCCTAAAGGAATGTGATATCATCCTATAGTACAATATATCGGGTTTGCCGCTATGAATTGAAATTCTAGTTATGCAACCCAAGAGGGGGGGTGAATTGGAATTCTAAAAATTATTCAATTTATAAAGAAAAGCTTAATGCAAATATAACCCAAATTCAAAGCAATAAAAAATAAGGTGATCATAATATAAAAAGATAAGGGAAGAGAGATTCAAACACAGAGAGTTTTACGTGGTTCGGCCAACCTCGCTTACGTCCACGCCTCCAAGCTTTCCGGGCTTGAGGATTCCACTAAGCAAGCCTCCAAGGCTTCAAATGCTTACACTTGACTTCCAAGGTGTTAATAACCTTTACAACAAGAGATTATCCCAATCTCTTTAACCCAAGTGTATCCCAACACTTACAATCACTCAAAACAAAAGATTACAAATTTGTTTTGCCTCTCACAATATTTAAGATTACACAATGATGCCCAATATGTGAATAGATGAAGCAAGAATGTGTTCAAAGCTCTATGAAGATTGTATTCTCGAGTATAAGCTCAATAGTCGTGTTGTGATCCGTCTTGTTTGAATTTGAATTAGCTTATTTATATTTGGAGCTGAAAAACTAGCCGTTACAAATTGTCGGTTCGAAAACGGTTCGCCGTTAACCATTAACGGTTAACCGTTTAGGCTGGTCAAAAGTTACCGTTGGGCCAAGTTTCAAATAAACGGTTTGCCGTTTAGCCTTACCCTTTCGCCGTTAAATTCCAGAGACCTGCAAGATGAACATCAATTATCCGTTTACATTAAACGGTTAAGGATTTGCATGAAGTGACCTCTCTGGATAGTATCGGTTAACCGTTTGTAATAAACGGTTCGCCGTTTGTTTCCAGTAACCTGCAAAATAATTTAGCCTTATCCGGTTTTGTTGAACGGTGCCAGAAGAGTACAACCTTCTATTCTGGATGTTATCGGTTAACCGTTTAAATAAAAGGTTCACCGTTAAATTTCCAGAATCACATTTTAAACCATATTTTGTAGAGAGTCATTTTCTAATTTGAAAGTCCATCTTTTATGAATATGATTGGAATGATTATAAGGCTTTCATTTATTAAGGAATAGCTCCAACATTTTAATCAAAAACCATTTAAAGTTTGTTATCATCAAAATCAATATTATTAACATATTCATGTTAACAATCTCCCCCTTTTTGATGATGACAAACTTCATTCAATATTTTGCTCCCCCTTAATATATGCTCCTCCTAAATGTATGGCCAAATTTAGAAATGTCCAATAAAAAGATTTTTGCTTAAGAAAATATTTTTAAATTCATTTTAAATCTCCCCATAATTATCTCCCCCTTCATCATCAAAAAGAAAAGAGAGAAAGGAAAACCGCAAATCTGTTAAAGAAGTTACCCGGTTTTGGCGAGCGAAAATTTGTGCAGAGTTTCCCCTTAAAAAGGAGCAAAACCACTAATACAAAAGGAGATGAAAACACTTCCAAAATATAATAACAACAACTCCATCATCCAACAAACCAACAACGCCATGAACAAACAAACCAACAATTTCATCAACCAATATCAAGTCATCCAAAATCAAGAACATCATACAAACATATCATCAAAATCCATAAAGAGCATATAGAGGTGGCAGTGTATATAAAAATATAAATGGCAACACACAAACAACCACAATATGAAATGTATGTGCGAAACTAGAACTCAGAAACTATGGAGGTGGAGAAGATGTGCTCCCCGGATCATAGCCGAAATAGCGGAGAAGAGTGCGCTGTCCAGCGATAAGCTCAAGCTGCTGATCAATGCTCTGCTACTGGAAGGTCTGAAAGTCAGAACGTAGCTGCTGGTGGTCACGGGAAAAAGTGTCCAACCGATCAAGAATCAGCTTCTAGTGCTCCAAAATCCGGTGAACATCAGCAATCAACTGCTGCACAACATCTGAAGCAGGGGGCTGAACTGGAGCTGGAGGTGGCACAGAGGCAGATGGCTGCTCAGGAACAGCAGATGGCTCAGGAGCAGGAGGCTGCTCGGGAGCTAGAGGTGGCTCGGAAGAGGAGGGAATGTCAGCATCCATCGCATGCTCCTCAGAGTCAGAGTCAGCTGGAGGCCGGCAAAACGGTGACGCGGAGGATGAGGATGAGCTCCTAATTGAAAATCTGGAAGCTTATCAGGAGGATAGACATCGTTGAGCATCCGATCGTCCTCCGGAGCAATCAAGGTATCCTGGTTTTTGGAGTTGTTGGTCTTTATCCACTCTCCATTCTTCCTAGAAAAGTTGATACTAGTCATGGCCTCGGGACCAATCCGTTTAGTCTCCATATAACCGGTATCGAGAAGAGGCACCTCAAAGCGTCGCAGTATCTTAGTAATGATACTGCCATATGGAAGCAAGCGGTGGTTAACCGCGGGAGTACTTAACATGTGCCGCACAATTACATAGCTGAGGTTAATGGGACGGCCTGAAATGAGGCTATCTAAGAGGCCAACATCCAACCTCGTAACCTCATCCAGTGACCCTTCCTAGGTGTCACTATGTGTTGTAAGATAGAGTGAAGAATGCGAACTTGGAGAGGTAAAAGTTGAGACGAAAAGGTAGAAAACAGATCTCATCAGCCAAGTCTCGACGACGACAAATATTACGGAACTCAATCAGTATGACAAAAACTGTCAAAGTGAAGGGCTTTCCTAGAGGTGTAAATATCATGACCCTTACTAGAGATACCAAGAAAGTCAGCTAGATCTGCATCATCAAATTCAATAGGCACCCCGCCGACTTGAGTAACTATCCTATTTAGGAGAGTTGCGGAGATTTCCATGTTCGAATAAAAGACTCGCACTAAGTTGGGATAAACTCGGTCATCAAAATCAATGGCAGAATCCCAAGGCTAAAGCATATCCCTAATGCTTCTACCACAAACAACTAAAGTATTGAAATCATCGATTTCAACATAGGAAGAGTCAAGTACCTTTCTACCATTGAAGCGATCCTCGAACCACTTGGCCAAGGAAGACATGGGGAAATGAATTCTTGCGAATTCAGAGACTTCCCGTGGTGGTATGGGATTCCTTGGAGGCACAGATGTTCGCCTGAGATTTCTCCGAGGGGGTTCAGCTATGGTGAAGAATAAGGGAGTTTGAAAATTGCGGGAGAGATGTGATGAGAAGAAGATGAATCGATTATTTGCTTAGGAATGAGTAAAGGATGTGATTTTGAGGCTCAATTGAGTTAAAGAAGGGCAATAATCAGGTTAAAAATGAAGAAAACCGAACGGCTGCAGTTAGGGTTTAGATTTGGGATTTGTCAATTTTGGGCTTGATTTGAAGATTTGAATCGGTGAAAGTGTTCTAAAGGTGATAAGAAATGATGTTGTAGGTTTGATTTGGCAAGAAAAGCAAGAAAAATGAAGGTTTGAGGACAGATGAACCTTCGGCTGCGCAACAATGGCCGAAACGGTGAAAGGGCAACTGGAGAAGGAGAAGAAAAACCTTTGAACAGTTTTATAATCACGAAAACGGTTAACCGTTTATTTAAACGGTTAGGGGGTAACTTCCAGAGGCTAAAGAATAGGAAACGGTGAAAGCTTAAGCTCTTAACGGCTAAGGAGTAACTGTTAGAGGACTCTTTGTTTTTAAACGGTTTACCGATTGCATCAAACGGTGAAAGAGTAAAAAAAAAAGACAGACATATAATCTAGTTTCTAGAATAAAACGGTTCACCGTTTATTGGAAACGGTTATCTGTTTATTTTATCTATGATTTCACACATTTGATTTAATTTTTGGCCAACAAATAATACATTCCAAGATCATTTAATTGATCTAAGAATATTTTATGAGCCATTTTAATGCATGATTCATGAACATGTATTCAAGCAATTAATTCATATAATCAATCAAGAATTAACAAAGCAAATACATCATTTGAATATCAAGCTTAAGCATTTCATAAATATTAAATCACCAATAAGTCAATCAATTCAGTACACTCAATAGCATGAATAGAGACGTTAATGCGAAAATTTCATCATCCCAAGTTCATGCCGAATTTTCAAAAATTGTTCTTCGCCAAGGGGTTTGGTAAAAATATCGGCGAGTTGTTTTTCTGTAGAAATAAACTCTAATGCAATATCTCCCTTTTGAACATGATCTCTCAAGAAATGATGTCTTATTTCTATATGCTTGGTTCTAGAGTGTTGAATGAGATTCTTTGAAAGATTTATAGCACTAGTATTATCACACTTAATAGGAATTTATTCTAGGTTAAAACCAAAATCTCTAAGTGTTTGTTTCATCCAAAGAGCTTGTGCACAACAACTTCCTGCAGCTATATATTCAGCCTCGGTAGTTGAGAGTGCAACAGAATTTTGTTTCTTGCTAAACCATGAAACAAGAGAGTGACTCAGGATGTAGCATGTTCCACCAGTGCTTTTCCTATCAACTTTATAACCGGAAAAATCCGCATCCGAATAACATGTTAAATCTATATGAGTTCCACTAGGATACCAAAGGCTAATATCTATGGTTTCACTCAAATAACGAAAAATTCTTTTAACAGCAAGCAAATGAGATTCCTTGGGACAAGATTGAAATCTTGCGCACAAGCATACACTAAACATGATATCGGGTCTACTTGCAGTTAAATAAAGTAAAGATCCGATCATACCTTGATACATTTTGATATCCACTTCCTTGCCTTTTTCATCTTTGTCAAGTTTGGTTGTTGTGCTCATTGGAGTGTTTTTGGTCTTTGAGTCATCAATGCCGAATCTTTTGAGTAGATATTTTACATACTTTGCTTGATTTATGAAAATTCCTTTCTCATTTTGTTTTATTTACAGCCCAAGGAAGTACTTCAACTCTCCTATCATACTCATTTCAAATTCATTACTCATGCAAGATGAAAATTCTTTACACAACAATTCATTAGTAGAACCAAAAATAATATCATCAACATAAATTTGAACAACAAGTATGTCTTTGTCCTTATGTTTGACAAATAGAGTAGTATCCGCTTTACCCATTGAAAAATCATTTTCTAACAAGAAATTCTTAAGTCTATCATACCATGCTCTAGGTGATTGTTTTAAGCCATACAAAGCTTTAAATAACTTATAAACATGATTTGGAAATCTTTTATTTTCAAAACCAGGGGGTTGTCTTACATACAATTCTTCCATTATAAAACCATTCAAAAAGGCACTTTTCGCATCCATTTGAAATAAAATGAAATCTTTATGACATGCAAATGCCAACAACATTCTAATTGATTCTAGTATAGCTACGGGTGCAAATGTTTCATCAAAATCAATTCCTTCTCTTGGTTGTAACCTTGAGCCACTAATCTAGCTTTATTCCTTACAACCACACCGGATTCATCCATCTTATTTCTAAATATCCATTTAGTACCTATGACGGATTGATGTTCCGGTTTAGGAACTAATTCCCATACATTGTTTCTTTCAAATTGATTTAACTCCTCTTGCATTGCCATAATCCAAGATTCATCATTTTCCGCATCCGCAAAGGATTTGGGTTCAATTTGAGAAATAAATGCATTATGCTCACAAGTATTTCTAAGTGATGATCTAGTTGTAACACCTCGTGAGGGATCTCCTAAAATTACATCCTTAGGGTGAGAAGAAACATACCTCCACTCCTTGGGAAGTGATTGAGATGCACTTTCATTGTGTTCTACATTCATTTCTTCATGTTGCTCATCTTGATTCCCATAAGACGCATCCTTTTAGTTATCGTTTGATGATTCTTTTTGTAAGTCTTCATCTACATCATTATCAATAACAACTTTCTCCATAGAGGAGGGGTTAGACTCATCAAATGTAACATGCATAGATTCTTCTACAACTAATGTATTTTTGTTATAAACTCTATAAGCTTTGCTTGAGTTTGAATATCCAAGAAAAATACCAACATTAGATTTTGGATCAAATTTGCCAAGATTGTCTTTCGTGTTCAAAATAAAACATTTGCATCCAAACACTTTGAAATAACCAATGTTGGGTTTTCTATGTTTCCAAAGCTCATAGAGAGTTTTGTTAAGGTTAGGTCTAATCAACACACGATTTAAAATATAACAAGCGGTGTTGACGGCCTCGGCCCAAAAATACTTAGGCAATGGATTTTCATTCAACATAGTCCTAGCCATTTCTTAAATGGATCTATTCTTTCTCTCAACAACTCCATTTTGTTGTGGAGTTCTAGGTGATGAAAATTGATGCTCAATGCCAAAGTCATTACAAAAAATCTCAAATGCATGATTTTCAAACTCTGCTCCATGATCACTCTGAATGCATGCAATACCATACCCTTTTTCATTTTGTATTTTCTTACAAAGCACTTTAAAGGCATCAAGAGTATCATCCTCATTGGCTAAGAATAATACCCAAGTATATCTAGAATAATCATCCATTATCACAAATGCATAATATTTGCCATTTAAACTAGCATATCTAGAGGGCCCAAATAAGTCTATGTGAAGAAGTTGAATTGGTTTTGAAGTAGAAATATGATTTTTATTTTTGAAAGATGTTTTGGTTTGTTTTCCAAATTGACAAGCTTCGCAAATCTTATCTTTTTGAAAACCAATTTTCGGAAGACCTTTAACTAAATCATTTTTCAAAATTTTTGAAATCAAATCCATACTTGCATGTCCTAACCTTCTATGCCATAACCAACTATCATCATGCAATGCTGAAAAACATTTATCAAGAGTAGATGCACATTTTGTGTCAATGATATAAACATTACCACATCTATTCCCAACAAATAAGATCTTGCCATCACATGAATTCTCAATAACACAACTAAATTTATCAAAGATAACTTTATAACCTTTGTCACATAATTGACTAATACTAATTAAGTTGTGTTTCAAGTTCTCAACCAAACATACATTCTCAATTAGAGTTGATGAAACTTTTCCAACATTTCCAATTCCAAGAATTTTTCCTTTTGAGTTGTCTCCAAAAGATACGTCTCCACCATTTTTAATTTTGGTGAAGCTTGAGAACCATGCATAATTTCTGGTCATGTGCCTTGAACAACCACTGTCCAAGTACCATTTATTTTTCTTCTTCTTTAAGCCCTACAAGGAAAATCTCAAGTTTTAGGTACCCAAAGCTTTTTGGGTCCTTGAGAGTTAGCAACGGTTCCTTTTGGAACCTAAATACATTTGACACCATAATATGCATTCCTTTTTACGGGACATCTATATTTCATGTGACTATTTTGATTATAATAATGGCAAACAATCTTATGATCACTTGTGAGGGTAGCTTTAACAAAATAATTCTTATAATACTTTTGTTTCAAGTTAGGCTTGTACCCAAGTCCTCCTTTATCAAAAACACATTTTTGTGAGTTAAGCATATTATCCAACATCTTTTGCCCATTTGTAAATTTCAAAACAATATCATTCAATTCATTGTTCTTTTTCTTAAGCATTTGGTTTTCATTTTTCAAATTATCTATGTGTGATTTTAAATGCTCATGTGAGATGCTAGGTTTCTCTTTTGATAATGCAATTTCATCATGCAATGTTTTGTTCTCTACTTTTAGGCATGCAATTCTTGCATTTAAAGATTCATTTTCATTTTTAAGCTTTGTCATTTCCTTTTTAAGACATACATTCTTTTTACCAATCTTCATCAACTCATTATGCAGTTCTTTAAAAGCATCATACAATTCATCATAGGTGGGATCACTTACCTCATTGAGATCATTATCCCCTCATATTGCCATAAGCGCTAGGTTTGATACTTCTTGTGATCCTTCTTCATCACTTGAATCTTTCTCGCTATCATCCCAAGTTGCAACCATTGCTTTCTTCTTGAGTTTGTTGATAAGTGGGCACTCCAATCTTATATGGCTAGGCTTCTTGCATTCATAGCATGTGATTACCTCTTTCTTCTCCCTATGGTTCTTGAAGTTTCTGAAATTTCTTCGCTCTCCGGTTTTCTTGAAGAATTTTCTGAACCTCCTTGCTAGCATGGCTAGCTCTTCATCATCCGGTTCACTCTCCCCATCACTCTCATATTTTAAAGCTTTGAGAGCAATGCTTTTCTTCTCCTCATGCCCTTTTTCTACTGCCAAATCTTCTTCATATGAAATGAGAGAACCAATTAAATCATCAAGAGGTAAAGTATTTAAATCTTTGGCCTCTTCAATAGCGGTTCTTTTTTGTCTCCATTCTTTCGGAAGTGACCTAATGATTTTCTTAACTTTTTCGCTATTTGAGAAGGTCTTTCCTAGGGCTCCTAGAGTGTTTACTATGTCCGTAAATCTCGTATACATAGAGTACACACTCTCATTTTGTTCCATTTGGAACAACTCATATTGTCGAGTGTATCTACTAATTTTCGACTCTTTCACTTGATTTGTGCCTTCATAAACTACTTCAAGTTTGTGCCAAATTTCATTAGCACTTTCACAACTAGATACTCGATGAAATTCTTTCTTATCAAGTGCACAAAATAAAGCATTCATAGCTTTGGAATTTAGAGAAGCTTTTCTCTTTTCCAATTCATTCCATTCCCTTGAAGGTTTTGGAATATCTTCCCCGAATTCATTTTTAGTTAGGGGCAAAAACGGACCATCACATACAACTTCCCAAATTTCATAATCTAAAGCTTGCAAATAGATTCTCATTCTAGTTTTCCAATATGCATAGTCATTACCGTCAAAGAACGGTGGTCTAGTTGTGGATTGCCCTTCTCTAAAGGTTGAGTCATTTAGGGTTGCCATGGATCTTTTACTCTAGACGATTAAGTCCTAATAAGAGAACTAAGCTCTGATACCAAATGAAATTCTAGTTATGCAACCCAAGATGGGGGGTGAATTGGAATTCTAAAAATTATTCAATTTATAAAGAAAAGCTTAATGCAAATATAAACCAAATTCAAAGCAATAACAAATAAGGTGATCACAATATAAAAAGATAAGAGAGATTCAAACACAGAGATTTTTACGTGGTTCGGCCAACCTCGCCTACGTCCACGCCTCCAAGCTTTCCGGGCTTGAGGATTCCACTAAGCAAGCCTTCAAGGCTTCAAATGCTTACACTTGACTTCCAAGGTGTCAATAACCTTTACAACAAGAGATTATCCCAATCTCTTTAACCCAAGTGTATCCCAACACTTACAATCACTCAAAACAAAAGATTACAAATTTGTTTTGCCTCTCACAATATTTAAGATTACACAATGATGCCCAATATGTGAATAGATGAAGCAAGAATGTGTTCAAAGCTCTATGAAGATTGTATTCTCGAGTATAAGCTCAATAGTCATGTTGTGATTCGTCTTGTTTGAATTTGAATGAGCTTATTTATATCTGGAGCTGAAAAACTAGCCGTTACAAACTGTCGGTCTGAAAACAGTTCACCGTTAACCATTAACGGTTAACCGTTGGGCCAAGTTTCAAATAAACGGTTTGCCGTTTAGCCTTACCCTTTCGCTGTTAAATTCCAGAGACCGGCAAGATGAACATCAGTTATCCGTTTACATTAAACGGTTAAGGATTTGCATGAAGTGACCTCTCTGGATAGTATCGGTTAACCATTTGTAATAAATGGTTCGCCGTTTGTTTCCAGTAACTTGCAAAACAATTTAGCCTTATCCGATTTTGTTGAACGGTGCCAGAAGAGTACAACCTTCTATTCTGGATGTTATCGGTTAACCGTTTAAATAAAAGGTTCACCATTAAATTTCCAGAATCACATTTTAAACCAGATTTTGCAGAGAGTCATTTTCTAATTTGAAAGTCTATCTTTTATGAATATGATTGGAATGATTATAAGGCTTTCATTTATTAAGGAATAGCTCCAATATTTTAATCAAAAACCATTTAAAATTTGTTATCATCAAAATCAATATTATTAACATATTCATGTTAACATGAATGATGTTGATAAAAGGCGAAGCAGGACACTTAAGGATATGGTGAAGAGTATGATTTATCATGTACTTTACCGGAATCACTCTAAAAAGAAGCACTTAAGACTGCATTATATATCTTTAACAAGATTCCAGCTAAAGCTACTGCCCAAAACCCTCACGAACTTTAGACAGGTTAGAAGTCTTGTCTAAAGCGCTTGAAAAGAAACTAGACTTAAGGATGATGAATTACTATTTTATTGGATACTCTGAAAGATCTAGGGGGCACAAGTTTTGTGATCCTGAAACTAAATAGATTTTTGAGTTAGGAATTGCCCATTTTTTTAAGGATGTCGAGTTTGCGAGGGGAGATATAGTTAGGGACTTGTTGTCTTTAAAGAGGAATATGTTGATATTCGCATAGATGTTATTAGCATTGATTAAGGTCTCATTCCTGATTTTGTTCAAGACACAACAAGTAAAAATAATGTTAGAGAACCCTCATAAAAGAAGTTATTCTAGAAGAACAAACTTTATCATCTGAAGAACTTATACCATTAAGGAGATCCATTAGAGAAATAAGAAGTGCAGTGCCAGAAGACTATATTATATTTCTCCAAGAATAAGATGTGGACATTAGAGTGGTGTAAGATGATCCAATCAATTTCCATCAGGCTATAGAAAGTTCTAACTCTCAGAAGTAAATTGATGCTATGAATGAAGAGATGAAGTCCATAAAGCATAAAGATGTATATGATATTGCCCTATTACTAGAAAGTATGAAACCTATTTAAGATCATAAAGGATCCAAAAGGCTATTTGAAAATGTACAAGACACATTTTGTCGCAAATGGCTTTACATAGAAAGAAAGCATAAAGAAACTTTCTCTTCAGTTTTTCCATAGGCTTTTTCAAGATTATAATGACAATAATGGCGTATTTCAATCTTGAGTTACATTAGATAGATGCGAAGACGACGTTTCTCAATGGTGATATTGATGAGCTGATTTATATGGTTCAGCCAAAGAACTTTATGTTAAGAGACCCAAAGAATATTGTTTTCAAACATAAAAAATCCATTTATGAGCTCAGGCAAGCATCTTAATAATGGTATTTCAAGTTTTATCAAGTGATCATCTTATACGATTTTGAGCTGAATTTAGTTTATGATTGGATATACCATAAGTTCAATGGTAACAAGTATATTTTTCTAGTTTTATACGTTGAAGACATTTTGCTTGCCAACAATGGTGGACTTATTACACGAAACTAGGAGATTTTTAGCTAAGAATTTTGAGATGAAAATCTTGGTGAGGCTTGTTTTGTATTAGGTATGCAGATACACTGAGATCGCTCGAGGAGTATTCTAGGATTATCATAAAAGAACTATATCGAAATGATTCTTCAAAGATATGGCATGAAAAATTACAAACTAGGTGATGCCCCTATAGTTAAGAGAGACAAGTTTAGTCTCAGTTAGTGCCTTAAAAATGATTATATGGAAAAGAAAATGTAGAAGATTCCTTATGTGTCAGCAATTGAAGATTGATGTATGCTCAAGTTTGTATGCAACCAAATATTTTGTATATTATTGGGATGTTGGGTAAATATTTAAGTAATCCATGAGTGGACCATTAGAAAGCAGCCAAATGGTTCTTGTGGTACTTATAGAGAACAAAAGACTGTATGCTCATATATCAGACGTCAGATAAGTTTGAGATCGTTGGGTATACTTACTCCAATTTCACTCAATCCAAGATAATATGAAATCTGTGTTAGGCTATATATATCTACTAGCTAAGGGTGCTATCTTCTAGAAGAGTGCTAAATAGTCTTTTATAACCTCTTTTACAATGCCAACAGAGTTCATAACATGTTATGAGGCATCCAACCATAGAATATTATTGTTAAATTTTGCCACAGGGCTGTTTATAATAGTTGGTATTGACAGACACTTAAGTTATTTATGATTTTGAGTCAGCAGTACTTTATGCCAATAGCAACAGGAGCTCGATAAAGTCAAAATATATAGATACAGTATTAGCTACTAAAGAAAGAGTTCAAAGTGGACAGTTGTCTATAGTGCACGTCGGCACAAACTCCATAATTTCAGATTTGCTTATTAAGGGATTGCCAAGCAAAATATTTCATGAGTACATTGCTTTTATGAGTGTTGTATAATTGAAGGATATTCAGTTTTAATGAGAGTTTGTGATTTTGGATGCTATTTTGCTATAACCATTTTTCAGTTATTTTAGTTATGGACATTTGAGGTTATTTTATGTAAAAATAAAGTTTTAGTTTATTCACACTTTGATTTTGGTATGGTTTGATCTCATTAATATTTAAGTTAGACTAGTTGTACATAGACATGTTAAGATCACAGTGCATGAAATTTTCATGCTACATATCCACATCATGATCGACGTTATTAAGTTGTATTGGTATAATGACCATTGATAGGTCGAGTTACGATAGTTGTAATAAAAACCACTTTGATCTTATGTTGGTATGATTAATGGACTTTATTGATTGTAGATACATTTGGGTAATGATAGTAAGGTTGAGCGCATACGGTCATTTTTACAAAGCATGGTTATAAGGAGACACACATAGCCTAAGTGGGAGATTGTTGTTTCTTTAATCCAACATTGTTAGATCTTTAATCTAATGTTGGGTTTGTATATGAATAATTATGTGTTGTGAACTATCATATAAGGTGTGGGTCTTTAATGTATAAAGACTTAAGGGTAATTTCCATTTTTTATGATGGGTTGAAATGGAATGCTAATGATAATAGAAAAATTATCTATACAAGTGGTTATACTCTCTAGATCACACGTATCATTCTATTCTTTACTGACATTCCATCATCAGAGAGAGTGCATAGAGAAGTTTAAAGTATTATCTAGGAGAACGTGTTGATCTAGAAGACAAACCACATGATCTAGAGAGCAATAAAGCGTTATGGATTCAAGCACACTTCTGCATATTTTATTATTGATTCTTGGTGATACAACATAAATGTTCTTAGATTCTAGGTGATGGTTTTCACCAAATGTTAATTATTTTCTAACAAATTTAACTTTAACTATTACCATTAAAAAACATTAAAGCTTTATTCATAACTAAACAACTACTGAAATGCACTAACTGAACAACTAATGCAATGCATCAATATAACAATGAAATAATCATTTGAGGTGCTTGCAATCTTCAATTAAAGCTCTTGTAAAATTGAGGCTATTATTAAAAAAAAAAGTACTTTATCTTGAGCAATTTGATATTAGGTTAATTGTTTAAATTCCTCTATTATTTATTGATTCGATCATGCTTGATGCCTGGGGAATAATTTTTAATTTGTGTGTTTTGGGAAGAAGTGAAATTGAGGATTAAGGATGAACGAATGAATTGATTATGATATCCCAACGGTTCTGAGAATCTAAGGTGTTACATTGCAAGTGAGGTGAGGCACACTTGATTGAGTGATCATAACACTCACTCATTGTTGTAAAGGTTATTGATACCTTTCAAGTCAATACTTATGAGGGCTTGTTGAAACTTGAAAGTCAATTGTTGTGTAAAGTTCGATTGACTTGAAGGCACAGGCCAATGTTGTCGAATCACATAAAAATCATTATGTTAATTTTCTCCATACCCTTTACTCTTGTTTTGATCATATAATGGCATATTATTAGTTTAAGGGTGGGGCTATTTACTTTGGGCACTCAAATTTTAATAAACACTTATATTGCTAAAATAATCGTTGAGTTTACTATAAGGGACACTAATATAATTTAATAAAATATGATTATTCTTAACACTTATACAAACATTAATAATCTCAAATATTTTTCTCTTTGTCCATTCATCATCTAATCTTATCCATTATAAAAGAAAAGGTAAACATCCTTTTAGCCCCCAACTAGAATGATAATCTTTAACTTACGCCTAAAAATATAAAAAACTTTAATTTACCTCTGTTTTTGTGTTTACAAGATGAGTGGAAATGGGGAGCACATTGATGAATTTTTTTTATTGTCTTCTTAATGATAAATAGGAATAAATTACTGCTTTTCCATTTTTAAAGAATAAATTAAAGATTGTCATTTTAAATAGGGGTAAATAGAAGTTTACCTTAAAAGAAACATACTTTGATTTTTACCTAACTTGATTTCAGAATCATCAAGCTGCACACTTTTTACTCTTTTACTGGGTTAATACAACTAAAGCACTTTTTTGAAATTAGTTTTAGAATATTCCTAGAATTTCATTTAAAGGAACATGTATGTATATAGCTAGGGCCTTGATGCTATCGGGTTCAACAAAAGAATGCTTTGTAGTAAAACTAATGCAGCGGAAGGATAAACTGATGTAGCAGAAGGATAAAAGATGTAGGGTGATTGATAGATAATGATATTTTTAGTATTTTCTTGATTCTTGAGAATATTGGAATAAAGAAATAAACTAAATACACGTTGATTCTAAGAATATCCATAAATCTAGGTGTTAAAACTCGTTGATGCCATAAAATGTTGAGAAATAACAAGAATAGAACTCAAACCAAGAGTTTATTCCAAGGAATAATCAATAAGAAATAATGAAGGATTGCTTGTAAAGCTACAAAAGACACTTATCTATACTAACTATAACTTATCCTAATATGACTAGAAATCTTATTGTAATAAGACTTATACCTAAATTAGGAATCAGCTCAAATAAGCAATGCCTAAACAGTAAAACTCTAACTAGATAACCAAATTAAACTAGAATATAAATTAATTAAAATATTTCTAAATATTATAAATTTTAATCAAATTGAGGGTTCTTCAATATCTTGCTCTGCATCATTCCCACTAGGATGGAGAAAGTTCATCCTTGAATTTTGCTGGTTGTAACCCTCATGATAATCTTCATTTACCTTATGATTAATCTTTAAAATACGACTTCGGTGCTGATCAATGACCTTGAACTTTCCAAGCTTGGTGACGATATCCATCCAATTTGTCTAACAACATGAGATAAAATATTTAATCAATAATTTTACCACACACAGACATTGATTTGGAGAAAAGATGATGGTAATGTAGAACAATAAATTAAAGAAATCATAATTAGATTGAAATTTATAATAATTAAGAATATTTTAATAAATTTGTATTCTGATTTAATTTGGTTTCCTATTTAGAGTTTCATTGTTTAGGTATAGATTATTTAAGTTGTATTCCTAATTTAGGTTTGAGTCTTATTAAAATATGCTTTTTAGCTAAATTAGGATAAATCGTAGTTGGTATATATAAGTGTCTTTCGTAACTTTCATAAGTAAGCCTTGATTATTTGTTGATGATGATTTTTTAGAATAAGCTTTTAGTTTTAGTTCTATTTTTGTTATTTCTTGACATTACGTAGAATCAATAAGTTTTAACACCTAAATTCGCAGGTATTCTTAGAATCAATATGAATTTAGTTTATTTCTTTATTCTGGTATTCTTAGCAATGAATGAGTATTGAAAATATCACTATATGTTGGCCACTCTATATCTTTTATCCTTTTTCTACATTGGTTTATCCTCCACTGCATCAATTTCGTTGCAGAGCGTTCTTTTGTAGAACTACACTGTACCAGGCCAAACTCAAATCTCAACTAAAATAGTTTCAACATAAATCTTGAATCTTGATAGTGTTTTCGGAAACATTAATTAATGAAAGTATAACTTTAAAAAAGATGAATATTTAAGGTGAATTAAATAGAAAATAATTAATTAATGGAATAATCTTGATGAAAGATAATTCTGGTATTTGAAAGAGTATATAGAGTAAAAATTATTTTTTGTAGTTTATTAAATGAGTGAGTAGAGTAAAAGAGTGTTCAGGATAGGGTTTTAAGTGCAAATAGCCTTATTCATAGTTTAATTTGGTTTAAATTTGGTCATTATTGTGTTGGATTGGATTGTTGAATTTTTAATTTTAAAAAGTTAACTAAAAGTTTTTAGCATCACATAATTTCTTAGTATGTAAAATATTTATTTTGATATAAAAATTCAAGATGTACATTATTGAATGGAACTCTGGGAACCTGGTGTCCTTTAAAAACCCCCCATCTAACTAATCTTTCAAAAAAAATTACTCCAAATGACTTAATCAATTTCACTCATCAAATTTCTCAATTTACGTTTCAACATGTAAAGGGGAAAACATAATTTAACATAACTCAAGGCCAAAGATAATACAAATATCAAAATTTGAAAATCATCATGTTATCCAATATTAAAATATCACACCGAAAAAAAAAACTCTTTTTTTTTAGTTAAAGAAAACACAAACAAATTGGGACTGATTGCAGAAACTTAAGGGAGATGATTAAGAGAAAAAGATAAAAAGAAAGAAAAAAATTAGAAAACATTTTTTTTTACACTTATTTTTTAGAAACAAAACACTAAGATGCGTTTCTAGAGACACTACATTCTATATTCTGCCATCTTTGACTCAAATTTTTATCCAAAATTAGTCTTTACAATAAAAATTAGTAAAAACATCACTAGGACTAAGACATTCCACAATTGGCAACTATTCTCTCCCCCAACCTGAACGAGACAACGAATTTTTAAACTTCTATATTTTTGGTATTTCAATATTAACATATTTCAATATTAATATATATTTTCAAGTTTAATTTTATTTTATTAGTGATTTATAAAATATTTACCAATTAATTAAAAAAATCTAGCCATAAAATTATAAACTTATATATTATGTATACATCTAAATTAATATGTATATGTACAAGTTTAATTTTTATTTTGTTAGTGACTTATATAATATTTATCAATTAATTAAAATAAAAATATATCTATAAATTTACATACTATGTGCAACTTAAAAACTAAACTATTTTTTATTGAATAATTAATTATTTATCTACTAATTTTAATCAATGGAGAAAATTATAGTATTTAATTTAAGAGTCTATAAACAGCCCATTACCAATGATGTAAAAATTGATATAATTGTAGTCCTCAGTACAGCGCACGCATAGATAGAAAGCATGTTTTGGATTTTGTAACCCTCCCAGTTGCAGTCCCCAATCTTTGCCGATCCAATCCCTCTTTCCCGCCGCATACCAGTTAACTGGTACGCCCTTTTTTCGACGCTGTAAATAGAAATTGTTATTGAATAGCAGTAGCTAGGGTTTGCATAATACCAATTTGGTGGCTCACCTTTTTTTTTTTTCTTTCAAAGTTTATTCAATTGATTTTAGGTTTTCTATCTGCAATTGAATGGGGGACCGAAATACCGCTGCTTCCAAAGCAATATGGCTGAAACAAGCCGAAGAAGCAAAGCTCAAGAGCGAGGCTGAAAAAGATGCGGCTGCGAAAGCTGCTTTCGAGGCCACATTCAAAGGCTTAACCAACAAAGCTAATGAAAAGCAAGCAGCTGTTGCTTCTGATAGCGATTCTGAAGAAGATTGGGAGGAGGATTTGAGCAACAAGCCCATCGGACCTGTGGACCCATCCAAAAGCACTGCTGCTGGTGCGGGGATTGCTGGTGGAAATGCTGGTGCTGCTTCTACCTTTATGGTTGTCACTAAGGACTCAGATGGCCGCAAGGTGCCACATGGTGGTGCTGAAATTAAGGTTAAAGTTGCACCTGGTGTCGGTGTCGGTGGTTCGGAGCAGGAGGGTATTGTTAAGGACATGAATGATGGTACTTATACTGTCACATACGTTGTTCCTAAAAGGGGTAATTATATGCTTAGTATTGAGTGCAACGGTAAGCCCATTATGGGCAGTCCTTTTCCAGTGTTCTTCAGTGCAGGTTCTAATTCTACTGGAGGAGGACTATTGGGTATGGCTCCAAATTTAGTTAACCAAACAATGCCCAACATGCCCAATTATTCGGCTTCTGTCTCTGGAGCATTTCCGGGGTTGCTTGGAATGATTCCAGGAGTTGTTTCTGGAGCATCTGGTGGTGCCATTTTGCCTGGAATGGGAGCATCACTTGGGGAAGTTTGTCGAGAGTATCTGAATGGTCGATGTGCCAAAACTGATTGTAAGTTGAATCATCCACCTCATAATTTGTTGATGACTGCTTTAGCTGCCACCACAACTATGGGAACTCTCAGTCAGGTGCCCATGGCTCCTTCTGCTGCTGCAATGGCTGCTGCTCAGGCTATTGTTGCTGCTCAAGCTCTTCAAGCACATGCTGCTCAGGTTCAAGCGCAACAGTCTGCCAAAGACTTATCTGGTATTCACATTTAATTCTCTCTCTCTTTCTTAACTTGCATTGTCTTCTTTAATAAACTTTTCCTTTTCAGGTTCTCCTGACAAGGCTGGGAAGGCTGATGCATTAAAGAAAACTCTACAAGTTAGCAATCTTAGCCCACTTCTAACAGTGGAACAGCTGAGGCAACTTTTTAGTTTTTGTGGAACTGTTGTTGAATGCACCATCACTGATTCAAAGCATTTTGCTTACATAGAATACTCAAAACCTGAAGAAGCAACAGCTGCTTTGGCATTAAACAATATGGATGTTGGGGGTCGGCCGCTCAATGTTGAGATGGCTAAATCATTTCCACAAAAACCATCTCATTTGAATTCGTCACTTGCTGGTTCTTCGCTGCCCATGATGATGCAGCAAGCCGTTGCTATGCAACAGATGCAATTCCAACAGGCTTTGCTTATGCAACAAACTCTGACTGCTCAGCAGGCAGCTAATAGAGCCGCATCTATGAAATCTGCCACAGAGTTAGCAGCAGCCAGAGCTGCTGAGATAAGTAAGAAGTTAAAAGCAGATGGTCTTGTGGATGAAGACAAGGAAACTAAACAAAAATCTAGGTACATAACTTGTCAGTATTTAACAGTTTACATTTTATGCTTTTTGCTGATGACTTTGCTTTTACCTTCATCCTAATTTGAGTAAGTTTATTGTTACTTTATATCTTGAGTTTATTTTATGCTTCATTCTAATTTTTTGTTGTGAATTGCCATGTCTGATGATCACCAGTCTTTAACATGAACAGAAAGACATTCTATCATTTATTTATGTTCTGCATGTGGGTTCAGTTTTATATCTTTAGAAGTTTATTGCCTTATCCATTTGTCTGAAACACAGTACATTAAAAAATATGTATGTAAGAACATTATTTCTGATATCCAAGGTTAGAACTGCCGTCCTGAGAGTCTTATGTCATTGTTTTATGTTTTAATTTGGGTGAAGGTCAATGCAATACATCTATTATTGCTAGATAGGTATTAGTTCTGTACCTTTGTTAATGTATAAGTTCTGAGAAACTTAGTGACAATAACACAAAGACAAACTAATTGTAGGACTTATATAGATGAAGTTTATTCATATAATTTTGAGGATTAAAAGAAACTTGTTTGCATTCTGGCGGCAATCAGAAATAGACTATGTATTGACTACTCTGTAATTGTTCTTTTTATCACGTAAGGAAATGGAGACAGTTTCTGCAACTGGTGTTATATTTTGCTCTTCGTTTTTTTGGTCAGTAGTGCATAAGATGATATGGATATTTGGTCATGAACAATAGGTGGTTGATTTGTACTTTCTGTGCATAGTGTATATTTTCCTTGTGTGATTCAGTGCTTTTTTTCCTGAAATGTATGTTTACTGTCAAGGTGCCAAGGCTGATGGGAGTTTCTCTATGCGATTGTATTCTTTTAAGATTTTCTGTGCTTATCAAATATTATTTGTTGCTCAACTTAAAACATGTTAGTCTTGGAAGCTATTCAGATTTTGCTGGATAGACCAAATACTGGTTCATATTTGTGATATTTTAACTGATTACTTTGTTCTGCAGGTCACCTTCAACCTCTCGTGCAAGGTCAAGATCCAAGTCAAGATCACCAGTTCATTATCAACGAACCTATCGTGCAAGGTCAAGATCCAAGTCAAGGTCACCCGTGAGTTTTCATCGTAGAAGGAGGTCCCGCTCTTTCTCGCCTCCATACCGCCATCGAAGAGGTCATAGGTCCAGATCACCGCTAAGATCACGCCACTATTCAAAATATGATAATGAGAGGCTTTCAACCAGAGACACCAGGGACGGTGCTGACAGATCTAGGAGGGAGTCAGATATATCACATCACTCGCCTGTTCCAAGGAGAAGAAAGAGTAGGAGTGTGAGTCCTCGTAGTAGAAAATCATATCGTTCTGATTCAGGCTCACCGAAACATCGCCAAGAGAGCTCTGCAAGGAAATCATCTCGTGCACATTCAAAATCACCGAAACGTCACAGAGGCAGTCGGAATTCCCCCAGGAATGATGATGCCAAACCAAAATACAGACACCGTTCTCGGTCAAAATCTATGGAAAGACATGATGAAGAAAAGGATGAAGCCCGAGATGGAAAATCACAGCATCGTGAAAGAAAGCGTTCCAGGTCATTGTCCAGGGAAGATGAGCATCATGGAAGAGGCAGGTCACCGGCAGGAAATGTTGATGAAAATAAATCAAAACTCAGGGGGCGGTCTAGGTCAGTATCTGCTCTAGATAAATATAAATCCAGTGAGATAGCAGATGACAGTAGAGATGACAGATTAAGAAATCGTCATAAGAGGCGGTCCCGGTCTAAATCTGTTGAAGGTAAAATGGGAGGTGGAAGTAGGGATAAGAAACCAAAGCATCATGATAGGAGGCGCTCCAGGTCAATATCTGCAGATGGTAAGCATCACAGAGGAAGCAGGTCTCCAAGAGGTTTGGATGAATCTAGAACAAAACTTGGAAGGCGTTCCAGGTCAAAGTCAATCGAAAGAAAGCTTTATCGTAATAGAGGACGATCAAGATCAGCAGATGGTAGGCGTCGCAAAAGTATGTTGTCACCTGCAAATTTGGACAGAAGTGAATCAAACCGCAGAAGGCACTCAGCCTCACAATCTAAGGATCATGCAAATAGTGAAAGTGCGGAAACAAGAGATTATAAATCAATGCATCATCCACACAATTGGGACAAAACAGAAGGCGAACTGAATGCCAGTTTGAAGGATCCAACTGTAATGGAGGATGATGGGTTTCTGTCTTCAAAGCAGAAGAATTATGACTTGAAGAAGTCAATGGAAAATGTATCAGCACATGAAAATCATGGTATCAAAAGCACCGATCCACTGATGCTTAACAGTGATGACGTAAATTTAGTGTCACAGAGTAATGCGTTTCCTTCAATGTAGAATGACTGAGAAATTGGGAAACGCACAATACTGAGCATCTGGAGTTTTCCTGAATGGTAATATCAATGATGTGGTCAAAATATTAAAAAAGAAAAAAACTGTTCTTTTCTGTTGTCATTGACAAGTACTGATTGCTAACATTTAAAATTTGTTGTATACAGGGATAAAATATCAAAATGATTGTGAACAGTCAAGCCCAGCTGATAATATGGTCGGAATTATTGATTCATGTAATCTGTCAATTATGATGTAAAGTTCAGCCTGAGGAAAACAGGTTCTCAGTCTTCCGGAGGTTAAAGGCTTGCAAGAGAAGTTCCACTCCCAATGCATAAGATATTAACTAAACTACTGATTTATAATTTATCGGATAATGGGTCTGCATGTGAACAAAGACTATTTACAATTGGAGATGTTGAATCATCAATGTCTCATTAAAGCTCTGGAGCTTACTCTTTAGAAATTGGATTTCATGGCAAATGGGTGGTTATCTTAGAAGACGATTTACTTTCTTTGGTGCTGCAAGGTTTCTTCTGGTTGTTGGCTGTTCATAAATATATGCACTTTCTGTTTATCTCTTGCAGGTCTTTGTGGAACGGGTTGGGATTCGAGTCTTCAGCTGATCTCAATTTGATAAGTATTTCAAGAAGTGTTTTGCTTTCAGATAGCATTGTCTGTGCAACGTTTGTAGCAAGCATCTATTACTGCAGATGTATGTTTTGATTTTTTACTTTGTTGCTGCATATTGAACTTTTGTTTAAAGTGTTTATTTGAAGGATTCTTGGAGTTCTAATTTTCCCCCTCAATTTTATTCATTCTTCTTTTGGTTTTATTTTTTATTTTATTTTAAAATAAATCAGTACATTAATGAAGTCATAGGTTCTTGATAGAGGATAGGTATTGGATTTCTTCAACAAGCGCAGGTCATTCTATTAAACGCAAGCTTTTGTATGGATGTATTAGTATCCATGTACACAATAAGTACATTTGTTATCTAGGAAAATTCTTAGCTTATACTTTATAATGCCTGGGGTTTTGTTTGCTTTCGTGTCTAACTTCCTTGGGAGATTGCTTATGCTCTTTCTGCTTCTACTGTTTAAGTGGAAATTTTTACTGTATCTGGTGGTAGGCTTTTCTTTCTCTTCTCTTCCATGTGATTATCCTCTTCCATTTCCATTTGATGCTGTAGTGGGTTTTATATTCGGAGTGATGAAACACAAAATAGTTAAAAATATCCCAAATATATTGTAGGTTGAGGTAGGTTTGGAACAATGGATTTTAGTGGTTTGAACAACGGTATGAAGTCAGAATATGATAATTCACATCAGGGAGCCCAAACAATTAGCTCTGTATTTGAGACTTCATAGTCTTCTGTGAGGGATGCTTGGCATAAGCTATAAAATAGATTTTAGCATAATGTTTTCCGATACTTTTACTATGTAACAGTGCCATAAATATAGTGTATCTTACTCTTTTCCCCTTCTCTCTTTTCTGTTTTGTTTTCTTTTTTTCCTTTTTTATTTTATTTTTCCCTTCCCAAGGAATTCTCTTGATTAGGCAAAGCTTCTTTCACGTTGAGTGAGATCAGATGTGGATGGGATCAGTAGCGTCACTGTTGCATCATGTTGAGTATGAGCAGATTGGCTGACTCAAAATACTTAAATTCATGGTGTGCAATTATTGGTTTACAGGTAATTTTTCATGATATCTGTAGACCGAGATCTGTTTCTTGATTACAGCTTTTAGTTATGTTACCTGTTCAATCATGGCACATGTGATTGCACAAGAAAGTTAAAAACAGGGAAAAGTATCTATAGAATTTGTCATTTTTAAGATTGTAGTAATAATCAGAGTCAATTATATACTTTCAAAGTCATGCATTAGTTGTGATGTAATTGATAACATAATTATAATCAAGTACGTTTTACTTCTTTAAGTGGGATAAGTTCAAACATAGGTGTTATACATGTTTGATTACTCTTAGCCAGAGGTGGAACTCTTAAGAGACAGAGAAGGACTTTGGCCTTTGCAAAATTTTGAATTATTTATTTATTTATTTTCCTTATGAGCATGTATTTTATAAGAAGTAAGAACACATGTTTTTTATCCTTTTCATTAAACGAAAATGGTACTTTCTTCACGGACTTATTCTCCCTCTGGTACATTTCCTATATCTAATATTCTTATTCTGTTAAGCACTGCCATTTTTCCCGTATAATTGAATAGCGTGGCCTGGGGTTAATTCCCAAAGGCGGGGAAAAAAAGTGTATGGTATTTTAAAAAGGAAAACCTTTTGTGACTCGTGATTTCATGCTTTGGTGTTAACAAATTAAGTTGAGTGCTTTTTTGTCCGGATAAATAGCATCTGATGTACGGTTCTGTTGTTGGTAATTGTGGTAAAATAATCTGGGTGGATTTCAGGTCTACATACTTTATACATTACAGTATATTTTTGAAACCCAGAAAATCTCTGCTGGTCTACATACTTTAAACATTACAGTATACTTTTGAAACCCTGAAATCCCAGCTGCAGGTACATTATTAACTAGAGTATTTCAAAAATTTGCTGTTAAATGCCACTGCTTTAGCTTATGTGATTTCTTGCTTGAGCTAATATCCTGTGAGACCCACTTTTGAATTTTCTTTTTGGGTTAATTCCGTCCTGCCCCCAAATGTTTCAACATTTTCCGTCCTGCCCCCAAATGTTTCAACAATGCTCACTCCACACCCAAATCCGTTATTTTGACCGTTTATTCTAACGGTTAAAGGGCAAATTTGGAAGTTCATGCCCTAAATATTATTTGATGATGATAAATTAAATTTATTTGATAATTTAATTGTTGGGATTATTATTAATTACCTTTAAATAAAATTTTTAAATGTAAATATTAATTATTAAATTAGCATTTTATCTCATTTTATTATTCTCTAATTCAAGATAAGGGGTATTTCGGACATTTACTTAAATTTCAAATAGTTCCGTTAAACATAACGGTCAAATTAACGGAATTGGGTGTGGAGTGAGCATTTTCAAAACATTTGGGTGCGCGGCGGAAAATGTCAAAACATTTGGGGGCTGGGTGGAAATAACCCTTTCTTTTTTGACATTGAGGCGTGTTTCTTAACGTGATGAGCCAACTTGATTGTTGTAATAGTGCATGGATCTGTTGGTATGGTGAAAATTTTGTCCTCTCATGCCTTTTAGAAGATCACGTGCCCTTATCAACCAGCAGAACCATGAAAATAGTCATGTCAAGAAGCCCAATGCATGTAGATGGATTTCTCTTTTTAAGAGGTTTTTCATTCTTTATTTATTTATTTTTTTTAAAAAAAAAAAGGCTTTTGACCCTCGAATGAATTGCTGAAGTACTTAGTTGTCCTTGAATGGAAATATTGCTGCATTTAGTTGGTATCCATCTAAAACAAGGTGTTGTCTTCCTGTTCCATTCTTTCTTTTTCACTTCTTTGAAAAAGCTATGTGGAAATGATGGCTTGGAGAGTTTGCCTTAAAGCTCAACTAGTGGACGTAATTGGTTTTGTATGAAGTTGATGATGAAAGCACAGCTAGTGAGCTTCATTAGTAATGAATGAGGTGGATGACCTCAAAGTTGTTTGTTTACTTTTTCTTTTTCATTTTTTGCTTTCTCTTTTTAATTTTAATTTTAATTTTAATTTTTATTGTTTGAACATTAAATGCCGCTACTGTAATCGGGGGAACAGGCAATGCCACAATACGATGAATTTGCACTGGCTGGTGCTTGACACTTATTTTGGCCCCTTTATCCAACGTGATAGCAGTGACAGGGTTGATGATTCTCAATATTATGGCATTTTCTATCTTATGTGGTGCCTTCGAGAACGCAAGGGTGGCATTGCAACTGAGAGTAAAAGTGGATAAGTTATATTCAATGGCATGGCCAAGCAATGGGTTTTATTGTCAGACTTTAAAAAATTGGATAGGTCTTAAAGTGGGATTTAAATCTAGAGATAACAAATTGTGAGCTTGCAAGTATAGGCTCAAGTTTATGTTATTGTAATAAGTATCCATCCATACTTAGATAGGCTGAGCACAGAGCTTAGGTCGGGTTCAAGTTTCCATAAATTTTTAAATAAGTTGTTAATAAAACTAAAAGTAAAAAGAAACACTTAAATTAATCATGGAGTGATGATATTTGAGCCTCTTTATTTATTTTACTAGTTCTCACTTTTTAGGGTCCAGCTTACAGTTGCAAGGTACCATTAATATTTGTCTTTTGTGATGTCAAATTTCATTTAACCCCTTACCTTCTTTTTTATATACAGTTTATTTATAACGTTATGTGTTTTAACAGGTGACTTTTTAAAATATAATTTTATTTTATTTAATATTATTTGACCTTTTATTTATAATTTATTTATAAGCTTATGTGCTTTGGCTGATGATATGCTAAAATGCAATTTTATTTCATTTAATATTATTTAAATTTCTAAAAGAATAAATATAACAATAAGTCTATGACTAGATAATATTAAATAATATTTTTAATAAAATAAAAATATTAAAAATTTATTCTTTTAAATAAAATAAATAATATTAAAAAATAATATTTATTTTTTAGGACTCCCAATTGCGTACTCTAGTTTATTTAATACTATTTAATTTTGAAAAATAAATATAATAATAAGCTATGATTTAATAATATTAAATAAAATAAAATTAATTTTATTAAAAATAATATTAATTTTTTGAGACTCATTACTGATTATTTCATTTTATTTAGCATTATTTAGTTTCATGAAAGAATAAATATAATAATAAGCCTATGACTATATAACATTAAATCAAATCAAATAAATAATATTAAAATTTATCCTTTTGAATAAAATAAATAATATTAATTAAAATTTTATATTTTTTTAAGACTCACAACTGATTATTTATTTTATTTAATATTATTTAGTTTTTTAAAGAATAAATATAATAATAAGTCTATAACTAAATAACATTAAATAAAACAAAAACAAATACTATAAATAATATTAAATAAAATAAAAATGATTAATATTAAAAATTATATTTATTTTTTAATGCTCGCTACTGATTATTTAATTTTATTTAAATTTTTTAATTTTTTGAAAGATTAAATACAACAATAAGCCTGTAAATGAATAATATTAAATAAAATGAGAATAAATAATATTTTTTAATAAATAAATTAAATTAAAAATTAATTTTTAAATAAAATATATAATATTAAAATAAAATTTATTTTTTAAGACTCGCTACTAATTAAACAACATAAAATTTTAAACAATTTGGACGTATGTGCTAAAAATTTTAATTCTTTAGCTCTTTTGTGTTTTTGATAAATAGCAAGGAGCATAATGTTAATATTCAAATAAATGAATCTCTACCCTTAAATCTACCTTTTCATTGAATCCAATGACCAATAATTGAAACCACAAAAAAAAAAAAAAATCAGGTGGTACCTTGCAACTGTTGCAAGTAGTTGAGTCCCACTTTTTAACTTCATTTATTTTTAAAATTACTCTTTTTAAAAATTAAAAATATATTTTACTTTTTAACTTTTTCTTTTCTCTCTCATCCACATTCTCTTTTTTAGGAATGAGCTGGCAAAATTTAATCCGACTCGATTACCCAACACAAACATGACACGAATAAATGGGTATAAGTTGTTAAATTTAACACGATTATTAAATGGGTCGGGTCTAGATCGATATGATTTTTTTTCGTATCGGGGTTAGGGTTAAAATTCTTGACTTATTTACTCAATTAATGACTCGATTATATTTTCTATTTTAAAATAATTTATAGGTTCTTGTTATCAAAACTCAAATATTATAGATGATTTTTTTTAATTCTTTAAAATGATGAATATAAACACAGTGTTTTATTTATAAAATTTTAAATACATTTAGAGTTTTAATTAATCAATAGTGTAAATGTGTAAAATATTGGTAGACATGTATATTTTATAATATTAATATATAATATTATTTACATATATATAACTAAAACCTCAATAGTATAAATGTGTAATATTTTGATAGATACGTATATTTTATAATATCGATAAATTATGAATGTGTAAATATTTGATGTAACTTTTGTTTAATATATAGATATTAAGCGGGTTATTGGGTAATCCGATTATTTTTCAGTGTCGGGTTTGGGTTTTAATATTTTAACACGATTATTAAATGGGTCGGGTTTGGATCGACCTAAATTTAACACGACACGAACGCGACCCGATGACCCATTTTGCCAGCTCAAATCACCACCATACTCATCTTCATCATAAGAAAATGCTCTACTACTATTGATTGTTTTTATTGTTATTTTTATTTTTTGCTTTACATAGGAAACAAATAGTTTAATGAATAAAAAAAATAACAAATCCTCAAATCGACTATGTCTGTTTGGTATGGTTTATTTATTTTATTTTTTTAATTTGATATGACTTATTTAATGACCATAAGTGCTTGTTTAATCCTATAAGTTCTTATGGTAATTTTTATTGTTATTTGATTGTTTTTCTATTAGAGCTTTTAAAGTTTAAATAAGTTATTTTGTCTCTACTGGCAAAATAGATAATCTTATTTGATAATCTTATTTTATTTTTTTCATAACATAACTTTAAAAAACTTATCTATTAAAGTAATTTCATAAATTTTTAATAAAAGTTCTTATTAACAATTAAATAAATAATTTTTTTAGTAAAAACTCTATTTATAAAAGATCTACTAACAAAAGTTATACTTGAATAAACTATACTTGAAATGTTGTACCAAACAGAGCCTATATCCAACACCTAGCCAATCATAATTGAGATTTTTTAATCATATATTGAGATTATTTTTTCTCAATCATTAATAAGTCACTGCCCCTTTAGTAGAGCTTCTAGCATCAGCCATTGACTAATTGTTTCCGATAGTCGGAGGAGTATAGTGACACCTTATTGTTAATTGGAGGAGCATAATGACACCTTATGGTTCATTTGGTAAATGCATTTAGAACAAAATAAAGTTTGGCTCATTAGCCACCTTTAAGCTGTGTCTATGCTTATAGTATGGACGTGTAAGACTTTTACTACTTTTATTGACAATCAGAAAGTAAAATATGATTTTTAGTGGCATACAAGGTAGACTTTGAATTCATCACTGAGTTCTTATGTTGGGCTCTATTCAAATCAATGCCCTCATAAAATGTTGTTGAATATCTATGATGGATTTAGTGGTTATGAAAATGGGTACATTGGTGATTGTTAAAAGAGAGAAAATTGTGCAGATGAGAGAGAAGTTAGATAAATAAATACTTTTTAATCTTTACCAAGAGTAAATTTAGAAAAAAAATATGAAATAAATTAAAAAGTGTAGGCAGTTGAGATAAATAAAAAGGGACAAAAATCACAACTTTTAAAGATAATTATTCAATACATAATAAACGAATAGTTCAAAATATAAAATACTAACAACACAATGAAATATACTTTATAAATTATAAATTATAAATTAAATATTTTAATCTATAAATTATAAAGCCTGGGCATAAGCCCTTTATTTCCTTAGTCCATTCATGGTGGGATTTAAAATTCTTTGCCCACCGTGCTGGGCATAACCCGATATTATAGCTGTCCATGAAACAGTATCAGGGTTAGAAATCCTTTCAAATATCATCGCTGCCTCACTTATATTGCCACATTTGGCATACATGTCCAACAAAGCACTTTCTATGCACTTGTCAGTGTCCAACCCAGTCTTGCAACAAAGACTATGAACTTGCCGACCAAAATCTAGAAAACAAAGGCCAGCACAAGATACAAGAACACTGGAAAATGTGAACTGGTTAGGACTAAATCCTTCTTCTCTCATTTGGGAAAAAATCGCAAGTGCTTCCTCCCATTCAGAACATTGAGAGTGAGCAGTCACAAGAGTTGTCCAAGACACCATATCTCTCTCCCCCATCCTGTCAAAAACCTTCCTTACATCTTCAAGAGCCCCACATTTGGCATACGCATCAGCAATTGCATTGTAAACACTTACAATCATCATATCACTTCCAGACTTTAGAACAATCCCATGAACTGCCTTTCCTAACTGCAGATACTTCGAAACGGCAATTGCATTGAATACACTATGTATAAACATCTGCTTTTATATCTTCTGACACATTCTCACATAGAGCTCCAAAGCTTCTTGGCCACATCCATTTTGTGAATAACCAGAAATCATTGCATTCCACAGCACGTTCGCTCCAGAATTAATTCAAAGACCCACAATGCAGGCTGAGCCTAAAGTCTGTGGAATTTGATCGTGTAGGCTGGGTTTTATTGCGCTTTAGAAATTACTTTAAATATTCTAATTTTAATAAAAATATGTATTTACAAAAACATCCATCATGTGAATTAATATTAAGAACAATATATTGTAAGTTAATATTATATAATTATTTTAAAACTTTTATTTTCATTTTTTTTTTGGCTTTTGGCTCTTCTTATTCATCTCATCATCTTCTTCTTCTTCTTTTTCTTTTTTTTTTTTGAAGTTTTTATGGGATATTATTTTATTATTATGTACTCATTGCAAGTTATTTTGGGTAAAAAATTTAATATTGAACATAAGTAAATAAAAAATTAATAACAAAAATTATGTTAGTACTTGAGAAGAAATAGTTGCAGGTTGAGAAGATACACACAACGGAGAATGGGTCAGATATGATGACAAAGTCATTTTTCAAGGAGAAGCTGAAAAGCTGTATGCAAAAAGTGGGCTTGGTGGTGCCCCCCACATGATCTGAAGGAGAAGATTTGTTGGATCCATCTCATTTGGGGGCCTAAAAGCCCAAAGTTTAATAAATTTAGGCAATTAAATAATTAAAGAAATTTGAGAGGGTAAGTGAAAATTGCCATTGAATTTAGCTATAAAAGCAAACGGATACCCTAAGTGTGTGTGCGTGAAAAAGAAGCGGCGGGAGAGAGAGAAAAAGCTAGTATAGGTTTTCAATTTTGGGGTAAGTTTTTAATCTTTAATTAAGTGATCGGATATTTGGAGGGCAGCTTTAATCTTTAATTAAGTTTTCAATTAAGTTTTTAAATTTTGGGGTAAGCTTTAATTAAGCCAGGGCTGCTGCCCTCCAAGTTGGAGGGCAGCAGTTCGAACCCCCACAAAAGCATTGTGGGGGTATTTCCTTCTTCAATTAATTTGAGTGAAGGTAGTCTTCTCCCTTACCCATGAGTGAGGAGTAGACATCCCTCGAATATTTGTGAGGGTTAAAATCTGGGCAGAGCTCCATTAGCATTGATGTCAGTTGGTCCCAGTAATAGTCTGATTTGTAAATATCAGTAATAGTCTCATGTATATGAGTTGTAATCTGAGCAATAGTCTCATGTAATCAAAAAAAAAATATTAAGTGATCGGATGGTGATTTTAACTCCGTTTTCTCTCAAATTTTAAAAATAAGTTTCTGACATCGCCCTCTACAATCTTACTGGTTTTGATTTTTATTTTATCCTCTCGTTCATTATTATTTGAGATGCTCACTTATTAGAACGATAATTATTAGGCTGTTACTGTAAGACAAAAGTAGTGAGATTCTTAATGTTGGTAGCTTCTAGTATTATCTAGAGAAGAATTTGTGTTATAATCTCATTAATATAGTGGAAGATTATATCGGACTACGGTCTTGTGGTTTTTCCCGTTTTGAGTTTTCACGTAAAAATCTGTGTCTTTTGTGTTTGGTTTTTGCTTTGGATTTTGGTAGTTTATTTTTCTGCCTATTTATTTGTGGTGCACATCCTATTTTAATCACATAAAGAGGGAAAAAATTTTGTTTCCGCTTAATTTACAACTGCTTGGTAGTCCCTTTCCCAACACTTACTAACTTAACTGAAGTCGAGTATACTCAACTTTTTTACCCGACTTAATTAAAAGGAAAATTTTTCATTTCAATTTAAGTCGAGTATTCTCGACTAGTTACCAGACTTTCATGAAAGTGGAGAAGTTTTGCTGAGTGAATACTCAGGCAAGGTTAAATTAATGTCGAGTATTCTCGACTCTTTATCCGACTTAATTAAAAAGGAATTTTTCATTTCAATTTCAATCTCGTATTCTCAACTAATTATTAGACTTTTATGAAAAGTCGAGAATTTGTACTAAATGAATAGTCAGGCAGGGTTAAATGAAGGTCGAATATCATCAACTCTTTACTCGACTTACATGAAAAAGTCGAGAACTCTCCAGACAATTTTTCATTTCAATTAAAGTCAAGTATTCTCGACTATTTACCCAACTCACATGAAAAAGTTAAGAATTTATGCTGAATTACTAATTTTGCATTGTTAGGTTGAAGTTGAATATTCTCGACTATTTACCCAACTTTGAAAATATGAGTTTAATTTTGTGAGGATTTAATTGAGATTATTTTTGCACTTTCTCTGATTTTTTAAGTATATATGTGTAAAATTAAAGGGGTTTTTATTTAAATATACCCTATTGCATACATATGCCTCATGAAGGTGGAAAAAGTCAAAAATACCCTTAAAAAATCATGAATCTACACATTTCTTCCTCTCATGGTTTCTTTCTCTCACCATTTTTTCCTTTTTAATGGTTCTGTTCTCTCTCAACATTTAATTTCTCACCTCTAATACAAAGGTTTTTATAAAAATAAATTGTTCAAAAGATGCATTGTCAAGTGGTGGGTAAGATATGTTTGAAATGCAACCTTTTTGTATGCTTAGGGTTTGATTTGACTTTATTACAAGTATGATTGCTAATGATTTATGAATTTTAATAGTACACTATTCATTTTTGTGCTTACACACACACTATTGCATAAAATGTAGGGATTTAAGACTCAATTTAAGTTATGAGTGATTGAAAAATTAGTCCAAGAAGAAGTTGAGTACAAAGTCGGGTAAGTCGAGAATTTAGTCGAGTAAGAAGTGAAGGAGATGAGTAAGTCGAGTATCTGGTCGAGTAGGAAGTCAAGTAAATATATTAAATGAGTCGAGTATTAAGTGGAGTAATTTTTAAAATAAATTGAGTAAAAGTCGAGTAAATTTTTTGAACAAGTCGAGTAAGAGTTATGTAATTTTTAAAGAGATCGAGTACGAAGTCAGGTAAGTCCAATATTTAGTCGAGTAAGAAGTGAAGGAGATGAGTAAGTTGAGTATCTAGTCGAGTAGGAAGTCGAGTAAGTACATTGAATGAGTCGAGTATAAATTTTGAAGATAAATTGAGTCGAGTATTAATAATTTTTAAAATAAATTGAGTAAAAGTCGAGTAAATATTTTGAACAAGTCGAGTAACAGTTATGTTATTTTTTAAAGAAGTTGAGCTCGAAGTCGATAAGTCGAGTATTCAGTAGAGTAAGAAATGAAGTAAGTGAGTTGAGTATGTCGAGTAGGAAGTCGAGTAAGTAGATTGAATGAGTCGAGTATTAAGTTGAGAAAAAGCTGAGTAATTTTTTAAACAAGTCGAGTAAACGTCAAGTAAGTTTTTGAACACGTCGAGTAAGAGCCAAGTAATAATGTTGAGTAAGAAGTCATTTGATAAAGTCGAGTAAGTATATTGAATGAGTCAAGTATTAAGTCGAGTAATATTTAAAATAAATCAAGTAAAAGTTGAGTAACATTTATGTTATTTTTAAAAAAATCGAGTATGAAGTAGGGTAAGTCGAGGATTTAGTCAAGTAAGAAGTGATGTAAGGAAGTTGAGTAAGTCGAGTATCTAGTCGAGTAAGTCGAGTATCTAGTCGAGTAAGAAGTCTAGTAAGTATGTTGAATGAGTCGAGTATTAAGTCGAGTAATTTTTTAAACAAGTCTAGTAAGTATGTTGAATGAATAGTACACTATTCATTTTTGTGCTTACACACACACTATTGCATAAAATGTAGGGATTTAAGACTCAATTTAAGTTATGACTGATTGAAAAATTAGTCCAAGAAGAAGTTGAGTACAAAGTCGGGTAAGTCAAGAATTTAGTCGAGTGAGAAGTGAAGGAGATGAGTAAGTCGAGTATCTGGTTGAGTAGGAAGTCAGGTAAATATATTAAACGAGTCAAGTATTAAGTTGAGTAATTTTGAAAATAAATTGAGTAAAAGTCGAGTTAATTTTTTGAACAAGTCGAGTAAGAGTTACGTAATTTTTAAAAAGATCGAGTACGAAGTCAGGTAAGTACAATATTTAGTCGAGTAAGAAGTAAAGCAGATGAGTAAGTTGAGCATCTGGTCGAGTAGGAAGTCGAGTAAGTACATTAAATGAGTCGAGTATAAATTTTAAAGATAAATTAAGTCGAGTATTAATAATTTTTAAAATAAATTTAGTAAAAGTCGAGTAAATATTTTAAACAAGTCGTGTAACAGTTATGTTATTTTTTAAAGAAGTTGAGCTCGAAGTCGATAAGTCGAGTATTCAGTAGAGTAAGAAATGAAGTAAGTGAGTTGAGTATGTCGAGTAGGAAGTCGAGTAAGTAGATTGAATAAGTCGAGTATTAAGTTGAGAAAAAGCTGAGTAATTTTTTAAACAAGTCGAGTAAATGTCAAGTAAGTTTTTGAACACGTCGAGTAAGAGCTGAGTAATAATGTTGAGTAAGAAGTCATTTGATAAAGTCGAGTAAGTATATTGAATGAGTCAAGTATTAAGTCGAGTAATATTTAAAATAAATCAAGTAAAAGTTGAGTAACATTTATGTTATTTTTAAAAAAATCGAGTATGAAGTAGGGTAAGTCGAGGATTTAGTCAAGTAAGAAGTGATGTAAGGAAGTTGAGTAAGTCGAGTATCTAGTCGAGTAAGTCGAGTATCTAGTCGAGTAAGAAGTCTAGTAAGTATGTTGAATGAGTCGAGTATTAAGTCGAGTAATTTTTTAAACAAGTCTAGTAAGTATGTTGAATGAATAGTACACTATTCATTTTTGTGCTTACACACACACTATTGCATAAAATGTAGGGATTTAAGACTCAATTTAAGTTATGACTGATTGAAAAATTAGTCCAAGAAGAAGTTGAGTACAAAGTCGGGTAAGTCAAGAATTTAGTCGAGTGAGAAGTGAAGGAGATGAGTAAGTCGAGTATCTGGTTGAGTAGGAAGTCAGGTAAATATATTAAACGAGTCAAGTATTAAGTTGAGTAATTTTGAAAATAAATTGAGTAAAAGTCGAGTTAATTTTTTGAACAAGTCGAGTAAGAGTTACGTAATTTTTAAAAAGATCGAGTACGAAGTCAGGTAAGTACAATATTTAGTCGAGTAAGAAGTAAAGCAGATGAGTAAGTTGAGCATCTGGTCGAGTAGGAAGTCGAGTAAGTACATTAAATGAGTCGAGTATAAATTTTAAAGATAAATTAAGTCGAGTATTAATAATTTTTAAAATAAATTTAGTAAAAGTCGAGTAAATATTTTAAACAAGTCGTGTAACAGTTATGTTATTTTTTAAAGAAGTTGAGCTCGAAGTCGATAAGTCGAGTATTCAGTAGAGTAAGAAATGAAGTAAGTGAGTTGAGTATGTCGAGTAGGAAGTCGAGTAAGTAGATTGAATAAGTCGAGTATTAAGTTGAGAAAAAGCTGAGTAATTTTTTAAACAAGTCGAGTAAATGTCAAGTAAGTTTTTGAACACGTCGAGTAAGAGCTGAGTAATAATGTTGAGTAAGAAGTCATTTGATAAAGTCGAGTAAGTATATTGAATGAGTCAAGTATTAAGTCGAGTAATATTTAAAATAAATCAAGTAAAAGTTGAGTAACATTTATGTTATTTTTAAAAAAATCGAGTATGAAGTAGGGTAAGTCGAGGATTTAGTCAAGTAAGAAGTGATGTAAGGAAGTTGAGTAAGTCGAGTATCTAGTCGAGTAAGTCGAGTATCTAGTCGAGTAAGAAGTCTAGTAAGTATGTTGAATGAGTCGAGTATTAAGTCGAGTAATTTTTTAAACAAGTCTAGTAAGTATGTTGAATGAATAGTACACTATTCATTTTTGTGCTTACACACACACTATTGCATAAAATGTAGGGATTTAAGACTCAATTTAAGTTATGACTGATTGAAAAATTAGTCCAAGAAGAAGTTGAGTACAAAGTCGGGTAAGTCAAGAATTTAGTCGAGTGAGAAGTGAAGGAGATGAGTAAGTCGAGTATCTGGTTGAGTAGGAAGTCAGGTAAATATATTAAACGAGTCAAGTATTAAGTTGAGTAATTTTGAAAATAAATTGAGTAAAAGTCGAGTTAATTTTTTGAACAAGTCGAGTAAGAGTTACGTAATTTTTAAAAAGATCGAGTACGAAGTCAGGTAAGTACAATATTTAGTCGAGTAAGAAGTAAAGCAGATGAGTAAGTTGAGCATCTGGTCGAGTAGGAAGTCGAGTAAGTACATTAAATGAGTCGAGTATAAATTTTAAAGATAAATTAAGTCGAGTATTAATAATTTTTAAAATAAATTTAGTAAAAGTCGAGTAAATATTTTAAACAAGTCGTGTAACAGTTATGTTATTTTTTAAAGAAGTTGAGCTCGAAGTCGATAAGTCGAGTATTCAGTAGAGTAAGAAATGAAGTAAGTGAGTTGAGTATGTCGAGTAGGAAGTCGAGTAAGTAGATTGAATAAGTCGAGTATTAAGTTGAGAAAAAGCTGAGTAATTTTTTAAACAAGTCGAGTAAATGTCAAGTAAGTTTTTGAACACGTCGAGTAAGAGCTGAGTAATAATGTTGAGTAAGAAGTCATTTGATAAAGTCGAGTAAGTATATTGAATGAGTCAAGTATTAAGTCGAGTAATATTTAAAATAAATCAAGTAAAAGTTGAGTAACATTTATGTTATTTTTAAAAAAATCGAGTATGAAGTAGGGTAAGTCGAGGATTTAGTCAAGTAAGAAGTGATGTAAGGAAGTTGAGTAAGTCGAGTATCTAGTCGAGTAAGAAGTCTAGTAAGTATGTTGAATGAGTCGAGTATTAAGTCGAGTAATTTTTTAAACAAGTCAAGTAAAATTCGAGTAATATATCCCCCCCCCCCCCCCCCCCCCACACCTGTCTGTCCCTTATCATAATTTCACCAGCAAACTCTTACTCGTTGGTGTTTCGGCCCTTAGTCGATAGCCCACCATTGTTTCGGCTGTGCCAATCAGAGTCAAAGACTCATAGCTTGTATTTTGTCGGCATCGTGGCTTCTATCTCGTCGGTGTTGCGACTTCCATCTCATAGGCGTTTAATATATTTACAATTACAACATAATAATTAATATTTACAACCTTATATAAGGCTATATTTAGCTAAAATATAATATTTATAGTAACTAAATAATCATTGTGAATATAATTAGCTAAAATTATAAATAAATTTATAAGCTTAAATGAAAAAAATTAATTAATATTTATGAAATTATAAACTTAAGATAAAATTAAACTTAATTTACAATTATAACATAATAATTAAATAAACCCTATATATAGTCTTATATTTAGCCACAATATAATATTTACAGTAACTACATAATTAATTAATTAATTAATTAATTAATTAACATGAATATATTTAGCTAAAATTATTAATTCAATTATAAGCTTAAATGAAAAACATTAATTAATATTTATGAAATTAAAATTACCAAAGCTAAATAGCTAATGCCGGCGACAGAACGTGTGCGTAGCAGCTGAACATGTGCTTGACTCTTCACGGTTTCAGTTTGTACCATTTCTTATATCTTTTTTTTTTTCAAAAAAAAAAAGAATCTATTGGTGTTACATGAATTGGTGATTGAATATTTGAAGTGATGAACTGTTGCTAATGACTTAATTTTTTTTTTACACTGTTAAATTATGTTATTGTCATTGTTACTGTTATTCTTTTTCTTTTTCTCTTCTTGTTTGATTGCCTTCGTCTCTTCACTTGATATGGGAAAATAAATGTTTGCGGGTGTTGTGAGTACGTTAGTGCACTATATTTTGCTGTTATTTTAGCTTTAAAAATTGTTAGTGCTCTACTCATATTTGCTTTGTTGTTTTCATCCTTTAAAGCCAGCTACTTTTGAGTGAGTGCTATTGTTATGTATTATTTGCAAGGTGCAAATTTCTCTCATGTGTTCTGTACAAATGATGCTAGCTACGATCTTAAATTAATAGTACACCTAATTTTGGAAGAATCTTATCGGGTAGGTGAATTTTTCATAACTTTTCATTTATACTATTCAAATTATACACATACTCACACGTTCTGCCGCCGGCATTAGCTATTTAGCTTTGGTAATTTTAATTTCATAAATATTAATTAATGTTTTCATTTAAGCTTATAATTGAATTTATAATTTTAGCTAAATATATTCATGTTAATTAATTATGTAGTTACTGTAAATATTATATTGTGGCTAAATATAAGACTGTATATAGGGTTTATTTAATTATTACGTTATAATTTTAAATTAAGTTTAATTTTATCTTAAGTTTATAATTTCATAAATATTAATTAATTTTTTTCATTTAAGCTTATAAATTTATTTATAATTTTAGCTAATTATATTCACAATGATTATTTAGTTACTATAAATATTATATTTTAGCTAAATATAGCCTTATATAAGGTTGTAAATATTAATTATTATGTTGTAATTGTAAATTAAGTTTAATCATATTTTGAGTTTATAAATTAACTTAAAATTTATAAGTTCAATCATATTTTAAGTTTATAAATTAATTTCAACTTGTTACACATTTAATTTAGGTCATAATGTCAAATTCGGATGCATGGAAATCAAATTCACGTGAGGATTTTCATGTTGGCGAAGAGAATAGAAATGATGCCATTCCTCTCGAAGGGGTCCAAGAAGTTGAAGGAGTTGAAGAGGCATCCTGTGATGATGATGGGGTACAACAAAGTAGTAATAAAAAAAAGCGAGGTGTGCGAGAACCTTCTTATGTTTGGGGACACTTCACCAAGGTAACCATTAATGGTGAATTGAAGGCGAAATGTAATCATTGTCGAGCTAAGTTGGTAGCATCTGGTAATAATGGAACCTCACATTTGGATAGACATTTGAAAAGATGTAAGGCAAAGGGTGTTCCCTCAGTTTTTGATAGCTTACAAAAAACTCTTAGCGTGACGAGGAAAGATGATGGAACAAGTTGTATTGAGACGAGAGAATTTGATCCAATTGTTGCTCGGCAAAAGATAGCAACCTTGGTTGTAAAGCATGAGCTACCACTTAATTTTGTGGAATATGATGCATTTAGGGATTTGATGTCTTATGCCAACCCTTTGGTGAAGAATTTGAGTAGAAACACTAAATTGTATCAAGCTGAAAAGGCAAAAGCAATGGCTTTGTTGGAGAATAATGATAGTAGGGTGGCAATTACTACAAACATGTGGACTGCGAGTAATCAAAAGAAGGGGTACATGGTTGTTACGGGACATTTTGTGGACAAGTCTTGGCAGTTACAAAGTCGAATTTTAAGGTATTTTTCTTATTAATTGATATTTATTTTAATTCAATTTAATTAATTCTAAAATTTAGTTTTTTGGTAATGAATAGGTTAATATATTTGCAAAGTCGATATTATGTTTACTTATTTCTAATTCAATTTAATTAATTCTAAAATTTAGTTTTTTGGTAATGAATAGGTTCATATATTTGCCGGCTCCACATACCGCTGAATTTCTTTCTGAAGCATTTTTTAAATGTATGTTGGATTGGAATGTGGATAGAAGGATATCAGTTGTAACTTTAGATAATTGTTCCACCAATGATGCTATGGTTGATAGGTTGATGGGATTGATTCCAGTTGATTCTATGTTAATGGGTGGGGATTTTTTTCATATGAGGTGTGTGGCTCATATTTTAAACCTAATTGTGAAGGAGGGGATGAAAGTGATTGAGGAGTGGATTAAAAAGATTAGGGATAGTGTGGCTTATTGGACGGGCACACCAAAGAGGGTAGAAACTTTTGAGATGGTTGCGCGGCAATTACAAGTTAAGTGTGAGAAAAAGTTGGTGCTTGATTGTGTAACTAGATGGAATTCTACATATGTTATGCTTGATGTTGCTGTGAAATATAAAACTATCTTTTCTAGACTGCAGCAGCGCGACAAACACTACACCTCTTTGCCAACAGATGAGGAATGAGAGATGGCTGAAAAGATGTTGGAATATTTGCTACCGTTTTACTCTATGACAGAGTTATTTTCAGGTACACAATATCCCACATCTAATCTTTTTTTTCCAATGATATGTGAAATGAGGATTAATTTGGATGAATGGGATCTTTCTAATGTGCCTGTGGTTAGAGAAATGGCTGGTCAAATGATTATGAAATTTGATAAATATTGGGCCCAAATTCATGGGATTTTGGTGATGGCGGTTATTCTTGATCTGAGGTTTAAGATGCAATTGGTTAATTATTATTTTCCACAACTTTATGGTGAGGGTGCTACAAATGAGATTCAAAAGGTACGTAATTTAAGTAACGATTTGGTTAAGTTTTATGAAGGTAAGAATGGGAATGTGAGTGATATGATTGTTGGTAAATCTTTTTCGGTCGATGTTCATTTTAATTTTACTGTAGGAACTGGCTGTAAATATTTTGATATAAGTAAGTTTGAGGCATTTGCAAGCCAAAATAGTGAGACTATGGTATCGAAGTCTAACTTTGAGAGGTATTTAGAAGAGCTTTTAATCAAATCCACTCTGAACTTTGATATTCTAAATTGGTGGAAGGTGAACCAAGGCAAATACCCTATTTTGGCTCAAATGGCCAAGGATATCTTAGCCGTTCCCGTGACAACCGTTGCCTCTGAATCTGCATTTAGCACTGGAGGTAGAGTCTTGACTCCACATCGGAGTAGACTTCATCCTACGACATTGGAAGCGCTTATGTGCACTCAACATTGGCTATGGGCAAACTCCAAAGGTATGAATACAAATAATGTACAAAATATTTAAATAATTGGTTTAGTAATAATTTTAAAAACTTAAATTATTTTCACTTTCTTTTTCTTTTTTTTTTACAGGTAAAATTCTCGAAAGTGAAATTTTTAGTGGAGAGGAATTTGTGGATGAAGATGAAAGTGGCCCGCAAGTGTTGGAGTAGTTCTTTTTTTTTTTTAAATGTTTGGTTGTGGAATTGAATTATGAGTTTTTATTTGTATAAGACATTTTTTTTATGTTGGGTTGTGGAACTAAATTGTGTGTTTTTATTTGTATAAGACATGAGTTTTTTATTTTTTATGTTGGGTTGTTGAATTGAATTGTGTATGGTTGAATTGGTTGTGGAATTACATTGTGTGTTTTTAGTTTAATTGCATTGTGTGTTTTCATGTTGGATTTTGGAATTGATTTTGTGTGGGGTTAAAATGATCGTGGAATTGAATTGTGTTTTTTTAATTTAATCGCATTGTGTGTTTTTAAAGTTGGATTATGGAATTGAATTTAAAAACTTGTTTGGGAAGGAAATATGAGGCCAATGATGAAGCGCCACGTGTCGATATTTAAGAGATTAATTTATCTCGGGTACCTCGGGTACCCCGACTACCCTAAGCACTCCGGGGGTACCTCGGGTACACCATGAAAGGATACAAAAGTCTTCGTAAATATGTGAAGGGATATGTGGGCCCCGAATCTCAAAAAGATCGGTTTGATACGTGTCAAAAAATAAGGAAATCTCGTGCCGCAAAAGAGGAGACAACCATCTGTCACGCCAGCGAATCCGCCAAAAGTGTGATATTGTGACAGTTGGGACCAACAGCTTTTTCTGCTACGCCTGCAAAATTACAATGGAATTGCAGAGGTACATGGGACCACTCCACTATGCCCAGCACGTGAATACGCCACAAACTTGCTCTCCACTTATATTTTTGAAACGTATAAGCCGCCATACGCATGAAAATAAGAATATTCCTGACATGACAGCAGGGAACGCCACTAAAATAGCGTCAGGTGGCACGGCGACCGGGGTACACCATATAAATACTCAGGTTTGATTTTTATCAAGTAAGTTAACACACTCACCACAAAAAACTAGAGTTTCTTCAACCTCAAAACCTCCATTACCGAGAGCTTGCAAGCTCTCTAACCTGAGATAACCTAACTCTAACTTGAGCGTCGGAGTGTGGTCGCCGGCCACCCCCGGCTCCACCTCTAACTTCTTTTTTGGTTGTTTCGCGGGTTTAAGGCGAGTTTCACCAGCCCTCCGCACCTGAAGTCAGCCCCCCTCCATATCCACCGCCATCTCAATCCTCCTCCACTCCACAAAAAGCCTAAACAGCCCGCACGTGCCGAACAAGCGAGGTACCCCGCTCCCCGACAAAAATATAAATTTATTGCTCTTGGGTTGGTTTTGTGGTTTTTTATTCATTGACCCAAAATCAGCCGCAAACAATTGGCGCCGTCTGTGGGGACACGAGCAAAAAGCTTCCACACGGTGCTAAGCTTGTCGGTACGTGTGCTTGCACAACCATGGCACCCGACGTACCCGCTGATAACCAAATGCTAGGTCATGATGGAGCAGAGGACCACGGCAGTGATGAGAGGGGTGACTCGACAAGGAGGGCATCCCGCCTAGAGAAAGGCAAATCAGTTAAGCAATCAGCTGGTATTCAACCCGACGAGGAGCCCGTTACTCATAAACACTTTGAGGATTTAGCTCATGCGATTCTCAGAGCAGTAGGATCTCGGGTACCCGAAGCAGCCACTTCTCCGGTAACTCAAGATGTCCCGCCTCCACGCGGTGAGAAACAGATCATACCAAGATCTGAAATACCGGAGGGAAGTAGACCAAAGCATGGGCCATCGGGCACCCGTTCAAAGTTTCAAGCCGCCGGCTCCCGGGAAGAACGCTCCACTGCCTCTTGTTATTCCCGTAGTAGCCAGGGTACCAAACGCAAACAAAAAGCCCATGAAGATCTCCGGTACAAGTTGAACGCCAAAAGAGCTTCCCAGACAACAGCGGCCTCCTCAGGTGCACCTGGGGTACCCCGCGAGTTCCTGGAAAAAATGGAGTACCTCGAAGCTCAAGTGAAGCTCCTTTCTGAAAAACAAAACCCCACCAATGCTCTAGCGCCAGCAGTGCATAACTCGCCATTCACCATGGAGATTCGGACAGCGGTTCTCCCGGAAGCGTTCACCATGCCTCAAATACAACAATACTCGGGTACCTCGGATCCCGTGGAACATGCTGAGTTGTATCGTGACCAGATGATGATTAAAGGAGTGGGCGACAATGCTATGTGCCGGATGTTCCCGCATACCCTCACCGGACCAGCCAAGTCATGGTTCCGATCGTTGAAGGCAGGTAGTGTATCCTCCTTAGACCAGCTCCTAAAAGATTTTGTTCATGAGTTTGGTTATGCATCCGCCCAAGATATAACATCCTCCAAGCTTGCTTTCATCAAGCAAGGGGATTCAGAGTCTTTAGCCGAGTACGTAACCCGCTTCCACCAAGAGGTGTTGCGTACCGGTACATTTGGTCACCAACATACTCTCACTCATTTTGAAAAGAATTTGCGTTTGGGGAAGTTATGGCGGTCATTTCAAAAACACCGCCCTCTTTCATATGGGGAAGCTCGTTCTCGAGCCCTGCAACAAATAGAAATGGATGAGAAGTGTAACCTAAAGCGGGAGGAAGACAGAGTCGAAGTTGTGAGAAACAAGGAGAAACCCAAGAGAGCCGAGGTACCTCAGGTACCCTCTCGAGCACCCCGGGTACACAGCCCACCTCGTCCAACCCCACGTGGGAGAGGACTGAATATCCCTGGTGTACCCCGGGCACCCCGAGTACATAGCCCACCGCTACCGCCAGAACAACGGGAAGCGCCACAAAAACCCCGATATGACTCTTTCCACCATTTGAATCAATCTCCAGAACAGATTTTTTACCATATTAGGGATACGGGGATGCTTCGCCCACCTAAGCCAATTCGGAAATACCCCAATATGAAGCGTAGCTTGAAGTATTGTGAGTTTCATGAAGATTTCGGCCATAGCACCGCCGAATGCTTTCACTTGAGGGAAGAAATTGAGTCATTGATTCTGAGTGGGTATCTCAAGGAATTTGTGGCTGATATGCGTGAGGCAAGGAAGTTCTCGGAGCAAGATAAGGGTAAACAAGTTGCTAACCCTAATCCCGAAGCCGAGGTACCCCAGGGGTCTAAGAAAGGCGTGTATGTTCGAATGATAGCAGGGGGTCCTACCCTCGCGGGGGAATCTAGACGGGCCATCAAACGTTACAGCAAGCCACCAATTTTGGATCGCCCTGGAAAAGAAGTGAACTTCGCTTGTCAAAATCAACTTAGGGTACCTGGGGTACCCCACCATCCCCCGCCTATCCTTTTCACAGAGCAAGATACTGAAGATGTCTCGTACCCCCATGACGACGCCTTAGTAATTACGTTGAAGGTTGCTACTGGTAAGGTAGCAAGAACTCTTGTAGACACCGGCAGCTCCGTTGATATCATTTTCAAAAGCGCCTTGGATCAACTATTGATTGAATCGCCAAAGATCACCCCATGTGCTACACCTCTTATTGGGTTCGCCGGCGATATGGTTATCCCAAATGGCATCATTACGCTGCCCGTTACACTTGGTAAGGTACCTCACCGTGTTGTTCATATGATTGATTTTCTTATTGTGGATCACCCAGGTGCCTATAATATCATCTTGGGAAGACCATTCTTAGCAACAACTAAAGCGGCAATCTCCATGCATTACCTCGCCATGAAGATTCCAACCGCTGGGAAATTATCACAATCAAAGGGGATCAGCAATCGGCTCGAGGGTGTTACTCGGTCGCATCGAAAGTGAGCTATCAAATCGCCACCAATATGTTCCTGGAGGGGTACCCCATCAGCACAAGGCCATTTACCAGCCTATCCAAGCGGGCATTGGCTAGACGCCGGAGAGTTGCACGTAAGAAAGCTCAACGGTCCACGAACTCCCAGGTACCCCAAGCGCCATATGAAGCTGAGCCAATGAAAGTGGACGTGTACCCCAAAGTCCCAATTCAACATCAATGGGAGAAGTCGAGGTACCCCTGGATCCCCGGGTACTGAAAGGTGAAAATCGAGAAGCACCAGTTGAGGATCTTGTGTCTGTTTCGCTCTGCAATAAGGACCCAACCAAGATGGTCAAGGTAGGCTCCAACCTCCCTGCCCAGCACCGAGAGCAGCTTATTGGGTTCTTAAGGAAAAACTTAGATGTGTTCGCTTGGTCTCATGCGGACATGCCGGGTATCCCGCCTTCTATCGCCTGCCACAAGCTCAATGTCGATCCACATCATAGGCCTGTCAAACAAAAACGTCGAGCTTTCAACCAGGAACGCTATGACGCCATTGAACAAGAAGTGGACCGATTGCTAGCAGCGGGGTTTATTAGGGAGGCGGTGTACCCCGATTGGGTCTCAAATGTTGTATTGGTTAAGAAGTCTAACGGAAAATGGCGCATGTGTGTAGATTTCACGGATTTAAACAAGTCCTGCCCTAAGGATAGCTTCCCGCTTCCCCGGGTAGACCAGCTGGTCGATGCTACGGCTGGGCACGAGATGCTTAGTTTCATGGATGCTTTCTCCGGGTACAACCAAATTCCAATGTACGAGCCTGATCAAGATAAAACGGCCTTCATCACCAACCGTGGGTTATACTGCTACAAGGTTATGCCTTTTGGTTTGAAGAATGCGGGCGCCACCTATCAGCGTTTGGTGAACAAGGTCTTCAAACAGCAAATCGGTCGTACCATGGAGGTGTACATCGATGATATGATAACAAAGTCGGTGTACGCCAGTGATCACGCGGGGCACCTCAGAGACACCTTCAATATTTTGAGAAAGCATCAGATGCGCCTAAATCCTGAGAAATGTGCATTCGGGGTGACTTCGGGTAAATTCCTTGGATTTATGGTACAACAGCGGGGAATTGAGGCTAATCCCGACAAAATCCAGGCGGTTCTTGGGATGAAGTCACCAAGTACCATCAAGGAAGTCCAGAGCTTAGCTGGCCGGATAGCCGCCTTGAGTCGTTTCATCTCCAAGGCCACCGACAGGTGCAAGCTATTTTTTAAAGCTTTAAAAGCGGGAAAGAAGCTCCAATGGACTGCCGAGTGCGAAGAGGCTTTTCAGAAGCTAAAGGAGTACCTCGTTAATTCACCATTGCTCGCCAAGCCTAAGCATGGAGAAGTGCTTCTGTTGTACCTCGCTGTTTCCGAGCACGCCACTAGCTCGGTGTTGCTTAGAGAAGATGAAGACGGGGTGCAACGGCCTATTTACTACACTAGTAGGGCAATGGTGGATGCGGAAAAGAGGTACCCCGCCACAGAGAAGCTGGTTTTAGCTTTGATAATCTCTGCGAGGAAACTCTGGCCGTATTTTCAGGCCCACACCATTGCCGTTGTAACAAACCTTCCCCTTCGACAAATCCTCCAGAAGTTGGACATGTCTAGAAGACTTCTTCGCTGGTCTCTTGAATTGAGTGAGTTCGACATCATCTTCAAGCCACGCTCAGCTATTAAAGCCCAAGCCATTGCCGATTTCATTGCAGAATTCGCCAATGACTCCGGGGGTGAGGAGATCCTGGGGTACCCGGGCGAAACTACATCAGCTATTGAAGAAGAGCATGTTTGGGAAATTTATGTGGATGGTTCCTCTAACTTGCACGGAAGCGGTACGGGAGTAATAATCATCGATCCAGATAAAGTAAAGCTATGTTATGCCTTGCAATTCGGGTTCAAGGCTTCAAACAACGAAGCCGAGTATGAAGCTATGATAGCGGGGCTAAGGATGTCGAAGGCCTTGGGCGCAAAAAAAGTCCACATCAGTGTTAATGGCTTCCTTCGGTGCAACTCAGTCGGTTGGTCTAATCACTGCTGAGTATGTACCTACACCCAGTGTTAATCTACTTGAGCCGGAAGAAATAGGGTCGATAATTGCTGGGGTACCCTGGATGCAACCAATCATAGGATACCTCAGAAGTGGGGATCTGCCCTCAAATAAGAATGAAGCAAGGAAGCTAAAGTACAAAGCTGCTCGATATTGTCTCATCGAGGATACCTTATTCAGAAGAGGGTTTACCCTCCCTTACTTAAAGTGCTTGGGAAATGAACATGCCGAATATGTCATGAGAGAGATACACGAAGGGATTTGCGGTAACCACTATGGAGCACAATCATTGGCACAGAAGGCCCTTCGTCAAGGATTTTATTGGCCTACGATGCGGGAGGATGCCAAAAACATGGTCAAGAGTTGTGACAAGTGCCAGAGATTTGCCAAGGTACCCCACCTTCCACCAGAAAAGTTAACTGTCATGTCTTCTCCGTGGCCATTTGCTGTTTGGGGTATAGATCTCATTGGCCCACTGCCAACTGGTAGAGGACAAGCTAAGTATGCAATTGTAGCCGTTGACTATTTCACAAAGTGGGTAGAAGCGAAGCCGTTGGCAAGCATTACGGAGAGAAAAACCACTGATTTTGTTTGGAGGAACCTCATATGCAGATATGGTATCCCTAATGCAATTGTCAGCGACAACGGGAAGCAATTCGATAATGAAAAATTTCAGAATTTCTGCTCGGAGCTTGGGATAGCCAACCGATTTGCTTCTCCGGCTCACCCGCAATCTAATGGACAAGTGGAAGCCATCAACAAAATCATCAAGGGTATCCTAAAAAAGAGGCTGGAGGAAAGGAATGGAGCTTGGGTAGACGAGTTACCCGGCGTTCTTTGGGCCTATCGGACAACTCAGAATATTTCAACTGGGGAAACCCCATTTTCTCTGGCTTTCGGGACTGATGCAGTCATTCCAGCTGAAATCGGGATACCCTCTCACAGAACCGCATACTTCGATGAAGCCGAGAATGCCTCTTTGATTGCGTCCAATCTTGATTTTGTTGAAGAAAAAAGGGCCAAAGCAGAATTGAAGGTTGCAATATACCAGCACCGCGTTTCAGATTTATATGACAAGAGGGTACGCCCCAGATCATTCAAGAAAGGGGATTTAGTCCTACGAAGGGTAACTCAGAACACCCAGGTACCCTCGGAGGGCTCTTTCGGAGCCAATTGGGAAGGCTCATATCGCATAGACAAGCCGGTAGGTTCGGGGGCATACAGACTACTCCACATGGATGGAACAATCGTCAAGCATCCCTGGAATGCCGCAATGCTGAGGAAGTACTACTAACATGAGGACAGTGTCTTAAACCTTATCGTTCACTTTATCTATCTCTTATTTTCTTTACTATGTGTGCAATGTGGTAAAGCCATGAAAGGTACTTAGGGTACCCCACATGTGCAAGTGAAATTTTTAATTCCCTAAGTCCTAGAGAGTGGATATCTATATAGTTTCCTATTCTCATTGGGACAATGAGTCAGTCTTATGTAATGTTCTCCTTTTGATTACCGAATGTGATTATGGTTAAATTTTCGCCATTAATGTGACTCTCTCTTATTACGCCATGTCTTATTCAGCTATAATTGCTCCATTTCAAGATAATCAGGGGAACCTGAGGTATCTGACTCGATTCGATCGTGAAGATCTGTTCGAGGTCAACGCCAATAAGAAATAATACAACAAATTTAAAGAGGGAGGGTCAGAGAAGGCCCGAGGGCGAGGTAAACCAGCATACCCTAGCGCCATGAGGTTCCGTTAAGGTATGCACACGCCCACACCTCCATTCTTTTACTTGAGCCAAGTAAAGAATAGATAAACGAAACGAGGTAGGCAAGCATGCCCCTCTATTCGCATTATTTTATTAAATATTGACTAGAAGCGGATGGCAAAACAAGCATGTTTTTTACCATTTCTGCAAGAAAGGGGGCCAAGAAGGTCCCCGAAAAAAAAGAGGGTACCTGGGGTACCCGAGAAACTCCACAAGTCTATTTGAGATACGCCATAATCTTTATTTTATCCTAGTTGCGCCAAATATGAATTTTGTTTTATCTTATGATGATGTGCGAATTATTAAATTATTTTGAGATACGCCATAATCTTTATTAAGACGAGCAGTGAGCACATCTACGGAAATCACCACGCAAGCGCCAAAAATACATCAGGGGGTACCTGGGGTACCCGAGGAACCCCCGCGAGTCTACACAAATCAATCATAAGCAAGGAATTCAATGGTATGCCGAATAAAGTCTATTGCAGAAGTTTAATGCGAATAAGTAGCAAGATTGCCGAGGCAACCTTCCAAAAGATAAGTATCCCAACACAACAAAAGGATGATGCCATACTACAAAGGTACAGAAGCAAAGAAAGAAAGCTGCTAAGATATCTCGAGATAAAACCCTAAATGGCAATTAAGATCAAGCAGAAGGGGGGACATCCTCTCCATCGTTCCCTTCAACGGGGGCATCAACAGGAACACTCGCAGCCAAAGAGCTGCTACCCACATGAACAGCGCTAACCGAAAGGAGATCCGCCTGGGGTACTTGGGGTACCCCTGAAGATTGAGGGGGGCTATGAGATGGGGGAGCCTGGGTAGTCCTCTTGTCCTCTATCGCTTTAAGGATGGCCGACTTGTCCACCCATTTCTCCACCCGGGGTACCACCAACTCAGGCTCGACGCTCCAGACCTCAGTCATGATAAGAGTAAAGGCCTTGTCCATCATCTCCGGTTGGCGAGATAGTAGCTCGCCGTGCTTAGATTCCACCTCTTCCAACTTTCTAGACAATCGATTGTTCTCCCGGGCGTGGTCATCCAAGCACCTTTGCAAAGCCCTGACCTCCTCTCCTAGCTTCTCTTCCCGAGACTGGCCGAGCCTAACCTCACCTCGCAGCCTCTCTACCTCGGTCTGTGCAGCCGAGATGCCACTAAGGTCTCGGAGACCGTGGCTAAGGTAGAAAGCCGCCTACACAAATAATAATAAAGAAAAGGAAAGGGAGTCAGGACGATATAAAAAAAAAGAGGAAAAGAAAAGAGTGAGAGACGCTTACGTCATGACAAGCTTTGAGCGCTCGGCTATAGCGCTCATTTAAATCTAATTTATCCGCCTCCATTGCCATGTCTGTGGAAATACTCTCAGAGGAATGAAGGAAGCAATCAGTCAGGTGCGATATCCGCTTGTTAGCCACCGGATCCAGCTCGCCCTCCATAAGGTCTCCAAGAGCCGTGAAAAGGGAGCCAAACTTCCTCTTGTGGGTAGCCAGGGTACCCCGAGAACCCCCAAGAGAGGAGACGGGCAATTTGCCCTTGCCGCCTGGAACGACAGGAGGTCGGTCACCTTTTGCTGAGGTACCCAGGGTACCGGAGGAGCTGCCGCTCATGCGACTGAAGAAGGCGTCAAAATCTTCGGCAAAAGGGTCCATGCCTATCCAACATAAAAAAAAAAAAAAAGAGGTGAGACAAAGAGACAAATCAGGAAAATAAACAACAGAGTCGTCATTGGCAAAAAGGCACATTAAGAAAAAATAAGAGATGGTCACCAAAACAAAAAAAAAAAGGAAAAAAGTTTGTTCAAATAATGGGGGCACCCCACAGAACCAATGAAGGCGGGGTACCCCAGCAACACCACATAGCCATACGTGAATCGCCCCCCGAAGAAGACTGAAAACTCTCCTCAATCAGACCACCTCTCGCCAACCGGGTAGTGCTCAGAACATCACCCTCACTCTGCAAAAACTGGAACTTCTCTATAACACCACTCACTTTCCTCCCCACTTCATGAATTGGGCATGTTCCCTTGGTCCAAGTGATGTCTGCAAAAATCCCAAGAAACAATGAATAAGAAGAAAATTCATGCGAGAAATGTATATATAAATAGAAAGGGAGAGAGGAGGAAAGAAACACATACTATCTTCATTGAAGAAGTTCCGAACTTGCACAACTTCATTCCCCGCTGGAATGCTCCTCCCCCACTCGCCCTCAGCCACAAACCACCCATATCTGTAGCCCTTTTTCAGCAAGGGATCCGGTCTCACCAAATTACCATGAACCCCCCAAGTAGCAAAATAAGCTACGGATAAACCAGCGGGCTTCTTCAACTGATAAAGCCCCCTTAGATCTCCATAAGAAATATCCTCCCCAAAAATATCTAGCCACAAAACCTCCAGTCCCGTGAGCAGTCTCCAACCGGGTAAGGATAACTGTCCGGGAGCAATTTTCATCTCAGTAAATATTTTTCTAAAAAATGGCTGAAGAGGTAAACGGAGACCTAAGTCAAAAAGGTCAATATGAAGGGCTACACCATTGGAATGGGGGTGCTCAGGGCGCTCGCCCTTGCGAGGTACCCTAAGGTGGACAGAATGATGTATGTTATATTTAGCTCTAACCCTTTCTAAATCTCTCGGAGTAGCCGGCCTACCCCCTAGTGCATAGAGCTTACGAGCTACAGAGACAGAGGGGGAGATCAGGGGAGGTTCTGGAATGCTGACAGGAATAGGAGATTTGGGTCTGGAAGTCTTTGCACGAGTTTTTCTATGGGCTGGCTTGGCTGGGTGTTTGCCTTTAATCTTTGATTTTTTACTAGGTTTGGTTCGAGATAACTTGGGACTAGCTGAAGGGGACCCATCGTCGTCACTAAGGGATATATAAGGGGCTGAATCAGAAAGGGGAGCCTCCTCACTCGTCTCCCCCGGCTCCCTGACCACATTACGACCCTTTTTCCCAACAGTTTTTCTCCCCATCTTGTTCCCCTAAAAACACAAGACACAAGTTGAAAAAGAAAGCCTCCACATCAAAACATACCCCCACAACTTCAGACCTCATCCATCACAAGCCAAACACCAACATCCACCAATAAAAGCATAAACAAAAAAGAAAAATGCCAACACTTTGCATGAAAACCAGAAACAAAGCCACAACATTATTTTTCAAAATAAAGAAGCCAAAAATAGGTATAAAAATTCATACCTAGATCTCACCGAGAGCAGCAAATTTCAGTCGCCAAAAAGTAAGTTTTAGACTATAAATCGCCAAGAGAAGTCACAGATCGCCAAAAATTGCTTAAAAGATGGAGCTGTGCAGAGGCTGTCATGGACACAATGAAATCCGTTAGAGATAAAAAAAAAAATGGGGGGAGCCTGGAGATAAAAAAAAAAAGAAAGAGGAAGTCAGAATAAAAAAAAAAAAGAAAGGAGCTTGGATGATATAAAAAAAAATAGGGGGAGCCTGGAGATTAAAAAAAAAATGGAAGTCAGAATTAAAAAAAAAAAAGGAGCTTGGATGATATAAAAAAAATGGGGGGAGCCTGGAGATTAAAAAAAAAAGAGGAAGTCAGAATAAAAAAAATAAGGAGCTTGGATGATATAAAAAAAATAAGAGGAGCCGAAAAAAATAAAAGAGGAAGTCATAATAATAATAAAAAAAAAAGAAAGCCGTCAGGATGATTTAAAAAAAAAAGGGCCACTGGAAGAAACGAAGAAGAAGCAAAATGGGGGGAGAAGATGGCTTACCACAAGGAGATCACTGCACCACCAGCCGAACGCCGTCGTCACGCAACCGGAACCACTCGGTAGATGCCGCCGTTACAATGCCTAGATTCGATGTAGGAAACGCCGCGGCCACCACTGGAAATCACGGGAGCCAAGGCCGGCCAAGAAGGAAAAAAAAAAGAAGATAAAGAAAGAGAAAGAAAAAGAAAGTGATAAAAAGAAAAAAGGGTGTGAAAGTTGCTTAGAAGAAGATAAAGAAAGAGAAAAAAGAGGAATGCAAAAAGAGAAAGAAAATGTGATGGTGGGCCGAGAGCAAGCAAAGAAAAAAAAAGGAGATGGAAGCCGAAAGGGCAAGAAGCAAAAGGCAGAATAAAGAAGAAAAAATGGAGATGGGGAGGCGTTGGAAATTGGAGAAGAAGAGAAAAAGTTTTTGGGGATTGCAAAATGAAAGAGAGTAAAGTGGAAATAAAAACGTGTAGAAGATGGTTTGTCAGAAAAAAAAAGGAAGATGACATAAAGCCTGCGGTTGAAAAGATTTGACTAGATTTGAAATTCAAAAGCCAGAGCAAGAAGAAGCCACGGGAGGCAATTAAACTTGATAGGAGATTTTTTGGGATTTTCAAAATAAAGTGGTAACATAAAAGGAGCGGAATAGGTTTAATTAAACCTGACAAATCGTACTTTATGAAGTGAGAGGTTAAATAATTTTTGCAGAAGGGTGTTTTTAAATTCAAATCATGTGTCAAGCGGTTACCGCTCCCTCAAGAAAAGCTGGAGAGACGTGAAGACAGGCATCAGTTCGATGTTTAAAAAAAAAAAAACCAGGGGGATGTTCCTCCAAGAAGACATGCATTAGTTCAGTGTGTAAATATCGCCACGTGTCACGCACAGTTCCTCCAAGAGTTTCTTGTGCCTCAATTACATTCGCCACAAAGAAACTAGGGGGATGTTGTTTGGGAAGGAAATATGAGGCCAATGATGAAGCGCCACGTGTCGATATTTAAGAGATTAATTTATCTCGGGTACCTTGGGTACCTCGGGTACCCTAGGTACCCCGGCTACCCTAAGCACTCTGGGGGTACCTCGGGTACACCATGAAAGGATACAAAAGTCTTCGTAAATATGTGAAGGGATATGTGGGCCCCGAGTCTCAAAAAGATCAGTTTGATATGTGTCAAAAAATAAGGAAATATCGTGCCGCAAAAGAGGAGACAGCCGCCTGTCACGCCAGCGAATCCGCCAAAAGTGTGATATTGTGACAGTTGGGACCACCAACTTTTCCTGTTACGCCTGCAAAATTACAACAGAATTGCAGAGGTAGGCGGGACCACTCCACTACGCCCAACACATGAATACGCCACAAACTTACTCTCTACTCATATTTTTGAAACGTTTAAGCCGCCATACGCATGAAAATAAGAATATTCCTGACATGACAGCAGGGAAGGCCATTAAAATAGCGCCAGGTGGCACGGCGACCGGGGTACACCATATAAATACTCAGGTTTGATTTTTATCAAGTAAGTTAACACACTCACCACAAAAAACTAGAGTTTCTTCAACCTCAAAACCTCCATTACCGAGACCTTGCAAGCTCTCTAACCTGAGATAACCCAACTCTGACTTGAGCGTCGGAGTGTGGTCGTTGGCCAGCCCCGGCTCCACCTCTAACTTCTTTTTTAGTTGTTTCGCAAGTTTAAGGCGAGTTTCACCAGCCCTCCGCATCTGAAGTCAGCCGCCCTCCATATCCACCACCATCTCAATCCTCCTCCACTCCACAAAAAGACTAAACAGCCCCGCGTGCCGAACAAGCGAGGTACCCTGCTCCCCGAAAAAAATATAAATTTATTGCTCTTGGGTTGGTTTTGTGATTTTTTATTCATTGACCCAAAATCAGCCGCAAACAAAAATTATTCCTATTAATTGGTTGTTTTGTGAATTATTTTGTGATTAATTGTATTGTACATTTTTCCTTTGTGTTGTTAATTATTTTAAATTAGAAAAATTATTTCTTTTGTTTTATATTCATGGTATTATAACTAGAAAGAGAACAAAAATTAAAAAGTAACATGAATGAATTTGGGATATGTTCATAAAATTACAAGATATTGACAAATTTGAGTTGCCTAAATTATTGAATTAAGGTGCATGTATAGAAGAAAATATTAAAATAACATGAATATAAAACAAAATATTAAAAAATAGTTTAACATTAAAATAATATGAAAACTATTTCGGTAGAGTCGGGCCCGATGTTGACCCGATTTGGGTCAGGCCCGACTCGACCCTAACTATAAAATGATCAGGTTCATTTAGGATTGAGTTTCAAATTTTTTTAATCGGGTCTGACTCGAGCTTGTCCCGACCTTTTGCCATTCCTAAGGAGAGGAGACATATCTCAAGCAAGATTTTCACCGAGGTTGATAAATGGATAGAAAGATATGATATTCCTGTAGTTGGTCCACGCCTTGGAAAGGATCCATATCTGCTGGTTTGTTGTTATTGATTGACCTTATTTGATTGTGATTTATGTCACATTATTGACTTATGCTATATGGTTTGCAATGTCTACTAAAGAAACAGAGATAATTTATTAGTACGTACTTTGTCCTTTGTAAAGCTTGTCCACATCCAATTGCATTTTCAAATATTATGTCCATTAATTGTGAGAGTCTAGATATGATCATGGGTTAGTCTTAGGATTCTACTTCCTTGGCGTAAATATTAGCCATTCATAAAAATGATAGGTTACCTCTAGGTTTAGACTAGTACAAGCATTCACCCTAATAAGCGTGAGCCTATGACATTCTCACTTTTTCTTTGCTAGACCAACACCATCCACATGTATATTTTCTATTGCACATTTATGCAGAAGTTTTAAGCAATTGGTTGAAAATAATTTCTGAGGTGATAATTTCTTAGAAATTTAAATGTTCTATGGGTGGAACAATGACCTTATATTCTTAAGTTAGAGAAACATAGGCTTTAGCTTGAAACCATTACCTTGATTGTCTTTTTGAGTTAAAAATCCCTTATCTTTTCCAATAAGATTCAAAGGATCAAATTTTCAGCTGCTTTATTTTTATTTCTTTTAATTTTTTCCTATTATTATTGTTATTATTTCGGTTGTAGAGTATTATTTCATCCTTCACATGCTATTATTTATTTTTTTCCTACTTCTATTATTATTATTTTGTGGCTTATTTTGTCGAATATATATCTAATTATTTTATCTTTTAAAACAAGCAGGCAGGCAATTATGCTAGATTCTTTTTTCAATCTCGTCAACGTCGTCCCATCTTACTCATTGGCTTTTCAACTCCTTCACTTGATGGTAAGTAGTAGCTAGACTCTTCACGGTTTCAGCTTGTATCTTCTCTTCAATTTGATTTTTTTAAAAAAAAATTCTGTTGGTGTATGGAAATTAATTGGGTGCAGAAATTGATTGGATATGCATAGAAATTGAATAAATTTGTTGTAGAAATCGCATGAAGAAATTGATTGTGTTTTAATTTGGGTAGCTAAATGCAAATGCATATGGATTTTGATTTTTTTTTTTTTCCTCTCAGGTTGATTACAAGTTATTATATACATAATTTTTAGGTCATTTGTCGATTTATGGCTTGATTTTGTGTTTTTTTGTCTTAAACCATGAAGGCTTGAATTATTTTCTGCATCTAGATGTAATTTTAGGCAAAGATAAGTTTTGTAATAAAATGGTGATCCAGAATTATGCTTAGCAAATGTTTGACAGAATGCCTGAAAGGACCAAAACAGTTGAAAAGTTGATGAAAGAGAGTAACAATGATGCTGAGATAGCTGAGAAGATTAGGGAGCGTGGCCAAGAAAATGCAATGGAATAATAATAATCATGAACACGGAAATCAAGGATCCAAGGCGTATGTTTCATTCCTTAAATACTGATTTTTTTTTTCATGCCATATATAAATAAAAAAAGTAAGAGAATGTATATTTAGGCTTGACATTCTGGTTTATAAGTAATTGTTTGTTTGTTTGTTCCTTTATTAAAATAGAGTGCATTGGTTTTGGATGTAGAAAAAATAGATTCGAAGAGAGGAAGAGACCTTTTCTTTTTTTTATAAATAAATTGACATAAAACTCAAGTATTAAAAGACCAATATTATTGCTTTAATTATGTGGCTGCATGTAGTTGGGGGAGATGGCTACATGTTGCTGCTGCTGAAATCTTGTTCTTTTATGCTGCTACTTTTTGCTATTTTTTACCGCTAGTTGTCTCAAATTTGCCTGTTGTTCACTGTTGTTTTAGCTGTTGATTGCTACTGTTTATAATTTGCTGTTTACTGTTGCTGTTTATTGCTATTTTTCACTGCTATTTTTTGCTACTTTTTGTCTTAGATTTTACCTCCTGTTTGCTGGTATTTTACTTGCTGGCAGTTGCTGTATTTACCTATTTTTCTGTTGTTTATTTCTGGTTTTTATTGCTATTTTTGTTATATTCTACTGCTGTTGTCTCATATTTATTTATTTACCTGCTTGTCAATGCTGTTTTACTTGATGGTTGCTAATATTATTATATGCTGTTTTTCATTACTTCTTTTGCTATTTTCTGCTGCTATTTATTTTAGGTTTTCTGCTGTTCACTGCTATTTTTTGCTGCTACGATTTACCTCCTATTCATTGCTATTTTACTTGCTGGTTACTACTATTTATTATTGTTTTACTTGCTGGTTACTGCTGATATTACAAACTATTTTTTGTTGTTGTTTGTTACGCTTTTTCGCTATTGCTTTTTGTTAATTTTCTGCAGCTATTTTTTTGGATTTACCTGTTCACAACTTTTTTTACTATTTCCTGCTGCACATTGTCTTAGATTTATTTACATGTTGTTTGTTGCTGTTTTACTTGCCAATTATTGCTATTTATTACCTGTCGTTTGCTATTGTTCTACTTATAGTTGTTGCTAGTTTTGCCGCTGGAGAGTAATTTTGTTGTGGATGTATTTGGTTTTATTAGTATATGTTGTAATGAAGATTAGTTAGAAGTTTTTCTTATATATCTCAAGTCTTTATGTTACTTCATAGTTACAATTTATAAGGCTTATTGTTTTACCTTTTTTCTTGGAGCAGGAACATAGTGAACTGGCATTGTAATAAAGATTTTTCAAATTTGCAGGATTCGGGAATTTGATAATAATAAAAATAAATATTATAAAAATAAAAATAAAATAATAATAGTACAATTCAAATAATATTTAAAAATTTCAAAATTAATATTGATATTTATTTTGGATAACAATTATTGAAATAATCCCTCTAATGTTGCGACATACATATGACTGCTGAAAACCAAACTATATACATATGATACATATGACTCTGAAAACCATACGTATACACTGTTGACTGTTGAAAACTATGCATATAACTATTGAAACCATCATGAATTTATGATAAACTATCATAAATTTCTTGTCGGGTACATAAACATCATCTATTGATTTGCCTGCCTGCCTGTTTTCCTGTAGTGAATAATTAAGAAAATACTTGAGTGTTAAATTATTCCGATTCATAAGGGAAAAAAATCTAAATTATAACATAGGTGGATTAAAATCATTTAATTATTAATATATCTATTTTATTACAGCTGCAGGGATAACGACGTAACACATAGCTGGGATCCGTGAACTGGTACAAGGCACAAAAGAAGTTATACTTATACATACACATTACGTATATACATATAATTTAATTAAAAAGAAACATATGATATAACACAATACAATATAACCTAATATGGTATTAGTGATGACAAGTACTCAAATAAAGGCCCTGGTAACAGAATCTAAGGGCTTGCAGTCGACCGCCCTCAAAACAGAAGTGAGTCCCTTGCCAGAAGCATTAGCTTTAGGATGTATCCCATGCTCAGGTCCATTCATATAAGCCCGATTCACCCTCTCCTTGTCAAAGCAAACCCCATAACTCTTCTCAACATCTTGTTCAAGATTCTCATACAGCTGGCCATCTCTAGTCAAAGCCATCATAATTTGTGGGAGCCCAAGAGGCAAATTGTCACCCTTGTCAACTTGCCAGAAATGGACAGTCTTTCCATAAGTCTTGCAAACTTTTTCAAGATCTAGTCTTTGTACTGGTCCAGGGATTCCGGGCATGAAAAGCACTCCGCTCTTCACTTCGAACTCGTGAGTGTGCCAAAGCGGCTTCTCTTCGTCTGGTAAAGTCAAGAACAGGTTCTCGGATATTATGTACTCGAGGCCAATGAGCCTTGCGCCGGCTTCAGCGCTGTTGTATATCAGGCACTGCCTCATCTCATCGTTTTGATGCCCGCAGAAGTGGTGTGCCTCTACTTGCCGAGTCATATCGTCTCCATAAAAATGAAAACTACAACAGGCAACAAAACGAATTACTAGTAATAATAATTAATTAGAACTCATTAAAACGACCGTACATACGCGCAGAGATGCTGGTGGATTTTGTTGGTGGGAACGAAGCCTTGAATGGCAGCAGTACTCGTCTCAAGGAAGGCCGTGCCTGTTTGAGTTGGATCGCCGGGAACTTCAGGGTGAGCTGATGGCATGGCTTTTTTTTTTTTTCTTGGGCTTTAATTTGATCTTATTTTATTTAATTTTTGCAATCTAATAATAATACTGCTATTGTATTTGTTTCAAGACTCTAAATAAATCGATTTGCCGCTTTTCTCTTAACAATAAATATATATTGCGACTCGAAATACAATTGCATGCAGCGCTACGCGTGGCGCGACATTTGGTAGACGTGGCTTCTACAATTTGTGACGTGGCTTACCCTCCAGAAACTGTCAACGGTGACGTGTGTAAACAACACTGCTCACCCAAGCTTCAACAATATTCTCAAAGGAGTAACGCTAGAAGAACAGAATCTTGACATAATGATAACAAATTTCAAGTTTTTTTTTTATTGTTTTGGTTACTCAAAGATTTTGATATTTATGTTAATGACCTTTAATCTTAATGATTTTTAATAGTTGGATCATTCCTTCTTCCATTTCTTTTACATCTATCCTAATTTTTTTTTTGAGTTTTGACTATAATTTTATAGTTCTCTAAATGATTATCATATTCATATAAATCTATAAATTCTAAATTAGATCCTACATTTATAATTATTTGTCTTTCTTAAGACAGATTAAATTTTTTCTTCTAACATATTTCTATATACATCCAATCTATTTTCCCAACTAAGAATCATATCATCAAGGCTTTCACATAAAAATTGTAATTTAAATTCAGCCTCCTCCATCAACAAATTCATATTATCATTGTTGTTATTCATCATTTAAGGACGATCTTGAATCCTATTATTAACTTTGCATCTGTCTTGGATTATTTTAAGATTGGATAAAATAGAATCCATTAAGGGTATCCTATGTTCCTCTTCAAAGGAATCAAATATATCTTGATCTATATTAAGGTTAATCATTTTCATTTCTTCATACAAGCACTTGCTTCTATTTAATTTAGTTTTAACGATGGAAATTGTATAAATAACTTGATATTCTTGACTATAATCTAAATTATCAATTACATCCAAAAGCTTGTTAACTGATCTTTCCATTTTTATAATTTTTATTTACATTTATCACTTCTTATTTTCTAAAATCCTAGAAAACAAACAAGGCCTTACATACTTCTGTTTGTTGCTAAAATATAAAAAGATAGTTCAAAATTACTAACCAGTGTACTATCCCTCAAAAATTTGGAATAAATTCACTAATTGCCTCCAACCATAGATAGGTCCACAATCAGCACCTCCATAACTCCTCTCATCATGCAAGATCACTCCAATGATTGTTCCACACGCCTAACGCGACATACAGTAGACTGACCTAATAAGATATGTCTAAGTGAATTTCTTGTAGTTGTCTTTGGAAAGTGCTTAGTAATAGGAAATCTTCTTCGTTTAGCACAAGTGTTGGCATGTAAGGTTCTTGGTTAATCTCTAAGAATATATAAAAGATATGGAAGATGATAATTTCACTTAAAAAGAGTTTTATTTATTTCATAACTAGAATTTTACAAAGGAAGGTTTACAAAGGAGAGAATAGAGTTGCGGGTAAAGGATTAGACATAGGATGCCTTATATTTCTTACATGATTCTATTTATAAACTTGAAGAGGTAAGGTTGTCTCTTTTTACATGACACTTGTTACCTTTTCCTAGTTGATGATGGATTTCTTGGAGATGAGGTAACCCCTCCTCTTTCTATCATTGGGGATAGTTGTTGTCTTCATTTTCTTGTTGACCGACAACCTTCATACGGTTATGATAAAATTTATTATTTTGGATCTTTTCTTTTGAATTATTGTTTCTTTTAGCTAGCATCTTTTATCTTTTCAATCTAGTGTCATGTCTTTCCTACTAGATTCCTCATTTGGTCCGTCCTAGCAATAACCACATGATGATTAATGCTTTAGCACCTTGCATACCTCATGGTGTGTTGGCAAGCTAAATTCTATGAGATTTTCATATATTGCTTTTTTTTTTTCAATATTACCTACTAGTCGAGTATGCTTTCTTTTCTTCTTAAAGAAAAAATTATATGTTCTTTTGTGGGCTCGTGGAGCCACACATTTTCTTTGCTTATTCTCTAGAGTGATTAATAGAGGACTTTTATTCTAATTGACCTTTTTCTACTGAGAGCTTTAAGCTCAAATAGTTCAGGATCATAGTCATTGTAAACTTGATCTATATGAATAGTTAGACTAACTTGCTTACTGCTAATGCCAATTTGAATCATGTGTTGTGCCAGATACCATTTATTATTATGTATTCAAGGGCAAGTAGTGAGAACCTTGATAAAAATCATTCCTTTTGTCTTGGATATTCTTTTGAGGGCTTTTACAACCTCTTTAATTTTTTTCTAGGAACTCTTCTAATTCCCTGAAATCATCATTGACATAAACAAGTTTAAACAAAACTGTATTCAAACATGTCTTTTATACTTTCTTCTTCAAGTTTGATTTGTCAAAATCCAAATTTGCAATCAAACTTGCTAAATATCTTTTTATTAATTATAGAAGTAATTAATGTATCTTTATAAGGTAAAAAATACCAATAAATTTGGTATATTTATTTAATTCTTTGTTGCTAATATTCATACAAGCTTTTCCTTGATTAATCTCTGCGTGATTCCTAACCATAAGAGGTTAGGCCATTATGTGGTTTTTTAGATTCTCGAATAATCTTGAGTTCTAATAACTCTTTAATTTGTTTATCAAATTCTAGTCTATCTTCTTGCCCATATCTCATAGGCTTGACTCTTATGATGACATTTGGATCTTTTAATTCTATTTTGGCATATGTTTTATCAATTTCCCATAATTGAATTGGGTTTTCACCAAAATTTTTATCAAGTTTTTCTAAGATTTTTTCATAATCTAATATGATTTGATTGATTTTTATATTGAAGTCACCACACTGGCTGCTTTGAAAATGTAATTTTTGAGTTGTTCGCCTAACAGGGTTATAAATTCTTGGTGTTGTAATAGAATGATTACATGGTGTTTTAAGAGTAATTGTTTCGTTAGTCATTATATAAATGAACTGACGAAGGAAATTAACTCCTAAAAGTATATTTGCTCCCATATGATCATAAGACCATAATATAGGTATACTTAGAATATAATCCTCTATTTGTATTAAGGTTTTAATCCTACATTTTCCTAAGGTGATTTGTTCACCATTTATTCCTTATCTTGTTAAGGGCTTATAATCTTTCCAATAAGATTTTGGATAAATCTTGAAATTAGCTAAACTAACTCCTGAACCAGTATCAATTAAAGCATGGAACCATTGTTGACTTATGCTTATAATATGGTATAATCACTTTTATATATACTATAAAAGGATTAGACATATCTTGATATGGTTTGTTTAATCCCTTCAATTGTTATGCTTATTTTTCTATCTCCTATACAATAAGGAGAGAAATTTTCAAGAAAGTTCATCCTTAATAATAAAGAACTTATTTTTGTTTCATAATTGGGTTTTATGAAAAATGGAAAAATAAATTCTATTCCTTAATCTTTAATAGTGTCTCACAATATTAACTTTCTTTCTTATTTATATCCTACATATGTCTCGGGTTCAATTAGAATATTTCTTTCTAAATATTTAATCATTTTGGCATCTACATAAGATTTTGCAGCTCTTGTATCAAGGATAGCAAAAGTCTCATGCCATGATTTTCCATTATTATATTCAATCTTAATTTTTAGATTTTGATTATTTTTTCTAATTGTTGCTAATATTTCATGTGATGGTGGTATCACAAGATGACTACATCTAGTAAAACTTTGGGTTCTACTTAATTCTTGTTCTCTTTTAAATGATCTCCTATTCCCCATAATGATTTTTCGTTCTCGAGTATATTCTATGGATTTAGTAATATTAGCGTAGGTTGACTACTTAGATCCATTTCCCATTCTTTTGGTAAATCAATTTCCCTTTCTTTTGGTAAATCAATTTCCCTTAAAATCTTAGGAATTGTATCTTTCCAACTTTATTAAATAATTTATCAATTTCAATAAAATCTTTATCAACAAACATTTCACTATTAGCCGAATTTGTCAATGCATATTCTATGGCATATGTTATGCTATATGGATAAGATCCATCATGCATTATATCAAAGTATTTAAAATCATGACATAAGCAAATGTCTTATCTTTATTTATATCTTTAAAACTTATATTTGGGGTATATCTTAAATATTAATTTTTTATAACTAAGATTTCCTTGTATTATTCCAAGAGTGCATGTTTTCGATCTTTTATTCTATTATCTAGTATTGCTAAATTTACTGGACTATCTATTCCTTCTAAAAAATGAGCTTTTATCATGATTTGGATTCCTCCAATATGAACATATCCAATCTTAGGTCTATCACTAGATCTTATTCTATTAATTTTATCTTCTATATCTGATTTTAATAATAAAGGTATATTTGTATTTCCTCTGACATGCCTAATTTCAATAGGTTCTTCTCTTACAGTGGCACTAAAATACATTATATTTTTTCTTTTAATCATGTTAGCAATTCCTTGTGCTAACTTATTAACTGAAGTCATAGATGTTTCTAATCCTTTTTTATTAATCTTAAGGTATTGTTCTTTTATCAAAGATTAATTCTCTATTAAAAGAACCTTGTTCTTCTAATTCTTCATCTTGATATAAATCTCGATTATTTAATTATGAATATGAGCTCCTTAATCTCTCATTGGATAGGTAGTATATGCTATCATTATCACTAATATCTTCACTATCAGTGATTAATTCTAAATCATTAAAATCCTCAAACATTTTGATATTTACTTTTTTCTTTTTAGGACATTCATTTGCATAATGCCCTTCTTCATTGCATAACCAGCATTTACACTTTTTGAATGCGTTGGTTTTAGATTTTCTTTTAAATTTATTCCTTTTGAAGAATTTCTTCTTATATTTATTTTTCTTGTAATATTTTTGTTGGTTTTAAAGAATTTCTTCTTTTTGAATTTCTTTCTATATTTATTAGTATTATCTGAACATTCAAATCTCGGTGGATCTTCTAACATAAAACAGCACAATCCTCGATTTTGCTTTGTCATAAGTCTTCTATTTCGTATTTTAGCGGACCACTGATTTATCCTATTTCGAGCAAACTTAATCCTATTTCCTAGGGTACTAGTGTCCGTACTATCTCCGTACTCTTTAATATATTCTAGCATAATTCTTTTACCACATGGGTCTGGTATTTTTATAAAACACAAATCATTATAATATCCTACAATATTTTCATACTATCAAACTAACATTTGTAATACAATTTTTTGAAGCTACATATGTGTGCCTCTAAATAACATATATTACATATTTCAAGCCTTGTTAGCTTCATTAAATTTTCCATCCTTTTTCTCTTTATTTCTTGTTGAAAATCAGCTTCCCAATCTTCTCCTAAGAATTCTTTTCTTATTTCATTTTCAAATCTATTTAAGATCTGATCTAGATTTTCGTTTGGATCATTATTTTCTCCATACAATATTCTATGTTTACTAGTATCCTTTAATCCCATAAACCATTGTGCTACTATTCCTATAAATGAAGTTTTAAGGAATTCTATACTATTATTTCTATCAATCTTGTGAAATGCAAAAGCAATTTTCATAAATTTAACCCAAGCGGTTATTGTTTTATCTCTATCTTTGACATAGTCTAAATCTAACCATACTCCATCATGACTGATTGGTCTATCTCTATACTCTCCTAGAGTTTTATATTCTTTTTTAGGTTTGTTAGATGATTTGATAGACCTAAAATATTGACTCTGTGGTCTTTCATGAGTTGGTATTTCTTCTCTAGCATAAGAAGCTCTATTGCTAGATTCTCCTTGTTCAAAGACTCTTGACTTTGATTCATTCATCTTTAGATGTTCTATTCTATTTTCAATATCTTGTAAATTTATAAATATATCTTCTTCTTCATCATCAGACTCTTCATCAAATAATTCTGGATTAGATAATTCTTTTAATCCATTGTCTGTGTTTTCACTTAACATTCTCAGACTTGTTAATAATTTCATTATTTTTCTTTTCATTATAGTAAATTATGGTATCTTGTAAAATTTTATTTTGTTCTTGAATTACCATAAGTAATTCTTCCATATTGTTATTAATCTTTTGTACTTCAATCCTTTTGTAACTTTCCATTTATATTTATTGCAAACTTATTACCAAGTTGCTCAACAATTTTTTCAATTTTATTTAATTGAATTTCTATCTTATTTAATCTTACATCTATTGAATTTCTATTCATGACATTAATGATTTCTTGTTTTAACTTATCATAATCTTTAATGAAGTCTTTTACCAATTGTCTAACTTGATCAAATTCTTCACTTATTTGTTCTCCTAATTTTTTTACTTGTTCATATTTTCATCATTAAAATTTTTAACCTCAGGTATTTCATTTGCACTTTCTATATCATTTATAGATAAATTAGGGTTTCCTAATTTATTTAATAAATATAGAGAAATCTAGTTTAACTGATTATTTCCCCACATATCTGAATCATTTACTAAATCAAATAGTTGAAATCTTCCATAGGTAAATCATCTATGTCTGTAACTAGAAGGTGGAAACCTACTAGTTTCTATATCTTCAGAAAATTATTAGTGGTTTTGGTAGTTTATTTATTGTACCATCTTTCTAATAATTCATTAGATTCAATAAGATATTTATGACATATGATATTTCTTATATCCTTGTGAATATAGTTCTTTTCTAATCCTTTATGTATAAGGCAAAGTTTATGCACAAATAAATCTTTGCATCCTATAAGCGTATCATAAAAAGGATAGTTTTTACCCCTAATCCTTTTATTATTCTAATTATAATAATCTCTTTGTTTAATAGAGATTGGTTTTGTTTAATTCTAATTGTTTATTATAATTTATTTTGAGATCTTCAACATAATCATAATGGTTATTATGAGTTCTTCAACTCCGAATTCACGAACACGTGATGAATACAATTGTTCTAACTATTTAATATTTAAATCATTTTGATCCAATCAATAATATTGTCTATGTTTAGTTATATTATCCTTGATTGTTTTATTATCTTAGATAATTATTTATAAAATAGATGATTGTTTCGTCCATTTTTATCTTTGATTTTGAAATAATTAGGTATGTGGCTTGTTATACCGATAGTACAAACTAATATAATTCCCATTCAGGTTAACCATCAGAATATATGTCGCTAGTTTCTTGCCGATATGCCATAATATTCCAAAATCTTTTTAACCAAACTAGGCTCTAATACCATTTTGTTGATCTTAGCTTCATTTTTATCAAATTATTTAGAAAACTATGTATTTTCTAAATTGATAATTTTTTAGGGACCTAAATGTAATTTTTTTTGTCTTTTTTATGTTCTTTTATCTTTTTTGTTCTAAAAGAAAATGATGTTCTCACCACAAAGAGAACATTAAGCACCGAATAATGAGTTTCATAATAGTTAAATTACGAAAGTTTTTAATTCTTTACAAATTAGTTATTGACACCCCTTTATTAATATTAAGCCGAAAAATAAGTGCACGAATTGATATCATAGCATGATTTAATTAGTTAATTCTAACTAGAAGATCCAAAATTTATGAAGAGAATTGAATATTTAAATTTAGGACTTAGCATTTATCATAGTAAAAAGACAACTTTAGATTGATATTATATATTTTGTAATATAGAAGGTAATTTTAAACACGATCTACATAAAAAAAATCTTTGTTAAATAGTTTAGTATATTTAATAGTTAATTCATGTAGAAATTTGAAATTAAAATTTGATAAACTTAATTAGAATTTTAAGATGGTCTTAGATATTTGAAGAGAAAATAAAGTAATTCTCAAGAATTTAGAAGAAAAATTAGAATTTATAAAGATCAAAATATAGTAAAATTGGATAAGATTTCAAGAATAGAAGAAGGAAAAATTAAAATTAAAGTAATTAAATAATACTAAGAGTTCAGAAGCCATGCCAGCTTCAGAATTAGAAAACTTGATAGGAAGATTTGAAAAAAATTAAAATCAACACTGATATAGGATGCTTTCAGCCTAAGAAAACTAGGAGTTTTAAATAATATTAAGGATAAAGGAAAGAAGATAACCAGTATTAGTAAATTGATGGTAATTATTTAAAAAGAATATTAAGTAAGAAAAGAAGAAGAAGATGAGAATGTTAAAATAAAAAGCCTTATAAATATAGACAAACATATTGAAAGGTTTAGAAAAAATAAATTAGATATGATCAAACCAAATATAAAATATAAAAAGGAAAAATTATTTAGTAAATCTTTACTATATCAAAATTATAGTGAAAGATATGTGTCATGAACACATGAGAATCAAATGATAAAATTATATTTAATAGATAAGGTTTCTTATAATCAGATTAGTTATAAAGATTCAAAGAGGCCCACATAGAACCAGTTATAATAGGAGTAAAAGGATTATATAGAAAGAATTTAGGTGAAAAGTCTTGGTTTGTCTTTATGATGATGGATTTACAAATATAGAACAAAGACCTTTAAGAAGTATAAAACTAGACATGAATAATAAGGGATGAATAGTACATTTACCTTAGACGGTTTAGTAAAAGCTAATACCTTTTACAAGGATTTAAAAATAGCAATAAAAAACTAAAGGTTACATATAAAAAGAAATGAAGATAACTTATTAATTTGCACATGATTTATAGGAAGACTTAGTGAAAATAGCATAACGAAATACCAATTAGATAATAACCAGATAATAAACATTATAGGAACTAAAGGAATTAAGGCTATTCAGGCAAAAAGCTTCTCAGCAAAAACTAATGCAGGACTAGATTGAAAATTAGATAATTTTAATTTTAGTACAAGAAGATAATGTAATTTACCATAATAGTGATGGTTTAGTAGATTTAAGATTTGGAAATTATAATTACCAAGCAGATACGATCACTAGTCAGGATGATGATCTAGAAAATACTTTAATGGCTATAGAAGAAGAATTTATATGGAAAGAAATGAATAAAATTCTTTATTCTAGATATGATGAATTAATGTTAGAAATGAGTCATAATCAGACAGTAGAAGTTTTAGAAAGAGAATACTATACCCAATACATAGATGATATATTAGAAGGAAAGTTAGAAGCCAGTGACACAACTCAAAAGTGTTATTTACTCCTAAGTATAAGAGTGTTTAATTATAACATAACCCGGTGAGTTCGGGGTCGAACCACAGGTAATTTAAAAATCTAATAGTCAATTATTAGACAAAAATTAATTGCAGAAAACGAAATTAATAGAGACCAATTTGCAAAAAAATGCTAAGATTACGAGATACCCTTTCGGTTGTCAAATTATTGTCCCAATACCCTCTCATATTTATATTTTGCATTCATTTTGACAGTTGATTATTATGCCATTTAATCTTTAGCTAACCATTTGTATGGATAAATATGAAATCAAGTACTTAATGTACCACAACTATATTGGAGTGTCAACATTATGTCAAAATGCTATATAGATCCAAGGAGATCTAGATAAATTGACATGACATAAAAGAATCTGATAAAGAAAAAAGTACAAAAAAAAAAAAACTTTAGGATTCATTTGAGAGAGTAGTTAATTTAATAATTTGAATTCTTGTGCTTTACCTTTCACTTCAGCTTAAGAAATTAGCCAATCATATTGATAAACGAAATGCTCATTTTATTTAACAAACTTCTTAAATATATTACAAGAGAATTCACTACACAAAAGAAGAATTTTTTCTAAGCATCAGTCTCAACTCCTTTCTTCACTTCTCTACACTCCCCCTGTTCTTCCTCTCCTTGCCTTCACTAAGCAGCAAAATATCATCATCTTTTATTTTATTATTATTTTTTCAATTATATATTTACATTGAAATGTGTGATAGTCAAATGGAAAAATGGCCACCTAACTATCACGATATAGCTCACTTCCCTTTTTTATTTTTATTTTCATTTTTTATTAATTACATATCCTCAATAATGCATTCCAAATGACTCCAGTAATTTATCTTCTTTGTTTCCTACTTTCGGTTCCAATTCCCTCTTTATTCCTAAAATATAAAAATTAACATACTACAAATAAAATTAATATAAAAATTTATTAAGGAAGCATTAAGATAATTTATAAGTTATGAGCGTATTAATCAACACTGTTGGTGAAAAATTGATATTTTAAACCTTATTAAATGTATACTTTTCAGTGTTAATCAACCATATTTAAAACATAGGAATCCATCAAAAAGGATCATGTAATGGAAGAAGCCAGTAGTAGCATTACCAATGCACGTAAATAAGTTTTAATTAATCAGCACCAAGAGATACAACATATAACTTAGGAGGAAGTTATCCTATTACAAGGGAAAATTATAGTGGAAAAGATAAAGATCATAAAACTAATGGTGAAAAACAACCAAGAGAAGAGATTAGAGCATTGCCAATAGCAAGTCAATTTGATATCATATTAAATTTAGCAACTTGAGATCCACAATCACTGCCAGAAGTCTTAGATAGATAGGAAACAGATGCAATCAGAGCTTGGCAAAACCGAAATCATAGTGATGATATTTGGGAATTTTTAAAAACATTATTAGGAGAAACAATAGGAAATTGGTATAATATTTATAAAAGAGATTTTGTTGAAGGAGTCTAAGAGACCAAAGCGTTAGGAAATAACTCAATATAATTTTACAAGTCTTATTACAGTAATATGTATAGGAGTAGGCCTAGCTAGTGGCAGCAGCTCAATACAAAATTTAGCATTAGCAGACCTTGTCCAACTTCAATTTTCAAGTTGGAAATATCTTAGAGAATATTGGCAATGATTATGCATAAATTGCCAACAAAACTGGTGAATCACTTGATGAAGAAACAAGAGATAAATATTTTAGAAAATTACCAGGAATTTTATAAAGATAACTAGAAAATGATTGGAAGAGTGAGAGCTTTAAGAAAGGTTTAGTAATAGGACTAAGAATACGCAAGAAAAACACTTCAGATTGTTGATTCATCACCAAAAATGGCTTAGAATATGCTCAAAAAAGCAGTCTTGTGATTTTTGTAAAAAAGTTATTTATACTCTACAACAATATAAAGATAAAAATATATAAAAAATATTTTTAAAAAATTTTGAGCCCCCTAAATACAGTAATAAGAGAAAAATCCCTAGGAAGAGTCGATCATATAAGAAATGGAAAAGGGATACTAAGTACGTTAAGAAGCCTAGCAAGAAGAAATGTACTTGTTTCATTTGCGGAGATCCAAAACATCCAGCAAATGCTTGTCTTAACAAAAGAAATGACCGTTTCAAAGAACATGTCAATCTTTCACATAACTTAGAAGAAGATGTAATAGCGATGATAGTGAAGCCTATAGTATAATTAACGTTTATGAAATTTAAAAATTAGAATATTTAAATTTAGAATCTAATTATGAAGAATCTCCCTCCACCGATTATTACGATGAAGATTGCAATTTTATGAATTAGATATAGAAAGATTAGGTCTAGAACAATTAGATGAAAAAGTAGAATGTCAACATGAATTCATACATAAACAAGGATCTAATAATGTTAGATGTCATATATGTAAACTTTTTCTAAAATAGAACTTAGATATAAATGTAAGAATTGTAGGATACAGGTTTGTAAATTTTGTTTAATTAAGACTTATAACCTTCAGCAAATAGAAATACAAGAATCTAGGCAAACTATAGAAACCCAAAATTTAGAAATAGAGATATTAAAATTAGAAATAGAAAGATTAGAATTTTAGTTAAAAAAATAAGACATTGAATTTAGACAAAAAAATCCTTGAATTAAAACATAACCAAAATAGACAAAAAAATAAACAAAGTATTGAGGTAAAGGATGAATATTTGAACAAATGTCTAGATTAACATTCTAAGACATTGGATGATAAATAATCTCTTTGTCGATCCTTACCTTTTACAACTTAGATAGCCTTACTTCGTATTGTTAGTAAGATTAAATTTAGAAATAGTAATGCTATAGAATTATTAGCCATGACAAATACATGGAGTAGCAAGTCTCATATATATATTAACTTAGTCCCAACAAATTATTTGCAAACATTGTCACAACCAATATTTGCTAAACAAATGAATGGAACTTGATTAAGATATGAAAAATGTATAAGAGATGCATAAATAAGTTTCTACGCAGTAGAAAATTAATGTATTTGATAAATATTATCCCTTACCACAAGTATGGGTTATTCCAATAAATCACAAATTTAAATTTGTTTTATGATTAAATTTTATATGTAGTAGTAAAGAAAGCATGTTAATAAATAGTAAATTTGTTACATTCTTTAAAAGGACAGTTGTCACCCCGACTGATTTTTGCCTTTCTAATTTTCCACAACATCAACATGTTCAATCAAATTGCTTGCAAAGCATGGTGGAACCAATAGTAGTTATTTTGATTTTAACTTTTCACATGATTTAAAAACAGGAAGAAGTAGTGATTTAGACTTTCAACATGACCTAATAATAGAAACTAGTAGAGAAGTTATAGATAGTATATTAATAAAGAAGTAGACTTTTGTAATTCAGATCTAGAAGATTTTTATGATCTTATTTTCATGTTTAAAAATAAAGATGTACAGATTAAAAGGCCTAAATTTAAAAGATTGAAAAATAATATTTTATAAGAAATAATTAGAGTAGCAGAAACTACACAAATTTTAGGAGAAAACCCAATTAAATATTGGGATAGAAACAAATTTATAAGTCTACTTAGACAAAACAAATGTAGAATTTGCTATTAAAATGGCTAAAGGAGGCTTTAATCCACAAGAGATTGAAGAATTTAGTATTCAAATAACAGAATTGTTAAAATTAAGAGTAATTAGATATAGTAATAGTAGGCATAAAAGCACAACATATATGGTTAGAAACCATGCAAAAGTTAAAAGAGGAAAAGTGCGAATGGTCATAAACTATAAGTGTTTGAATGACAATAAATATGAAAATCAATATAAAATCCTAGATAAAATTCATTTAATTAATTGCATCCAATATGTAAATATATTTGGCAAGTTTGATTATAGATTAGGATTTTGGCAAATTAAGATGGATGATGATTCCATTCTATGGGCTGTCTTCAACCGCCTTGAAGGACACTTCAAATGGATAGTTATATCATTTGGACTAAAAGTGCCATTTCTATCTTTCTACGTAAGATTGTTTTAATATTTAGAAAATAGTAAATTTGTTCTAGTATATATAGATGACATATTAGTGTTTTGTAAAAATTTAGAAGATCATTATAATCATCCACTTATAGTTTTTAATGAGTTTGTCAATAACGAACTTATAATTAATAAGAAGAAAATGGAACTCTGTAAAGAGTTCATAGAACTTCTAGAAAAGAAAATAAGAAAAGGAAAGATAAAATTACAAGAATACATAGTAAAGAAGATACTAGATTTTCCAAATAAAAAAAAAGATACCAAGAAATTACAAGCCTTTTTAGGAATATTAAATTATACTAGGATGTACATAAAAGATCTTAGTAAGCTAATAAGACCTTTGTACAGTAAAACTAAACAAAGAGGTCAAAAATCTTTTAATTCTTCAGGTATAGAATTGGCTAGAAAAATAAAGACCATTTGTAAAGAATTACTATATATAACTTTACTATCAGAAACTGCGTATAAAGTTATAAAAACATATGCTAGTGAGAATGAATAGAGAGTAATATTACTTTCCAAACCAAGTAAATATGATAGTAATAATATTGAAAAGATTTGTACATACTCATCAGGCCTTTATAAAGAATTTAAAAATAATTTAACCAACCTAGATTACTATGAGTCATTAATGCTTTTTAAATTATTTCTCAATCAACCTTTCACAGTAAGGAGAGATTGTAAAGTAATGGTTAGATTTATAATAAAACTAATGAGAAAGAGCTAAGTAGTAAAAAATGGTTAAATTTTGTTAATACCATACCAGAAAAATGGTTATAAGGTAGAATTTGATCACATAAAAGGAGTAGATAATAAATTAACTGATTAGTTAAGTAAAGAAATTTATTCTAACATACTTTATGATTTTGTACGTGAACAACAAGAAAATGACCTTTGGTCATATTAGTCTACCAACATTCCAAAAAGGGACCAATTTATCCTTTGAGCCTTTTCCTGGCAGTCACATAGATGAATCACAACAATGCCTTCTAGACAGCTTTTGGAATGCAAAGAATGAAAGTAGAAAGATCTTAACAACTTTAAATTTTATTATTAAAAAATCAAATTAAATCCTTAGGTAAAACATTTTAGTTCTTACATGATTTTTAAAGGATTTACACCAAGTATCTACCATACTTAACCTAAAGTTCTTCAACAAATCACAAATTTTTGGAAGCCTAATTACTAAGGATTTTAGGATTTCAAATCAACCCTTGATGCTACAAAACAACAAATTGGACTTACCTTTTTCATAAGCCCATTAGCAAAAAAACATAGCTAGTTGTGTACCATTTTTAACTCAGCACCCATCATCGTGTGTTCAATATACACAAGGCAGTGGAGTCGTTTCATCTTCCACTAATATTTTGTCTTTTTGCGATCATTATGAAACAATAGTAAAAAAAAATTAAAAGATTAAATGACAAATGCTGAGACTTATATATATATATATATAAAGAGATGCTCTAAAGGATAAGCTCTAGACTTTATCAGCCCCACTAACAAATAAAGGCAAAAAAAACCTTTAACCCCACTAGTTAAAGCAGATAATGAGTGTAAAACACTTAACTCAAGTGAGCTGAAAATGAGAGAAAGTATAACCTTTTCTATGTAAATATTGAACTTTTCAAAGCTACCCCACTATGGTCGACTCATTATCAAATAGTATCTTGCCAAAATGCAAAGTGACAAAATGAAATTCATTTAGAGTTTTCTCCAAGACCATGCCAAACATAGCTATGAAACTCCAAAGTTTGCCCTCCAAATACTTGGATTTCTTATTGTATGGGAGACTTATTATGTCAACACTCAAAAAGTTTGCCCAAGAATTGATACTCTTTGTCAAGAAATTCCACTAGAATATACAGACTGCAAGTGCCATTTCATCTACAGTATTGCAAGAGTTAGCTTTGATATGGGATTATACAAATCAACAAAACTAAAATTCAAAGATAAACCACTATATTAACTCCACAATTATTAGATTTTTGTTTTCTTAACCAAGTTATTGGTAGAGATCCAAATCAGACAGATGCATTTGGAAGGAGGGTAGGCTCAACCATGCTTAATCTAATGGCAATGGGAAAATAGTTCATGTTAGCTTATGTTCAATTAAAAGTACCATAATGGCAACTCAAAGAAGAAGTATACTATGAATTTCAAGCACAACATTCCATTTTCCTCAAGGGATCTAATACCATTAGTGAACTTGACGACTTGGAAGGCTCTAATATTGCTTAATAATTCTTTAGCTAAGCATATTAGACATTGGAGAAGCAGATTAATAGTAAGGGAATTTGAGATTAGAGAATTAATTGATTATCCAAAACTAATCGCTGAAGACTTTAATAATATATATATATATATATATATATATATATATATTCTTGCCAGAATATACTTAAAGTCCCTTTTATCTCAAAGACCACAAATAATTAGCTTATAGATTTCTATTGAAAGCAATATTAAGAAGATATTAAAACTTATAGATCTCTCATGACAAATCAGTCAAGCAAAGAAGAAGAAGATGATAATAGAGACTTCTACAGTAACCTAGATGACATTGAGGCCTACAAGCTTGACAACATACTAGAACCATAACTCAGCAGTGGTCCACTCTCCAATAGTCACCCTTCATTCACTATATTTTTCAAAGCACAACTTTTAAAAAGGAAAAAGTGTGGTGATAATTCTATCGACACTCCCTTTAGTCACATGAAGTATATTAGTCCACACGCATAGAAAGTAGAAAATAAGAAAGTAGCAGAAGATAAGGATAAGCAGGTAGGAAGAACTCTATGAATAGAAAGAGTTGCCTGATCATTGATAGAGCAATAAAAAAAGGAAGCACATTAGAAAATCATCACAAATATAGAAAGTCATCTTGAAGCAAACTTCAATCTGTAAAAGCTCTTAAAGCTTTTGTTCGACTTCTCATTATATTAGAAGATACTTTAAGTAAATAATTTATTCAGCGTGTATTGTAGCCAAGTTACTTAGTTCTTCTCTAACAGAAAAAAGCCCAATCTTTTGTAAATTTCTATGTGTTTATAAATGAACACGTTTTATTAGTAAATCTTTCATTAGAAATCAAGTATCTTTTTATTTGCTCGCAACGAATGTTTTTTATTTGTAAATAATAAAATTAGACTCTAGAGAAAAACTTAGGTTTTTCGGAAAAACCCATAACCTTGAAGAAGGACTTCCGAGTGCCTAGCTTTACTCTCAAAGTGCCGTTTTAGATGAGGAATGTGTGTTTAGGAAAGAAGAGAACTTTGTGTTGGGATTTCCATGCCCCTAAGAGGAAGAAGATTTCTTGAAAAAAACTTTGGTTTTAATTGAAAATTTTGATGTTATACTTAGAGCTTTTGGGAAACAATTTTTAGAAACTTTCACAAAGAATACTAATTTTGGTTAGTACTTGAGACGAAATAATTTGGTACTCAATCAATTTGACAGAAGTTTATTAAAGAATCGGGGAGTGCCTAGTAGAGAAGAACAACTATTTATAAGATTTTTCAAAATCAAAAGTTAGCTGCATGCCTTTAGATAATTACACTTGCTTTATGTTATTAAATTGTTCTATTGAAACATTTAGTGGGTATATTAAACAAGTCGATAATTTAGGAAGACCAGCAATAATAGGAAATCATATAGATTGTAATACTAGATTAGGTGTAGGATATAATATAGGATTAGAAAACACCAATTCGGAATGATTAATATAGAAGAAACCATAATTAGAACTTAGAAGTATTATAGATAATCCATCTCTAGCATTATTTACATTCCGCAGTTCTCAACCTAGTCGATGTGAGTTTACAAAAGTATTAGATTATCTTAAAAATAAACATAGAGTACAATACATAAAGGAATCCCAATTACTGGAATCCAAATTCAAGTAGTTAAGGGATTAATAGGAGAAGTTTAAAAATAAAATTTAAGACTTTTTACAATTTCTTAGGAAGTTTTGATAAATATAGCACAAAGGTCCTTGTTGTGCTCAGTGTGGTGCTTGATGTGGTATGTATATCACTATTCTATTCTGAAACAGGATGTACGTTAATGTCATTTTAAACTATATATATCAACAGTGATAAAGTTTTGAAAATTTTATTTTATGATGTGGTATATAATGCATATTTCATTATTTGGTCGATAATTTTTATAAATTTTAATGAATTAATTGTACCATCATATTATTTAATAAGTAAATACTATATTGTTTAAGATTTAATTTTAAAATATATAACACTATTGAGGGATTCTTTCTTGTGGATGTCTAGATGAATGGAAGTGTGCGGACATTCAATTTGAACCATGACATATATCTGATGGCCACAGTCAATTGCTTCAAATCAAAATGCTTTTTCCCATTATGTTTTTCTTTAGGTGGGGTTATTTACACTCCAAAAATTATTTTAAACACTCTATTACTTTTTACACTCATATACCGAGTTTAAAAAATTAAGTTTTATTTTATACACTCTTTTAAAATTCAAAAAGATCCTTACTCAAACTATTTAAATAATTATTAACTTTATTTATTTAAAACCCTAGTAAAGCTAGTGAATGCACCCAATTTCAAGATATTACAATATAATAAAGTGAAGTTGTACACAAATTATTTAAATTTGTTTGTTTATTTATGTTCAACATTGGATTTTACACCCAAAATAACTTGCAATGAGAAAATAATAATAATAAATATTCCATAAATAATGAATGCAAAAATAAAAAATAAAAATATTTGATTTCATCATTATCATCAAAGTATTGATTAAGATGTTCGAAATAAAAGTTAAAGCATAAGAATTATGTATATTGAATAATGAGTAGCTATATGAGTGCTCAAAATAATTATATAACATTGGCTTATAATAAATCGTCTTTAATAGTAATTCATATGGTGAGTTTTTTTTAATAAATTTTTTATTAAAATTAGAGTGTTTAGAGTAATTTTTAGAGTGAAAACAGCCCCACATTTTTCTTTATCGTAGGTAGCTTCTCTCTTGCACACTCATTGAAGTTATAGGAATTTATTTGTAATTGAAATTCATTTAAATATGTTCAAAGATATATATGCCCTTCCGTTAATAAAGTTAATGGTAAGATCTAATGGAATGCTTGTTGGCAGCCTATTCTTCGTAATTTTGGAAGTAATGTGAAATATATTGATTTTAATGGATATACAGAGAAATTTATCACTGATTATATTAGTGCGAGTCCACATGTAATGTTCTAATCGCTTTAGTGGTGATGGTTGGTCAAAATTTAATTATTAGAAGAAAAATTCTATGATGTCATCATAAAAACCATGGTATCAATGCTTTGATAACCATAAATTTTAAAAATTACACATAAGATTAATAAATGGAAGGTAAAACAAGTAAAGTAATATAAGAGTGATAAATTAGTGTTTTAAAATTATAAAAAAGAACAATTGTAAAAAAAAAATAAAACTTATAAATTATATTAAAATTTAATTAAAAATAATTTATCCATTTAATTTAACTAAGCAAAAAAGAAATACTCATCAATTGAAAACTAAAAAAATTGTATTCAAAACAATTGGAATAAGTTTTGTTGAATCAATTTAACCATAAGTTCTATATACTAGGACATTTATAATTTTTTTTTATTTTCTATCATAATGTTTGTTTATTATACATGTTATTTAAATGTTAACATGTATATGTTCATTATATTGACGGCAAACCGACGAACCCTTAATCTTAAACGGCTAACCGATAATTTCTAGAATGTCATTTCATGTTAATCTTCAACCGTTTAGCAAGAATGAATAGCAAAAATTTGTTTTGCAGGTCTCTGGAAATTAACGGCAAACTGATAGTGGCAAACGGTCAACCATTTAATTAAATTTCAGCTCAACGGTCACTTGGACCAATCAAAACGGTTAACCGATAACGTTTAACGGCAATCCAATTTCGTGCAAAAAGTCAACAATGGCTATATTTTAGTTCCAACTATAAATAAACTCAATCAAATTCACATAAAGGTTGATCACAACGTTATCATTGAGCTTATAATCGAGAATACAACATCCATTGAGCTTCAAATTCATTTTTATTTCATTTATTCACACATTGGGCATTGATTTGTAATCATATATATTGTGTGAGAGAAAAACAAATTTGTAATCTTCGTTTTGAATGATTGGAAGTGTTGGGATACATTTGGGTTAAGAGATTGGAGATAATCTCTTGGTGTAAAGGTTGATTGACACATTTGAAGTTAATTGTAAGTGTTCTTGAAGCCTTGAAGGCTTAACTAGTGGAATCCTCAAGCCCGGTGTGCTTGGAGGCATGGACGTAGGCGAAGTTGGCCGAACCACGTAAAAATCTCTGTGTTTGAATCTCTCTTCCCTTATCTTTTTATATTTTGGTTGATTTACTTATTGTTGCTTGAAATTTGTTTCATATTTGAATTAAGTTTTGTTTAAGTTCTGCAAAATTTTTAGAAACTCAATTCACCCCCGTCTTGGGTTGCTTAGATAGTATTTTAATTTAAACAAAATTATTTTTCTTGATGTTGATCAAGCCAAAAAAAATAAAAGGATACTCTTATATTACTAGACTCATATAAAATATCGATAAAATTACATCTAATTTTCACTTTTATACATATTTCATATTATTTTAAACTTTACTTCTTACTTAAACTAAAATATCATTTGGGCTTGCTATCAAGGATGCTTAGAAGGGTGCATAATTACTTATCTTTTAATTAGTTTTGAGGAATACGAAAATAACAGTTTTTCAAAAATTTGATTTTTATAATAAGTTTTAACCTTAATAAAATTTCACATATATCATCACATGTATTAAATAAATAATAATGATCATTATTCAATTTACAAATAAAAAAAAGTGAATATATAAAGTACATATATACGATAATTATTATTATAATGAGTTTTTATTTTATACTTGTCAATTTTTTTTTTTAATAACTCTACTAAATTTACTTGTTTTGTATTCCATTTACAAGTCTTCTGTTTCATTTACATAATTTATATTTTATTTTACACTTAATATTAATTTACAAGTTTTATATAACTTTTGTAAGTTCTTTTTTTGTTCATCAGTAATACATTATTTTATCACTTCTATGTTTGACCTTCTATTTACAAGTTATATGTTTTATATATTTAATTTATCTTTTATTTTACAGTTACTGTTGATTTACAGGTTTTATGTTATATCGATAAGCTTTATATTTTATTTACTAATGATATATCAATTTATCACTCCTATTTTTTTTTTAACCTTTCATTTACAAGTATTATATTTCATTTACATCATTTATATTTTATTTTATAGTTAATGTCGATTTATAAGTTTTACATGATATCTATAAGTTTTTGCTTTATTTACCAATAATATATCAAATTATCATTCTTATATTGATTTACTTGTTCACCTTATATTCACAAGTCTTATATTCCATTTCCACAATTTATGTTTTATTTCACATTTAATATTGATTTACAAGTTTTATAATTACATCTATAAGTTTTTGTTTTGTTCACCAATAATACACCAATTTACCATTTTTATGTTAGTTTACTTATATTACCTTCTATTTACAAGTTTTATATTCCATTTACATAATTTATATTTTATTTTGAACTTAATGTTGATTTACAAGTTTTTTTTAATGTTTCATTTACACAATTTGTGTTTAATTACGATATTGATGCTGTGATTTTGATCATATCAAACTAATGTAATTTTTTAATATTGATATAAAAAGAAGTACAAACATATGCAATCAACAAAATTAATTGTATCAAACTAAAGTGATTTTTTTTTATAACATTGATATCTTTGCAATAAGGAATACAAACACATACAATCAACAGATCTATTGCGATTAACTAAGTAAGAGGAATGAAAATCTCCTCCTCATTCCTATGGAGATGTGGGAATGAAAATGGAAGAATGAGAATAGAGAATGAATTGATATTTTTACCCTTAAAGAAAATAAAATATTTCTTTTATACCTCATTTATATATTAAATAATAATATAACTAGTTTATTCAAAGATCATGACATTAAGCTCAATAATATAATAAAAAAGCATATATTTCATTTTAAAAAATATTTATTTATTATTTTGTTTGAAATAAATGCATAATTTTAACTGATGGCTTTTAGTAATTTAAAACAATCTATTTCAATTATAAGACAAAGTAAATCTATCAATGAAAATACAGCTCATTTCGATTTGGATTTTGATCCTTGCAACTTAAATAAACACCTTACTCTTATTCGTGTTTCTATTCTGATTTCAACCAATTCCGTACCAAGGAAATATAACACAATTATCATAGGTGACTTTTTTTTTTTAATATGAAATCAAAATAGGCCTGAATAAAACTGAATTCTGAATAAATCAAAATGTCTAAATATGAAAGACATGTTTATTTTTTTTATTTGATTCTTTGACAATAAGAATTAAGTTGTTTTTTTTTAACTTAAATTATTTGAAAATCAATACTTCTACATTTTGTGAACTTATAAATTTTAAGCGTTAAATAAATAATAATGATATCAAAGAATATAAATAAGACAATATTTTATCATAACATAATTTATGTTTACTTGAATACAATCCTAAATTATGTTTACTTGAATACAATCCTTTAATTTTCTAAGTTTGAACATTTTAATCAATCTTATGGTAGTTCATGATGTTATATATGAAAATTTTTCATAAAAAGATTGTAAAGATAAATAATACTAATTTAAAGAAAACAAAAAAAATCAAAAGAATAATAATATACTAGTAGACTATCACAAGTTATAAAAACGAAAAATGATGCTAATTAGTAAGCTTTTATTTAGATAAGAAGGAAAATAAATTGATTAGATATAGATATTTTAGAGAATATATTTTAACAATAATATTCAGATTTTTTAGATTAAATAAAAAAACTGAATTTTTCATTAAATTGAGAAAATAAACAAACTTAATAACCTAATTTCAATCAATTAAGAAAACAATCGGCTCCAATAGTTATATTGTGATACAACTTATATTTACCTCTATTTATATTTGTGAGAAAGGACTAAAAGAGAAAATAAATAAAACAATTTTAAAATAATTTTATTTAATTAACTACGTGCATTTAAATCTTGAAAGACATAGAAGAATTTAAGCTTTATCCAACTCTCGACTTACTCGAAAAAAAAAATGAACGAAGACTTTTTGCACAACAGTATTGGCAAGGAGAGGAGACGTGTCGAATTAAAATTTATTGACACTATTTGTTGCTAGAGTTATTTTTATTGACAGCGCTGCATGTTAGGTTGACTTATAGCGGTGAGTAGGTAAGCAGTAGTTATTGAAAGATGACCATTATTATTATTAACTGAGGGGAGGAGGAAGTTTTCTACGGTCAAAACCACGTGTGCCCGCCGGGCAGCAGGCGTTTCTTCTTCTTCGACGAAATTACCATTACTGCCACATCCTTGTTTGTTTCCATCCTAAAAAATAAAAATGCATTTCATTTCAACGTCTCTGGCTTCCAGAGAAATTAATTAGACAACACATATTAAAATCATTACCAAATCCAACAATTTTTACCTACTACTAAAAATCTTCTTCTTTTTGCTCAAACTAAGTAGACGTACCCCGAAATTACAGAAAGGCAGTCCACCAATCATCAGTCATCGATGGAGGTGGCGATGGAGGCTTTAGGCAAAGGTTTTGATCTGACGAGTGATTTTAGACTTCGATTTGCAAAGGGAAGTCAGAGATTGGTGGTTCTTGATGAGGTTAACAAACGGGACCTTCTAATTCCTCCAACTGGGGTCACCATCAAAGCTGTTTCTCAAGATATTCGCGTGGATAAAGGCGATCGAATTCGTTTTAAATCCGATGTTCTTGAATTCAATCAGGTGTATTTATTTATACTCCTTTTTTCATTTATTATTCACATATATATATATATATATATATATATATATATATATATATATATATATATATATATATATATATATATATATTTATTAAATTCATAGAATTTATGTTCACTGTTATCTTGCTCCTTCTCTGCAGATGTCCGAATTACTAAATCAGAAATGTTCAATCCAAGGGAAAGTTCCTTCGGGATATCTTAATGCTATTTTCGATTTGACTGGGGACTGGTTCCATGATGCTGCAGACACCAAATATCTTGCTTTTGATGGTTACTTCATTTCATTGTACTATTTGCACCTTACAACATCTTCTTTAGAACTACAAGACCATGTAAAGATGGCAGTTCCTCCCCATTGGGATCCAGCATCGTTGGCTAGGTAGCTATTTAACTCTTCATTTCTTTAGTAGATTGCATTTTGCTTACACAATATTCCGCTTTTTAAAGTTTTCTAATTCTTCTAGCCCAAGTAACAAGGAAATTAAAATATATTCCTGCATTCAAAATGTGGGTGGGTTGCAGCACATCTAATCACTTTAGTTTCAGAACCATTTTTCAATTTTAAAAGTAAGATAGTAAATTCTTACCTATGTTTATCGTATGAATGTGTCCTTAACAAATGTTGGAAACACTCAACTTGTCAAGTATTTGATATTCAATGTTTGATAGAGTGACAATATGAATATGTGCCCCCCTATAACATGGAATAGTATCCGTGTTTCAATTCCATGTTTCTAATTCTCCAGCGTTTTGTCTAGGTGGATAGCTAAATTGAAATCTTCATACATTATTTATTGTCTAATGATTCAAAGTTCCTTGTGCATTTAAAATGCTTGCTCAAAAGTTCCAACTAGCAGAACAAATTTTTAACAGATCATAGATTAAAAGAATATTTAGGTCTCTGAGTTTTCACATTTTATTAAATATGACTCTTACCCTATTCAAGTGACTAGATTTTTAATAGACACTCTATTCAACTTTTCTGTAACAATCTAGGGAAAATAACTCCAAACTAGAGCCTACTGCCGTCATTTACGAGAAGATCAAGGACCGGTTTAATGGCAAAAAAGGAAAAAAAAAATGAAATTAACTGACTTATTAATCATTCATTTTAATGACTGGACCTAGTGCTTACTTGTATTTTATAAAAATTAACAAATTCATACAAAATATTACGGAGGGGCCTCTATCGGGGTAGTTAGTTCGCTTGTAAAATTACTTGGGTTGGTACTGGAGATCTAGGTTCTATCTTGCTCATTAATTGAATAAAGAAATACCAAGCAATTTAATTTCATTTACACTTACTAGATCTGGAATCTACAGAAGTTTTGTAATAATCCTTATGGAGTTCTTATGTTTCTCAACTGAAGAATCCAGTGGCATGGTTTTAAGATGGCTACTAGAATTTTGACACTCTTGAAGTCATCATATTTTGCTCATTTCCTAGTCTGGAGGATTTTTATCTTTTATTATTGTTTTCACATTATAAGTGAGGATTGTCTTTGCTGAATTCAACTCATATTGAGTAAGCATTGTCACTTTGACAGTTCCATAGCTGGCAGTACAAAGGTCTTGCAATGGCAGATGAAGAACTTTGAAACACTTAGTGAATGGCATATTCATGTTGATGGTGGTAGAAAGACATAGTTACAGGGCTTTTTTCTAAAATTATGTACTGAAGAAATGTCCTGTAGCAGATTTATTTTATAAGCATTCTACCAATTATTTTTTAGTAGATAACATGTTTGTTTTCTTACTATGATAGTTCTCATGAGTCAATGATGCATCAATTTCCGGCATTAAAATCGAAGTCTGATTTGACTTACATGAAAATTGAAGTTTGATTTGACTTAGTAACATTCATTTTGCCTAGACTTTTTCTTTTGACTCGTTAACTGTATTGGCCTTTCATCTGTGTTACCATTTATATGCTGTCATGGGCAATTCTAATGGCCTTGACTTTCCATATTGTGGTGAAATATGAGCGATGATTACTATTCAGCTGTTTTCCCAAGAGTTTGTTACTACACTGACAGATCCTTACTAGGATTCTACTTTGAATAAACATGCCTTATGGTCTAGAGGCTTTTGATTAATCATATGATTACAATTTGTGTGGAATTTAATTTTTCTAAAGCTAATTGTGGAAGCATATAGAAATTGGTATTCAAGAGAACTCTGTTTTTTAGCTATATTTTGATTATCGTTAGAAAAGGATTTTTAGAAACTTATTTTTACAGTGGATGCCATATGCTATGCTTTTTTGAATTGGAAATACGAATGCCATTGTTTCCTTATTACACTCCACTCACACACATGTATGAATAATTATCTAATGAGGGAGCCTCATTTTAATAAAGTGAGGACCAAACTAAAAGACGAGAAACAAAGTGCTTTACTAATGCATTGTTTTTTTTTTCTTTTATTGAATTGAAGTCCTTTTTTCTTATATTTTTTTATAGCCTGGTCTGTATTTTTTTAAGGTGAGGGCACCCTCACTATTCAGACATCTTGTTAAAATACACACTAACATAAGAGAGAGAATTGATCTGGCTAGACATATTACTTATTTACTTCTGGTGAGCAAGATCCCCACGTGGGTGCCTTGGAATGTGTGTAGTTATTTATTTTTCTTTTTGGAGTGTTTGCTGCTTCCATGTGTCCAAGGCACCTGTGTGGGTGTGCAGCACATCATTATGTGGGTAATGTTGCTTGGTCAGACCTGTATACTTGTTGTTCACTCTAAATAGTTTGGCAGATAAGCCACATTGATTTGTTCATAAACTTGCCTTGGTGTGGTACTGGATGCTAATCATTTTATTAGGCAGGTTCATTCAAACATATGGGACACACATAATAGTGGGGATGGCTGTTGGAGGTCAAGATTTAATTTGTGTTAGACAGAAACCTTCATCAGCGATCCCTCCTGCCGATCTCAGAAGATATTTAGAGGATCTTGGAGATTATCTATTTTCAGATGGAAAAAGCCCTTCGTTTCTGGAAAGGAAAACAAGAGATGGAAAACAGAAGGTTTTTTTTTTTTAAATAAATACAGAACAGAAGGTATTTTTGCTTCAGTCAAAATTGGATGTTATTTTGCCTTGATAAATTTTGCTAAATATTGCTGTAGGTTCCAGAAATTTTCAGTCAGATTCTTCGCTCAAACACGATGCAGTTAACCAGTATTACCGAAACATCAAGCAAGGATGTAAGTCATTACCTGTTAGAGATGCCTGTGTTCATTCTGATTCATATTTCTGAGGAATATGAATCTTACATTACCCATACTGAGTTAGTCATGGGAAATGGTAAATCTATTAGATTTTGGGATGGCAAATGGATCTGAGATGCTCCTTTGTGTGAGTATGCACCTCATCTTTATAGACTTTGCTCTTATAAAAATGGTGCAATCCATTCTTCTGTGAAATTCTCCTCCTTCCAATTGGAATTGGAACTTGAATTTCAAAAGCAACTTGAGAGAGAGAGAAAGAAATTCAAAAGTTTGCTACTGTTATGAATTTGATTGATAGTCTTACTATTGATGAAGGGAAAGAAGATAGTGCAGAAGTTGAAGTCTTCTGGAGTTTGCACTTGTGAATCCTATCTTGGATTGCTAATTAATGATATGGAAAGATAGATTCCCCACACCCACCACAAAAAAAAAAAAAAAAAATAAATAAATAAATAAATAGATAGATAAATAGTAAATCAATTCATTCTTTGGGCTCTAGCTCAAAGAAAAATTAACACTAGTGAAGTGATTCAAAAAAAGTATCCATCTATGCGTCTTTTGTCTTCATGGTGTGTGATGTGTAGAAAAAGTGAAGAGAGCACTAATCATTTGTTTCTTCGTTGTGAGGTTGCTTCTAGATTTTGGGAAAAATTATGCAAAGAAGTAAATTTTTCTTGGGCTATTATTCCATTTCCTTGTGAAGCTTTGTTAATGGAGAGCATTGATACCTTTGGAAAAGGGAGGAAAGCTAAGACTCTTTGGAGAAATGCAGTTTCAGCTATCTTTTGGGTCATTTGGAATGAAAGAAGCAGTAGAAGCCTCAAAGAGTCAAGAGGGGACAGTTATGATAGATTGTGGGATAGAGTTCACCTTTTTGCTTCGTTTGGTTGTCGGTGACTAAGGATTTCCAGGAAACTTCATTTTTCTTCATTCATCTTAATTGGAGGGGATTTTTAGGGATTGACAGTGTATTCTGCTCATTTTTGTATAGGGTTAGGAAGTCTCTTTTGGGTTAAATCAGACTTTTGGGGATTGATACTGTGTTGTTTAGCTTTGATTAATTTTGGATGGATACCTGATCCACTACTAAAGTGTAATATGTCCATTATTCATTAATACAAATACTTATAGTTTTCTTATTGAAAAAAAAAATTGTGAATCAATATGCAGGCTTTGAATCTTTCTGTCTTTAATTTTCACTTACAGGGACTCACCATTGTCTGTTCAAAAAGAGGTGGCGATGTGTTCTTGCAGAATCATTCCAGTTGGCTGCAGACTGTTCCTGCTAAACCAGAAGGAATTCTCTTCAAGTTTGTACCCATTACTGCTCTGCTTACTGGGATTCCAGGCAGCGGCTACCTTAGTCATGCAATCAACTTGTATTTGCGTTGTACGTGCTTCCATACCGAATCAGTCGATTGAAAATCAGTTCTTAATTTACTGTTCTATTTTAATTGCTCAGATTTCGCTATTTTAGAAGTATCATTGGGTATATGGTTTAGACTTGTATGTCTATTGCATTAGTTTCCATGCGTGCATGAGTGCATAAACAGACCAAAAACCACCTCAATAGTTAACAAGGATCAAGTAAATTAAAAGAAGGATGAAGGCTTTCGATATTAGAATTAATTTCTACTAGTCACTGGCTGTTTTTCTCTGTCATTTAAATGCAGTATTAAAGTCACTCAAATCTTTGTACTAAAGCACAGAGTGGAGTTATTTTATTCTATACGTTCTTCTGCATAAAAAATTATTTCCTCAGTCATTGTAGCATGTTTATATTCATAAGTTTATAAGTTTCTCATCTTCTAAAGTAATTTTTTCGTCAATGGCGTTGTCTCTTTCCAGACAAGCCAGCCCTAGAGGATTTGCAGTACTTCTTGGAGTTTCAAGTTCCCCGGCAATGGGCACCTATGTTCTGTGAGCTTCCTCTTCGGCATCAAAATAAAAAGGGTTCTTGTCCTTCCCTGCAATTCAGTTTCATGGGTCCAAAGGTTCATGTCAGCTCGACTCAGGTACTTGATGATTAACAAAGTTCCAGACTTATTAATTTATTAGCTCTCAAAAGTCACATAACTATATTAAATGTACGTTGTGAATGATGGCATATTATCTTGTTGAACCTAGAGAGATGCATAAAGCACAAAATTTTTGGAGATCAGAGGAAATCTCATGGTTGCTTAGATTATGAGTAATAAAAGAAACAACTTGCATTTTCGTTTGTAGATTCAGTTGAAATCAAAGTGGCTTTTTATTGATTCAGAGATACTTGATGAAAAAGAGAAAAAAATCATTGGTTTGGCTGAGGAACCTCTCAGGGTGTTCCTAAATTATAATCAGACTCCAAAGTCACCGTGACCCAAAAATTAATAAAACCAGCTGCTATTTCCTCTTTCCTTGTCTGGACAAGGGGTCTCATATTATAAAGTTCCAAAGGGTTGAAAATTTAACCATTTTCTACCTACAAATGTCGCTACTAAGTCTAATAGCACAATCTTGTTTCCTTTAACTTCTAACCAATAAGTGTTCATTGTGTAAAGTCTCTACGAATATGGATTAGTTTATATGTGATGCAGAATTAAGAGCTAATAATTTGAGGCTTTGAAAATTTGAGAGATCATTATCTTAGAAATTAGGATTTTATTTTATTACTATTGTCTTTATCTTTTAGTTCTAGAAATATTAAGATTCTATCTTGTGTTAAGGTTATCTTAGGTTAGGATTTTCTATTGATTTCTTTTTCTTAACCCAACCCTATAAATAAGCTTGCTTAAGTAGTAGTTAGGAGACTGGGTGAATTATTGGAATAAAAGCACAAATTTGAGTTTGCCAGCTAGATGCTTTTGGTAATCTTCAATTTACCCCAACATAATGGAGATTTTATGTGCCCCTCAAATGCCCTGAAGTCTTCCTTAGATTTAATGGTGCTAAGATTATTTCGGTCTTTTGCACTCTTGATTTTTAACTGGTCAAGGGTATTTTCAACTTTACTCAATTCAACAGCAAATTAAACAAAATATAACATGAACAAAATTAAAAAGAATTACATAACTTCATCAAACCTAATCCCTAGGGAGGAAAGTGTGGCCTAGAGTTGGCAACGGGACAGGACAGGCTGGGATTTGGCAATCTTGATCATGTCCTGAGTATTCAAACGAGACAAAAAAATCACTCGTATCCGATCCTGTTTTTTATAGTTGGGACTAAAAAATCGTCATCTGCACTGCTATTTTCCCAATCCTGTCCCATTTAATTTAAAAAAAAAAAACTCAAATCAATAAATACAAAATTTCCAATTCTAACATATCCTTTTATCCATCACAAACCCTGAGTACAAACCACTATTTTAATTTACAAGTTTGAATCAAATTCACACACTATACTTACAAATTGTATGTTAAAATTTACAAATATGGGAGAGATAAGAGAGTTGTGGGCTTAGTGTTTTATTGCGAGTATGCTGCAGGCTGTAGCTTCTTGTTGGTGATGGCTCACCGTTGCTGGTTGCTGGTTTTAGGTGGTGGTGGCATCACCACGTGAGGCTGTTGTGCATGCCGACTCTAAGGGGCTGACAGTCGTGAGGGTGTTATCATGAGTGGAGATCTTGACGGCTGGAATAGTGAGCTTGTGAGGATAAGGTTGGGGAGACTATAACTAATTGGTTCTTTAAGCTTGTGTTTTGGATTTGGTGAGGATAAGGTAGTGGTTTGGTCAACATGTCACTTAGGTTCTTTTTAAAAAAATTATTTAATGAAAATTAAATTAAAAAAAATGGTGGAATCAAGATGTCATGATCCTGACAGGATTTGAAATTTGATCCCAAGCCTATCTCGATTGAAAAATAAGGAAATTTTTCTATTGAGTCCTGATCGATTTTAAATCAGGATTAAAAAAGTTTTTCCCAAATTGTATCCCAATTGATATGGGATCCCGAATCCTAATTAGATTCGAAGAATTCTGCCATTCCAAGTGTGGCCCCTAAGGGCCCCGGTCAAGTGGTTTCCAATCAATGTTATTTGGGTCGCCATCTGAGTTTGAATTTTGAGGGAGGAAGGTGGTTAAAAAATTGATTGGCTTTGGCCATCACTCTACTTTTTATTTTTTATTTTTTAGAACAAAAGGGAGGAAAGTGCGGACCATTGTAGACATTTGAAGTGTTTGAATGTAATGGTCTGCTAGTTGTGCATAATTTTCTCTGAAGAATAACTGCTGATCTAACCCATATTTAATTGATCTAATAGATAGGAGTACTATCTCGAGTAACCTAAACTTCCTGCGTAAAAGGTTATAAAACTTTTAATGTTGATGATTAATCAAAGACATGTCTGACAACCGAGCTATCCTTTGGGGATACTTTCTACAATATAGTATGTAAGCCACTAAATGACAACCGAGTTATCCTTTGGGGATACTTTCTACAATATAGTATGTAAGCTACTAAATGTGTGTGTGTGTGCGCGCGCGCGCGCGCGTGTGACATTTGTCCCATTTACCCTTGACACTAACCTTGGAGGGAAAATTTCTTTAATTTGGTGTGTGTGTAAATTTCTTTAATTTGGCTGCAGCAAAAGCCTACCATTGCTGATTTGGTACTTTAAATTTCTCTCTTTGTGCCACATCAGGTTTCAAGTGATCAAAAACCAGTGGTTGGCCTGCGCTTATACTTGGAAGGAAAAAAATGTAATCGGCTGGCATTGCATGCACAACATCTCACGAGCCTACCAAATATCATGACCTTTCCTGCAGCCAACAGCTCTGTATGCAGACCATGTCAATGGCGTGGTTCTGATGACTACAAATCTAGTGACCAATTTTTAGAACCTATGAAATGGAAAAGATACTCCAATGTGTGCACGTCAGTGGTTAAGTATGATCCAAACTGGTTGCATGGAGATTCAAGTGGTGTTTTTATTGTCACTGGTGCACAGCTCCTCACCAAAGGGAAGCGGCCCAAGACAGTGCTGCATCTTCGTCTTCTCTTCACCTACTTACCCAACTTTGCAATCCGAAAGACAGAGTGGGCAGCTGCACCAAGAACTCACAAGTCTAGTTTTCTTATGAATGTGAGTACAACATTCTCATTCACTCAAAGGAGTATCACTGGTCCCCAAAAGCAGGCTCCAGTTGTGCTAAATTCTGGTGTATTTCCAGATGGTCCACCTACTCAGGTTTGCAAGGGAAAGGTTCTTAAATTTGTGGAAACAGCAGAGGTTGTGCGGGGTCCCCATGATGTCCCAGGACATTGGTTAGTAGCAGCTGCCAAGCTAGTGACTGAGGGTGGTAAGATTGGTTTGCATGTAAAGTTTGCACTGTTAGACTATCCGTGAATTGTATTTTACTTTGTACATAAAAGAGTGGATTTGTTTGTGTTCATTGATTTTAAATGGTTATTTGTTTGTTAATGCATAACATTATTTTGTAAGAAGTTAGTTTATAGGAAAAGGTGTGCATAGATAGTTTAGTATATAGGAAAAGGTATGCATGGATAGATATGTACAGCACTAGGCATGTCAAAAACATCTGCCTAGACCGAACTCGGGTGATGCGGGTGGGGTAGGGAATGAGGTTGGGCCGGATTCGAGTTTCACTTGATAAGCTTGAGGTTCGGTCTAGAATTTGAATTTTATGAAAAAAAGTTATAAATTATATATTATTTTAAATAATTATATTTATTTGATGTAACTATTACATATATTTGAACTTTTAAATATATAAAGTTCATATTTTCAAGTCTAATTTTATTAAAATAAAAATTTAAAAACCATAAAATTATAAATAATTAAATATATATATATAATTATAAAATATAAATTTTGGTTTTTTTTTATAAATTAAAAAATATATATAATATTATAAAAATTAGCCAGCCTTGGGTGTGCAAAAAACATGTTCAGGCTGGATCCAAGCATTGTCATACCTAGGATGGGCTTGGGTTTTTGCAATTCCTAGACAGAAAGGAAGAACATTGAAGAAATGAATTTATACATAAAATATTTATCTCATTGTTATTGATAGTAGGGTTCATTTGAGATTGTTTTTAAGAGGTTTAAAAGTGGTAAAAGTTAATTTTTCTTTGATAAATTTAAAAAAAAAAAGACTTTTTAAAAAATCACTTCATCCTACATAACATTTTAAAAAATAAGGAAGGAAAAGCTTTTTAAAATATGATTTTGAGAATCAATTTAATACTAAATAACAATTTCATATATCCTCACAAATATTATAAAAATTTAAGATTAACTTTATTCAATCAAGAAATAAAATCATTGCATTTAAATGCATTATTATTCTTACCAATTATATTGAGATAACAAAAATAAAAAATAAAATTAATAAGTAAAAATATTTATTTTAGTTATCAATTATTTTATATATACAGCAAAAGTTATATAATACATGTTTGTAATTATTTAAATTTTATTAACATTATATAGGGTTGGTAATAGGACGGGATGAAATGGGATTTGTCATTCCCAGCACGATAAACTAAACATATACAAGTGTTTTTAAAATTTGAAGTACAATTCTTTAAGAAAATGGTAAATTTTGGATTACCCGTTTCGCTAAATGACAGTCTCTAAAATACACCTAAACTATGTAAATCTCAACTTAATATCAATTTTTGTGCAAATATATAAGGGAAAAATGGGATCAAGTTGATAAAAATAAAATTTATCTTCTTAACAAAAATAAGAGTAAGTTCATATTTATAATAATTTGAGAATATTTTAAAAATTGTCATTTTATAAGGAAAAATTTGTTCAAGTTATGAAGTTTGAACCAATATGCAACATCTTCTAATTGCCATTTCTGCTGTCTCAATATTGTATTTATACCATTTGGTTTTTAAGTATTATTTGCCACCTTGACATTGAATTATCCATTGGATGATACTAGACTAATTGTGATCAAGTTGATTTAATCAAGTTGATTTATGCAAATATAATTCAAACTCCCGCGACTATACTTTTCCTTATTGTTACTTTTTAATCGTTTAATAAATGGCCACAAAAAAATTGAACGCATTTACTATTCTAATATTAATAGAGCCACAAACAATTAGTAAAATTTATATATACAAATTGATATAGTATATATTACATCAATTCACTATCCTTTGTAAATACAGGTTTCTATGAATAGTTTCTCTTATTGTTTTGACACATCAATTATATTTGAACTCAAAATAAAGAGAAAAAATAATCAGCAAATTAGATTGGTGCATTGGTTATTCTTTGTTAATTGAAAGCTTTTTATTTATTTATGTTAGTTGAAGAAATTCAAGCTTTGTTTACTGTCAAAGAACGTTTAAAAGGGGGGGAAAAAGAAAAAAGCTAACGAATTTGGGAATTTCAAAATTGTTGCATCCTTTAAGTTGTAATTTTAGAAATGTCTCAACTTTGACTACACAACAAGAAAAAGCTTTTATGCTTTTTCTTTGACCAATTTTTACTGTTGTCAAAATTACACTCTTTTGAAACAAAAAAGTGTGAATAGTCTTTCATTTAGGAAGATTGATAATTTCTCCCTTCCTAAAATTAATGTACACTGCATTTCTTTTTATTATTTTCATAATAATAATAGAGTTAGATTATTGACACCCCTTCAAAATCCTATTACCCCTATTTCAATTATACTTCAGTTATTGTCAAAAATACCTTTTTTTTTTTTTTAAAGAATCCTTCTTTCCCACTTAAAAATCTTTCAATTTACAATTATTTTCTCACACTTATAATTCTTTTGCGATGAAATGCAATGGTTTCCTCCAAAAGAAAATTGGTACAAACTAAGTATAGATGCTGCTTTAAATGGTACAGAAGGATTGTAGGTGAATTTAGCGACTTCACAACTGACAAAAATGAAGTTATTATTAAGCATATGCCTAGAGTACTCAGCCAAGCCTGTAATTTCCCTTCTTGAACACCTGGAGTGGTTAGAAGAAGCTTCTGCAGATATTGCAAATATGTTGTAGCTTCCTTACTTTGTTTAATATAAAATACTCCTTTTACCCTTTTTTTAATAATCTCTTTTACTAAAAAAAAAAAAAAAATGCAGTTTTGATATCTCTAATCTTCTCAAACTTTCTCTCTCTACAAAACTAAAAAACTTTAGCTTCCCAAAAATAAAAATAATTCATATAAAAAAAAAAAAAAGGATTGTTGTTTTAAGATTGTGCAAACCAATTGTATAGGTGGGACTAAAAAAGAGAGAAAAGGGGAGAGAAAAAAATATAAGCAGTTAATTCTTTTTGTATTTGTCCTTAAATGTAATTACAATATAATAGAGGTTTTATAAGATCAATTAAGGGGTGCCAATAGTCGAACTCTAACTAATAATTTCCCAGGTAATATAATTTTATAGTATTATTATCCTTATTTTCAAATATACTTTTATTTGTATTTATTATAAATTAAATAAATCATATAAAGAAAAAATTAAAATTAAAAATTAAGTACTAAAAATAGATATGTTTCGGTGTGAATAAAAAATTAATAATAAGATACTTTTTTGTACTTTTTTTAAAAAAATATTTTTCTCATAATAAATATATATTTTATATTTTCAAGCTAAATTATTATAGAAATGACTCATTTACCCCTCTCTTCATTTAAATTTGTTGTGCCAGAATGATTTTTGAATATTATGAAAATAATAAGGAATAACTGGTATATATTAATTTTAACAGAGAGAAAATCGACATTCTCTCTTTCATTTATTTATTTATCCTAAAAAAACTAATATGGGCTCTTACTCTTACATCTACAAAAGAAAATACTTGATGAGATATTGGAAGAAACCAATTTCACATTGAAGACTTCCAAAAATTTCAAGCCACAAACAAGACCATAAGAAACATCACACGGTCAAAATTCAAAATTATCACATAACACTCCTCTCTTTCCTTGCCATATCTTCATTTCAACTCTCATTACCAGATCTTTTGTTCTTCACAAAACCATAAATTATACTATTAAAGTTCTCAACTTCTCCTCCATCTCCTTCTTATTCTCTTATAAAATTATCCGATTCAAAGTTGCTCATTTCAGAATTTCCTCTTAAACCCAAAGCCCATCTCTTAAAATTCTCATTTTACTTTGTGCATAAAAGGGTGGATTTGTTTTGTGTTAATTGATTTTGAATGGTTATTTGTTTGTTAACGCATAAATTTATTTTTCAAGTGAAGTTAGTATATAGGAAAGGTATGCATAGATATAGAGACGACCATAGCACGGCCCATCAAAAGATGACCCATTAGGATTGGTGGGCCCGCATGGCACGGCACACTATGTGAATGGTCCGTGACATACCGTGCCTTTTTTTTTTTCCTTTGGGCTAGTACGGCCACCCCACAAGCCCACATGTGCCATGCCCGAGAAAAAGTACGACAAGCTTTTTAATTATTTTTTCATTTTTTTTTAAGAAAGTATGCTAAGCTATTGGCATACTTTTATCAAACCCATGTACTTTTCTTAGGCTCACATGCCTTTAGTCCAATTTAATAGAATCAAAAGTTTAAAACTCAAGTCAATACTTAATAATAATAAACTAAAAATAGTACGAGAATGTAATACTAACTACTAAGTTAGAGCCTATGGTATTAGAATTCTTTCTTAATACTTAATACGTAATAATAATAATAATAATAATAATAATGAATTTTTTTAAGGGTCAACATTTAGTTGTTAACTTGAACTTATATAAATTCATAGATCATAATCGATAATAACATTAATGCTTACAAGTTTCAAATTAAAATATAAAAATTAATATCACATTAAGACAACTATATTATCTAATTTTGCAATAACCAATTATAAAATATTGATACATAAATCTAATTCCATAGACTATGGTAATGATTAATGAAGATTTAAAATTACAACCTCCAAAAATCAATTACAACAAGTCACAACTACGAAATATTAATTATAACAAGTCACAATTCACAACTACGAAATATTGATTAATCACAGCTACGACAAATGAATAAGGTTAATTCTATCTTGGTGGTGAAGCAAACAAGCTGACAATTGTTGATAAAAACCCATTATGTTAACATATATGTTTCCATAATGTTGATTTTGATGATAACAAACAAGATTAAGAATGATTAATCTTTTAAGCTCAAATTATTTTCTTTTTAAATAAATCATTATTTTCACATTATAAAGGTTTCATATTTAATGGAAAAATGATTTTATGAAATTGGTTATTTTTCAAGTTTATGGTTTAATTGGCAGAATTTTGAAAAACTTTGAAATCAACAAGTATTGCTTGAAATTTTGAAAAAATACTTATTTGAAAAGTTTCATAACATTTTGGGCCATATCATAATTTCAAAAAGTTTTGGGCTTGACAAAGCATTATTTAAAATTTCTAAAATTGGACCTATTTGAAAGCTTTCATAACGTTTTGTGTCATAATATAGTTTTATAAAGTTTTAGGGCCAAACTATAATTTTAGAAAATAATTCACTGTAGCAGTTACTGTAGCAAGCGGCTAACCGGATGTGAAAAATCGGTAAGCCGGATGTTGGGCAGAATCTATCCGAATTGAAAGCGGCTAACCGGATCCTGACAAACGGTAATCCGGTTGTTGGGCAGTAAGCTTCTGGAGCTTAAACGGCTAACCGGATTTCACAAGCGGCATACCGGATGTTCAGAAATTCAAAATTGTGGTTGTAACGGTAACGTTAAGCGGCTAACCGGATGTCCATAAACAGTAAGCCGGTTATGACCAAAATGTGCATAACGGCTAGTTTTTGAGCTCAAACTATATAAACTCAAAACCAATTCATTTTTGGTAATCTTGGCAAGCAAAAACAAGTGCACACAACATATATTGAGCTTCAATTTCGTAAATCATCATTTATTAAATCATCTTTGTTCTTCAATTTGTATATCCACTCTTAAAGAGAGTTTCATTGTTGTAATTTTCATTTCTCATCAAATTGTGAGTGTACAAGTGTGAGAAACACTTGGGGTGAAGAGATTGGAGAGATAATCTCTTGTTGTAAAGGTTCATTGACACCTTGAAGTCAATTGCAAATGTTTGAAACCTTGGAAAGGCTTAGATAATGAAATCCTCAAGCCCGGTGTGCTTGGGGGCGTGGACGTAGGCGGGGATTGCCGAACCACGTAAAAATCCTTGAGTTTGCTTTCTCTTCCCTTGCTCATTTATTATTGTGCTTTCATTGAATTTATTGTTTTCGAATTTATTAAGGCATTAGATTGGATTGTTGTGTGGTTTGCTTAGCTTAATTTTTAAAATCCCAATTCACCCCCCTCTTGGGTTGCCTAGTTAGTATTTCACATTATGCCATGGATAACTGAATACATTTAGCCTTGCATTGTTGTTGTTTTATTAAGGTTCTACTGCATCGACATCGTGCTCTTGAGGGTGTTGAGGTTCTTTTGCATCCCCATTGTATCCTTGAGGATCCATGGTGATTTTGGAATACAAGAAAAGTTAAAAAAAAAAATGAATTCTAGTTTCTACTGATATTCACAAGTCATAACTTACACTATGATATTTAGTGAAATGTTAAACTTGTGGAGGTAGAGAGTTTGGCAAGGAAAAAAATGTATTAAATTATTAGAAAAATAAATGAAAAAATTAAAAGAAATGAACATTATAAAATAGAATAGAATTGTGCAAAAAAATTGATTAATTTGACTACATAAGTGCTCACAATTTTCAATTGCAAACTGCAAATTGCACACAATTTTCAATTTTCACAGGCTAAAATAGTGAAGTTGATTTAACTACACAATTTAAAAGTGCATCATTCACTGCTCGCAATCAGGCATCGACCAAAAAATAAATTTCTTTGATTATTTAATAGTAAAAAAATTCTGAATTGATTTGAGTATTCATTCAATGGTTAGAAAAAATTATAAAAAGATTATGAATTGATTTGACTACTCATCTAACAAATAAAACAACTTAAAACAAAAGTAAAAAGTAAATAAAAACAATAACTAGATTTACAATCTTGTAGGAAACTCTGCCAAAATTGTGTATGTTAAAAATTTTAACTGTTATTTATTTTTTCCTTTTTTACTCTATTTAAATAGTTTAACCATTTTCAATTTTCATCTCAATTTCAACTCATACTCTCTCAGTGGACCCAAAGTCCTCTAAATTCTCCTATAATCCCAAGCAACTTCTTTTTTTTACTTAAATCTCAAACAAAAGTAAAACGCCATTCAATTGGTGTCTTTGTCACTTCTCTCTTGCTCCCTTATTTTTTCATTTTTTTTCACCCGCACAACTACACCACAGTCCACGAGTTTTATACTTTTATTTAAATTTTTTTTATATAATATGTCTCACTCTCACAATAATTACATGAGAAGACACTTTGAGTTGCATGAGAATTTTAATTTTATTGAAGAGGGAAATGAAGTTGTGGATGAAGAAATTGTTGCGTCAGAACTTGATCTAGATAATATATTTATTATCTGACCTTAGCGATCTCCTCCTACTTCTCAAGCAAGTCACAGTGGTTCTATTTCTACCACTACTAGTTCTAATTCTATCATCGGTACCAAATGACCAAGAATATCAATTGTTTGATCATGTTTTAGTTTGGAGAAAGTTCTAAATGAAAAGGGTGAAATTGTGGATGTAGAGGTGGGAAAATTTTGTCAAGCCATTTTAAGTGCCAAAAGTAAAAGTGGAACATGGCATCTCAAACGACGTATGAATACTTGTCAGGCAAAACACTGTCCACAAGACCCAAAATAAACCTAAATTTCAAAATATGGTTCTAGACCTTTCAGTATTATAACATCATTCATATGTTCATAGCAGAACATGTGAGAAGGACCATGTATCTTGCTACAGCAAAGCAACCTTTAAGATTTGCAAAAGATAAACAATTGACGAAATTTTTGCAAAGGTATGTTTAGCTTCAACTTAAGAAAGTGCCTAGAAGTACACTAAAATGTGATTCAACCAAAATTTTTAATGAGATGAAAAAATTCTTGACTAATACTTTTATCAATTTCAAAGGTGTTATTTCAATTTCAGCTAATTTTTAGATTGGTATTAATAGGACTGGTTATTTTCTATGACTTCGTAGTCTATTCCTACAATTAATGGTGAATGGAGGTTGGAAAAAAATTATTTTCATTTTTTGATTTAGACTATCATCATACTGGTTTAGTAAACATTTTAGCATATCATTTGATAATGCATCAGCCAATGCTGCTACAATTGATATGTTTTGTGGAAAATTTCTACTCTCTCACCTACAAATGGCTCAAAAATTTTTCATGTTAGATGCGTATGTTATAATTATTATTTTAATTGTTCAAGTTGGTATGCTCCATATAAATCCTTATTTAGAAAAAAATTAAAACATCCATTTTATATATTAGAGCACCTTCGAGACATCAACAATTTTTGTCTACATTATAAACTTTTGAATTAAAAAAGAGTAGATTCACCTTGAAATGGAAGTTCATTGGAATTCTATATCTTTGATGTTGCTTTCTTGCCAAAATATTTCCAAAGCAATTTTTAGTTTTTATAATGAGAGAACGAATGATGAAGATTGTCATATAAATGATTATGATTAGAATGTTGTATTTAAATTTCTAAATTTTTTGAAGATATTTTGATAAGTGCATATTTTTCATATATTTTGTTATTAATTTCTCCATCTTTTTCTTGTTTTGATCTGAAACATTCTAGTTATTTTAGTTAATTTTTAATTGAATAGGGAATTAATTAATATACATATTTTACCCTTTATTATATATTTGCTAGTTATTTTTATTTATTATTTTTAATTAATTGTATTATTTTATTGAATAGGGAATTAATTGGAGATTGTGGATAAAAAGGACATGAAGAAGTTCAAATTGAAAAGGAATAAAAGTTCAAATTGGAAAAGGATTTCAATTAGAATTGAAAAATGATTTCAATTAGAATTGAAAAAGGATTTCTTTAGACTTGTTGGAGAAGAATTCGGTCAACTAGCATTATAAAAGGAGAGCTGCCAGAGAGCGAGAGGGGGGTGCAGACGCAATTCGGGCAGAGAAAAAAATCAACAGGCGCAAGGAGAAGAGAAAAATCAGCAGCTGCTTGAATTAATCTCCATGATTGGTTTTGTCAATTCTCTTCTTCCCAATTCAATTATGTTAGGCTAAATTTTTATTTGGTTGAGGGTGAATTCAAAACCTTAAACATGCTATGCAATCAAATTTAAATTCTATCATTCAATTTATTTAATTGAGATTGTTTATGTTCTTTTATAATTAATATTCATGGTTTATTCTTGTTTTATTTGAGTGACCAATTAGATAGGACTTGAATAAATTCTATTGCTAGATTAAAATTCTTGATCCGTAATTGTCTTGATATTTTAATCATTAGTAGCAGGTTGGAATCAGTGATTTCAATTGGAGAACATAACCTAGGTTAAATAATCCGAGCTTGTGTGTTTATTGCCTAGATCAACCTAATATCTTTCTTTGTTTAATGCTTCCATTATCTTAAATTTAAAGAGCTTGTTTTAAATTATTTAATGGTTAGAGATTAGGTGAAGAGCTTGTTTTGCCTAACGACACACTAAGGAAAGATTGAGACTAACAGAGCTTATTGTTGTCTACGGTTGATAGTTTCAATATAAATTGATGATAGAATTAATATATTATGTGCATGTTTGGTGGTGGCGAATGATCCTTTAACCAAAGTTTTCATCATCATTATTTCTTTTTCCTTTAACTAGAGTTTTTATTAAATTCTTGTTCGTAGTTTTAATTTCTTTATTTCTTCCTATTTAGTTAAAAATTCATAAACCCCCTTTTTATTTATAATTGGCATTTTCTTTAGTTAGATTAATTTCTATTATTACTACTATTATTTTATTTTAAATCTTGCTTTAGAGTTGATAAATAAATATAACTAGCATAGTCTCTGTGGGATCGATCCTTACTCGCTTTGTACTAATTATTTATATTAGTGGTAAGGTTTTAAATTTGGTGCACCTTAACGACACTACCAAATTTTATGATATGCCTCTTACATGTTCTACTTTTTATGAGCCGACTTCATGTAAAGTGTTAAGGCAGGTGTATAATATGAGTGATGCTCTTAAGACTTTTAGAGAGAATAATATGTTTACAATTCTTTTTGATGCTAGGGAGGAAAAATTCTAAAAACATTGCAAAGATATTCCCCACCTATTTATATTTGCAGTAGTGTTGGATCCTACAATCAAGACAGTTAGTGCAAAACTTTTAGCTGATGGTATTACAGAAAATTCACTCACAGGACTATATATAAATTTTCATACAATTATGTTTTTTATGAATGAACTTTTTGTTAGCCTAAAGGGTTACACATAATGTAATTTTGATGATAACAAACATGTGTCTTAAGTGATTTGGTAAATATTATATTTCACATTTTCATTAGTTCTTGAAGAATAATATTTATGATGAAGTGAACGGACAACGGCGCGATCAAGAATAAAGTTTAGAGCTCAACGGACTCATTTTGCAACAATTCTTGTAAAGCCGGTATGATTTAATATATGTATGGTTTAGCATTTGAGAAGTTCAAGATTTCGTTTAATAAATCATTATTTTTCATAAATCAAAGGTTTTACAATTATAAACCAAGCATTTTATGAAATTTTTTATTTTTCAAGATGTGAACTAAAATGAAAAAGTTTTACAATCTTTGATTTTAATAAGTATTGTTTTGAATTTCGGTTTTGGACATATTTTTTGCAAATATTTGAAACATTTTGGGCTATACTCTAATTTCTTAACGTTTTGGGGTCAAAATATAAATATTAAAAATGGACAAAGAGTTAGCGGCTAACCACTTGAGGGCTAGCGGCTAGCCACCTGAGGAAAATTTCATATTTTCAAATTTTGGACTAAATTGAAAAGATTTTGAGAACTTTGAAATTTATAAGTATTTTGTTAAAGTTTGAAAATGACTTTTTTGAAAAATATTATTATATTTGGGTCATATCATAATTTCAATTTTTTTTGAGAATGACAAGTATTATTTAAAAATTCTGAAATTGGACCTGTTTGAAAGTTCTATAACGTATTGGACCATAGTATAATTACAAAAAGTTTTAGGTAAAATAGTAATTTTGTGAACAATGTTATTGTAGCAAAATTCAAATTTAATGGTAACTTTACTGTTCTGAAGCGGGGAGCCGGCTAAATTAAGCGGCTAGCCGCTTGCTTGTTGAAATTTTATTATAACGACTAGTTTTTGCGCTTTAACTATAAAAACTCAACTCCAACTTCAATTTTGAGATTTTTGCAAGCATTAACAAGTTTAAAACAACGTAGTTTGAGCTTCCAATTCGCAAATCATCATAGATTAAATCTTCATTTAGCTACTATTTGTATATCCACTCTTAAAGAGAGTTTCTTTTTTGTAATCTTTATTTTCTCATCAAATTTGTGAGTGTATAAGTGTGAGAAACACTTGAGTGAAGAGATCAGGAGATAATCTCTTGGTTGTAAAGGTTTATGGACACCTTGAAAGTCAATTGTAAAGAACTTGAAGCCTTGGGAGGCTTGGATAGTGAAATTCTTGAGCTTGGTTGGCTTGGAGGTATGGACGTAGGTGGGGATTGCCGAAACACGTAAAAATATTATGTTTGCTCTCTCTTCCCTTACTCTTTTATTATTGTGCTTTATTCAATTTATTGTGCTTTATTGAATTTATTATTTTTTATTTGATTAAGGCAGTAGATTAAATTGTTGTGCGAATTGTTTTGCATAAGTTTTAAAATCCCAATTCACCTTTTGGGTTGCATAACTTGCATTTCACTTTTTAATTTTTATTTAAACAAATTCAAATCAAGGATTACATATTCTGATGTTCAACAAGCAATGACTTTTCATAGAAATCTAGCTCATCTTTTGTTGCTCAAAAGTAGGGTATTGCTTCTAATATTGATACTAATCGCAATGAAATGCAAAGGTATTTTGCCTCCAATCTTGAAGATTTAGTAACTACTTCACAATTGAAAAGATATTTTAGAATTTTGGAAGGGTAAGACATCTTTTTTCCCTATACTATCCATTATGGCCCATGATTTACTAACCCCTCCAATTTTAAATGTAGCACCAGGGTTAGCTTTTACTGAAAGTGGCAGAATTCTAGATGAACATCGGTCAAATTTGTCATCAGAAACATTAGACTTTTTGATGTGTTTGAAAGATTGAGAAGATTGTTGCCAAAAATTTTAATATACTCGCAAGCGCACAAATCTAGAAATAGAATAGTGGTAACGAGGTCGAACTCACATGAATTGCTATAAATTGAAAAGTCTATTTTAATTCTAAAATTAATATTAATCATAACCTAGTTGAGCAAATTGAGTTTTTAAGAGAAATAAAACTAATAAAACTAAGAAAACAATTAAAGTAAAGGAAAATTCAACAAGACAAAAATTACCAAGGTTTCAAAATCCACCACTATTCAACTAGTAAGTATCTAATTGTTAATTAATCCTCAATTTTAGAGTGACAACTCGAAATCAATCTATATCATCTCATGGATCTAACAATTGAACACAATTAAAATAAATATTAATCCTAACTTAGTTGAGCAAATTAATGCCACCATAAGCCATAAATTTGTTTCCACTTTTGAAGTTAAAAGCTCTTGCACGTGCACCCCAATTGGCAATTGGCAAAATTAAATCTTTTAATAATTCCATATTCCTGAATTGGATTAATTAATTGCTTTGATTTCTTCTGCTCGGATTCCATCAATTATTGGCTGTATTTTTGTCTTCTAATTTAATCTTTATTGCTTTCCAAATTAAATTTCTTTATACCCTTTTTATCCATAATCTCCAATTAATTCCCTATTCAACAAAATAATTCAATTAATTAAATATAACAAATAAAAAAATAGCAATTATATAATTAAGGGTAAAATATGTATGTATTATATGTTCATCAAAGATGTTGAAAGCCAAGTGCAACAGGATTGGCAACATGCTTTAATGAAATATATTGAGTATTTGGATTTTGATCAAGTGGAAGTGAGTCAAGATTATGTACACTAGTGAACACCGAACTTACCTCTAGAGAGAAGAGACTTTCTTTCCTTGTAACTTTTTTGAATAAATTTTACTTGTGGAAAGGTTGTGAATTTGCAAATAATAGATGGTTTAGTGGGTACCAACCTAGTTAGGATATACTGTCAACTGTAATAATGCAAATTCCATCTAATTTTATTTGAATTACTAATATTGTATGTCCATTTAAACTCCATTCAATGAAAATGCAGCTTTTGGTTTATAATAAAACACATTTCGTTCACAATTTTATCTTTTGCTTGGAAATGATGAAAAATATTTCGCTCACAAATGAAATGTATTTCATTTGATTGATTCATGATTTCATAAATGAAATATTAAAGTCATAAAAGTTTAGATTTATCCTTTATAAAATCATGATATTGTTAACATGTAAGTGTCTATAATGATGAATTTTGTAACACTCCACTTAAATATCTATTTTAAAAATGTTTAAAACATGGTTACTTTTAATACGAATTCTAAAAGTTTAATACAACAAACAAAGCTTTCTTCATAAAGTAAAAGTCATACAGAGATTCCATTGTTTATTTCAAAACTTGATTATTACATAAAGCCAAATTGTTTATTTTTTATTTAAACAAAGCTTAGCCCATTATAAAATCCCAAGGTCTGTTATGCCCATATGCACTTCGTCTTGGTTAGGACTTGGCGCCAACTTGCCTTACTCATCGTTACTTGCAATGTAAGAACTTTATGAGCTAATGCCCAATAAGATAACACTTTTATGCATGTATAAATTATGATGTATATGGATAACCATCTTAAGCTTTTAAAAGAAACTTATTAAAAAAAACAAAATAACTTCATTAGGGCCCTAGGTATGTTGCACTACAAGGTTGGCACTTTTACTCTTTAAACAATATGCCCTTGGGCCTCATTAGTTGATCTTTTAGGCACTACGTATCGCTGGCCCCAAAAGATTTCTCTTCGCTTAGCTTTGAGGGCTTACCCTCCTCGGAAACTTTGCCACCAAGTAGTACAACAACCTATTTTTCATAAATTCTTTTTCTGAAACATATTCTTCATAATGTAATGCATGATATGCATGTATCCAATGCAACTTATGTCATAACATTTGAAGTTCCTAGATGCATAACATAATCAACACACAACACTATTTAAGTATAAGTATCACAGATTAGGCGGCAATGCCGACCATAACATAACTAAGTATCTTTAATTAGGCGGCAAGGCCGACCATAACATAATTAAGTATCATAACTTAGGTAGCAGAGCCGACCATAATATAATTAAGTATCATAGATTAGGCGGCAGGGCCGACCATAACATAATTAAGTATCATAGCTTAGGCGGCATAGCCGACCATAACGTAACTAAGTATCATAGATTATAACTAATAACATCATAATAGCCATCACAACATAAAGAAATGGTTAAAATTGAAGTTAAGTGTGAAAATAATTTTGTCCTCACATTGCAGTTGAAGTGTTCCTTACCTCTTAACCTTGACTTCTCTAGATCTTTCTAAATTGAGGATTTATCTACTTTTGATATTATGACTTAAAATATAAGAGAATGAAATTTCTAGGTTGCATTGAAAATGAATGGGGTAGGGGGTATTTATAGGATTTCTTAAGGCTAATGGATGGCTATAAATAACTTACTAAATTTTAGAATTCTTAACTTTCTCTACATACTTCTACTTACATCATTACTTATGTCATCGCTTATGTCATCCTTTCTTATGTCATCATTCCTTAAAATTAAATATTATAAACTTAAAGGACTTGTTAGCTTAAAATAAATTCTACTATATTTAAGTGAGAAAATTATACTTCACAATTTTGATGATAACAAACAAGATTAAGAATGATTAAGTTTTTAAAAGCTCAAATTATTTTTCATAGATTTTAAATAAATCATTATTTTGATAAAATAAAGGTTTTATACTTAAAGGAAAAGTGATTTTGAAAACTTTGAAATCAACTAAAGTTGTCTTGAAACTCTGAAAATGAACTTATTTGTAAAGTTTTACGAAGATATGGGTCATATTATAAATATAGAAAGTTTTGAGGTAAAACTATAATTTTAAAAAATAGTTTCACTATAGCAATCACTGTATCAAACAACTAACCGTTTATGAGATAACGGCTAACCGACATAGAACAAAATTGAAGATTAGCTTCTGGACGCTGACGGCAAACCAACATCTAGAAAATAATGATCCGACAATTTTAAATTATAGTACAACGGTCACTTGCTCAAGTCAAAATGACAATCCGATAAAGGCTAAATGGGGATCCGATTGCGTGAGAAAGTCATCAACAACTAGTTTTCAGCTCCAACTATAAAATGGCTCAATCAAATTCAAATCAAATGAGATCTAAGAGCTATCGTTGAGTTTGCTACTGAGCATACAACCTTTAAACTTTTTTTTGTTTCATTGATTCACACTTTAAGCTTTCATTTGTAACCATATACGTTGTGTGTGAGAAAATTCATTTGTAATCTTTATTTTTGAGTGATTGTAAGTGTTGGGATATACTTGAGCTAGGCGATTAAGGATAATCTCTTGTTGTAAAGGTCTATTGACACCTTAGAAGTCAATTGTAAGAGTTGTTGAAGCCTTGGAGGCTCGCTTAGTGAAATCCTCAAGTCCGGTGAGCTTGGAGGCATGGATGTAGGCACAATTGGCCGAACCACGTAAAAATCGCGTGTTTGCTTTCTCTTACCCTATCTCTTTATTTTTCATTGCATGTTAATTTGTTTATTTCGAATTTGGTTGCTTTGTTTAAATTGCATTAAGTTTTAGTTGCTTAAATTTTTAGAATCCCAATTCACCCCCCTCTTGGGTTGCTTAGTTAGTATTTAAGATATTTATAATTACAATTCCAATTCCAAATTTCCAATCACACTGTCAACGACAATTCCACTTATAGTTATAGTTACCATTTCAATTCAATGACAATTACAACGATTGACTAATTCTAATTTTGATCAAATTTGTATTAAAATAATAGTTAGAATTGCAATTACGGATTTTTATATGATACTACATGATCTTTTATATAATGGAATTATAACTCTTTTTTTTTCTTCTTTTAATTTGTAAAAAATCTTTTTAACCAATTTGTTAACAGTTTACAATATTTTTAAAGAATTTATATCTTTTATTAAAATAAATATTTTATACCATTGACCAAATGCAACAGTGCACATTTGTTATATTTAATATTTATATTGCTAGATTGAACAAACCCTTCCCTAATCTAAATTCCTTGCTCTACCATTTTATTGTCGATTGTCTTTCCCCTTAATAGGACTGGCAGAATTCCCTGAATCCTTATTGAGATTTGGGATCCCAGGTCATTTAAGATGGGATTTGGGATAAAATTTATATCCCAATTTACTATTTGGGTTGAGATTCGAGTCATTTGAAAATTCCGATCGAGATCTTGAATGTCCCAAAATCAAGGTTTTTAGAAATATATGACAAGTCAGTTTAATTAATTACATATATTTGACATGTATTACAAGTCAGTTTAATTAATTACATATATTTGACATGTTGGTCATATACATATGATGAGTCGTTTAGTAAAACAATGTATGACATGTCGATTATATCAGTATGGCATATCATTTGTGACATAATCAGCAGTGTATGACAGAAAACTCATGTCATTTAGAAAAATTTGGGATCTTGTTCAAGACGGTATCATGACACATTTTTGTACCAATTTATTGTTGGAGACAGGATCAAATTCGGTGAATCTTGACCCGTCTCGTCAAGTTGCCAACCCTACTCCATAGTGACTTTAAGTCTATAAAAAAGAGGTATTATAATTTAAAACATATCAATAAACAACTAGGTCTCTAAATAATGCTCAGTTTCTACTCCACTCAAGTGTCCATTTAGTTTTAAGGCCATTGGGACCTTTGTTCGAATCTCCCCCACCCACATTTATTTTTTAAAAATATATATTGATCATTTGTGCAAGATTATGCATCCATTAAAATAAATAAATAAATATAACAATACAAAGTAACTTTCGATAGTTCAATTATCATATAAATTAAGAAATAATATTCATGCTAACACTAACTTAGAGCATAAAGTCTTTATGCCACCTCTAAGGTATCTTCATTAACAACACTTAGATTTCTTCAACAAGTTTTACAATACTAGCTCCAAGCCTCTTGCATCCATATCCCGTTCTACAGTCTCATGCTCCACATGGTCCAAGTTGTTTTTCTCTATTGATTTCAATTCAACTACCATCCACTGAAAAAAAAAATCACTTGGAAAATATTAATTGGAATTAGGATTATATTAATATAAGTTGTGACTTGAAATATATTGCTTAGAAAATATGAAAAAAAAATTTATGGAATTTAAACATTAAATAATTTATAATTAGAGAACTAAATTTAATCCTATTTGGATATATAATATTATCATAGTTATTTCCAATTAACAATATTTTAAGAAAATCATGTTATGATATTATATTAATCTTGAACTAAATATACAAAAAGTACAAATATAAGGTGAGTTTCTTAATAAAATTGTGGCTTAATATTTACTAGCTAAGACGATAAGAGACTGGTTACAGTAGTTGTTGTTAACATGAATATGTTTATTATATTGGTTTTGATGATAACAAACTTTAAATGTTTTTGATTAAAATGTTGGAGCTATTCATTAATAAACAAAAGCCATATAATCATTCCAATTGTGTTCATGAAAGATGTATAGTTGATTATACTTCAATTGGAAAATGATTCCCTGTGATATTTGGCTAAAACTGTGATTCTTAAAGTAAACGGTGAACCGTTTACTTTAAAACGGTTAACCGATAAAATCCAGAGAGGGACAATTGCTTAAGCTCTAACCGGTTAGCAAAAACGGAAAACATAAATATGATGGGAAGGTCACTGGAATTAAACGGTGAACCGTTTATAGAAAACGGTTAACCGATAAATTCCAGAATAGAAGCTTGTACTAATCTTGCACCGTTTAACAGAAATAGATAAAGCTATTTCGTTTTGCAGGTCACTGGAAATAACTGGAGAACCGTTAACTTCAAACGGCTAACCGATAATTTTCAAAGTGTCATTTTATGCTAACCTTTAACCGTTCAGCAAGAACGAATAACATAAATTTATTTTGCAGGTCTCTAGAAATTAACAGTGAAAGGGTAGTGATAAACGGTTGTTGGTTAATTTTTACTCATGTGCTATTGATGTCAATGTGCAAGTGTACACAACAAGTAATAAAGTGATTAGTATTCAAGATCGTCTCAACATGGATTGATGTTACTCGCAATGCTACAATAATTTCAATAATGCAATCTAACTTTATTTCAAGATGAACAAATTTAAAGTTGATTACTACCGAACCTAACAATTGTAAAGAAATAAAAAAAAATGCACTAATAAAATAAGTTAAATAAATTGCGTAGGAGAATCAAATGAGAATGAGGTAGTTGAATGATCAAACTCTCTTCATGGCTTGACTGCTTTTTATCAAATTAACACCAGTTGCTACAGCAATTTCTATAGCACTGGGCAGAATTATGTTGTATCCTCAGCTATCGCGTGTTGGACTTCTCATACCCTTACACATCCTAACAATGACCAATTGCTATTCTACCTAAGGCATGGCATTATAAGTATCTTCTCTCTCTACTCTACAAGGTGAATGCCTATGTCTAGTTCTTCATAAATCTTAACTCCAAGTATAGCCCTTATGGGATTCAAGATAAACTTAATCCAGGAAACTCAAATTAAGATCAAGTATTACTCTAATAATATCCACTAAGACAAACCCTTTTGCGGCTCTATCTTAACTTAAACCATTAAATGGGTGGTCAACCGAAATAACAGTTATAATAAAAGCTATTAGAGTAAAATGCTACAGCAATTATATAGCAACTCAGAAGAACAGTCAAAGACTCATTAGATTGTTTGTCATCCAACTACACGCAAGTTTAGTTCATACTTTGCAAAAGAAAAACAAACAACAAAATATTGGTCATGAAATACATCGGTTCAATCAAAGAGTAAAGAAAAGAACAATTGGAGAACGATGAAGATTGAATCCAGATAACTCTGCTGAATTTGTCACTGATGCCGAATCGGTTCCCTAGAATTCTTGTTGTCTTCTCCTTTTTGCTCTCGATTTTTCCAATGCCGATTCCTTGTCGCTGTTTTATGTGATGCGCGTCTCCTTTTATAACTGAAAACTAGGGTAAATAAAAGTATCAGGCGTTCATGAGCCAAATTAGGAAACTGCAGATCGCTATTCTGCAGATTTCTCATGCTAAGCTTTCTTTATTGTTGTTTCAGGATTGCTACAGCAATGGGTTCTCCCTCAACTGCTACAGCACTGCACTGCTCCAGATTTTGTTTCACTTCTTTGGTGGCCATATTCTTCCTCCCTTTTGCTATTCTACTGCATCAGTACCCCTTCCATGATTTATAAGCTTCTAAAAACCTACAATTATGCATATGTTTTGAGCACAAATTACTCTAAATCAAGCAAAACTTATTAAGACTAAACTAAAATGAATGTTTATGCAAAACGTAACGAAAATGTAATAAAAACACATCATTTACTCTCTATGTGATCTTAATTTAAGTCTAGAATTGCCATAATAACTCTCAATTCATGGAGTTATCAACGGTCAACCATTTATTTAAAATTGCCATAAACACATCATTTACTTTGACCAGTACGAACGGTTAACCGATTCGGTTAATGGCGATCCATTTTCTCCTAGAAAGTCAATAACGGCTAGTTTTTCAACTCTAACTATAAATAAGCTCATTCAAATTCAAACAAAGGTTGATCACAATGTTATTATTGAGCTCATAATCGAGAATACAACCTTCATAAAACTTTAAACACATTCTTGCTTCATTTATTCACATATATGGCATTGATTTGTAATCTTAAGTATTGTGTGAGTGAAGAACAAATCTATGATCTTTACTTTGAGTGATTGTAAGTGTTGGGATACACTGGGGTTAAGAGATTGGGGATAATCTCTTGTTGTAAAGGTTCATTGACACATTGGAAGTCAATTGTAAGCATTTGAAGCCTTGGAGGCTTGCTTTGTGAAATTCTCAAGCTCGGAAAGCTTGGAGGTGTGGACGTAGGCGAGGTTGGCCGAACCACGTAAAAATCTCCATGTTTGAATCTCTCTTCCCTTATCTTTTTATTTTGTGATTGATTTATTTGTTATTTCTTTAAATTTGTTTTAGATTAGCATTGAGTTTTGTTTTAGAATTGAATAATTTTTAGATACCCAATTCACACTCCCTCTTGGGTTACATAACTAGAATTTCATTTGGTATCAGAGCCTTATTCTCTTATTAGGACTTAATGATAGTCCACAACTAGACCACAGTTCTTTGACGGTAATGACTATCCATATTGGAAACTAGGATGAGAATTTACTTGCAAGCTTTAGATTAGGAAATTTGGGAAGCTATTTGTGATGGTCCATTTATACCTATAACTAAAAATGAAAAAGGAGATGATATTCCTAAACCGTCAAGTCAATTGAGTGAGTTAGAAAAGAAAAAGATGTCTTTAAACTCCAAGGCAATGAATGCTCTGTTTTGTGCTCTAGATAAAAAGGAATTTCATAGAGTATCTATTTGTGAGAGTGCTCAAGAAATATGGAATAAACTTGAGGTTGTCTATGAAGGGACAAATCAAGTTAAAGAGTCTAAAATCAGTAGATACACTCGTCAATACGAATTGTTTCAGATGGAACAAAATGAAAGTGTGTATTCTATGTATACACGATTTACAAACATAGTGAATACCCTAGGAGCCCTAGGAAAAACTTTCTCAAATACTGAGAATGTAAAGAAAATCATTAGGTCACTTCCAAAAGAATGGAGACCTAAGAGAACTGCTATTGAAGAGGCCAAAAATTTAAACACTTTACCTCTTGATGATTTAATTAGCTCTCTTATTTCATATGAAGAAGACTTACCAGTAGAACAAAAGGGCATGAGGAGAAGAAGAAAAGTATTGCTCTCAAAGCTTCAAAACATGAGAGTGATGAAGAAAGTGAACTGGATGATGAGGAGATGGCTATGCTGACTAGAAGATTCAGAAAATTCTACAAGAAAACTAGTGAGCGAAGAAAGTTCAAAAACTTCAAAAACCAAAAAGAGAAAAAGGATCAAATCACTTGCTATGAGTGTAAAAAGCCTGGACATATACGGTCTGAGTGTCCTCTGCTCAACAAGCTCAAAAAGAAAGTAATGGTAGCTACATGGGACGATATCGATGATGAAGAACATCAAGAAATGACAATTCTAGCTCTCATGGCAATCAGGGAAGAATCATTGGATGAACTTGATGAGAGATCAAAGAAAAGAAAAAATAAGTGGTACTTGGACAGCGGATGTTCAAGACATATGACAGGGAATTACTCTTGGTTTTCAAGTTTTACCAAGATTGAAAATGGTGGAAATGTATCCTTTGGAAAGGGAAAATCATTGGTATCGAAAATGTCGGTAATGTATCTTCTACTCTTATTGAAAATGTATGCTTGGTTAAAAACTTGAAACATAATTTGCTTAACATTAGTCAATTGTGTGATAAGGGTTATAAAATTATTTTTTATAAGAATAGATGTATTATTGAAAATGCATTTGATGGCAAGATATATTGTTTGTAGGAAATAGATGTGTTAATGTTTATACCATTGATATAGATTGTGCATCTACACATGATAAATGTTTTCTCGCATTACATGATGATGGTTGGTTATGGCATAGAAGACTAGGACATGCAAGCATGGATTTGATTTCAAAGATTTCTAAAAATGATTTAGTTAAAGGTATTCCAAAAATCGGTTTTCAAAAAGATAAAATTTGTTAAGCATGCTAATTTGGTAAACAAATGAAAACCTCATTTAAAAGCAAAAACCATATTTCTACCTCCAAACCTTTTCAACTACTTCACATAGGTTTATTTGGACCCTCAAGGTATGCTAGCTTAAGTGGAAAGTACTATGCTTTTGTAATAGTTGATGATTTTTCTAGATACACATGGGTATTATTTTTAGGTAATAAAGATGATGCTTTTGAATCTTTTAAAGTATTTTGTAAGAAAGTTCAAAATGAAAAAGGATATGGTATTTCATGCATTAGGAGCGATCATGGAGGAGAGTTTGAAAACCATGCATTTGAAACCTTTTGTAATAATTTGGGCATTGTGCATCAATTTTCATCACCTAGGACTCCACAACAAAATGGAGTTGTTGAGAGAAAGAATAGGTCTATTCAAGAAATGGCTAGGACATGTGGAATGAAAATACATTATCAAAATATTTTTGGGCCGAAGCCGTCAACACCGCTTGTTATGTTTTAAATCGGGTGTTGATTAGACCGCATCTCAATAAAACTCCCTATGAGCTTTGGAAAGATAGAAAACCCAACATTGGTTATTTCAAAGTTTTTGGATGCAAATGTTTTATTTTGAACACAAAAGGTAATCTTGGTAAATTTGATCCAAAATCTGATGTTGGTATCTTTCTTGGGTATTCAAACTCAAGCAAAGCTTATAGAGTTTATAATAAAAGAACTTTAGTTGTGGAAGAATCCATGCATGTTACATTTGATGAATCTAACCCCTCCTCTGCAAAAAAAGAAGTTGTTAATGATGATGCAGATGGAGAGTTACAAGAAGAATTATTAAAAGATAAACAAGAGATTGCACCACAAGCAAAATCAAGAGGATAGACAAGAAGAGCAAACAAATATGGAAGAACAAGAAGATATTTCTCAAACACTCCCCAAGGAGTGGAGGTATGTTTTTTCTCATCATAAGGATTTAATTTTAGGAGATCCTTCAAAAGGAGTAACCACTAGATCATCATTTAGAAATACTTGTGAGCATGCTGCATTTATTTTTCAAATTGAACCGTAATCTTTTGCGGATGCAGAAAATGATGAATCTTGGATTATGGCAATGCAAGATGAGTTGAATCAATTTGAGAGAAACAATGTGTGGGAATTAGTTCCTAAACCGGAACATCAATCCGTCATAGGTACTAAGTGGGTATTTAGAAATAAGATGGATGAATTCGATGTGGTTGTAAGGAATAAAGCTAGATTAGTGGCTCAAGGTTACAACCAAGATGAGGGAATTGATTTTGATGAAACATTTGCACCCGTAGCTAGACTAGAATCCATTAGGATGCTATTAGCATTTGCATGTTATAAAGATTTTATTTTATTTCAAATGGATGTCAAAAGTGCTTTCTTAAATGGGTATATTATGGAAGAAGTGTATGTGAAACAACCCCCTGGTTTTGAAAACGAAAAATTTCTAAATCATGTTTATAAATTGTCAAAAGCATTATATGGATTAAAGCAAACACCTAGAGTATGGTATGATAGACTTAGAAATTTTTTATTGGATAATGAGTTTTCAATGGGGAAAGCGGATACTACACTCTTTGTAAAACATAAGAATCAAGCTATACTTGTTGTACAAATTTATGTTGATGATATTATTTTTGGTTCTACTAATGAGTCTTTGTGCAAGGAGTTTTCATATTGTATGAGTAAGGAATTCGAAATGAGTATGATGGAAAAGTTGAAATACTTCCTTGGGCTGCAAATTAAAAAAAATGAGGAAAGAATTTTCATAAATCAAGCCAAATATGTGAAAGATTTACTCAAGAGATTTGGCATTGATGACTCGAAGACCAAAAATACTCCAATGAGCACAACGACCAAGCTTGATAAAGATGAAAAAGGCAAAAAAGTATATATCAAAATATATCGAGGTATGATTATATCCTTACTTTACTTAACTGCAAGTAGACCCGATATCATGTTTAGTGTATATTTGTGTGCAAGATTTCAATCATGTCCCAAGGAATCTCATTTGCTTGTTGTAAAAAGAATTTTCTGTTATTTGAGTGGAACCATAGATCTTGACCTTTGGTATCCTAGAGGAACTCATATAGACTTAACATGTTATTCGGATGCGGATTATGCCGACTACAAAGTCGATAGGAAAAGCACTAGTGGAACTTGCCATTTACTAGGTCATTCACTTGTTTCATGATTTAGTAATAAACAAAATTCTGTTGCACTTTCAACCACCGAAGCTGAATATATAGTTGGAGGAAGTTGTTGTGCACAAGCTCTCTAGATGAAACAAACACTTAGGGATTATGACATTAATCTTGAACAAATTCCTATTAAATGTGATAATACTAGTGCTATAAATCTTTCAAAGAATCCCATTCAACACTCTAGAACCAAGCATATAGAAATAAGACATCATTTCTTGAGAGATCATGTTCAAAAAGGAGATATTGCATTAGAGTTTATTTCTACAGAAAAATAACTTGCCGATATTTTTACAAAACCTCTTGGCGAAGAACAATTTTTGAAAATTCGGCATGAACTTGGGATGATGAAATTTTCACATTAACATCTCTATTCATGTTATTGAATCCATTAATTGATGATTTGATGATTTTGTGACATTTATGAAATGCTTAAGTATGATATATGAGTGATGTGTTTACATTTAAATTTTTGAATGTTTATATGAATTAATTGTTTGAATACATGTTAGTTCATGAATCATGCATTAAAAATGGCTCTTAAAACATTTTTGGATCAATTAAATGATCTTAGAATGTATTATTTGTTGGCCAAATATTAAATTAAATGTGCGAAATTATAGATGAAATAAACGGATAACCGTTTCTCAATAAATGGTGTATCGTTTAATTCCAGAAACTAGGATATGATGGCTGTCAATTACTCCTTTACCGTTTGATGCAAACGGTAAACCGTTTAAAAACACAGAGCTCACTGGATTTTACCCCTTAACCATTAAAGACTAACCTTTAACTGTTCCCCATTAAGTGCTCTCTAGAATTTACTCCCTCACCATTTACTGAAAACGGTTCGCCGTTTTCGTACGATATAAAACTGTTCCAAGGGTTTCTTCTTCTTCTTCACTTACTCGTTTACCGTTTACGCCATTGACGACGCAGTCGAAGCTTTCTCTTCCTTTAATCTCTGATTTTTCTCCATTCACTTATCAAATCAAGCCCATAAAATCATTTCTAATTATCATTAGAACCTTTTTACCAATTTAAAAACTCAAATCGAGCCTAAAAAAAAAAAGCAGCCGAACGGTTCTCACCATTTTTGACCAGATTTTTGCCCTATCACGCCCAAATTGAGCCTCAACATCACTTTCTCTACTCTCTATTAACCCAATAAACGGTTCATTTTCTTCCAAACTCATCTTCCTCATATTTCCTCATTTTCTTTTTTTCCCTTCATGGCAAGCTCATCTCGTTCAACTAGAAGGAAGAAAGCAGCTCCCACTAGAAACCCTATAACACTACAGGAAATCTCTGAATTCAAAATAATCCATTTCCCAATAGCCCTGTTGGTCAAGCGCTTCGAGGACCGCTTTATGGGCCGAAAGGTACTCGACTCTTACTATGTTGATATAGAAGATTTTAATGAGTTAATTGTCTGGGGTAGAACTGTCAGAGATATGCTTCAACCTTGGGAATCTACTATTGACTTTGATGATCGAGTATATCCTAATCTAGTGTGTGTTTTCTATTCAAACATGGAAATTTCCGCAACCCGCCTAGATAGAATAGTTACTCAGGTTGGTGGTGTGCCTATTGAATTTGATGATGAGGACTTTAATAGTTTTCTTGGTATATCGAATGATGGTCATGAAATTTATACCTCTAGGAAAGCTCTTTCCTTTGCCAACTTTGTTCATAATGATGGAGTTCGTAATATTTGTCAGTGTCGAGACCTTAGTGATGACATTTGTGCTCTACCATTTCGGTCTCAATTGTTACCTCTTCAAGTTCGCATTCTCCACACTATTTTACAGCATATCATTATGCCTAGGAAGTGTCATTCGGATGAGGTCATGAGATTGGATGTTGGCTTATTAGATAGCTTTATTTTAGGCTGACCTATTAACCTTGGCTATGTTATTGTGCGGCACATGCTAAGTACTCTTGTGGTTAACCACCGCTTGCTTCCGTATGGCAGTATCATTTCTAAGATATTGCGGCACTTTGACGTGCCTCTTCGGGATGTTGTGTACACGAAAACCAAGCTGATTGGTCCAGAAGCTATGACCAGTATTGACTTTTCTAGAAAGAATAGAAAATGGATCAAGACTTCTACCTCCAAAAACCGGGATACATTGATTGCTCCGGAGGATTATCGGATGCTTAATGACATTTATACCCCCGATCAGCTTTCTGATTTTCGACTAGGCACTTAGCCTCCTCCTCCACGTCGACGGTCTGTCCCCTAGCCTCCTGCTGATTTTGATACTGAGGAGCGTGAGATGGACACTAATATTCCCTCTACTTTCGAGTCGCCTTTAACCCCCGAGCAGCTTACTGCTCTCGAGTCGTCTTCTGTTCCTGAGCAGCCTCCTACTTCTGCTGAGCCCCCAGCATCAGACACTTTACAGCAGTTAGTTACTGATGTTCGCAGACTTTCTGAGCGGCAGCAGCTAATTCTCGATAGATTGGACATTCTTTCTCGAGACTAGCAGTAGCTACGCTCTCAGTTTCAGACTTTTCAGCAGCAGAGCATCGATCAGCAGCTTGAGCTTATTGCTGGACAACAGACTCTCCTTCGTTATTTTGGCTACGACCCTGGCAGTTCATTTTCACCACCTCCATCTTAGTTCCATTCTTTATCTTTTCGCACATACATTTCATATTATGTCTATATATATGTGTGTTCTTGATACTTATATTTTGTGTTTTTTATTCCATTATGTTTTGTTGATGATTTTGATTATGGATTCTTATACATGATTTTGATGATGGTTGAGTATATGTGATTGAATTATTTATTGTTGGAGTTGTTGATTTGACAAACTTATTATATAATATTTGGAAGTGTTTTTAATCATGTTTTGTATTTGAGGATTTGTCCATTTTTAAGGGGAGACTGCCAAAATTTCTGCTAGTTTACTCTGAGTAATCTCTTCCTCAATTCTATGTTTTATGTATTCTTTTTCTATCTTTTCTTTTTGATGATGAAGGGGAAGATAATGATAATGAATAAGTATTCTTTTTATGCTAAAATGAATAATCAGTATAAAATGATGAAGGGGGAGATAGCAATTAAATAAGTATAATGAATAAGTATTCTTTTTCTGCTAAAATGAATAATCAATATAAAATGATGAAGGGGGAGATAGCAATTAAATAAGTATAAAATTTACTTTTGAAATAAATTTTTTAAATGATTTATTGAGTAAAAATATGTTTATTGAACAATTTTTAAATTGTCCATATATTTAGGGGGAGCATATAGTTAGGGGGAGCAAAATATTGAAAGAAAGTTGTCATCATAAAAAAAAGGGAGAATGTTAACATGAATATGTTCATTATACTGATTTTGATGATAAAAAATTTAAATGTTTTTTATTAAAATGTTAGAGCTATTCATTAATAAACAAAAGCCATATAATCATTCCAATTGTGTTCATGAAAGATGTAAAGTTGATTATACTTTAATTGAAAAATGATTCCCTATGATATTTGGCTAAAATTGTGATTCTAGAAGTAAACGGTGAACCGTTTACCTTGAAATGGTTAACCGATAAAATCCAGAGAGGGACAATTGCTTAAGCTTTAACCAGTTAGCAAAAACGGAAAACATAAATATGCTGGAAAGGTCACTAGAATTAAACGGTGAACCGTTTATAGCAAACGGTTAACCGATAAATTCCAAAATATAAGCTTGTACTAATCTTGCACCGTTTAACAGAAACGGATAAAGCTATTTTGTTTTGTAGGTCACTAGAAATAACCGGCGAACCGTTAACTTCAAACGGCTAACCGATAATTTCCAAAGTGTCATTTTATGCTAACCTTTAACCGTTCAGCAAGAACAAATAGCAGAAATTTATTTTGCAGGTCTCTGGAAATTAACGGTGAAAGGGTAGTGACAAACGGTCAACCGTTTATTTGAAATTTGGCTCAAAGGTAACTTTGACCAGTACAAACGGTTAACCGATAACGGTTACTGACGATCCGTTTTCTCCCAGAAAGTCAGTAACGGCTAGTTTTTCAGCTCCAACTATAAATAAGCTCATTCAAATTCAAACAAAGGTTGATCACAACACTATCATTGAGTTCATAATCGAGAATACAACCTTCATAAAGCTCTAAACACATTCATGTTTCATCTATTCACTTATTGGGCATTAATTTGTAATCTTAAGTATTGTGTGAGTGAAGAACAAATTTATAATCTTTACTTTGAGTGATTGTAAGTGTTGGGATACACTTGGGTTAAGAGATTGGGGATAATATCTTGTTGTAAAGGTTCATTGACACCTTGGCAGTCAATTGTAAGCATTTGAAACCTTGGAGGCTTGCTTTGTGAAATTCTCAAGCTCGGAAAGCTTGGAGGCGTGGAAGTAGGCAATGTTGGCTGAACCACGTAAAAATCTTCGTGTTTGAATCTCTCTTCCCTTATCTTTTTATTTTGTGATTGATTTATTTGTTGTTGCTTTAAATTCATTTTAGATTAGCATTGAGTTTTGTTTTAGAATTGAATAATTTTTAGATACCCAATTCACCCTCCCTCTTGGGTTACATAATTAGAATTTCACTTGTGACATGGAGTAAATTACTTGGAACATTAACAAGCAGCAGTTTAGACAATAAGAGACTAGCGACAAAACTTTTGACAAAGAGTAAACAACTTAGAACACTAACACACAAACAAGAACAATTATGAATTCACCAGGAATAAACGGTCACTTTACAATTGAATTGGTTACATGTCATGTCAAAATGAAGCATGCCTACACCTGATGTGTGGCAGGTAGACCCAATAATAAACATGATTGGCATCGCCAATTGACAATATCAAAGTCACATAAATAACATACAAATATCTAGAAATCTCTCAAGTCTAAGGACAATTAATAAATTTAAGCTGAACTATCCTTTACTTTTGACAGTGGTTATTTAATTTGGGTATTCTAATGGGACTTAGTTTAGTGTTTGTACTTGCTACATTACACCCACTTGTTTGCTTAAGATCACTAGCTCAATGATGGAGTAAATCATTGCTAGGGAATTTTAATCCTGCCCAAGATTTTGTAAGTGAAAATATCAAGCAAATAATAAACAAAAAATAGATGGAGAATAAAATCAATCACAACACAAAAATTTACATGGAAAAATCCTATATAGGAGAAAAACTATGGCCACCAAGGACGACAAGAGAAAAATCCACTATGTAAAAAATTATTATAATCATTCTGGTATTTTTCTCACACCTAAAATCCCAATAACACCTAATCTCTCAATAGACTTATCGTTTCTCTCACATTATAAACTAACTATTTGCTGAGAACTGATTGTCATGTTATATAAATAAGTGAACTCAAGCTCCCTATATATGGTGATTATTTCTTGTAGGAGAAGTATTTCTTTTGCTTATATAAGTTGTATTCCTTCTTAAATAAGTTAATTCTCAAAAGGGAAATTACTTATTACTTAAATAGGAAATCTTCTTAATAAGAAAATTACTAAATATGACAAGTCCAAGAAATATCCTAGTTTATGATTTACAAATCTTCATTGAGAAAGGGGACATTTTTCCTAACAATCTCCACCTTGGCAAGTTTTTCAGTAAGGCGACAAAACACGATCCACCGTGTAGCCATGCAACCATATTGTCTCCACATTCTTTACTACACCAATACCACACTCCACCACAAGTAAGATCTTATTCTCTATCTAGTAACTAGCCATAATTCTCTACACCAAAAATCATTATACTCCACCTTGTCCAGAGGTCACATATTTGGCAAATGTCGATCACCTTGCTGCAAAATACCTACTCTCATGTTTGGCTTCCTTGAGAGTCCTCAGCCATCAACATAAAAACTTTTACCATACACCTTGCATAAATTCCAAATCATGCCTTATGTACAAATCTCATAGATCCATTAGCAATAGCATATCCTCTTCCATGGAACACTAAAAAGTATAAACCAGTCTGTCATGGAGAAAAGAGACACAACAAACTGAAATTATCAGTATCTCTATATATTGATTTAGAGCTATTTACCGAACTTGCTCTATTCCAAAAATCTTCTTTAAGGTGCCTTTGATTGTCTACACACCTCCAAGAGTTTCCACTAGTGGGAACAAGGTTTACATCACCCTTACTTTTCTTGTGTAACTAGATTGAATCAATATATCCTTGACTTGAATTTGCCACAAGCTAAAATTGATTCTTCCATCAAACTTTTCTATTTCTACCTTCACAGGTTTTGAAAACCTTATTGTTGATATATTTGCTCTGCATTGCAACCTTAGCTATGATACCACTTATTAGAGAAATTTAATCTTGCCAAAGATCTTGCAAGCAAAAATATCAAACAAATAATAAACAGAAAATAGATGGAGAATAAAATCAATCACATAACATAAGAATTTATGTGGAAAACTCCTATAAAAGAGAAAAACCATGGTCGCCAAGGACGACGAGAGAAAATCCATTATGTGAAAAATTGTTACAATCACTTTGTATTTTCCTCTTATCCAAAACCCAAATAACACCCAATCTCTCAATAGACCTGTCGTTTCTCTCACACTTTGTCTATTTGCAGAGAACTGGTTGTTGTGATATGTACAAAAGTGAACTCAACCTCCCGATATAGTGATTATTTCTTGTAGGAGAAGTATTTCTTTCCTTATATAAGTTGTATTGCTTCTTAAATAAGTTAAATCCCAAAAGGGAAATTACTTATTACTTAAATAGGAATCCTTATAAATAAGAAAACTACTAAATATGAAAAGCCCAAAAAAAATCCTAATTTAGGATTTACAAATCTTCATTGAAAGAGGAGGCATATTTCCTAAAAATCATTTTATCATATAGCAGCACAACAAATGTAGTCAAAATTTGTATTTTAATATCAACATAAAATTGTCTAGAACAAATATTAAGTTCACAAGGTACTGAAAAATTATTGCTCGCAGCCCAGTGTCTAATAACCAGTAGCATAATTTTTCTACAATGTTACCTAAAAATCTTATATCACATATAACAAACAAATAAGTACCCAAAAATTATGCTAATAATTATTAATTATTATTATTAAATCTTAAAAATAATTAAAGTACTATTATAATTATTGAGAATATGATAGGAAGTATGAATAAATAAATTATATAAGAAGAAAGAAAAGATAGATTTTATTAGAAAATGAAAATTATTATTAATTTTACAATGAATTACAAGTGAAGTACAAGACCCTATTTATAAATTGGATGAGCCAATATAAAATTGCCACAATTAAATCACACATGCATAATTACAAACTTTGCCATTCACAGATGTATCCAAAAACCATCCTTGATCTCTTGTGACTAACCATGTATGCATGTGCTTTACTTATAGTGTGTTTATTTTTTGGATTAGAGAATTGGAATTCGGAATTGAAATAATTGACAGCGTTTACTTTGTAAAATAATCAGAATCACGGGGCCCACCACAATTGGGAATGGGGAATGGGAGATTGATTCTTTAAGAGGGGTAGGAATTACTCTCCCATTCCTTGGAATTTCAATTTCGCCCCCCAAAAAATTCAAAAACCCAAATTTGCCCTTAGTTGAAAAAAAAAAAGAGCACAGGTAAGATTCGTCGTCTTTGTCATTTTCGTCTTCCGATTGTTGCCAAAATCGAGCCTCATCGTACAATCTTCGTCCTCACCATTCGCAATCCACCAGCAGCAGCCGTCGCTGGTGGTGATGTCTATGACGACGACGATGTTGCCGATGTGATGATTATTTTTATTATGGTTGTATTATTATTATTATGTGAATGGATTATTATCATTATTATTATTATTGATAAAAAGTATTATAATTAATTAATATATTAATGTTAATAATATTATTATTATTAACAATAATTACCAATAATAATAATTTTTAATAATAATAATCACAATAACTAAAATAAAAATTAATAATTATGACAATAGTTAATTAAGGACTTTTTAATAATTTGAACAATAAAACTCACTCTCATTCCGATTCTAAAACAAAGTAAACACATTAATAGAAATACAACCCATTCCAATACCAATTATTACAATTCAAGTAAACAACTTATTTTGATTCCTATTTTCCATTCACATTCTAGCCCATTCTGATTCCAGCACATTTCGATTCCAGCTCTTAGCTTGTTAAACAATCAAGGTAAATGGTTTGTATGTTGTGCTAGATTAAGTTTTGCACACTTGAGCTCGTCAAGCTTAGCCTCCCGTGTCAATTAGCTTTGGTCTTATAATATTAGTTGATGGTGGAGGGCCACATGTTTGTTGTAAGATTGCACATGCAAGAACTATTGGAATGATGTGCTCTTTAATACATATTTATTTGTAATAAATGGCTTTCTTATTAATAAAATTTTAATAGATTTTTTAGATATCTTAATTGCATAAGTATTTTGAATAAAGTCCATTGAATCATATTATATATATTTATGTGATCAATAATTAGATTCTTAAACGACATAAATTTAAGTTATTTTATGATTAAATAAATCTATATTGTAGTGAATTTCTTAAATGATTTGCACTAAATCATAAATGAATTTACTAATGTAGTTTGACTATATTGAACTGGATTATAAATGAGATTTGACTATATTAAACTGGATTGTATATGAGATTTAATTAACCTTGAAATAACTATAAGATTTACTAACTCTCATATGCATTGATTTTATTGCAATCTTAATCTTGAGTTAATTATAGTTTCATGATTATGATTTTTATTCCATTTGAGTTACTAATGGGCACGATATACATTTGTAGTCAAGATTACTTGATATCTTGGTAGAAGCATTTATGAGCAGTGGAATTATAGATTAACAATATAAAATTTGTACAACACTTCTCTTGACATGTTTTTGATACTTGATCATAAAATTCTCAAGCCAGAGTGTGCTAACATAATTAGTATGTTGAAAATGATCGTTACAGAAAATTAGTAAGTGTCAAGGAACAAGTGTAACTAAACTAATTGGACAGTTGAGATATCAATTTTATTGATGTGGCACAAAGGATTGTTAAGTAAAGAAATCAATATGGAATGAGTCCAATTATTATTCGAGAACATTATCTTAGATAACATGCAATTATGGGGGTCAATTTCAATCTTTTAGTGGAGTAGATTTAAAATCATGCTAGTTTAATTACAGACATAATTATTGTAACCACTATTATATATACCCAAATAATCCTTGGGTTAGCTCATTTGATTGATAGCACCAATACTGGACTAATAAGCAAAAGAACTAGTTAGTTGGGTCAAAAAGTCCAAATATATTATTTGGTAAAATGTTCATTCAATATGCTTGTATATAAGAGGCCTTGTGTTATTTTATAAAGTGAGCCCCTATAATAAGCACAAGTGATTAGGGATGGCAATGGTATCCGCAAATCCGCCCAAACCCGCCCATTATGGATAATTTTACGGGTTGCGGGCGGACTTGATATTATAAATTGAAATCCGCACTAGGTTGCGGGTAGGTTGGTATTAGCCAAATATCCGTCGAAAACCTGCATGGATATCCACAAACCCGCAGGCTTTTTAATTATTTTTAATTTAATTTTAATTGAAAAAATGTTTAAATCTAAAAATAAACTAATATCATTATTATAATTTTGATTGAATTTTCTTTAACTTGATGCATGGATTATTATATACTTATTATAATTTTGTATAGACTATTATTCTTTAACTTAATGCATGGATTATTTCATTATTATAATTTTGTTCTTTGGATTAGTATTTAAAAAGTATTATTCTTTAGAAAATATTAATTTTAATCATTATTGTAGGAATTGTGTTGGATGGGTGCTAATGGTGGTGAATGAAATGAAAATCTTCTCTTGGAGCTTGTGTTGAATGATAATATGAAATGATAATTGTTATTTTTAGATACTAGTTTGTGGCTTTTTTTTATATTTGTGTATTTTATACTTAAATTTAAGAATTTGTGTTGGATTGATGTTGAAATTTTAATTTTCCATTTACATTTGTTAAATTTAAAATTGAGTATGTTATGTGAAATTTTAGGTTATTCTTATAAATTTACATATTGAACATTTGTAATTTTAAATGTGGAAACCTACAAAAAATCCGCCAGGTACTATTGCGGGTTTGGTAATTGTCAAAATCCGCAGTGGGTGGATTTTTTAAAATAAATTAAAGGGTTTGGTAATTTAAATTTTGTACGGGTGCGGGTGCGGGTGCGATAATGGCAAACCCGCTGACGGCGGTGCCCATTGCCATCCCTACAAGTGATGTGCCATTTTTTGGCTTTATCTTTTCTTTCAATTTAAATCGAATATTTTTTATTTAATAGAATTAACAATGTATAAAATAAAAAGCCTAGGGTTGCCATAAAAAAAGGTATAAAAAAAAATTGTTTTTCACAAATGAAATAGAAAAGCCACAATATATAGAACAAAGAAAAGTTTCTCTCTATCTTTGAGAGAAAATTTTTATGTTGCTGGTTGCTTTTAGTAATAACGAGGGTGCCCATACGTTAAGTATAGATTGAACTTGATTTATAATCTAAAATATCGTTGGTGACAGATCGTAACTTAGGTGCCTAAACTATTATTACGAAAAATTAAAAGTAGGGATGACAGAAATCCCCATGGGGATGGGGGCCCTTGGGGATTTTCCTTACTTGGGGAGGGTAAGGAGACGATTTTATACCCAATTTCTTATTCAGGGATGGGACATGGATGATTTTTTACCCAATTACTTATTCGGAGAAGGGACGTGGATGAGGTGGAATCCTCATCCCCTCCCCAATTCCCCATTTCCCTATTTTAATTTTTAATTTTTTTTTTATTTTTCTAGAATTATTAGTCAATAAATAATAAATTTTAAATTGTAAATATTAACTATTGGTGTAAATAAAAAATATCAAAATATTTATACAAATAATATAAATATTAGTTAATATACAATGTTTAATATAATTTAAACTTAACTATAACCAAAAACACACAATCCCACAAGCTCATAACTCACAAATCAAACTCTAAATCACTTTCTCACAATCTTGCTCATCTTTTCCAAATTATTCGTGTAGTAGTAAGCACCCAACTCGTCTCCATCTCATCATAGCCCAGTAGCATGTTGTGTTATCAGTGGCCAAGTAGCTTAACTCATCGCAACGTCAACTAGCAGTCACACATGCAGCTTTGTTGCGCCATAATAGGTGATCAGCATGTATCATTACTCATGGACAACAATCACGTCAATATTATATAAAAATCACATTATTTGAATTTTGTTTTGAAAATTATTATTTGAATATTATATATACCAAAAGTTTGAAGGAGTAGAATGAAACAAAAGGCCCATTCATGATCATTTTCATTTTATTTTATATATTTTTATGTTAATATGATTAAATTAAGTTTGAAAACTAAAAAAAAATATCAGTTATTCGGAAATCGAGGAATCTCAGGGATCCATTGTTATTATTTGGGGAAGGGACGGAGATACCTTAAAGTAATTATGACGGGGACGGAAAGGGGATGAGGACATATGCACAACATCAGGAATGAGTACGGAAATATTGGTCCCTCTCCTCCCCTCCCCTCCCCATTGTCATTCCTAATTAAAAGTATGATTTTTAGATTATAATAATGTTATATAATAAATGAGAGTTGCGATTAATAATTTCCGCTGCAAAATAACTTTCAACCAACAATAACGCTATTGGTCAGTCTTATTTTGATGTTACATTTTATTGGTGCAATTGTTCTTCCTTTAATTTCATTAAATAAGAGTCGTTGGCCATATGGCAAGTGGACTTGGAGCAATTAATTAAATTAAATGACACGCTTCTCAATTATTAAAGCTTAAAATATTAAAATACCAAATTGTTTACCAGCTACACTTGTATATATTATAGCACATGCAAAAGTCTTACTGGTCAACATAAATGATTGTCGAAATAATGATTTAAGACCAAAACCTTTACCGCAAGTGGATGAAGGATTTGGTCAAAATGTATGTTTATTCGGGGAATTCTAAAAATTTAAAGAAAGAAGACAAGGAAGAAAATGAGATGTTTTATATTTTATTTTTGGTTTATATGAAGACGAAGGATTCGATTAAAAAATTATGGTTGTGGATCAAAATTGGTGGTGGATTTTGAGATAAAGAATTTGAGTTTACTGGTTTTGATATTTTTGTTATTCTAATTTATTGTATTAATTTATGTTGGTGCGCACAAAGGCCTATGATAATCCTTTTACTTAATTTTTATTAAATATTCTAATAGAGTAAATAAGAAAATAAAAGAGGTGATACAAATTATAAACAATGAATGAGAAATTATACAAATTAAAATTATTTGAATATTTTTACTAATGAGTAAATCTTTGAGTGAACCATTGATAATAGAGCTGCTGGCTTTATGGTATGTGGAATCGGATTATTAGACCAATTAAATAAATTAATGACACATCTAAGCATGACAAACTATTAAATCTTAAAAAGAATTAAAATACTATCATAATTGCTGAGAATATGAAAGGAATTATAAATAAATAAATGATATAAGAAGAAAGAAAAGATAGATTTTATAAGAGATTTTGGAATGAATCACAAGTTAATTTCAAGGCTCTATTTATAAAAGGGTGGGACTATTTACACTCTAAAAAATACTTTAAACACTGTTTTACTGATAACACTCACTTGTTAAATTTTAAAAAAATAATTTTACTCAAAACACTCTTGAAAATGCCAAAACAACCCTCAATTTGTTCATCACTACAAACCCAGAAAATTAAATCCCATACAAAGAACTTCTTCGACAGTACTCTTCCTCGTAACTCTAACACAATGGCATTGACCTTTGTTTAGTTGCTCTGAATGAAGGGACGATGATAAGGGATTAAGGGTGAAAAAAACAAATATGATTGATAATAATATACTTGAACCTACTGCAGAAAAAGGAGCTACAAAAATTGGCTTGTATGCTCTTGTGACTGTTAGGAACTAACAAATATGAAATATTAACTTTTGATAAATTGGAACCTTGAGATATTACAAGTATGATTTTTTATAGTAGTAGAATTCGATGTAAAAGCTGATTCAACATATATCATTTTCGCCATAAAATTATTAAGTTCGATAGTTTCAAGAACAGCATCAGCAAGGTAGCCCATGACGAAAACCAAACTTCTCATTCTAAAATGTATTTAAGTGGTATAATAGTTTAAAATTGATTATAAAGTGGACTTCAAGAAGCATATCAAAGAAATTAGAAAAATAAAAGTTAGAGTTTATGTTGATGTAGTGAAAGGATAAAGAGTAATGTATTTTATTTAATCACACAAAATTATCCTTAATGGTAAATTAAACTATGGGTGTTTTTGTAATATAAAATTTATAAAATAAAAAAGTGTTCAGAGTAATTCTTAAAGTGCAAATAGTCCCACCCTTTATAAAATCCGTGAGCCAATATAAAAATTGCCACAGTTAATATCGCACATGCATAATTACAAACTTTGCCACTCATGGATTTATCCAAAAATCATTCTTGATCTCCCGTGACTAGCCATGTAGCATATGCTTTACTTATGTCCAATTTGATATTAAGGTGCCATACTTTTTAAATTACGGTTATTGCGAAAAAAAATTATAACTATAAAATAAAAATTAACAGTACGTAGTAAATATAGTTTTTAAATAATAATTTTACTAAAATTAATGAAGATATAATAAATTTTTTATTTTATAAGTATAAAATAAAATAAAATTAATTTTTAAATTGTAAAAGATAGTCTTTACCAAATATTTTAATATTGTATCTTTTAAATTACTGCTGCTGGTTCTAAATTTCAAACAATGCCTTACCTTATTAACCAATCTCGGTAAATGGTTTGTGAGCTATGCTAAGATAAAGTCTGGCACCCTTGGGCTCGTCAAGCCTTGGCTTCCCCGTCTAGTAGCTTTGGTCTTCTAATAGGTGGTAACCTAAAAGAAATTACTCAATATTAAAAATATGGATTAAAATTTAGTGTTGAATTGAGTTTTTGTTAAGTATTAAATTATTGATTAAAATTTATTTATTTTTAACCAATTTAATTCTCAGGAAAAAAGTAATTCTTTCTATAAAAAATATGATATCTAAAATGAATGAAAGATTATAAATAATTATTTATGAATTATATATAATAAAACTTAACAATACCCCTTTTAAAATTAATTAATGGTGGAAAGCCAGATGTTTGTTGTGAGATAGCACCTGCAATAGTCGGTACGCTTACATAATTGATTGTGGAAATAATGATTTAAAAATAATTTGGTAGTCTTTAAAAAACTGATATCTCTGGCATGTTCGCTGATCCCTTTGAAAGTAACAACGCTTGATTCACGTGGGATGTGCAATTTGCAGAGAAGATAAGATCAAGTCTCCTGATGTATGGCTCTTCATAAATTATTTAATTTAATTTTTCATTATCTCGTCAACGTCATACGGGAAAAAAAAAAAAGAAGTTGATTATCTCTTCCATCAGTGCGCGATGCGAATTGTTTACTATTTTTGGAACTCACAAAAGTTATATAATTTATTGCCAAAGGTGCAAAAGTCTAGGCAGAATTAGCTAGCGTATATATATCTTGAGAGAGAAAATGGACTCCAATTGCAGTTGTTCATCATTGACTAACGGTGGAGCAATTTTCCGTGTTGAAATAATCGACAAACATATATTTATTAGGGCGGCTGAACTTATTTTGAGATGAGATTATATTAATATTCATAAAGTTTAATTAATGACAATGATGCTTTTCATTTTTTAAATATATTATAATCAGAGTACTATTGATCAGAAATATGTCAGAATCCTTAATAATCTTATTACAGTACAACCCAAATGACAACTCCTACTTAAAACTGGAGGGAGGTTTTACCTTCACTATTAATATTAGAGGGAGATTGATTCTACTCTAATGTGGGGAGCCTACTAACCCCCATTATACAGGGAAGTCAAGTCTCAGCGCTGATCCTGCGCTGGGACTTGAGGGCATGGGCGTGTCAATGGGTCATTAAAAAAAGATAAGGAAAAATATTAAGGGTCCGCCTAAGCTACGGTTGGTGTAACTTATAACTGTCCTGTAAAATTTCGTTCAGCTCTCAATATTCTATATTATTTATAATTTATTTATAAGTATTATAAAACTTTTTATAATGTAAAATTTCATTTAACCCCTTATACTCTATTTTATTTCATTAAACCCTTATAGTACCAATTCGCCCTCTATAATTTTAAATTTCTAAAATACCCTCCATTTAATTAAAAAATATAATTATTATTAAATGAATAATAATTATAATTATAATTATAATTTTATTATAACTATAAATATAATTATAATTTTTAAATAGATTATTATTATTATTATTATTATTATTATTAACAATAACAAAAAGTATTATAATTAATTAATCTATTAACAATAATTAATAATAATTTTTTCGTTAAATTGTTAATAATAATAATTATTGATAATTATTATTACTAATTAATTTTTGAATAATAATAATAACAATAATTAAAATACAAAATAATAATTATGATAAAAATTAATTAAGGATTTTATAGTAATTTATTACAATTTAACTCATTCTAATTGCGATTCTTGTTTGGTGAACGCACTATAAAATTATAAACTACTCTATATTCAATTAGACCACTCTATATTATTTACAATTTATTCATAAATATTATGAATTTTATAGTGCATTCATTAAATAGGAATCGAAATTAGCTGGAAACATAATAAGTGAGAATCGGAATAGCTATAATCAGTCTATTTCAATTCTAGTTTAATGAACACATGAGTAAATTATTGATTAAATCAGTGATCATTCGAAACTTAGCTCCACAATCAACCTCTCTCCATTTTAAAGAGTATTTTTTTTAATTACAGGAGACTAATGCTCATATTACAACTTATATTGTATGAGATTACAACTGATATTTACAATTAGACAATTACTGAGACTAATTTATATTAATTCTTACACAACATTGCCCAGATTTCTCATATTGTATGAGATTACAGCTGATATTTATAATCTAAAAATTACTTGGACTAATTTACATTAATTCTTATATAGGACTAGTTTACATTAATTCTTGTGTAGCATTGCCCAGATTTTACTCTCTCTAATATTCGAGGGATATCTACTATACTCACATTTCGAAAGGGAGAAGATTATCTTCACTTAATTATATATCATAATTAAAGAAGAAAATAAATCCCTACATGCGTCGCAAGGGCTCAAACCGCTGCCCTCTCTCTAATATTCGAGGGATGTCTACTCCACTCACATTTTGAAAGGGACAAGACTGTCTTTACTTAATTATATATCATAATTAAGGAAGAAAATAAATCCCTACATGCGTCGCAAGGGCTCGAACCGCTACCCTCACAGTTGTGAGGGCAAGATTCTTTGGCGGAGTGGTTTATTTTAAATGGTATTTTTAAATCAATATCTCTGTTATCTCATGACTCATGAGATATATCATTAGGACAAGGCTACGTTGCAGACTCTGTATGTAACAGGTCAGTGTAAACTGGCCTTGTATCAACTGAGTTCCAACAGCTTTTCCTCTCTCCTGCAACGCGTGGATCCTCCCCATTTGCTATGTTACATACAGAGTCTGTAACATAGCAAGCTCCTATATATAATATTTAATAACTTTTCAATCTGTATCTAATCATATAAAAATATAAATTTTAATACATTATAAAATAAAATATATGATATTAAAATTTTATCTTTTTTATTTATTTTTAATTTTATTATGGTTAAAAATTCTTAATTGTAATATTTTTAATACCACACATGAAAAATAATTAAACATGCAAATGGGTTTATTAATAAGAAAAAAAAACCAAGGTATTGAGCTTTTTAAATGATACCTAAAATTAGAGCATGAGAACTCAAGCTCGGCTCAACCATGTTTTGGGCCTTAGGCAAATAGTTTTAATTAGTTTTTCTTAAAATATGAGATAAAAAATATATATTAGATATATTATAAAATTTATTTATTTAAAATCAATTCTTCCAACAACCTAAAATGTAAAATTATTAAATAAAATTCTATTCTACTATTGCTAATTATAACATTTCCACTTATTATTTCTTCACTCAAATTACATTTTTTAACTACTCCTTTTTTAGATTAAACTAATTTTTCTATTATTCTATTTTTAATGTTTTCTGATACATTTTTATTTCAAAATAGATAAAACAAGCAAACATAAAAAAAATAATAATAGTAGATGAACAAAAGAATATATTAAAAAGAAATAAGAACAAATAAATAATAAAACTAATTAAGAGAATAATAAAAAGATAAAATCTAGAATTTGAGTGAAATCATAAATTAATTTTATCTTTATCTTAATTGTTTGAGGATTTGAGAAATGACCAATAACCATGGAGAATAGAGAAAACTATTAGATTTCTCCCTCTAAAGCATCAAGAACATATAGTGTCATAGTTTTTAGAGGAAAAATTTAATGTATAAGTAACAAAATGTGAGACTTTTATAGAGGTTTAAAATGAATATAAATTTTTTAATTATAATATATTAATTCTAACAATAAAATAGAGAATTTGAAGGATTGAAACTATTAATTTATAGGTTTTATAGGGATTACAACTATAAAGTATTACATTAAATAGACTTTATAGGAATTTGATAGTTTATTTAGGAAAAGAGAGTTATAAAATAATAATAAATTAAATGAATAACAATGGCTTTAGAATTCACTTTTCCTTTTTATATACAAAATAATCGTCTCATATGAATGTAGGGCCTTCATATATAACATGGCCCTAGACAACCACCTAAGTTGGCTAATGGTCGAGCCGCTACTATGAGAGTAGTAGTATAAAAGATTCAATAACACTAAGCTAAGAGCAAAGCAAAGCAGGAGCAAGAAATTAAACGTGCAAATGGGTTCTTCCACTGAGAGCAAATCAAAAGTGACCAATGAAGAGGAAGAGGTATATTCACATGCCATGGTACTGGGAAGTGCAATAGTGCTACCCACGGTTTTTCAAGCAGTAGTAAATCTTGATGTTCTTGATATCATAGACAAAGCTGGTCCTGGTGCTGAGCTTTCTGCTTCAGAGATTGCTTCTCAAATTCCCACCAAAAATCCTGAGGGTGCTGCCAAGATGTTGGATCGGGTTCTCGGGCTTCTGGTGAGCTTCAATATCCTTTGTTGCTCTTTCAGTACTTATGGAGTAAGGCTCTACAGTCTCGCTCCTGTCGCTAAATACTATGTGACTGATCAAAACGGCGTCTCAATGCGTCCCTATATGAACTTGTCTCTTGACAAAGTAATGATGCCTGGCTGGTATGTTCGCTCTTCTTTTACTTTTCTATTTTTTTTTTGTTTTGTTTTGTTAAATAATACATTAAACTCCCTCTTGGAATTTAATTTTATCATTTTAATTCTCCTTTATCTTAAATTTTTGTAATATCTCATTTTATTTTTTATGTTAGAATATGAGACAGTAAAAGAAAGAAAAAAAAACACGGTTAAAGAATAAATATGACTTTTATATATACATATCTATTATTTGAGTCCTCTACATAAATTAAAATTGGCTAATTTATTTATTGATTAAAATATTACATGCTAATGGCATACTTTTTTTTTTTCACAATTGGAATATCATGGATGAAATGGGGTACTAAAAAATCTATCATAAATTAAAGTGATAGAAATAAATTACAAGAGGGATTAAGTACGGTCACTCTCCCTTCTAGTTTGATCCGTTTTCATTCCATCAAGCTTCTAAATGTGTGTTCTTATTTGGAAATTTTAGGTTCCAATTGAAAGACCAAATTCTTGAAGGAGAACTTTCGTATAATAAAGCCCTCGGAATGGATTTCTACGATTATCTGGGCACTGACTCCAGGTTCAATGAAGTTTTCAACAATGGAATGATCGGCCAGACTTCTTTTGTAATCAATAAGATTGTAGAATCCTACAAAGGCTTTCAGAATATTACGCGCCTTGTTGACGTTGGCGGTGGTTTAGGAATCACCCTTACGACCATAATTTCCAAATACCCTCATATTAAGGGTATTAATTTTGACGTACCTCATGTTATAAAAGATGCACCATCTTATCCCGGTATGTTTTAATTTATTGTCTACTACCATGATGTTAATATTTCTATTTTTGTCAAAAACTTATCTAATCCTGTATTTTTGCTGATTAGTTGATACTACACTAACAAAATGGGTCTATTAATTTATATTTCAGGCATGGAACATGTTGGTGGAGATATGTACCAAAAAATTCCAGAGGGGGATGCCATTTTAATGAAGGTTAATCATATTTTTATTTATCAATCGCATGCATGCATAATTACTTGAATTATCTCATTAATTAGTACTCAGCATGGGGCTACTAAGCAAGTAACATGCAAGTTTATCTTTCAATTTTGCAGTGGATGCTTCATAATTTTGATGATGAGAATTGCATAAAGATACTGAGGAATTGTTACAAAGCTCTTCCAAATGATGGAAAGGTACTTGTTATTAACTCAACGTTGCCAGAAGTGCCTGATAGTACCGAGGCTTCAAGGGATTCCTTCATTTTAGATGCAATTTTTTTAATCCAAATTCCTCATGGAAGGGAGCGGACCAAAAAGGAGTTCACTGCATTGGCAATCGAAGCTGGATTTAAGGGTATCAACTTTGAATGTAACGTTTGCAATTCCTATGTCATGGAATTCTACAAGTAACTTTGAAGCTAGATTGCTTCATTCTTTCTTTATCAGAAAGATGCATCTTCTCAATTTTAATTTGGAGTGTCGATACTCCATTTTCTTTTTCTGTAACTTTCTGTTTTGTTTGGCCTTTAGGGCTCGCGGGAACTTCTTATGTAATGCTTTTGTGTTTTCAATAATATAAGTCTTGTTTAGTATTGAGGTGTTGTATCTTAAAAGTTATAACTATTATGGATAAAAAGTTATAACTATAAAATAAAAAGTTAATAATATGTAATAAATATAAATTTTAAATAATAAATTTGATAAAATTATTAAACATATAATATATTTTCTATTATACAAGCGTAAAATCATATCAACATATCTTCCAAGCTACAACAGTTAGTGTTTACCAAACACTTTAGTGCTGTAACTTAAAAGCTATAGTTGTCCAACCTCAATCCCAAATGCACCCATAATCTCCTTGAGCTTCTCCGGGAGATAGATTTTAAAAATAAATGATTTGATTCTACATCACAAAACTAAAAATAGAAAGAAACATTTTAAACTGAGATACGTTTTGAACTGAGTATAACATAAATTTTGTTAAAAAGATAGTATTTGCTCTTACAGGTTTTCTTTTCTCTTTGTATTTTACGGTCTAGCTATTTTTCCATGGGGTAAGTAACCTCGTGATTTTGTCTTTGTTCTAATCTTGTCGTTAGATTATAAGGGTGATTTTGTCTTGTTCTAATCATGTCCTTAGATTGTAGGGCAATCCAACAGCTACAAACACAAAGGGCAATGCCATTCAGCTTCTGAGACTTAGGTTTTGTCTGAATCTAGAGTAACTCTAAAAATTGGGAGGGTTTTTGTTGTGTTGTGTGGTTTACCGACGATGTCCGGGAATTGAAAAACGGCTATAAGGAAATCATTCGCCAGTGAAACCACCTCTCAAGTCTGTAAATAGCCAAACCAATCTTCCCGTACCTATCATGAACATCTCCTAGATTTGTCCACATCTTTCAATTTTCTTTTTCTTTTCTTTTCTCCGGTTGTGTAGTTGTCGATGGAAAAACCTTTATAAAGATTGAATTTTTCAAAACAAAAATGTTGAAGATAATCACACAAACTAAGGAAGTAAATAATGTACCGTTGCTTAGTTTCTATTTTTATTTAAGTTGTTATAAATAAAATAAATAAAGAAAAATTTTACACTAAAACAAAGTACTTTAAGTACCTTGTTAATAGTTTAGTATTGATGAGTTTTTGTGAATTGATTACCTTATTAAAAGGGCATATATATAAACTTTATTAAAGTGTAAGAAAGCTATTAACCCATACGGTTTAATAGTTTTATGGTCATTACACTATTAAATCGCACAGTTTGGGATTTAATGTCTATATGCTTAAAACTTTAAGTTACTACATTAATGGGGATTTGATGTGGGACTTTACAAAAGCAAAGTGATGAAGTCGCTACAATTTATGACACCCCTCTTGAATTCACCACTTTAATTACATAAACGTTTCATGATAACAAGTGGGACTAAGTGAGCTTCAATATTGTCTCGTTAAAACCTTTTTAGTAAAACCCAATTGTGTATCGATCTGATGATTTATTGAGACAACACATGTCAATACTATGGACTAATTTCTCAGATGTTAATATAGGAAAAGCTTTAGTAAAAAGATTAGAAAAATTATTTGTGGAGCGTATTTGTTTTGACATCAATTTTTTTTGTCTTACTAGAGCCTATGAGTGTAGAAAAACTTTGATAAGATATGCTTAGTTCTATCACCCTTGATGTATCCTCCTCTAATTTGAGCAATACAAGCATAATTGTTTTTATATATAATTGTTAGAATATCTATTACAAAAGTCAAATTGCATGTGCTCTGGATATGATGGATAGTAGATTGCAACCAAATACACTCTCAACTCGTTTCATATAATGCAAGGATCTTTGAGTGATTAGAGGAGGTGGCAATGAAAGTCTACTTAGTAAATCACCATGAAATTGTCGTGCCATTGTAAGTGAAAACATATCCTATTTGTGACGGGCTTTGTGAGGATCAAGGAGGTAGCATGTGTCTGCATAACCAATAAGATCGGGATTCTTCGTTGGCTCACTTGAATAAGATAACATCAAGCTTGTTGTCCACGAAGGTATCAGAAGATGTGTTGGTACATTAAGCTAGATACAATAATGCACCAATTGCATTTAGATATTGTACGTATAGATCAAGTATCTCATCATCATTCTCTTTAGGACGAAATGAATCCTTTTTAGGATTCAGAGATTGAACAACCATAAGAGTGCTTAATGGATGAGCATTATCCATATTGAAATGCTTTAAGATTTTTTCAACATAAGTAGATTGATAGATATGCATTCCGTTTGTTTTACACTCGATCTATAGGCCGAGACAATTTTTTTTCCCAAAAACTTTCATTTCAAATTTTCTCTTTAAATATTCAGCAATTTTTAAAAATTCTTTGGGAGTTGCAATTAGGTTCATGTCATAAACATAAACTGCTATATTTACAAATCCAAATTAGAATTTTCTCGCATAGCCAAATAAGATTATTTTTATATAATTCTTTAATCAAATATTCACCTAGAAGATTATATCACATGCGCCCAAATTGATTTAATCCATATAAGGACTGTAGAAACTTGATTGAATACAGATTACAATGTTTTGATTTATATGCTTCAAACATTTTGAATCATTCAAGGATTTTCATGTAAATATTAGTGTCCAGTGACCTATACAGATATTTAGTCACTACGTCTATGAGACGCATGCCAAGTTTTTCTGAGACTATTAAATTAAAAATTGAAACGTAAGAATATCCATTACTCAAGAATATGTATCCTCATAATCAATACCAGGTATTTGTGAGAAATCTCGTGTAACTAGTTGCGCTTTCTATTTGTGATTTCATTATGTTCATTTGTTTCCTTACAGATGCTCATTTGTATCCATTAGGTTTGTCATCTTTAGGCGTCTGAACTACAACTCTAAAAACTTCATATTTAGTTAGAGAAGTCAATTCTGCTTGGATTTCTTATTAAGGCCAATCATGCCCTTGTTTAATTCATCGACAATTTAAGGCTCAAAATCATTTTTAATTTTACTAACTGTTGTGAATGAAAATACATTGTCGATGTTTATTTCATTACGATCACACATTTCCCTCGTATAAGAATAATTTGTAAACTTTTTCCCATTTTGTGTTTCATACCCCTTCACGGGTTACTGTCTCTTTAAGGACTTGTGTTTCTTCAGGGACCATCAGTTCATCTAGAATTGATGATTCAAATAATATGGGTAAATTTATAGCTTGAACATTATTTCAACATGATCTTAATCTTTTATTCTCCTCTTCCTGGGAACATTGTCTTTGGAACTAAGTGGTCTACCACATTTTCGACATGTAACATATAACTCATTAGCTACTATTACGCTTGATTGTTCAACAGGAACAATTGCCCAGGTTGGTGTATTAGCAGTTGGAATATTGGAATATGTGACTTGTTTACTTTTACTAAATTGATTTGCAATTTGCTGTAAAAGTACTATCATTCTTACTTTATTTTCAGATTGACTGGTATAAGGATCTAAATGAGATAAAGTGAAAACTTTTCAAGAAAGTTTATACCTTACTTTAAGAGGTTTTCCATCCCTTAATGATGAAAAATTGTCTTATTAAAATGACAACCCGCAAAATGTGTGGTAAAAAGATAACTTGTTAGGGGTTCAAGATATCTGATAATTAAAAGTGAGTTAAAACCGACATAAATCCCCAAACGACATTGAGTTCCCATATTTGTTTGCTGAGGGTGTGATACAGGAGCATGAACATCATAAGCAAAAGTGCGTAAATGGTAAATGTTAAGTTCTTGACCAAGTACAAGTTGTAATGGAGAATATCAATAATATATTGTGGGTGTAAGATGAACTAATGTCGCAACATGTAAAATAACACGACCGTATATAAATATTGATAATTTTATACATATAAGTAAAATTTTTACAATTATCTACAATCACTTAATCAATGATTCTACCAATCCATTTTATGTATGAACACGGGGAATAGAATGTTCAACATTGATCCCAATTGATGTACAATAGTTATCAAATGTTTTAGAGGTAAACTTACTAGTATTATCTAGACATATGGTTTTAATTCGATGATCTGGAAATTGTGCCCTTAATCGTATAATTTGGGCAAACATTCTTGCAAATGTAACGTTGCTTGTGGACAATAAATAAACATGTGATTATTGTGCAGATGTATCAATCAAAACTATGAAGTAACGAAATGGTCTACTAGGTGGATGAATCGGTCCACATATACCTCATTGGACACTTCATAAAAGCAATAGAGATTCATGATTAACCTTACAAATGGATGGTCTAATAACAAATTTTCCTTGTAAGTAAGCGGTACCAACAGTCTCATTAGACAATAGAATCTTCTGGTTCTTTAATGGATATCTTTGAGAATTTTCAATAATTCTACTCATAATTGTAGATCCTTGGTGTGCAAGGCGATCATGCCACAATATAAGTATTTTTGAATTTGTAAAGTTCTGGTTCATTACTAAGTAGCTCTCAATTGCGTAACACAATCCTAATGAGAATGCTAAAAGCTTTTCTAATATGCATTTCTTCCCCCAAATATTTTTAATAATGTACAAATATTCCACATTATTTTCATTTAAAATCTAATATGATATCTATTTTGGTAGATATATTTAAAGCTCAGCAGATTTCTTTTGGATCTTGCTGAAAATTAAGCATTTTGGATTGTTAGTTTTGTTCCACTTGCTAACAAGATTTTAGCTTTACCAGAGCCTTCAATTAGGTCTGCAAGACTACATATAGTGTGCATGGTTGCACTGTCAACCAAGCATACATCTCCAGCTTTCATTTCCAAAATAGATTATTTATTTCCAAAATCCATAACCTTACATTAAACAAAAGTTCATGCACTCATTAGACATCAGGGTTAGATATAAACATTAAGTACATATGATGAAACTATAAAAAGTATAAATGTTAACATATTAGAAACTTAATGATTATAGCATAATAACGGGAGCTTAATTAGTATAGACATTTCCATCAGCAATTAAGTGATAGATTTTTCCTCTTGTGCCCTTGAAGAAATTGGAGACATCAAGACGAGTCAAATCATTCGGATCTGAGTCATCGAATAAATTAGTCTTAATCTTTCTTTTGCCTTTCTTATATGCTTGGTACAGGTCTATAAAATGTTTATCTGTATGGCAGGTATGTGACCAATGTCCTTTTCCTCTACATCGATAACAAATTTCGTCATTATCATTTGGAGCCCTATTATCCAAATCTTACAATGAAGCCTATGAATTTTTGGAGAGAATTGCTAACAATAACTACCAGTGGCCATCAACTAGACAAATTGTAGCAAGAGGAGTAACAGAGGTACATAATATAGATGCAATTACAACACTGTCAGCTCAAGTAACATCATTGACTAACATGGTAAAAGCCATGACTTCTACTCCTGCAGCAGTAAAGCAAGTTGCTGAACTATCTTGTGTGTATTGTGGTGAGGAGCATGTATTTGACAACTGTCTAGGAAATCCAGCATCAGTAAACTATGTGGGCAACACCCAAATTTCTCATGAAGCAATCAAAATTAGCATGCTCCAGCACCCAGTGGACAGAACAGACATGCTCAGCCACCTAGTTTTCATCAGCAGAATCAAGGGCAAAAACACACTAGCCATGATCAAATCACCTCATTAGAAACACTTATTAAGGAATATATCGTGAAAAATGAAGCAATTGTGCAAAGTCAAACTGTATCTCTGAGAAACCTGGAAAACCAAATTGGATAGCTTGCCACAGTAATGAGTAGCAGATCTCAGGGAAGTTTACCCAGCAATACAGAAGATCCAAGAAGAGAGGGTAAAGAACACTGTAAAGTAATCAACTTAAGATCTGAGAAGAATGTTGATATTCATGTTGATGTGACTTGGAATTTAACTCCTCACAAGAACCACCTCAAGATGAAAGGATGTTACAGCAACCCAGCCATCAAGATACTGGTACTAGTGGTCAAGCTACAGCAACCTTGGAAGGAAATCACCCAATAACTCCTGAAGAAGATGTTGCAACACCAGTGGTGAAAACTTACAATAAATCAAAGGAGTAAAGATTGGTACCTCCTGAAGCTGTACAACAATTTAGGCATCAATCTCCTTTCCCACAGAGATTCCAGAAACAAAAACAAGACAAACAATTTAGCAAATTCCTGGAAGTGCTAAAGCAATTACACATCAACATACCTTTTGTGGAAGCATTGGAACAAATGCCTAATTATGTGAAATTTTTAAAAGATATTTTGGCTAGAAAAAAAAGGTTCAGAGAATTTGAAACTGTTGCTTTAACATAGGAATGCAGTCACATGCTTCATAGTAAGATTCCTTAAAAACTGAAGGATCCAGGAAGCTTCACAATACTATGTTCAATTGGAACTGGGTATAATGGCAGAGCACTCTGTGACTTGGGAGCCAGCATTAATCTAACGCCATTATTTGTATTTAAGCAATTGGGAATAGGAGAGTGCAGGCCAACAATAGTCACTATGCAATTGGCTGACATATCTCATGCATACCCTGAAGGAAAGATTGAAGAAGTATTGGTGAAGGTTGACAAATTCATTTTTCCAGTAGATTTCATTGTACTAGACTTTGAGGCTGATAAAGAGGTACCAATTATACTTGGAAGACCTTTCCTGACAACCGGGAAAACTCTTATAGATGTGCAGAAAAGAGAGCTAACCATGAGAGTGAATGACCAATAAGTCACCTTTAATGTATTAGAAGCTATAAAGAGTCCTGATGAGGTAGAAGATTGCAATTTTTTGAGTGTTGTGGACCTTACTGTAGCAGACAGAATAAATAGATACTGCAGTAAAGAGGTTATCAAAGCTGCCACCTTTGAAAGCTTTGAAGAAGAAGATGTTGCAGCAAACCAAATAGATTGGATGGGAGAAAGGCAATCTAACAGACATAGCAGATTTATTAAACCTCTAAATCTTTCAGACAGGGAAGTAAAGACAACTTTACCATCTATTGAATCACCTCCTACTCTTGAATTAAAATTGTTACATTCACATTTGAAATATGGTTATCTTGGTCAGAACAATACACTTCCTGTAATCATTTCATCTTCTTTGGATGTAGATCAAGAAAAAAGTATGGTAGATGTGCTTGGGAAATACGGAAAAATAATTGGATGGATTATGGCAGACATTAAAAGGATCAGCCCGTCCATATGCATGCATAAAATTCTGTTAGAGGACTGCTACAACAATTCAGTAGAGCATCAGAGGAGGCTAAACCCCATTATAAAGGAAGTTGTAAAGAAAGAAATCATCAAATGGCTGAATGCTGGGATTATATACCCGATATCAGACAGTTCATAGGTGAGCCCAGTACAATGTGTTCCAAAGAAATGAGAAATAACAGTGATAACAAATGAAAAGAATGAACTTATTCCTACAAGAACAGTGACTGGATGGAGGGAATGTATGGATTACAGGAAGCTCAACAAAACCACACGGAAGGATCACTTTCCATTTCCATTTATAGATCAAATGTTGGACAAACTTGCTGAAAAATAATACTATTGTTTCCTAGATAGGTATTCAGGTTACAACCAAATTGCTATAGCCCTAGAGGATCAGGAAAAAACTACATTCACCTGTCCTTATGGAACTTTTGCCTTTAAAAGAATGCCCTTTGGTCTGTGCAATGCTCCAACAACTTTCCAGAGATGTATGATGTATATTTTCTCATATATGGTGGAGCAAACATTGGAAGTCTTCATGGATGATTTCTCAGTCTTTGGAGAAACGTATACTGATTGTTTACACAATTTGGAAGAAGTTCTTAAAAGATGTGAGATAACTAACTTAGTACTCAATTGGGAAAAATGCCACTTCATGGTGCAAGAAGGCATAGTGTTGGGTCATAGGGTATCTAAAAATGGCATAGAGGTAGATAAAACAAAGATAGAAGTGATAAATAAACTGCCACCTCCCACTTCAGTCAAGGGTATTAGAAGTTTTTTGGGACATGCTGGATTTTACAGAAGATTCATAAAAGACTTCTCCAAAGTAGCTAAACCATTATGCTCACTACTAGAACATGACAAGCCTTTTCATTTTGATAAAGACTGTCTTCAAGCTTTTAGAGAACTGAAGAAAGCTTTGATCACTGCACCAGTGGTTATAGCACCAGATTGGACTCTACCTTTTGAGCTGATGTGTGATGCCAATGACCATTCTGTTGGGGCAGTGCTGGGGCAGAGAAACAATAAGGTTTTCCACTCTATATACTATGCCAGTAAAACTCTTACTCAAGCTCAGATTAATTACACTACTACAGAGAAAGAGTTGCTAGCAGTAGTATTTGCTTTCGATAAGTTTAGAGCTTACTTGGTGGATACTAAAGTGACAGTCTACACAGATCATGTAGCCATCAAGCACCTAATCTCAAAGAGAGATGCCAAACCAAGATTAATAAGATGGGTATTATTACTTCAAGAGTTTGATTTAGAAATTAAGGATAGAAAAGGGACTGAAAATCAAGTAGCAGACCATCTGTCGAGGCTAGAAGAAGATACGAGCACATTGACTAGATAAGACATCACTGAAACATTTTCTGATGAACAATTGTTAGTGCTACAGTATGCATCGATGCTACAGCAACAAGGATCTCCATGGTATGCTGATTTTGCTAACTACTTAGTAAGTGGATTGCTATCACATGAGTTGAATTTTCAGCAGAAAAAGAAATTTCTTCATGATGTTAGAAGCTACCAGTGAGATGACCCATACTTGTATAAGTTATGCTCAGATCAGGTGATCCGAAGATGTCACTACAAGAAAACTAGTAATAAATGACGGGAAATAACTGTCATAAAAAGAGACGCATGACAAACAATCTATCTGTCATCTATGTTACTGTCATTAATTTATGATAAAATTTTTCCCGTCATGCTTTTATGATAGTTTTTAGTAGTCACATGTATATCACATCACATTTGAGAGGGAAACTCAAAATTATTTGAATTTTTTACATTTCTTTTAAAATTTTTTGGTGGAAAATGGTATTATCCCAATTAATATTAGTTTAAAATATTTATTATTATTATTTGAATTTTACTTTTATTGATATTATTATTATTATTATTATTTTATATTTATTATAATTTGCATTTATTATTATTATTATTACTATTATTATTATTTCCCGAACTATGCAAATTTGCTTTTAGAAATTAAATTTTGAATGTAAAATTAATGTAAAATATGATGTTAATAATTAAAAAAATCAAATAAATATAAAAAAAATGAAATTTAATATATATTCAAACTTCAATATTCATTTAACTATACAAGCTATAGCATCTACCCAAAATCTGAAATTTCCCAATAAAAGTTCTGCACATGAGAATCATTCCCAACATCTAATTCCAACTACATTTCCCAATCGTTCCCTCTCATAACAATCAATCAATGCCCATTAACTGACTTTTTGATTGCCTGATGGTCACCCAAACTTGAGTGAGCTGCAAATTTTCCCAATTACACTTGATTAGTTACAAAACTGAAAACAAATCCTATTAATTTATTTGTTACAATTCATTTTGTAGCAATCACATAATTAACTAAGCTCCATCTAGTAGTAGAGAATATGTAGAAAAAATCACAAAACAAAATACACTACCATTGATAGTACACCTGAGCTGAAACAGAACAGGAAGAATAATCATCTCTAATGCAAGTACACACTTAAATTAATATCATGAATAAAGGATAAGAGTCAAATGCAATAGTATATATAAAACTTAACCCTTTCATATGATGGGAGTTGCCAGTGTATTGGCGCTAATTACTTCAAGGAATTCAAATATTTCCTCTCATTTACTAACATACCACAAGCAAAATTAATAGACTACTACATAATGAATATTCTCAGATATCATATATCAATTTAGTGGGGTACTTTATAATAACTTAGTGTTACATAAAGCATCCATCAAGATTAAGCCAAACATATAAATAATAGGGCAAATATCAACATCCATCACTACAATTTACAATGATTACAGGCAGTAGTCACACTTAAAATATGTTTATGTAACTGATATTTCACTAGACATTGAAGTGGCTTGGAAAATTATACACTAAATAACATTGAAATGGCTTGGAAAATTAGACACACAATAACTATCTAACTCTTAAAATGACATTTGGAAATTCTGGATGAGCAAAAACCTTAAAAATGTTGTGAAGAACACAAAGATCAACATCTTTAACATAATAAATATTATTTTTTTTCTAATTTTCTCATTTTTCATTAAAACAGACATAACCTAGCAAGCTTAGTTCCTTAATGGTACGGCCAAAGGCATAAAGAATTGCATTTCTAAACATTACCCAAAAGGAGTTTATGTATAAAAGTTTGCATCAATTACCTGGAAGAATTCTAAGAATTAGTAAGAATACACTTACTCAACATTAACTAGGGCAGCCCCACAAATCAGCAAATTCTTTAGACCCTGTAACAAGAAATTTCAGGATAACATCATTTCATAGAAATAAAATACCAAAACATACAAAGAAATTTCAACAGCAACATTAGCTTGACCAGCTTAAAGTTTGCTTGCTAAAAAACACAAGTCAATATCACAACATAAGTTTTATAACAATTATTTTTAAAAGCTGAAAATTTTCCACGATTTTAAAAATAATTGTTCACTTTGGTATTTTCCTTCATCAAAACAATTACTACAATGATTTTTATAGTTGAAATGAAAAATTCTTTTTACCTTCCCTTTGTTCCAAGCTACCATCCAAGCTCTAACAATTTTCATTTTTCGCACTTAAAAGGCTTGGACCATTATCTATAACAAATCAATATACAATTCTCAGACATTTTATTTTGATCTAAATATAATACAAGACACAAAATTAAAAAAGTAAAGATTAAGACCTTGAAAAATTTGTGCACTGTTGCCGCAAAGTGGAGGAAGATTTTGATGGAAAATATTGGGAGAGTGAGTTGGTAAAGGAATTAGGTACCTAGTATAAAGAGCCATGTAATGATGATGCATCTTTTTCTATATACTTTTACATCAAAATCATTATATGGATAAATTTATAAATTTCTTCAAAAATTGACACAAACATCACAAGAATGCTTTCCAAAAACAAAATCAAAAGCTACTCACAAGTGGCATTACTTCAGATTGCTCTATTTCTTTTTGACTCACTTTAGTTACCAAAATTTATAAAAATATTTTTGAAAACTTATTAAACAATCCATTTATAAATTTTCTCCATTGGACTACCTTTACAAAACCCATAAAGAAGAAATTGCATGCACTACCACTCTACATCAATAAAAAGAAACAATGGACAACAACCCAATCTTCTATGCACAAGCACAAACGAAGCTCAACAGTAGAAAAATCCTAAAAGTTAAGAGCAAGCATTATACAATCAAGACTGAAACCCCACAACCTATAATAATAAATATAGTTGTTATTTTTTATAAAAATATAACTAAAATCTAGCTACACTATATTTGTACGGCCATTGACAAAATTCAATCTTGAACTCTACACCATATATCATTTCAATAGCTAGCACAATTGCTCTTATTTAAAATAAAATCGATACCTGATTGGCTGTTTATGACCTCTTCAAAGCATTATCCATGTAGTGTTCCAATCCAAAATACTACACGCAGACACCACAGGCCTCACTTTACGCCACGAAAATTGAGGATATTAGACTACAAATTAAAATCGAAAGTATATATCTATGTATATGCGTAGAGAGGGAGAGAGAGAGAATTAAAAATAATCAAAAATTGATTAACTAAAGGTTAGATAGATAGATCTAATAAACAGACCTGTAATTGATTCCAAATAGAACTGGCTGAATTTAATTTGTTTGCTTGGCTTGTGTTTCTCCAGCGCGATGATAGTGAGGGTTTCAAAAGTTAAGGTCACGAAATTTAGGGTTTCCATAGTTAAGAAGTGAGAGGCAATAAGACATTGAAACAACGACAAATCGAGAGTGAGTGTTCAAACGGCAGCAAAGTGGCGGCTTGAACACGAATGTCTAGGGTTTCTAAAGATGAGAAGGTGAGGCCGTGAGTGATGGTTTTTGTTAAGTGATGAGATTCAACACTCAGGAAAAAAAAAGGATTAGGATTACAAAGCACCAAACGGTGCGTTTCATATTTTCAGAATTTATTTTATAATTAAAAATTTTAAAATTTTAAAATTTTAAAATTTTAAGTTTATATAATAAATCAAGTTTGGGTCAAATGTGATGAAAATTATTTTTCTATCATACGTTTTTTATAGAATAAATTTCTATCACAATTCTATCATAATTTCATGATAAAAAATAATCATATCATAAAACCATCATTATTTCATGATAGTAAATATTTCTGTCACAAGCCCATCATAAATCTATGATAGATTCAAAATTTTATCACAATTTTGTCATAATTTTATGATATACCTATAATCTGTCATAAATTATCTGTCATCTATTGGCTGTTTTCTTGTAGTGTGTGTTTCAGAGGAAGAAATTCCACATATACTGAAATCTTGCCATGCTGCAGCATATGGAGGACATTTTGGTGGACAAAGAACAACTGCTAAGGTTCTGCAATCAGGTTATTACTGGCCTTCTGTTTTAAATGATGCTTATGAGTTTGCTAAATGTTGTGACAGGTGCCAAAAGACATGAAATGCCATTGACAAACATTTTGGAAGTGGAGATTTTTTATATATGGGGAATAGACTTCATGGGCCCTTTCCCACCGTTCTTTGGGAATTTATATATCCTGGTTGCTGTGGATTATGTCTCCAAGTGGGTAGAAGCTGCAGCATTACCCATCAATGATGCCAGAGCAGTGGTGAATTTTCTTCAGAAAAATATCTTCTCTAGATTTGGCACTCCACGAGCAATTATTAGTGATGAGGGTACTCATTTCTGCAACAAAGTATTTGCTGCAGCAATGGCTAAATATGGAGTCAAACACAAAATTGCGACAGCATATCACCCACAATCCAATGGCCAGGCAGAAGTATCTAATAGGGAGATTAAATCCTTCAAGAAAGGATCGGTCATTGCGATTACATGACTCTTTATGGGCTTACAGAACAGCATACAAGACACCACTTGGCATGTCTCCCTATCGAATTGTATATGGGAAAGCTTGCCACTTGCCACTCGAGCTGGAGCAAAAGGCATATTGGGCACTGAAGCAATTAAATTGGGATATACATGCTGCAGTAGAGCAGAGAAAACTTCAATTATGTGAACTTGATGAATTACGGTTATTCTCATATGAAAATGCAAGAATCTATAAGGAGAGGACAAAATAATGGCATGACAAACACATCCAACAAAGAAAATTAATCTCTGGTCAACTAGTTCTGCTCCATAATACAAGGTTAAGACTATTTCCAGGAAAGCTGAAATCTAGATGGTTTGGACCTTTCAAGCTGCTCAGAAACATAGTTAAGCATTACATGCATTCAGCTACAGATTGTTCAAAGGAGGTCTTACTCCTTAGTGAACCGGCAGTGTGAGCATTCAAGAAAGGTCAAGTTGAAGGAAATGGATCCTCTATGTTTTTGTTATAGTATTTTTTTTAAATTATTTTTCTTAGTTAGGATTGTTTAATTTTTATCTTTTATTGTATTGTTTAAAAAAAACGAAACATCCCAAGTCACGCAATTCTTGGAGTTGGATTCAATACTGACAATTGGTGTTGTAATGTTAACATGTTACAAAGACAAGTTACTTGACAGCAGCCATCTGAGGAGATTGTTGTGTAGATTGCTAGAGCATACATTTTGTTGCTGCAACAACCAATTTTACCGTTACAGTAACTTAATTACGGAGCCTCACATTTTACCGTTGGAGATAACATGTGACAGCTGGTTGGGTGAACTCGGATAGAGATTGAAAAAGAATACATAATCTCTTAAATAACTGCATCAATATCTCTTTCCTATTTTTATGGGATATGCTTAATAAATTCAAAAATTCTTCCCTAATTTATCTCTTTTATCGGATTTATTTTATTTATTTCCACCTATATAAGAGTTTCACTGTGCATGTTGACCTCTAACACTATTTTCTTTTCCCTTCGCAGTCACAACTCCTCTACCTTATAACCTCTCCTCCTCGTTTCACTCTTGGACATATTACCACAGTCATATGTGCTAGAGTTTTGTAACCACCCCCGAGACCTTGTGTTGCCATTGGTGAAAGAATTTTATGCCAACTTATTAAGCCCTGGCCAGCACAATATTTGGGTAAGAAACTCTCTTGTACCATTAGATTCTCGAGTTATTAATGCTTTCTATAATTTACCCTCTGAAGTTAATTGAGAGTAACAAAATTTTCACAACACTTACCGTAAAGGGTGCATCTTGGGCTAATAAAGAAGGGCGTGTGATTAATATGATAGATTTGAAATCCATTGCTAAGGTGTAGGTGAAATTTTTAAAATTCAGATTAATGCCAACCACATACACCACTACTGTTTCACAAGAGAGGTTAGTACTTTTGTATGGCATTGTTAGAGGGTTACCCATAAATGCGGAAAGCATTATAGAAAAAGAAATTCGGGATTGTGCTATGAAAACCCACAAAGCGGCTGCCTTACTATTTCCATCACTAATCACCAACATCTGAATGTATAGGGAGTCCACCTTGATGCAAAAGATGAACATGTTAAGAATGATGGTGCTCTCACTGCACGCACCATCGAACGAATTACTGGTGAAGTTGCTGGAGCCCCACCCGAACCAGTTGCTGTAGTAGGGGCAAGAAGAGTTGTTGGGTTAGAGCAGAGAATCCAAGCACTGAGCACCAGCATCACTCAATGTGCTGAAGCTCAATAGAGGGAAAACAATCGGTTTTGGAGCTATTCGCAGCACTTGGAGGACCACCTACACTAATTTGCTATATATATGAAAAAGACACACCGAAATTTCCCTAATTCACTGCTACAACAGTACAATTTTGGTACCTCCACTACAAAAGCTCCAGCAAAAGTTAGTGAAGATGTTATTGACACAAATGAACCAGAGGAAGAAGCTGCAGCAGAACTACAAGCAGAGGCTGATACAGATGCTGATGATCAGTCAGACCAACATGAAGAAGAAGGTGTCAAGTCTACAACTGACAGATCCCCGACAGAGGAAGAGGAAAAGCATGAGAAAGAACTCGAAGAACCCCCAACCAGGACCTCTTCTAATTCCAAGAAAAAACACATCATACAAGAAAAGGAAGATGAACCTGCAGAGGAGCCTCCCATTTCAGTCCTCTCTTAAAAGGGCAAAGAGAAAGTAATTACCCCTCCTGCATCCGACGATGAAGCCGAGCACATTGATGTAGAATTGGAAGGTGCAGTAGACAGGGTTACTCGTACACACACCGAGACAAAGCATCTGCTTGATATCATTGCCGCAATCACGGCTGAGGGGTATGCAGCCGAAGACCCAGCTCCAGCTCCAACTCCCTCATGGCAAACCCCCAGCAAACCTATTCTCGCTAGTCTTAAAGGACCCAACAATAGAAAGAGGGGCACTTCTGGAGGCATTGCTGCAGCAGACACACCAGAGCCAAAGAGGACCAGATCTATTTCGTCCCAGCTAGCTGACCCACTGCAACTCCTCCCACTAGCCCATCGCAGAGAAAGAAAAAGTCATTGCCAGCTACCTCACCGCAAGAATCTCCTAAGGACCGACTGTGGAGCGCCTCCAAAAAGCAGTGAATTGGTTATAATTTATTGCACCAGTATTTCTAGCACTAAAGGAGTACCACTACCCGCTAGTTTATTTTACTTCTTCATGCAACAACTTTTTCTTCATTTAGTTTTAATTTTCTAATTTATTTTGCATGTCCTTTTATTTAGTGTATGCATATCTGGTTTATGTTTTTTTTGTTTTGTGTGCTTGTGAGGACACAACACCTTTCAAGTTTGGGGGGGTTGTGCTATCATATAGTGTGTTATTGAGTGCATTGCATGTGTTGTGGTGTTGTTTGTGAAGTGAAGCTCTGTATCTACTGCTTGTGTATGGATTTGAAAGCCTAATGAAGATCAATTGAGTGTTACTCGGTATGTATGAGAATGCCCAATAGGGATAGTTATAGATGGAGGTTGAAATTCTGTCCCGACACTTAGACTTTGGTTGAGATTCATGAGAATGCTGTAGCAGAATCAAGAAAACTACAAAGAGTAGAAAATATCTCAAGTTTGGGGGAAATGTGTGTGTTGAACTGTGCTTATTAAAGTCTGCTCCAATGGCTTAAATGGCTGAGTAACCAGGGCTGAGTATGTACCCTATATTCAGACTTGAGTTAAAAGGCAACAAGAGTTATGAGCATTGTTGTAGCAGTTTGAAAAAAAAGAAGTCCTCTGTCTGAGAAATTGAGTAGCCAGGTCTGTTCATGAGCCCCATGTTCAGCCTTGAGTTAAAGATATCTTTAGATAAGATTATGTTATGACTATTGTTGCAGCAACTCTGACATGTATATTGAGTGAGTAATTGGGTGTCATCATTACAAGTAATAGGCATTCACACAAAAGCTCAATGTTGCATTGAAGAGGTTAAAAAAAAAATATTTTTTGTTTGTTAAAGCACAATTTAAGTTTATTTGTGAATTCTGCTCTCCCATATGTGAATATATTTGTGTTCTACCTCTGAATTACATGCAATATCTCTGTAATGTTGTAGCACCTCTGGACTTTGATCAAAGTGGCACAACACATTTTGGATAGAATGTAGCCTAAGTATAGAACTGAACTGCTATGGCTATTTTGCATGATTAAGAGTGTGATCTGAGGGTGGAAGAATCCTTGCAACTTTGATGACAGAGCTGAACTATTTGTTGCATGATTAGGTGATTGAAGTGTTAGCATTGTTGTCATTACTTGAGGACAAGTAATGGTTTAAGTTTAGGGGTGTGATAATTCTATGAAATGAGAGTTATTAAGGCAATTCTAAACTTAAAGCAATATTACATAGAGAGTAAATGATGTGTTTCTATTATATTTTTGTTACATTTTGCATAAACATTCATTTTAGTTTAGTCTTAATAAATTTTGCTTAATTTAAAATAGTTCATGCTTAAATTGTGTGCATAATTGTAGGTGTCCAGAAGCTCATATCTCATGGAAGGCATGCTGATGCAATAGGCTTGCAAAAAAAATGAGGAAGAACATGGCTACAAAAGAATTGAAACTAATTTGGAACAATGTAGTGTTGTAGCCACTGCTGTAGCAACCATTGCTGTAGCACTCCTGGAACAACGATAGAGAAAATTTAGCATGGGATACTTGCAGAATCGCGATCTGTAGTTTTCTAATCTGACTTATGCGCGCCCTAGGCTTCTGTTTACCCTAGTTTTCAGTTATAAAAGGAGCACGCATCATATGGAAACGCATCATATGGGAAAGTGGTGGCAGTGAATTAACATCGAAGAAATCAAGAGGAAAAGAAGGAAAAATCAGAATTCAAGGGAGAACAAGTCTGCACCAGTGAAGAGATCGGCAAAATTATTTGGATTCAATTTTCATCGTTCTTTACTTGTCCCCTTTCTTACTCTTTGATTGAACGAATGTATTTCATGACTGATACTTTACTGTTTGTTTTTCTTTTCCAAAGTATGAACTAAATTTGATTGTAGTTGAGTGACAAACAATCTCAATGGGTTCTTGACTGTTCTTATGAGTTGCTACAAGATTGTTGTAGCATTTTGCTCTAATAACTTATATTACAATCATTATTTTGGTTGACCTCCCATTTAATGGTTCAAGTTAAGAGAGAGCCACAAAATGACCTGTCTTAGTGGAATTTATTAGAGTAATACTTGATCTTAATTTAAGTTTTCTGGATTGAGTTTAACTTGAGTCCCAAAAAGGCCACACTTGAGTTAAGATTTGTGAAAAACTAGATATAGGGATTCACCTTGTAGGGTAGAGGGAGTGTATGTTCATAATGTCATACCTTAGGTAAAATAACAACTGGTCATTGTTAGGGTGCTTAAGGGTATGAGAAATCCAACAAGCGACAATTGAGAATGCAAAATAATTCTGCCCAGTGCTATAGGAATTGTTGTAGCAATTGTTGTAGCAATTGGTGTTAATTTGAACAAAACAGTCAGCTCGTGAAAAGAGTTTGATCATTCAGCTGCTTCATTCTCATTAAATTCTTCTTTACGCAATTCATCTAATTTACTTTATTACTGCATTTATTTTATTAAAATTTTTAATTTCAGTAGTAATCAACTTTAATTAGATTTCTCTTTAGATAAAGGAAGTTTGCACTATCGTGATTGCTGTAGCATTTCTAGTAACATCAGTCCTTGTGGAGACGATCTTGAATATTCATCACTTTATTACTTGTTGTGTACACTTACACATGACATCAATAACAATTGAGTTAAATTAACCAACAGGTGTGTTCCCCCCCTCTCTTTTTATACTAATACAAGATTAATCCACACCACAAAACTAAATAAAACAAATTACATCTTAACCTTACATTTGACCCACTAACAAAACATAAATCTAACTTAATCCACTCAAGCATATCCAACACATTCCACTAACAATTATAATACCTAACATAATAAAAATTTATAATTTCACAATTACCATATTTACCATGGTAAAAACTTATAAATTTACAACAAAAATGGCGGATCCTCTTCCACAATGACATAATTTCTCAGATTTTTGAAATCCAAATTTGACATCCGTACATTTGTTTGGAGTCTCAAATTGTGTGAAATTATTATTTTTACCTAATAAACACACAAAAATACACAAAGTCAAATATTTAGAAAAATAATTAAAAATTCATAATATGTTACATAATTACAAATGTCAATTATATTATAAGCACAAAATAACATTTTACTCCTTAATAAACATTCAATTTTTAACACTAATCACACCCCCCCAACTAGCTTATTGCTAACCCCTAGCAATCAAAGCATTATATTAAATTAAGATTTACAAAATTCACATGCAACTTAATAGTTGTTCATCTATCCTCTAAACTACCAAATAAATAAATTCTCCCAAAATTTTCTAACTCTTTGTCATTCACTCATTATCCAGAATATCATAAACTTTCTTTTGTGCTCAAGTAATTAACACAATACTTATGGGGCTTCATTAAAAGAAAACAACATTTTCGTTCTAAAACTCATTAGAAATTATATCTTCAGGCAGTAGATTATTAAAACATTTTTTTAAATATTACATTTTTAACCCATGTAGCGAGCTTTAGGCCAATGACTCCCAGACTAGTTGGCCTTAGGGCACTAGGTTTTGAGACATCTCTACGGACTTAATTACTCGAGTCTTTAATAAATAAGCAAATAATATATATATAATCGATGTAGCGAGCTTTAAGCCAGTGACTCCTAAACCAGTTGGCCTTAGGTCATTAGGTGTTGAGACACCCTTACGGACTTAATTACTCGCGTTCTAGATATAACAAAATTAAATACATTCAATTTTTTTTTTGTAATATGCATTTTCTATTACCTTAGATATTATCCCTAATAAATCAAAAAACTGAATGCTGCAAAAATTTTAATTTACAACCTACTAGTATGTGTCATAGTGTGTGTGTGAAGAATGATTTAATAATACTTGTTAAATGAGTAAACAACAAAATAACTTAATAAACAAATGGAGAGTTCACAAATTTGAGTAATTCAAAGAAAAAGGGAACAAAAACAACTTACTATGAATTTTAAAATCAAAATATCATACAACAGAATAATTAGGATGCGTCTCAAAAGTCATGACTTGATGAGCATAATTTATATACATATTTTACTCATTATTATACAATTGCTAGTTATTTTTAATTAATTGAATTATTTTATTGAATAGGGGATTAATTGGAGATTATGGATTAAAAAATGACATAAAGGAGCTCAATTTTGAAGGCATTAATTGATTGATTTTAGGAGCAATTAGGCAAATATGCATGTGAATTCAAGACAAATTCATTCATCCATGTGCATGAAGATAGAGAAGATTATGGCCATCATGTGAGAAGCAATTGTATGGCGTTAAAAAAAGAATGAAAAATCCAAGTGGAGTGCACGTGCAAGACCAAGCAAATAAAAAGGCCAAACCTTTTGGCTTTGGAATTTAAGAGGTGGGGCCCATTTTAAAGACTATATAAGAAAGCTAAACTTTGGCTTTTGGAAAAGAAAAGAGCAGCCGCCGGAGGAGAAAAGAGACGCAGACGCGATTCGGCAGGGAAGAGCAGCAACAGTTCGGTTTCTCCATAGCTGTTTTTATTTACTTTGTTGCTTCCAATTCAAGTATGTCTAGCTAATTTTTTTTATACTGAGGTTAAGGATGAAGCCCTATTCAATGAAAAAATTATCTTTTTATTTATTTAATTCCCTTTATATGTTCTTTGATGATTATGATTTTTATTTCACATGATTAATTGGATGTTATTAAAATCTTTTCATCAATTCTGTTATGCATTATTGATTGTTAGGATTAATATTCGATTAAATCTATACTTGGATTCATAAAACTTAGACATGATTATCTTTGATTAAATTGTTTACACAGAGTGCTTAGAGAACTTTGACTCTTTGTTATTCAATATGTTTACATTGGATGCGTAGATATTATACTATTAAGCAGAAAAATAACCTACACAAGATTAATTTATTTGGGCTTACATAGATTGATTTCGAGTTGTCACTCTAAAATTAGGGATTAATTAATAATTTGATAATTATTAGTTGAATAGTGGTGGATTCTGAAACCTTGATAGTTTTTGTCTTATTGAAATCTCATTTTCTTTAATTGTTTTCTTAGTTTAATTAGTTTAATTTTCTTAAAAACTCAATTTGCTCAACTAGGTTAGAATTAATATTAATTTTAGATTTAAATTAGACTTTTCAATTTATAACAATTCCTGTGGGATCAACCTCGTTACCACTATTCTATCTCTAGATTCGTGCGCTTGCGAGTATATTAAAATTTTTCACAACATGACTCTTTACACAGCCATCCTAAACATAAATTTTTTTTTGTTGTTTTTGGTTTTTTGGGCTTTTTTTTTTAAATAAACACACCTATTTACAATTTACATCAACTATCCCTTCCCCCCAACCTAATCTAAATATTATTCATAATTTAAACATATGCTTGCAAAAAGATGAAAAAGATAAAGAAAACATAAATAGGAAATATCACACCTGAACAAACCGTTGAAGATGCGATTTTAGAGCCGTTACACCCCATATTTAGCCACCTTCGACATAAACATTATTAGGATTTGGCATATTCCAAAACTGTCAACTATTCCCTCCCCCCAACCTGAACAAAACATTATCCTCAATGACTTAAAGGAAATGAGTTTAGAAGACATTACCTGATCGCTCCAAGAAGATAATTACAACCAAAAAGTTAAGTCCAACTTGTACTTCTTACTAGGGCTAGGGTTACCATCATTAGTCAACCATTCCAATGCCAATGCTAGGATCTAGCTCTGGTTTGTAAGCTTGTAAAAGATTAAGTAACTCATTAGTAGTATAAGCACAAATAAAGAGTTTTTTTGTGGAGATTGGAATAAAATGATTCTTAATTACATGGTTAATGAATGTGAGCAAACCATCATAAAAATTATTAACATTTAGTAAACCGATAGGTTTTTTATGGTTGTTCAAATGGGCCCAAAATGCAAATGTAATTAGTGCCTCTAAATTTGTAAGATCTCCTGTCAAGAAAATGAAAACGTCAGCATGATTTAACATCTTAGATATTCGCTCTTGCATACTTGAGACAACTAACTCTTCTCCAATTTGTACGTCGGACAGGCACCCTAGAGGTTTTAAGACTTGTGCAATGATACCTAGCACCTAGTTTCCTCTAATAAAAATAACTTATGAGACAAGTTTTGATAACCTACAGTCACCGCTCCTCTCAGCTATGACACGACCAAGATCTACAGCTGCCTGAACGAACTCCTTGTATTTTTCGTAATAAAATCCATAGAGCACACAAATGTTTTTGAATTGTCTACTCGAAGATGTTGCCATTGGAATAATCTTCAAAAACAAGTTGTGAGTGGTTGGAAAAAGAGCTCATATTTAAAGATCTTAGTGACAGACAAAATGAGAAACAACTGTAAATTGGTTGGTGTATTTGTCAGACACATAAAGCTCATGTCTCAATAATTCAAAAGCAAACAGTGAAAAGAAAAAAAAACATTAAAAGAAAACAAATAATGTTAAATACAAAATCACACCACTAAACGGAATAATGCCATTGATAAAATAATAGCAAAAGAAAAGGATATTTACTGGTAGTTGTGATTATGACTCACATTTTCCTCTGGTTTTACGTCCAGTAACGGCTCGAACGCCCTCTATGGGTCGAGGATAGGCTTTCCATCCAGTTTTCTTATAAACTGGCAAACATGGTCTTTTTGAGTCAGATTCTCAAGATTACACTGTGCTCTTTCTTGTCTCCATAACCTATGAATCTCATATTGCACATGTCCGCTTTGATGCGTCTTAAGAGATCCTAAGATATTATCCAACGATTCTTTGCTCAGGTCATCTTTAACGAATTTAATTTTATCTTCTCGATTATCAGAAACCATTCCTAAATATTTACAAATTTCTCGTTTGCAACTAAGTCGTACACAGTTACGACATTCTGAGCCAAGTTTTTTAGCTCTTTTTTTTTTTTTAGCAAATGTGCTTTTACCAAAACCAGACATGTAAAAAATAAATGGATCAGAAAACTCACCTGCTAATTGGACCTCTGCTTCAATTAATCAACGAATGTAAGAAGGAATGCCTTTGATCATTAACAAACGCAGTTGTTCACAACGAACTTTGTAAATTTTCCTGAGGGCATCTGAGGGAGAAAAGGAAAACGCTTATGCAATTTATGTTGTATTTCTTCCATGCTTGATTTTGGGATGTCAGTTATTATGGGAAACTTAGGATACCGACTTAAAAAGTTACGGAGTACAATTATTTGCTATCTATACAGGAAAATAAATCAAAACACACCAAAATGAAGAAAATCATATCTGTAAAATCAAATCAAATGTGAAAACGACCAACAAAAAGAAACACACAATGTAAAAAGAAAAATGGACTCACATTTGTCCTCTTATTGAGTTAACTTCAAGCTCCAATTGGAAGTCATATATACCACCCTCTATTTCTCTTATTGTCTTTCTAGATCTTCAACGTAGGCAAAATGTTGGTGGTTGTAGTTCCCAAATTGGATGTGATTTACAACTTTGTATTAGGCCTCTTAAGTGAAATTTCACTCGCAAAAAGTTTTTAAGATGTCTTAACAGAACCTTCCTTATTGAGGTACTTATGATGTATAATGACGAAAAAAAAACACAATTATCAAAAAAAATTTAAGCAAGAAACAACATAATGCGTATCATGAAAGACAGTTGAACAATTCAAACGGTAAAATAATAGTGAAAAGTTAAATCACCCATTAGAAACTTAATAAAGATTTAATGGGCCACTCCAATTTATTTTAGTGCTTTCTTCACGTGGTTGGTATTCCAGATATAGTTTTAATCTTTTTCCATTAACTTTAAATGTGACAATGTTCTTTGCATTCTCAATTTCTACAGCCTTATATAGATATACATTTTTTTACAATAAATGGGACACTCCACTTTGAATTTAACTTTCTCGAAAATAAATGAAGACGAGAATTATAAAGCAATGCTTTTTGACAAATCTCAAATGTTTTCCGAAAAAATCTTTTATCATGAAAAGCTTTTGTTCTTGCCTTAGTAATTCTTGAATTTTTATATGCATCATTCCTTAATTCCTCAAGTTCATTCAATTGCAATTTTCGCGCATTACTAGCATCATCTAAATTTGAATTAAAAGCTTTAATGGCCCAAAATGATTTATGCTCAAGTTCAACAAGTAAGTGGCAAGGTTTGTCATAAACTATCTGATAGGGTGACATTCCTAAAGACGTCTTAAATGTAGTACGATAGGCCTAGAGTGCATCAGTCAGTCGAAGAGATCAATCTTTGCGGTTTGGGTTAACTGTCTTTTCAAAAATTTGTTTTATCTCCCTATTTGCTAATTCAACTTTACCATTTGTTTGGGGAATGATTGACACTAAAAAGTGTACATTTAATGAGGATAAAATTATTAATTTTTCATTTATTGTGTCAATTAATGCGCTCGTTATTTCTAAATTATCTTAAAACTCCTCAAATATATTTTTATGTTAAATTAATTCGTAATATGCTAATTTTTATCTTGTAAATATTTTTTTTCAAGAATAAAAAGGAGTTGGAACTGGAAGCGGGAACAAACAAGAATTACTGGAGCCAATTGAAAAGAATTATTGAGGAGATGTAATTAAAAAATAATAATAAATCAAAAATAAAAATAAAAAAAAAATAAAAAACAACAATTGGGCAATCATGTAAGTGATGGTCAGGAGGCCATCACGCCTCTTGACCATCACACATTTTAATTAATATATATATATATATAATAATAATAATAATAATAATAATAATAATAATAATAATAATAAAATAAATAAATAAAGATAATGCATTCCTAGCCTATAAAAGGCAAGGAGATGCAGGAAGTTGGGGGAGAGCCAAGCAAGCTAGAGAGCTGAGTATTCGAAAGCCGAGAGAGAGAGTTCAACTGAGGATTTCTTTCTTTTCATTTCTTGTTTTCTTCTGATCAGTTTTCTTGTAATATATTCCAAAAGTTTGTCAAATAAAAAAGGTGTTTTATTTTCTTTCAATATGAGTGGCTAATTTTACTAAGTTGAGGTGAATGGTGAAGCTCAAAGTATAAAATCATAAAATAAATTTCTTTCTCAAGTGAGTTTTAAGTTTATTTTATTCTTTTCTGGTTATTTTTATGTCATGTTAATTTATAAATTTCTTTGGATCTGTATGGTATTTTGACATAATGTCGACACATTAATATAATGTGGCACATTAGGTACTTGATTCCATATTTACACACATAATTAGTTAGAATTAAATTATATAATAATTAACTAGTAAAAGTGAGACAAAATATAAAAAATGAGAAAGTATTAAAATTATAGTTTGAATGTTGAGTGTGGATCCTGTAACCTTAACTTATTTTTAAATCGATTTCAAATAATTTCTTTTCTCGCAATTAAATTTCTCTGTTTAACAAATTGACAACTAAATTTTAATTCCCTGTGGTTCGACTCTGGACTCACCGAGTTATATTATAACTAGACACTCTTATACTTGAGAGTAATACACTTTTAAGTCGTGTCAAGTATTTGGCGTCGTTGCTGGGGAATTTCTTAAATTTAGTGTCATTTTATTTTTTTATTTTGTCAATTATTGTTTACATTTTGTATTTTCCCTTCGTCATTTCTTTGTTTGGTTGTAATAATTTATTTCGTAAAATTTCAATCAGCTCCCTTCTCTCACTCATAATCATAGAATTGTCATAAAATTTGTGAGAAACTTCGTTTAAGCTCAGAAACTTTTGCAAATCAATCCTCAAACTGAAATTTTTTCTTTAAATTTCTGTAATTTACTTTCCACATTTATTTTAAATGATCAGTTCAACTGCCTGATTGTTATTTAAATTTTTTTCATTTATTTATTTTTGTTTATATGGTCGGTTCTACCGCCTAACATTTTAATTTCAGATTATTTATTCTTGTACATTAATTAATTTAATTTTATGTTTTGTTATATGACTGGTTCTAAAATACTGCCTAATATTTTGTTAATTGTTTCCTTTAATTACTTTATTTTTATGGCTGGTTTCACCGCCTAATTTATTTTTTATTTATTTTTAGTTTGTTTATTATTTCGCATTTTTGTTTATTTAATTTCCAGTTTACTTTTATTTCTGCAATTTTCATTTAGTGTTTTATGCATCATTGGTTTAGCACACATCATTAGCATTACATGCGTCGTTGGTATCGTACAAATAGTTGCAGATTAATTAGGAGATCACCTTCACCACCATTAGATATGGCTGACAGAGGAGCTAAAATTTTTTTCAGAGCACGAAAATAACCAAGCCTTACAAAATCTTCATGAACAACCTAGGACCCTTAGAGACTTCATGCATTCTACTAGAACAGGGTCACCATCACGCATAGTTTTCCCTCCTGATGCATCACGTTTTAATTTAAAAACTGGTACCATTCAACTTCTTCCTACTTTTCATAGTTTTGAGTCTGAAAATCCATATTTGCATTTAAGAGAATTTGAGGAAGTCTGTAACACATGTACTGATCAAAATTGTAGTATGAATATAATCAGGCTTAAAATTTTTTCCTTTCTCACTAAAGGATAAAGCTAAAACTTGGCTACAAAATCTTAGGTCAGAATCTATCAGAACTTGGGATGACATGCAAGCATAATTTTTGAAAAAGTTCTTCCCACCCAACAGAACAAATTCTTTCAAAAGACAAATCACCACCTTCACTTAAAAACCAAGAGAAACCTTCTACCAATGTTGGGATAGGTTTAAAGAACTTAAGAACATTTGTGTGCTTTTTGGATTTCGCTATTGAAATTATAAGGAATTCGTTCAGGCAGCCATAGATCTTGGTCATGCTATAGCAGAGAAAAAACTACATCTTGTATATGGAGGAGGTGACCGTGGGTTATCAAAACTTGTCTCTGAAGCTGCTTTCGTTTGAGGAAGCTAAGTGCTAGGCATTATTCCAAAAGACTTAAAACCTTTAGGATGTCTACCAGACCCACCAATTGGAGAAGAATTAGTTTTTTCAGGTATGCAAGAAAGAATATCTGAAATATTAAATCATGCTGACGCATTCATTTTCTTGTCAAGAGATCTTGCAACTTTGGAGGCGCTAATTACATTTGCTTCTTGGGCCCATTTGAATATTCATAAAAAACTCATCGGTTTGTTAAATGTAAACAACTTTTATGATGGCTTAATAACATTTCTTAATCATGCAATTAAAAATTATTTCATTCCACCCTTAGCGAAAAAACATTTTATTTGTACTCCTACTGCTAACGAGTTACTTGATCTTTTGCAAGCTTAAAAACCAGAATCAGATCCCATGAATTTGGCGTTTGATTGGGCAACTGATGATGATGACAGTAACCCTCATAAAAAGTGTAAATTAGATTTAACTCTCCGTTTGTAAATATTTTCCAGTAGTGATGAAGTGATGTCTTCTAAACTCTACTCCTTTATTCTAAGACATTGAAGACAATATCTCCTTCAGGTTAGGGGGATGGAATAGTTAACAATTGTGGAATGTTTCAGTCTTGGTGATGTTTTTACTAATTTTTGTTGTAAAGACTAACTTTGAATAAAAATTTGAGTCGGTGTGATCTTTTAACATTGGATAACATGATGATTTTCAAATTTTGGTATTTGTATTATCTTTGGCCTTGAGTTATGTTACACTGTGTTTTCCCCTTTGCATGTTGAAACGTAAATTGAGAAATTTGATGAGTGAAATTGATTAAGCCATTTGGAAGAATGTACATGTTATGAATAGTCCAAGCGAGTTTTTGAGTCTATTATCCTTGGAGAGTAACCCTGGTTGAGTCTATACAACTTCACAATTTATTGTACAAGATCTTTATATTTTCTTTAAAGTAAAAAAAAAAGAAAAAAAAAAGTTTGTGCAGCCGCATCTAAAAGTCCACTGAACTAGTGGATACAAAAGATTGTTTAGAGTCCTAAAAGATGACAGAAGACAATCTTTGATCCGTTTCAGCCTTTCTAGCCAACCATATTATAAAGTATCCATAGTTAACCCCTTTGAGCATTTCAAAAAAAAAATTATTTTATTTGATAACCTATTATCTTATCCCACTCCAATGTAGAGTATCACCCTATGTTTTATGTTTACCACCATTCAATTATGTTTGAAAATAGGGATGATTATGTATTCCTGATAATGGTGCTATAAAAAAAAAAGATATGTATATATATAAATAAAAAAAGAACGAAAAAAATTCCAAAAAAAAAAAAACACCTTGTAATCTCCAAAAAAGTCCCCTATTTTTCAAGCATATATTTTTGTTTTCCTATTACCCTTTTTTGTTAGCCATGACCCTAGCCGACGTTACGTCCTAATTAAAGTCCTTCTTCATTTTAGGAAATTATAGTATGAAGTAAAAACTGGTAATATGGACTAAAAGATGTGGTGATGCATAAAAATAGAAATAACTTTTGCTAGTAATTCCTTGGACTTGAGATTATTTTTTTTCTAAGCTAGGGCATTATTCTTTCATCTTGGTAAGAGCGTGCGGCATTGTTTTACTATTTTCTCAATCTACCACTTTATAGAGTGACAGTTTTTCTGGGCTATACTTTCTTTTGAGAGAGTCACTTTTAACCATGAGGTTTTGGGGTTTGACATATCATTCTTAAAAGTGGCTTGATTCATGTAGTTTTGATAATTGATCATTTTACATGATTTTACCTAACTGATTTATGTGGTGTGATTTTCCTTAAGCTGAAGATAATGCTTATACTTTTATTTGATTGTTGTCATTAATCTAATGAAAGAAGTAAACACAATTTTTCAAAAAAAAAAAAAAAAGAAGATTTCAATTTGGTTTTGAAATTTCGCTAAATTTTTATCGCTTAAATTGCTAGGGTCTAGCAATAAGCTGGTTGGGGGGTGTGATTGACACTAAAAAGTGTACATTTAATAAGGATAAAATTATTAGTTTTTAATTTATTATGTCGATTAATGCACTCATTATTTCTAAATTATCTTAATACTCCCCAAATATATTTTATGTTAAATTAATTCGCAATATGTTAATTTTTATCTTATAAATATTTTTTTTCAGGAATAAAAAAGAGTTGGAACTGAAAGCGGGAACAAAGAAGAATTGCTGGAGCCAATTGGAAAGAATTATTGAGGAGATGTAATTAAATAATAATAATAAATCAAAAATAAAAAAAATAAAAAAAACAACAATTGGGTAATCATGTAGGTGATGGTCAGGAGGCCATCACATATTTCAATTAATATATATAATATATATTAATTAAATAATAATAAAATAAATAAAGATAATGCATTCCTTGCCTATAAAAGGCAAGGAGATGCAGGAAGTTGGCGGAGAGCCAAGCAAGCTAGAGAGTTGAGTATTCGAAAGCCGAGAGAGAGAGAGCTCAGCTGAGGATTTCTTTCTTTTCATTTATTGTTTTCTTCTGTATTAGTTTTCTTGTAATATATTCCAAAAGTTTGTCAAATAAAAAGAGTATTTTGTTTTCTTTCAATATGAGTGACTAATTTTACTAAGCTGAGGTGAAGGGTGAAGCTCAAAGTTTCAAATCATAAAATTAATTTCTTTCTCAAGTGAGTTTTAAGTTTATTTTATTCTTTTCTAGTTATTTTTATGTCATGTTAATTTATAAATTTCTTTGGATCTGTATAATATTTTGACATAATGTCGACACATTAATATAGTGTGGCACATTAGGTACTTGATTCCATGCTTATTCACACACATAGTTAGTTGAGAATTAAATGATATAATAATTAACTGGTAAAAGTGAGACAAAATATAAAAAATAACAAAATATTAAAATTATAGTTTGAATATAGAGAGTGAATCCCATAACCTTAGCTTTTTTTTAAATCGATTTCAAATAATTTATTTTCTCGCAATTAAATTTCTTTGTTTAACAAATTGACAACTAGATTTTAAATTCCATGTGGTTCGACCCCGGGCTCACCGGGTTATATTATAACTAGACACTCTTATACTTAAGAGTAATACACTTTTAAGTCGTGTCAATGATGATAAGGGGTAGCAACTTTATGTGTAATACCATATTACTTTATTAAAAACTCAAATGATTTATTACAAAAGTGCTTATCTCCATCATTGATAATGGCTCGAAGGATTCTAAATCAACTTAAAATGTTTTCTCTTAAAAATTTAACCACAGTTTTGGTATCATTATTTCGACAAGAAATTACTTCAATCCATTTTGAGACATAATCAACTGCAACTAATATGTACACAATTCCAAAAGTTGGTGGAAATAGACTCATGAAATCAATTCCCCAACAGTCAAATATCTCAATCCCAAGTATAGGAGTAATTGATCCCAATTTTTGACAATTTTCACAAGTTTTGCAAAATTCATTTGTGTCTTTGAATATGGTAGGCTAATAAAATCCACATTGCAAAATTATAGCTGTAGTTTTTCTTGAAGAAAAGTGTCCATCGTATGCTTCAGAATGATAAAAATTAATGACACTACTTACCTCATTATCAAGAATGCATCGCCGAAAAATCTAATCAGGGTAATATTTGAACAAGTAAGGGTCATCCCAATAAAATTTCTTTACTTCAACCAAGAATTTCTTCTTCTCTTGGGTATTCCATTGCAAAGGCATTTTACCTGTAACAAGAAAATTAATAATGTTAGCATACCATGTTATTGAAGTAATAAAAAATAAAAATTCATTCAGGAATGAGTCATTGATAGGTGTTATGTTAGTGCATAATTTAGATGTGAGTCTTGACAAATGATCAGCAACGACATTTTCGACACTCTTTTTATCTTTGATGGTGAGGTCAAATTCTTGAAGTAATAAAATCTAACGAATTAGTCTTGGTTTAGCCTCTTGTTTAGTCATCAAATATCTTACAAGAGCGTGGTCAACAAAAACAACAGTTTGAGAACCAAGCAAATATGAACAAAATTTGTTTAATGCAAACACCACAGCAAGTAATTATTTTTCAGTTGTCGAATAATTCATTTGAGTACTATCCAAAGTCTTACTCGCATAATAAATCACAAATGGCTTACTATCCCTTCTTTGTCCTAAAGCAGCACCAACAACAAAATCATTTGCATCCCATTAATTCAAAAGACAAAGACCAATCAGGAGATTGCATAATGGGTGCAGATGTCAAAAGACAAATTATTTTCTCAAATTTTTTTTGACAATCATCAGTCCATTTAAATGGTGCATTTTTTAATAAGAGGTTACAAAGTGGTTTAGATATGGCGCTAAAGTTTTTTATAAACCTCCTATAAAATCCTGCATGTCCTAAAAAAATCGCACATCTTTAACTGTTTTTTGTTGTGGCAATTTAGATATGACTTTAAATTTTTTTTTTTGTCAACTTCAATTCGTTTAACAGATACAACATGACCTAAAACAATTCTAGAAGTAACCATGTAATGACGTTTTTCTCAATTTCTTTTTCAACACATCTTTTTAAAACTTTTTCCAAATTATCAAGGCAATCATCAAAAGAATTCCCAAGCACAGTCAAATCATCCACAAAGACCTCTAAACAATATTCAACCATATCACTGAAAATACTTAGCATGCATCTTTGAAATGTTGCAGGAGCATTACAAAGTCCAAATGACATTATTTTAAATACAAATGTTCCAAAAGGACATGTAAATGTGGTATTTTCTTGGTCTTCAAGTGTTATAGGAATTTGATAATAACCTGAATATTCATTTAAAAAGTAGTAGTAAGGATGTCCAGTTACTCTTTTTAAGATTTGGTCAAGAAATGGTAATGGAAAATGATATTTTCTAGTGGCTTCATTTAACTTTCTATAATCAATGCACATGCGCCAACTAGATGTAATTCGTGTTGGAATTAATTCATCTTTTTCATTTTTAACAACAGTGATTCCAGATTTTTTAGGCACTACTTGTGTAGGACTTACCCACTTACTATCAGAGATAAGATAGATAATTCCCGCATCAAGTAATTTAAGAACTTCTATTTTTACTACTTCTTTCATGTGTGGGTTTAATCTTCTTTGAGGTTGTTGACATGTTTTAGCATTTTCTTCCAAATTGATTCTATGTGTGCAAATTAAAGGATTAATACCTTTAATATCATTTAAAGTCCATCCAATTGCATTTTTATACTTTTTAAGAACAAATAGTAACTTACCTTCTTGGTCGCTTGATAGGGTAGAAGAAATCACAACAGGATAAGTTTGTTCTTCTCCAAGATAAGCATACTTCAATCCCTCCGGCAAAGGTTTCAATTCCAATTTAGGTGCTTCTTGTTGTTCAGTCTTTTCAATGATTCCAAGCTCGTCAAATTTTGGTTTCCCATCATCATTTTGTAAAGTCTGACAAGAATCAAGCAACAAATTTATATTAGAAGTATCATGTTCAAGTTGCTTATTTGATTCAATTGAATTAACCAAACAAATATCACTAAGTTTAAAAAAATTCCCTTTTTGAATATTCTCCTCTATACAAGATTTAAACAATTCCTTTTGTTCATCAATCTCATCTTCATTCTCATTTTCTTCATTAGGTTGCCTACACATGTTGAAAACATTCAATTCCAGAGTCATATTTCCAAATGACAAATTCATTAAATCATTCCTACAATTAATCAAAGCATTAGCAGTTGCTAAAAATGGTCGACCCAAAATTATATGAATTGGTTTATAATTATTCACAACAGGTTCAATTTCTAAGACAATAAAATCCACAGGGTATATGAATTTATCAACTTGTACTAAAACATCTTCCACTATTCCTTTTGGTATTTTAACTGATCTATCGGCAAGCAAAAGTGTAGTTGAAGTTGATTTTAACTCACCAAGATTAAGTTGAAGAAAAACTGAATGTGGAAGCAAATTAACACTAGCACCAAGGTCTAACAAAGCATGCTCAATTTTGTGATCTCCAATAATACAAGAAATAGTAGGACAACCAGGATCTTTATATTTCAACTTATTATTAGTAGACAGAATGGTACTTACCTGTTCAGCCATGAAAACACTATTTCTTACCTTCAATTTCCTCTTGACAGTGCATAAGTCCTTTAAAAATTTGGCATATGAAGGTACCTGCTTCATTGCATCTAACAAAGGAATGTTAACTTTCACTTGCTTAAAGATTTCGTAAATTTCAAAAGAGTAGTTTGATTTCCTTGGTTTATTCAATGCATGCGGAAATGGTAGTTTAGATGGAATAATAGTTATTTCTTCACTAGGTGTAAGTTTATTTAGTCTTTCCTTACCCTTTGAATTTTCATTGTCTTTATCTTCACAAGTTTTAAGAATAGGTCTATCAAATTTTGCTTGTAAATCATGATCTTTCCTAAGGTTATAGATTTCTCCACTAGATGGAGATGGTTGTGGTTTATTTGTCAATTTAAAAGTGCCAACAATATCTCAATGTTGAGCATTTTCAACTAGTTGGTCAATGTAATCTAGTGCATTTTCAGGATTTTTATCTCTAAATTCACCATTACACATCATTCTACAACTTGTCTAGTTTTGGGTGTTAAGCCCTCATAGAAATAAGTGACCAATCGCCAAGTTTCAAAACCATGGTGTGGACATATGTTAAGCAATTCTTTAAATATATCGTAACATTGGTATAATGTTTCTCTATTTTTTTGAGTGAAAGAATTGATTTGCCTTTTAAAAGAATTAGTTCTATGAGGTGGAAAGATTTTTTTCAAAAACTATTCTTGCATGTTTTTTCAAGTTCTTATTGATCCAGATCTAAGGTTTTATAGCCAAGTTTTAACTTTATCTTTTAATGAAAAAGGAAAAAGCTTTAATCTAATTATGTTTATGCCACAATTTTGCTCCGTGTATGTATTACAAACTTCCTCAAAATCTCTTAGATACAGTTATGGATTCTCATATTGTAAACTATGAAATGTTGGTAAAAGTTGGATAATACTTGGTTTGAAGTTGAATCGAGATGTTTTTGGAGGAAATATTATACACGATGGTGCTCCAGTTCTCGTTGGATTCATGTAGTCTCTCAAAGTTCTTGGTTGATTCTGATCATGTTGAGATTGATTGTCTCCCTGATCAATTAGAGGATTAAGTTGGCCCAAAATGTTTTCATCTTGGATCTCGTCTATGATTGGTGGCGGTGATTGAGATCTACGAATTAACCTGCCACTTGAAGTTCGAGACCAACGTCTCATGCAATAATGGTGATGATGATGTGTGTGTGTGAAATTATGTTGTAAAGATGATACACAAACAAATGAATAACATTAAAAAAATAAAAATTACACAAATTAAAAAAAAATGAAAATTAAACAAGATAAATGTACAAGAAAACAAATGCAAAATAAAAATAAATAAACTGAAAATTAACTAATTGAAATTAAAATAACTAAATAAATATTAAACCAAACATATAAACAAAGTAAATGCCAAAAAGCAAAATAAAATAAATGAGAAAATTAAATTGTAGAAATAAAAAAAGGAGGCACTTGAAAGTGTCGTAGTATCTTGGAAATAATATTGCCATATGGGAGCAAACAGTGGTTAAACGCAGGAGTACTCAACATGTGCCTCAAAATGACATACCCAAGGTTAACATGTCTCTCCGTAATAAGACTATCCAATAACCCGACATCCAACCTCGTAACCTCATCTGAATGACCCTTCATATAAGTGATAATATGCTGTAAATAATGTGGAGGATTCGAACTTGTAGACACAATAATTGTGACTAGAAAGGAAGAGCACAAATATCACCTGTAAGATCTCGACACCGACAAATGTTTTGAACACCATCATTATGAGCAAAGTCAGCAAACGAAAGGGCCTCCCTAGATTTATAAATCTTATGATCAACATTCAGAATTCCTAGGATATTGGTTAAGTCCTCAACATCAAATTCAATGGGAACACCCCCAACATGAGTAACTATCATATCTAATCTAGTTGCGGAAATTTCCATGTTCGAGTAGAAAACACGGACTAGATTAGAATATACTCGATCATTAAAATCTATAGCTGACTCCCAAGGTAGGAGCATGTTTCTAAACTTTTACTGCATAAAATTAACTCTCTAAAATCCTCCAAATCCATATAATAAGAATCAAGTACCTTTCGTCCCATGAAGCGGTCTTCGAAGCGCTTGGTCATCGGAGCTATGAGAAAGTGGATTCTTTCGAATTCAGAGGTTTCCCGTGGTGGTATTGGATTCCTACTGGGAGCACATTTTCTCTTCTGAGTCCATCTAGATGATTCCGCCATGGATACTCTTGAGGAAATAAGGAATTTTTGAAAAAAAAAATGAAGATAAAGAGAATGGAACTGATTAAAGATATATTTAAGAGTAAAGGATATGATTGGGAGGGTCAATTTAGTCAAAAGAGAACAAAAATACGGCCAAAATTGAAGAAACTCGTTCGGCTGCCCTTAGGGTTTTGATTTGGAAATTTTAGATTTGGGGCTTGATTTGTTGTTTTGAATCGGTAAAAGTAGTCTAATGATGTTTAGAAATGTTTATATCGGAGTAATTTGACAGGAAAACTCAAGAAAAATAAAGAATTTGAGAGAGAGAAAGCTTGGCTTTCTCGGTTATGGAGAAAACAGTGAGAGGGTAAATGAAGCTGAAGAAGAAAACCTGTAATCAGCGAACTAATAAATTCTAGAGAGCACTTAATAGAAAACGGTTAACCGGTAGTCATGAACAGTGAAAGAGTAAATTCCAGTGATCTCTCTGTTTTTAATTGGTGTACCGTTTTCAACAAACAGTTTGCCGATAATTTGCAGACATTATTTCCTAGTTTTTGGATTTAAATGGTAACCTGTTTATTGCAAAATGGTTAGCCGTTTATTTTGACTATGATTTCGCACATTTATTTTAATTTTTGGCCAACAAATAATACATTCCAAGATCATTTCATTTATCCAAATTTTTTTTGAATTATTAATTGTTGAATACTTATATGAATTGATTGTTTGAAAACATGTAAGTTCATGCACCATGCATTAAATTGGCCCTTAAAACATTTTGGATAAATGAAATGATCTTGGAATGATGACTAATTTCTATATGCTTGGTTCCAGAGTGCTGAATGAGATTCTTTGATAGATTTATAGCACATTTTTATCACACTTGATAGGAATTTGTTCAAGATTAATGCTATAGTCTCTAAGTGTTTGTTTCATCCAAAGGGCTTGTGCACAACAATTACCTGAGGCAATATATTCAGCCTCGGTGGTTAAGAGTACAACTGAATTTAGTTTCTTACTAAACCACGAAACAAGTGAATGACCTAGTAAATGACAAGTTCTACTAGTACTTTTCCTATCGACTTTGTAACTGGCAAAATCTAATCCTGAATAACAAGTTAAATCTATATGAGTTCCTCTAGGATACTAAAGGCCAAGATCTATAGTTCCATTCAAATAACGAAAATTTCTTTTCACAGCAAGTAAATGAAACTCCTTGGGACATGATTGAAATCTTGCACACAAACATACACTAAACATGATATCAGGTCTAGTAGCGGTTAAGTAAAGTAAAGAGCCGATCATACCTCGATACATTTTGATATTAACTTGTTTGCCTTTTTCATCTTTGTCAAGCTTGATTGTTGTGCTCATTGGAGTGCTCTTGTTCTTTAAGTCATCAATGCCAAATCTCTCGAGTAGGTCTTTCACATACTTGGCTTGATTTATGAAAATGCCTTCCTCATTTTGTTTTATTTGCAGCCCAAGGAAGTACTTCAACTCTCTCATCATACTCATCTCAAATTCTTTACTTATACAAAATGAAAATTCTTTACACAACAATTCATTAGTAAAACCAAAGATAATATCATCAATATAAATTTCAATAATAAGTATATCTTAGTTCTTATACTTAACAAAGAGAGTAGTATCTGCTTTACCCATCGAAAAACCATTATCTAATAAGAAAATTTTAAGACTATCATACCATGCTCTAGGTGCTTGTTTTAATCCATACAATGCTTTTGACAACTTATAAACATGATCTGGAAATTTTTCATTTTCAAAATCAGGGGGTTGTTTGACATACCATTCTTCTATAATATAACTATTTAAGAAAGTATTTTTGACATCCATTTGAAATAAAATGAAATCTTTATGACATGCAAAGGCTAAGAGCATCCTAATGGATTCTAGTCTAACTAGAGGTGCAAATGTTTCATTAAAATCAATTCTCTCTTCTTGGTTGTAACCTTGAGCCACTAATCTAGCTTTATTCCTTACAACCACACCGAATTCATCCTCTTTTTTTTCTAAATACCCATTTAGTGCCTATAATGGATTCATATTTCGTTTAGGAACTAATTCCTACACATTGTTTCTCTCGAATTGATTCAACTCCTCTTACATTGCCAAAATCCAAGATTCATCATTTTCCGCATCCGCAAAGGATTTTGGTTCAACTTGAGATATGAATGCAACATGTTCACAAGTGTTTCTAAATGATGATCTAGTTGTTACTTCTCGTGAGGGATCTCCTAAGATTAAGAATTTAGGATGAGAAGAAACATACCTTTACTCCTTGGGGAGTGATTGACAAGTACATTCATTTTTCTCTGCATTTGTTTCTTCATATTGCTCCTCTTGATTTCCATGTGGTGCATCCTTTTGGTTATCCTTTGATGACTTTTCTTGTAGTTCTTCATCTGCATCATTATCAACAACAACATTCTTTGTAGAAGAGGGATTAGATTAATCAAACGTAACATGTATAGACTCTTCCACAACTAGAGTTCTTTTGTTATAAACTCTATAGACTTTACTTGAGTTTGAATACTTGAGAAAGATGCCAACATCAGATTTTGGATCAAATTTGCCAAGATTATCTTTTGTGTTCAAAATAAAATATTTACATTCAAAACCTTTGAAATAACCAATGTTGGGTTTTCTATCTTTCCAAAGCTCATAGAGAGTTTTATTAAGATGATGTCTAATCAACACACAATTTAAAACATAACAAGCAGTATTGACGGCCTCGGCCCAAAAATAGTTAGGCAAAGAATTTTCATTCAACATGGTCCTAGCCATTTCTTGAATCGACATATTCTTTCACTCAACAACTCCATTTTGTTGTGAAGTTCTAGGTGATGAAAATTGATGCACAATGCCTAAATTATTGCAAAATTTTTTAAATGCATGATTTTCAAACTCTCCTCCATGATCACTCTTAATGCATGCAATGCTATACCCTTTTTCATTTTGAATTTCTTACAAAACACTTTAAACGCATCAAGAGCATCATCCTTATTAACTAAGAATAATACCCATGTATATCTTGAAAAATCATCAACAATTACAAAAGCATAATACTTCCCACTCAAGCTAGCATACCTTGAAGGTCCAAATAAGTTTATGTGAAGCAGTTGAAGAGGTTTTAAAGTAGAAATATGAGTTTTTCTTTTAAAAGAGGTTTTGATTTGTTTACCAAATTGAAATTCCTCATAAATTCTGTCTTTTTGAAAACCGATTTTTGGAAGACCTTTAACTAAATCATTTTTGGAAATCTTTGAAATTAAATCCATGCTTGCATGTCCTAGTCTTCTATGCCATAATCAACCATCATCATGCAATACAGAAAAATATTTAGCATGTGTAAATGCACAATCTATATCAATGGCATAAACATTAACACATCTATTTCCTACAAATAAAATCTTGCCATCACATGCATTCTCAATAACACATCTAGTCTTATCAAACAACTTTATAACTCTTATCACATAATTGACTAATGCTAAGCAAATTATGTTTCAAGTTTTCAATTAAACACACATTTTCAATAAAAGTAGAGGATACATTACCGACATTTCCAATACCAATAATCTTTCCTTTTGAATTATCTCCAAAGGAAACGTTTCCACTCGATCTTGGTAAAATTTGAAAACCAAGAGTAATTCCCTGTCATGTATCTTGAACATCCATTGTCCAAGTACCACTTATTTTTCCTTTTCTTTGATCCCTACAGAAAAAGTTTCTAAGTTTTAGGTACCTATAACTTCTTGGGTCCTTAAGTGTTAGCAATGGTTCCTTTTAGAACCCAAACACATTTCACACCATAATATACATTTCTTTTCATTGGACATCTATTTTTCATGTGACCATCTTGATTACAATAATAACATACAACATGATTGTTAATGGAAGTACTCTTCACAAAGTAATTCTTATAATACTTTTGTTTCAAATTTGGCTTATAGTCAATACCTCCTTTGTCAAACACACGTTTTTGTGAATTAAGCAAGTTATCCAACATCTTTTGCCATTTGTGAATTTTAGCACAATTTCATTTAGCTCATTATTCTTCTTCTTAAGCACTTCATTCTCTTTTATCAATTCATCTACATGTGATTTTTCATGCTCATATGAAGTACTTTGTTTACCTTTAAAAGATGCAATCTTATCATGCAACATTTTATTCTCTAATTCTAATTCTTTTATCTTCTCATTCAAAGAATCATTGCATTTTTCCAGGGCATCATTTTCATTTGTAAGTTCTAGCATTTTCTTTTTAAGGCATGCATTCTTTTTACCAATTTTTATCCACTCATCATGCAATTCTTTAAAAGCATTATGTAACTCATCATATGTTGGAAGATCACTTACCTCATCAAGTTCATCAAATGATTCTTCCCCAATTGCCATGAGAGCTAGATTTGTCATCTCTTGATGCTCTTCATCGTCACTTATTTCCTCATCGCTATCATCTCATATGACTACCATTGCTTTTTTTTTTAGCTTGTTGAGAATAGGACATTCTGACCATATATGTCCAGGCTTTTTGCATTCATAGCAATTGATTGGCTCATTCTTCTCATTTTGATTCTCGAAGTTTCTGAACTTTCTCCACTCACTAGTTTTCTTGTAGAATTTTCTGAATCTTCTAGTTAGCATAGCCATCTCCTCTTCATCTAGCTCGCTTTCCTCATAACTCTCATGTTTTGAAGCATTGAGAGCAATGTTTTTCTTCTTTTCCTCATGCCCTTTTTTCTGCTGTCAAGTCTTATTCATATGAAATGAGAGAGTCAATTAAATCATTAGTAGGTAAAGTATTTAAATTTTTTGCTTCTTCAATAGCAATCCTCTTAGGTCTCAATTCTTTTGGAAGTGACCTGATGATTTTCTTAACTTTCTCGCTATTTGAAAAAGTTTTTCCGAGGGCTCCAGGGTGTGGACTATGTTTGTAAATCGTGTATACATAGGATACACACTTTCATTTTGTTCCATTTGGAACATTTCATATTGACGAGTGTATCTACCGATTTTAGACTCTTTAACTTGATTTGTCCATTCATAGACAACCTTAAGTTTATTCTATATTTCTTGAGCACTCTCACAACTAGATACTTTATGATTTTTTTTTATCAAGAGCACAAAACAAAGCGTTCATTGCCTTCAAGTTTAAAGACATTTTTTTTCTTTTCTAACTCACTCCATTGACTTGAAGGTCTTGGAATATCATCTTCTACTTCATTTTTAGTCATAGGCATGAATGGACCATCACAAACAACTTCCCAAATTTCGTAATTTAAGGCTTGCAAATAAATTCTCATCCTAGTTTTCCAATATGGGTAGTCATTACCATCAAAGAATGGTGGCCTAGTTGTGGATTGTCCTTCCCTAAAGGTAGAGTCATTTTGGGTTGCCATGGATCTTTTACTCTAGATGGTTAAGCCCTAACAAGAGAACCTTGTTCTGATACAAAATGAAATACTATCTAAGCAACCCAAAATGGGGGTGAATTGAGTTTCTAAAAATTATGCAATGCTTGAACAAAACTTAATGCAAATCTTTAAACGAATTTAAAATACTAATAAATAAATCAACCAAAATGTAAAAAGATAAGGGAAGAGAGATTATCGGTTAACTGTTTCAAAGCTAACGGTTCACCGTTTGCTTCCAGAATCACAATTTTAACATAATTTTACAGGGAATGATTTTCTGATTAAAGTTAACAATTATCCATATTTCATGAACATATTTAGAAATATTATACGGCTTTTAAGAAATTGTTTATCAATGAAAACTCTAACATTTTAATAAAAAACATATATAGTTTGTTATCATCAAAATCAATACTATAGACATATACATGTTAACATAAACTATATGATACACTTGATAGAGGTTCACCTACATGAGTGTGGAATTGGGTCGGTTTCTATGAGAGCTAGATGGGCATCTCTAGAGCACTCATTTATTCTACGAAACATAAGGCCATTAAAGTGCCAAACCGCAAAATAGCAAAACACTGAGACATGGTTAGTTGTTCAATGGCCGGTTTATAGCCTAAAAGGCACTAGTTTATATGCATTAAACTTTATGAAGAAAATTGAAGTGTTTTGAAATATGTAGGGGATTGTTGGAACTTTCTTAGTATTTCAAAATACTAATGTCCTATATTAGAGGGAAGTGAGAGCAATCACTTTTCTATTTGATTTAATTATAAATTAGAGTTGAATAAGTTAAATCTAGATGTGATTTGGATTATTCAAAATTAAATTAAATTATAAGACACATAGATGACTAATTCAAATAAAATAAGGAAAGTGGGTGACTAATTCAAATTGAATTAGGAAAAGGATTATAGAAGGTTTCTCTATATAAAGGAGATATACAAAGTCTTTAAGGTACAACCACAATTACATCTCCTTCTATCTTATATTTTCTTCATTAATTTTTTTTTTATGTTCAAAACTATTGTGCTTAGAGTGTAATCTCACAACCATGTCGTTATTGAATCCTGAGACCAATCTGTATTATTTCTATCATTTTTACATCGAAAAATCTTCCTAGAGGAGTGGAAATTGGTCTTAAGGACAGTGCTTCGCGCACGTCTTGACAAATTTCATAGTTGTTATTGGATGAACAGTGTCATTAATAGTATCAAATTAACAATATCAGTGAACAGTGACATGAACAGTACCAACAGTTGTTTAATTTTCCCTTTGGCTAAGCAAACTAGATTACCGTTTTCTTTGAGTAAAATTTCTAGCTCATCATCTTTTGAAATGTTGCTTGTTGATATTTGGGGTGGTTATCACATTGCTTCTTTTCTTGAGGCTGCTTATTCTCACCATACTTGAAAGATGAACAATAATCTATATGTCTACACGTATGAAGCTAAATTAGTAGTAGTAAATAGATGAGAATGATCAACATTAATTAGTCCAATAGGAAAAGATTACCTTAGAAAGGAAACCTACAAAAATATACACACGGGTATAATAATAATAAGAATTCTTAGCCAAGCAAGAGAAGGTTTAGATTCAAAAGAACATTTGTACTTATATGATAGTAGATTTTATGACCATGAACAATCACAAATAGCTAGTACATAAATAGATTTAAAAATAAAGTATTAGCAATAAGTTGTATACCTAATATAGACATAAATATTAATGGATTTTATAAACACATTAAGTTATGTGTACAAACCATAGGATATAATATGAATGCTGAATAAAAGAACCTTAGGATTACAATATTTTTTCTAGGAAAATTATACAATAAATATCATAAAAAGTTTAGACTTGAAAGTAAAATATAATAGATTGTTTTAAAAGCCAATATGTAGAAATGATAGTACTAAAGAAATTAATTACAAGAGAATTAAATGGATTAGAATGGATTAAAAGAAGATAATATGTTAGAAGTAACATAAACTAGTTACACATAAGTAAATATACATAATCAAGTTACATAGAGATTTAGTAATTATAGAAGAATAAATAATCCAGAGTTAGAGAAAAATGAGGAAATAGAGATTCATATGGCAATTGTAGAAAATTTAGATATAGGCAAACATGAAACATTAATTAATAATAGAGATAAAATAATAAAATTAATATTCAATAATCCTAAAAAATATTTGAAAGAAGAAATATTTGAAGAATTATGTAATAATGATAAATTAACAGATTACATGTAGATATAGAACTTACAAAGAATTTAAACTTTGCAAATTTAGGAATTGACTAAATTTATTATTTAGGACAAGAACAGGAAATATTAGTAAGAGAAGAAGATATGAAACCTTAGATAAGAGCAACTAGCAATCCTAGACCTATATTAGAACCAATAGTTGAACCATCTAATGTAGAAAAATATTTAGAACAACGAGGAGTTCTAGAAAGTAATGAAAAATACACAAAAGCTGAAAGAGTCTCTAAAGCTAAAACAAAATCAAAAAATTGGAAAGCACTACCATAAGATAAAGACATATTAATAGTAGAATCAGAAGGACATGCACCAGAAGAATAGAAACAAATATTTAAATTAATGGCAAAGAAATTTACTTAGACATTTAATGGAAGCTTTAATACTAATAGTAGATCTAAATTATAAATTAATATACTTAGAAAGTACTTTAGAAGTGAGAGAAAAACAAACATACTTAGGATGATGAGATTGGATGAAGATGAATAAAAAAGAAGAAATTAGATAGCTTCGGCACAAACATTACAATAATTAGTATTATAGACCTAATGAGCTAGCTAATATTAGGAGTAGATGAAAAGGATGATGTAACTCAGTGACGATGCAGAAACATAAAAAGAATGATAATTAAGAGAAACTAAGTTTTTGAGTAATAAAAATACTATTGAAAAGTTTAAATGAATAGAATTAGGGTTTTAGGACGCTTTTATACTAACCCTAAATTTCGTCAATTTAGCAAAATATAATTTTATTTTATAATAAAATTCTCCTAATTTAAATAAGGAATACAAAACAAATGACACTCAAATCCAATATCTAAAAAAAAGGATAAAAATCTTGAAAGCTATAGGAAAAATAGGAAACAAACGGAATTTTTAGGTTTGGTTTGTCTTATCGAAAGTTTTAAAGTGGTATATTATATGTACAAAACGGACGACCATCTTACATCATTAAGCAAATTAAAACAATTAGAAATTTGAAACAATTAAAAATTTGTGACTTAAGATTCTTTGATGAATACACTAATTATTTTTACAAATATTGGAATGAAATAGGAAGGCTTTTTTATTAAGATTTGTTATTAAAATTTGTAGATAAATTACTTGAAAAAAAAATAGGAGAAGGATTACATCGCGAGTTAATATATTGGTTTAAAGCAAAAAGAACAGAAGGAGTTAATTATTATGCTACATTACTACTAGTAATAAAATATGTTATAGGAATAATTAGAGAATATTGTGAATAAGAAAAACATAGAAATCAAATAAAATAATAGTTTAGAAAAATGTGTATACACATGTATGAAGTAGATACTTTATGATACAATTATCCTAATTATCTTAGCTATAAAAAAAATGTAAAATAGATAAAAAACCTTATAAACAATATAAGCAACCATATAGGCAAAACAATGGAAAGTTCTATAAGAAAATATTTTTAAATTACAAAAATAATAAGCAAAAAATTAAGAAAGCATTTGAAAAAGGGAAGAAAGTATATAAACGTAATAAAACTTGTAAACATTTGTTATGTGGAAAAGAAGAACATATTAAACCATATTGTCCAAAAAATAAAAGAGTTAATCAATTAGAAATAAATAGTTACAATATGGAAGAACAAGTATTAGGCATAGAAGAAATATTTAATATAGACAAAATATCAAATAACGATAGTATATGTATTCTTAGCAAATATAGTAGTGAATAAAAAACAAGTGATAGCTCACAGTTAGAAATAGAAATAAATAGTTTAGAAACTTTTACGTCAATTTTTGGTAAAAATTGTACTATTTTTATTTAAAAAAATTGAATTAGGATATAGAGAATAAACACTGAAAAATTCTCTTGTAATAAGTGTAAAGATTATAGTAAACAAGAAGATGATAAAATGGTATAAACAAATAGAGCCAGCAGTGAATTAATAAATATAGATGTTGAGTTATTATTAAAAAAAGAAAAAAAAAACAGTTCACACTAAAGCAATGATAGATACAAGAGTTTATAAATGCATTATACATGATAGTTTAATTAAAAAAAATAGAAATAGTTTGAGAAGTTTAGTAAATATTATACACTCTAATGGTGAAGTAAAAGCTGACACGATTACCTTTGTATTCATAAAAGAAAAAAAGAGCAATAAAAATTCTCTTTCATATAGTAAATTTTAGATATCAACCGAAAAGCAATTAAAAAATAAATCGTTTTCTCTTTTTTATTTTATTTTATTTATTTATCTTTTGAGTTAAGAAATCTCGCCTAATTAACAAAAATATAATTTATATTTAAAACATCAACAAAAGGCCAATTTTTGTTATTGTTCAAGGGAAAATAATTTTTGAAAATGGGTTTTTGTTTTGAAAAAACTCGGTAAAAGTTTCTGCTCAATTCCTAAAAACTTCTTTTAAACATGGTCTTCATTAGCCATTTTTTACCAATGATATCCTGTTAAAAAAGGCGTTTTGGACATGGGTCAAAAGTTTAAAAAAATATTTTTATCAGCATATTTTCAAATTTAATTTTAATAAACTTTGAAAGTCAATTTTTGCTGAGACAACATCCCTTTCACTTCTTGCAAGAAAGAATAAATCATAATCCTTTAAGGGATAGCTATAAAATACTTAATAAAGATGAATTAATAATACAAAAAACTAGTAAATTTTGACGAATTAGATTACATGAAGAGTCAATTCCACAAACAATTTCAAATTGTTCCGCAAGACACTTTGAATGGTTAAGTCATACCAATTGATTTTAAAAAACATACCACAAGTTTTTCAAACTAGAATGGATGAATGGATAAAATCTTAAAACCGTATTCAGAATATATGATATTTTTACTTTTAGTCAAAATAGATTCATGCATATAACTCAATTTACATAAAATTTTAGATTGTCTTCAGTAAGATTTTTTTTCCCTTATCTTAACCCTATAAACTTTAATCCAATTAAGATTTCTTCCAGTTTCTTGCTCTTCATCAAAAAGCCTCATCAAAGTGAATAATACATAAATTGCATGCCGTACTTTTCTGCAACAGCACAAAGGGTGCACAAGCCAGGATGTCTTTTTACTAATTAATATCTGACAATCAAACAACTAACAAGATCACTGACTCTTGGTTTGAGCGAAGCTGCTGCCCCTAGTAAAAAAACTAGAACAGAACAGTCTCGGAAGCGTGAATATTTTAGTGGGGTTGTGGACGCGTTTGGACTACATAGATATCCTTGCCAACCAGGCATCCTTCTACGTCCTGTGGGCAGCCAAACTTCCTCTCAAGAAAGAAACCAACAGAACAGAGGCGCTGACCGAGCTGGCGACGGAAAATTGGATCAACTGTTAAGGGTTTCTTGCTATAATCTACAGTCAAGTGAATCACTACCCCATCAGCAGGACCTGCACCAGATACGAGCATCTCTTCACTGAAATTGGCAAACGCCTGTGTCCTCACCAGCCCATCAAACTTCCCAGAAGACAGACGCCACGGTGTGCCTCTGGTACCAGAAGCTAGAGTTTCACCAAGTCCAGGGGCAATTTCAGCCTCTACAGAGTTATGGTCATGATCTGTTGGGCTGAGGGTATGAAGCACAAATGAGAGATCTGGGGAAAGCATTTCTTGCACAAGAACTGCCATTGTAGCATCTTTCTGAGACACACCAGCAGCTTGACGGCTTAAAACTGCTCTGCGAGTGTAAAGCGAAGCCCACACTCGAGCAACAGCATTTTGAAAAACTCTTAGATTCGAAGGGTTAACATTAGGGATTGATTCATAAAGTCCTGCAGCTGACATTCCAGCCAAGTCCTCAACATTGGCACTTGAACGGACAATCAAATGCGCATTGGCTGGAAATATTCTTTCTATGCTTTCAATAATGTCTTCTGAAGGCTGAAGAGCAGATATCAGCTCCTGAAGTTGACAGCAAAGATTATCAAGCACACCACCCTCCGGTCCAGCTGTTTCTATTTGTTCTAGAAAAGAAACAAAAGTATCCATGCATTTGCTTTGCTCCAGAGCCAACTGCATGGAACCAAAAGGTATAACAACTCCTGCAGGTACAAGAAAAGAAGCCGGCACCCCTTGGTCGCTGTACACTGCCATGAAATAAAACAAAATTCACAAGAAATCAAGTACAAAAACAACATTAAGGCAATTCAATAGAATTTGCTATGCACCCGCTTATTTCCAAATAAGTCTCCCAGTGTTACAAATATCTATGCTATTTCCTCAGTTATACTCTAATATACAACTTGGTGTTAGTCACGTCATATTTCAGATATGTGACCCTCCACAAGCATTACGTCAAAGCCATCTCCATACGTTATATAGGATTAATTTCCAGGTTATTTACATATGAGACTTCCATTTCCACATTTTTAAGAGGGCTGCTATTTTGTTTGAATAGTTCAGATTATGGGCACAAACTTTCTGTGCAATGGCATGTAATCATTAATCATAACTAGGTCACTTAAATTGAAAGAGAAACACATCATCCTATAAAAGGAAAAATAACAAGCTAAAAGAGAAGAAAAATAAATTAATGGCCCAGCTGCGCCATCAGTTAAGGGGAAATATCATTGCAGAATTATAGTAGTATATGTGTTATGTCACAATATGTTCATATATATGTATAATAATAATATTAATAATAAAGGGGTAGAAACAAATCTGGCTCTAGCAACTTAATAAATGAAGAGCAGAAACCTAAGTAAGCACATCTAATCCTACACCATATTCCACTGGCATATCAAGTGTGATCTTAAGAAAAACTGGGTGGAGCTAAACTGAAAATTCAAAGAAATGAAAATTTAAAAGACAGGGTTGAATTAACACTGTGGATGACATGACAACTCTTTACTCATGGAACAGAGAAGGAAGATAAGATGCCAAATCATTTTAATGAATATGAATATTCTGAAAACACTATTGGTATAAAAATATGGACGGTGTCAGTTTGACACAACATGAAGTATCAACAGCAACTCACAATACTTGGGACAAGAGGAGTATGCTCTATGTTTGTGCGTATACAATATAATAATCAGAAACATTAATAAAATATGACTCAGTTTCTGTTGAATGGCTGAAGAATCAAATCAGTATAACAGCTAAAATCTTGTAACCTTCTGAAAGAGATACCAATAATGTGCTTAGCATCTTATAAATTTTACACATCAAGTATATCTATATACACCAATACATGTCTTTATGAGTGCGAACACTGGTGCAAATAATTGTCATTGTTCAAATGTTCAAGTTTATGAATGTGATGTTCAGGCACTCCAAATAAAGATCTTATCAAAATATAACATTTTCATATAGGAAAGAAAAGATAATAATGATTTACCCTTTTCAGAAACTGCTGATAAAGAAGCTAAACGACCACAAGCTGCAGCCTTTGCACCTGAAGTCATTGCATCTGCATCTGCAAGCAGTATAACTCCAGTGGAAACACCCTGGATGCAACTAACATCATTTATCACTTAGATATTCAGTATTGAGCATAACAAGAAGTGGGAGGAAAATTGGAATTGAAGAAAGCTAAAGAGATGGGGCGAAAAAAATTCGTGCCTGACTCGACATAGGGGCTTTTGAAGCAGAGAAGGATGAGACATGAACTCCACGAACTAGAACAGTTGATGAACTGCTACCAGAAAGAGTTTTCAAACCAAAATTGCCATCATTTCCATGTGTAATATATGGATTTAGGTTCACACATGTTGAGGAGGCTTCTAATCTGCAAAGTTTTACAAAAGCATTAACTATCAAAACATCAGATCAAATGATACACAATCTCTTAGCCAAAAGAAAGAGAGGAGGGGAAAAAAAGGAGAGAGATGAAAACCCAAAAAAAAAAAGGAGAGAGACAAACACACATTTAACGGTGGCAGAGAACTGCCGAATGGAATAAAAGTGAAGCTAAATCTCACGCAATATCATGAAAATAACAGACATCATAACCTCACATATTTTCCAGCAAGTCTTTCTATATCAGACACTTTTTCATCGTCTTCACACGTCACAAAGACAACCTTCTCCTGCAAAGAAATCATTCAAAAAACAGTATTTACAGACTTTTCTACTGCAACATTAAATTCTTATTTGATATGTCACAGAACGAACATTCTTACCTGCCGGGCCCTAACACCAAGGTGAGATAAGTGAGGCAGCTCTTGCAGAAGTATAACTCCCAATATGTTACTCCCAGCAGCTGTGACCTGCCAATCATTAGTTGTTAAAATTCACATGTACTTCACTTTTATATTTACGATCTTATGGTATACTATTGGTAGATGTTCAGAACCTCTTCATCTCCATCTGCCTTCCTAACAGCAAGAATAACGGGCTCATCTCCAGACGATGACAATGATCCAGGACTAATTCTGTCAACCTGAAGTCAGAGGACAAAACAGAGTGGGGGATAAAAACAGACAAAATGAAGTCAAAATAATTTAGTAAATGAAGAGTCTCACAAAGGGTTTATAATGTCCAACAATTTATATGTTTCAACAAATATATAATTAATACTTTTACCATTTGGGCATAAAGCATCCACAACAGAAATGGCCTCAGTTACTCAAAATTCATTACAAAAACTGTTTCATTTTTCAGCCACTGGGAAAATTCAGCAATCAAAAACGGAAAGCAGTTCCAAAGAGAAAAGAAGCTAGAAATATCAGAACACAATATCCTAACAGAAGGATGCCACCCCATCCTCATTCTTCATTTTAAGAGGGTGGGGGGGGGGGGGGGGGGGCGCAAGAATCTCATCCTACTGCGCCAACATCAAGAAATTGCTGATTAGATATCAGGAGAAAGAGAAGGACCCAAATCATCAATTTATTTAATTAATCAAGTACTTTCTCAATTCAATTCATATAATTGTATTTCAAAAATTTCCAATCAAACCTTTACACCCATGGATGAAACTAATAAAACAAAAAAAAAATATCCAATAGATATAAAATTTTAAGAATTAAAAAAAAAACACAGACACACACGTATGTGATTATTTTGAAGAAGCTAGTGTCAACATGAAAAAATTCAGTAAAGAGCTACTCTGAAATTACACTTAAACTCACCATAAACCCCAAAATGAACTCTGAAATTTAGAGAAGAGATAAAGCTACATGTTTAGGTTAGATGTGTAAGGCTGGTTGTGTGGGTTTGGTGGTTTTTAAAAAAGATAAAAATGGATGAAACAGTATTAAATTAACATAGTTATATCAAATCTAGGCATGTTCAAGGCACAAAGTAGGGTCCCCATTCCAGCTTTTTTTCTGGGATAGGGACATGAATATAAACCTGATCCAGAATCCATTCCTAAAAATCAATTAGAATAACTGTCCCGTCAGAGGCAGGTCTCAGGATAACTTCCAACCCCAGAAGAGCTGCTTAGTTGCCACGAATCCAGGTTCATCTATTGGCAATTTGAATAAAGACCTATTTCTCAAACAGTTATCCATATTTCTCCAACAAAACCGATGTAAGATGAGTTAGGATTAATTAGGAGTGACTTGTATTTTCCTTTATTCTAGTTCTATTAAATTTCGTTTCCTTGCTTGAGTTAGAATAAGATTTCTAATTCCTTATTCCTCTTTTCTCGGGTTCATGGCCATTAAACCTTGAATCATTTGATGATTACTAAATAAAGATAATGATTTCCGCCCCTGATTCCTCTGAGTTTTCCCCTACTTTTTTGTAAAATGGTTCTACACCAACAAAAGTGATACTTACATAAATTCTCACCCAAGATTGTCAATTAGCTTTACCTAAAAAGACCATCAGCAGAAATCCGTGAATAAAATCATTATCCATATATGACAGCTAATATCAATTCCTCAATATAACTCTGGGTTGGATCCACTACATTCCTCTTGAATCATTTGTAACCTCTAAGGTGATAAAAATTAAATTAACCATACTACAGTATTTAAGGTACCTGAACCAACTTTCCAACAGCAGCTCCTGGAACAAGAACATCCCAACCCTGAGAGCCAAGTGTGCTTCTAACAGCTTTCAGAAGAAGGGTACAAAGCTTTGAAACCTGAAAAATTATCCTACAGACGAAATTCGCCATTCAAAAGTTAGACACGAACTTTTTAGTTTTATATTTCATTTAAGAAACAAGATATTTTATCGATATAAAAAGAAATAAAGTCTACAACATCAGAAAGTTCTAATGTAATTTCTATTAGCCTCAGCAATTTAAAAAATAAATAAAAAGAAACTTTTAAGATATAGATAATGTTGGAGATTTAGTCAATTAATTGTAAATATTTGGGTGTATCTTTTCCTTTATTATTTGATTTAGTCATAACAAGAAAGCATATATTAGGGAGATATTGTAGGATTAGTTTACATAATTTAGAGATTCTTTATTTAGTTTCCTTTTTAATTAGCTTTCTAAGTGTATATATTCTGTCAAAGTTAATGAGAAAGTATGAACAAGAATTATTAATTCATCAGTATTCTTGTCACATGGTATCAGAGCTAGGTTACTAGTCAGTTTTTTTTTCTGGAGAACTGCTAAATATGACCTCAGAGGTGTCTTCCACTACAGCAGATCAAGCATCTGCAGGATCCATAACCGGATCCTCATCTACACCGTCTTTTGACAGCCACTCTCTGCAAATTACACAGCACAAGCTTAACGGACTGAATTTTCGAGAATGGTTTCAATCCGTTATTCTTGTCATCAGGGGTAGAGGGAAGGTTGGCTACTTGACAGGGGCAATAACACCTCCTTCGGACACAGCACCAAATTATAGCACTTGGGAAGCAGAAAATTCGATTGTCATGGCTTGGCTCATTAATTCTATGGAGCCAAGTATTGGACGAACTTATCTGTTTTACAAGACAGCAAAGGAGATTTGGGAGGCAGTCCAAGAAATTTATTCCGATCTTGAAAACACATCTCAATGTTTTGAGATTCGATCAAAGATTCGCAACACCAGACAAGGAAGTCTCACAGTCACTGAATATTACAATTCCTTAATGGAGTTGTGGCAGGAAATTGATCTTTTTTATGAGATGGGATGGTCCTGTACTACTGATGCAGAAAAATATAAGAAAATGCTTGAGAAAGAGCGTACTTTTGATTTTTTGCAGGGATTGAATCCGGATTTGGATGAAGTACGTGGAAGACTGCTCGGGATGAAGCCTTTTCCAACCCTTCGAGAATCGTTTGCTGAGGTAAGGAGAGAAGAAAGTAGGAAGCGTGTGATGATGAATCCTTCCAGCCAAGATACTCCTTCCTTAGAAGCACGAGGCTCGGCTCTTGTAGCAAACAAACAAGATGATGGCCATGTATCTCAGTCGAGAGACAAGGTCTGGTGTGATTATTGTAAGAAGCCCTATCACACTCGTGAAACTTGTTGGGACTTACATGGCAAGCCACCTGATTGGAAACCGAAGAAGCAACGCAAGCAAACCAAATCAGCCAATATAGTGGAATCAGATTCAAGCAAAGTTGCTGGATTTAACTTCTCAACAGAGCAAGTGGAGATTCTACGGCAGCTTCTCAATCAAACTAAGGTGTCAACGGGATCCGAGAGTCAAAACTCAAAGATTCCTACTGCAGCTATGGCACAAACAGGTAAAATAAGTCAAACTTTCCTGTCAAAGTCACAGCCAGCAGGCTATTGGATTGTAGATACAGGGGCCTCTGACCATATGACTGGGTCAATGAATGTCCTTGAGGATTATGACAAGTGCAATAGCAGGATAAATGTGTGGGTTGCGGATGGAAAAATGTCACCTGCAGTTGGGAAGGGCACGGTTTACTTACCGAATATGATATTGAAATCAGTTTTATATGTGCCCAAATTGACATATAATCTTTTGTCAGTTAGTAAGTTAACAAAAGATATGAATTGTGTTGTGACTTTTTTCTCCTCTCACTGTGAATTTCAGGATCGTTCTTCGGGGAAGATGATTGGCATTGCTGAGAAAAAAGATGGCCTATACTACTTCTCGGGAGTTGGGGATTCCAGTAGAGTTAAGTCACAAAATAAAATGTCCATGTCAGTTGTTTCCAACTCTGATATTATGTTATGGCATCAACGCTTAGGGCATCCAAGCTTTTCTTATATGAAAGTTTTGTATCCAAATCTTTTCGTCAATAAAGAAAATTTTTCGTTTCAATGCGAACATTGTGTCCTTTCTAAACAATCCAGAGTCAATTATCCGCCACATATATACAAACCCTCAAGACCTTTTCAGTTGATTCATAGTGATATATGGGGTCCATCCAGAACAATCAATTTAACTAGAACTCAATGGTTTGTCACTTTCATAGATGACCATACTAGGGTGTGTTGGGTGTACTTGATGAAAGATAAATCTGAGGCATTTTACTGGTTTCAACAGTTCCACAAATTTGTCCAAAATGTTTTTCAATCCAATATAAATGTCCTTAGAACAGATAATGGAAGGGAGTATTTCTCAAATGAATTTAGCCAATATTTGGGGAATAATGGGATACACCATCAAAGTTCTTGTGTTAACACACCAAAACAAAATGGGGTTGCCGAAAGAAAGAATCGACATTTGTTGGAAGTTGCTCGATCAATAATGTTCACTAGTTCTATTCCAAATTCCTATTGGGGTGAGGCAATTCTCACATCCACATATTTAATTAATCGTCTACCCTCAAAAACACTTCAATTTAGAACTCCTTTGAGTGTCCTTCTTGATCATTTTCCAAATATAAATTTTTTCAACTCGTTGTCCCCAAAAATATTCGGTTGCACAGTGTTTGTCCATAATAAACAACCCAACCAAAGCAAACTTGATCTCAGGGCTCTTAAATGTGTATTTGTCGGATATTCTCCATCCCAAAAAGGGTACAAATGTTATTCTCCTTTTCTCAAAAGATTTTTTGTCTCATGTGATGTAACTTTTTTTGAAAATCAGCCCTTCTATCCCAACAACCATCTCCAGGGGGAGAATTCTGATGAAGATGGTCATTGGGATCCTAGTCTATCTCTTCCAATATCACAAGATGTCTCATTTTTGCCCATGAATTCTACCCTAATAGAACCAGGAAATGTCAGTGTCCAACCACCTCTAGAAAACTCAAGTCCAAGTCCATTTCCTATCCCTAGTCCTATTTCAAGTCACGGTCAAGAGAGAGAAGCAATTTCTGAGAGACCACTTCAAGTTTACTCTCGAAGGCCAAAAGCTTCTCAGCAAGACCAATCATTGAACCAAGAACTAGATCCTGGAGTGAGCAGTGACCTGGACTTGCCGATTGCAATACGGAAAGCGGTAAGAACATGCACAAAACATCCTATTTCCAATTTTCTAACCTGCACAAAGTTATCTTCTGGATTTAGAGCCTTTATAGCAAAGATCGATAGTGTGGTAGTTCCAAAGAATATCCACGAGGCTTTCAAAGATCCAAAGTGGGAGAAAGCTGTGCAGGAGGAAATGAGAGCATTGCATGATGATAGAACTTGGGAAGTAGTTGACCTACCAAAGGGTAAGAAAGTGGTTGGCAGCAAATGGGTTTTCACAGTGAAATATAAGGCAGATGGAGAGGTAGAAAGATATAAAACTCGGTTAGTGGCACAAGGCTTCACACAAACATATGGGATTGATTATGAAGAAACATTTGCTCCAGTGGCCAAACTCAACTCTATTTGGGTCCTCTTGTCCTTGGCAGTTAATCTAGACTGGGAACTACACCAACTCGATGTGAAGAATGCTTTCTTGAATGGAACTCTTAATGAAGAAGTGTATATGAAGATTCCACCAGGATTTCAGTCTGAAAAAGAACGAGGTAAAGTTTGCAAATTGAAAAAATCGTTATATGTGAAACAATCCCCACGTGCATGGTTCACCAGATTTAGCTCAACTCTCACTCAGCCAAAGTACATTCAAGGGCATGCTGATCACACTATCTTCGTTAAGAAAGGAGAAAATGGAAAAAAGGCCATTCTTATTGTATACGTAGATGACATCATACTTACAGGTGATGATAATGTTGAGATTCACAGGCTCAAGAATCAACTGAAGGAAGAATTTGAAGTTAAAGACCTAGGACCTCTAAAATATTTCCTCGGTATGGAGGTTGCTAGAAGTAAAGAGGGTATTTTCATTTCTCAGAGAAAATACACTCTTAACTTACTAGAAGAAACAGGGAAGTTGGGGTGCAAACCAGTAGGAACTCCACTCGAGAAGAATTGGAAAAGCAAGATTAAAGATAATGAGCCTTCAGTGGATGTAGGAAGATACCAACGCCTGGTTGGTAGACTGATTTACTTATCTCTCACACGGCCTGATATTGCATATGCTGTGAGTGTGGTGAGCCAACACATGCATTCACCTACTCAGAGACATCTAGAGGCTGTAAATCATATTTTGAGGTATCTCAAAGGAACTCCAGGAAGAGGACTAATGTTTCTAAAAACTGAGAGCAGGAGTATCGAAGGATATGTTGATGCAGACTGGGCTGGAAGTGAAGATTGTAAGTCAACTTCAGGATATTGCACCAAGTTGTGGGGTAACTTGGTTACATGGAGGAGTAAGAAACAAACAGTTGTGGCAAGGAGTAGTGCCGAAGCTGAATTTCGAGCTATTGCACAAGGAATGTGTGAGGTTATATGGCTGGAAAGATTGATGCAGGACTTGCAAATCACAGTTTGCTCTCCCACTAAGTTGTATAGTGATAGCAAATCTGCCATCAGCATCGTGAACAATCCAGTCCAACATGATCGAATGAAACACGTCAGAATTGATCGAAGTTTTATCAAGAACGAAATCGAAGGAGGAGGTATTGATTTATGCTACATCTCTACTCATGCACAAGAAGCAGATATCCTCACCAAAAGTCTACCCAAACCAACTCATGAAAGGCTTCTCAGCAAGCTTGGAATGCAAAATATCTATTCCGAAGCTTGAGAGGGAGTGTTGGAGATTTAGTCAATTAATTGTAAATATTTGGGTGTATCTTTTCCTTTATTATTTGATTTAGTCATAACAAGAAAGCATATATTAGGGAGATATTGTAGGATTAGTTTACATAATTTAGAGATTCTTTATTTAGTTTCCTTTTTAATTAGCTTTCTAAGTGTATATATTCTGTCAAAGTTAATGAGAAAGTATGAACAAGAATTATTCATTCATCAGTATTCTTGTTTCAGATAACATTAAAAAAAAAACAGAAAAAAAGAAAAAAGGCCTCAGCAGAATTTAACATTTCCAAAACTTTTAAAAAAGAGCAACATACCCAGCACGAATCTCAGCTTCAGTATACGTCCTTACACTGTTCTCAGGAATTCCAAGAGCTTTACCAAGCAGCTGGAGAAGCCAGAAAATCATTTTGTCAGAATTCCAGTTAATTTGTGTCAATTTGGATTCCAGCATTTCACTAGAGAATAATTTTATCAACATCCTTACCGTCCAGTACCCTGTACACCTCTTATATGCAAGTTTTATTACACAGCACATTGAACCATGGCCTTCACTAGAAAAAGAAAAAGAATTAATTTTACCTGCACTTTTTGGGGAAATATTTGCAGAAGTGCTTCAGAGTATTCCTCTGTTAGCCTTCTTGCTCTGTCTAGAGTAGCTTTAAGCCTTAATGCCCAAATTATCTTGCCATCTTCACTCCCTTTATAAAAAGCAGGAAATCATGAACACAGACGGCCATGCATGCAATGATATTCCTTTAATTCTTTGAAAGTTTGGACAACTATTGCAGTGAAAGTTATGACAAAGATACCTTCTTTTTCAGAGAGACCTTTCTCTTGCCAGGCAAAGAGTTCATTTCCAATGGCAGCACATTCTGCCGGTTTCCACGCAGAAAAACCTAAATGACGAATGCCCACAACTAACATACCAAGAGGGTCATTCCAAGAACTTATGTTTTTCAATTCCACATTCTCAGCAAGCCAATGTGCCCCTCCCTTAGTTTCAAGTGCATTTAGGAATCTAAGAATAAATGACACCAATGAATTAATTCCAAAATAAAATTCTAAAATAGGAGGAAAAGAAGTCTGGCTATCAGTGAGAGCCTAAAAGACAGAGAAATAACTAAATAAGGTTATGCATACAAGAGAACCATTGTATAAGTTATTACGTACGTGTGAAGCCCAAAACAAGTTGATTAAAAGAACAATTATAAAAATCATTAGGAGATAGAGAAGCATAAAACAAGTTGATGAAAAATAATAATAGTAATTGTTTTGGAAATACAAAAACTTTCCGCAATTTTGCAAGCAAATTGTAAGTGCTATTTTTAAATATAAATTAAGAACTCCTTCACCAGTATCCATATGATTGTACATAATAAGCCAGTTCTATCTAAAGCATATGACACAATTTTCTGCGAAGCTTCCAAGGAATGAAGTAAATCTAAAAGTTTCTGAGATATACATTTAAAAAATCACCAAAAAATTAAAGATAATTTTATTAGACGTACAACAATTCAGGCCCAAGAGCAAATAGTCTCAAAGATATGCAAGGAATTACAGATACCTGCTTAGAAGCACAAACAAATAGTCCTCAAGGCCAATCTCACAAAGACGCCACTGGGAGAACAATCCACCCATAAAAAAGTTTTAAAAAATAGAAAATAAAAGAAACGAAACCATAATTGCCAACAGCAGAATAGGACTTTGTGCAATGTGAAGCTCTGATGTCAAAAGTGGGAAAAAACACAAATAAAATATAAAATATAAAACACACACGCACACATATATATTTGTACAAAATAACCTCACCTTTTGTCGCCTGGCTATTGCAGCATCAGAAGCATCATTCCTAAGGCCACTTTCAAGACCCTTAACGATTACTTCCCTCAGAGCATCCAACGAGTGCATAGTTTTAGTTAACTCCAAGATATTGCTTGAGTCTTCTAAATTGTCCAGACACTGGAAATAAATATACATGATTATTATCATTTAATGCAGATTTTTTTAGAACAAAAATAAAATGAAAAAGAATATAATATTCAATGGCAATAACATTATCCCATGTTACTGCCATTTTTCTCTTTGAAAAGTAAAAGGCCAAGAAAAAAATTAAAAAAAAAAAAGAAAGAGCGATAAAATCTATATTTCTTTTTTTATATGTATTCCCCTAGAGAGGGATAGTGCTAGGCAGAACGAAAAGGGTTTTCCATGAGATGGGAAATGAAAACGCCCTGTTCCATACCCATACAACATAAAATTCAATAGCAATAACATTATCTCATGTACTGTGTTGTATGTTCCATGAGAAAACTGATTGTAAATATAACTGTCAGCATACTACACATGAGCTACTACATATAATCTTTACACAAACATTGCACTTAGTTTCTCTGCTATTGAGGGTGAGCACTCAATTTTTGTCAATTATATTGAAATTATAAAATAAAAAGAAACAATCATAGCTTCCGAAAGAATAGTTACATGTCCCCTAAGTATCATTGATTCCTATACATCCTAGTACACCACTAAAAGTACTAGATCAGTCTACAGAATGCCTTACAAGTCACACAATAACAGAGTGCCAACTTGCGCTACTGAGAAAATGGCTAACGTAGCAGCAGATTCCGCAGCTGCCACCGTTGGAACCAATGAAGCAAATGATTGACCCATCATATCATCCGAAGAAACAGAAAATACCAAAAAGTTCGAATTCACAGCTAATAACATTGATTCAATTGACATTATTCTGCTTTCTCAGTGGACAGCTGCTCCATTCCTTGTAACAATTCTTCATCATTAATACAATTTATAGTTTCTTATCCCAAAAAAAAAAAAATGATTCAATAGACATTGACATAATAGAAGTATTCCACCAAATACTGGAAGTTTGATGAACATTCAATGGTCATGTAAGAGATAATAGGGAATAGTAGGTTAAATAATCACTTATCCATAAAAGCAATCACTATCAAATAAATCAAAAGGATCTTTGCCTAACTTTGCTTCAAAAGCTGGGCATCCTAAAAACAGCAAATATGCATTTGGTTTTGTAATGATCAAAATAGAAAAGTAATTTTATATTATAAAATATTATATTTATCATAAGGTTTCATAATGTATAACCATTAAATTTATTTAATATTGTATTCAACGGTTATTTAACATTATATATTATGAATACAAATATTAATGAAGTTATACACTGAATTATTATTATATGTTAATTCATCTAATATATGCATATTTTATAATTTTATACTTTTTTTTTGAAGAGGTCTCATTCACCATCGGACCATTCCAGTAGATCCCATATATTTACTAACTAATCATTTACAAATAGTTACTAAAAGAGCAGTGTTGGCAATAGCCATCAATGGCTGTTGCTGACGATGGCAGAAAAGCACATCAGACAACATTCACGCCAAACAAGCCAAAACTTGCTGATCTTTAATGTCATGACCTCACTGTCAACCACAGAGATTTCATTTTGCCATGCATGCAAAGACAATAAGCAATACTACTAGAAATGTCGTTACTCAATGTCAACATGTTTAGTGCACCACAGTCAGGTTTAGAGCTTCTGTCACCATTGTTACTACCACCACTGCTGTTGTGAGAAAAACCATGTTATTGCACCGACAGTTTTGCTGCCGATTCTTTTAGGCTTTTTTTCTTTTTTTTTTCTTTTAACGTTACCCATGCATATCACCTCACCCCACCAGACCCTAGATTAAATTAATCCTCCTTCAAAGGATTTGGGGTATAGGGTGATTCCAATGCTTAACTTCTAGTTTCCATTACAAAAGGCCAAACTAGTTGGGCTGTTCCCTTGGGAACACTTGACAGTGATCCTTTTGATGGTCAGATTCCATAAAATCATTTAGAGGGTACTCTTAAAATTCTATTATTTCTATACCAAGTAGTATATACTTTTCAAATGTTCCACCCAAAACTTTATACATACTAAATTATAGAAGAAGTTTGTGTGAAGAAGTTTATGTGATCTTATCAAAAGCAATGCTATGCAGGGGCCTAACATTTGCAACATCAAAACATCATCCCTATCTGTATGTTAAGTTTAAGATGATTCATCAAATATTTAATTTCTCACAACTTATGTAGGACAGTAGCATAAAGTTGTTTTGAAGCTACTTTAGATGGATAATCAAAACCAAAAGGAACAAAGAAATATGTGATAAATTTGGAGTCGTGCAGAGAATATTTTGCAATCAATATGTACCAAAAAAGAAAGTCTTCAAGGATGTTCCAATATACTGCAAAAGTGGGTTTCGCAATAGCGAATTGGCTGGTTAAGGAGATTCAGGTTCTGAGCAAGAAACAATAGAGTGGCAGGAGTCCATAGCTAACCAACACCCTTTAAGCTCATAGTCACAGAAGCCTGAATATTATTCTTACTTGAAATGGCAGTAATCTACCAAGACATTTCTTGTCTAAAGAAACTCACATCAAGAACGAAAAAGAAATACATAAAAAAAAAAAAAAAAATTCATGTGTCACAATCAAAAGCAGCAGAACAATCAAAAAGCAATATAAAAGCTAGGAATCTTGTGCATCTGTAAAGTTACCAAACCTTTTAGCTTTTCAAGGCCTAGTTCAGTTAAGAGTTAACCTTAAATATTCATAATCACATAAGCCACATTTTTAAGCCTTGTATGCAGCCTAACAAAAAGCAATGGCTTACCTTTTTGCATTCCAAAAATGATGAGAGAGCTGAAGCAGCCTGTTCATCCAGAGATTCTCTAATTGAATCAAGTTGCTCAGCAAGGCTACAACAGCACAAAATTGTAAGTGAATATATAATCAACTGATATTGAGATTATTCCACCAGATATCCTACTCACAAACAAGTGCAGTTTGAAATTAAGTAAAATTCTCCAAGTCCAGATCTTAAATGCTTGTCACTAATGGTGTACTAAGTTCAGAAGATGAAAATAGGTAGGCTTCTAACCTTCAGGAAAAGTTTTCTGACAAATCCAGAAGCAGAAACTACTGGTTAAATCAACCCAAAGTACCAAAGTGGTTTAGATAGTGTATATCATTCTGCAGTACAATTACTTTGAAGAGTAATATAGTCCATTATGGTTTTAGCATAAGTTCTTGGGAAACATGGTTGGCTTCTAACATAAGTTGCTTCAAAGATGAAACACTTTCAAGAGAAAAAACCAAAGTTGACTTCAATACTTGAAGCTTCATTTATGCTGTTCCCTTAGTTATCCGGCAATTTTTTCACTGCTTAATTTAATCTGACATAAAAAGGTCAAGCTGCTTCACTAAGTCAAATCAAATGTTCTGGATGTTGACTGGTTCATCAATTAGTAATGTTCCAAGTTTATGGAGCTGTTGAGAAAGATCATTTTAAAGTGAGTAAAAAGTTATATAAGCTTCTTCGCATTGCAGAGATATCTCTGTCAGTGACTATATTACCTGAAACTGACTTCCGAAAAATTTAACCACCCATATTAGTGGGAAAAAAACATTTAAATAATAAAAATGAGAGAAGATTGATCTACAATAATAACAAAAAAAGACAAAAAGATAAAACGCTAATATGAAACAAGTTTTAAAATGTCATAAATCGGACCTTCCAGCATTGAAAAAGTCTTTGAGTTCACTATGGAACATCTTGAATTGCTCCACAAATGATTCACTATATTCTCCTGGGTTCTTGGTAATTTTTGCAAGCATTGCTTCTGTAGCAACTAAGTCTTCTGGCCCAGCATTTCGATGAAGTTTGTTCTGTATTGTATGCTTGATTTCTAGCTGGATTGTGAAATACAGAAAACTGTTACCACTTACCTTACCTGATTACATTTAACCTAAGAAAATAATAATAATACAATTCATAACAGTGACATTATGAGGTATTTACCTTCAGGTCATGGGGGATATCATTCCGGTGAGCAATATCTCTTATTCGAGTTAGAGGAACAGATGCAGTAAACTCAGCCTTAAAAGATGGTAAACATGGGTGGATCTTTCGAATAACAAGAACTTCCTAAACATCATAAATAAACATAGTAAAGAAGAGAAAAAATGACACAATAGGTTATCAAAACATAAACGAAAGCATGAAAGAAAAATCCCTCTATTTCAATCTCTATGAAAAGCATGAATGAATCTTTATTATTACAGGTGCAAGATAACAAAATATGTGAAGTTACAATTAAGATATTGTAATTAATGCCTCTGTTCACGTTTTCTTGTCTTTACATCTGGACATTTCATAATTCTCTCCTTCATTTTGTTTTTTAGGCCCATGGAATCTACTATTATGAACACAAGTAAATTTATTAGAGAGTAAATTTAGAGATATTCTACCACCATACCGCAAAAATTTTTAATCAACAAATAATGATTTATGTTACAGCAATCCCACTGACCTTCAGACAGTAAGTGGACACTATGGTTTTAAAAATCACAAAAAATTTGCCCTCTTATGTCAAAATTTGTCTGAAACCCCTGCGATTGCTCTTAATGTCCTACAAAAGCCTTACTTTAGGAGATGATATCGAAACTTTTGAAATAGCAAGGATCTACATGTAGTTAGGTATACTGCATGAAAGGTCAACATAATTTGCCCTAATATTAAGATGACATTTTCAGATGCTTTGGTTTTCCTGTTGAACATTGATTCATATCATGAATTTCAGATCAAATAAAACATGTCAATCCCGCCAGCAAAGCATGCTTAAACTGTGTACTTGTCTCAAAGTAAACATTGGAGTTCAAACTTTAATATATTATTTTGTTTTGAAGAATTTAAAATATACAGTTCTTCACACATTGTTGAAGCTCAAAATCCTCTCTCACAAAAGAGTGAACCATGTTAGACCTTCAAGATTAAGATTAAGAAACGACAAGAAAGTAAACCAAAAGAAGGATAAGTCAACTGTTAGAATTTATCATCTAGGTCCCTGAGATTTCCACATTTCTTTAAACAACAACATAATTTATCGTACTTTATAAAATCGTCCTTACCGTTTCTTTGTCCCATTTATTATTAAATTGGGGGAGCTACTATTCCATTAAATCTTAGAATCAGAAATTTCATTTGTGCTCCTAGACCGTTGATAAGAAACAAAATTTAACATGGGAAATCTCAGGAACCCAAATGATATGTAACATTATGGATAAAACTTAGTTCAACTGATTTGGTCACTTGAGGTGGTAACCACAATGGTATCAAGGTTGAAGTGGCGTTTCATTTAAATTAAGGAAGATTGCCAGTTTCACCCTTACTAAAATCAATATATATCACTTACCTCTTTACTATTTTCATAATACCCAATAACCCTTAGTACAAAAATTTGAAGGAAAAGAGGGGTATATGGGTCATTTTTTGATATTTGATCTTAAAAATATAAAATATACATTTATTATATGAAAGAATGTTTAAAAGGTAATAAAAGTACCCAAACAAATCTTATTTTTAAATTTAAAATTAAGTATTTTTCTTATTTTTCTTATTTTTAGTATTTAAATTTTTTTATTTTAATTTCAATTTATATGATTGATTAATTTATGATAAATATGAATAAAAGTGTATTTCAAAATAAGGGGAATACTTGTAAAATTATAGTGCTAAAGGGGTTATTGGATATTATGAAAATGGTAGGGAGGGCAAGTGGTATATATTGATTTCAATAGGGGGGAAATTGGCAATCTCTAATTTATGCAATATCATATTGTGTCATCTCTAATAGACTTTTATACTAAAAAAAAGATTCAATGAAATGTTATATGAGTTTTAAGAAGTGAGAGAAGAAAAAATTAGAAGATTATGGTTTTTTTTCCATTCATGACAATGAAAACAGCAGACACCTGAGGTGAAGCATCTTTCCTGCAGGAAATTTGTTCCAATTCGCGGAATATAAGCCTTGAAATTTCAGCATGCCTGTTTGGCCGATGATGACCTCCATCTTCGAAGCAAGGAATTTTCCCAGTGTTAATCCACTGCACGAAGAATATCTAAGGAGGCTATGGAAGAATGAGTTTACAAAAATAAGCAGAAACAAAGGACGACAAGAAACCTTCAGGTATATGGCAGAGTATATGAGAGCCTCCAACCGCTCATCACTTTGCAGATTCTCGACTATTAGCTCACGCACAACTTCAAGCTTTCACCAAAAAAATAGGACCGTGTCAATTAAGTAATGAGAAAAACAAAATAGTCCGCGATAAGCTGTAATGTCTTACTAAAAGGGAAACTATATAAAACCATAGAAGAGAATGCAAACAACACGAATCATATATCCAACATCACTATGCAAACTAGTCCACGATAACCCTTGATGTGTTACCAAAAGGGAAAATATCTAAAATTATAGAAGAGAATACAAACAATATGAATCATGTATCCAACATCACTACGCCCAGTAAAAGAACTATACATGCACAGAAATATCATCAAGAGCTCTGCTTCCAAAAATGATCAGAAACTTAGAACATTGCATGCAACTAGAATACAAAGGGTACCAACATTTAGCACCTGTAGAATCAACCTTGTAAGCTTTCAAATAGTTTCCCAGGACTAAGTGTCCCAAGGTTCTCATCAAAATTATGCTTTGTCAGCAGCAACTCCAATCTAGAGTGGGTATGCTGACAAAATGGTCTATAAGCATTGTGTTTATCTACAAATAGAGCAAGTATGCTTTGAGCAAAAGATGAACTCATAATCCAGGAAGGGCACTGAAATTTATGAAAAAGTATAACTTTTGCCAAGTTGAAAAATAAACATATAAATGAAAAAGATGTAGTGTTACTCTGATAGAGACAGACAGAGAAGAATATGAGAGAACAAAATAAATTACCACTTACTTTCCAAAGCACACCTATGCATTGTTCAATGCACTTCTTCATCCTCTTTGACATTGCATCTTTTACCATGAAACCATGGTAATCATATGTTACAACTTTTTATAGTGACAAACAAAGCGAGAACTTAACCTCTGTTTTACACACAGAGTAACAAAAGCAAAACATCGAAAAAATAGTATTCAAATGCTGCAGATCATGAATTCAATGAAATCTAGCAACCATGCAAATACAGAGAATAAAACAACCTTACATACTACCATCTCTCTTAAGATAGAACATAATCAAATGCATCACCTTTCTCCACCAATTTCGTGCCCTCTGATCACCTTCAACTAACTTTAGAGTCAACCCCTGAAGACCAGATGTGTCCCATTTTCTTTCCATTTCCCGATTCCAATGGTCATCTGCACGCATAAATGAGGCAGATTTACCTTGCCATTGCCCAACAAATGGACTTGTCCCCACTTCCAAAAGAGCATCTGGGGCAGCATCAGTTACTACGGATCCATTATCAAGTACGTCCTCCACCAAATGCAAAAGATCCACAGCCTCCCCAGTCTTATTCCAGTGGCAAACAATCTCAAAACTCCCTCCTTTGGGCAGTTTCAAGATGCGATTATCCCCAGCTTCCCACGCCTTACTCTTGTCATTCCTCACGATCACAAACTTATACTCAATAGACTCGCCCCCTTTAAACTCCAAATCACAAAGCCATCCACTCTCACTCCATTTCATCGGCACATTCTTCTTCCATGATCCCAATTCTTTTGTTGACCCTAAAATCACGACATGCTCACCAAACTCAACTTGGTGATCTAAACGAAAACTAATTCGCACGTTGCCACCATGTCCTGACTTGGGTTTCATTTTCTTCTTCTTCTTCTCTTCCTCACTGTTACATATAGAACAGAATTCATCATCCCAATTTCCAATTTCTAAAGCTACACGATATCAGCTTAACTGAGATTTTGCATGTTCACTCACTTAGTATTTCAATGGATACTTATAGATTAAGAAATTAAAACATTTATTTCATATTCAATGCAGATTTTTAAAGAAAAAAAAGAAGCTGTCTCACGTATCAAATATTGAAGGAAAAAAAAGAAGAAAAAAGAAAAGAAAGAAAGAAAGCGATTACCTTGTTTCAGTTGAAACGCCACAAACGACGCCGGCTAAGTGTTTGTGATATTGCCCTAAATGCTGATGACGAAGAGGAGAACAAATCCTTCGATTCACAAATAATTTATTTAAGTGAAGAAACCTAAATTGTATTCGATTATGGATGAAAGTAGAAGGGCAGTCCAACACACGCAGACGCAAAGAATCCATCACGAGAGTATCGAGCATGAGACTGAACAAACAAAGAGTAATTATTTATTATGCTTCTGTTATTTTATATATTTATCACGATTCAAAGAGCTACCACGTGTAGCGTAATGATGATCTGCAACATTCGAAACTCTCTTTCTATTTCTTTGGAAAGATTAGATGATGACGATTTTTATTTGCATATTATTTACACATGTAGCTTTATGCAGGAAAAATGGAGGCCTATCCTTATGAGGGAATTGCGTGGGATATACCCGTTTCCCTGGTAATACCTAAAATATACGTCAATCTATTAAAATCTATAATTTTACACATATATATTTTAAAAAATTAGAGAAAGTACAAAAATAATTTTAATAAAATACTAATAAAAAATTAATACTCGACTCATTCAATTTACTTACTCGATTTCTTATTCGACTAGATACTCGATTTATTCAATTACCTTCACTTCTTATTCGACTGAACGCTCAACTTACCAGACTTCATACCTGACTTCGTACTCGATTAGATACTCAACTTATCAGACTTCATACCCGACTTCGTACTCGACTAGATACTCGACTTATTCAATTGCATTCACTTTTTACTCGACTGAATGCTCAACTTACCAAACTTCATACCTGACTTCATACTCGACTTATTCAATTGCCTTCACTTCTTACTCGACTGAATGCTCAACTTACCAAACTTCATACCCGACTTCGTACTCGACTTATTCAATTGCCTTCACTTCTTACTCGACTGAATGGTCAACTTACCAGACTTCATACCCGACTTCGTACTCGACTAGATACTCGACTTATTCAATTGCCTTCACTTCTTACTCGACTGAATGCTCAACTTACCAGACTTCACTTTTTTAAAAATATTAATACTCGACTCAATGTACTTACCCGACTTAATACTCGACCTCTTTAAAAATTACATAAATTTTACTCGACTTGTTCAAAAAATTTACTTGACTTGTTCAAAAAAGTTACTTGACTTTTACTTAATACTCGACCACTTAATACTCGACTCATTTAATATGCTCACTCGACTCATTTAATATCCTTACTCGATTTCCTACTAGACCATATACTCAACTTACTTATCTCCAATTCTTACTCGACTAAATTCTCGACTTACCCGACTTCGTACTCGACTTCTTCCTGCACTGAGAGGAAGAAATGTGTGGATTCTTTATTTTTTTTAAGGTTATTTTTTACTTTTCCTATCTTCGTGAGGTATATGTATGTAATAGGGTATAAATTTAGTATTTAAGGGTAAATTAGGGATATTTAAATAAAAAAACCCTATCCTTCTGGATATAATCTATTTGAAAAAAATGAAATGAAAAAAAATTATGGGTACATCTCATGTGACTTGACCACCTCCTCCACATTGTCTAAAACTAACAACGCACATACAATTGAAAGCTAAAAATTATCCTCTCATAACTCAAGTAAATAAATAAAAGTCTAATTAAAACTCTTTTAATTAATGTTAGATTTTGAGCATGTTTGGGATTGCCTTTACTTGTCAAATAATCACTTATTTGACAATCGACTCGGTAAATGCTTTTTAAAATAGATTGTTTGAAAATTTAATTCTCAAATAATTTGTTTTTATACTAAATTGTTGCCCTAAACGGCTATACGATCTTTAATTTTGATGATAACAAACAATATGTAAAAAGGATAAAATGATAAATTTATTGTTCACAATCTCACAAGTTCTTGAAGGGCAAAAATCATTCAAGTGAAATGAAGCTCAAGACACTCAGTGGACAACGGTATGATCAAAGACAAACAATGAGGGTACTAGCTCAAGTGATTTATATTGCATAATTCTTATAAAGCTAGTATAATTTAATCTATGTATAATCTAGCATTTTAAAAGCTCGCGGTATCCATTGTAGTTTTTAAACAAATTATCACTTTTTCGTAAACTAAAGATTTTATTTTTACAAAGATAAATCATTTTATCAAATTGATTGATTTTGAAATTCTTGGACTAAATTGAAAAGTTTTGAACTTTGAAATCAATAAGTGTTGTTTTTAAATTCTGAAAATGGACCTATTCACAAATGTTTAATAAATTTTGGGTCATAGTATAATTTTAAAAATTTTTGGGTAAATCTATAAAATCCAAAATAGTAGCAGCTAACCACTTCACAAATAGTGGCTAACCATTTGAAGACCAGAAGGTAGCGACTAACTACTTAAAACAAGCGGCCAACCGCTTCCTATCTAGATAGATAGCGGCTAGCCAGCTAAAAACTAGCGGACCACTTAGACCAAATTTTCAAATTTGATTTGCAACAATAACTTGCCATATCAGCACAGTGGCTAACCGCCTCATTTTAGCGGTGATCTAGCAAGTCCCCAGAAACTCAATAATGATTGATTTGATTGTTTAAACTATAAAAATCCAAATCAAATTCAAATCTAACAACTTTTTCAATCTCAAATAAGCTAAAACCAATTCATACAACATACCTTAGCTTTCATTTTGATTATCTACATACATTGAGTTATTATTGAGCTATCATTTGTTTATACACTCCTGTAGAGAGTAATTCTTGTAAACTTCATTTCAATTTCAAAATTAAGTGAGTGTAAGTGTGAAAAAACATTTGGGAAAAGAGGTGTGGGTATTCATCTCTATCTGTAAAGGTTTACTCACACCTTGAAAGTCAATTGTAAAAATCTTGAAGCCTTAGAAGGCTTGAAAAGTGGAATCCTCAAGCCGTAGCTGTAGGCGAATTTTGGCGAACCACGTAAAATTTATGTGTTTGTTTTCTTCTCCCTTATACCTTTAAATTTATGCATTTTTTTATTTATTATCATTGAATTTCTTAAAGCATTGATTTTAATTGTTTTGTGATTTTATTTGTATATTTTTTAAATACCCAATTCACCCCCTTCTTGGGTTGTTTAGTTAGAATTTCATAAACATTAGAAGTTATTGGAAATAGGTTTTAAAAAACAAAATTTTGAAGAATCTGGTATTATAATATGTATTACCAATTTTGTTTTGATTGTAACAACATATTTCTAAAAATACCCATCCACTTAGATAATGTAATTTATTAACATTTGGAAATTTAGTTTTTCAAAAATAACTCAAGTAATACAGCCATCGCGGGTGTTGGCATTGTCTCCAATGTTGCCACTAGCGTCCAGCGAAAGTACTCCTAGAGCAACAGCACCGACACTATCAGACTCCAAATTGTCTTCCCTACATAATAGTTATGTCCTCATTGGTAGAGGAGAACACGCACGCCTCAAATACACTGGCTACCATAACGTTGCCATCAAAAGGAGGCCAAAGGAGTGGCATTGCCACTACCTTTACACATAGCAGCGTCCGACAACTAGGTTTTTGGTTGTTCGAACCGTAAATCATCGTTGTTGAACGAATGCTTTAAGGTTACCATAAACACTTGGGCGGTGCATGCTCTTTAATGAAGTCTTCGTTTCCAACGTAAGTATCACCATTGTGTAGATCACAAAATTATTGATCACATGGTATCTATCATGTGAGTGGATGATGACTATCTCTGATGCAGGTGACGGACGATACTGACAGCAACGACATAGATTATTTATTTTGTATAAACATTTATTTATTGTATTTGTTTATTTATGGAAATATTAATTGATTTATACTTTTAATAAGTAACTTATGAGTGAATGGCCAATTATCCACCGACTGCCTATTTTTCATGTTTTTTTTAAAAATACACATATCTTTTTTGGTTGATTTCCACCTGAAATTACATTATCTTGCACCCGTCCACTTCCGTCTGCACGTTGTTAAGAGAATTAACAGAATATTGGGCAAATGACTTTTTTGCCTCCAAATGAGAAAATTACAATTTTACCCTAAATAAATGCCAAAAATATGTAATACGAATGCATAGTGCACATAATATATAAATATAATAAAATTATAATTGGTAAAGTTGATTATTTTTTGTTATAAGAATATTCTCAGTTGTCTACTTTAAGATTATTACATTATTAAAAATATTATAAAATTTTAAAATTATTCAATTTTTTACCTATCAAATATAAAGTGTGAAATCCACCCACTTTACCATTAACAACTGTTAATTTCTAATAACATCACCGGAGTATTTGTAGACAACATTTAATATGTTAAATATAAATAAAATAAATTTTTAAATATAAAAATATAAAAATAAAATTTTTTTAAACCAAAATTTTATTAACTAGACATTTAATTATATCAAAATCAAATATAATTAGTCAAATCCAATTTAAAATAGAATATATAACTTAAACATAAATAAGAAATAAAAATTAAAAGACAGCCCTTAACCCCTTAAATTCCCAAATCAAAATAGAAAGAATCAATGAAGCAACTTGCAGCCGCATCACCCACAAACCCAGTCAATTTGTTTGAGAGAAAATCGGCCAACTGTCTAATTGTCAACATCCCAAATGCACAACGACAAAGTCCCAGTTGATAGTTGTTAAGCCTGTGAGCTACATGTGCCATGCTACCAGCTGAAATCGCATGCGAGATTACTTCACATCATCGGTACCAACAAATAAATGAACTTCTTGCTCAGGCCTTTTACTTGCCATCATATCCATTTTACCATAAATTCAAATTTCTCTTTAATGTCAAATATAAAGATATGGAACTAAATAATGCAATAGCATTCAAATCCTAGTTTAAATTCTTTATTGTTTTGAATTGACATTATAAAGCATCGAGTCACTTACCAACTGTGATGGAACTAGGATGAATTTGCTATCAACGTCTTAGAACTAGAGACGGACGCACTTGACCGTTGGTCAAGGTGCTTTCCAGCTATTGCTCATCCAATGTATTCATCTTATTTTCAATCGTTACGGCACCTAAACCCCCCTTCCCATTTGATTTCATTTTTTTACTACACCTACAAATTTTTAATTTTTGCGCCTTTACTTTCTCTACCACCCTTTCTCTTGTTAGGAAAATTAATTAGTGAAGCAGACATACAACTAAAGTGAAATTGGAAATAATGATCACACAGGACATCAAAATTTATGTGGTTGTACTTTTAGCCTATTTTCACGAGCGAAGACAAAGGGATTAAACTTTACTAGTGAAATAAGAATTACAAGTATTGTAATATTTTTGCCTCACTATTTAGAACCCCAATACACCCAACCTTTCACTCACTAATCTCTCAAGAGCTTTATAATTTCTCAAATCTCTTAAACTTTCAACTCACTCTCACAAATTGAATGGAAAGCTCTCAAATGAGAGCTTGCATTTATAGGCAAAAAAATTTGCCTGAAAGTCAAATATTGTGGCCGCCCATCTTTTTCCTTCTTTTTCTTTGAAACATTGCAGCACCACAAAAAATGGTAGGCCGCATGATCATAAAGGCACTGTTTTTTTTTATTGTTTTTTACTTTAAAATTCGCCCACTTGAAGATTTAATTGAGAATCAATCAATCTCCACACCATCCTTTCTGTTTCACCATTGTCATATTACTTACGTTTTCGCTAGGCCACACGAGGATCTATGCAATATAAAATTGTCAACATTGATTAGCTTGGTCAAAACATCTGCTAGGTTTTCCTTAGTATGGATTTTCCGCAAATCCACACTTTTATTTTCCACTACTTCTTGAATGAAATGGTACTGTGCCACTATAAGCTTTGTCCTGAAATGAAAGGCTAGATTCCTTGCAATGTTCAAGGCACTCTAACTGTCATAAAACATAGAAATTTTCTTTTGTTTATGTCCAAGCTCTTCTACTAATCTTTGTATATAAATAGCTTCCTTGCACGCTTGTGTCGCTGCCATGTATTATGCTTTTATGGTAGATAAAGCCATAATAATCTATAATTTTGAAACCCAGCTTACAACTCCTTCTACAAGTGTAAACACATAACCAGTAGTGGATTTTCTTTTATCAAGATCTCTTGCAAAATTTGAATTCACACAGCCCTTGACAATAAATTCTTATCTTCCATAGAAAAATACAATATCCAAGGTTCCTCTGATGTATCTCAAAATCCTTTTCACAGTTTTCCAATGCTCTCTTCCAGAATTTGCCATGAATTGACTGACCGTTCCCACTGCTTTGTGCAATGTTTGGTCTTGTATAAATCATAGCGAACATCAAACTTGTCACTGTTGATGCATACAGTACTTGAGATATCTCCTTCCTCTCTGCTTTATTGCTAGGTGTTGTAGATTTTACTTCAATTGCTATGGTGTCAATGTGCAAGTGTACACAACAAGTAATAAAAGGATAAGTATTCAAAATTGTCTCCACAGGGATTGATGCTATCAGACTTGCTACAGCAATTTCAATAGTGCAATATATGTTCTAAATTAAATCAATACAACTAATATGACCAAATAACTTAGTAAAATAAAATCACAATAATTAAAAATGCAATGAATAGAATTTGCACGTTAAACAAAAAGGTTAAACCAATAGGAATTGAGTAGTTGAGTGATTAAACTCTCTTGATGGTGTTGACTGTTTTATGCATGTTAAGCTCAATTGTTCTAGCATCTGCTACAGCACTGGGTAGAAACTAGCTTTATCCTCAACGGTAGCATGTTGGATGTCTTATATCTTTATGCAACCTAACAATGACCAGTTGTTATACCTACATAAGATATAACATTACACGTTCAAATTCTCTTTACCCTACAAGGTGAATCTCTATATCTAGTTCATCACTAATCTTAGATTAAGCATGACCCTTTTAGGACTCAAGTTAAACTTAATCTAGGAAACTCAATCTAAGACCAAGTATTGCTCTGATATGTTCCACTAGGATAGGCTCTTTTTTGGCTCTTTCCTAGCTTGTATCATTAAATGGGTGGTCAGCCAAAATAATGACTTTAAATAAATACTATCAAAGCAAAATGTTATAGCAAACATGCAGCAACATCTATATTCAGTCAATTAACCATCAAGCTAGTTTAACACTCAACCACAAATAAATTTAGTTCATAATTTGTGAAAGGTAAATAAACAACCAAGTTCTAGCCATCGAATACATCTTCATGATCAATGAATAACAAATAAACAAGAAAAGAATGAGAAAGAACGAATTCCAATTGATTCTGCTCAGGAACTCTGTTTCTTCTTTGTCTCTTTTCTGTTTTGATCTTGATTGACGACTTTTTTTTTCTTTTCATGTACGCCTCTTTTTATAATCGCAAATTAGGGTAATTGAAAACTTTAGGGCGCGCATCTTCAAATTAGAAAACTACAAATCACAATATTCTGAATATCTTGCCCGGATTTTTCTCTGTCAATACTCGAGGATTGCTACAGCAATGGCTACAACATCTTTATTATTCCAGACTTGCTCTAATTCTTCTATAGCCATGTTCGTTTGTCCTTTATAAGTCCATTGCAACAACATCCTTTCCATAAAATTCAAGTTTCCAATTACCTATAATTAAGCATATGTTTTAGGCATACAATTATTCAAAAATCACATAAACTTTATTAAACTCAAACTAAAATGAATGTAATGCAAACTATCATTAAAGTGCACTAAAACACATCAATTACTCTCTAAGTAGTCTTGATTTAAGCCTAAAAATGTCATGATAACTCTCATTTCATAGAGTTATCACACCCCCAAACTTAAACCATTACTTGTCCTCAAGTAATGACTACAACACTAACACTACAATCACACAATCATGCAATAAGTAACTTAGCTCTATCATCAAATTTGCAAGGATTCTTCAACCCTCAGATCACACTCTTAATCATGTAAAATTTTCCATAGCAGTTCAAGTTCTAGACTTAGGCCTCATTCTGTCCAAAGTGTGTGTGTGCCACTTTGATAAGATTCCAGAGGTGCTATAACATTACACAGACATTGCATAAAATTTAGAGGTAGAACACAATTATATTTACATCTAGGGGCAAAAGTTACAAGTCAACTCAAACTGTGCTATTTAGCAAACATGTCAATCTGTCAAGAAACTCTCTTCAATGTATCATTGATTTTTCATGTGAATATCAATCACTTGTAATGATGACACCCAATTACTTAACCAATGCACAAATCAAAGTTGTTGCAGCAATATGTACAATATAGTCATATTTATAGACATCTTTTGTTCAAGGCTAAACATGGGGCTCATGAATAGACCTGACTATTTCCACATCTTAGACAGAGGACTTCCTCTAAAAGGCTTTTTTTTTTTTTATAGTTGCTACAACAATGCTCATAGCTCTTGTTGCTTTTAGACTCAAGTATGCATATGGAGTACATACTCAGCCCTGGTTACTCAACAACTTAAGCCATAAGAGCAACAATTATCTAACAGCAAGCACCTATTTTGTTTATTTTTCTTCCCCCTCCCCCAAACTTGAGATTTTTCTGCCCTTTTTGTGTCCTCTAATTTTTGCTCAAGCATTCTCATAGGACTTACTCAAAGCTTATGTGTAATGACAAAATTCAGCCTTTGTCCATGAACTGTTCTACTTGGTACTTTAAAATTAACACTCAAGTTATCCTCATTGGGCTTTTATTAGATCCACTCACAATTAGATAACAGAGCTACATACCACACTAAACACACAATGCAAACATATACTCTAAACACAATAATATAACTTAGCACAACTCCCCTCAAACTTGAAAGGTGTTGTGTCCTCACATGCACACAAAAACAATCAAACTACACATGCAGATGGTGGTAAAAAGCATTAAAACTAAAAGAAAAGTTCTGGAAAGGAAAGAAAGTAAATTGAGCTGGTAAGGGGAACTCCCCTGGTGTAATCTATTTTGCTGCAGTATAAGATTCACTTCTTTTTTGTGGCACTCCTCAAACAGTCTTTAGGGGAACCTTGAGGTGTGGCTGCATACTTCTATTTCTTCTGGCGTGGCGTTGGACTGGTTGAGGGAGTACAAGCAGGAGCAGTAAAGGTGGGCTGAGTGGATCTTGTACGTTTGTGCTCTGGTTCTTCTGGTGCTGCAGCACCTCCAGAGGTGGCCCCTCTACGTTTGTTGGTTGTCTTGGTGAAGATTGAACTGGAGGTTAGAGGGTTGCAGCTGAGGCAGATTTTGCTACAGCAGCTTCCTCAGTAGTTATTTCAGCAATGATGTCCAAGAGGCGCTTCTTTGCTGTAGGTGTTTGAGTGACCCTTTCAGCAGCTGCTTCTAACTCTGCATCGATATCTGCTGAAACATCCTCGGAGTCCTCTTCACTTTTGACTTTTTCTTTGCCCTTACGAGATGGGATTAGGACTGGTGGTTCTTTCTCAGCTTTATCATTATCCTCATCTCCAATGGTATGCTTTCTTCTTTTCTTGGGGGTGTGATATTTGATGGCTCAACTTTGTTATCCCCTAAATCCCATGCTTTCTCATTTTTTGTGAGTTGTGGGCTTCTGACTCAAGACCCTCTACTTTTATTGGTGCTGACTGGTCTTCCTCATCTGGCTCAGCTTCACTATCTGGTTTTGTTACAGCTTCCTCACTCCCTGCTATTGGGTCTAAAAAGTTGAACTAGTGCAACAGAGAGTCTGGCAAATCCAGGTGTTGGCTTTTCATGAACGTAGCAAATTGATGCTGATGGTTCTCCAAATGCATCAAGTATGCCCATAATCTATTATTCTCTCTTTGTTATATAGCAACAAATTAGGTAATACTGTCACTTAGTTCTTGCAGTCTTCTCTCCACCCCAATAACTCTTTGTGTACTAGTTACATCAACTGGTTCTGGTTATGCTGCAGTAGTTTCTCTAATAATTTTTTTGATTGTTCGAGCATTCAGAGCTCCTGCATTCTTAATGTGTTTATCTTGAACAGTGGACCACACCCCAGATACTAAGCATAAGCTAGTAATAAGAGATGGAAATAAGAGGGTTGCTATTTTATGTTGTTTCATGGCACAATCCCTAATTTCCCTTTCAATAATAGCTCCCACATCAATTGGTTGCCCCTGAACAATGACATATAAAAGCACCAATATCACATCATCTAGATTTTAAAAATTTGACCCACACTTTAGCAATAGGTTTAAGGTCAATTCGATTGATCACTCGACCTTCCTCATTAGCCCATGATGTCCCTTCTACAGTAAGGGTTTTTAATACGTTATTCCATGTTTTATCAGTCATGTTTGCAATCAGCTTGGAATACTCACACTCTACGTTAGAGGGCAAGTTGTAAAAAGCGTTAATGACTCGTGGGTCTAAAGGGACGAGGGAGTTTCTTACCCAAATTGTTTTTTGTTCCTATCCCAGCATGTTGGCATAGAATTCCTTCACTATTGGCACCACAGGGTCCATTCGATGTTGACAAAAGTCTACCCATCCTCGTCTTGCTACAATAGCTTGAATGGTCTGAATGATTCCTAAGGGCTTTGGTGGAAATTGGAAGCCTTTTTCTTCCAAAATTTTTCTTGGCTCTATAAATTCTTCAAATTTCTCTTCTGCCTTGTAGCCTTGGAAGTGGGAAGGGTCCTTAAGACGTTGTGCTCTGACCTTGTATTTAGGCATTACTGGAGCAAGTTGAAGGTACTTGTAAGAGAATGAAGGTGCAGTTGCTACAGGGAGTTGTAAGAGTATCGGTTTGGTTCCTGGAAGATAAAGATAAAATAAAATTAGCGTGTCCCTTTTTGCACAGTGAAATTCTTATTTATACATGTTATAAAAATTAATTTAGGAAGGAAATCAATTTTAATGAGATAAACTTGGAAATATGGATTTTAAATTTAAAACAATTCTAATTTGGAATTGGAAAAGGATTGTGATGCGATAATTTAGGGATTGTAATCCCTTAAAATCGTGATCCATATTAACCACGCCAGCTGTCAACATTTTATAGCCTCAACAGTAAAAAGAAATTTCCCTCGCCTTATCACTATAATGGTAATCAGTAGGCTGCAGCAATCAGCTTGCGTGCTGCAGCATGCTGGTGTAAAACTCCATATTTTAATGAAAAGCTCCACCTCTCTGTCTTGTTAAGTGCAATGCTGCAGCAATCAACATGGGAGTCTCATATCCTCTTACTGCTCTTTTTTTTTTTTAATAGACATGAAAGGAAACTAGTTAATAGAATAAAGAAATTGATGAAAATTATAAAGAAAAACACGATAACTTAAGTCTAAAGAAAAAGAAAAATAAATCAAGATAACTTCCCTAATTGTTGGGTTGCCTCCCAATCAACGCTTGATTTTCGGTCCTTCAGTCTGACCTTCCTTGATTTCTCACAATGTGGAATCTTTGAGGAGCAAGTCCTCTTTTGAGTGGTCTACAGCAGAATCCATGTAATGTTTTACTCTGTGGCCATTAACCTTGAATCTTGGTCTGTTCTTTCATCTAAAAGGTCTACAACCCCATAATGATGAATTCTAACTAGCTTGAAAGGTCCTGACCACCTAGATTTCAATTTACCTAGAAATAACTTTAATCTTGAGTTATAAAGCAAAACTAGTTGGCCTAGAATTAAGCTCCTTTGCTGAATGTGCTTGTCATGCCATTATTTTGTTTTCTCCTTGTAGATCCTTGCATTTTCATAGGAGAACAACCTTAATTCATCAAGTTCACAAAGTTGAAGTTTTCTTTGTTCTGCTGCAGCATGTATATCCAGGTTTAGTTGCTTTAATGCCCAATATGCTTTATGTTCTAGCTCAAGGGGTAGGTGACAAGCTTTTCTATAGATGATTTTGTATGGAGACATGTCAATTGGTGTCTTGTATGCTGTTCTGTAGGCCCATAAAGAGTCATGCAAACGCAATGACCAGTCCTTTCTGATGGGGTTCACCACTTTCTCTAAAATCTTTTTAATCCTCCGTTGGACACTTCTGCTTGACCATTGGATTGTGAGTGATATGTTGTAGCAATCTTATGCTTAATTCCATACTTAGCCAATGCTGCAGCAAATATCTTGTTGCAAAAGTGAGTACCTTCATCACTAATGATTGCTCTTGGAGTTCCAAACCGTGAGAAGATATTTTTCTGAAGAAAGTTCACCACTGCCTGGCATCATTTGTTGGCAGTGCTGCAGCCTCCACCCATTTAGACACATAGTCCACAGCAACTAGAATATATAAGTTCCCAAAAGATAGTGGGAATGGGCCCATGAAGTCTATCCCCCATACATCAAAGATCTCTACCTCCAAAATGTTTGTTAATGGCATTTCATGTCTTTGAGATATGTTTCCTGTTCTTTGGCACCTGTCACAACATTTAGCAAACTCATAAGCATCTTTAAAAATAGAGGGCCAGTAATAACCTGATTGTAGAACTTTGGCAGCTGTTCTGTGGCCTCTGAAATGTCCTTCATATGCTGCAGCATGGCATGAATGCAATATATGTGGGATTTCTTCATCAGGTACACATCTTCGGATCACATGGTCTGAGCATAGCTTATATAAATATGGATCATCCCACTGGTAGCTTCTAACATCATGAAAAAATTTCTTCTTCTGCTGATAATTCAAATCAGGTGGTAACAACCCACTCACTAAGTAATTAGCAAAATTTGCATACCATGGGAGTCCAGCTTGCTGCAGCATCTGTGCATGTTGTAGCATTAACAGTTGCTCATCAGGGAATGTTTCAGTGATGTCTTGTTTTGTCAATGTTTCAGTGATCTACTACTTGATTTTCAGTCCCTTTCCTATTATTGATCTCCAAATCAAACTCTTGTAACAATAAGATCCATCTTATCAATCTTTGTTTGGCATCTTTCTTTGAAATCATATATTTTATTGTTGCATGGTTAGTGTAAATTATCACTTTGGTGTCTACTAAGTAGGCTTTGAATTTATCAAAGGCAAACACCACTGCTAGTAACTCTTTTTCAGTAGTGGTGTAGTTGATTTGAGCAGTAGCAAGAGTTTTGCTGGCATAGTAAATGGAGTGAAAAATCTTGTTCTTTATCTGCCCCAGCACTGCTCCAACAGAATGGTCACTAGCATCACACATCAGTTCAAAAGGTAGACTTCAATCTGGTACTACAATAACTGGTGTTGTTACTAGAGCTTTCTTTAACTCACTAAAGGCTTTGAAACAATCTTCATCAAAATTAAAAGGCCTGTCATGCTCCAGCAGCATACATAAATGTTTAGCTATTTTGGAAAAGTCTTTGATGAACCTTCTGTAGAACCTAGCATGTCCCAAAAAACTTCTAATACCCTTGACTGAAGTTGGAGGTGGCAGTTTATCTATCACCTCTATCCCATTCTTGGACAATCTATGACCCATAACTATACCTTCTTGTACCATAAAGTGGCATTTTTCCCAATTAAGTACCAAGTTGGTCTCCTCACACCTTTTAAGCACATCTTCTAAGTTATGCAAACAATTTTCATATGCCTCTCCAAAGACTGAGAAATCATCCATGAAAACTTCTAATGTCTTCTCAACCATATCTGAAAAGATGGACATCATACACCTTTAGAAGGTTGCTGGAGCATTGCATAGACCAAATGGCATTTTTTTGAAAGTAAAAGTTTCATAAGGGTAGGTGAATGTGGTTTTCTCTTGGTCCTCTGGTGCTATAGCAATCTGGTTGTAGCCTGAATACCCATATAAGAAGCAGTAATAATGTTTTCCAACAAGTCTGTCCAGCATCTGATCTATAAATGGCAGTGAGAAGTGATCATTCCTTGTGGCTTTGTTAAGTTTCCTATAGTCCATACAGACTCTCCATCCTGTTACTGTTCTTGTGGGAATAAGTTCATTCTTCTCATTTGCTACAATAGTTACTCCACCTTTCTTTGGAACACATTGTACTAGGCTCACCCAAGAACTGTCAGATATCGGGTATATGATCCCAGCATCCAGCCATTTGATGATCTCTTTTTTTACAACTTCCTTCATGATAGGGTTTAGTCTCCTCTGTTGCTCTACTGAATTGTTGTAACAGTCATCCAGCAGAATCTTGTGCATGCATATGGATGGGCTGATTCCCTTAATATATGTCATAGTCCATCCAATTGCCTTTTTGTATTTCCCCAGCACTTCTACCAAACTCCTTTCTTGATCTGTATTTAAAGAAGATGAAATGATTATAGGAAGTGTATTATTTTTGCCAAGATAAACATATTTCAAGTGTGAAGGTAAAAGTTTCAATTCTAAAATAAGAGGTGATTCAATAGATGAAACTGTTGGTTTTACTTCCCTATTTGAAAGATCTAGAGATTCAAAGTGTCTGTCATGTCTTACAAATTGCTTTTCTCTTAACCATGCTATCTGGGTTGCTGCAGCATCCTCTTCTTCAAGTTCTTCAAAAGTAGCAGCTCTGATTTCTTTTTTGCTGCAGCAACTGTCTATTCTTTCTGTCACAATAAGGTCTACAACACTCAAAAAATTACAGTCTTCAACCTCATCAGGACTTTTCATAGCTTCCAGCACATTGAAGGTGACTTGTTGGTCATTCACCCTCATGGTTAACTCTCCTTTCTGCACATCAATTAGGGTCTTCTCTGTTGCTAGGAAATGTCTACCAAGTATAATTGGTACTTCCTTGTCTGCCTCAAAATCTAGTACAATAAAATCTACTGGAAAAATGAATTTGTCTACCTTTACCAAGACATCTTCAATCTTACCCTCAGGATATGCATGAGATCTGTCAGCAAGTTGTAAAGTGACTGTTGTTGGTCTGCATTCACCAACTCCCAATTGCTTAAATACAGATAAGGGCATGAGATTGATGCTTGCTCCTAAGTCACAAAGTGCTCTACCATTGTACCTAGTTCCAATAGAACATGGTATTGTGAAGCTTCTTGGATCTTTCAGTTTTTGAGGAATCTTATTCTAAAGCATATAACTGCATTCTTGTGTTAGAGCGGCCACTAGACTACATAGGATATTTACTAATATGGGTGGCATGCCAATAGAGTTTGACGTGGGAGATTTAAACTCGATCCTAAGAACTGAGAATGAGGGCTTACAGCTTTATACCTCTAGAAAAGAACTTATGTTCAACCATTTTCTTCATGTTAATGGGGTGAGGAACATTTGTAAGCATAGAGACCTTACCAATGATGTGTGCTCCCTCCCCTTCCGATCACAACTTTTACCTCTACAGGTTCGAGTACTTCATAACATCCTTTAGCATATAATACCTAGGAAGGGACATGCTGATGTGGGACTATTGGATTATATTATTAAACGGACGCCAGTTAATACAAAGTATGTGATCCTTAGGCATATTCTTAATACTCTTGGGGTGAGCAATCATTTACTTTCCTATGGTAATATTATTTACTAAGATCGATGACATTTTTTAGTACCCATTAATGAGTCAGTCTTTGAGGAGTCCAAGAGATTAGATGGAGAGGCTATTACAAGAGTAGGTATCAGAGCCATACCGTTCCTTGAAACTTGTTTTCTAAACTCTTGTTTTCATGCTCAAAATGGTATAATTTATGACTTTATTCTGTTTTGATCATTAGACTTCAGACGCAGAGAGAGTTTCTCATTCATGGCTTCCACTTCATCTTCGACTCCTTCTACTCCTGTTACTCTTTCTTCTACTCTTTCCTTACCAAAATCTTGCACTTCTCATACTGCCAACAAAATTGAAAACCTTGTAGAATACTCCTACATCCCTGACTCCGCCCAGATCAGTGAATCTTTATACCCTCTCATAAGCCCTTACCAACTATATAAACGCCCCAGTTCTTTTACCCGCAGTATTCGTACTCTCATATCCACCCGAAGACCTCACCCTAAAGAATACATCCAGTCTTCTCGCCTGGATCAGTGTTCACTCCAAGCAACCCCTGCTGAGCAATATGTCACTCTTGAAATACCCTCAGAGTTGATTTCCAACTGGAAACGAGAAGGTTACACTCATCTCCATCTTGGAGGCATCAGATTAATCCTTACCCTTCATGGGAGAAAAGGATTACCGGTTACAGCTCGCCTTGCTATGCTTGATACCCGGTTTAAACAGTACCAAGATGCTGTTATTGGCACTGTCCTTACCACCCTCCATGCAGGAAGTGTGTTACTCACTTTCTATCCCAACTTCAACCTTTCTCTCCAAGATCCCAATTTGCCCACAACCTTGAAAGTCCAAGTTCAGATTCAAGGTGCTGAACAAATTTCTTCTGCCAAAATTGCCACTTTACACCACCAACTGGTCTATAGGCTTCAAAATCATGCCTTAGATCTACCCACACCAGAACACCACTCTGACACCCTCATGGTGTTAGCAGAATCTGACCAGATCCCGACAATCATCCAGATCCCACGACAAATTCCTCGTCATGAGCTCATCAAGCTTATGCCTCTTGAATGGATCTCTAACTATGAACAGTTCCATAATAATACAGCTCCCATTCAGACATCCGAAAGTATGTTTGAAAGACGACAAGATGGAACAGTCAGAATGACTTTTAAACCACCTCCCAGTGCTCCACAAGAGCCTCCTCGGCTCTCCTTTACTTATTCCTCAATGATCACAGCTGTTCAGACAGCTCAGGAAGATCTACCCATTACAGGGTTTAATTCTGAAGGATACCCTGTTTATCCAGCTAAACACAATGGCCATTTCCTATGGGATGCCCCTGGTTCCGGCATGTGTGACCCAAATTGTCCCTGCTGGGATGATTGGGAAGAAGATGATGATTATGCAACCACACGGAAAAAGAAACCCAAAAAGAAAAAACCTCCTGTCCCATGTCACCACTGTGACCCCAAACCACCATCAGATCCTCCACCTCCACCAGCTCCATTACCCATCTACCGAAAAGAACTCAAATGGATTGCCAAACATTGTAAATCTGAGATTCCATCACCACTCCCAAACCCAACGCCTATCGTCCAACCACTGGCTTGTATGATGTTTTCCTCTACCTCTTCCGATTACTCTTCTTCCTTTCCTTCTTTGGAACCCCACACAGATCCCCAACGAAATGTTGTGTCCAAACCCTTTATCCCTTCACCTATTACTTCCACGGGCCACCTAGAGCCCCCTAAACCTTTTGAATCTGTCCTCAACTGGCAAACTCAAAATGCCAGGGCACAAAATGATACTTTGTTGCATCTCAATTCAAGAGTTGAGAACATCAGTTTGCGAACTGAACAGATTGAGACAAAAGTTGACTCCATCACTGCACAGATGCAGCAGATCTACCAAAACCTCCAGTCCAGAATTTCTCAACTTGACTCTGAGTTACGAGCCATGCTTGCCCATCGTTACTCAGGCCCCGAATTTGACCAAAAAGAAAGGGAAATCAGACGCTTAAAAGCTGAACTTGCCCAGATTGAATCTGAAAGACAGAGACCTACTCTTTTCACCACTTCACCTCCTATCCCTTCCATCGGTCCAACTTATCATCCTTTTGCCTCTATGCTTTCTCCTATTAAACAGTATGACCCTTCCAAGTTATTTGGTATGACTCATACTCTTTTCAGAGACAATCCTTTGCCGCCACCACCTAAACCTAAACCCAAACCTAGACCGCAGCCTCGCCCTGCCCCTCTTCATCCTTCCTCATTGACCATCTCTGGCCAACCATCTCCTAGTTCTACACCGGCATCACCACTAGCTCCATTATTCGTCCCTACCCAATCCAAGGATAAAGAACCCATGCACCAATTTACTGCTCACACAGTCACCCATTCATCTACTACAGTCGATCAAACTTCTGATTCAAATCCAGCTGTTTCAGATAGCCCTACCGAAACTGATACAGAATCTTCAGTATCCACCAGTGACTCTGAAAAGTCCTATGCTGATATCACCAAAATCTTGATGGCTCAACCTGATCAACCTACCCAAGGCCAAACCTCTCATACAGAACCATATGTTGATATTCCCTCCGAAGTTGAAGAAGAAATGCCCGAATCTTCTGCCACAAATCAACCTCCTCCAACCCAGACCAATTCATCGAGCCAAAAATCGTCAAATGGCCCATGGTTCACATTTGATGATCTTCCATCTCATAAATGGCGTGACCGACTCAATGAAATGTCTGCCTGGATTGACCTCCAGATGTTAAGACCAGGAGCAACAACTCAATCAGTCCTTAGAGAATTTGCTACTCGTTTCACGGGTGCTCTAAGAGATTGGTTTGATTCGTTAGGACAATACCGCCAACTACAGTTTGTTGATCTCCCAGAAGTCTCAAGTGCTCTTGCTGTACTTCATGATCAATTCCTTGGAGACCCTTCTGCAGTTTTTGAAGCTGCCAGACGAGATTATCTCAACATGAAATGCTGCTCCCTCAATGCTAAAGATCTTGACTTCCATTATAAGCGAATGTCCCTGCTGTTCTATAAGCTTAATGGATTCAATGAGCCGACCTTAAAGCATGTCTTTCTGGCTTCCCTCCCCGAAGAACTCCAACCCAACATCCAGAGACAACTCACAGCATCCAATCTTTCCCTAGACAACATCTCTCTTGGCAAAATCTTTCAGCTTGCCAAAACTTGTCTTGACAAACTTTGCGAGCAAAAACAGTTTTTCAAAGAACTGTTGAAAGACAAAGAACCTTTCCGAAGTGCTTGCAAAAAGCCTTATTTGCAGATCAAATGCCACAAGAAAAAGGATTGCGATTGCAGTTCAAAGAAAAAACGGCATTTTCGAAAATTCAAACCTCCAGAATTTTCCTCCAAGCCTCGCAGATCCCGAAAGCCCTACCGGTTCTTCAGAAAGAAATCTTCCTCCTCTAGAGAATTCAAACGAAAGCAATCAAGCAGATGTTTCATCTGCAAGAGAAAAGGCCACTATGCCAAAGATTGCCCCAACAAAAGAGAAAAATCCATCCGGTTAGTTGAGCATCTTCAAGCAACTACCGACTACTCTCCTGCCAAAGATGAACTGGAATTCTATTTCTCTGAACAAGATGAACCCAATGATGAAACAGTGTTCGCACTACAGAATTCCTCTGATTCAGACAGTGACCAGTCTCAAGTGATTTTCCATCAACAGTCACTCTCCCTTGATACTACAGTTCCTATCCCATCCATCAAACTCCAGATCTTACCCTCAAAATTCCAAAGGCCCATTCCAGCAATTGGTCTTATAGATACTGGCGCCCAACGCAGCATGTTAAACCCCCATATTCTTCCATCCGAATATTGGACCCAGTCTGAAGAACATTTCAAAGCTGTCAATGGCAAACTCTTCACCACCTCTTTGATTACCAAGAAACCCGTTGGTATTCAAATCTTCCCCAATTGTGTCATTTGGACCAAGGTTATTGGTTCAACTCTTCCTAATAAGGATATCTTGTTAGGATTTGACGTCCTTCACCAAATCAAACACCTCCAAATCATTCCCACTGGAATCCGTGTCAAGTCCATGTTCAAACCGTTCACAGACATTCTGAAACTCTACAATTTGTCTGAAACTCCCCAGTCTTACCAGGATATTTCAACCAAACTTTTGAGTTTCTGTCCAGAGTCCCATTCCGAGTTCACCCATCCAAATCCTTTGTGGAAAAATAAGTCTTTCTTCATTAAGTTACCCTTCAAACTCAATGAAGACATTAACCCAACTAAAGCTACCCATCCAGGAATAAGTCCTTCTGACTTACTCCTAGCCCAACAAGAATGTTCACAATTGTTAGCCCAAGGTTTAATTGAGCCCACGAGTTCTCAATGGGCTTGCCAAGCCTTTTATGTTGAAAAGCATTCTGAAATTGTCCGAGGAAAGAAACGCCTAGTCATTGACTACCAGCCATTAAACATGTTTTTACAAGATGACAAATTCCCTTTACCTCGCCGACAAAGCATGTTCACTTTTCTCAAAAATGCCCAGATCTTTTCAAAATTTGATTTAAAATCAGGTTTTTGGCAACTAGGCATTAAACCCTCCGAACGTTACAAAACCGCCTTTTGTATTCCCAATGCCCATTTCCAATGGACCGTCCTACCCTTTGGTCTCAAAACTGCCCCATCCATTTTCCAAAAATCCATGGTCCAAATCTTCCAACCCATCTTGCATCATGCATTGATTTATATTGATGATATCTTGCTTTTTTCAGGTTCACATGATGAACATCGCCAGCTGTTAACTCAATTCTATGATATTCTCCAAAGTCATGGAATCATGTTATCGGCCAAGAAAAGCATCATTGCTACAGATAATGTTGAATTCCTTGGTATGATCATAAAAGATGGACACTACCAGCCAGGAAAGCACATTGCCCAAGAATTGCTTCACTTTCCAGATCAGCAACTTTCCAAAAGGCAAATTCAACAGTTTCTCGGCATCATCAACTACATCCGTGATTTCATCCCCCACGTGGATCATTACACTCACCATCTCTCGGCTTTATTGAAAAAGAAGCCCCCAGAATGGAATGCTGACCACACATTTGCTGTCACTACCCTAAAGCAGATTGCGCAAAATCCGCCTCCTTTAAAGTTGATTACAGATGGCAAGTGCATCTTACAAACAGACGCAAGTGATGAATCATGGGGTGCCATACTCCTTGAAGAAATCAATGGAAAAGAAAACTTTATCGCTTACGCTAGTGGACATTTTTCTGACACACAGAAGCACTACCATAGCGTGTTCAAAGAAATCTTAGCGGTCAAGAATGGCATCAAAAAGTTTGAGTATCATTTGATTGGACACCATTTTCTCATCCGAATGGACAGCTCAGCCTTCCCCAATATCTTTCATTTCAAAGGTAAAACTGTTCCCGAAAAAATGTTACTCAGATTAAAAGATTGGTTTTCCAAATATGACTTTTCAGTCAAGCATATAAAGGGATCCCAGAACCTCATCCCTGATATGCTCTCCAGACTCTCCAAACCAGAAAACCCTCTCACCCTGTTTTCCACCACCTACCATTTTCCAATTATCTCCATGGCTACTTCACTACCCCCACAAGCTCTCACCAAGAAAACTTTTCCCTTTAATAAAACCTTTTCTTCTGTCTTTGCCATCCAAGAGTTTGCAAGAAAAGCTCTTTTTCGCTTCTTCATGAAAGCCTACCTTGTCACAGACCCTTTTCCTTTTTCCACTTTCCACCCAGAAAATCTGTTCCTTACAGGTTTAACCCTTGATCCAACCAGAGAGACCACTGAAGATGTGTTATGGTACATTTGGTGCCTAACAGTCCTCTATGCCACCAAGCTAATCCTTCCCATTTCTCCTACTTTGGAGCATCTCCTTAATCCAGACAATGCCACTTCTCTTACCTGGACATTACTTGAATGGTTCTCCCCCATACCATGGTGGAGAAGGAAGCTCCAACAACTGTCAGAAATTCACAACCTTGATCGTATGCCTACCCCTGAAGCACAAATGTTCACATCAGTTTTTATTATTCACAGGCCATACTTTCAACATCCAGACACCAAACTCTTTTGGACTCAAGATCAGGTATATGAATGGTTCACTGCACCACATATAGCTGTGATTGAAAATGACATACAAGATGTCCTGCACAACTACCTTTGCCAATTGAACCACCAACCTCCGCCACTTAAAGATATCTCCCACACCTCCTTAGGTCCCCAACATGACCTCCTCATGATCCCCACTCCATCCGCCATATCCAAACCAAAGTCCACAGGTATCATCATCAAAGAAGAAAAACCAGACTACACTGATTTCCTGTTCCAAGATTCCCAAGACCCATGGGATGCATTTCTCCCTCTCAGCCAACACCTTCACCAGTTTCCCCAACCAACAATGGATGAACCTGGCCCCTCTGGACCAGGACCCTCAACTCAATCCTCCAAACGACCAGCTCAACCATCCAAAGTTGATAAAGCCACCCAAACTTCCCCTAAGTATACTCCAAAGTGTACTCCCAGAGACTATAATTGCCCTTATCCACCATGCCGTGGTCCCTCCTGCAAGCATCCAAAGCTCTCCAAGATCTTTTTCCCAAAAGGCAACCCTGACAACCCAGATGAGACCGAAAGCTCATCCGAAGACGAGTACATGAACCTCCGCTCTCCATAAAGTTGTTTGTCTTATTGCTTTCCATAAAGTAGTTTGTCTTATTGTCATAATGATGTTTCGCTTTATGCCTGCATAATTATTAAAGTTTGCTTTTACTTTAAGCTTTTGCTTTTGCTTTTGTCAAAGTCATGCTTTAATTATTAAAGCACTTTTGTCTTTTGTAATAATTAAAGTTGTGCCATTATGTAAAAGATAGGGATCCTATCCTATCTTATCTTATCTTTTGCTTTTACTTTTGTAAAAGATAGGGGTCCTGTCCTATCTTCTCGAAGAATCCTCCTCTATATAAAGGATTCTCCCCTTGCTTGTAAGATATAGAAGTTGGATAGAAGTTTGAAAGAAAAAACTCGTGCTTTCTCTTACACCATGAATCCCTAAACCTCTTCTCTCTCTCTGCAAATGAAGTTCTAAGAAAGAAAAAGAATAAAGGATTAAATTTGTTCATTTTGAAAACCTAAGGAAGTATGCTCTGCACTTGCCTTCTAGTAAGGATCCTGTGCATCAGAAAACTTTTGACCATTTCTTATCTGGTTTGGTACCCTGTTTTAGACTAAAGGAAAGTCTGTTTTGGGTTGTATAACCTGAGAAAAAAATGTTTTAAAGGTTTTGATTACAGAGGTATATCGGCTGGAAACCCGAGCTTGCGGACTACTGGTCCAAAGAACAGTTTTAACTGTTGTAGTTCTGGTATAACAACGCCACGTACACTCTAAACTCTTGTTTTCATGCTCAAAATGGTATAATTTATGACTTTATTCTGTTTTGATCATTAGACTTCAGACGCAGAGAGAGTTTCTCATTCATGGCTTCCACTTCATCTTCGACTCCTTCTACTCCTGTTACTCTTTATTCTACTCTTTCCTTACCAAAATCTTGCACTTCTCATACTGCCAACAAAATTGAAAACCTTGTAGAATACTCCTACATCCCTGAATCCGCCCAGATCAGTGAATCTTCATACCCTCTCATAAGCCCTTACCAACTATATAAACGCCCCAGTTCTTTTACCCGCAGTATTCGTACTCTCATATCCACCCGAAGACCTCACCCTAAAGAATACATCCAGTCTTCTCGCCTGGATCAGTGTTCACTCCAAGCAACCCCTGCTGAGCAATATGTCACTCTTGAAATACCCTCAGAGTTGATTTCCAACTGGAAACGAGAAGGTTACACTCATCTCCATCTTGGAGGTATCAGATTAATCCTCACCCTTCATGGGAGAAAAGGATTACCGGTTACAGCTCGCCTTGCTATGCTTGATACCCGGTTTAAACAGTACCAAGATGCTGTTATTGGCACTGTCCTCACAACCCTTCATGCAGGAAGTGTTTTACTCACTTTCTATCCCAATTTCAACCTTTCTCTCCAAGATCCAAATTTGCCCACAACCTTGAAAGTCCAAGTTCAGATTCAAGGTGCTGAACAAATTTCTTCTGCCAAAATTGCCACTTTACACCACCAACTGGTCTACAGGCTTCAAAATCATGCCTTAGATCTACCCGCTCCAGAACACCACTCTGACACCCTCATGGTGTTAGCAGAATCTGACCAGATCCCGACAATCATCCAGATCCCACGACAAATTCCTCGTCATGAGCTCATCAAGCTTATGCCTCTTGAATGGATCTCTAACTATGAACAGTTCCATAATAATACAGCTCCCATTCAGACATCCGAAAGTATGTTTGAAAGACGACAAGATGGAACAGTCAGAATGACTTTTAAACCACCTCCCAGTGCTCCACAAGAGCCTCCTCGGCTCTCCTTTACTTATTCCTCAATGATCACAGCTGTTCAGACAGCTCAGGAAGATCTACCCATTACAGGGTTTAATTCTGAAGGATACCCTGTTTATCCAGCCAAACACAATGGCCATTTCCTATGGGATGCCCCTGGTTCCGGCATGTGTGACCCAAATTGTCCCTGCTGGGATGATTGGGAAGAAGATGATGATTATGCAACCACACGGAAAAAGAAACCCAAAAAGAAAAAACCTCCTGTCCCATGTCACCACTGTGACCCCAAACCACCATCAGATCCTCCACCTCCACCAGCTCCATTACCCATCTACCGAAAAGAACTCAAATGGATTGCCAAACATTGCAAATCTGAGATTCCATCACCACTCCCAAACCCAACGCCTATCGTCCAACCACTGGCTTGTATGATGTTTTCCTCTACCTCTTCCGATTACTCTTCTTCCTTTCCTTCTTTGGAACCCCACACAGATCCCCAACGAAATGTTGTGTCCAAACCCTTTATCCCTTCACCTATTACTTCCACGGGCCACCTAGAGCCCCCTAAACCTTTTGAATCTGTCCTCAACTGGCAAACTCAAAATGCCAGGGCACAAAATGATACTTTGTTGCATCTCAATTCAAGAGTTGAGAACATCAGTTTGCGAACTGAACAGATTGAGACAAAAGTTGACTCCATCACTGCACAGATGCAGCAGATCTACCAAAACCTCCAGTCCAGAATTTCTCAACTTGACTTTGAGTTACGAGCCATGCTTGCCCATCGTTACTCAGGCCCCGAATTTGACCAAAAAGAAAGGGAAATCAGACGCTTAAAAGCTGAACTTGCCCAGATTGAATCTGAAAGACAGAGACCTACTCTTTTCACCACTTCACCTCCTATCCCTTCCATCGGTCCAACTTATCATCCTTTTGCCTCTATGCTTTCTCCTATTAAACAGTATGACCCTTCCAAGTTATTTGGTATGACTCATACTCTTTTCAGAGACAATCCTTTGCCACCACCACCTAAACCTAAACCCAAACCTAGACCGCAGCCTCGCCCTGCCCCTCTTCATCCTTCCTCATTGACCATCCCTGGCCAACCATCTCCTAGTTCTACACCGGCATCACCACTAGCTCCATTATTCGTCCCTACCCAATCCAAGGATAAAGAACCCATGCACCAATTTACTGCTCACACAGTCACCCATTCATCTACTACAGTCGATCAAACTTCTGATTCAAATCCAGCTGTTTCAGATAGCCCTATCGAAACTGATACAGAATCTTCAGTATCCACCGGTGACTCTGAAAAGTCCTATGCTGATATCACCAAAATCTTGATGGCTCAACCTGATCAACCTACCCAAGGCCAAACCTCTCATACAGAACCATATGTTGATATTCCCTCCGAAGTTGAAGAAGAAATGCCCGAATCTTCTGCCACAAATCAACGTCCTCCAACCCAGACCAATCCATCGAGCCAAAAATCGTCAAATGGTCCATGGTTCACATTTGATGATCTTCCATCTCATAAATGGCGTGACCGACTCAATGAAATGTCTGCCTGGATTGACCTCCAGATGTTAAGACCAGGAGCAACAACTCAATCAGTCCTTAGAGAATTTGCTTCTCGTTTCACGGGTGCTCTAAGAGATTGGTTTGATTCGTTAGGACAATACCGCCAACTACAGTTTGTTGATCTCCCAGAAGTCTCAAGTGCTCTTGCTGTACTTCATGATCAATTCCTTGGAGACCCTTCTGCAGTTTTTGAAGCTGCCAGACGAGATTATCTCAACATGAAATGCTGCTCCCTCAATGCTAAAGATCTTGACTTCCATTATAAGCGAATGTCCCTGCTGTTCTATAAGCTTAATGGATTCAATGAGCCGACCTTAAAGCATGTCTTTCTGGCTTCCCTCCCCGAAGAACTCCAACCCAACATCCAGAGACAACTCACAGCATCCAATCTTTCCCTAGACAACATCTCTCTTGGCAAAATCTTTCAGCTTGCCAAAACTTGTCTTGACAAACTTTGCGAGCAAAAACAGTTTTTCAAAGAACTGTTGAAAGACAAAGAACCTTTCCGAAGTGCTTGCAAAAAGCCTTATTTGCAGATCAAATGCCACAAGAAAAAGGATTGCGATTGCAGTTCAAAGAAAAAACGGCATTTTCGGAAATTCAAACCTCCAGAATTTTCCTCCAAGCCTCGCAGATCCCGAAAGCCCTACCGGTTCTTCAGAAAGAAATCTTCCTCCTCTAGAGAATTCAAACGAAAGCAATCAAGCAGATGTTTCATCTGCAAGAGAAAAGGCCACTATGCCAAAGATTGCCCCAACAAAAGAGAAAAATCCATCCGGTTAGTTGAGCATCTTCAAGCAACTACCGACTACTCTCCTGCCAAAGATGAACTGGAATTCTATTTCTCTGAACAAGATGAACCCAATGATGAAACAGTGTTCGCACTACAGAATTCCTCTGATTCAGACAGTGACCAGTCTCAAGTGATTTTCCATCAACAGTCACTCTCCCTTGATACTACAGTTCCTATTCCATCCATCAAACTCCAGATCTTACCCTCAAAATTCCAAAGGCCCATTCCAGCAATTGGTCTTATAGATACTGGCGCCCAACGCAGCATGTTAAACCCCCATATTCTTCCATCCGAATATTGGACCCAGTCTGAAGAACATTTCAAAGCTGTCAATGGCAAACTCTTCACCACCTCTTTGATTACCAAGAAACCCGTTGGTATTCAAATCTTCCCCAATTGTGTCATTTGGACCAAGGTTATTGGTTCAACTCTTCCTAATAAGGATATCTTGTTAGGATTTGACGTCCTTCACCAAATCAAACACCTCCAAATCATTCCCACTGGAATCCGTGTCAAGTCCATGTTCAAACCGTTCACAGACATTCTGAAACTCTACAATTTGTCTGAAACTCCCCAGTCTTACCAGGATATTTCAACCAAACTTTTGAGTTTCTGTCCAGAGTCCCATTCCGAGTTCACCCATCCAAATCCTTTGTGGAAAAATAAGTCTTTCTTCATTAAGTTACCCTTCAAACTCAATGAAGACATTAACCCAACTAAAGCTACCCATCCAGGAATAAGTCCTTCTGACTTACTCCTAGCCCAACAAGAATGTTCACAATTGTTAGCCCAAGGTTTAATTGAGCCCACGAGTTCTCAATGGGCTTGCCAAGCCTTTTATGTTGAAAAGCATTCTGAAATTGTCCGAGGAAAGAAACGCCTAGTCATTGACTACCAGCCATTAAACATGTTTTTACAAGATGACAAATTCCCTTTACCTCGCCGACAAAGCATGTTCACTTTTCTCAAAAATGCCCAGATCTTTTCAAAATTTGATTTAAAATCAGGTTTTTGGCAACTAGGCATTGAACCCTCCGAACGTTACAAAACCGCCTTTTGTATTCCCAATGCCCATTTCCAATGGACCGTCCTACCCTTTGGTCTCAAAACTGCCCCATCCATTTTCCAAAAATCCATGGTCCAAATCTTCCAACCCATCTTGCATCATGCATTGATTTATATTGATGATATCTTGCTTTTTTCAGGCTCACATGATGAACATCGCCAGCTGTTAACTCAATTCTATGATATTCTCCAAAGTCATGGAATCATGTTATCGGCCAAGAAAAGCATCATTGCTACAGATAATGTTGAATTCCTTGGTATGATCATAAAAGATGGACACTACCAGCCAGGAAAGCACATTGCCCAAGAATTGCTTCACTTTCCAGATCAGCAACTTTCCAAAAGGCAAATTCAACAGTTTCTCGGCATCATCAACTACATCCGTGATTTCATCCCCCACGTGGATCATTACACTCACCATCTTTCGGCTTTATTGAAAAAGAAGCCCCCAGAATGGAATGCTGACCACACATTTGCTGTCACTACCCTAAAGCAGATTGCGCAAAATCCGCCTCCTTTAAAGTTGATTACAGATGGCAAGCGCATCTTACAAACAGACGCAAGTGATGAATCATGGGGTGCCATACTCCTTGAAGAAATCAATGGAAAAGAAAACTTTATCGCTTACGCTAGTGGACATTTTTCTGACACACAGAAGCACTACCATAGCGTGTTCAAAGAAATCTTAGCGGTCAAGAATGGCATCAAAAAGTTTGAGTATCATTTGATTGGACACCATTTTCTCATCCGAATGGACAGCTCAGCCTTCCCCAATATCTTTCATTTCAAAGGTAAAACTGTTCCCGAAAAAATGTTACTCAGATTAAAAGATTGGTTTTCCAAATATGACTTTTCAGTCAAGCATATAAAGGGATCCCAGAACCTCATCCCTGATATGCTCTCCAGACTCTCCAAACCAGAAAACCCTCTCACCCTGTTTTCCACCACCTACCATTTTCCAATTATCTCCATGGCTACTTCACTACCCCCACAAGCTCTCACCAAGAAAACTTTTCCCTTTAATAAAACCTTTTCTTCTGTCTTCGCCATCCAAGAGTTTGCAAGAAAAGCTCTTTTTCGCTTCTTCATGAAAGCCTACCTTGTCACAGACCCTTTTCCTTTTTCCACTTTCCACCCAGAAAATCTGTTCCTTACAGGTTTAACCCTTGATCCAACCAGAGAGACCACTGAAGATGTGTTATGGTACATTTGGTGCCTAACAGTCCTCTATGCCACCAAGCTAATCCTTCCCATTTCTCCTACTTTGGAGCATCTCCTTAATCCAGACAATGCCACTTCTCTTACCTGGACATTACTTGAATGGTTCTCCCCCATACCATGGTGGAGAAGGAAGCTCCAACAACTGTCAGAAATTCACAACCTTGATCGTATGCCTACCCCTGAAGCACAAATGTTCACATCAGTTTTTATTATTCACAGGCCATACTTTCAACATCCAGACACCAAACTCTTTTGGACTCAAGATCAGGTATATGAATGGTTCACTGCACCACATATAGCTGTGATTGAAAATGACATACAAGATGTCCTGCACAACTACCTTTGCCAATTGAACCACCAACCTCCGCCACTTAAAGATATCTCCCACACCTCCTTAGGTCCCCAACATGACCTCCTCATGATCCCCACTCCATCCGCCATATCCAAACCAAAGTCCACAGGTATCATCATCAAAGAAGAAAAACCAGACTACACTGATTTCCTGTTCCAAGATTCCCAAGACCCATGGGATGCATTTCTCCCTCTCAGCCAACACCTTCACCAGTTTCCCCAACCAACAATGGATGAACCTGGCCCCTCTGGACCAGGACCCTCAACTCAATCCTCCAAACGACCAGCTCAACCATCCAAAGTTGATAAAGCCACCCAAACTTCCCCTAAGTATACTCCAAAGTGTACTCCCAGAGACTATAATTGCCCTTATCCACCATGCCGTGGTCCCTCCTGCAAGCATCCAAAGCTCTCCAAGATCTTTTTCCCAAAAGGCAACCCTGACAACCCAGATGAGACCGAAAGCTCATCCGAAGACGAGTACATGAACCTCCGCTCTCCATAAAGTTGTTTGTCTTATTGCTTTCCATAAAGTAGTTTGTCTTATTGTCATAATGATGTTTCGCTTTATGCCTGCATAATTATTAAAGTTTGCTTTTACTTTAAGCTTTTGCTTTTGCTTTTGTCAAAGTCATGCTTTAATTATTAAAGCACTTTTGTCTTTTGTAATAATTAAAGTTGTGCCATTATGTAAAAGATAGGGATCCTATCCTATCTTATCTTATCTTTTGCTTTTACTTTTGTAAAAGATAGGGGTCCTGTCCTATCTTCTCGAAGAATCCTCCTCTATATAAAGGATTCTCCCCTTGCTTGTAAGATATAGAAGTTGGATAGAAGTTTGAAAGAAATAAACTCGTGCTTTCTCCTACAACATGAATCCCTAAACCTCTTCTCTCTCTCTGCAAATGAAGTTCTAAGAAAGAAAAAGAATAAAGGATTAAATTTGTTCATTTTGAAAACCTAAGGAAGTATGCTCTGCACTTGCCTTCTAGCAAGGATCCTGTGCATCAGAAAACTTTTGATCATTTCTTATCTGGTTTGGTACCCTGTTTTAGACTAAAGGAAAGTCTGTTTTGGGTTGTATAACCTGAGAAAAAAATGTTTTAAAGGTTTTTGATTACAGAGGTATATCGGCTGGAAACCCGAGCTTGCGGACTACTGGTCCAAAGAACAGTTTTAACTGTTGTAGTTCTGGTATAACAACGCCACGTACACTCTAAACTGGTATCAGAGCCATACCGTTCCTTGAAACTTGTTTTCTAAACTCTTGTTTTCATGCTCAAAATGGTATAATTTATGACTTTATTCTGTTTTGATCATTAGACTTCAGACGCAGAGAGAGTTTCTCATTCATGGCTTCCACTTCATCTTCGACTCCTTCTACTCCTGTTACTCTTTCTTCTACTCTTTCCTTACCAAAATCTTGCACTTCTCATACTGCCAACAAAATTGAAAACCTTGTAGAATACTCCTACATCCCTGAATCCGCCCAGATCAGTGAATCTTCATACCCTCTCATAAGCCCTTACCACCTATATAAACGCCCCAGTTCTTTTACCCGCAGTATTCGTACTCTCATATCCACCCGACGACCTCACCCTAAAGAATATATCCAGTCTTCTCGCCTGGATCAGTGTTCACTCCAAGCAACCCCTGCTGAGCAATATGTCACTCTGGAAATACCCTCAGAGTTGATTTCCAACTGGAAACGAGAAGGTTACACTCATCTCCATCTTGGAGGTATCAGATTAATCCTCACCCTTCATGGGAGAAAAGGATTACCGGTTACAGCTCGCCTTGCTATGCTTGATACCCGGTTTAAACAGTACCAAGATGCTGTTATTGGCACTGTCCTCACAACCCTTCATGCAGGAAGTGTTTTACTCACTTTCTATCCCAATTTCAACCTTTCTCTCCAAGATCCAAATTTGCCCACAACCTTGAAAGTCCAAGTTCAGATTCAAGGTGCTGAACAAATTTCTTCTGCCAAAATTGCCACTTTACACCACCAACTGGTCTACAGGCTTCAAAATCATGCCTTAGATCTACCCGCTCCAGAACACCACTCTGACACCCTCATGGTGTTAGCAGAATCTGACCAGATCCCGACAATCATCCAGATCCCACGACAAATTCCTCGTCATGAGCTCATCAAGCTTATGCCTCTTGAATGGATCTCTAACTATGAACAGTTCCATAATAATACAGCTCCCATTCAGACATCCGAAAGTATGTTTGAAAGACGACAAGATGGAACAGTCATAATGACTTTTAAACCACCTCCCAGTGCTCCACAAGAGCCTCCTCGGCTCTCCTTTACTTATTCCTCAATGATCACAGCTGTTCAGACAGCTCAGGAAGATCTACCCATTACAGGGTTTAATTCTGAAGGATACCCTGTTTATCCAGCTAAACACAATGGCCATTTCCTATGGGATGCCCCTGGTTCCGGCATGTGTGACCCAAATTGTCCCTGCTGGGATGATTGGGAAGAAGATGATGATTATGCAACCACACGGAAAAAGAAACCCAAAAAGAAAAAACCTCCTGTCCCATGTCACCACTGTGACCCCAAACCACCATCAGATCCTCCACCTCCACCAGCTCCATTACCCATCTACCGAAAAGAACTCAAATGGATTGCCAAACATTGTAAATCTGAGATTCCATCACCACTCCCAAACCCAACGCCTATCGTCCAACCACTAGCTTGTATGATGTTTTCCTCTACCTCTTCCGATTACTCTTCTTCCTTTCCTTCTTTGGAACCCCACACAGATCCCCAACGAAATGTTGTGTCCAAACCCTTTATCCCTTCACCTATTACTTCCACGGGCCACCTAGAGCCCCCTAAACCTTTTGAATCTGTCCTCAACTGGCAAACTCAAAATGCCAGGGCACAAAATGATACTTTGTTGCATCTCAATTCAAGAGTTGAGAACATCAGTTTGCGAACTGAACAGATTGAGACAAAAGTTGACTCCATCACTGCACAGATGCAGCAGATCTACCAAAACCTCCAGTCCAGAATTTCTCAACTTGACTTTGAGTTACGAGCCATGCTTGCCCATCGTTACTCAGGCCCCGAATTTGACCAAAAAGAAAGGGAAATCAGACGCTTAAAAGCTGAACTTGCCCAGATTGAATCTGAAAGACAGAGACCTACTCTTTTCACCACTTCACCTCCTATCCCTTCCATCGGTCCAACTTATCATCCTTTTGCCTCTATGCTTTCTCCTATTAAACAGTATGACCCTTCCAAGTTATTTGGTATGACTCATACTCTTTTCAGAGACAATCCTTTGCCACCACCACCTAAACCTAAACCCAAACCTAGACCGCAGCCTCGCCCTGCCCCTCTTCATCCTTCCTCATTGACCATCCCTGGCCAATCATCTCCTAGTTCTACACCGGCATCACCACTAGCTCCATTATTCGTCCCTACCCAATCCAAGGATAAAGAACCCATGCACCAATTTACTGCTCACACAGTCACCCATTCATCTACTACAGTCGATCAAACTTCTGATTCAAATCCAGCTGTTTCAGATAGCCCTACCGAAACTGATACAGAATCTTCAGTATCCACCAGTGACTCTGAAAAGTCCTATGCTGATATCACCAAAATCTTGATGGCTCAACCTGATCAACCTACCCAAGGCCAAACCTCTCATACAAAACCATATGTTGATATTCCCTCCGAAGTTGAAGAAGAAATGCCCGAATCTTCTGCCACAAATCAACCTCCTCCAACCCAGACCAATCCATCGAGCCAAAAATCGTCAAATGGCCCATGGTTCACATTTGATGATCTTCCATCTCATAAATGGCGTGACCGACTCAATGAAATGTCTGCCTGGATTGACCTCCAGATGTTAAGACCAGGAGCAACAACTCAATCAGTCCTTAGAGAATTTGCTACTCGTTTCACGGGTGCTCTAAGAGATTGGTTTGATTCGTTAGGACAATACCGCCAACTACAGTTTGTTGATCTCCCAGAAGTCTCAAGTGCTCTTGCTGTACTTCATGATCAATTCCTTGGAGACCCTTCTGCAGTTTTTGAAGCTGCCAGACGAGATTATCTCAACATGAAATGCTGCTCCCTCAATGCTAAAGATCTTGACTTCCATTATAAGCGAATGTCCCTGCTGTTCTATAAGCTTAATGGATTCAATGAGCCGACCTTAAAGCATGTCTTTCTGGCTTCCCTCCCCGAAGAACTCCAACCCAACATCCAGAGACAACTCACAGCATCCAATCTTTCCCTAGACAACATCTCTCTTGGCAAAATCTTTCAGCTTGCCAAAACTTGTCTTGACAAACTTTGCGAGCAAAAACAGTTTTTCAAAGAACTGTTGAAAGACAAAGAACCTTTCCGAAGTGCTTGCAAAAAGCCTTATTTGCAGATCAAATGCCACAAGAAAAAGGATTGCGATTGCAGTTCAAAGAAAAAACGGCATTTTCGGAAATTCAAACCTCCAGAATTTTCCTCCAAGCCTCGCAGATCCCGAAAGCCCTACCGGTTCTTCAGAAAGAAATCTTCCTCCTCTGGAGAATTCAAACGAAAGCAATCAAGCAGATGTTTCATCTGCAAGAGAAAAGGCCACTATGCCAAAGATTGCCCCAACAAAAGAGAAAAATCCATCCGGTTAGTTGAGCATCTTCAAGCAACTACCGACTACTCTCCTGCCAAAGATGAGCTGGAATTCTATTTCTCTGAACAAGATGAACCCAATGATGAAACAATGTTCGCACTACAGAATTCCTCTGATTCAGACAGTGACCAGTCTCAAGTGATTTTCCATCAACAGTCACTCTCCCTTGATACTACAGTTCCTATCCCATCCATCAAACTCCAGATCTTACCCTCAAAATTCCAAAGGCCCATTCCAGCAATTGGTCTTATAGATACTGGCGCCCAACGCAGCATGTTAAACCCCCATATTCTTCCATCCGAATATTGGACCCAGTCTGAAGAACATTTCAAAGCTGTCAATGGCAAACTCTTCACCACCTCTTTGATTACCAAGAAACCCGTTGGTATTCAAATCTTCCCCAATTGTGTCATTTGGACCAAGGTTATTGGTTCAACTCTTCCTAATAAGGATATCTTGTTAGGATTTGACGTCCTTCACCAAATCAAACACCTCCAAATCATTCCCACTGGAATCCGTGTCAAGTCCATGTTCAAATCGTTCACAGACATTCTGAAACTCTACAATTTGTCTGAAACTCCCCAGTCTTACCAGGATATTTCAACCAAACTTTTGAGTTTCTGTCCAGAGTCCCATTCCGAGTTCACCCATCCAAATCCTTTGTGGAAAAATAAGTCTTTCTTCATTAAGTTACCCTTCAAACTCAATGAAGACATTAACCCAACTAAAGCTACCCATCCAGGAATGAGTCCTTCTGACTTACTCCTAGCCCAACAAGAATGTTCACAATTGTTAGCCCAAGGTTTAATTGAGCCCACGAGTTCTCAATGGGCTTGCCAAGCCTTTTATGTTGAAAAGCATTCTGAAATTGTCCGAGGAAAAAAACGCCTAGTCATTGACTACCAGCCATTAAACATATTTTTACAAGATGACAAATTCCCTTTACCTCGCCGACAAAGCATGTTCACTTTTCTCAAAAATGCCCAGATCTTTTCAAAATTTGATTTAAAATCAGGTTTTTGGCAACTAGGCATTGAACCCTCCGAACGTTACAAAACCGCCTTTTGTATTCCCAATGCCCATTTCCAATGGACCGTCCTACCCTTTGGTCTCAAAACTGCCCCATCCATTTTCCAAAAATCCATGGTCCAAATCTTCCAACCCATCTTGCATCATGCATTGATTTATATTGATGATATCTTGCTTTTTTCAGGCTCACATGATGAACATCGCCAGCTGTTAACTCAATTCTATGATATTCTCCAAAGTCATGGAATCATGTTATCGGCCAAGAAAAGCATCATTGCTACAGATAATGTTGAATTCCTTGGTATGATCATAAAAGATGGACACTACCAGCCAGGAAAGCACATTGCCCAAGAATTGCTTCACTTTCCAGATCAGCAACTTTCCAAAAGGCAAATTCAACAGTTTCTCGGCATCATCAACTACATCCGTGATTTCATCCCCCACGTGGATCATTACACTCACCATCTCTCGGCTTTATTGAAAAAGAAGCCCCCAGAATGGAATGCTGACCACACATTTGCTGTCACTACCCTAAAGCAGATTGCGCAAAATCCGCCTCCTTTAAAGTTGATTACAGATGGCAAGCGCATCTTACAGACAGACGCAAGTGATGAATCATGGGGTGCCATACTCCTTGAAGAAATCAATGGAAAAGAAAACTTTATCGCTTACGCTAGTGGACATTTTTCTGACACACAGAAGCACTACCATAGCGTGTTCAAAGAAATCTTAGCGGTAAAGAATGGCATCAAAAAGTTTGAGTATCATTTGATTGGACACCATTTTCTCATCCGAATGGACAGCTCAGCCTTCCCCAATATCTTTCATTTCAAAGGTAAAACTGTTCCCGAAAAAATGTTACTCAGATTAAAAGATTGGTTTTCCAAATATGACTTTTCAGTCAAGCATATAAAGGGATCCCAGAACCTCATCCCTGATATGCTCTCCAGACTCTCCAAACCAGAAAACCCTCTCACCCTGTTTTCCACCACCTACCATTTTCCAATTATCTCCATGGCTACTTCACTACCCCCACAAGCTCTCACCAAGAAAACTTTTCCCTTTAATAAAACATTTTCTTCTGTCTTTGCCATCCAAGAGTTTGCAAGAAAAGCTCTTTTTCGCTTCTTCATGAAAGCCTACCTTGTCACAGACCCTTTTCCTTTTTCCACTTTCCACCCAGAAAATCTGTTCCTTACAGGTTTAACCCTTGATCCAACCAGAGAGACCACTGAAGATGTGTTATGGTACATTTGGTGCCTAACAGTCCTCTATGCCACCAAGCTAATCCTTCCCATTTCTCCTACTTTGGAGCATCTCCTTAATCCAGACAATGCCACTTCTCTTACCTGGACATTACTTGAATGGTTCTCCCCCATACCATGGTGGAGAAGGAAGCTCCAACAACTGTCAGAAATTCACAACCTTGATCGTATGCCTACCCCTGAAGCACAAATGTTCACATCAGTTTTTATTATTCACAGGCCATACTTTCAACATCCAGACACCAAACTCTTTTGGACTCAAGATCAGGTATATGAATGGTTCACTGCACCACATATAGCTGTGATTGAAAATGACATACAAGATGTCCTGCAAAACTACCTTTGCCAATTGAACCACCAACCTCCGCCACTTAAAGATATCTCCCACACCTCCTTAGGTCCCCAACATGACCTCCTCATGATCCCCACTCCATCCGCCATATCCAAACCAAAGTCCACAGGTATCATCATCAAAGAAGAAAAACCAGACTACACTGATTTCCTGTTCCAAGATTTCCAAGACCCATGGGATGCATTTCTCCCTCTCAGCCAACACCTTCACCAGTTTCCCCAACCAACAATGGATGAACCTGGCCCCTCTGGACCAGGACCCTCAACTCAATCCTCCAAACGACCAGCTCAACAATCCAAAGTTGATAAAGCCACCCAAACTTCCCCTAAGTATACTCCAAAGTGTACTCCCAGAGACTATAATTGCCCTTATCCACCTTGCCGTGGTCCCTCCTGCAAGCATCCAAAGCTCTCCAAGATCTTTTTCCCAAAAGGCAACCCTGACAACCCAGATGAGACCGAAAGCTCATCCGAAGACGAGTACATGAACCTCCGCTCTCCATAAAGTTGTTTGTCTTATTGCTTTCCATAAAGTAGTTTGTCTTATTGTCATAATGATGTTTCGCTTTATGCCTGCATAATTATTAAAGTTTGCTTTTACTTTAAGCTTTTGCTTTTGCTTTTGTCAAAGTCATGCTTTAATTATTAAAGCACTTTTGTCTTTTGTAATAATTAAAGTTGTGCCATTATGTAAAAGATAGGGATCCTATCCTATCTTATCTTATCTTTTGCTTTTACTTTTGTAAAAGATAGGGGTCCTGTCCTATCTTCTCGAAGAATCCTCCTCTATATAAAGGATTCTCCCCTTGCTTGTAAGATATAGAAGTTGGATAGAAGTTTGAAAGAAATAAACTCGTGCTTTCTCTTACACCATGAATCCCTAAACCTCTTCTCTCTCTCTGCAAATGAAGTTCTAAGAAAGAAAAAGAATAAAGGATTAAATTTGTTCATTTTGAAAACCTAAGGAAGTATGCTCTGCACTTGCCTTCTAGTAAGGATTCTGTGCATCAGAAAACTTTTGACCATTTCTTATCTGGTTTGGTACCCTGTTTTAGACTAAAGGAAAGTCTGTTTTGGGTTGTATAACCTGAGAAAAAAATGTTTTAAAGGTTTTGATTACAGAGGTATATCGGCTGGAAACCCGAGCTTGCGGACTACTGGTCCAAAGAACAGTTTTAACTGTTGTAGTTCTGGTATAACAACGCCACGTACACTCTAAAATCACTTTTATCAAGAGCAAAGATACCCTGGTAGCCCTCGAGGATGATAAGATGCTCAATGATGTCATATATGTTCAATGATGTCCTATCAAGAGCTAGTCTTCGTGTATTGCGACCTACTGCAGCAGCACAGCTTGAGGAGCCTACTGCAGAGGAACATGATATGAACACTGACGAGCCTCTAGTTTTTGAAGGCCTTATACAATAGTTGCTGGCTGAGATTTGATCTATCTCCTAGTAGCAGCGTCAGCTTCGGTCTCAGTTTGCTGCCTTCCAACATCAGCAACAACGAATTCTTGATCAGTAGTAGTATATTTTGGATGATCAGCAATGTTTCTTCTCTGCCCTTAGTGTTCCACCTTCCCGCTTTGCATCACATCCACCCAGTAGATTATTAGTTTTGTATCTATGAATTTTGTATAGACATACATTTTACATTCATTCATGTTATGCTACTTAGTTACATTTTATCTTTATTTACTATGAGATTGGTTATTTGGTTATATGATTAATTCATGCGATGGTTTGATGGTTTGGTAATTGTCTTCTGTGATGATCTTGATACTTGTGTGGTTGGTTTATGTGATATTGATGATTTAGTTATATAACTATTTTATTGAGTTACTGAAGTGTTTCTTGAGGATGTGCTTGTTGATAGGGGGAGTTTCTGTCAAACATTTAGTTTCGATAACCATTGCCTGAGTTGGGTAAAAATTTTCTATTTTTCCATTGCATTTCTTTCCTATTAACAACAAGGTTTCTTTTTTATGATTTTTGAATTTGTTAACATGGTTAAAATTGGCAGAACTTGTTAAAATTAGGGGGAGTTAGTATTTTTGCAATTATTCACGCTATGAATAAATATAAGGTTTGTGGTAACTCTATTAAATAAGAGTTATTGTGGATTTTTAAATTTAAACTACTATTACTTAGAGAGTAAATGATGTGTTTAATTGTATTTTTAGATACATTTTTGCATGAGCAGTTGTTTAACCTTAATTTTAATAAATTGATTGTGTTTTAGAATACTTTATACTCTGATTATGTGCATGATTGTAGGAAAAAAAAAATCAAGTTTTAGGGATGGAATGCTACTGAATAAACTTGCAAAAATGATAAAAGAACTTGGCTGTAGAGGAACTAAAACAGTTTGGAATAGAGAAGATGTTGTAGTTGTTGCTGTAGTAATCCTGTAGCAACTATAGACGAGATTTTGCGCGTGTTTACTGAAAAATTGCAATCCAAGGTTTCCAAAAATGGAAGACACACGGCCACATGCTTTTATTTGCCCTAATTCCAAGATATAAAAGGAGCACACATGAAAAGAACAAGGGAGACCCGTCATTAAAGACAAATAACAGAGAAAAAAAAGAGAAAAAGAGAGATTTGAGGGCTGCAACAGAGGATCAAGGAGAAAAAGAAGCAGATCGCAAGATCAATAGGAACTTAATTACTAATCTTTATTATATTGTTTTCTTCGCTTTACGGGAATGTATTTGATGGATAAAATGATTTTTGTTTATGTTTTATCTTTTATCATGAACTAAATTTTGTTGTGGTTGAGTGTTAAACAAGCTTAATGATTATTTGACTGATATATATATGTTGCTCAAAATCTACTGTAGTATTTTGTATTGATTTTACTTATTGTAATTTTTTATTTCAGCTGACTACCCATTTAGTGGATACTAGCTAAGAAAGAGCCTAAAAAATGTTTGATTTAGTGGAACAACTTAAGACAGTACATGGTTTTAGAATGAGTTTCCCAAGTTGAGTTAATCTCGATTTGAATAGGGTCATGCATCATCTAAAATTAGTGAAAAACTAAATATAGGGATTCACCTTGTAGGGCAATTGGAACCTAGAACGCATAATGCTATATCTAATTTAGCATAATAATTGGTCACTGTTTGGTTGCATTTAGATATAAGATATCCAATAGGCGACAGCTGAGGATGCATGAGGGATTCTGCCTAGTGTTGTAGGAGATGTTGTAGCAACAGAGTCTTCATTGAAAAAGCAGTCAATCCCATTAAGTGAGTTTAATCACTCAACTACTCCTTTCCCATTGAGTTTTTTTTTTATGTTTTACTTGAGAATTTCCCTTATTGCATTTTTAATTTCATTAATTATTTTATTTTAATTTACTTATCATTATATTACTTGTGTGGTACACTTGTACATTGACACCTATAGCAATAAGTATGCCACCCAACAAGTTTTTAACGTTGTTGCTGGGGATTGAGTGTTTATTGTGATTTGTGAAACTAATTTTAGTTGGTGCCAAATTTTTATTTTTCTTTTAATTTGTTTACTTTATCAACAGAAGTGCTCTAGCAACCCTTGCATGCAAAAATACAAACCTGTTGAGTTCTAGTTTGATTCAGAAATTAAAAGAAGTGCAAGGAGATTGAGAAGAGAGCATAAAAATTTAAAAGCTGCTGTAGACATGGATAATTTGCATGACATAGGGATTTTGAACCCTCGAGGAGAAATAGAGCTACTCAATACACAAGGAGGTCAAGAAGGTCAGAATGGGCGAATTATTCATGGGCAACTAGGGAACAACAATTCCACATGGCAGATGATAGAGATAGAGCCATTAGAAATTATGTCGTGTTGACCCCTCAAGTCATAAATCCTAGAATAGTTAGACCTGAAGTACAAGCTGATAACGTGAGCTCAATCCAATGATGTTTTAGATGCTTCAAACAGTGGGGCAATTCAATGGACTACCATCAGAAGATCCTTACTTTCATCTTAAATTATTTTTGGAAGTAAGTGATGCTTTCAAGATTGCTGGAGCGTCACAGAAAGTATTGAGACTCAGAATTTTCCTATTTTCCCTAAGGAATCGAGCAAGAGAACAATTGAACTCTCTACCACCTGACTCCATTACCACATGGAATGATTTGGCTGATAAATTTTTAAAGAAGTACTTCCCATCGACCAAGAATGCAAAATTAAGGAATGAGATCACATCTTTCTATCAACTTGAAGGTAAAAGTTTGTATGATGCATGGGAAAGATTCAAGAAGTTACACAGGAGATGTCATCATCATGGTATTCTTTGCTGTATACAATTGGAGACTTTCTACAATGGTCTCAACCCAAGCACTAGATTGATGGTGGATGCTTTAACAAATGGGGCCTTGTTGTCTAAATCTTACAATGAGGCTTATGAAATTTTTAAGAGGATAACTAATAACAACTATCAGTGGCCATCAACCAGACAAGCTACATCAAAAGGAACAGTAAGAGTCCATAATGTAGATGCTTTGACAGCATTATCAGCTCAAGTAACTTCATTAACAAATATGGTAAAGGCTATGACTACTACTCTAGCAATTTTCAACTAAATTTCTTAGGTATCTTATGTTTATTGTGGAGAAGGTCATTTATTTGATAATTGTCCCTGAAATCCAGCTTCGGTTAACTATGTGGGCAACTTTAACAAGCAAAACCAAAATAATTCTTACCTATACACTTACAACCCTAGATGGAGACAGTACCGAAACATTTTCATGGAGCAATAACAATTAACATGTTGCAGTATCCAGTGGACAAAATAGGCATGCTCAACCACCTAGATTTCACCAGCAAAATCAAGGGCAAAGAAATACCAGCAATGATTAACTCAATTCTCTTGAAACGTTGATTAAGGAGTATATTGTGAAGAATAGTTGTCCAAAGTCAAGTCGCATCCTTAAGAAAATTAGAAATCAGATTGGACAACTTGCTATAGCATTAAGCAACAAACCCCAAATTAGTTTACCCAGCAACACAAAGGATTTAAGAAACGAAGGAAAAGAGCATTGAAAAGTGATTAACTTAAGGTCCGGAAAGAATGTTCATATTCTAGTAGGTGTACCAAAAAGAAGAGTTGAACTCATTTCAACCCAAGAAGAAATTCAAGTCTAAAAAGAGCCACAACATCCCACTTTTCAGCCCACTGGTGTAAACAGCCAAGCTACAACATCTGCAGAAAATGATGATCTAATATCTGTTGGTGATGCTACTACAAAACTAACCATATTAGCCCAAAACATGAAAAAAAAGAAGCAGTCTATACAGCCTGCTACATCACAGCAGTTTAGGCACCCACTACCTTTTCCACAAAGATTCTAGAAGCAAAAATAAGACAAACAATTCAACAAATTCTTGGAGGTGTTAAAGCAGCTAAATATCAACATTCATTTTGTGGAAGCTTTAAAACAAATGTCAAATTATGTGAAGTTTTTTAAGGATATTTTGGCAAGGAAAAGAAGGTTTGGCGAGTTTCACACAAGAATACAGCCATATGCTTCAGAATAAAATCACTCAGAAGCTAAAGGATCCAGGAAACTTTACAATCTGATGCTCTATAGGAATTAAATACAGTGCTAATGCACTCTGTGATTTAGGGGTAAGATCAATTCTGTGCCTTTATCAGTGTTCAACCAATTGGGAGTTTGAGATGTTAGACCAACAACAGTGATTTTACAACTTACTGATAGATCTCATGCCTATCCAAAAAGCAAGATTGAAGATGTATTTGTAAAGGTGGATAAATTTAATTTTTTCAGTGGATTTCAATGTGTTGGACTTTGAGGTAGATAAAGAAGTGATAATCATTTTAGGCAGGAAAGACTCTAATTGCTGTACAAAAATGAGAACTGACTATGCAGGTCAGCAAGTTACCTTCAATGTCCTACATGCCATGAAGAGTCCTGATGATATTAAAGACTGTAATTTTATCAGTGTTGTGGATTTTGCTGTAGTAGAGAGATTAAACAGTTGTTGTAGTAATGAAGAAATCAAGGCTATAACATTTAAAGAACTTAAAGATAAAGATCTCGAAAAGACTAACATGGTATAGTTAGGAGAGAAGTAACCCCTAAGAACTGGAAAGCACTTTGAATTTTTAGATCTCTCAAACAGGGAAGTTAGTCACCTCCTGTTTTAGAATTGCAACTTTTACCCTCATATCTAAAGTATGTTTATCTTTGTGACAATGACGTACTTCCTATAATTATTTCATCTTTTTTTAATGCAGATCAAGAAAAGAGCTTGGTGGATGGATTGGGGAAATACAAGAAGGCCATCAGATGGACCATGGCAGATGTCAAAAGAATCAACCCCTCCATATGCATGCAAAATATTTTATTATAGGTTTACTACAATAATTCTATAGAACAACAAAGAATATTAAATCCCATAATGAAGGAAGTTATAAAGAAAGAGATCATTAAGTGGCTTGATATTGGAATCATTTATCTAATATCAAATAGTTCATGGGTAAGCCTAGTACAATGTTTTCTAAAGAAAAGTGGGGTAACAGTTATAGCAAATGAAAAGAACGAGCTTATTCCCACAAGAACAGTAACTGGATAGAGAATTTGTATGGATTATAAGAAGTTAAACAAAGCTAAAAAGAATGATCACCTCACATTGCCTTTCATAGATCAGATGCTGGATAGACTTACTGGAAAAGAGTACTATTGTTTATTGGATGGATATTCAGGCTACAACCAGATTGCTATAGCACCAGAGGATTAGGAGAAGACAACATTCACTTGTCCTTATGGAACCTTTGCTTTCAACTTTCCAAAGGTGTATGATGTCTATTTTTTTAGATATGGTTGAGCAAACACTTGAGGTATTCATGGATGATTTTTCAGTATTTTGGGAATCATATGATGATTGTTTGCATAATCTAGAAAATGTGCTTAAGAGATGTGAGGAGAAAAATTTAGTGTTGAATTAAGAAAAGTGTCATTTCATGATACAAGAATCGATAGTCTTAGGCCATAGAGTTTCTAGAAAGAGAATAGAGGTGAATAAGGAAAAAATAGAGGTGTTTGATAAACTTCCACCACTTACTTCAATAAAGGGCATCAAGAGTTTCTTAGGACATGATAAGTTCTATAGAAAGTTCATTAAATAGCCAAACATTTATACTTTTTGCTGGAACATGATAGAACTTCAATTTTTATAAGAATTGCTTAAAGGCCTTTGTTGAGTTGAAGAGAACTCTTGTTACAACATTAGTTGTTGTAGCACCTAATTGGAGTATGCCTTTTGAATTAATGTGTGCTACTAGCGACCACCGCTCTGTTAGAGCAGTGCTAGGGCAGAGGAAATGGAAGCTTTTTCACTCCATTTATTATGCCAATAAAACCTTAGCTGATGCACAACTCAACTACACTACTATTGAATTGGCATTTATTTTTACATTTGATAAATTCAGAGCCTATTTGGTTGGCACCAAAATGACTGTTTATACAGATCACTCAACTATAAAGTATTTGATTTCAAAGAAAGATGTCAAACTAAGGTTGATTAGGTGGATTCTTTTACTACAAGATTTTGACCTAGAGATCAAGGACAAAAAAGGCACTGAGAATCAAGTAGCAGATCATCTCTCAAGGCTGGAAGCAGATGCAAGCACTCTAACTAAGCAAGACATAACAAAAATGTTTTCTAATGAGCAGTTGCTAATGATACAGCATGCACAGATGCTGCAGCAATTTGGATTTCCATGGTATGCAGATTTTGCTAATTATTTGGTGAGTGGATTATTACCTCTTAATTTGAGCTACTAGAAGAAGAAGAGATTTCTCCATGATGTTAGAAGCTATCAGTGGGATGACCTTTACTTGTACAAGATGTGTTCCTGATGAAGAAATTTCAAACATTTTGCAGTCTTGTCATGCTGCAGCATATGGTGGACATTTTGGAGGACACAGAACAGTAGCAAAAGTTCTTCAATCAGGTTATTATTGGCCCTCTATTTTTAAGGATGCTTATAAGTTTGTTAAATGTTGTGACAGGTGCCAAAGAACATGGAACATCTCTTAAAAGCATGAAATGCCATTAACCAACATCTTGGAGGTTGAACTTTTTGATGTATGGGGAATAGACTTTATGGGACCATTTCCACCCTCTTTTGGCAACTTATACATCTTAGTTGCTATGAACTATGTATCCAAGTGGGTAAAAGCTGCAGCATTGCCAACAAATGATGATAAAGTAGTGGTGAAGTTTCTTCAAAATAACATTTTCTCAAGATTTGGCACTTCTAGAGCCATTACCAGTGATGAAGGAACTCATTTTTACAGCAAGATATTTGTTGTGGCATTGGCTAAGTATAAGATTAAGCATAAAGTTGTTACAACATATTATCCACAAATAAGTGGTTAGACAGAAGTGTCTAACAGGGAGATAAAAAAATATTTTAGAGAAAGTGATGAATCCCAATTGAAAGGATTGATCTCTTAGATTAAATCCTTGTGTGTATACCGAACAACTTACAAAACCCCACTTGGCATGTCCCCCTCCAGAATTGTTTATGAGAAAGCGTGTCATTTATCCTTAGAGCTGGAGCACAAAGCATATTGGGCAATAAAACAATTGAACATGGATATCTTTCCTGCAGCAGAGCAGAGGAAGCTACAACTTTACGAGCTGGAAGAATTGAGGTTATTCTTCTACGAAAATGCAAGAATCTACAAGGAGAGGACCAAGCAATGACATGACAAGAAAATCGAGTAAAGGAAGCTCATTCCAAGTCAACAAGTCTTAATCTATAATTCAAGACTAAAACTCTTCCTGGGAAAATTATTTTCTAGATGGTTAGGACATTTTAAACTTATCAAAATTTATCCTCATAGGGCTGTGGAGCTTCAAGATGAAAGGATTGGCCAGGAATTCCAGGTGAATGGACAAAGAGTGAAGCATTACCTTGGAGCTGTTGTGAGCAATCCAAGAGAGAATTTGTTCCTAAAGGATCTAGCTTGAGCAATCAGGGATGGTCAAGTTAAAGGACTTAAAATCAAGCGCTGATTGAAAGACAACCCAATGACAGAAGTTGTTTCAAAATTGTTACAACATTATATTTAGTGTTAAACTTTGTTAATTTGTCTTTTTGTTATTTCAATTGTGCATATAATTTCTTTATTTTCTTTTATTTCGTTGTGTGAAATTACAACAAATAAAAAAAAAATATGGGCAAAGAAGCCAAAAAGAATTGTTGCAACATCATATACAGCATGACAGTTACAAGATGGTTCTCAAACAACGAAGGCACTTATCATTAATGCTGCAACAACGGATTGATTGCTATAACAATTATTTTTACTGTTACACTGACAGTTTTGGATTTTTACCGTTAGAGGGCTGACACGCTTTTGTCAGCAGATCATAATTTGTGATAAGGACGATTCTGCAACCCCTGATTTGCTATGACACATAACCTTTCCTTTCATTTTTGAAACTTGTTTTTAAAATTCAAAAATATATTTCCAAGTTTATCTAATTAATTACCTTTCTCTTTCCACTTTCCTTTTGCTATAAATTGGGGATTTACTTCAACTATTTCAATTTCACTACAACTCTTTCTTTCCCCGTCTGTAACTCTCAACATCTTTACAATTCTTTTACATGTTCTATTTTTCTTTCCAGCAAAATACAACTCTATTCAAATTACTACAACAATGCCAAAAATTAAAGCACGTGCTGGTAGATTAAAGGATCCTGCGCAATTCCACAACCACAAAGCCAAGGAAAAATTTGAAGACACTATCGAGCCTCAGAAAATTCTAGAAGAAAAGGGTTTTCAATTTCCAAAACAACCAACAAGGATGATGAACAACATTTATACTGTTGTAGCACATAGAGGATGGATGAAGTTTTGTGCTCACCCCCAATCTAAGTCGTTAAGGAGTTCTATTTCAACATGTTACAATAAGACCAACGCAACATCTTTGTGAGGCAAGTGCAAGTACCTTTAGACTCTCAAGTTATTAATGCTTTTTATGACTTGCCTGCTGTGATTGATTGTGAGTAAAGAAGTGGGGGGGTTTAAGACCTTGACTATTCAGGGTAGTGAATGGATGAATAAGGAAAGTAGAGTAGTCAATATGATAGACTTGAAGCCTATTGCTAAGGTTTGGGTGAAATTTTTGAAATCTAGATTGATGCCAACCACCCACACTACTATTGTTTCCCAAGATAGACTCATACTTTTTTATGCTATAGTCAAGGGTTTAGCCATAGATGTTGGGAAGATCATTGAAAAAGAAATTCGAGAGTGTACAATAAAGAAGTAAAAATTTATTGCCTTGCTGTTTCCTTCACTGATCACAGGTATTTGTGAGGCCTCTGGGGTGAAATTTGAGGCAAGTGACGAGAGAGTGAAGAATGAAGGGGTTATCATAGATAGGACAGTCAAAAGGATTGTTGTAGAATCTACTACTGCAGCAACCCCAGAACACCCTACTGCAGCTAAGATAAAGCAAGCCACAGGGAATGAGAAGATGCTACAAGAGCTCAGTGAAAGCATAAATGCATGTGTCTAAGCACAAACGGAAGAAAATCAGAAGTTTTGGACTTACTTAGTGCATCTTGAACCACAAAAGCATCAATTTGTCATATCTATGTGGATGTTCCTAAGTTACTGCTGCAGTAATTTAATTTTCAGAGAGCTAAGGAGACTGCTCCAATAGCAGAAAGCAAAGACGTAGAGAGTGGATGAGAGTCAACAGAAGAGTAGCAATAGGAATAAGGGGAGGCTAAAAATGCTGAAGCAAAAGAAGAAGAAGAAGAAGAAGAGGAAAAGTAGAAGAACCACCAGTTGTGACTCTCAAAAGTAAAGGTAAAGAGAAAATTTTGATTGAAGAGGAGTTTGAGATAGAGAAAGAAGAGGTTATCGATGCAGCTTTAGAGGAGGCCATCAGCAGGGCCACAAGGACAGAAGAAGCAAAAAGGAGTTTGAGGGAAATCATTGCGAGCATCACTACTGAGCAATCAGCAACAACAACTCCTACACCAGCCGCTGTAAAGAAAACTTCTACCAAGTCTCCTGTATCAATTCCCAGGGCATCCGACAAAAGAAAAAATGCACAACCTTCTAAAGGTGCTGCAACAGTGCAAGCACTAGAATAAATAGAACCAAAGAAAACAAAGATAATTCTACCCAAAGTCACAGAAGTTGTTAGAACCCCTCCAACCAGCCCGACCAAAAGCCAAAAGAAAAAATAACTAGTTACTGCACTACTAGGTTCACCTAAGAAACGTTTGAGAAGTGAATCAAAGAAGAAATAAACCTTTTCAACATGTGCTGCAACATTGTTTCTAACAACAGGGGAGTATCCCCTGCCAGCCCAGTTTAATTTTTCTATTTCTAAAAACTTTTCGTTTCTTTTATTCATTTCATCTTGTTTATTGAGAATTTATTTTTATTACTGTATGCATGTTTATCTTTAAATCATTTTGTGTGCATGTGAGGACATAACACCTCTCAAGTTTGGGGGGCGTGTTATGGTATTTTGTGTCTATGAATGCATTTGTTTGTGTTGTGTGTGTAGCTCTGTTTATCCAGAATTTGTATTTGGATTAGAAAACCCAATGAGGATAAATTGAGTGTTGAAATGGGGAATGAATGACTGCCAAGTAGGGATAGTTTATAGATGAAGGTTGAAACTTTGTCTTAACACTTAGGCTTTGGTTGAGTTTTGTGAGTATATTGTAGCAAAATCAGATAGAGCAATAAGGTTAAAAATATCTCAAGTTTGTAGGGAACTTGAAAATTTTTTCAGAATTATAAAAAATTGTGCTAGTTATGGAATAAAATTATGCTCTAATGACTTAGTTGCTGAGAAACCAGGGCTAAGTATATACTTCATATGTAGGCTTGAGTAAAAAGGCCGTAAGAGTTATGAGCATTGCTGTAGTAACTGATATAAAAAAGAAAAAAAAGAAAGTAAGATAGGTCCTCTGTATAGGATATTGAGTAGCCAGATCTGTTCATGAGTCCCACGCTCAGTCTTGAGTCAAAGGTGTCCAAAGATAAGATTATGTTATAGCATCTTAGATGTTTTTGCTTTAGCAACTCTGATCTATACATTGGTCAAGTAATTAAGTGGTATCATTACAAGTGATAGGCATTAACATGAAAAATCAATGTTACATTGAAGAGTGTAAAAAGAAAAATTATTGTAGCACAGCTTGCAGCTATTTTTTACCGAAGTTCCTCTATATATGGATGTATTTGTGTTTGATCTTTAGGTTATATTTGATGCTTGTGTGATGCTGCAGCAACTCTAGAACTTGATCAAAGTGCCACACACACACTTTGGACAGAATAAAACCTAAGTCTAGAACTAGAACTACTTATGGCAATTTTGCATGTTTAAGAATGAAATTTGAGGGTTGAAAAATCCGAACAAGCTAGATGTCAAAGCTAAGTTGTTTGTTGAATGATTATGTGATTGAAGTGTTAGTATTGTTGTCATTACTTGAGGACAAGTAATAGTTTAAATTTGGGGGTGTGATAACTCTATGAAATGAGAGTTATTATAGCATTTTTATACTTAAACTACTATTACTTAGAGAGTAAATGATGTGTTTAATTGCATTTTTAGTTACATTTTTGCATGACCAATTGTTTAAGCTTAATTTTAATAAATTGGTTGTGTTTTAGAATACTTTGTGCTCTGATTAAGTGTATGATTGTAGGGGACCAAAAAGCTCAAGTTTTAGGGATGGAATGTTGTTGCATCAGACTTGAAAAGATGATAAAAGAACTTGGTTGTAGAGGAATTAAAACAAGTCTGGAACAAAGAAGATGTTGTAGCTGTTGCTTTAGTAATCCTGTAGCAACTGCATACGAGATTTTGCACGTGTTTACTGAAAGATTACGATCCAAGGTTTCCAAAATTGAAAGACACGTGGCCACACACTTTTGATTGCCCTAATTTCTATATATAAAAAGGAGAACACATGCAAAGAAAAAAAAAGAGTCGTCATTAAAGACAAATAACAGAGAAAACCAAAAAAAAAAAGAGAAAAAGAGAGATTTAAAGGCTGCAACAGAGGATTCAAGGAGAAAAAGAATGATAGATCGCAAGATCAAGCGGAACTTAATTCCTAATCTTTATTATATTATTTTCTTTGCTTTTTGGGAATGTATTTGATGGCTAAAACGATTTTTGTTTCTGTTTTATCTTTTATCATGAACTAAATTTTGTTGTGGTTGAGTGTTAAACTAGTTTAATGATTATTTGACTGATATGTATGTGTTGCTCAGAATCTGCTGTAGTATTTTGTCTTGATTTTACGTATTACAATACCTTATTTTAGCTGACCACCCATTTAGTGGATACTAGCTACGAAGGAGCCTAAAAAAAGTCTAACTTAGTGGAACAAATTAAGACAATACATGGTTTTAGATTGGATTTTCCAAATTGAGTTAATCTCGATTTGAATAGGGTCATACTTGATCTAAAATTAGTGAAGAACTAAACATAGGGATTTACCTTGTAGGGCAATTGGAACCTAGAATGCATAATGCTATATCTAATGTTAGTGTAACAACTAGTCACTATTAGGTTGTATTTAGATATAAGATATCTAACAGGCGACAGCTGAGGATGCATGAGGTATTCTGCTCAGTGTTGTAGGAGATGCTGTAGCAACAGAGTCTTAATTGAAAAAACAGTCAATACCATTAAGTGAATTTAATCACTCAACTACTCCTTTCCCATTGAGTTTGTCTTTATGTTTGACTTGAGAATTTTCCTTATTGCATTTTTTATTTCATTAGTTCATTAGTTTCATTAATTATTTTACTTTAATTTAAATTAAAATGCACTGTTAAGATTGCTGTAGCAAATCATATAGCATCGATCCTTGTGGATTCGACATGAATACTCATTATTATATTACTTGTTGTGTACACTTGCACATTGACACCTAAAGCAATAAGTATACAACCCAACAGTTTGTCATCATCAAACTGCCTTGTGCTTAAAATTTGCTTATTCTTTCATAGATTTATACTTTGGTCTATCATTTTGTACACACACATACTTGTGAGAGTAAAAATCATTGTAATCTTTATTTCAATATCAAAATTGAGTGATTGAATGTGTGGGAAACACTTTGGGAAAGAGGTGTGTTGTAAAGGTTTTATTGACTCATTAGAAGTCAATTGTAAGCATCTTGGATAGTGGAATCCTCAAACTCGGTTAGCTTGGAGGTGTGGATGTAGGCAGAGCTTACTGAACCACGTAAAAATTTCATGTTTGTTCTATTTTCGCTTATCTCTTTAATTTTACTTATTATTAAATTTATTGCCATTGAATTTCCTAAGGCATTAGTTTAAATTGTTTTGTAATTTTTTTACTTAATTTTTAAAAAATCTAATTTACCTCCTCTATTAAGTTGTCGTATACGTGAACAGTATCGCGTACGTAAATAATACTCTGACTCCAAAAATACAACCAATGGCTCTGATACTATTGTTAGGAAATTTGATGGGTGAAGCAGGCACACAAGTAGAGTGAAATTAGAAATAATGATCACATAAGGATACTAGAATTTATATGGTTCAACTTTTACCCTACGTCTACGGGCAAAAACATAAGGATAAAACTTTACTAGTGAAATGAGGATTACAAGTATTGTAATATTTTTGGTTTATTACCTGAACCTCAATGCATCCAATCTCTCACTCACTAATGTCCTAAGAACTTTATAATTTTAAGCTATCAAATCTTTTAAACTCTCATCTCACTCTCACAAATTGAATGCAAAGTTCTCAAATGAGATTTTGCATTTATAGGAAAAAAATTTGCCTGGAAGTCAAATATTGCGGCCCCCCCTTTTTTCCTTCTTTTTTTTAAACATTACAGCACCACCAAAAATGGTGGGCCGCGTGATCATAGGGGCATCACTTTTTATTTTTTTGACTTTAACATCTCTCTTATCAAAACCACCGCAAGTTCCTCCCTTTCTTCCCCAAGCACCTCCTTCTCTACATGCTTGCTTTGTCGTGATACTAGTTTTCTGATGATGGTGGTGGCCGGTGGGGGTGATGTCGTCAGTGATGAAATCCATTTTGGTCAACAAGTTGCATTTTACTTTTATTTTTTTATTTAAGAATTTTTTTCTAGATTTGTATTATAAAATGATGGTGATGGGTTTATAAGTTTTTTCTTTTCTTAGTTTAAAAGATGTTGATGGGTTTATAACAGAGCCATACCGTTCCTTGAAACTTGTTTTCTAAACTCTTGTTTTCATGCTCAAAATGGTATAATTTATGACTTTATTCTGTTTTGATCATTAGACTTCAGACGCAGAGAGAGTTTCTCATTCATGGCTTCCACTTCATCTTCGACTCCTTCTACTCCTGTTACTCTTTCTTCTACTCTTTCCTTACCAAAATCTTGCACTTCTCATACTGCCAACAAAATTGAAAACCTTGTAGAATACTCCTACATCCCTGAATCCGCCCAGATCAGTGAATCTTCATACCCTCTCATAAGCCCTTACCAACTATATAAACGCCCCAGTTCTTTTACCCGCAGTATTCGTACTCTCATATCCACCCGAAGACCTCACCCTAAAGAATACATCCAGTCTTCTCGCCTGGATCAGTGTTCACTCCAAGCAACCCCTGCTGAGCAATATGTCACTCTTGAAATACCCTCAGAGTTGATTTCCAACTGGAAACGAGAAGGTTACACTCATCTCCATCTTGGAGGTATCAGATTAATCCTCACCCTTCATGGGAGAAAAGGATTACCGGTTACAGCTCGCCTTGCTATGCTTGATACCCGGTTTAAACAGTACCAAGATGCTGTTATTGGCACTGTCCTTACCACCCTCCATGCAGGAAGTGTGTTACTCACTTTCTATCCCAACTTCAACCTTTCTCTCCAAGATCCCAACTTGCCTACAACCTTGAAGGTCCAAATCCAAATTCAAGGTGCTGAACAAATTTCTTCTGCCAAAATTGCCACTTTACACCACCAACTGGTCTATAGGCTTCAAAATCATGCCTTAGATCTACCCACACCAGAACACCACTCTGACACCCTCATGGTGTTAGCAGAATCTGACCAGATCCCGACAATCATCCAGATCCCACGACAAATTCCTCGTCATGAGCTCATCAAGCTTATGCCTCTTGAATGGATCTCTAACTATGAACAGTTCCATAATAATACAGCTCCCATTCAGACATCCGAAAGTATATTTGAAAGACGACAAGATGGAACAGTCAGAATGACTTTTAAACCACCTCCCAGTGCTCCACAAGAGCCTCCTCGGCTCTCCTTTACTTATTCCTCAATGATCACAGCTGTTCAGACAGCTCAGGAAGATCTACCCATTACAGGGTTTAATTCTGAAGGATACCCTGTTTATCCAGCCAAACACAATGGCCATTTCCTATGGGATGCCCCTGGTTCCGGCATGTGTGACCCAAATTGTCCCTGCTGGGATGATTGGGAAGAAGATGATGATTATGCAACCACACGGAAAAAGAAACCCAAAAAGAAAAAACCTCCTGTCCCATGTCACCACTGTGACCCCAAACCACCATCAGATCCTCCACCTCCACCAGCTCCATTACCCATCTACCGAAAAGAACTCAAATGGATTGCCAAACATTGCAAATCTGAGATTCCATCACCACTCCCAAACCCAACGCCTATCGTCCAACCACTGGCTTGTATGATGTTTTCCTCTACCTCTTCCGATTACTCTTCTTCCTTTCCTTCTTTGGAACCCCACACAGATCCCCAACGAAATGTTGTGTCCAAACCCTTTATCCCTTCACCTATTACTTCCACGGGCCACCTAGAGCCCCCTAAACCTTTTGAATCTGTCCTCAACTGGCAAACTCAAAATGCCAGGGCACAAAATGATACTTTGTTGCATCTCAATTCAAGAGTTGAGAACATCAGTTTGCGAACTGAACAGATTGAGACAAAAGTTGACTCCATCACTGCACAGATGCAGCAGATCTACCAAAACCTCCAGTCCAGAATTTCTCAACTTGACTCTGAGTTACGAGCCATGCTTGCCCATCATTACTCAGGCCCCGAATTTGACCAAAAAGAAAGGGAAATCAGACGCTTAAAAGCTGAACTTGCCCAGATTGAATCTGAAAGACAGAGACCTACTCTTTTCACCACTTCACCTCCTATCCCTTCCATCGGTCCAACTTATCATCCTTTTGCCTCTATGCTTTCTCCTATTAAACAGTATGACCCTTCCAAGTTATTTGGTATGACTCATACTCTTTTCAGAGACAATCCTTTGCCACCACCACCTAAACCTAAACCCAAACCTAGACCGCAGCCTCGCCCTGCCCCTCTTCATCCTTCCTCATTGACCATCCCTGGCCAACCATCTCCTAGTTCTACACCGGCATCACCACTAGCTCCATTATTCGTCCCTACCCAATCCAAGGATAAAGAACCCATGCACCAATTTACTGCTCACACAGTCACCCATTCATCTACTACAGTCGATCAAACTTCTGATTCAAATCCAGCTGTTTCAGATAGCCCTACCGAAACTGATACAGAATCTTCAGTATCCACCAGTGACTCTGAAAAGTCCTATGCTGATATCACCAAAATCTTGATGGCTCAACCTGATCAACCTACCCAAGGCCAAACCTCTCATACAGAACCATATGTTGATATTCCCTCCGAAGTTGAAGAAGAAATGCCCGAATCTTCTGCCACAAATCAACCTCCTCCAACCCAGACCAATCCATCGAGCCAAAAATCGTCAAATGGCCCATGGTTCACATTTGATGATCTTCCATCTCATAAATGGCGTGACCGACTCAATGAAATGTCTGCCTGGATTGACCTCCAGATGTTAAGACCAGGAGCAACAACTCAATCAGTCCTTAGAGAATTTGCTACTCGTTTCACGGGTGCTCTAAGAGATTGGTTTGATTCGTTAGGACAATACCGCCAACTACAGTTTGTTGATCTCCCAGAAGTCTCAAGTGCTCTTGCTATACTTCATGATCAATTCCTTGGAGACCCTTCTGCAGTTTTTGAAGCTGCCAGACGAGATTATCTCAACATGAAATGCTGCTCCCTCAATGCTAAAGATCTTGACTTCCATTATAAGCGAATGTCCCTGCTGTTCTATAAGCTTAATGGATTCAATGAGCCGACCTTAAAGCATGTCTTTCTGGCTTCCCTCCCCGAAGAACTCCAACCCAACATCCAGAGACAACTCACAGCATCCAATCTTTCCCTAGACAACATCTCTCTTGGCAAAATCTTTCAACTTGCCAAAACTTGTCTTGACAAACTTTGCGAGCAAAAACAGTTTTTCAAAGAACTGTTGAAAGACAAAGAACCTTTCCGAAGTGCTTGCAAAAAGCCTTATTTGCAGATCAAATGCCACAAGAAAAAGGATTGCGATTGCAGTTCAAAGAAAAAACGGCATTTTCGGAAATTCAAACCTCCAGAATTTTCCTCCAAGCCTCGCAGATCCCGAAAGCCCTACCGGTTCTTCAGAAAGAAATCTTCCTCCTCTAGAGAATTCAAACGAAAGCAATCAAGCAGATGTTTCATCTGCAAGAGAAAAGGCCACTATGCCAAAGATTGCCCCAACAAAAGAGAAAAATCCATCCGGTTAGTTGAGCATCTTCAAGCAACTACCGACTACTCTCCTGCCAAAGATGAGCTGGAATTCTATTTCTCTGAACAAGATGAACCCAATGATGAAACAGTGTTCGCACTACAGAATTCCTCTGATTCAGACAGTGACCAGTCTCAAGTGATTTTCCATCAACAGTCACTCTCCCTTGATACTACAGTTCCTATCCCATCCATCAAACTCCAGATCTTACCCTCAAAATTCCAAAGGCCCATTCCAGCAATTGGTCTTATAGATACTGGCGCCCAACGCAGCATGTTAAACCCCCATATTCTTCCATCCGAATATTGGACCCAGTCTGAAGAACATTTCAAAGCTGTCAATGGCAAACTCTTCACCACCTCTTTGATTACCAAGAAACCCGTTGGTATTCAAATCTTCCCCAATTTTGTCATTTGGACCAAGGTTATTGGTTCAACTGTTCCTAATAAGGATATCTTGTTAGGATTTGACGTCCTTCACCAAATCAAACACCTCCAAATCATTCCCACTGGAATCCGTGTCAAGTCCATGTTCAAACCGTTCACAGACATTCTGAAACTCTACAATTTGTCTGAAACTCCCCAGTCTTACCAGGATATTTCAACCAAACTTTTGAGTTTCTGTCCAGAGTCCCATTCCGAGTTCACCCATCCAAATCCTTTGTGGAAAAATAAGTCTTTCTTCATTAAGTTACCCTTCAAACTCAATGAAGACATTAACCCAACTAAAGCTACCCATCCAGGAATGAGTCCTTCTGACTTACTCCTAGCCCAACAAGAATGTTCACAATTGTTAGCCCAAGGTTTAATTGAGCCCACGAGTTCTCAATGGGCTTGCCAAGCCTTTTATGTTGAAAAGCATTCTGAAATTGTCCGAGGAAAGAAACGCCTAGTCATTGACTACCAGCCATTAAACATGTTTTTACAAGATGACAAATTCCCTTTACCTCGCCGACAAAGCATGTTCACTTTTCTCAAAAATGCCCAGATCTTTTCAAAATTTGATTTAAAATCAGGTTTTTGGCAACTAGGCATTGAACCCTCCGAACGTTACAAAACCGCCTTTTGTATTCCCAATGCCCATTTCCAATGGACCGTCCTACCCTTTGGTCTCAAAACTGCCCCATCCATTTTCCAAAAATCCATGGTCCAAATCTTCCAACCCATCTTGCATCATGCATTGATTTATATTGATGATATCTTGCTTTTTTCAGGCTCACATGATGAACATCGCCAGCTGTTAACTCAATTCTATGATATTCTCCAAAGTCATGGAATCATGTTATCGGCCAAGAAAAGCATCATTGCTACAGATAATGTTGAATTCCTTGGTATGATCATAAAAGATGGACACTACCAGCCAGGAAAGCACATTGCCCAAGAATTGCTTCACTTTCCAGATCAGCAACTTTCCAAAAGGCAAATTCAACAGTTTCTCGGCATCATCAACTACATCCGTGATTTCATCCCCCACGTGGATCATTACACTCACCATCTCTCGGCTTTATTGAAAAAGAAGCCCCCAGAATGGAATGCTGACCACACATTTGCTGTCACTACCCTAAAGCAGATTGCGCAAAATCCGCCTCCTTTAAAGTTGATTACAGATGGCAAGCGCATCTTACAAACAGACGCAAGTGATGAATCATGGGGTGCCATACTCCTTGAAGAAATCAATGGAAAAGAAAACTTTATCGCTTACGCTAGTGGACATTTTTCTGACACACAGAAGCACTACCATAGCGTGTTCAAAGAAATCTTAGCGGTCAAGAATGGCATCAAAAAGTTTGAGTATCATTTGATTGGACACCATTTTCTCATCCGAATGGACAGCTCAGCCTTCCCCAATATCTTTCATTTCAAAGGTAAAACTGTTCCCGAAAAAATGTTACTCAGATTAAAAGATTGGTTTTCCAAATATGACTTTTCAGTCAAGCATATAAAGGGATCCCAGAACCTCATCCCTGATATGCTCTCCAGACTCTCCAAACCAGAAAACCCTCTCACCCTGTTTTCCACCACCTACCATTTTCCAATTATCTCCATGGCTACTTCACTACCCCCACAAGCTCTCACCAAGAAAACTTTTCCCTTTAATAAAACCTTTTCTTCTGTCTTCGCCATCCAAGAGTTTGCAAGAAAAGCTCTTTTTCGCTTCTTCATGAAAGCCTACCTTGTCACAGACCCTTTTCCTTTTTCCACTTTCCACCCAGAAAATCTGTTCCTTACAGGTTTAACCCTTGATCCAACCAGAGAGACCACTGAAGATGTGTTATGGTACATTTGGTGCCTAACAGTCCTCTATGCCACCAAGCTAATCCTTCCCATTTCTCCTACTTTGGAGCATCTCCTTAATCCAGACAATGCCACTTCTCTTACCTGGACATTACTTGAATGGTTCTCCCCCATACCATGGTGGAGAAGGAAGCTCCAACAACTGTCAGAAATTCACAACCTTGATCGTATGCCTACCCCTGAAGCACAAATGTTCACATCAGTTTTTATTATTCACAGGCCATACTTTCAACATCCAGACACCAAACTCTTTTGGACTCAAGATCAGGTATATGAATGGTTCACTGCACCACATATAGCTGTGATTGAAAATGACATACAAGATGTCCTGCACAACTACCTTTGCCAATTGAACCACCAACCTCCGCCACTTAAAGATATCTCCTACACCTCCTTAGGTCCCCAACATGACCTCCTCATGATCCCCACTCCATCCGCCATATCCAAACCAAAGTCCACAGGTATCATCATCAAAGAAGAAAAACCAGACTACACTGATTTCCTGTTCCAAGATTCCCAAGACCCATGGGATGCATTTCTCCCTCTCAGCCAACACCTTCACCAGTTTCCCCAACCAACAATGGATGAACCTGGCCCCTCTGGACCAGGACCCTCAACTCAATCCTCCAAACGACCAGCTCAACCATCCAAAGTTGATAAAGCCACCCAAACTTCCCCTAAGTATACTCCAAAGTGTACTCCCAGAGACTATAATTGCCCTTATCCACCATGCCGTGGTCCCTCCTGCAAGCATCCAAAGCTCTCCAAGATCTTTTTCCCAAAAGGCAACCCTGACAACGCAGATGAGACCGAAAGCTCATCCGAAGACGAGTACATGAACCTCCGCTCTCCATAAAGTTGTTTGTCTTATTGCTTTCCATAAAGTAGTTTGTCTTGTTGTCATAATGATGTTTCGCTTTATGCCTGCATAATTATTAAAGTTTGCTTTTACTTTAAGCTTTTGCTTTTGCTTTTGTCAAAGTCATGCTTTAATTATTAAAGCACTTTTGTCTTTTGTAATAATTAAAGTTGTGCCATTATGTAAAAGATAGGGATCCTATCCTATCTTATCTTATCTTTTGCTTTTACTTTTGTAAAAGATAGGGGTCCTGTCCTATCTTCTCGAAGAATCCTCCTCTATATAAAGGATTCTCCCCTTGCTTGTAAGATATAGAAGTTTGAAAGAAATAAACTCGTGCTTTCTCCTACAACATGAATCCCTAAACCTCTTCTCTCTCTCTGCAAATGAAGTTCTAAGAAAGAAAAAGAATAAAGGATTAAATTTGTTCATTTTGAAAACCTAAGGAAGTATGCTCTGCACTTGCCTTCTAGTAAGGATCCTGTGCATCAGAAAACTTTTGACCATTTCTTATCTGGTTTGGTACCCTGTTTTAGACTAAAGGAAAGTCTGTTTTGGGTTGTATAACCTGAGAAAAAAATGTTTTAAAGGTTTTGATTACAGAGGTATATCGGCTGGAAACCCGAGCTTGCGGACTACTGGTCCAAAGAACAGTTTTAACTGTTGTAGTTCTGGTATAACAACGCCACGTACACTCTAAACAGGTGAAATGATAATTTTACCCCTATGACGTCAGCGAAGTTAAAACAGGGTGCCAATGGAAGTGGACGGGTGCAAGACAATGTAATTTCAGGTGGAAGTCAGCCAAAAAGAAAAAAGATATCTATATTTTTTAAAAATTACAAGAAAACAGGTGGTTGATGGATAATTACCTTAAGTGAATTTAAAATTTTATTTAGAAACAATTTTTTCCTTTTATAATGTCACATAATTTGTATATTTTTGTCATTGTGCAAAAAATCTAAATTTTGGGATTAATTTACCAAACATATTTAACAAATTATTTTAGAAGTGATAGTCTCATAATCTAAATTTAGCAAACATATTATGAAATAATTTCCAAAGTTAATTATTTCAAAATCTAATGTGGAAGTGATTTCTTGAGAATCAATGCAACCCCAAACAAATCCTTGGTCCTAGATCAATAATAACTACGTAATTAATCCTTTGTTTAAATGTTATTCTAGATAGGCCCATAATAAATGTCGTGTCTATGTAATTATATATTTACCCTAAACCATTATTTGTTCTAATGATTACTTTTAATATATCTATGTTTATAAATAAATTACAAATTATTATTATTATTTAATAAAAAAATTTATTGAATAAATTGCGGCCATATAATTAAATGATTAATTACCACAAGCAGTTTAGGTAAGCATTATTTGTATATATTTCATCTTGTAAGTATACATTCTTATGATTCATGAAATTATATCTTAAGCTAACGAGACTTTGACTGCTTACATAAATCTCAAAAGATATAATACATAAATACAAGTTCATTACCTACTCAAGACTAAGGTTGATTAAGCTTATACTTCACTTCATGTTCAAAACTAACCTAATTGAAGTCTCTACTTCAGTGATCAAGATAAAATCACTCACAATAGAAATAATAAAGTTAAATCCTTACATAATGAAATGCCCATTTTAGTAATAGCGGCAAACAATTTTTTATTTATAAAGATCAACTTGTAATTTATATCTTTTAGTTTAAAATATTATGCCTAATACATAAACCACATACTTTATACTTGATAAATGAGTGCTAGTAATATATACTCCAAATAAACCACCCAACCATATTAATATAATCATCAAGAGCTATATGAAACGATAAAATCCATCTTCAATCAAGAAAAAATCTGTTTGTTCAAGTTTACTTGGGCCAGCTTTTTTGCTTTAGAATAAAGTAAAAGCACATATAGGTGCATACCAAAACTAAAGTAATATATTTACAAGTGAAGTGACCACTACAAGAAAAAAGAGATATGGCAACAGGAATTCAGCAACATGCATGCGACGCGTGTTGTAAAATATGATATTTAACAACATTTTAAGATCGTTCATTGTTAAAAATTGCTTAAAGTTTAGTTTCAACAACATGCTTTAAGGCGCATTGTGAAAAACATTATTACAATAATTTTTTGATTGTGGCAATTTTGGTAAGACAAATAACAACGTGCAATATAAGCATGTTGTTAAAAAATTCATTTTCGACAACGTTCTAAAAGGCACGTTGCTATCGAGAATGTAGCACAACATTTTTTAGTTTGTTGTCATTTTTTTTCAACCATGAAATAATTTGCCATATGTGAAAAATGTTTATATTTATAATTTCTCTATATTAATAATAAAGCTTTTTCAAATTAAAAACTAGTAATAAAAAAGTGACCAACCAATTTTAAATAAAAGGTGGTTATTCATATAATAATTGAATTTATCCTATTAAATAATTAATTTATTTTTGTATAAAATGTAAATAATTTTTTTCTACCACAAATACTTTTTTAAAATAAAAAATGACATAAATACATTCAAATCTATTTATTATTTTCAACTAATGAAAATCACTTTTGTCAGCCTAAAAAAAAAGGCACAAATAAAAAAACTCTACATTATCAACTAATAGAAAATAATATCTTAATTACTAATAAGTCAAAACGTTAGCACTTAGTAAAGTTACCTAATCTCACTTTTTCACTTTCTCACTTTCTAGCACTATCTTTCTCTTTACTTGTTTTCTTCCTCTTGGTGAAAATCCCGCAACTATTTCTTCCTCTTCGTGACTGTCAAGAAAAAATAAGGTTTTGGTCTTCTTTTATTCAACTCACATTCTCTCTATTGGAACTTAAATTGAGTTACTCTTTGATTTTTTATATAAAATTCCAGATGTATAAGTTGTGGTCCTAAGGAGAAGAAGCTTTTGACTGTGGTCCAGAACAAAGAACACAACATCCTTGAAATTGAAAAGGTCTATATATATTTCATTCTTGATTGTTTGTTTGCAAGTAAAATAACATGAAAAAGTGTCTCTTTTACTCTTTGTCAATAATGGGTATCGTCTGTTTTACTCTTAGTTAAAGATGTCTCTTTTACTCTTCGATAATGGTTTGTTTATAAAAAATAATAAAAGTAATAATACTAGTGTGTATTCATCTGTTTTCTTATTACAAAATAAATAAATTTTTTTCTTATTTACTTTTTTGTTGACATTTAAACTAGTAAATAATATAGAAGATATTGAATTTAAAAAATAACAATTATACAAAGTCTTACGAAACTAAAATATAAAGAGTCATGTGTAACTTTGTTCTTGTCTTGATTATATTGTTATGTAACTTTTTATATTCTCAACTTACTCTTTGCTCATGTAAACAGGTTTTAATAGTTGCTTGAAAATGGATAAAGGATGGGTTCACCTATCAAGGTACTATTTTGCCTTCTTTCTAAATATTATTTTTCATTTTTCCTCTTAAAAAAAAACAATTTGTCTGTACGAAATTAGTAAAATTCAAATAACTTTCCAATTCGGTAAAATCTTTATTGTAGACACACATAGGATTATAGGTTGGGAGTGCGTAACTTTGTCAATAATGCACGTGCTTGTTTTGGAAACTTAGATGTTATAGTATGTCCCTGTAGATATTGTAAGAATTTACAACGCCACCATTTTGATATAGTCTATGAGCACTTGATTATTAAGGGTATGGATCTGACTTATACAAATTGAGTCCTTCATGGGGAGAGTTCTACTGCAACAATGCAATACAAAGGTGAGGGGAATACATATACATCAAATCAACACATAGATTTTGAAATGATAGAAATTTATAAGATGTATAAAGATCAAGCATGTTTTCAAGAAGCAAATGCTACAGAGAATACATATGTGGAAAGAGAGGAATTTCAAAATTTAGTTAGAGATGTCGAGACTCCATTGTACCCAAGCTATACAAAATACTCTAAAATGTCAGCAATTGTAGCATTATTCAAGCATAAAGTTACCCGCGGGTTATCTGACAGTAGTTTTAATGAGATGTTTCAAATTTTTTGTGATATGTCACCACCAGAAAATACACTTCCAGATTCTTTTTATTCAACAAAAAAATTGTTGAAGGCATTTGAACTTGGGTACGAGAAGATACATGCTTGTATAAATGATTGTTGTCCATTTAGAAAAGACTTGGAACATGCAAATACATGTCCTAAATGTGGTTCTTCTCACTAGAAAGTTGATGAACGAACTAATAAGATTCATCAAGGCATACCTACAAAAGTCTTGCGCTATTTTCCAATAATACCAAGACTTAAGAGGATGTTTAGGATCACGAAATTGACAAAACAACTTAGATGGCACCAAAGTCATAAAAGCCAAGACGGTAATATGAGACATCCAGTTGATTCTCTCGCAAGGGAGACCATAAATAGAAAATGGCCATCATTTGCATTAGAACCTCAAAATATCATATTTGGTCTTGCTACTGATGGTTTCAATCCTTTTCCAGATCTTAGCTTGAGTTATAGTTGTTGGTCTGTCATTTTATCTATGTACAACTTGCCTCCATGGTTATGCATGTCCAATGAAAACTTAATGTTGACTTTACTAATTCCTAGGCCAAAACAGCTCGGTAATGACATAAATGTTTACTTGGCACCACCTGTAGAAGATTTAAATGAGTTGTGGGTAAATGGAGTTAAGGTGTATGATGTTGTGGACAAATCAACATTTAATTTGAAAGTAATCTTGATGTGGACTATCAATGATTTTCCAGCTTATGCAAACACATAAGGATGGTCTACAAAAGGAAAGTTGGCATGTCCTGTATGTCATACAAACACATATTCAGAGTGATTACCACATAGTAAGAAACATGTGTACATGGGTTATAGACGGTTTCTTTCTCGTAAACATAGTTTTCGAAACAAGTGCAAATGGTTCAATGGGCATGTTGAAGAAAAAGGTAAGCCTAAATTGTTCATCAGTGAAGATATATACAAAGAAGTTAAAGATATTGTAAATGATTGGGGAAAAAGGAGGAAAAAAAAGAAAAAAAGAGTACAAATGAATCTAAATTTTGGAAAAAGAAATCTATATTTTTTGAATTGCCATATTGGAAGGTGAACTATCATTAAATATGTTCTATGATAAATTTTTAGTGCTTTACTTTCTTGATTAAAATTAAAATCTTAATAAACTTTGCTTTTTAATTTTTGTAGGACTAACATTTGTGGTAGCATAATTGGTACGCTTTTGAACATGAAAGGTAAGTCTAAAGATGGCTTTAATTCTCGCCTAGACCTTATACACTTGGACATTAGGAAGGATTTACAACCCCTGCTGAGCAATATGTCACTCTCGAAATACCCTCCGAGTTAATTTCCAATTGGAAACGAGAAGGTTACACTCATCTCCATCTTGGAGGCATCAGATTAATCCTTACCCTTCATGGGAGAAAATGATTACCGGTTACATCTCGAATTGCTATGCTTGATACCCGGTTCAAACAGTACCAAGATGTTGTTATAGGTACTGTACTCACAACCCTTCATGCAGGAAGTGTTTTACTTACCTTTTATCCAAACTTTAACCTTTCTCTTCAAGACACCAACTTGCCCACAGCCTTGAAAGTTCAAGTTCAAATTCAAGGAGCAGAACAAATTTCTTCCGCCAAAATTGCCACCTTACACCATCAATTGGTCTATAGGCTTCAAAATCATGCCTTAGATTTACCCACTCCAGAACACCATTCTGACACCCTCATGGTGTTAGCAGAATCTGACCAGATCCCCACAATCATCCAGATCCCGAGACAAATTCCCCGTCATGAGCTCATAAAGCTTATGCCTCTTGAATGGATCTCCAACTATGAGCAGTTCCATAACAATACAGCTCCAATCCAGACATCTGAAAGCATGTTTGAAAGACGACAAGATGGCACAGTCCGAATGACTTTTAAACCACCTCCCAGTGCTCCACAAGAGCCTCCTCGGCTCTCCTTTACTTATTCTTCAATGATTACAGCTGTTCAGACAGCTCAGGAAGATCTGCCCATTACAGGGTTTAATTCTGAAGGTTACCCTGTTTATCCAGCCAAGCAAAATGGCCATTTCCTATGGGATGTCCCCGGCTCAGGCATGTGTGACCCAACTTGTCCCTGCTGGGATGATTGGGAAGAGGACGACGATTATGCCCCCAAAAGGAAAAAGAAACCCAAAAAGAAAAAACCTCCAGTCCCATGTCAACACTGTGAACCTAAATCACCAAAAGATCCTCCACCTCCACCAGCTCCTTTACCCATCACCACTCCCAAACCCAACACCTATCGTCCAACCACTAGCTTGTATGATGTTTTCCTCTACCTCTTTAGATTACTCTTCTTCCTTTCCTCCTTTAGAACCTCACACGGATTCACAATGAAATGTTGTGTCCAAACCCTTTATACCTTCAGCTATTACCTCCACTGGCCACCTTGAGCCCCCCAAGCCTTTTGAATCGGTCCTCAACTGGCAACCCCAAAATGCTAGAGCACAGAATGATGCTTTGTCGCACATTCATTCCAAAGTTGAAACAATCAGTTTGCGAACTGAACAGATTGAGACGAAAGTTGACTCCATTACTACCCAGATGCAACAGATCTACCAAAATCTTCAATCCAGAATTGGTTAACTCGATTCAGAGTTACTAGCCATGCTTGCCCAGAGATACAATGGCCCCGACTTTGACCAAAAAGAGAGGGAAATCAGGCGTTTAAAAGCTGAACTTGCTCAGATTGAATCTGAAAAACAAAGACCTACCCTTTTTACCACATCACCACTAATACCTTCTATAGGTCCCACTTATTATCCCTTTACCTCTATGCTTTCTCCTATTAAACAGTATGACCCTTCCAAGTTATTTGGCATGACTCATACTCTTTTAAGAGACAATCCTTTACCACCACCACCTAAACCTAAACCAAAGTCTAAACCTCAACCACGACCCTGCCCAATTCATCAATCATCTATTTCTACTCCTGGTCATCAATCCTCTGGTTCTACGCCGGCATCACCGTCTGTACCACCACCACCAACTATCTCCCAACCTCCTATCCAATCCAAGGATAAAGAACCCATGCATCAGTTTACTGCTCACACAGTCGCCCATTCATCTACTATCGATGACCAAACTTCTTATTCAAATCTAGCTGTTTCAGATAGCCATACCGAGACCGACACAGAATCTTCAGCATCCACCAGTGACTCTGAAAAGTCCTATGCTGATATTACCAAAATCTTGATGGCTCAACCTGATCAACCTACTCAAGGCCAAACCTCTCATACAGAACCATATGTTGATATTCCCTCAGAAGTTGAAGAAGAAATGCCTGAATCTTCGGCAACAAACCAACCTCCTCCAGCCCAGGCCCAGACCAATCCACCCAGTCAAAAATTGTCAAATGGTCCATGGTTCACATTTGATGATCTTCCATCTCATAAATGGCGTGACAGACTTAATGAAATGTCTGCCTGGATTGATCTCCAAATGCTAAGGCCAGGAGCTACCACTGAATCCGTCCTTAGAGAATATGCTACTCGTTTTACGGGTGCTCTAAGAGATTGGTTTGATTCTTTAGGCCAGTACAGACAATTACAGTTTGTTCAATTACCAGAAGTCTCAAGTGCCCTTGCGGTTATCCATGATCAATTCCTTGGAGACCCCTCTGCAGTTTTTGAAGCTGCCCGACGAGACTATCTCAACATGAAATGTTGTTCTCTCAATGCTAAGGATCTTGACTTCCATTATAAGCGCATGTCCCTGCTGTTCTATAAGCTTAATGGATTCAATGAACCGACATTAAAGCATGTCTTTCTGGCTTCCCTTCCAGAAGAACTCCAACCCGACATACAGAGACAACTCACAGCCTCTAATCTTGCCCTTGACAACATCTCTCTTGGCAAAATCTTCCAGCTTGCCAAAACTTGTCTTGACAAACTTTGCGAGCAAAAACAGTTTTTCAAAGAACTGTTGAAAGATAAAGAGCCATTCAGGAGTGCCTGCAAAAAGCCTTACTTGCAGATCAAATGCCAAAAGAAAAAGGCATTTTCGAAAATTCAAAACTCTAGACTTTTCATCAAGACGTCGCAGATCTAGAAAGCCCTACAGATTTTTCAGAAAGAAATCATCCTCTTCCAGAGAATTCAAACGAAAATCCTCAAGCAGATGTTTCATCTGTAAGAAAAAAGGCCACTATGCCAAAGATTGTCCCAACAAAAGAGAAAAATCCATCCAGCTAGTCAAGCATCTTCAAGCCACTACCGACTACTCTCCAGACAAGGATGAACTGGAATTCTATTTCTCTGAACAAGATGCACCCAATGATGAAACCGTGTTCGCACTGCAAAACTCCTCTGATGACTCAGACAGTGACCAGTCCCAAGTTATTTTCCACCAACAGTTACTGTCCCTTGACACTACTGTTCCTATTCCCTCCATCAAACTCCACATCTTGCCCTCAAAATTTCAAAGGCCCATTCCAGCAATTGGTCTCATCGACACTGGCGCCCAACGCAGCATGTTAAACCCCAATATTCTTCCACCCGCATCCTAGATAAAATATGAAGAAAACTTCAAAGCTGTTAATGGCAAATTGTTCACCACCTCTTTGATTACCATCAAACCCATTGGCATTCAAATTTTCCCAAATTGTGTCATTTGGACCAAGGTTATTGGTTCAACTCTTCCTAATAAGGATATCTTGTTAGGGTTTGATATCCTTCACCAAATCAAACACCTCCAAATCATTCCCACTGGAATTCGAGTCAAGTCCATGTTCAAACCATTCATAGACATTTTAAAACTCTAGAATTTGTCTAAAACTCCCCAGTCCTATCAGCATATTTCAACCAAGCTTTTGCGTTTCTGTCCAGAGTCCCATTCTGAGTTCACCTATCCAACTCCATTGTGGAAAAACCCGTTTTTCTTCATTAAGTTACCTTTCAAACTAAATGAAGACATAAACCCGACCAAAGCTACTCATCCAGGAATGAGTTCTTCTAACTTACTCCTAGCCCAAAAGGAATGTTCACAACTGTTAGCCCAAGGTCTAATCGAGCCCACGAGTTCTCAATGGGCTTGCCAAGCCTTTTATGTTGAAAAGCATTCTGAAATTGTCCGAGGAAAGAAACGCTTAGTCATTGACTACCAGCCACTCAATATGTTTTTGCAAGATGACAAGTTTCCTTTGCCCCGACGGCAAAGCATGTTTACTTTTCTAAAAAATGCCCAGATCTTTTCAAAATTTGATCTAAAATCAGGTTTTTGGCAATTAGGCATTGAACCCTCTGAACGTTACAAAACTGCCTTTTGTATCCCAAATGCCCATTTCCAATGGACAGTCCTTCCCTTCGGCCTCAAAACTGCCCCATCCATTTTTCAAAAATCCATGGTCAAAATCTTTCAACCTATCCTGCATCATGCATTAATTTACATTGATGATATCTTACTTTTTTCAGGATCCCATGATGAACATCGCCAGCTGTTAACTCAATTCTATGATATTGTCCAAAGTCATGGAATCATGCTATCGGCCAAGAAAAGCACCATTGCTACAGATAATATTGAATTTCTTGGTATGATCATAAAAGATGGACATTATCAGCCAGGAAAGCACATTGCCCAAGAGTTACTTCACTTTCCAGACCAGCAACTTTCCAAAAAGCAAGTCCAACAGTTCTCGGCATTATCAATTATAACAGTGATTTCATCCCACATGTGGATCATTACACTCATCATCTATCGGTTTTATTGAAAAAGAAGCCCCTAGAGTGGAATGCTGACCACACAATTGCTGTCACTACCCTAAAACACAAGGAAGAAAAACCAGACTACACTGACTTCCTTTACCAAGACTCACAAGACCCATGGGAAGAATTCCTTCCCCTAAGCCAGCATCTCCAACAGTTCCCACAACCAACAATGGATGAACCAGGATCCTCCTCCCAACCCTCATCATCACAACCCTCTCAAGCTGACAAGGCCACTCAGATGCCAAGCCCCATGTCCCAGTCATCACCCTCCAAACCCGGATACCGAAGAGATTGCCCTTATCCACCTTGCCGTGGTCCCCACTGTAAGCATCCAAAGCTCTCCAAAACCTTTTTCCCAAAAAGCAACCGTGACACTGACCCAGATGAAACTGAAAGCTCATCCGAAGACGACTACATGAATCTCTACTCTCCATAAAGTAGTTTTTCTTGTTGTAATAATTATGCTTTACTTTATGATTTTGTCCTGTATAATTATTAAGGTTTGCTTTTACTTTAAGCTTTTGCTTTTGTCAAAGTCATGCTTTAATTATTAAAGCACACTTTGTCCTTTGTAATAATTAAAGTTGTCATGATGTGTCTTTTACTTTTGCTTTTGTAAAAGATAGGGATCATGTCCTATCTTCCCCGAGAATTCTCCTATATAAAGAATTCTCCCCTCCTTTGTAAGATATAGAAGTTCTTCCAAAAAATAAACTCTCGTGTGTTTTCTTAAACTATGAATTTCTAAACTCTCCCTTCTCTCTCTGCAAATGAAGTTCTAGAGAAAGAAAAGGAATAAAGAATTAAATTTGTTCATTTTGAAAACTTAAGGAAGTATGCTCTGCACTTGCCTTCCAGTAAGGATCTTGTGCATCAGAAAACTTATGATGATTTCTTAAACGGTTTGGTACCTAGTTTTAAGACTAAGGAAAGTCTGTTTTGGGTTTTATAACCTTTTAAGAAAATGTCTTCAAGTTTTGATCTCAAGAGGTATATCGGCTGGAAACCCGAACTTGTGGACTACTGGTCCAAAGTACAGTTTTAATTGTTGTAGTTCTGGTATAACAACGCCCCGCTATGATCATTGAAGAATAAGTAAAGGAGAGCCGAGGAGGCTCTTGTGGAGCACTGGGCGGTGGTTTTCCAATTGAAAATTAACTCGGAGGGTATTTCGAGAGTGACATATTGCTCAGCAGGGGTTGCTTGGAGAGAACATTGACCCAGGCGAGAAGACTGGATATATTCTTTAGGGTGAGGTCTGCGGGTGGATATGAGAGTACGGATACTGTGGGTAAAAGAACTGGGGCGTTTGTATAGCTGGTAAGGGCTGATGAGAGGGTATGAAGATTCACTGATTTGGGCGGATTCAAGGATATAGGAGTATTCTACAAGGTTTTCAATTTTATTGGTGGTATGAGAAGAGCATGATTTAGGCAAATAAAGAGTAGAAGAAAGAGTAACAGGATTTGAAGGAGTTGAAGAGGAAGTAGAGGCCATGAATGAGAAATTCTCTCTGCACCGGAAGTCTAGAGATCAAAACAGAATAAAGACATAAATCATACCACTTTGATCGGGGAAAATGAAGTTTTAGAAAAAGAGCTTTCAAGGACGAGTATAGGCTCTGATACCACTTTCTAAGGAAGAAAAAGAACTTTTTTGCAAGCGGCTTGCTGATATAAAGTTACCTGATGGTTATGGTTCAAACATTATCAATTGTGTTTCAGTGAAAGAGCAGAAGATAACTGGCCTAAAGTCTAATGATTGCCATATTTTAATACAACAACTTTTACCTGTAGTTTTGAGAGGAATTTTACCAGAAGGTCCAAGAAAAGCAATTATTCATTTGTGTGCCTTTTTCAAAGAATTATGTAGTAGAGTTTTGGATAGAAATAAATTAGAAAAGCTAGAGGAAGAAGTGGTTGAGTGATGAGAACCATCAAGGGACCATTAAAACTTCAAGTGATCCTTTGCACATTCATGGAGGCCCAATTACAAGAGCAAGAGCCAAAAATATGCAAGCTACTTTAAATGGATTAATTGAGAAAATATGGATTGAAAATGCAATTCAAGATGCAAGACATCATGAATTGGGCTTGAAGAGAAGACAAGGCATTGTGGGCATTATTCAAGTCACTAGGCAGCCAAATTCACAAGTTGTATCAAATGCAGAAAGGTCAAATTCGGAATAAAAATTGTATTGATTGAGCCAGAATTAAAGTGCAAGCTATATACCGTTAGAACGATAATTAAGTTAGCTTTCCAATAAATTTTACAGAGCTGGATTTGGAGTTCTCTAGAAGGAGTTATGACCAATTCTTTACAGCTTGGTCAGACTTGGGATTTTCAACGAATCCTTTGTTTTTCAACTTATTTGTTTGTTTTGTTTCAAGCTTGTCAATGTGTAAGGTAAGTCTACCATCAATGATGGTGGGCTAACATTAAGTTTGTCAATGATAGCATTAATTATAGTAGGCTAGCATTAAGTTTTTCAAAGATAGCATTGATTATGGTGGGTTGGTGAAGACTTTTGAAACATCTTTTGACAAACCTACTTGGAGGGTTGTTCCAATGTTTCCATTTGGATTTTTAGGATCTTGGGTTTCTTTTAGCCTATTTAAATTCAGCAACCTTGGTATGTAAGAAAATTAGAGATGAATGTTATTTGAATTTGAAAGATCATTCTTTCTTTGGTTCTTTTGAGAACTAGTGAACTTATCAAGAATTTGCATTCTTGTGGCGTTCCAAATTTAGACTTATCACTCACCTTCTCATCTATTTCTTGAGTGTGGCGTCAATACCATTCTCTATACCTTTGGTTCATGTTTTCTTAAGCATTGGGTCAAGGTTTTGTTTGTCTTAAATCTGTTTAGAACTTTCTTGGGAAGTTGAAACTACAAATTAAGTGTGGGATTCAAAGTTTCATTGTGGGATTCGCATCATTTGGTATCAGAGCTAGTTTCTAATCAGGTTTGAATGTCTTATTTATATTGATTATCAAAAAGAAAAAAAAAAGAGAAAAACGTACAAAAAAAAAAAAAAAGATTACAAAAGGATTCAAGTTCCTTGACATAGTTTACACACATATCAATTTTGTTGCTTTCCTTTCTTCAATTTCCTTTTCATTCTTTGTGTCTTCTTAATTTCTTTTCTTTGTTAGTGTGCTGGATTGTCATATTTGGTGTGCCACTTGGGTTTGTTTTTTTTTTTTTCTTGATTTTGTTTATTTAGTTCAATAAAGAACTAAAAGAGAGAATTAAGTGTGGTAAAAGGCAAAAGTTTGTGAGATCATTAGAGGGTAAAAGCCAATTTGTGTGTTAAACACGAGAGTTAAGTGACATCAAATTGAGTGAAACACGTGAGGGAGTGTTGTGAGGTCTTTTTGCTAACATTCTTTTCAGATCACAAATATGTCAAAAGATCAAGAAGCTATAGACCAATCAATCATGCTCAAAGCCATGCAACAACAATTTGAGCACATGAATCTGATGTTTGGAGAGATCCGTGACAAATTGGAGAGGCAAGACACTGCCATAGCCAATCTACAAAGGGGGCAACAACCAATAGCTCCTAATGTAAGAGGTAATCAAGGGCGTGCTGTCATGGGAGAAGAAGATAGCAATGACATAGATGATTTTGATGACCAGGCCACCGTTGACATGCGTGGAAGAGATAATAGAAGGGCAAGCCGTATGGATCGTGATTTGGGGAGTATCAAACTGAAAATTCCTTCTTTTCAAGGTAAAAATGATCCGGAAGCTTATTTGGAGTGGGAAAAAAAGGTGGAGCTAGTATTTGATTGCCACAACTACTCTGAGGAGAAAAAGGTAAAACTAGCTGCTGTTGAATTTACTGATTATGCTATTATTTGGTGGGATCAACTTGTTTTGAGTAGGAGACGAAATCGTGAAAGGCCTATAAACACTTGGGAGGAGATGAAGGCCATCATGAGGAGGAGATTTGTTCCTAGTCATTATTATAGGGAGCTGCACCAAAGGCTTCAAAGTCTTACACAAGGTTCTAGAAGTGTGGAAGATTACCACAAGGAGATGGAAATAATCATGATTCGAGCCAACATTGAAGAAGAACGAGAGGCCACTATGGCAAGATTTTTACATGGGTTAAATCAAGATATTGCTAATGTGGTTGACTTGCAGCACTATGTTGAGTTGGAAGACATGGTTCACATGGCCATGAAAGTGGAACGACAATTTAAAAAGAAAGGTTCCACTAGAACCAATTTGGGTTCATCTTCCTCATGGAAGTCAAAATGGAGCAAAGATGAAAAGGTTGTTTCAAAGCCTAAGATTGAGCCAATCAAGGATCATAAAGAGGGAGGCAACCAAAGTAAAGGTAAATCTGATTCCCAACACTCTAGAAATAGAGATATTATGTGTTTTAAATGTTTGGGGACAGGTCATATTGCATCTCAATGCCCAAATAAGAGAGTAATGATCTTGAGGGATGATGGTGATGTTGAAACCGAGAGTGAATCAGATGATGATCCTATGCCACCTTTGGAGGATGCTAATGATGGTGTAGAATATCCTGTTGATGGTAAATTGATGGTTGCTAGGCGTGCTCTCAACATGCAAGTAAAAGAGGATGCGGAGGTACAACGTGATAACATCTTTCATACTAGATGCCACATCAAAGATAAGGTATGTAGTATGATAATTGATGGTGGAAGTTGTACTAATGTAGCTAGCACTAGTTTAGTTGAAAAATTAAAGTTGAAAACTTTGAAACATCCGAGGCCATATAAGCTACAATGGCTGAATGATTGTGGGGAAGTTAAAGTAAATAAACAAGTGCTAGTTTCATTCTCTATTGGGAGATACAAGGATGAGGTTCTATGTGATGTAGTACCCATGCATGCTGGACACATTCTTTTGGGTCGACCTTGGCAATATGATAGGCGTGTGACACATGATGGATACTTAAATAGATATTCTTTTGTAATGAATAAAAGGCAAATCACTCTTGTACCATTAACACCTAGACAAGTGTATGAGGATCAAATGTCAATAAAAAAAGAGAGTGATACAAAAAATGAAAATGAGAGTACAAAAGAAAGAGAGATTGAGAGAAAAGCAAGTGAAAAGATAGAAAAAAATATTGTTGAGAGAAAAGAGAGGCAGCAAGTGAACTTGTTTGCAAAAGAGAGCGAGGTTAAGAGGGCTTTCTTTTCAAAACAGCCAATCGTTGTACTTTTGTGCAAAGAGGCTTGTTTACACACTAATGAGCATAACTCTTCTTTGCCTAGTGCTATTGTGACTCTTTTACAGGACTTTGATGATGTGTTTCCAAATGAAGTCCCTAACGGTTTGCCACCTATTAGGGGAATTGAGCATCAAATAGACTTCGTCCCTGGAGCTACCATTCCTAATAGACCTGCATATAGAAGTAACCCCGAGGAGACAAAGGAGCTTCAAAGGCAAGTTGAAGAACTCTTGGAAAAAGGGTATGTGAGGGAGAGCATGAGCCCATGTGCGGTACCCGTTTTACTAGTGCCCAAAAAGGATGGAACATGGAGGATGTGCGTTGACTGTCGTGCAATTAATAAAATCAGTGTAAAGTATCGACATCCTATTCCTAGACTTGATGACATGCTTGATGAATTGCATGGTTCTTGTGTGTTTAGTAAAATTGATCTTAAAAGTGGATATCATCAAATTAGGATTAGAGAGGGAGATGAGTGGAAAACTGCCTTTAAAACAAAATATGGTTTATATGAGTGGTTAGTGATGCCATTTGGGTTATCTAATGCACCTAGCACTTTTATGAGGTTAATGAACCATGTTTTGCGTGCTTTTATTGGCAAATTCGTAGTTGTCTATTTTGATGATATTTTGATCTATAGCAAAGGCTTAGATGAACACATTGAACATTTGCAAAGTGTATTGACTGTTTTAAGGAAGGAAAAGTTGTATGCTAATTTGAAGAAGTGTTCCTTTTGTACAAATCAGATTGTTTTTCTTGGTTATGTTGTAAGTGCTAAAGGAATTGAGGTTGATGAAGAGAAGGTAAAGGCTATTAAAGAGTGGCCTACACCTAAAAGTGTAAGTGAGGTAAGAAGTTTTCATGGTTTGGCTAGTTTTTATAGAAGATTTGTGAAAGATTTTAGCACCCTTGCTGCACCATTAACTGAAATTGTGAAGAAACATGTGGGATTTAAGTGGGGTAGTGAACAAGAAAGGGCATTTAATCTAATTAAGGAGAAATTGGTTTCTGCACCATTACTTGCTTTACCTGATTTTACTAAAACTTTTGAAATTGAGTGTGATGCTTCAGGTATAGGCATTGGAGCTGTTTTGATGCAAGAAGGGCGTCCAATTGCTTACTTTAGTGAAAAATTGAGTGGAGCAGCCCTAAACTATCCTACCTATGACAAGGAGATGTATGCATTGGTGAGAGCATTGGAAACTTGGCAACATTATCTTCTACCTAAAGAGTTTGTTATACACACTGATCATGAGTCCTTGAAGCATTTGAAAGGGCAAGGTAAGTTGCATAAGAGACATGCCAAATGGGTTGAATTTATTGAGCCATTTCCTTATGTGATCAAATATAAACAAGGTAAGGAGAATGTGGTGGCTGATGCATTATCTAGAAGGTATGCACTTATCTCTACATTAAATGCAAAGTTGTTAGGATTTGAGTACATTAAAGAATTATACGTTAACGATCCTGATTTTGCTAATGTGTTTAATGCTTGTGAGAAAGTTGCATTTGGTAAGTTCTATAGGCATGATGGGCTTTTATTTAGAGAAAATAAATTGTGTGTGCCTCATAGTTCTTTGCGTGAATTGCTTGTGCGTGAAGCTCATGGGGGTGGTTTAATGGGACATTTTGGCATTGCAAAGACTTTAGATGTTTTAAAAGAACACTTCTTTTGGCCACATATGAAACGTGATGTTGAAAGAATATGTGAGAAGTGTATCACTTGTAAACATGCTAAGTCTAGAATTTTACCCCATGGATTGTATAACCCTCTACCCATACCTAGTGAACCTTGGGTTGATATTTCTATGGACTTTGTTTTGGGTTTACCTAGGTCAAAAAGGGGAAGTGATTCTGTTTTTGTTGTTGTTGATAGGTTTTCAAAGATGGCACATTTCATTCCATGTCACAAAACTGATGATGCAACAAACATAGCTAATTTGGTTTTCAAGGAAATAGTCAGGTTGCATGGAGTACCAAGGAGTATAGTTTCAGATCGAGATGCTAAGTTCTTGAGCCACTTTTGGAAAACTTTGTGGGGTAAGTTGGGTACTAAACTTTTATTTTCTACTACTTTTCATCCACAAACTGATGGACAAACTGAGGTTGTAAATAGAACTCTGTCTACTTTGTTGCGTGCCATTATTCAAAAGAACTTGAAAACTTGGGAAGAATGTTTGCCACATGTTGAATTTGCTTACAATAGAACTGTCCATTCAGCTACTAAATTTTCACCATTTGAGATTGTATATGGTTTTAATCCATTAACTCCTTTGGATTTATTACCTTTACCTATTAATGAGCGTGCTAGTATAGATGGTAAAAAGAAAGCTGAATTTATCAAGCAATTGCATGAGAGAACACGTCAACACATAGAAAAGAGAACTGAACAATATGCTACTCAAGCCAACAAAGGACGTAAGCAAGTGGTTTTTCAGCCTGGAGATTGGGTTTGGGTGCATATGAGAAAGGAGAGGTTCCCAGCACAAAGGCGTTCCAAGTTACTTCCAAGGGGAGATGGTCCATTTCAAGTGGTTGCACGGATCAATGACAATGCCTACAAATTGGATCTTCCTGGTGAGTATAATGTGAGTGCTACTTTCAATGTTTCTGATCTTTCTCCTTTCGATGTAGGTGAAGATTCGAGGACGAATCCTTTTGAAGAGAGGGGGAATGATGAGAACCATCAAGGGACCATTAAAACTTCAAGTGATCCTTTGCACATTCATGGAGGCCCAATTACAAGAGCAAGAGCCAAAAATATGCAAGCTACTTTAAATGGATTAATTGAGAAAATATGGATTGAAAATGCAATTCAAGATGCAAGACATCATGAATTGGGCTTGAAGAGAAGACAAGGCATTGTGGGCATTATTCAAGTCACTGGGCAGCCAAATACACAAGTTGTATCAAATGCAGAAAGGTCAAATTCGGAATAAAAACTGTATTGATTGAGCCAGAATTAAAGTGCAAGCTATATACCGTTAGAAAGATAATTAAGTTAGCTTTCCAATAAATTTTACAGAGCTGGATTTGGAGTTCTCTAGAAGGAGTTATGACCAATTCTTTACAGCTTGGTCAGACTTGGGATTTTCAACGAATCCTTTGTTTTTCAACTTATTTGTTTGTTTTGTTTCAAGCTTGTCAATGTGTAAGGTAAGTCTACCATCAATGATGGTGGGCTAACATTAAGTTTGTCAATGATAGCATTAATTATAGTAGGCTAGCATTAAGTTTGTCAAAGATAGCATTGATTATGGTGGGTTGGTGAAGACTTTTGAAACATCTTTTGACAAACCTACTTGGAGGGTTGTTCCAATGTTTCCATTTGGATTTTTAGGATCTTGGGTTTCTTTTAGCCTATTTAAATTCAGCAACCTTGGTATGTAAGAAAATTAGAGATGAATGTTATTTGAATTTGAAAGATCATTCTTTCTTTGGTTCTTTTGAGAACTAGTGAACTTATCAAGAATTTGCATTCTTGTGGCGTTCCAAATTTAGACTTATCACTCACCTTCTCATCTATTTCTTGAGTGTGGCGTCAATACCATTCTCTATACCTTTGGTTCATGTTTTCTTAAGCATTGGGTCAAGGTTTTGTTTGTCTTAAATCTGTTTAGAACTTTCTTGGGAAGTTGAAACTACAAATTAAGTGTGGGATTCAAAGTTTCATTGTGGGATTCGCATCATTGAGACCCTATGTATGTTGGAGAGATTCTTTCCACCGTCATTCTTTGATATCATGGTTCGTTTAACAATTCATCTTGGACGCGAAGCTCGTCTATGTGGACTTGTACAATATCATTGGATGCATCCTATTAAAATAGAATTAATTATAAATCATTAATCTATCTTACTTTTTGTCCTAGGTATATGAAGATCCTAAAAGGATATGTTAGAAATCGTGCACGGCCTAAAGGATGCATAGCTGAGCGGTACCTTGCTAAAGGGTATGCAATATTTTGTGACAAGTATGTAAAAAAGGCTGCTCAAATAGGATCCCAACATTCACGCAATTAGGAATTTGAGAACAAAATTATTGTTAGAAGGGCGTCCGATAGCAGGAGGTAAATTAATAACTCTTTTGGATGAGATGTTAAAGATTGCCCATCGTTGTATCCTATTCAACAGTTCGGAAGTCTAGCCTTATATAGAGTAAGCTTTTTAGTCATATCTATTACTAACATTTTGAATTAATATTTAATAGTTAAGTTTAATATTTTTATCTTTTTTTTCAGAGAGCACTTGGAAGAATTAAAAGGTTCAGATAGACGATTTGAAAAGAATGAAAAATTGCTACAAAAGAAACATGTGGAAACATTTAATGTCTGGTTACATGAAAAGGTTATCAAATATTTATTTTAAATTATTTTGGAACATAATATTTTATATAATTATTTAACTTATTGTATCAATTCTTATTTTTTTAACAGATTAAGGTTAAGGAGAATCACATTAATGTGTCAAATATTTTGAAATGGCTTTCACGTGGACCAAGAGTCCAATCAATGTCATATTCTATATTTGTAATAAACGGCCTTCGATTTCACACGAAGGATGTAGAGAAGTCAAGACAAAATAGTGGTGTTTCACTTGAAGCAATCACAATTTGTAGAGCTAGTGCAAGAGACAATACACAAGTGATTGGAAAAGTCACTTACTATGGGGTTTTGAGAGAGATTATAGTTCTTGATTACCATAATTTTCAACTCCCCATTTTTAGATGTGATTGGGCAAATGTTGTAAATAGTATCAGAGATGATAATGGTTTCACCTTAGTTAACCTTCATGAGGGGTAAAGCCAATTTGAAAAAGACCCATTTATTTTTGCATCGCAAGCTAATCAAGTTTTTTATTCTAGGGAAACAAATTCTTCAAATTGGTATGTTGTTTTAAAAGCACCATCACGAGGATTTCAAGATTTACTGTTATATGATGAAAATGACAATGAGCCATCCATGTCAGTTGAAGTGGGAGGACTTGAAATATAAGATGACAATGAGGATGCACCAAATAAAAGAACTGATGTTGATGATATAATTTGTGATGTGTAACTTTTTGTTTTAAGTGCTATGTTATTCTATTTCTTTCTTATAATTATTTTATGTGATATTGATTTGTCAACTCTTAATACAGTTGTAACATTTTGGTTTTACTTAAAGTATTGTTCATATCATATGTGCACTCTAGTTTTTTTTTTTTTTTGTTTAATCTATGCTTACTATTATCATAAGATATATAATTGTTTTCTTGTATTTTGTAGCGAGCATTAACAGTGGGAAAAGATGACAATTGCAAAGGTAAGTGAATTCATTACTTTATTTTAATACATTAATTATTTTATTCATACTGTATTTCACAATATTACCTAAATATAAGGTTTTCATTATACAGTCATATAAAAAAAGCTAAAAAAAGAGCCAAAAAACAACAGCAAGCGCTCTTTGTTGTTGCCACTTGAGAAGAAAATGTAAGGCTAACAATTAACAATCGTTAGAACATCGAAACATCTACACCTAGCACTAACAATGGCAAAAGAAAAAGAGGCCCTACTACACTGGCAGTGATTCGAGATCATACTCCCTTACCTGTTGAATTCAATGAAAGAGGTCAACCAGTGGGAGTTAATTCAGAGAAGTGCGCCATTTTTGCTGGAGTTGTAGCAAGAGAGCATGTGCCTATTGTGATCAAAGATTGGTGTCTAGTTCCTTCAAAAACTGAAGAAGATCTTTGGTCATTAATCAAGGTATATTTTTTATTCATATTAATAATAATTTATTGTTTTAACTACTAAGATGCTTCTTTATTTTACAGCAAAGATTTATTGTAAATGAATCCCAAAAGCGCTTAGCTTCGAAATCTAGGAGATCGATGGAGACAATACAAATCAGAGATAACAACAAAGATTAAGGAAACGAACAAGAAAACAAACAGGCCACGTGCCCTTGCTTTTATTCGGCAAAAAAATGTTATATTTGATGAAGATTGACAAGCTTTTGTGAAATATAGATTGTCTCCAGAGTTTGAAGTAAATAATTATATCTATTATTTATGTTGAGATAAATTCATATCAATACAAGGCTTTATTTTTATGTAATAGGAAATAAGCAAGAAGTTTTGAAATATGCGAAATGAACAAGAAGAGGTACATACAATGGGTCGGAAAGGCTATCCTCGTACAGAGCATAATATAGTAAGATACAAAAAATAATTTTATTGTATTTTTATTGATTTTGCTATAATTTACAATTTCTATTCTTTTTATTGTAGAAAAAGAAAAGTTCAGATCCAAAAAAAATAACAAGGGTAGATGTTTGGCTTGAGGGACATCGTAAAAAGAACGGTGAACCTGCAAATGAAGCAGTTGGAAGAAGAATGGTTCACAACTCTTGAAACCAAATCATATATTTATTACTTCTGTGACTTTTATTTTTCCATGTAACTGATACATAAATAATTTATGTTTTAGGAAAAGGTTGTAGAATATCAAGAAATAGATAATAGTCCGAAGGAAAACAATGACATAAGAAATGATGTTGTTGCAAAAGCTTATGGTTATGAAAAACGTGGACGAGTTCGGGCACGTGGATTTGGGGCTACTCCTGCTGTGGAGAATTTGCATAATCGATCTACTCAAAAAGTGAGAGAACTTGAAAGCCAGTTGCACACTCAATCTCAAAGAGTGGAGATACTTGAACAAAAGTTTGAACAAATGACTGCTTTTATGTTAAAACAGGTACATGATTTACTATTGTTATTGTTTAAAAAACTAAAAAAATAATATAAAGTATATATGCATCAACAATAGTAGGTAATATAAAATCATTTTTATTTTACTTTCACTTAAATATAGTTACTTTTAATTTTACAGAATCTTGGTAGACCTGATCATGTGATGAGCGCTCATGAATGCACTCCTCGAGTAAGTTTCTTTCATTCCTACCATATCCCATTTTCTGTAGTTTGTGATAAGTTTTGCTGTCATATTTTATTTTTTATACTTGTAGTCATAACAAGGAAGTGGTACAATGCATGAAAATCTTGAGCTAGAAAATGCAAGCTGTCAACTATTACATTGGTACTTAGATGATCCAGTTGAGGTTGTGGCTGAGGGGAAGGTTGCATCAACAGATCCTAAGGCAAGAGTCCATCACATGTCTCTTGGTAGGGATTGTTGGAAAGTTTGGCTGGAGTCAATTACTCTTGGTAAGGAAGATGTGGAATTGTACAAGATGACTGATGAAGCTCAAATAATCAATGAAGCTTTGGGGAGTACTGTTGCTTGGCCTAAGAGTTGCATCAAATTGATATAGACAAAGTAATAGTTGTGATTCATCTTGCTATGATAGTTTATTGATCAACAAATATATATGTACACATGCACACACATACAAACACACACATATAGAGTTAATTTATGTTTTTATAAAATGCTACTTATTTTCTTTTCCTTGACCTTTATTGTGCAGGAATTAATTTTGTTTTGCTGGAGTTCTCCTTGGCGGTATTGAGCTTTAAAGAAACTTTTTTTTTTTAAAGATCACTCAAAGATGTTTTGGTTGATCATATCTAATTTTGTTGTTTTATATGTATTTAAGATTTTAGAAACTATTGTGATAGTGATACTTCAAATGTATTAACTTTATGCTTGAATATATTTTTAATGAAATTATATTTTGGAATTTTTTTATTACTGTGTATATGTTTGGGTAGGAAAAAAGTATATAGTGATAAAACTAATGTATGAAATAGGAAAAAAAGTGCATTTAACAACTTGCAAATTAACAATAGGCAATGTTTAACTGTGTGTTATCTAAAATATTACAAATAGCAACAAGCATTCACTGTTGTTGAATGTTAGAAACAGCAACGAGCATGCTATTGTTGTCAAATGTTACAAATAACAACGAGCATGTATTGTTGTCGTATAGAAAATGACAACATAAAAAATTTTGTAGTGAAAAGTGTAGAAACGTGAGACATCAACTACGAAAATAGAGCGTGGTTACATGACAAATGACCACAAGCAGGGTCGCATTTTGCAATGTGAATTGTCTGCTGTCAAAGGTCATTGACATTCAACAACATCAACATCAACATCAACAACATGCAGGTCCTGGTTGTTGTATGTAATTAACAACATATTTAAATCGTTGCCGTATCCTTTTTTTCTTGTAGTGGACGTTGTATTTGTTGATTAAGAAGTCGTGCAACCTGCAGTACTTCATAAAAGATGACAAGTGAAAAAACATTCGGTGATCCTGTACATATATTTTTGGGAGATTTTCAATTTTTTCACTATTAAAATCAATATATAATCACTTATCTCCCTATTATTTTCATAATATCTAAAACTTTTCTTGGCATAAAAAATTTTTAAAAAATGGGGGTAAATAAGTCATTTACTTAATAATTTATCTTGTGAATATAAAATATATATTTATTATAAGAAAAATATTTAAATAGCAAAAAGTACAAGAACAATATCTTATTATTAAATTTTTTATTCACACCAAAACATTTATTATGAAAACAGTAAGAGAATAAATGGTATACATTAAGTTTAGTAAGACAAACTGACAATCTCTCTATTTTCTTAATTACATAACAGTAAAGTAGAACTTGTGAGATAGCATCGATCCATGCATAACTTATTTTGTACGCAACTCAACACAAGTAATTAAACCAGATCAACTCGATCTATCATCAATGTCGTCTTGTCCCATGAGCATCCTGTAGGGTGTGAATGAGTGACTTCAAGGAGAATGTTGTACCGGAAAACCCAAGAAGAAAGCCAAAGCCAATAAGGGTTACATTAAGGATTAGAAGACGTTGAGATATGTGAGGCCAAGAAATCTTGATGTAAAAGGCACAAGGAAATATCAAACAAATGCAGATACTTACGAGGGAACCGGTGAGGCTTAAGTACATATTGGAAATATGGCAGAGAAAGAGCTAGGGTTAGTATTATTATAAGTAGAAGTGAACCAACGCTACTTCTTATCATCATCTTGCTTCTGGCACTCAGTGATATGGGAAGGTGATTTTCTAGTTGAATGGCTAATGGTGCGAATTCTAGGGCATATTTAGTCATTGGTGTAAGCACAGTTGCCCATAACGCAATCTTTGTGACCACAAGATGTTGTGGCATGCTAAGTGTGATTTGAGAATTTACTCCGGGGCCGAATAGTTTTGTGCCCATGAACCCTAGAGCGGTGTAAAGTGCTGTGACTAATGTAAAGCTCACAATTGAAACCTGCAATAAAGATAGTTAAAAACAAATTAATATTAGTCGTATATTAATTGAGAATTGATACACACACACACACAACAAATACATAACACATTATAATTAGAGACTGAGGGCAAATCAAATATGTTCCTTCCAAATCGAACCAAATATACTTTAGTCGTTTGAAAATTTGAAAATACTCACTTTATCCTCTAGCATTAACATAATGTTCGTTTTAACAATTTGTCTAACCTTCTAAAACAATACTACTACTCTTAGCAAAGACCCAAATAAAAAGAAAGAACTCTTATTACCAGTAAATTGACAATATTCTTCCATAAATTTTTTTTATCCTTTACTTAAAAAAAAAATTCATAACAAAAGAGCGGCTTCTTTGTAATTCATGTGCTCGTATGTTTCATTTCTCAATCTTTAAAAATAATATAGGGTGCATTTGGCACACCATATCATATTAAATCATATTAGTTGTATTGCATTATGGAGTATTACATTAAAATGCATTACATTAAGTTGTAATACAATACTATGTTTGGTGTAGCATAGACTGTATTATATATAATATTATTTTTAATATTATTTTATATTAATATTTATAAAATAATATTAAAAATAAAATTGATATTATTTAAATTTATTAATATTTTTGGTATTTATTGTTAATTTTTTAAATTAAATATTAAAAAAATTATCATATAAAAATGATTTAATAATATACTATTATTAAAAATAGTATGTTATTAGTAATATTATATTATAATACAATTTATTACTATATATTAGTTATTATAATATAAATAAATTTGTAATTCAATATTGTATTATAATATAATATAATTATAAATAAAATAAAATAAATATAATACTCAAATATAAATTTATTTTTATTTTCAAATCTCGAATATAATTGTTTAATGTTAATTTATTTTTAAATTATTATTTTAGTAAATAATAAACGATTAAATAAAATTAAAATGATTTTATGTATTCAAAGTAAAATAATGTATTATCATTTATTTATTAAATATTTATGTTCACTAATATTCTATATATTATTTAAATATAAAAAGAAATTAATATTTAATAAATTTAAATTTATTACAAACTATTGAACAATAATGGTAAAATGATTATATTTCAAATATAAACACTGTTTTAATACAATACAGCCTAAACCATATCCCTCCATGGGTATATTGTACACTTTTAATTGCATTAGCCAACCTTTTAATATAGTGCAATGCAATTAGAAATTGATGCCAAACATATGTTAGTATAAAAATAGTGTTTTAAGGTAATGCAATGCAGTGTAATGTAAGTTGCCACATTTACCGTTAGGCCATCTTTGGTTTGAAGAAAGGGGAGGAGAGGAAAATGGTGGAATGGAGGGGAAAGGAGAAGAATGGAGTGGAGGAAAATAGTAAAATTAAATTTTATTGTTTGGTTTGATATAAAATTTGATAAAGAAAGGAAATTTATCCTTTGTCTTAAATATTAAATTATATTAGTAATGAATATAATTTAATATCAATACCAATTTTTTTTAATGTCAAAAGTCCTAAAACAATTCATGATTTATTAGAATTTTTTACTTATATAACGGCGGTCCAGCGGAGTTCCGGTGACTTTTCGGCGACGGTCGACGGCCGTCTGGCGGCGGTTCGGCGACTGTCCAGCTGTGGTCCAGCAACTATCCAGTAGAGTTCCGACGACGGTTAATTTATATTTCTATATTTTCATATTAAATAAATAAGTTTATTTATTTTAATAAGTTTCTTAAATCATTCATTAAATTTATTTAATATAAAATTATTTATAATATTAAATTAATAAAACAAAATTTATAAATAATAATTATTAATAGCATTAAACAAGTTAAAAAATTGAAGAGTAATCTTGGTGTGGAATTCAAATTCTATATTATGATGAATATTAAATTTTAATGGAAATTAATTTTTTATACATTTTGTCCAACCAAAAAATAAAAATAAAAATATAATTTAAATTACTTTCCTCTCCTCCATTCTCTCCTCCCAACCAAACATCACCTTAGTGTAATTTTTTCTTACTAAGGTCAACATCAGTTAAGCAGTTAAAACAATCTTATTTACTAATTAATTGTAGGGACTAGTGTGGATATTTCTTAATTTGCAGCAACCAAATTTTCTTTAGGTTAATCTGAAGGGTAGTTCGGTGTCATTTTCCCTTAAAAACTTTTTATTTTTTCCCGAAAGAATGTTCCCTTAAACAAATCCCTCCACGCCAGCTACATGTATACAGATTCAATTTAAGGATCTATACAAAAAATCAGAAAGAATGAATATAAGGACTGTGGACATACGTACCTTGGTAAACTTGGATGGATCTTTCATGGCTTTGTATAAGTTTGGGAAAACAATATGGCCAGCATAACTAAAAATATAAAGGCCAGATATGTGAGGAATTTTATGGAGGTTAAGCACTGGAATCCTGTGGTTAGCTTTAACACCTCCAAAGATGGCCGTGAAAGCTACTGATAAAAATATGAGAACCGACATGAGAATACCACCAACCGAAAGGAAAGATATGGAAGAGAGATCTCTGAGCCACAAACTAGGAAGTGCTATTAAGACAGCTATCACTGTTAGCATCTGAGATGTAGATAGTTTAGCCCACGATAAATCAAGTGATGTTCCAGAAAAGACTGTAATTAAGTTGTCATGAAGTAATATGGTGTAGGACACAAGAGCCATGAAGATTTCAAGGTAGATGAAAGTTGCAGCAGCAGCTCTTCCTTTTCTTCCAAATGCGTGCTGTCCAATATCAATATAGCTTCTTGACTTCGGATTTTTATCAAGACATTTCCCGAGTAGATGAGCACTGTATGCACATATAACTCCAAGTCCAATCAACAAGAAAGCAGAAGCCCACCCTCCATTTTCTATAGCATAAGGAGTTGACAGCTGCCCCAGACCTGTGCAAAATTTATATAAGCTGTAAGAGAGAGAATCATACATGACTTTAACTATTCTTAGGCTATTTATGTAAGTTTGAGAGTCAACCCTCAATTTTAGATCTACTTTTTGGATAAGAGTTAGAGCTATGGGCCTCTAAATGATATCAAAGCTAAAATCATCCACAAGAACCAGGTAAAAAAAATCGGATTATCAAGTGACAGTGAGAATAATTCTTAGGCTACATATATAATTAAGTGTGAGAAACTCTCTTAAGGGAGGGTTATTATCATAATAATTAAGTAAAATTCATGAAAGTAAGCATCTAGAAGAATGAAAAACTTTACCTATGAGCATTCCAGCCATATTGATGACAGCATGGGCAAATGAACTGCCGGCATGGGAGTTGTTCTCAGAAATGTCTAATTTCTCAGTGGTGTGGTCTCGTTTACAGGCACTGCATTCCTCTACACAAATATCGCAGGACAGGTGTTGCACGGCCAAGTTTGCCCCTTGCACTGTCTCACTGGTTACTTGATTCCCTCTAGAGGCTATCATAGTGATTTCCATATTTTACTCCACATAGTACAGATTGACAGATAAAGTATCAAGAAGATTGTATTAAAATTAGTAAAGAAGAAGATGCCCCTCAGTCTTTAGGAGATGAGATGTGGTTAATCTTGATATACAAGTAAAAGAGTGGGTGTATTTATAGGATGAGGAAATGATTCTCCCATTTGTGAGGACAGATTTTTTGTTACCCTTGTAGAATAATGGAAAGGTAAGTATATACTCAAACAAATGATCTAGTTGACATTTTTTAAGTAGCAAGAGATTTTGAGGATGGAATACAACCTTCACTAAAAACATATCATGTAAATTTAAGAGAATAAATGAATGAGTATGATACTGGCAATTAAAAAATTAAGTGAGGATGCTAGTAATTTTAAATGGTAAAATTTTTGGAGCTATATAAGAGCATGAGGTCCAAACTCTACTCACATGATCGGAAGGAAATTGAGTTGCATTGACTAAACCAATAAAATAAACATTAAAAATATTGATTAACATATCCTTTGTTCAAAGTTTGTTTGGCCTCCTACTGCATATATTGGCACACCAATTTGTGTCAATTCGTGTAATCATGTTGTATCTTATTTTTGTTAAATTTAAGTAAATTCGGAAATAATCCATTTATTAATCATGTTAAATATGAAAACAAGGATATGATCCGTTTATTAATTGTATTAATTGTATTGACCAGTTTAACATATCTAATACAAAAATTAAAAATTATTTTAAAAAATAAAAATATGCCCATATTATTGTTAAAAATAGATCATAAAAAAGTTAACATGACATAAATATAAAATGAATAAGTTTATAACACAATATGGATATGGCATGAATAATTAATTTATTGTTCAATATATTAATTGAAATTTGTGTCATAAATGTGTAATTGTATTGAGATGGTATACTATGGATATGACACAATTTTTATCGTGACATGTCGTATCAACCTATTTATTAATCATGTCAATATTTGTCAATACAAATATGCAAAAGTCATGTCATATCCGTGTTGTGTAATTGTGTCATAACCACCATTTTGCCACCTCTAGTTTTATAATTATCAGTAATATTAGAGCCACAATTTCATTTTTCCCCCCTTTATAAATTGATGTGTCATAGTAATATTGGTGAAATGAGAAATATAAAATAAAAATTAATAAATAATATCAGTTATGTGGTCTTTTCATTCAATCAATTTTGTTAATTAAGTCAAGTTAGTTTGTACAAATTTTGTTCGAAGATGAATTTAATTTTATTCTATATATTTAATTGGTGTTTCTATTATAGCAAGAAACAATGGGGGTGATATGTTTTCTAGAAAAGAAAATGGTACGTTTTGCCATGTCCTCAGTTGAAAGAATTTGGTAGTATACGTAATGCTTGTTTCATCTTAGTCTTGCCATTAAATACCACCTTTATGATACAACTAGGAAATAGAACCGCACTTTCTGCGGCTTAAAAAAAAAATTAGTATTATTTTTTTATTACTTTGTAATTGATGAAATTGATAAAAAAAATATGAATTATTTTTTTTAAAGATGACGCAGTATTATAAAACTAATGTTATTTATGAAAGTTAATTATTTTTTGTTAACATTAAAAATATATATTAATGTGTATAGTTAAGTTTACACAACCTTTTCATCAATAAAAATTATGTTCACACTAATCAACTCTCCATTTTTTTTGGTATTAACAGACTCTCACATCTTACAAAGCCTAACCTTTATCATCCAACTATCTTTATCATTGTTTAACTCATAAAGAAAATAGTACTCCATGAAGCATACAATACTAAAAATTTAAATAAGTCAAAAAATAAAAACACAAGAACATTTCTAAAGAGGATGTTGGTTAAATAATTAAAAAAACTCAAACATAACAAATTTTAAATGCTTAATATTTATAGAGCTTGAAAAAGCCAAAAGATACTAAATAAAAGGTTGCATAATTAAATATGGGATTATGACATTAAAATTAGGTCATAGGGTATTGGTGAGGGAAGATGAATGAACATTCCTTCCTATATTAATTAGTTAATGTATTTTAAACCACTAAAGTTTAGTTGTTGGCTTAATAAAATAAATGAATGTTTCAAAACTTATAATTAATTTATTATTAATGGTTATATATTGTTGAATTTAAATAGAAAGAGGAAGAGACATGTAATCTTTTGTAATCTATTAATTATTTTATATTTTTAATATTTTGTAATGTAATTATTTTTTAATCTCAACCAATATATTAGATAATAGAAAATATAAAAAGATGAGAAATAATAATGCCACAAATCTTAACTACTTAATATTTATAGAGTTTGAAGAAGTTAAAATGTACTAAACAAAAGGTTGCATAATTAAATATGAGATTATAACATTAAAATTAGACCCTAATGGCATTGTTGAGGGAAGATGAAGGAACATTCCTTCCTATATTAATTAATTGATATACTTAATCCACTAAAATTTAATTGTTGGCATAATAAAATAAATAAATGTTTCAAGATTTATAATTAATTATTATTAATGGTTACATATTATTGAATTTAAATAGAAAGAGGAAGAGACATGTAATCTTTTATAATCTAATAATTATTTTTTATTTTTAATATTTTGTAATGTAATTATTTTTTTAATATCAACCAATTTATTAGATAATAGAGAATACAAGAAGATGAGAAATAGTGATGTCACATCACCTTCTCTAGTCCCAACTTTATATATATATAGATAGATATAGATTTTTAATATTTTTTAATGTAATTATTTTTTAATCTCAACCAATATATTAGATAATAGAGAATAAAAAAAGATGAGAAATAATAATGCCACAAATCTTAAATATTAAATGTTTATGGAGTTTGAAGAAACCAAAAGGCACTAAACAAAAGATTGAATAATTAAATATGAGATTATGACATTAAAATTAGGCTCTAATGGCATTGTTGAGGGAAGATGAAGGAACCTTCCTTCCTATATTAATTAATTGATGTATTTTAAGCCACTAAAATTTAATTGTTGGCATAATAAAATAAATGAATGTTTCAAGACTTATAATTAATTATTATTAATGGTTACATATTGTTGAATTTAAATAGAAAGAGGAAAAGACATGTAATCATTTATAATCTAATAATTATTTTCTATTTTAATATTTTGTAATGTAATTATTTTTTAATTTCAACTAATTTATTAAATAATAGACAATATGAAATTATGAGAAATGGTGATGCCACATCACCTCTTGTAGTCCCAACTTTATATATATGTATAGATAGATAGATAGATAGATAGATTAATTCATGTATTTTATGCCACTAAAGTTTAATTGCTAGCATAATAAAATAAATAAATTTTTCAAAAGACTTATAATTAATTATTATTAATGATTACATATTGTTGAATTTAAATAGAAAGAGAAAAAAAAAGTACAAAGAATATCCACCAATATTTTAGATATTTTATATAATAGAAAATATAAAAAGATGAGGAATGATATATATTAATAAAGTTACTATTTATTAAATGAGTTAAATACAATCAAATTAATTATGAGAAGATGAAAAAGCAAATCTAAAAAAAAAATCTCTATTTATTAGATAATAAAGAATATACAAAGAAGCAAAATGGTGATGCCACATCACCTCCTCAAGTCCTAGCTTTATATATATATATAGATAGATATATAGATATAGATAGATAGATAGTTAGGAAATTTGTCATTTGAATTGGCAAATTAAACTACTTGTCTTTATTCTTCACAAAGATACTGAAATAGCTAGTTGTCATTTTCAATAATCATACAAAGTTATATTTAGGTTAAAATATAATTTGAGATGCAAACAATTCATAATTAAGCCCAAATTAAAAATGAATTTACGCACTTTTTATTTATTTATTTTGGTGTTTATAAAGTTGACATTTGCGAAATTAGAATTGATTGGAAGCCACTTACATGAATGTTTGAGGAGACGAGAGAAGCAGGCTTCACATTCACGTATACGTATTTGTTTTACTCTTATACATTCCCATGATATGTTAAATCTTTCAGGGCATCTTTGTGAGAATTCCCCTAACTAGTGTTTGTAGAAAAAGCTACTGATGCCAAACGAACCAGATGTTATGGTGACGATATAGAATCATTCATGATGAAACTCATTCCTAATTACATTGACAATTAAAATAAGAAAAAATACCAGCAGTCAACTAAATTTTTATTTCGAATATACACAAAACCTTGAAAAAAAAAATACCATTGATTTATCTAAAAGTTTGTTAGGTGTATCATCAAACCACATTGTACTTTGTATCTGTTAGTAAATATACGTAATTAATATGATCATTTACGTACCAAATATCTTTTTAAAAAAAAATTCACTTGACCACCTAATTTTAGTGAAAGATCAAATAAATAAAAAATTTCTTTTATGTAATAATACACTTTCATGAGCTTAGTAGCCTTTTTTACCAAAATTTCCTAATGGATTCTCACGGAATTAATGGTTAGCTTTAACAATTCCAAAACTTTGGTGGGCTTGTGATAATTTTAAAGATTTTATGTATTTTGGAATTTTCGATTTCACTAAAAGTTTGGTGGAATATTTTCTTTAAAATAATGATTATATTCTGTAAAGAGGTATCGTTGACGTAAGCGACATGTGCGTCATTCGCAGGCCATACCAGATGTTCCCACGCAAGCATGCATTTCTTGCCTACATTAAGGTAGCTCATATATTCTTTTTGAGAAATTATCAGCCATATATTCTTAAATGACACTCGTATCAAACATGTGTGAATATTTTTTAAGTGTATCACTCGTATGCTCTCAGTTGACAAAACACTTCTACTATCCACCAATCTGTTAACTTCCGTTAAAAAATTAACAGAATTGTGACAAATTGACTATTTTGCCCTTAAAACTCAAAATGAGATAAAAAAATAATTTTACCTTAAAAATTAACGTAAAATTTTCAATACACATTTTTTTTTATTTTGTTATTAACAATACATTTTTTTTATTAAAAAATGAATTATTAATGGTACATATTATTAACAATTATCCATAAAAAATATCCATATTATACCATAAAAATTTATTAACAACATATTATTTACAATTATACATATTATACCATAAAAATTTTCAGTTAGAGTTTGGAGGAGTAGATTTTCAAAAATTTAAGTTAAATTTTGGAGGAGTAGATTCGGTTGTAAAATAGTTTTTTTTAGTAATTATTAACAATTATCCGATAAATGGAATGACATGTCATTTTTATAAATATTATCATATGACATGTCATTTTTTACTAAGTAAATGGGATGACATGTCGTTTTTTTAAATCAAAGTTTCGTCAATCTTAAAAGACTAAATTACCCTTATGATGTCAACGCTTGGAAACGGAAGTTAACGGATTGGTAGACGGTAGAAGTGTTTTGTCAACTTAGGGTATACGAGTGATACATTTTAAAAGTGTTCATACACGTTTGATACGAGTGTCATTTGAAGGTATATAACTGATAATTTCCCATTCTTTTTCTACAAATCTGTGGCATGATATTCATGAAACAATAGGTCAAGTGCGACTAATTAAGATGCAAGGGAATATAAATCTTATTCCAAAATCCCATATACATTTTGTTCCCCTCGTGAGATACTTAATGCGATGAGAAAGATTCAAAGGAATAAAATTTGAGGATTAACAATAATTAAAGGGGAACATTCGATGAAACTAGAAAATTTAAAAAATGTCAACCAAGAACTTAAATGGAAAGGAAGCATTGCACGCAAAACTTTTGGAAAAATAATGAAAAAGTAACCCATACGGTTGGTTGAAATTTATGGGGTTCCGATATATTAGATTTAGATTTAGTGTTGAGCTAATTTGTATTGTTCATAAAATTTTGTCATAAGTGCATGTATAACAATATATGATTAAAATTTAATATATTTATATTTTTGTCTAAAAACAACCAATTATATTTCTAAAAAAATAACAAAAAGGTCAGCTCAACACTAAATTCAAATTCTTGATATGTTACCGCCGCATATTTTATACCTTTATGATTGACAAGGTAGCAAAATATCCCCCAACTAAGTAAAACTTAGGTTGCTTATCTTGTACTTGAACTCATAAAATTCCTCTCAACACCCACTTGTTCAATAAACCATCAATAAAATTTTGAAATCCTAATTTTACTTTATTCACCTCTTAAAAAATCAGAAGTAACCTTAATTATATATTTTTTTTGTTAGATTTTAATTTCATTTATATGCCCACCATCTATTATTTTTCTTTTTCTCCATCTTCTTGTACTCTAATAATTGATCATTTTATTCAACATTTCACATGTTTATAAAAAAATATTAGATCAATCCTTGTTTGAAAGTTCAATTGCAAAAAAAGATATCATCCAAAAAAGCTACAAAGTGTTATGATAAAACACTAAAAGGACATTTTCATAATAATCAGAATACTACACTACTAAAAAAATAGTCTTTACTGACACTTGGTTTGTGACACTTTATTACAAAGTATCAGTATTTTTATACATATGGGCCATTTTTCGTGATAATAAGTATCACAAATTAATGATACTATGATGTCTGAAATTTGGACATCAGAAATCGCTGACACTAAAGTATTAGTAATAAAAATAAAATAATGCTAATAATGTAACAGATGGAATTCGAACCAGGGTCCTTGAACATCGGAACATTTAAGTTTAAGAAAAAGACCATTGATCTTTTTCTTGGTGACACTAAGGTATCAGTAAAATAAAATAAAATTTTAATCTCGTTTCAAACTGACATTCGAACCCAGGACATTTCAAAGCCAAAGCTTTTAAGTTTAAAATTAAAATTGTTCTGACTTTTTGTTAGTTATGCTATTGAATTAGTAGAATATTATGTTTCTAATATGAAGAACTTGAAATGTATTGAGCGCGCCTGAGTGAAAATTTTAGCAAGTTTTGGCTGAAATTTTACTAATAAATAATATATTTTTCAGTTGGAAACAGTATCGTTTCACTTAGAAAAAAATAAAGATGAGTAAAACACATCGTTTTATCCTAACCCTAATACCAAAATCGAACCTAATTTTTTTCTAAGTCATTCACTCATCATTCTTTCACCACTCGGTTCTCCTTCTCTGTCAAAGCTAAGTAAACCAAACCCTAAAATCATATCCCTCACTGTAATCAAACTTCACGTCGATCCCAACCAAGCTCGAAGCAGAGGAATTCATTTCTATCACGATTCGGTTCTCTCTGTCTCTCTCTCTTCACTGCGATAAATTCGTTTCTGAAGGTGCCATTTATTCATTTTTATTTATTTTTAATTATTATGTTTCCAATTTACAGTGCCTATTTTCCTCATGCATGTTGTTTTGTTGTGGTTTAACTATAGAATGGATTTTAAAGTTCTTAGTTTTTTCTGTAATCTTGATTGTTTATAATTTGGGATATGAGAAAACCTAACAGAGAGGCAAAGGCAATTGAAGTTGAGTTATTGTACTAGAGTTTTTAACTAAGAGTGGTTTTATAAGTGCCTGATTCAAATCAGTTTTCTTTCCTCTCTTTCTTTAGTTGCCATGTCACTGGACTTTGAATTTCATGTACACTTTAACTGGAATTGATGGATACAATGTCAATGCAAATTCGGGGTTTTTCTCCTTTTCCCCATTTCTCGAAATTGCATTTAAAATTTTGCATTTTGCTTTTAATTTTGGGCCTAACTTGTTCCATTTTATTAGCGCCTGATAAAGATATATATTTAATTCGGGTCAATTCATCAATCATTTCCCTGTAATGCACTTGCTAGACTTAGTATAAATGCAATATCTCACTTGCAAACCCTTCAATAACAACAAGTATTGTCCTTAATTTTTTTTATGTGATTTTCCTTGTACAGCTCTCTGACATAGTAATTAACAATATAATTAAATCTTCATTCATATGTTGATGGGTATAATAGCCTTGCCCATTTTAGTGTCACAACCACATGCAGCTTGTTTGTTTTTTATTTGTTTATATTTTTACATGATTTTTAAATTAATAAACTTTGAAAGGGACCTTTTGTTTGTTTGTATAGGAAACTTTTGTTTGCATTTTAATATTGAATTATTGACTTTCGACTAGAATGTTTAGTTTGTTATTACTTTTTTTTATATCTTGCATGTTTATTTCAATTGAGTAGCTCTAATCAGTTGAATTAATATGTTCAGTTTAATCTCTCGCTTTCGCAGAATCACAAAAGTTTACAGTGTAACAATTGTCTTCATTTGGTAATTCTTTTAAATCACTCACTTCCTTTCAGTTTCTATTATCGTTGTGTTCTAAGTTTTACTTGTACTGACATGTTTTAATTATTGACATGCATGGTCTTACTTTCGTTTTTGTTGCATAGACTCTTCTGGAATTAAATTTTTTTTTCTAATATATACTTTTGTTTGTTCTAATATGAAAATGAAATTTTGAAAAATGTGGATGTGGCATGTTTTGTTGGCTTGCTGAATGTGTACATGTAAGTTAGATTTGCTGGCTTGGTGAATGTGTACATGTATGCTCTGTTGGCTTGTTGAATGTGTACATGTATGCTCTGTTGGGTTGCTGAATGCTTACATATATGCTTTGTTGGGTTGTTGAATGTGTACATATATTTAAGTGACTCTAAACAAATAGAACTTAGATTTATTTTGTAATTTGTATTTTTTAATTTAAACCTAAAAGTTTGGAGTTATTTGTGCAATTTAAGTAAACTTATTAAACTAACAACATCTAACAAATGAACAGGTAACAATACATATTATGGACAAAACATGGATATTCTGTGATAAATTGTCTGATGAGTATAGTGATGGGATTGATGATTTCTTGGAGTTTGCCATTCTTAATTCTGAAAACAGAATGTCAATTAGATGTCCTTGTACCTCTTGTTGTAATATGGAGTTTTTGACTCCTCAACAAGTGAGGCTACATCTATTTAAAAAAAAGTTTTCTAGAAAAATATTTAGTTTGGAATTAGCACGGTGAGGTGGACCAGAAACCTACCTCTGTAAAATGCCAAGACCAACCACAAAATCAGCGTTTTAGATGTTCGGATTATAGTTATGTAAATGACATGGTTCATGATGCTTTTGAGCATTGTGATAAAGATCCTAGTTTTTTTAAGATTGTGCTTGAAGATGCTGAAAAGCCCCTATATCCAGGTTCAAAGTTATCGAGTCTAATGAAACTATACAATATAAAAGGACTTTATGGTTGGTCTGATAATGGGATTTCAGTTTTATTGGAAGTGCTGAATGAAACATTGCCAAATGATAATAGTTTGCCTAAGTCCATGTATGAGGCCAAAAAAATAATGAAGCTATTAGGCTTAGATTATGAGAAAATACATGCATGTCGAAATGATTGCATTCTTTATAGGAATGAGTTCGAGAATCTTAGTGAATGCCCAAGGTGTGGAGCATCTAGGTGGCAAATAAGAAAAGATGGATAAAAAAAAATTAGAAAGGGGGTCCCTAAAAAGGTGTTATGGTATTTTCCTATAATTCCTAGGTTGAAAAGAATGTTTCAATCACCACAAACTGCTGAGAACTTAACATGGCATGAAAATAAAAGAATTAGAGATGGCAAGCTTCGCCACCCAGCAGATTCACCAGCTTGGCAGTTAATTGACAAGAAATGGCCTGATTTTGCCCAAGAGCCGAGAAATCTTCGGTTCGCTTTATCATCTGATGGGATTAACCCACATAGCACACTTAGCACTACTTATAGTTGTTGGCCTGTTACATTGATAACATATAACCTTCCTCCGTGGCTGTGTATGAAAAGAAAATTTATGATGTTGTCTCTACTGATATCTGGTCCTAAACAACCTGGAAATGACATAGATGTATACCTAGCACCATTGATTGAGGACTTAAAAACCCTATGGGATGTAGGCGTCGATGTGTTTGATGGTTATAGGAAACAAACTTTTAATTTACGAGCTGTGTTGATGTGGACAATTAGTGATTTTCCAGCTTATGGAAACTTGTCTGGGTGTACTGTTAAGGGGTATTATGGTTGTCCAGTTTGTGGGATAAACACATGTGCATGTTGGCTACCGCATAGTCGGAAAATGTCATATATGGGTCATAGGCTGTTTATTGAAAATTCTCCTAGGCCTTTGTCTGGTATAAAGATCTTAAACTTGGTGGCTGACATTGACACCAAGTTTGGGAAAAAGGTCCAAAAAAAGTGAAAACGGGGTGAGGTTGAGGGTCACAATAAGGGTAAAGGTGAGGGTAACAGTAAGGGTAAAGGTGAGGGTGAGGGTGAGGGTGAGGGTGAGGGTGAGGGAGATAGTGAGATTGAAGGTGAGGGTGAGGGTAATGGGGATGTAGCTCAGTTGCTGTACAAAAAGAGATCAATCTTCTTTGATTTAGAATATTGGAATCATTTAGGTTGAGGGTCACAATAAGGGTAAAGGTGAGGGTAACAGTTAGGGTAAAGGTGAGGGTGAGGGTGAGGTTGAGGGTGAGTGTGAGGGTGATAGTGAGGTTCAAGGTGAGGGTGAGGGTAATGGGGATGTAGCTCAGTTGCTGTACAAAAAGAGATCAATCTTCTTTGATTTAGAATATTGGGAACATTTGTTAGTTCGCCATCAACTAGATGTGATGCATATTGAGAAAAATGTATGCGAGAGCATCTATGGCACATTACTCCATCAACCAGGGAAAACAAAAGATGGAATTAATTCTAGAAAAGATCTTACAAATCCAGAGCTTAGAGAAAAAATTAACAAAGCATTTATTGCATTAGCTCCTGATGAACAAAACAAAGTCCTGCCCCTTGCCCCGTACACTTTAAGTAAGAACAAAAAAAAAATGTTATGTGAAACCTTGCAAAGTGTCAAAGTTCCTGATGGCAATTGTTCTAATTTTAGAAATATTATTTCAACGGATAATTGTCGTCTTCACAAGCTTAAGCCTTATGATTGTCATACCTTCATGCAACAACTACTACCATTAGCAATTCAGAATTGTTTACCTCAAAATGTTAGATCTGTCAAATCAGGTTGTGCCTCTTCTTTAATTCTTTATGTTCTAAGGTAGTAGAGCCCAATTCTCTAAACCAATTACAAAGGGAACTTACAATCACCTTATACAATTTAGAACAATCTTTCGTACCTACCTTCTTCGATATAATAGTCCATTTAACAGTCCATCTAGTTGAAGAAGTTAGATTATGTGGTCCAGTTTACCTTCAATAGATGTATCCATTTGAGAGAGAAATGAAACCTATAAAGGGTTATGTACACAACCGATACCGTCCTGAAGGTTGCATTGCAGAGTGTTATATTGCTGAGGAAGCACTTGAATTTTGTTTTGAATACCTTTCAAATTGTAAATCAATCGGACTACCTACTAGTTGTCCGATCGGATCTCCGAACTTGATGCCGATCTCAGACGAATGATCAACAATCATATCTGGGGTCCAGAGTTCAATAAAAAAGAAGCTGAGATCAGAAAGCTCAAAGCTGAATTGTCAAGAGCTAGTTTTTCCCATCAAACCAGTCCTGACTCACCTGACCACTCCGGAGTTCTCACCAGACCTCCTATGGACTCTCTTTGAATGGTATTCCCCACTCACTTGGTGGCGCAAGCAACTCCAACATTTGTATACCTTTCATGGATTAAGGAGTTTGGAGGCTACAATCTTTTTCCAAATTATGCAATTCAGAAATAATTGAATACCAACGGGTTTCTTGGTAATCAAAGTTGTTTCAAAAGTTTCACCATTAACTGCTCTGAAAAGTTTGGAATGGTGTTCCCAACAGTCTGATGGACAGTCGAAAGGCCACTCGGACGTGCAAATATTAAGGTGGTTGATGCCCCTACATTGGCGCAAGCGCACCGATGTGTTTTGGTGAACACCCCCGAGATTCAACCATACATAGAGTATGTGACTGAAAATTTGAACCTCTTTTTCGTTAATTTTTTTTCAATTTTAATAATTCTGTTGGTATAATTTTAGGGAGCATTTGGCCTTATTGCAATCAACACACCCTCGTCAATTAAAAAAGCCTTTATGGTTGCCAACCGAGCACTCCCGTACGTTTGCTGATTGGCTGAAACAAAAGGTTAGATTAACTTCATTAGATCTAATAAAAGTATCCAAGTAAAAGCACACAAACTTTTCTCTTTCAACTAATTATTGTGATTTTATTAATTGAACAATAGGTAACAACTGATAAAGCAAATAATGTAGTGGTTGACGAAAAAGTATGGTGGCTGGCAAACAAACCCCGCTCAAGCATGGTTACATATGATGGCTACTGTATTAATGGTTTTAATTTTGCTACAAGAGATCGGGACAGCAACCGCATAACACAAAACAGTGGCGTTTATGTAGTTGCTAACACTTTACAGATTTCAAGTTCGAAAGACAAAAATCCTCATTCTGGGGATATGCCTTTTTATGGGGTTGTCAGTGAAATTTGGCAGCTTGATTATCTAGGGGTTAAGAACGTACTTTTCAAGTGCGATTGGGTAGATGATAGAGGGGTTAATGTTGATGAGTTAGGGTTCACTGTAGTCAATTTAGATCGAATAGGCTACAAATCTGACTGTTTCATTCTAGCTCGTCATGCAAAGCAAGTGTTTTATGTGAAAGATCAGTTAGATAATAGTAAATCAGTTGTTTGTTCAGTGAGCTCAAAATGTAATTATTCAAATGAGGCCTTGTGTGATGGCATCGATGAGTATGCACCATTATCCAACAATTTTCCAGAATGTAAGTTAGATTTGGGTGATGAGGAATTTGTGTAAGATTAGTTGTTGATGTTTTTATGTAAATATTAGCGCGGAAAATGAATAATCCAACTACCATGCCTTATTAGTATTACTTCCCGTAAGTCAACAACTAATTTGTTTTTTATTATTTTATTATTATATTGGGATATTATAATGGTATCTGGTGCACTCATCCACTTTTATGTATTTGTAGGTTTGTTAGAGACATGGCAGAAAATGAGGAGCCAACATATGATCTAGATCTGGAAGGAAGACCAAGATGAAACCTTACAAAGAAGAAAGACTTGTAGAGAGGAGTTAGTGATGAGACTGAGGTTATGTACAATTCATATGGAGTTCCAGTTGGAAAAAAAAGAAATGATCTAAGGAACTACATTGGGGTGATTGTATGGGAAAGAGTTCCAATTATATATGATGATTGGAGGAAAGTGCCACTAGACATTAAAGAGACGTTATGGACTCATTTTTAGGAAAAGTTCAAGTTGAGTCTTAAGGCGAAAACCCAAGTGTTTAAGTGGATGGGAATTGCATTAAGGGGCTTTAGATGTAAGTTGGCCAATGAATATATTCTGCCCAATGCAAACAACTTGAGTTCACTGAAAAAGCCTCCTCTTGAGTATGAAGGCATTAGAAAAGAGGACTGGAAGAGCTTTGTTGATAAGATTTTATCCGAAGACTTTCAGGTATGTTTAAAATTCTGTTAGTTAGATAATATTATTGAGTTCCTGTAACCATTTTAATCAATATCCACTTTGTGCAGGAAAAAAGTAAGGCAACAAAGGAAAAAAGAGCAAAGAATGTGTACAATCATCACTTGGGCAGCACTAGGGATGGCAATTTCTGGGTCCGAGTCCGGGTTTGGCTGTTCCGGATCCGGACCCGGATACAAAATTCTCATAACTGGACCCGCATTAAACCCGGTTTTTTTTAATCCGGGTCCGGTCTAGGTTCAACCCGAAAAAATCCGGGTTTCCGGATTCCAGGTTTTGAACCCGGATTGCTTTTTTTTTTTTTTCAAAAGAGACCATATTGCTTAATTTAACAAGGCACACTGGAAACTGGATGTTTTAATGTTTTAATGTTTTCCCCAACAGCACATTACAATATTCTTCCTAGAATTGGTTCAACAAATTTTGCTGGATAAAAGGCAAAAAAAACAGAACATATAACACATCCAGATTCCATAACCACCAGACTACTAGAACCAAATTGCTTAACTTTGGTTCAACAAAATTTGCTAGATAAAAGGCAAAAAAACAGAACATATAACACATCCAGAACCACCAGACTACTAGAACCAAATTGCTTAACTTTGGTTCAACAAAATTTGCTGGACAAAGGGCAAAAAAACAGAACATATAACACATCCAGAACCTAAAACAAATACAACACAATATAGAATCTAAAATTCAAAGTTTTAAAGTAATAAACATCCACAAATACAAATCCATAACATAATTCTACAATTTAAAGCTCAAATTTCCAGCCACTAGTGCTAAAGACTAAACTCTGAATCATCCACTTCATTTGACTGTTGCTCACTCATCCAACTTTCATCAATCAAATGCTCTGCAGAAAGTATTGCTTCCTCTGGAATTCCATCTACAAAAAATGTGTAAATCATAAACATAATGAACAAGACAACCAATTAGTGATAAATTAATAATAAGAACAATACAACAAATAATTTGATTCTAATAAATAAAATTTTCATACCTTTTAAGTTTTGTTCAAGCCAAAACCAATTTTGAGTGCACACCAATGCCTCTACTGTGGATGGGTGAAGTCTACTGCGATGAGGGCTCAAATGTCTACCTCCAGTGCTAAAAGCGGACTCCGAAGCAACTGTTGATACAGGAATGGCCAAAAAGTCCCTTGCAATCTTTGCAAGTATAGGATATTTGCCTTGATTATTCTTCCACCATGATAAAATGTCAAATTGACTAGTTGAAGGCAAAGTACTCTCCTCAAGATAAAGCTCTAATTCTGATTTGGAATGAGTATTTTGTGTGTTTTCATTTCTAAATAATGCCCACTCATCAGCCATTTCATCCAAATCTAAATCTAACATATTAGAGTCCCCTCCTGCAGCAGCTTGAGAATTGGCACCATTAACCCCCCCACTTGAATTTGATAGATGATTTACTTCATACTCATGTACTAAATCAACAAATAACTTACGCACTCTTTCAATTTCGGATTCAGCTTTTTCCCCATATATTTTAGGAAATAAAAAGTTAATCAGTAACATTTTACGCCTAGGATCTAACATAGTCCCCACTGCAAGAACTCCATGAATAACATCCCAATACTTTTCATACTTTGCAATCATCCTAGTAGCCATATTTTTTATCCCCTCAATTGGTGATTGCAACCATGCATTCATTGTCAAGACATAATTAATTCCAGCAACTTCTTCCAATTTATATGCTATGTTTAACCGTAAAAGCTATAAATAATATTTTAGAGATACCATTTCTATTCTATTAACAGCAACAATAAAAAATAATTCAAAAAAATAAACTATAAATAATAAAATTGAAGCATAACAGAGTATAGATACTAAAAATCACAGAGTTTAGCTATTAAAGTCACAAAGTATAGATATTAAAATTACAAACAGAGCAAAACAACACATAAATTGCAAACACAATCTAATTAAATTGCGAAGACAGTCACAGTGAGTATCCTAACCGAATTTCGTTAATTTATATGAAGAGAACAGTTCTTATGCTGATGAAGAAAATTACAGGACATTATTAATCAAGAATTCATAAGATTAAGATTTTAATCCAGACATTATTAATCAAGAATTCATAAGACTATATGAAGAGACATTATTAATCAAGAAAATTACAGAACATTAACTTTGAATTCTTAACAAGAACATTATTAATCATGAATTCAAGAAAATCGTAGGACTGCAGGCTGCAGCAAATAAGACATTATACCTCTAAAGCTTTTGGTTTTGGACCATGTAGAGAGTTAAATATTTTGAACTTTTGTATATGTATTTGACTATTTGCTGAGATGCGCTTGGCATAGTTCAACAATTGGTATTCATTGTACCTTTTAATTTCAGGTGACTGAAGATGACATCTACGTGTAGCTTGCAATGGATCAAACAAAGAGACAGCATCAATAAGAATGGAGCTATAACCATGTTCATATTATAAAAACAAGTGTAACCGGAGTTATGAGTTTGGTTCTTTAATCTTTTGCAAGTTATGTGTCGATTATTTATGGTAGTAGCTGCAACTCAGCACAACTTTTATAACTGTGTGAAAAATAATTGAAATGACCTTTGGTGTGTAATATATATACAAGATTAATCTCTTTCTACTTTCTCTCTTTAGTTTTTGGTTTAACTTTTCCATTCTATATGCAAATAATTTGTCTATCAGGCAAATTGTTTCTCAATTCTTTTGAATTGGATTTTGCCTATTTAGAGTTGCAGCCGTGATGATTTTTTAGCAGGGAGTAGTCTGTATTACTAGGAGGGACATGGTATTTTTCATGCATCGCGTTCAGAGGCGATGTTAGCCACTTTAAGTACCGGTAGAAGGATTTGGCATGGCTTTTAAGTACTCTAGAAAATCGTAGGACTGCAGCAAATCAAAACAAATTTGGTTGTTTTTGTTTTTGTTTTTATTTATTTTTCTAGCCAAAGCTCAACTAAGCAAAACAAAACAAAACATCCCCAGCCCTCAAATGTCCAACACTCCAACTCTTAATGCACAAAACCAACAATGCAAGCTCAAACAAAAAAAGTCTCCTTGTGCCAGAAAAACAAAGAACAAAAAGAGGCAAATAATTCAGAAAAACAAAAAGCTTATAATTAGTCAAGTGCTCTCATATACAAAGAAAACCATGTCTGAGGGAAAATCACATTGTGCCGAAGCAATACAAGCTCAAAGCATAACAGCACGAAAATTGCAAAGAGGGAAAATCAAAGTGTAATAGAGCATAAATTGTAAAGAGAAAAGCCGAGACTCACAAATATTCACAGCGGCAGCTGAAGTATATGATGATAAACACAGAATACAGCCGTGACTGAGGTGGATTTCAACCCTTTTTGCTAGCCGCGACAGAGTGAGAGATGAGACGAGTGATGCTGATGAGTGATGAAATGAACAAAGCCTCACCATGAAGGTGATGACAGGCCACGCCGCGAAGGATCTGATCTGATTTGAAGAAGAGATTACAGGAGAGTTGAAGAGAGAGTGAGAGAGATTAAGTGAGGACTGAGGAATGAGTCACGGCTCACGGGTGAGAGAGATTGAGAGAGGAATGGATTACGGATGAGACTTGAGAGATTGAGAGGAGAAATTGCAGATTTACAGTAGAGTTCAGTATAGTTGAAGAAGAAATTTCGAGAGAGGAAGAACGACGAACGAGAGAGATCTAGGGTTCAATTTTTTTTTTCTATTTATATTTACGGATTTAACGATAAAAATTAATATTAAAATAAATAATATCCGGGTCCGGGTTCCGGATTTGCGGGTTCACCTGAAACTGGATCCGGACCCGGAAATATGTGGGTTGTCAAAAACTAATCCGGATTCCAGATAAAAATTATTCCGGTGCGGGTTGAACCCGAACCAGATTTTTCGAGTTCAATCCGGGTCCGATCCGGGTCCGGGTTTGGTTGCCATCCCTAGGCAGCACAGGATATGCTGAGCTGTTGCATAAAAGAGTAAGTATAATAACCACTCTATACAAACTTATGACATTTTCAATACAAATAATAGGATGATTCATAGCAGTTTTGATTTAATTTTTGTTGAATTATTGCAGTAGTTGGACCTCAGAGTTACTGAGTGCGAGATTAACCGCATTGAAGCCTGGTTATTGGCTCACAGGAAAAAAGATGGAACTTATACACCTGAAGTGCAGCAAGTGGCTGGGAGAATTGTAAGTTTCCACACCACAACTGAAAATTACCAATGCAAATAGTTTGAAATTGAAAGCTGCCTGAAATATTTTATAATATGAGATCATGTAAATTAACAGATTAGGTTGCTTTGTTTATTTCGAAAAATGCTAGTAAATGTGATGTATGCATACACTGTCATTATTTAACTTATTTTTTTTATTCCTAATTTTGATCAAATATTTTTATATTTATTTTGTAAAGTGAGCTAAGAAGTCAAGTTGAGTAGGGAACGTTCCAATCCCAAGGGCCGAATGATATCCTAGGTGAAGCCCTTTAAAAGAAGCCTAATCGAAGTCGGGTGCAAGGATTAGGTCAATTCATCACCCCATCCATGTGTTTCAATGTTCCTGACCCCACGGAGTTGGCGCGAGAACAGAGAATGTATCAGGAGAGTTTTCAGTTTATGCAAGCTCAATTAGATCAAATGAATGTAAGGATAAACGCCTGCAACAACATTGAAGTTGGCAGTTCTAACTTTCCTAACTCCAAATGTGGTTGCAGTGTTAAGATGGAGATAGATCATCGATCACCCAACAAATTTACTACAAAGTCAGTGACTAACAACCCCAAAGAAACTCCAAAGTCAAGGACCAACAACCCCAAAGCTACGCCAAAGTCAATGTCTAACAACCCCAAAGCTACCCCAAAGTCGGTGACCAAAGTTACTCCAAAGTCAGTGACCAACGACCCCACTGTTTGTCCAAAACCTGACAAAAACATCAACACACCTCCCCTGCCATCCCCTACACAGAACTGCCCCTAGTAGATTGTGAAGCCACTTCAAAAACCACCCCAAGAAGATCTCCAAGACAAACTCCTTCAAAGAGAAAAGTGGTTGGCCGAAAGTCTCCTACAAATGTCGTGGTATATCTGTATGAACAGAAACGAACAACAAAGGAACATGTTGTTGTAAAACCAGTGACAGCAAGGAAACTTGTTCTGAGAAAGAATACCCGTGGAGCTGAGAAAGCAAGAAAAGAGGACAAAAGTTCATAGATGAACATCTTTTCTTTGATGATTGAGAGCTTCCTGCCACGATCGATTATGATTGCCCATGATTTGAAGACTTTTGGTGTCTACTGGGAGAGCAGATTGGACGAGCAGATTTGCAATGAAGTCATTGAGTTTACAGAGCTCTCAAATTCTGTTTTGGAGATATGGATCAAGTAAGAAATAAAAAACTTGATTTATGTTTTTACTATGTTTTCTGATTTTGCAAACTGTCATTAATTTATTTCTTATATTCATGTCATGAAAGTTTCTTTTTTTAATAGACACTTGTATGAAGAGATGGATAATGGCAGTGGTGTTATTCCAATTCAATTTGGATGCATAGCTAAGTTACAGTCAAGTCAAGCAAGCTACCCAAATAGGTGTTCCTATATTTCAGACCTTTTGGACAAGATTCAAATAGCCCAGATAATTGTGTTCCCATATAACCCAGGGTATAGTTTATTTATTTTTTGTCTATTTTATTTTTTAACATAAATGATTTAAATTTATCTTGTAATCTTTTTTTTTTAATTGTTTGTTTAGTGGCCATTGGGTGCTAGTAGCAATTGATATGGTGAGGCAAAAAATTTGTTATCTTGATCCATTAGGTGATAATCTTGATGATGAGTTGAACCAGATGGTGAATGAGTAAGTTTAATTAGTTTACTTAATTCTTTGTTAATTTTTTATGTTGTAGATTAATTTGCTGCATATGTTATTTATTATTTATAGTGGGATAACAATGCATCAAGTGAAGAGTAATAAAAAGAAGGTTGTGCAGTGGATCTCTGTGAAGGTATTAATGAAACAAAGTTATGATTTCCATTGTTACTTTTTTAGTGTCCGAAACAACCTGGAACCTTTGAATGTGGTTATTATGTGATGAAGTACATCCAGAATATTGTTTGCGATTTGTGCATTCTTGAAAACAATGTGAGTTTCTCCATAACTTTTTTAATATTTTGTCGAAGAATGCAATGTGGAATGAATTTTCTTAAGTGAATTGTGAAGGTGGTTAATGGGTGAACAATTTGCTGCTTTATGCTTGAAAGTAGCAATATAATCATATCTTGTGCTAGGGATGAGAGGAAGTGTTGTGTATGTTTAGGATAATCACATACACTTTATTTGCCATATTTATTATAGGTAAAAGCTATAACACTATATATATTTTACTGAATGCATTCAACATGTTTTGAAAAATTGATGCCAATTTTTAGTGTGTTCTATTATGTATTTAAGGCACTTTAGTATAAACCAAAATGACTGGAGCTGTTGCATGTACAAATAGAAGACATAAAAATCCCAGTGCTGAGTGTTAAAAGTAAAATTGAGTAAAGTAAAATGATATATTATAAATTATCAGCTTCTTAGACAACTTTGGTAACCGTTGTTTGCTATGGTGATACAATTTATTTGCATGATCTTTAGTTTTGATGTTAATCATAACAAACTTAAAAATATATGTATTTATTGTGTTGTTTTATTTTAGGACAGATTCTAAAATATATGAATACATTTTGTTGCTTTATTTTTTAAGTTCAAGGGCTGTGATGAGTACACTATGGACGATCTTTCGCAACTTCGCGATCAGTGGGCCATGTATGTTGCAAAGTTACTTGTAGCATACAATAATGAGGTAAATTATATTGATTTTTGTAGCATGGTAGCTAATTGATTCTATATACTGTACTTATAGGTGGGAAAGGCGAAGGGAAAGGCAAAGGTCAAAGAGTAAATGTACTGAGGATGATTGTTTCCTGCAAACTGTCATTATGTGTTCATGTAAATATTTGACATGTTTTCAAACAATATTTTAGATATTTGTATTACTATTTTATTTGATACCTATTTAAATGTTAGTAGGAATGTTATATACTTATATTTAATTATTCAAATTCGTACTTTAATTTAATTTGAATAGATTTTCTTTGAATAGCATTATTTGATTGGCAAAACTAAAAGAAGAATGAAAATAATAGAGTAACAACAATAATGTCAATAATGTCAGCTGTTGTGCAAATTTTATTGAACTCGCAAGTGCACGAATCTCTTATAGAATAGATTAATGGTGACGAGTGTCGATCCCACGAGGAGGTGGATTTTAATTATATGTAGAATTAATTTTGTATGAGGGTGGTTAGAATTATGGTGAAATTGACTTAGATTATCCTAAAATTGGAATTGAAATGGCAAGAATAAATTGAAGAGAAATCTATTGAAATGACGTACTTGGGTATCTGGATCCGTATCAACATGCACCATGGGCTAAATATTCCTTATTAATGCCAATTAAATCATGAGGGGGGAATCCACACCTCATGAACCACACTCTAATCAATATGGTGTTAAGGGCTTATCGTGCCAAATAATAATAACCTTGTACTAGGGAGCCGATGAAACCAGTGCGGTATTTAGACAAGATTATTATTATTTGTCGACGAGAAATCAAAACATCCACAAAAACTAGAGGGGAAGAGAAAATAAATTTACTAAATAAAGCCCATGACACATGTTGAGACTTCACCTTCAACCCAAGCTTGAAAGAAAATTAGCTACTCATAATTAAACTAGGGGCAAATTGCGAATTTATTAAAATACATAGAAAATACAAGATGAAGAAGGAATTATAGAAAATGGAGCCCAAAAATGGATTCAGAGATGCCAAATTAGGGGGGAGAGGTCCCCTTTTTATAGATACATTAAGTAAATCATGGCCATCCGATTAAAAACAGTTTGGACGCTGAGGATTGCACCACGTCATCAGTCAATAATACGCGGTTGAACAGTCAACTGATTTGAACAGTGACGCGGTTTGGTTGAAAATAATCCTGTGTATATGCATGTACCGTACGTGCGATTTTTGGTCCACTGATATGCTGCCACGTCATCGATCAGCAATACATAAGAATTTTCTCCAATGGAATCATGACACCTCATCAGTCAATGCCACATTATCGGTCAATGCCATGTCATCGATCTGTCTATGTGAATAGTATCATGAACAGTAACGTAGACAATACCGTACATGTGAATAGTGACATTTTTCCTTTTATACTCCTAAGGTTTTCGACTGTCCTGAGTTCAAAAGTGATGTCCATTTTGCTGTCTGATCTCTCGTTCATTGTGAAATGACCATGATGTCCCTAAAATACATAAAATACTTAATTTAAATAAAACACATATAATTAAATCACAAGAAGCTTAAATACATAAAAGTATGAATGTTAGTGGAACTTGAAGTGTAAAATGATGATTTTCTCCTTTATAAATATACATTTTCTAACACTCAACATCAACATCTTTTCTTTGAAGCCATTGACGCTAAAAAATGTATCAGCGTCATAATATTAGTGATGCTATAGTATTACAAATTGCTGACACTAAAGTATTAGTATCCGTTCATTCTATCATGTCATCTCCCCAGTGTAAAACAAACTACTGACGTGTAATAATTGTTAGTAAACACTATCACTATAGTGTCATAATATTTGTGATACTATGGTGAAAGTAACTTTTAACAAGCGATCATTATCAGTAACTACTAATACTATAGTATCATAAATTTGGTAATACTATAGTAATAGTAATTGTAACACTTCACTATATTATTTACTTAAAACAAATGCTTAAAACCACAGTTACTTTTAATATAATTACGAATTCTAAAAGTTTAACACAATTCAACAAAACTTTATTACAGAAAAGTAAGAGTCCTATAGAGATTTCTTAGTTTATTTAAAAACTTAATTATTACATAAAGCCAAGATACTTATTTTTATTAACACAAAGTTGAGCCCATAATAAAATTCCAAGGTTGGTTATGCCCATATGCACTTCGTCTTGGTTAGGATTTGGCGCCAGCTTGCCCTACTCATCGTTACCTGTAATGTAAGAACTTAGTAAGCTAATGTCCAGTAAGATAACACTTTGATGCATGTATAAATTATGATGCATATGGATGACCATATTAAGCTCTTAAAATAAACTTAGAAAATACAAAACAACTTTATTTGGGACCTAGGTATGTTGCACTACAAGCCTGGCACTTTTACTCTTTAAACATTATGCCATTGGACCTCATTAGTTGAACTTTTGGGCGTTACGTATCGCCGTCCCCAAAAGATTTAGGCGGCAGAGCTGACCATGACATCACATATTAGGCAGCAGAGCTGACCATATAAAAATTTATAATATAACTAATCACACTATAATAGCCATCATAATATAAAGGGATTGTTAAACCGAACTTAAGTATAAAAATAATTGTCCTTACATTACAGTTGAAGTGTTACTTACCTTTTGATCTTGACTTCTCTAGACCTTTCTAAGTTAAGGATTCCTCTACTCTTGTTATTATGACTTAGAATAGAAGGGAATGAAATTTTTAGGTTGCATTGCAAATGAGAGGTGGTGAGGGGTATTTATAGGATTTCTTAAGGCTAATGGATGGTTAGGATTTTGCCACCATAACTGTTGATCAATGGTTGAGATTATCCTTCATAAATAACTTACTAAATTATAGAATTCTTTAACTTTCTCTACACTTATTCTTACATCATCGCTTATGTCATCGCTTACGTCATCATTTCTTATGTCATTGCTTATGTCATCATTCCTTAAAATTAAATATTATAAACTCAAGGGGCTTCTTATCTTAAAAATAAATTCTACTATATTTTAAGAAAATTGTACCTCATAATTTCCTCCTCTTTTTAAAAATTTCGTCCTAGAAATTTACTTACTAAATAGCTCAGGATGCTTATTCTTCATTTTTTTCTTTACCCTCCCATGTTGCCTGCTCCACTGAGCTAGTCTTCTTCTATTTGAAGAGGCTTGTAATCTAGCACATGAGAGGAGTCTGGAACATATTTACTTAACATGGAAACATGAAAGACATTATGTATTCTTGATAACAATGGTGGGAGGGCAAGTCGGTAGGAAACATTCCCGACACGATCGAGTATTTCAAATGGCCCAATAAACATTGGGCTTAATTTTCTCTTATTCCCAAATCTCATCAATACTTTCACTGGGGCAACTTTTAGAAATACCTTATCACCAACTTGAAATTCCAAAGGCCTTCGTCTTTTATCGGCATAACTTTTCTGTCGATTTTGAGCTACCTGCATTCTTTGACGTATTTTCTCAATTACTTCAAATGAGCCAGTAATTAAGTCGGGTCCAAGATGCCTTCGCTCGCCTATCTCATCCCAATGAATAGGCGATCTACATTTTCTACCATATAGAGCTTCATATGGTGCCATGCTGATTGTTGCTCGGTAGGTATTATTGTAGGCAAATTCAATTAATGGTATATACTTGCTCCATGATCCTTGAAAGTCGATAGGACATCCTCGCAATATATCTTCAAGCATCTGAATCATTCTTTCTGATTGGCCATCTGTTTGAGGGTGAAATGTTGTACTAAACTTCAATCTTGTCCCCATAGCCTTATGTAACTTTTCCCAGAATGTCGAAGTAAACCTTGCATCTCGGTAAGAAATAATAGAAATGGGCACAACATGTAGTCTTACTCTCTCCTTTACATATATTTCTGCAAGCTAGTCCATAGTGTACGTCATTCGAATAGGCAAGAAGTGAGCAGACTTTGTAAGTCGATCGACGATCACCCAAATGGCATCATGCATTTTTGTAGTCTTTAGAAGACCAACGACGAAGTCCATCATGATTTATTCCCATTTCCATTGAGGGATTTGATTGGATTGCAAAAGTCCTGCTGGTCTCTGGTGCTCCGCTTTGATTTGTTGACAAGTGAGACATTATTTCACGAACTCCACTATGTCCTTCTTCATTCCATGCCACTAATAATACTTCTTTAAGTCATTGTACATTTTTGTTGTGCCAGGGTGAAGTGAATATGGAGTTGTGTGAGCTTCAAGTAGAATTTCTTTCTTTATATCTTTATTGTCTGGCACACATATCCTGTCCTTGAACAAGATGATTCCCCTCTCTGACTTTTTAAATGACATATCTTTTGAGTTGGCTTCTATCTTTAAGATCTTCAAGTAGGAATCGCTTTCCTGCCCCTCTTTAATCTTTTCTTAATAAAGTTGAACGAAGTGTCATGTTGGCTAATTTTCCTGCTACTAGCTCGATCTCTGCCTTGCATATGTCATCTTGTAATGGCTTAGGTAAAATCCTTAAAGCTGACAGGCTTGACTTTCTACTTAGTGCATCTGCTACCACGTTTGCTTTTCCAGGATGATAGTTTATTTCACAATCGTAGTCCTTGATAAGCTCTAGCCAACGTCGTTCTCGTATATTTAACTCCTTTTGTGTAGAGAAGTATTTGAGGCTCTTGTGATCAGTGTAAATCTTACAACGCGCCCCCATTAAATAGTGACGCCATATTTTTAATGCGTGCACCATCACTGCCAACTCCAAATCATGCATTGGATAATTTTTCTCATATTCCTTCAATTGTCTGGAAGCGTATGCAATGACTTTTCCATTTTGCATGAGGACACATCATATGCCATTTTTGGAGGCATCGCTATAGATGACAAAATCCTCAGAGCTGTTAGGAATGGCTAGGATTGGAGCAGTGACCAGCCGTCGTTTTAGTTCTTCAAAGCTTTTCTCGCATTCTGGAGTCCATACAAACTTAGCATTTTTCTTTGTCAACTGGGTCAGTGGCATCGCAATCTTCGAGAAACCTTCCACAAATCTTCGATAGTATCCAGCCAAACCCAAGAAGCTTCTGACTTCTTTTTTGCATTAGTGGGTCTAGACCATTGGCTTATAGCTTCCACCTTCGAGGGGTCTACTGAAATTCCATCCTTAAACACGATGTGTCACAGGAATGTTACTTTCTCAAGCCAAAACTCACATTTCTTGAGTTTTGCATAAAATTGCTTCTCCTTCAAGGTCTGAAGAGTAATCCTTAAGTGCTCAGCATGCTCTTTCTTTGATTGTGAGTAGACCAAAATATCATCGATGAATACCACTATGAATTTGTCTAGGGGTCCATGAAGGCTGCTGGGGCATTAGTTAGACCAAATGGCATGACAACAAACTCATAGTGTCCATAACGTATTCTGAATGCTGTTTTAGGAATATCTTCTTCCTTGATTCTCAACTGGTGATATCCTGATCGTAGATCAATCTTTAAAAATATTGCTACTCCTTGCAACTGATCAAACAAGTCATCAATGCGTGGAAGTGGGTACTTGTTCTTGATAGTCGCCTTATTTAGCTCTCGATAGTTGATGTACATTCGCATTGATCTATCCTTCTTTTTTACGAACAATATTGGTGCTCCCCATGGTGAATGGTTTGGGTGTATGTAGCCTTTGTCTAGTAATTCTTGCAATTGACTCTTCAATTCTTTTAGTTCTGATGGGGCGATCCTATAGGGCGCCTTTGAAATTAGAGCAGTTCCTGGTAGCAAATCGATTTTGAATTTAATTTCGGTGGCCATCTTGTGAGTTCTTCAGGAAAGACCTCATGAAATTCATTCACCACTGGAATATCTTCCAACTTTGGTCTTTGCTCTTCTGTTTCAATGACCACACTTGCCAAGTACCCCTCACATCCTCCATTTAATAGTCTGGCTGCTTTTAATGCAGAAATGATAGACATTTTGTTCTCTTTGCATTCTCCTTTAAATGTAAATGATTCCTTTTGTGGTGGTCGAAAAGTTACCTCCTTTTTCTTGCAATCTATCTTGGCATAGTGCTTCGATAGCCAATCCATGCCAAGAATTACATCATAGTCATGCATCTCGAGGATTATTAGGTCAACACATAGTGTATTACCACTAATGCTAACCTCACATGCCTTAACTAATTGTCCCGAGTTTAATATTTCACCCGATGGTACCATGACACTAAAAGGCCTATTTATTATGTCAGGGACATTTTCGATTTTCTTAATGAATGCTGGTAAGGCAAATGAATGTGTAGCTCCTGAGTCTATTAGCACATATGCAGGAGTTTTGGAGATAGATAGTTCACCTGATATTACTGAGGGGTTTCCTTCCGCATCCGTCTTGGTGAGTGTGAATACTCGAGCATTAGCCTTTTCTTGTTGCGTACCATTTTCCGGGCAGTCCCTAATGAAGTGTCCTTCCTTTCCACATTTGAAACATGTTCTGGTATTTGCTCGACATTCCCCAAGGTGAGTTCTGCCACATTGATTGCACTTTGGCTTTTGTGGGACTTCCTTCTGATGATTTTTTTGGCGTTTACTTTTACTCTGATCTTGGACCACTAGCGTTCCCTTTCTCTTATTATTATTTGAGTGTTGTCTTACAAAGTTCCCCTGGTCCACACTTCCTTTGTTTCTTCGTTTTTCTTCCTTTTTTTCTTCATCTGCTTGCTCAATTACCAAGGCTCGATCGATGAGATCGTTGAAGGAAGCATCACGAACTCCAGCCACCTTTAAGTCTTTTGCGAGATCTTTACGCAATCCTTGCATAAAGTGGTCCTTTTTCAAGTCTTCCGTTGCAACCATATATGGAGCTTATTAAATTTTCGGATGTACTCTAACATAGACATCTTTCCTTGTTGTAAATAAACAAACTCTCTCTTTTTTGCTGAACGAACAGTCTCTGAAAAGTATTTGTTGTAGAAGTGTTCTTTAAATTCCACCTATTGCATTGTTGCTTCATCATGAATTCGTTTAATTGAGTCCCACCAGTATTCTGCCGCTCCTCGTAGCATAAAGGAGACACAAGTGACCTTTTCTTCTTCTGGCACTTTGGCTACTTCTATCATTCTTTCCATGGTTCGCAACCATTGGTCTGCTGCGATAGGATCTACACCGCCTTCGAATGTGGGTGGATTTAATCTTCTAAATTCACTTCCGGCGTTGTTCATTGCCTGACCATGTTCATCCCTTCTAACTTCTCTTTCTAAGAGTCGTGCCACAATGTTTGTAAGTCGATCAATTGCAGATTGCTCCCCTGCAGTTCCTTCTGCCCTTCTGCCTCTGTTACCCCTAGCGCTTGACATCTCAACGAGTTTTTAATCTAGTTTCTACGTGTCAGACAAATCAAATGTAAGATTTTCCTAATTACCTTAATTTCAAGTTATAACTAAAAAGCTGAGCCTTGTCCTTCCCCTTGACTTGTGCATATGGACGGTCTACAGAATCGCTTTAAACCTTGGGCTCTGATACCAATTTGTAACACTCCACTATATTATTTACTTAAAACAAATGCTTAAAAACACAGTTACTTTTAATATAATTACGAATTCTAAAAGTTTAACACAATCCAATAAAACTTTATTACAGAAAAGTAAGAGTCATATAGAGATTTCTTAGTTTATTTAAAAACTTGATTATTACATAAAACCAATATACTTATTTTTATTAACACAAAGTTGAGCCCATAATAAAATCCCAAGGTCGGTTATGCCCATATGCACTTCGTCTTGGTTAGGACTTGGCGCCAGCTTGCCCTACTCATCGTTACCTGCAATGTAAGGACTTAGTGAGCTAATGCCCAGTAAGATAACACTTTGATGCATGTATAAATTATGATGCATATGGATGACCATATTTAAACAACTTTAAATAAACTTAGAAAATACAAAACAACTAGAAAATACAAAACAACTTTATTTGGGCCCTAAGTATGTTGCACTACAAGGCTGACACTTTTACTCTTTAAACATTATGCCCTTGGACCTCATTAGTTGAACTTTTGGGCGTTACGTATCGTTGTCCCCAAAAGATTTCTTTCAACTTAGCTTTGAGGGCTTGCCCTCCTTAGAACTTCGCCACCTGGTAGTACAACCACCTATTTTTCATAAATTCATTTTCTTAAGTGTCTTCTTCATAATGTAGTCCATGATATGCATGCATCCAATGCAACTTATAACATTTCAAATTCCTCTATGCATAACAAAATCAACATACAACATTATTTAAAAACAAGAGTCTTTAGTATAGGCGGCATAGCCGACCATGACATCACATATTAGGCGGCAGAGCCGACCATATCATCACATATTAGACGGCAGAGCCGACCATATAAAAATTTAGAACATAACTAATCACACTATAATAGCCATCATAATATAAAGGGATTGTTAAACCGAACTTAAGTATAAAAATAATTTGTCCTTACATTGCAGTTGAAGTGTTACTTACCTCTTGATCTTGACTTCTTTAGACCTTTCTAAGTTAAGGATTCCTCTACTCTTGTTATTATGACTTAGAATAGAAGGGAATGAAATTTCTAGGTTGCATTGAAAATGAGAGATGGTGGGGGGTATTTATAGGATTTCTTAAGGCTAATGGATAGCTAGAATTTTGCCACCATAACTCTTGATCAATGGTTGAGATTATCCTTCATAGATAACTTACTAAATTCTAAAATTCTTTAACTTTCTCTACACTTCTTCTTACATCATCGCTTATATCATCGCTTACGTCATCATTTCCTATGTCATTGCTTATGTCATCATTCCTTAAAATTAAATATTATAAACTCAAGGGGCTTCTTAGCTTAAAAATAAATTCTACTATATTTAAGAAAATTACAAGTGTCACTATTTTTCTGACTGCCAAATTACTGACACAATTGACAAGTGTCAATGAAAGTAATTTCTAACACTATTCTAAAGTCAATAAAGACCATTTTTCTAGTAGTGCTAAAAGATGAGTATTATAAATAATTTCATGGATTCAAATAACTCCACCTTTTAACTTAATTAAAAAGTTGGAGCATGTTAACTATTTTAAAAATACAAATTGGGGAATCCAAATTAAATAAAGTTATGGCTATTTGTATTCTAAATATTACTTTGCATACTCTATTGTTATGTACACTCATCTACTAAATTTAAAAAGGAGTGGTAATATTTGACCCCTTTAATTTTTTTTATTAACATAATTTATTTTCAAAATTATCCTTATTTAAAAAAATTAAATAAAAAATAAATAATTTGAGAAATCTTGGTCACCTTCCACTACCTCTATCACCGCCTGAAGGCTTAAGCTGGCAAGAGACACCTAGTAGGGCAGAGCTGCGTTGCATGGATTTGGTTACATTTGGGGGAAACAGAGTTATATCAAAGACAAAACCCTATAGTCAGTAGCCATGTTATTAAGTAGAGCTCAATGGAATAGAAGAGCTTTGTTTGAATCCCATTTGAGGCAATTATTTTCGCGATAAAATACATGCCTGATTAAAGTAAAAATATAAATAATTAATAAATAAACTGAAATCCAGATTAATAACCTTAGCCAGCTTGGCTTATGGTAGTAACAGTGATGGCAGAAGGTCGCTAGGGTTTCTCAAATTATTTTTACATTTTACTTTAATTATATTTTATTTTTTTAATAAGGGTAATTTTCGAAATAGGTTAGTTTGATTGAATAATGAGGGCTAATGAGACTAATTGAGGAGATCAAATACACTGCTATTTATAATATTATTAGCCCATTTGGTATTGAGGTTGAATGGTTAAAAATTGCTTATTTCATAATTTTTGATAAAAATATTGTTAGTAAATTTTTCAAAAGTTGTTTATTTCATAAGCTTTTCCATATTAACTGGTGTAAATGCCAAAAAATATAACCACTTCCATATGAAGAAGTTTTTTCATATTACTCTAAATCTAGGTTTAAGAGATAATGACACATAACAATATGAAAATCACATGACAATTTATGTTGAATCCAAAAATATCACTAATTTAATCCAAAATGTTAGTAATAAGCGGCAAGTCATTACTAACAAGATTACGTGTAAACAATCTAGATTCTAACAAAAACGGTTAACGAATCTAACAATGTAAAATGAAATATAAGGATGAACGATAGAGATGTAGATCTGAAATCCAATATCCCACCAAATCTACTTTCTTATAAATAGAGGTCAGAAAGATTAAAAAATGATAATTTAGCTAATTTCTCATTTAGCTAGAAGAAATTTGGATCTCATATCCATAAAATTTAATAAAAAATACTAATAAAGGCATCGAAGTGCCTTTACAGGTGCATGTTCAAGTCTGATTTGTGAAGATTTTTAAGAACTAAAGAAGAAAAAGCTCGATCATATAGCAAGAACAGGTATAATCGCTGGTTTGATCTTCTTTATTTAAAATTATATGGATTATTAAAGGTCTTTTTTAACCTTCAATTGGTGATATCTGTAGGAAATCAGACGCCATAATTCCAAACAATGGACAAACCAATGTCAATTGTTGATTTGGTTGGATCATAGAATTAATCAGTAAAACAAGAAAATATTTGGGATCTGATAGATTTTCGCCAATAGAATGCTTAAAACAATGAATCGTTCAGTGAAATACTTGACATTAAGATCATTTTTAGTAAAATTATTTGATGATGATGAACTATAAATTATATCTGTAATTGAAATATTCATCGGAATATTTCAATGGAAAACATACAAAAAAACTGGTTATAACTTGCACATCAAATGAAAAATTGGCAAAATCAGATGATTTGATATACGGATATTGACTTTCATGTCTGTGAAATGGTGAAGGAACTTAAGTGAAAGAGAAAACTCATTTAAATGGTCTTCGAAACCAATTTACAGGCATCAAGTCTTGAAATTCATATGTTAGAAAACCAAATCTTAGAAAGGATGGATTATCAATTGACAAACCAACGATACAATCATGAATATAACTTGAAATTCAAATCAAAGGTATCTACAAATATATTATTTAACAACATGAACAAATTGGAAGCTGTATAGTGAGTGTTGTCTAGATGAATTAACATCAGCCGTAAAACAAATAGAAAAATGGTGGGACCATCGAAATCAAAACCTCCACAGATCAACAAGGAGGGAAATACATACCATTTAAAGCTTGATTAGGGTAACATGGAGGCCAATCAGATCCATTCATGCCAAACTAGACAGAATTTATTCAACAAATACTTAAGCAAATTGAGGAGACCCGGAAAGGAAACCAGATGTTGAAAACAAAGTCGTAAGCATTTGAAGCTCAAAATCAGGGAGATCATGTCATTTCGGAGGAGGCACCTAGCCTAAAAGTGGCACAGCCCTTGGAAAAAAAATGCGGCACCGGATGAGGAGGAAAGAAAATTTCAAGAAAGATTATAACAGGGGATTGAGAAGGTGCTAAGGAAATTCGGAAAGACTCTACGGACAACATCAATACCAGTCAATTTTCCCAAAAGATTCTCTTAGCAAAAAATTGAAAATGTTCTTAGTTTAATGTTTAAAAAGTTTAACAGAAAAACAGACCTGGAGGATCACTTGTATTATTACAAACAGAAGATGTCTTTTGAAATGGATGATGAAGCATTGATGTTCAAGGATTTTCTGAAAAGCCTCACTGTAACAGCATTATCCTGGTTTTGCAGCTTAGAATTGAACTCTATCCATAACTTTAAAGAGCTTTGTGCACAATTCATAACATAATATTACCTTAAAAAAGAGAGCAGAAATCCATCTCAACTTTGTTTTCCTTAAAACAGGGACCTAATGAAGAGAAATCGAGACTTTTAGCTTGGTTTAATCAAGAACTAATCATGATCGAGAAGTATGATACCGAATTAGCTACGCAAACATATCAGAGAACGATGAGGATAGACACAGAGTATGGGAAATATCTAATCAAGGAAATTATCCAACAATGGAATCAATCAACCTTAAGTCTTATAAATACATCCGCCTAGAAGAGTATGAGGCACTGCAACAACATTACACTGCTTTGATCATGGGAAATTCGGTTCCCATAAATTATCTCACATGGATCATTCGAAATAAAAAACAGTCTATTACCATAAGGTCCTAAATATATAAAGAGGAAATATTTTGATGATAGTGGCCTCATTGGGGTTTTTAATTAAATATGCCTTAAAAGTAGGGTATTTAGTTAAATATACTCCATGCTTGAAAATTATCTAAATATGCCTTTTTATGTGGTAAATTGTCTAAAATGTCCCTAAAGAAAAATATAAAACACACACAACTCACAACACTCTTTACTTCACTCTTTAACTCCACACAACAAAAACTCACACTACACTCAAAATCGGAAATCACTCACAAACAGCTAATGCACTGAGATTTTTGTTTGCAGCTGGGTGTATTATTCATCCCATGAATAAGGTATTTGAAACTTTTTATTTTTTATTTTGGGCTATCTATTCAATTTGTTGACATTATATTATTTTTAGGGTTTTGTTTGGTTTGTGATAAACACTAAAGCAACTCATATTTTCATTACATTTGCATCATATGACTGTTATTTGATGGATTTTATAACTACATTCGTTAAAACCTGAAGTTGTTGTCAAATTTTTTTTCTGCACCCGACATACACGACAGCAGTCGTGTATGTATGTATTTACACGACTGTAGTCGTGAAAATGTGCAAAAAAATTCAATTATTATGACACCTTATCATTCTATTGGTTCAAAAAATATATATTTTTCACTATATATATCATTTTACTATTACTAGACTATAGTCGTGTGTGTTAATAAGTTACACGACTACTAGTGTGTACGTATAAACTTACATACTATAATTGTGTATATATGTAAAATGTTCCAATTGGTATGAGATCCCAACATTTTTTTAAGAAGAAATATGTCCTTTGATTATTTACTGAGTCATGTATTTTTGCAACTTACACGACTTCTGTCATGTATGTATGAATTTACACGACAACAATCGTGCAAGTTTGAAAGATATAGTAGTTGTTATGACACTTAGCATTCTGTTAGTACAAAGATTACAGTTATATTTTATTAAATATATCATCTGACTGTTTACAGAACTATAGTTGTGTATTTTAGCAAGTTACACAACTATTATCGTGTAAACTATCAATTACACGACATCAGTCGTGTAAATAGGCAGACAGATCCCCACTTCATTATAAATCTTGTTTGATTTTATTTTTATATTTGTTGTATAATCAACTGTTGTATTATTACAGGAAATGACTTCAGTACGTGTGCTTATTATGTTTTGTGGTGAATGAGGTTTTGCCCCCTGTGAAAAAGCGGAAAAAGGGTCGGCCACAACAAATTAGGATACCATCACAAGGCGAAGAGAAGTTGCGCCGTAAGTGTGGTAGGTGTGGTTCTCGAGGACATAATCGACTAACTTGCAGTGCACCAATCCCATTGTCTAACAATGAGCCCGTAGTTAGACCGAATGAAACATAAACAAGCACATGTACTACTATGAACCTTATATACTTGTTATTTTTTGTTGTTTTAATTTTTTTAATATCTTTCATATTTAGTGATAAATTTCTACCTTTTTGTTTCGCAGATGAATAACCGTGTTTGTGTGGCTTTCTAAGAATAAGTATTGAAGGGAGGCGACCAGAGGCTTATAAAATATGGACCGAGTGTTTGGGTTGAATATGCCAAAAATTTATGATGAATGTTAAACAACTTCTATTGTATTACGACTTATTTACGTAGTTAGTTTCATTTATTTGAAGTTTGATATGTTTAAAATCTATATTGATTGTGTCATCAATATAATGAATGATTGAAAAGAGTTTTTATTCTGTGCACATACCCGAGTACAATCGTGTATTTTGGCTGTTACAGAACTGGTCATATTTATTTCTAAATACTCGACTACAGTCGTGTATCTGTGCAAATACCCAACTGTCACAGAGAGCTTGTCATGTTTATTTTTAAATACTCGACCATAGTCGTGTATCTGTGAAAATACCTGACTGCAGTCGAGTATTTTGTCACAGAGAGCTTGTCATGTTTATTTTTAAATACCCGACTGCAGTCGTGTATCTGTGAAAAAACCCAACTGCAGTCGAGTATTTTGTCACAGAGAGCTGGTCATGTTTATTTCTAAATACCCGACTGCAGTCGTGTATCTGTGAAAAAACCCGACTGCAGTTGAGTATTTTGTCACAGAGAGCTTGTCATGTTTATTTCTAAATACCCGACTGCAGTCGTGTATTTGTGCAAAAACCCGACTGCAGTCGTGTATTTTCTTACAGTGTATTCCCTGTGCATATATGGCAATCCTGTTATTTATCACATAGATTATACAAACTATCTTATCTATCATTAATATAATTAACAAAGAAATAAAATATATTAATGTTGTCAATTGTCTTTAATGACATCAAATATCAACAACATCCTCATCATAACTATTACATCTCATAGTCCAAAAAATGACACTACAAAGTTTTTTTCCATGACCTATGCCCAAATAATTTTACAGCCAAGGCTTGTCGAAATTGTGTAACATGATCTTGTTGGCAATATGAATTGACATCAAGTCCATGGGCTAGGACCTCCAAGTACCGCAACAAAAATGCTCCACAATCACCACTAAAAAAATCCTGAATCAACTTTAGTTATGGCTATTTTATGTGATTTCAGCATTGAAGTATTTGTAGGTACTATACAGAGGCATCTCAGTTCTCAGATTGTGATTTCAGCATTGAAGTACTTCCCAATTTCAAAATACTGGTAACAGAAACACATTTTGGCAGTAACACATTTTTCCTGACAAATTTGTAAACCACAAGTTATTCCTCTTTTTCTCTTTTCTAATCTAACATTATTAATCAAATAAAATGCAATTAATTTGTTCAATGACTTTATCACAGCTTCATGAACTAATTTCAAGACAACTCCTAGTCTTAGTTCTCAACTGCAAGTATTGAAGTTGGGTTGATTATTTCTCGATAGAAGTGACACCAAAATCGAAATTGATGTGCATTTTATATGTGTAATTTGCCCAAAAAGAATTAAAGATTCAAGAACCTTGCAAGGAGAGAAAGTTGCCGTGTGTGCAAATGTGGTCCACTTAAATAAAAATGAAATTCTGGAGACGAACAAAACAACAAAATGTACACGTTGCCATCTGCATTCACTCAAAACTCAATTCGCTTAACCGGGCCATATACTCCTCATGGATGGAAAGTAAAATCCTAGTCCCACCTAACATTTCCACAGATATTAAATTGATAAATTACCTTCAATTTCTCGTTTTACTTGTTTTGCCGCGTTTCGACGAGAGTGTAGAAGAGTTGTTGTAAAATGGCAGGGATTTGTAAAATGGAAGATGAGACGCTGAAGGAGAGTGGGGGAATTGCAGCTACTGGTTTGCACAGAAGCGGCGTCGTTTTACTTGTTTTGCTGCGTTTCGGCTAGAGTGTGTAGAAGAATTGTTGTAAAATTGCAGGGATTTGTAAAATGGAGGAGGAGAAATCCAGAAGAAGGGGCTGAAGGAGACGTTGCTCATGAGAGAATTGGGGGTTTTGTTAATTGGTTGTGGTAGTTTGGTTGATTTAGGTTTTTCATTAGGCTAATTTCATTAGGTATGATCATAAAAGATGGACACTACCAGCCAGGAAAGCACATTGCCCAAGAATTGCTTCACTTTCCAGATCAGCAACTTTCCAAAAGGCAAATTCAACAGTTTCTCGGCATCATCAACTACATCCGTGATTTCATCCCCCACGTGGATCATTACACTCACCATCTCTCGGCTTTATTGAAAAAGAAGCCCCCAGAATGGAATGCTGACCACACATTTGCTGTCACTACCCTAAAGCAGATTGCGCAAAATCCGCCTCCTTTAAAGAGATAGCAGTTAAGAGTGTACGTGGCGTTGTTATACCAGAACTACAACAGTTAAAACTGTTCTTTGGACCAGTAGTCCGCAAGCTCGGGTTTCCAGCCGATATACCTCTGTAATCAAAAACCTTTTAAAACATTTTTCTCAGGTTATACAACCCAAAACAGACTTTCCTTTAGTCTAAAACAGGGTACCAAACCAGATAAGAAATGATCAAAAGTTTTCTGATGCACAGGATCCTTACTAGAAGGCAAGTGCAGAGCATACTTCCTTAGGTTTTCAAAATGAACAAATTTAATTCTTTATTCTTTTTCTTTCTTAGAACTTCATTTGCAGAGAGAGAGAAGAGGTTTAGGGATTCATGTTGTAAGAGAAAGCACGAGTTTATTTCTTTCAAACTTCTATTCAACTTCTATATCTTACAAGCAAGGGGAGAATCCTTTATATAGAGGAGGATTCTTCGAGAAGATAGGACAGGACCCCTATCTTTTACAAAAGTAAAAGCAAAAGATAAGATAAGATAGGATAGGATCCCTATCTTTTACATAAAGGCACAACTTTAATTATTACAAAAGACAAAAGTGCTTTAATAATTAAAGCATGACTTTGACAAAAGCAAAAGCAAAAGCTTAAAGTAAAAGCAAACTTTAATAATTATGCAGGCATAAAGCGAAACATCATTATGACAACAAGACAAACTACTTTATGGAAAGCAATAAGACAAACAACTTTATGGAGAGCGGAGGTTCATGTACTCGTCTTCGGATGAGCTTTCGGTCTCATCTGGGTTGTCAGGGTTGCCTTTTGGGAAAAAGATCTTGGAGAGCTTTGGATGCTTGCAGGAGGGACCACGGCATGGTGGATAAGGGCAATTATAGTCTCTGGGAGTACACTTTGGAGTATACTTAGGGGAAGTTTGGGTGGCTTTGTCAACTTTGGATGGTTGAGCGGGTCGTTTGGAGGATTGAGTTGAGGGTCCTGGTTCAGAGGGGCCAGGTTCATCCATTGTCGGTTGGGGGAACTGGTGAAGGTGTTGGCTCAGAGGGAGAAATGCATCCCAAGGGTCTTGGGAATCCTGGAACAGGAAATCAGTGTAGTCTGGTTTTTCTTCTTTGATGATGATACCTGTAGACTTTGGTTTGGATATGGCGGATGGAGTGGGGATCATGAGGAGGTCATGTTGTGGACCTAAGGAGGTGTGGGAGATATCTTTAAGTGGCGGAGGTTGGTGGTTTAATTGGCAAAGGTAATTGTGCAAGACATCTTGTATGTCATTTTCAATTACAGCTATATGTGGTGCAGTGAACCATTCATATACCTGGTCTTGAGTCCAAAAGAGTTTGGTGTCTGGATGTTGAAAGTATGGCCTGTGAATAATAAAAACTGATGTGAACATTTGTGCTTCAGGGGTAGGCATACGATCAAGGTTGTGAATTTCTGACAGTTGTTGGAGCTTCCTTCTCCACCATGGTATGGGGGAGAACCATTCAAGTAATGTCCAGGTAAGAGAAGTGGCATTGTCTGGATTAAGGAGATGCTCCAAAGTGGGAGAAATGGGAAGGATTAGCTTGGTGGCATAGAGGACTGTTAGGCACCAAATGTACCATAACACATCTTCAGTGGTCTCTCTGGTTGGATCAAGGGTTAAACCTGTAAGGAACAGATTTTCTGGGTGGAAAGTGGAAAAAGGAAAAGGGTATGTGACAAGGTAGGCTTTCATGAAGAAGCGAAAAAGAGCTTTTCTTGCAAACTCTTGGATGGCGAAGACAGAAGAAAAGGTTTTATTAAAGGGAAAAGTTTTCTTGGTGAGAGCTTGTGGGGGTAGTGAAGTAGCCATGGAGATAATTGGAAAATGGTAGGTGGTGGAAAACAGGATGAGAGGGTTTTCTGGTTTGGAGAGTCTGGAGAGCATATCAGGGATGAGATTCTGGGATCCCTTTATATGCTTGACTGAAAAGTCATATTTGGAAAACCAATCTTTTAATCTGAGTAACATTTTTTCGGGAACAGTTTTACCTTTGAAATGAAAGATATTGGGGAAGGCTGAGCTGTCCATTCGGATGAGAAAATGGTGTCCAATCAAATGATACTCAAACTTTTTGATGCCATTCTTGACCGCTAAGATTTCTTTGAACACGCTATGGTAGTGCTTCTGTGTGTCAGAAAAATGTCCACTAGCGTAAGCGATAAAGTTTTCTTTTTCGTTGATTTCTTCAAGGAGTATGGCACCCCATGATTCATCACTTGCGTCTGTCTGTAAGATGCGCTTGCCATCTGTAATCAACTTTAAAGGAGGCGGATTTTGCGCAATCTGCTTTAGGGTAGTGACAGCAAATGTGTGGTCAGCATTCCATTCTGGGGGCTTCTTTTTCAATAAAGCCGAGAGATGGTGAGTGTAATGATCCACGTGGGGGATGAAATCACGGATGTAGTTGATGATGCCGAGAAACTGTTGGATTTGCCTTTTGGAAAGTTGCTGATCTGGAAAGTGAAGTAATTCTTGGGCAATGTGCTTTCCTGGCTGGTAGTGTCCATCTTTTATGATCATACCAAGGAATTCAACATTATCTGTAGCAATGATGCTTTTCTTAGCCGATAACATGATTCCATGACTTTGGAGAATATCATAGAATTGAGTTAACAGCTGGCGATGTTCATCATGTGAGCCTGAAAAAAGCAAGATATCATCAATATAAATCAATGCATGATGCAAGATGGGTTGGAAGATTTGGACCATGGATTTTTGGAAAATGGATGGGGCAGTTTTGAGACCAAAGGGTAGGACGGTCCATTGGAAATGGGCATTGGGAATACAAAAGGCGGTTTTGTAACGTTCGGAGGGTTCAATGCCTAGTTGCCAAAAACCTGATTTTAAATCAAATTTTGAAAAGATCTGGGCATTTTTGAGAAAAGTGAACATGCTTTGTCGGCGAGGTAAAGGGAATTTGTCATCTTGTAAAAACATGTTTAATGGCTGGTAGTCAATGACTAGGCGTTTCTTTCCTCGGACAATTTCAGAATGCTTTTCAACATAAAAGGCTTGGCAAGCCCATTGAGAACTTGTGGGCTCAATTAAACCTTGGGCTAACAATTGTGAACATTCTTGTTGGGCTAGGAGTAAGTCAGAAGGACTCATTCCTGGATGGGTAGCTTTAGTTGGGTTAATGTCTTCATTGAGTTTGAAGGGTAACTTAATGAAGAAAGACTTATTTTTCCACAAAGGATTTGGATGGGTGAACTCGGAATGGGACTCTGGACAGAAACTCAAAAGTTTGGTTGAAATATCCTGGTAAGACTGGGGAGTTTCAGACAAATTGTAGAGTTTCAGAATGTCTGTGAACGGTTTGAACATGGACTTGACACGGATTCCAGTGGGAATGATTTGGAGGTGTTTGATTTGGTGAAGGACGTCAAATCCTAACAAGATATCCTTATTAGGAAGAGTTGAACCAATAACTTTGGTCCAAATGACACAATTGGGGAAGATTTGAATACCAACGGGTTTCTTGGTAATCAAAGTGGTGGTGAAGAGTTTGCCATTGACAGCTTTGAAATGTTCTTCAGACTGGGTCCAATATTCAGATGGAAGAATATGGGGGTTTAACATGCTGCGTTGGGCGCCAGTATCTATAAGACCAATTGCTGGAATGGGCCTTTGGAATTTTGAGGGTAAGATCTGGAGTTTGATGGATGGGATAGGAACTGTAGTATCAAGGGAGAGTGACTGTTGATGGAAAATCACTTGAGACTGGTCACTGTCTGAATCAGAGGAATTCTGTAGTGCGAACACTGTTTCATCATTGGGTTCATCTTGTTCAGAGAAATAGAATTCCAGCTCATCTTTGGCAGGAGAGTAGTCGGTAGTTGCTTGAAGATGCTCAACTAACCGGATGGATTTTTCTCTTTTGTTGGGGCAATCTTTGGCATAGTGGCCTTTTCTCTTGCAGATGAAACATCTGCTTGATTGCTTTCGTTTGAATTCTCTAGAGGAGGAAGATTTCTTTCTGAAGAACCGGTAGGGCTTTCGGGATCTGCGAGGTTTGGATGAAAACTCTGGAGTTTTGAATTTCCGAAAATGCCTTTTTTTCTTTGAACTGCAATCGCAATCCTTTTTCTTGTGGCATTTGATCTGCAAATAAGGCTTTTTGCAAGCACTTCGGAAAGGTTCTTTGTCTTTCAACAGTTCTTTGAAAAACTGTTTTTGCTCGCAAAGTTTGTCAAGACAAGTTTTGGCAAGCTGAAAGATTTTGCCAAGAGAGATGTTGTCTAGGGAAAGATTGGATGCTGTGAGTTGTCTCTGGATGTTGGGTTGGAGTTCTTCGGGAAGGGAAGCCAGAAAGACATGCTTTAATGTCGGCTCGTTGAATCCATTAAGCTTATAGAACAGCAGGGACATCCGCTTATAATGGAAGTCAAGATCCTTAGCATTGAGGGAGCAGCATTTCATGTTGAGATAATCTCGTCTGGCAGCTTCAAAGACTGCAGAAGGGTCTCCAAGGAATTGATCATGAAGTACAGCAAGAGCACTTGAGACTTCTGGGAGATCAACAAACTGTAGTTGGCGGTATTGTCCTAACGAATCAAACCAATCTCTTAGAGCACCCGTGAAACGAGTAGCAAATTCTCTAAGAACTGATTGAGTTGTTGCTCCTGGTCTTAGCATCTGGAGGTCAATCCAGGCAGACATTTCATTGAGTCGGTCACGCCATTTATGAGATGGAAGATCATCAAATGTGAACCATGGGCCATTTGACGATTTTTGGCTCGATGGATTGGTCTGGGTTGGAGGAGGTTGGTTTGTGGCAGAAGATTCAGGCATTTCTTCTTCAACTTCGGAGGGAATATCAACATATGGTTCTGTATGAGAGGTTTGGCCTTGGGTAGGTTGATCAGGTTGAGCCATCAGGATTTTGGTGATATCAGCATAGGACTTTTCAGAGTCACTGGTGGATACTGAAGATTCTGTATCAGTTTCGGTAGGGCTATCTGAAACAGCTGGATTTGAATCAGAAGTTTGATCGACTGGAGTAGATGAATGGGTGACTGTGTGAGCAGTAAATTGGTGCATGGGTTCTTTATCCTTGGATTCAGAGCCATACCGTTCCTTGAAACTTGTTTTCTAAACTCTTGTTTTCATGCTCAAAATGGTATAATTTATGACTTTATTCTGTTTTGATCCTTAGACTTCAGACGCAGAGAGAGTTTCTCATTCATGGCTTCCACTTCATCTTCGACTCCTTCTACTCCTGTTACTCTTTCTTCTACTCTTTCCTTACCAAAATCTTGCACTTCTCATACTGCCAACAAAATTGAAAACCTTGTAGAATACTCCTACATCCCTGAATCCGCCCAGATCAGTGAATCTTCATACCCTCTCATAAGCCCTTACCAACTATATAAACGCCCCAGTTCTTTTACTCGCAGTATCCGTACTCTCATATCCACCCGAAGACCTCACCCTAAAGAATATATCCAGTCTTCTCGCCTGGATCAGTGTTCACTCCAAGCAACCCCTGCTGAGCAATATGTCACTCTGGAAATCCCCTCAGAGTTGATTTCCAACTGGAAACGAGAAGGTTACACTCATCTCCATCTTGGAGGCATCAGATTAATCCTTACCCTTCATGGGAGAAAAGGATTACCGGTTACAGCTCGCCTTGCTATGCTTGATACCCGGTTTAAACAGTACCAAGATGCTGTTATTGGCACTGTCCTCACAACCCTTCATGCAGGAAGTGTTTTACTCACTTTCTATCCCAACTTCAACCTTTCTCTCCAAGATCCCAACTTGCCTACAACCTTGAAGGTCCAAATCCAAATTCAAGGTGCTGAACAAATTTCTTCTGCGAAAATTGCCACTTTACACCACCAACTGGTCTATAGGCTTCAAAATCATGCCTTAGATCTACCCACACCAGAACACCACTCTGACACCCTCATGGTGTTAGCAGAATCTGACCAGATCCCGACAATCATTCAGATCCCACGACAAATTCCTCGTCATGAGCTCATCAAGCTTATGCCTCTTGAATGGATCTCCAACTATGAACAGTTCCATAATAATACAGCTCCCATTCAGACATCCGAAAGTATGTTTGAAAGACGACAAGATGGGACAGTCAGAATGACTTTTAAACCACCTCCAAGTGCTCCACAAGAGCCTCCTCGGCTCTCCTTTACTTATTCCTCCATGATCACAGCTGTTCAGACAGCTCAGGAAGATCTGCCCATTACAGGGTTTAATTCTGAAGGTTACCCTGTTTATCCAGCCAAACACAATGGCCATTTCCTATGGGATGCCCCTGGTTCCGGCATGTGTGACCCAAATTGTCCCTGCTGGGATGATTGGGAAGAAGACGATGATTATGCAACCACAAGGAAAAAGAAACCCAAAAAGAAAAAACCTTCTGTCTCATGTCACCACTGTGACCCCAAACCACCATCAGATCCTCCACCTCCACCAGCTCCACTACCCATCTACCGAAAAGAACTCAAATGGATTGCCAAACATTGCAAATCTGAGATTCCATCACCACTTCCAAACCCAACAACTATCGTCCAACCACTGGCTTGTATGATGTTTTCCTCTACCTCTTCCGATTACTCTTCTTCCTTTCCTTCTTTGGAACCCCACACAGATCCCCAACGAAATGTTGTGTCCAAACCCTTTATCCCTTCACCTATTACATCCACTGGCCACCTGGAACCCCCTAAACCTTTTGAATCTGTCCTCAACTGGCAAACTCAAAATGCCAGGGCCCAAAATGATACTTTGTTGCATCTCAATTCAAAAGTTGAGAATATCAGTTTGCGAACTGAACAGATTGAGACAAAAGTTGACTCCATCACTGCACAGATGCAACAGATCTACCAAAACCTCCAGTCCAGAATTTCTCAACTTGACTCTGAGTTACGAGCCATGCTTGCCCATCGTTACTCAGGCCCCGAATTTGACCAAAAAGAAAGGGAAATCAGGCGCTTAAAAGCTGAACTTGCCCAGATTGAATCTGAAAGACAGAGACCTACCCTTTTCACCTCTTCACCTCCTATTCCTTCCATCAGTCCAACTTATCATCCTTTTGCCTCTATGCTTTCTCCTATTAAACAGTATGACCCTTCCAAGTTATTTGGTATGACTCATACTCTTTTCAGAGACAATCCTTTGCCACCACCACCTAAACCTAAACCCAAACCTAGACCGCAGCCTCGCCCTGCACCTCTTCATCCCTCCTCACTGACCATCCCTGGCCAACCATCTCCTACTTCTGCACCAACATTACCACCAGCTCCTTTATTCGTCCCTACCCAATCAAAAGATAAAGAACCCATGCACCAGTTTACTGCTCACACAGTCACCCATTCATCTACTACAGTCGATCACACTTCTGATTCAAATCCAGCTGTTTCAGATAGCCCTACCGAAACTGATACAGAATCTTCAGCATCCACCAGTGACTCTGAAAAGTCCTATGCTGATATCACCAAAATCCTGATGGCTCAACCTGATCAACCTACCCAAGGCCAAACCTCTCATACAGAACCATATGTTGATATTCCCTCCGAAGTTGAAGAAGAAATGCCTGAATCTTCTGCCACAAACCAACCTCCTCCAACCCAGACCAATCCATCGAGCCAAAAATCGTCAAATGGCCCATGGTTCACATTTGATGATCTTCCATCTCATAAATGGCGTGACCGACTCAATGAAATGTCTGCCTGGATTGACCTCCAGATGCTAAGACCAGGAGCAACAACTCAATCAGTCCTTAGAGAATTTGCTACTCGTTTCACGGGTGCTCTAAGAGATTGGTTTGATTCGTTAGGACAATACCGCCAACTACAGTTTGTTGATCTCCCAGAAGTCTCAAGTGCTCTTGCTGTACTTCATGATCAATTCCTTGGAGACCCTTCTGCAGTCTTTGAAGCTGCCAGACGAGATTATCTCAACATGAAATGCTGCTCCCTCAATGCTAAGGATCTTGACTTCCATTATAAGCGGATGTCCCTGCTGTTCTATAAGCTTAATGGATTCAACGAGCCGACATTAAAGCATGTCTTTCTGGCTTCCCTCCCCGAAGAACTCCAACCCAACATCCAGAGACAACTCACAGCATCCAACCTTTCCCTAGACAACATCTCTCTTGGCAAAATCTTTCAGCTTGCCAAAACTTGTCTTGACAACTTTGCGAGCAAAAACAGTTTTTCAAAGAACTGTTGAAAGACAAAGAACCTTTCCGAAGTGCTTGCAAAAAGCCTTATTTGCAGATCAAATGCCACAAGAAAAAGGATTGCGATTGCAGTTCAAAGAAAAAACGGCATTTTCGGAAATTCAAAACTCCAGAGTTTTCATCCAAACCTCGCAGATCCCGAAAGCCCTACCGGTTCTTCAGAAAGAAATCTTCCTCCTCTAGAGAATTCAAACGAAAGCAATCAAGCAGATGTTTCATCTGCAAGAGAAAAGGCCACTATGCCAAAGATTGCCCCAACAAAAGAGAAAAATCCATCCGGTTAGTTGAGCATCTTCAAGCAACTACCGACTACTCTCCTGCCAAAGATGAGCTGGAATTCTATTTCTCTGAACAAGATGAACCCAATGATGAAACAGTGTTCGCACTACAGAATTCCTCTGATTCAGACAGTGACCAGTCTCAAGTGATTTTCCATCAACAGTCACTCTCCCTTGATACTACAGTTCCTATCCCATCCATCAAACTCCAGATCTTACCCTCAAAATTCCAAAGGCCCATTCCAGCAATTGGTCTTATAGATACTGGCGCCCAACGCAGCATGTTAAACCCCCATATTCTTCCATCCGAATATTGGACCCAGTCTGAAGAACATTTCAAAGCTGTCAATGGCAAACTCTTCACCACCTCTTTGATTACCAAGAAACCCGTTGGTATTCAAATCTTCCCCAATTGTGTCATTTGGACCAAGGTTATTGGTTCAACTCTTCCTAATAAGGATATCTTGTTAGGATTTGACGTCCTTCACCAAATCAAACACCTCCAAATCATTCCCACTGGAATCCGTGTCAAGTCCATGTTCAAACCATTCACAAACATTCTGAAACTCTACAATTTGTCTGAAACTCCCCAGTCTTACCAGGATATCTCAACCAAACTTTTGAGTTTCTGTCCAGAGTCCCATTCCGAGTTCACCCATCCAAATCCTTTGTGGAAAAATAAGTCTTTCTTCATTAAGTTACCCTTCAAACTCAATGAAGACATTAACCCAACTAAAGCTACCCATCCAGGAATGAGTCCTTCTGACTTACTCCTAACCCAACAAGAATGTTCACAATTGTTAGCCCAAGGTTTAATTGAGCCCACAAGTTCTCAATGGGCTTGCCAAGCCTTTTATGTTGAAAAGCATTCTGAAATTGTCCGAGGAAAGAAACGCCTAGTCATTGACTACCAGCCATTAAACATGTTTTTACAAGATGACAAATTCCCTTTACCTCGCCGACAAAGCATGTTCACTTTTCTCAAAAATGCCCAGATCTTTTCAAAATTTGATTTAAAATCAGGTTTTTGGCAACTAGGCATTGAACCCTCCGAACGTTACAAAACCGCCTTTTGTATTCCCAATGCCCATTTTCAATGGACCGTCCTACCCTTTGGTCTCAAAACTGCCCCATCCATTTTCCAAAAATCCATGGTCCAAATCTTCCAACCCATCTTGCATCATGCATTGATTTATATTGATGATATCTTGCTTTTTTCAGGCTCACATGATGAACATCGCCAGCTGTTAACTCAATTCTATGATATTCTCCAAAGTCATGGAATCATGTTATCGGCCAAGAAAAGCATCATTGCTACAGATAATGTTGAATTCCTTGGTATGATCATAAAAGATGGACACTACCAGCCAGGAAAGCACATTGCCCAAGAATTGCTTCACTTTCCAGATCAGCAACTTTCCAAAAGGCAAATTCAACAGTTTCTCGGCATCATCAACTACATCCGTGATTTCATCCCCCACGTGGATCATTACACTCACCATCTCTCGGCTTTATTGAAAAAGAAGCCCCCAGAATGGAATGCTGACCACACATTTGCTGTCACTACCCTAAAGCAGATTGCGCAAAATCCGCCTCCTTTAAAGTTGATTACAGATGGCAAGCGCATCTTACAGACAGACGCAAGTGATGAATCATGGGGTGCCATACTCCTTGAAGAAATCAACGGAAAAGAAAACTTTATCGCCTACGCTAGTGGACATTTTTCTGACACACAGAAGCACTACCATAGCGTGTTCAAAGAAATCTTAGCGGTAAAGAATGGCATCAAAAAGTTTGAGTATCATTTGATTGGACACCATTTTCTCATCCGAATGGACAGCTCAGCCTTCCCCAATATCTTTCATTTCAAAGGTAAAACTGTTCCCGAAAAAATGTTACTCAGATTAAAAGATTGGTTTTCCAAATATGACTTTTCAGTCAAGCATATAAAGGGATCCCAGAACCTCATCCCTGATATGCTCTCCAGACTCTCCAAACCAGAAAACCCTCTCATCCTGTTTTCCACCACCTACCATTTTCCAATTATCTCCATGGCTACTTCACTACCCCCACAAGCTCTCACCAAGAAAACTTTTCCCTTTAATAAAACCTTTTCTTCTGTCTTCGCCATCCAAGAGTTTGCAAGAAAAGCTCTTTTTCGCTTCTTCATGAAAGCCTACCTTGTCACAGACCCTTTTCCTTTTTCCACTTTCCACCCAGAAAATCTGTTCCTTACAGGTTTAACCCTTGATCCAACCAGAGAAACCACTGAAGATGTGTTGTGGTACATCTGGTGCCTAACAGTCCTTTATGCCACTAAGTTAGTCCTACCAATTACTCCCACTTTGGAGCATCTCCTTGACCCAGACAAAGCCACCTCTCTTACCTGGACATTACTTGAATGGTTCTCCCCCATACCATGGTGGAGAAGGAAGCTCCAACAACTGTCAGAAATTTACAACCTTGATCGTATGCCTGCCCTTGAAGCACCACTGTTCACATCAGTCTTTATTATTCACAGGCCATACTTCCAACATCCAGACACCAAACTCTTTTGGACTCAAGACCAGGTATATGAATGGTTCACTGCACCACATATAGCTGTAATTGAAAATGACATACAAGATGTCCTGCACAACTACCTTTGCCAATTGAACCACCAACCTCCGCCACTTAAAGATATCTCCCACACCTCCTTAGGTCCCCAACATGACCTCCTCATGATCCCCACTCCATCTGCCATATCTAAACCTAAGTCCACAGGTATCATCATCAAAGAAGAAAAACCAGACTACACTGATTTCCTGTTCCAGGATTCCCAAGACCCATGGGATGCATTTCTCCCTCTGAGCCAACACCTTCACCAGTTTCCCCAACCGACAATGGATGAACCTGGCCCCTCTGAACCAGGACCCTCAACTCAATCCTCCAAACGACCCGCTCAACCATCCAAAGTTGACAAAGCCACCCAAACTTCCCCTAAGTATACTCCAAAGTGTACTCCCAGAGACTATAATTGCCCTTATCCACCATGCCGTGGTCCCTCCTGCAAGCATCCAAAGCTCTCCAAGATCTTTTTCCCAAAAGGCAACCCTGACAACCCAGATGAGACTGAAAGCTCATCCGAAGACGAGTACATGAACCTCCGCTCTCCATAAAGTTGTTTGTCTTATTGCTTTCCATAAAGTAGTTTGTCTTGTTGTCATAATGATGTTTCGCTTTATGCCTGCATAATTATTAAAGTTTGCTTTTACTTTAAGCTTTTGCTTTTGCTTTTGTCAAAGTCATGCTTTAATTATTAAAGCACTTTTGTCTTTTGTAATAATTAAAGTTGTGCCTTTATGTAAAAGATAGGGATCCTATCCTATCTTATCTTATCTTTTGCTTTTACTTTTGTAAAAGATAGGGGTCCTGTCCTATCTTCTCGAAGAATCCTCCTCTATATAAAGGATTCTCCCCTTGCTTGTAAGATATAGAAGTTGAATAGAAGTTTGAAAGAAATAAACTCGTGCTTTCTCCTACAACATGAATCCCTAAACCTCTTCTCTCTCTCTGCAAATGAAGTTCTAAGAAAGAAAAAGAATAAAGAATTAAATTTGTTCATTTTGAAAACCTAAGGAAGTATGCTCTGCACTTGCCTTCTAGTAAGGATCCTGTGCATCAGAAAACTTTTGACCATTTCTTATCTGGTTTGGTACCCTGTTTTAGACTAAAGGAAAGTCTGTTTTGGGTTGTATAACCTGAGAAAAAAATGTTTTAAAGGTTTTTGATTACAGAGGTATATCGGCTGGAAACCCGAGCTTGCGGACTACTGGTCCAAAGAACAGTAGTCCAATCAAAGAGGAGTTGAATAGAAGTTTGAAAGAAATAAACTCGTGCTTTCTCTTACAACATGAATCCCTAAACCTCTTCTCTCTCTCTGCAAATGAAGTTCTAAGAAAGAAAAAGAATAAAGAATTAAATTTGTTCATTTTGAAAACCTAAGGAAGTATGCTCTGCACTTGCCTTCTAGTAAGGATCCTGTGCATCAGAAAACTTTTGATCATTTCTTATCTGGTTTGGTACCCTGTTTTAGACTAAAGGAAAGTCTGTTTTGGGTTGTATAACCTGAGAAAAATGTTTTAAAAGGTTTTTGATTACAGAGGTATATCGGCTGGAAACCCGAGCTTGCGGACTACTGGTCCAAAGAACAGTTTTAACTGTTGTAGTTCTGGTATAACAACGCCACGTTGATATTCTCCAAAGTCATGGAATCATGTTATCGGCCAAGAAAAGCATCATTGCTACAGATAATGTTGAATTCCTTGGTATGATCATAAAAGATGGACACTACCAGCCAGGAAAGCACATTGCCCAAGAATTGCTTCACTTTCCAGATCAGCAACTTTCCAAAAGGCAAATTCAACAGTTTCTCGGCATCATCAACTACATCCGTGATTTCATCCCCCACGTGGATCATTACACTCACCATCTCTCGGCTTTATTGAAAAAGAAGCCCCCAGAATGGAATGCTGACCACACATTTGCTGTCACTACCCTTAAAGCATGTCTTTCTGGCTTCCCTCCCCGAAGAACTCCAACCCAACATCCAGAGACAACTCACAGCATCCAACCTTTCCCTAGACAACATCTCTCTTGGCAAAATCTTTCAGCTTGCTCTTAGGGGAAGTTTGGGTGGCTTTGTCAACTTTGGATGGTTGAGCGGGTCGTTTGGAGGATTGAGTGTACGTGGTATGGGGGAGAACCATTCAAGTAATGTCCAGGTAAGAGAGGTGGCTTTGTCTGGGTCAAGGAGATGCTCCAAAGTGGGAGTAATTGGTAGGACTAACTTAGTGGCATAAAGGACTGTTAGGCACCAGATGTACCATAACACATCTTACTCATTTGATTGGACACCATTTTCTCATCCGAATGGACAGCTCAGCCTTCCCCAATATCTTTCATTTCAAAGGTAAAACTGTTCCCGAAAGATGTGTTATGGTACATCTGGTGCCTAACAGTCCTTTATGCCACTAAGTTAGTCCTACCAATTACTCCCACTTTGGAGCATCTCCTTGACCCAGACAAGGAATTCAACATTATCTGTAGCAATGATGCTTTTCTTGGCCGATAACATGATTCCATGACTTTGGAGAATATCATAGAATTGAGTTAACAGCTGGCGATGTTCATCATGTGAGCCTGAAAAAAGCAAGATATCATCAATATAAATCAATGCATGATGCAAGATGGGTTGGAAGATTTGGACCATGGATTTTTGGAAAATGGATGGGGCAGTTTTGAGACCAAAGGGTAGGACGGTCCATTGGAAATGGGCATTGGGAATACAAAAGGCGGTTTTGTAACGTTCGAAGGGTTCAATGCCTAGTTGCCAAAAACCTGATTTTAAATCAAATTTTGAAAAGATCTGGAAAGATTGGTTTTCCAAATATGACTTTTAATACAGCTCCCATTCAGACATCCGAAAGTATGTTTGAAAGACGACAAGATGGGACAGTCAGAATGACTTTTAAACCACCTCCAAGTGCTCCACAAGAGCCTCCTCGGCTCTCCTTTACTTATTCCTCCATGATCACAGCTGTTCAGACAGCTCAGGAAGATCTGCCCATTACAGGGTTTAATTCTGAAGGTTACCCTGTTTATCCAGCCAAACACAATGGCCATTTCCTATGGGATGCCCCTGGTTCCGGCATGTGTGACCCAAATTGTCCCTGCTGGGATGATTGGGAAGAAGACGATGATTATGCAACCACAAGGAAAAAGAAACCCAAAAAGAAAAAACCTTCTGTCTCATGTCACCACTGTGACCCCAAACCACCATCAGATCCTCCACCTCCACCAGCTCCATTACCCGTCTACCTGATACCAGTTAAGAGTGTACGTGGTATGGGGGAGAACCATTCAAGTAATGTCCAGGTAAGAGAGGTGGCTTTGTCTGGGTCAAGGAGATGCTCCAAAGTGGGAGTAATTGGTAGGACTAACTTAGTGGCATAAAGGACTGTTAGGCACCAGATGTACCATAACACATCTTCAGTGGTTTCTCTGGTTGGATCAAGGGTTAAACCTGTAAGGAACAGATTTTCTGGGTGGAAAGTGGAAAAAGCAAAAGGGTCTGTGACAAGGTAGGCTTTCATGAAGAAGCGAAAAAGAGCTTTTCTTGCAAACTCTTGGATGGCGAAGACAGAAGAAAAGGTTTTATTAAAGGGAAAAGTTTTCTTGGTGAGAGCTTGTGGGGGTAGTGAAGTAGCCATGGAGATAATTGGAAAATGGTAGGTGGTGGAAAACAGGATGAGAGGGTTTTCTGGTTTGGAGAGTCTGGAGAGCATATCAGGGATGAGGTTCTGGGATCCCTTTATATGCTTGACTGAAAAGTCATATTTGGAAAACCAATCTTTTAATCTGAGTAACATTTTTTCGGGAACAGTTTTACCTTTGAAATGAAAGATATTGGGGAAGGCTGAGCTGTCCATTCGGATGAGAAAATGGTGTCCAATCAAATGATACTCAAACTTTTTGATGCCATTCTTGACCGCTAAGATTTCTTTGAACACGCTATGGTAGTGCTTCTGTGTGTTAGAAAAATGTCCACTAGCGTAAGCGATAAAGTTTTCTTTTTCGTTGATTTCTTCAAGGAGTATGGCACCCCATGATTCATCACTTGCGTCTGTCTGTAAGATGCGCTTGCCATCTGTAATCAACTTTAAAGGAGGCGGATTTTGCGCAATCTGCTTTAGGGTAGTGACAGCAAATGTGTGGTCAGCATTCCATTCTGGGGGCTTCTTTTTCAATAAAGCCGAGAGATGGTGAGTGTAATGATCCACGTGGGGGATGAAATCACGGATGTAGTTGATGATGCCGAGAAACTGTTGAATTTGCCTTTTGGAAAGTTGCTGATCTGGAAAGTGAAGCAATTCTTGGGCAATGTGCTTTCCTGGCTGGTAGTGTCCATCTTTTATGATCATACCAAGGAATTCAACATTATCTGTAGCAATGATGCTTTTCTTGGCCGATAACATGATTCCATGACTTTGGAGAATATCATAGAATTGAGTTAACAGCTGGCGATGTTCATCATGTGAGCCTGAAAAAAGCAAGATATCATCAATATAAATCAATACATGATGCAAGATGGGTTGGAAGATTTGGACCATGGATTTTTGGAAAATGGATGGGGCAGTTTTGAGACCAAAGGGTAGGACGGTCCATTGAAAATGGGCATTGGGAATACAAAAGGCGGTTTTGTAACGTTCGGAGGGTTCAATGCCTAGTTGCCAAAAACCTGATTTTAAATCAAATTTTGAAAAGATCTGGGCATTTTTGAGAAAAGTGAACATGCTTTGTCGGCGAGGTAAAGGGAATTTGTCATCTTGTAAAAACATGTTTAATGGCTGGTAGTCAATGACTAGGCGTTTCTTTCCTCGGACAATTTCAGAATGCTTTTCAACATAAAAGGCTTGGCAAGCCCATTGAGAACTCGTGGGCTCAATTAAACCTTGGGCTAACAATTGTGAACATTCTTGTTGGGCTAGGAGTAAGTCAGAAGGACTCATTCCTGGATGGGTAGCTTTAGTTGGGTTAATGTCTTCATTGAGTTTGAAGGGTAACTTAATGAAGAAAGACTTATTTTTCCACAAAGGATTTGGATGGGTGAACTCGGAATGGGACTCTGGACAGAAACTCAAAAGTTTGGTTGAAATATCCTGGTAAGACTGGGGAGTTTCAGACAAATTGTAGAGTTTCAGAATGTCTGTGAACGGTTTGAACATGGACTTGACTCGGATTCCAGTGGGAATGATTTGGAGGTGTTTGATTTGGTGAAGGACGTCAAATCCTAACAAGATATCCTTATTAGGAAGAGTTGAACCAATAACCTTGGTCCAAATGACACAATTGGGGAAGATTTGAATACCAACGGGTTTCTTGGTAATCAAAGAGGTGGTAAAGAGTTTGCCATTGACAGCTTTGAAATGTTCTTCAGACTGGGTCCAATATTCGGATGGAAGAATATGGGGGTTTAACATGCTGCGTTGGGCGCCAGTATCTATAAGACCAATTGCTGGAATGGGCCTTTGGAATTTTGAGGGTAAGATCTGGAGTTTGATGGATGGGATAGGAACTGTAGTATCAAGGGAGAGTGACTGTTGATGGAAAATCACTTGAGACTGGTCACTGTCTGAATCAGAGGAATTCTGTAGTGCGAACACTGTTTCATCATTGGGTTCATCTTGTTCAGAGAAATAGAATTCCAGCTCATCTTTGGCAGGAGAGTAGTCGGTAGTTGCTTGAAGATGCTCAACTAACCGGATGGATTTTTCTCTTTTGTTGGGGCAATCTTTGGCATAGTGGCCTTTTCTCTTGCAGATGAAACATCTGCTTGATTGCTTTCGTTTGAATTCTCTAGAGGAGGAAGATTTCTTTCTGAAGAACCGGTAGGGCTTTCGGGATCTGCGAGGTTTGGATGAAAACTCTGGAGTTTTGAATTTCCGAAAATGCCTTTTTTTCTTTGAACTGCAATCGCAATCCTTTTTCTTGTGGCATTTGATCTGCAAATAAGGCTTTTTGCAAGCACTTCGGAAAGGTTCTTTGTCTTTCAACAGTTCTTTGAAAAACTGTTTTTGCTCGCAAAGTTTGTCAAGACAAGTTTTGGCAAGCTGAAAGATTTTGCCAAGGGAGATGTTGTCTAGGGAAAGATTGGATGCTGTGAGTTGTCTCTGGATGTTGGGTTGGAGTTCTTCGGGAAGGGAAGCCAGAAAGACATGCTTTAATGTCGGCTCGTTGAATCCATTAAGCTTATAGAACAGCAGGGACATCCGCTTATAATGGAAGTCAAGATCCTTAGCATTGAGGGAGCAGCATTTCATGTTGAGATAATCTCGTCTGGCAGCTTCAAAGACTGCAGAAGGGTCTCCAAGGAATTGATCATGAAGTACAGCAAGAGCACTTGAGACTTCTGGGAGATCAACAAACTGTAGTTGGCTGTATTGTCCTAACGATTCAAACCAATCTCTTAGAGCACCCGTGAAACGAGTAGCAAATTCTCTAAGGACTGATTGAGTTGTTGCTCCTGGTCTTAGCATCTGGAGGTCAATCCAGGCAGACATTTCATTGAGTCGGTCACGCCATTTATGAGATTGAAGATCATCAAATGTGAACCATGGGCCATTTGACGATTTTTGGCTCGATGGATTGGTCTGGGTTGGAGGAGGTTGGTTTGTGGCAGAAGATTCAGGCATTTCTTCTTCAACTTCGGAGGGAATATCAACATATGGTTCTGTATGAGAGGTTTGGCCTTGGGTAGGTTGATCAGGTTGAGCCATCAGGATTTTGGTGATATCAGCATAGGACTTTTCAGAGTCACTGGTGGATGCTGAAGATTCTGTATCAGTTTCGGTAGGGCTATCTGAAACTGCTGGATTTGAATCAGAAGTGTGATCGACTGTAGTAGATGAATGGGTGACTGTGTGAGCAGTAAACTGGTGCATGGGTTCTTTATCTTTTGATTGGGTAGGGACTAATAAAGGAGCTGGTGGTGATGTTGGTGCAGAAGTAGGAGATGGTTGGCCAGGGATGGTCAGAGAGGAAGGATGAAGAGGTGCAGGGCGAGGCTGCGGTCTAGGTTTGGGTTTAGGTTTAGGTGGTGGTGGCAAAGGATTGTCTCTGAAAAGAGTATGAGTCATACCAAATAACTTGGAAGGGTCATACTGTTTGATAGGAGAAAGCATAGAGGAAAAAGGATGATAAGTTGGACCGATGGAAGGGATAGGAGGTGAAGTGGTGAAAAGGGTAGGTCTCTGTTTTTCAGATTCAATCTGAGCAAGTTCAGCTTTTAAGCGTCTGATTTCCCTTTCTTTTTGGTCAAATTCGGGGCCTGAGTAACGATGGGCAAGCATGGCTCGTAACTCGGAGTCAAGTTGAGAAATTCTGGACTGGAGGTTTTGGTAGATCTGCTGCATCTGTGCAGTGATGGAGTCAACTTTTGTCTCAATCTGTTCAGTTCGCAAACTGATGTTCTCAACTCTTGAATTGAGATGCAACAAAGTATCATTTTGTGCCCTGGCATTTTGAGTTTGCCAGTTGAGGACAGATTCAAAAGGTTTAGGGGGTTCTAGGTGGCCAGTGGAGGTAATAGGTGAAGGGATAAAGGGTTTTGACACAACATTTCGTTGGGGATCTGTGTGGGGTTCCAAAGAAGGAAAGGAAGAGGAGTAATCGGAAGAGGTAGAGGAAAACATCATACAAGCCAGTGGTTGGACGATAGTTGTTGGGTTTGGAAGTGGTGATGGAATCTCAGATTTGCAATGTTTGGCAATCCATTTGAGTTCTTTTCGGTAGATGGGTAATGGAGCTGGTGGAGGTGGAGGATCTGATGGTGGTTTGGGGTCACAGTGGTGACATGGGACAGGAGGTTTTTTCTTTTTGGGTTTCTTTTTCCGTGTGGTTGCATAATCATCATCTTCTTCCCAATCATCCCAGCAGGGACAATTTGGGTCACACATGCCGGAACCAGGGGCATCCCATAGGAAATGGCCATTGTGTTTGGCTGGATAAACAGGGTAACCTTCAGAATTAAACCCTGTAATGGGCAGATCTTCCTGAGCTGTCTGAACAGCTGTGATCATGGAGGAATAAGTAAAGGAGAGCCGAGGAGGCTCTTGTGGAGCACTTGGAGGTGGTTTAAAAGTCATTCTGACTGTTCCATCTTGTCGTCTTTCAAACATACTGTCAGATGTCTGAATAGGAGCTGTATCATTGTGGAACTGTTCATAGTTGGAGATCCATTCAAGAGGCATAAGCTTGATGAGCTCATGACGGGGGATTTGTCGTGGGATCTGGATGATTGTCGGGATCTGGTCAGATTCTGCTAACACCATGAGGGTGTCAGAGTGGTGTTCTGGTGTGGGTAGATCTAAGGCATGATTTTGAAGCCTATAGACCAGTTGGTGGTGTAAAGTGGCAATTTTTGCAGAAGAAATTTGTTCAGCACCTTGAATTTGGATTTGGACCTTCAAGGTTGTAGGCAAGTTGGGATCTTGGAGAGAAAGGTTGAAGTTGGGATAGAAAGTGAGTAACACACTTCCTGCATGGAGGGTGGTAAGGACAGTGCCAATAACAGCATCTTGGTACTGTTTAAACCGGGTATCAAGCATAGCAAGGCGAGCTGTAACCGGTAATCCTTTTCTCCCATGAAGGGTAAGGATTAATCTAATGCCTCCAAGATGGAGATGAGTGTAACCTTCTCGTTTCCAGTTGGAAATCAACTCTGAGGGTATTTCAAGAGTGACATATTGCTCAGCAGGGGTTGCTTGGAGTGAACACTGATCCAGGCGAGAAGACTGGATATATTCTTTAGGGTGAGGTCGTCGGGTGGATATGAGAGTACGAATACTGCGGGTAAAAGAACTGGGGCGTTTGTATAGGTGGTAAGGGCTGAGAAGAGGGTAAGAAGATTCACTGATCTGGGCGGATTCAGGGATGTAGGAGTATTCTACAAGATTTTCAATTTTATTAGTAGTATGAGAGGTGCAAGATTTCGGCAAAGAAAGAGTAGAAGAAAGAGTAACAGGAGTAGAAGGAGTCGAAGATGAAGTGGAAGCCATGAATGAGAAACTCTCTCTGCGTCTGAAGTCTATGGATCAAAAAAGAATAAAGTCATAAATTATACCATTTTGAGCATGAAAACAAGAGTTTAGAAAACAAGTTTCAAGGAACGGTATGGCTCTGATACCAGTTAAGAGTGTACGTGGCGTTGTTATACCAGAACTACAACAGTTAAAACTGTTCTTTGGACCAGTAGTCCGCAAGCTCGGGTTTCCAGCCGATATACCTCTGTAATCAAAAACCTTTTAAAACATTTTTCTCAGGTTATACAACCCAAAACAGACTTTCCTTTAGTCTAAAACAGGGTACCAAACCAGATAAGAAATGATCAAAAGTTTTCTGATGCACAGGATCCTTACTAGAAGGCAAGTGCAGAGCATACTTCCTTAGGTTTTCAAAATGAACAAATTTAATTCTTTATTCTTTTTCTTTCTTAGAACTTCATTTGCAGAGAGAGAGAAGAGGTTTAGGGATTCATGTTGTAGGAGAAAGCACGAGTTTATTTCTTTCAAACTTCTATTCAACTTCTATATCTTACAAGCAAGGGGAGAATCCTTTATATAGAGGAGGATTCTTCGAGAAGATAGGACAGGACCCCTATCTTTTACAAAAGTAAAAGCAAAAGATAAGATAAGATAGGATAGGATCCCTATCTTTTACATAAAGGCACAACTTTAATTATTACAAAAGACAAAAGTGCTTTAATAATTAAAGCATGACTTTGACAAAAGCAAAAGCAAAAGCTTAAAGTAAAAGCAAACTTTAATAATTATGCAGGCATAAAGCGAAACATCATTATGACAATAAGACAAACTACTTTATGGAAAGCAATAAGACAAACATGTTTAATGGCTGGTAGTCAATGACTAGGCGTTTCTTTCCTCGGACAATTTCAGAATGCTTTTCAACATAAAAGGCTTGGCAAGCCCATTGAGAACTCGTGGGCTCAATTAAACCTTGGGCTAACAATTGTGAACATTCTTGTTGGGCTAGGAGTAAGTCAGAAGGACTCATTCCTGGATGGGTAGCTTTAGTTGGGTTAATGTCTTCATTGAGTTTGAAGGGTAACTTAATGAAGAAAGACTTATTTTTCCACAAAGGATTTGGATGGGTGAACTCGGAATGGGACTCTGGACAGAAACTCAAAAGTTTGGTTAGGTGGCCAGTGGAGGTAATAGGTGAAGGGATAAAGGGATTTGGACCTTCAAGGTTGTAGGCAAGTTTTTTAGTATGGGGGTGTTTTTAGATAAATACCTTATTTTTGGGGTATACCACGGACAAATCCCTGGGCCTCATTCCCCTCAATGCACCCATTTCGTAGAAAGGGCAAGATAAAAAAACAATCAAGATCTATTTTGGACTCCAAACTGATTAAGATGGCTATGGAAAGGCATGATTTGAGTAACCATTATGCATTTTATAATGATAAAGTTTAAACTACCAATAAATGCCAGCCATTGAGGATCCAAATTGAGCACATTCTTCGACAAGGTCACTAAGTACTGGTCAAACCCATATTCAAAACTCACGTCACTAAATCCTCTGGATAATGAGGACAAAATCTCCAATTTAGAGAACAATTCAACCAAGCCAACAAGGTGGGATCCATAAATGGGAATTTGAGGATAATAGTTCATAAGATTATTCCTCAGATAAGGAAATTTTGTCAGATTTGAATGCAATAAATTTGGAAGAGAATCCATCTTAGCCCCTAGATACAATCAATATAATTTATGACTCTATAGAAGATTACTTAGAAGACCTGACAAACAGAAAGTTGACTGAAATAGTCAGAAAATAATGCAGTTAACTATGAATGAACTTCACTCAGCAGTTATCCACAAATAGCCCATCAAAGATCAAATTGGGGAAAGTTGGAGAGCCAAAATATAAGAAACACGAAGATGCAGAAATGTGGCACTTTGCAGACATTGGCTCAAGTAGTGATGTCAATTTTAGAGGACTTAGAATCAATTACCCTCACTAGAAAGACTTAGAAGGTATTGAAGTACCTTATATCAATCCTTTGGTTTTCAACCACTCAATTGTGGATATATATGTTCGGCGTATTCTGGTTGATGAAGGCAGTAGTGCAAAAAATTTACATGGAAAGGCATTCAAAAATGTGAAACTTATTAGTAAGATGGATCTTTGGAAGTGATACATACCCTTAGTAGCATTTGAAGGAACTCGATTAATAGCAGGTGATAATCAAGCTTCCTATGAGAGTTGAAAACAAAACTACAAATATTGACTTCTTAGTGATGGATGCGCCACCTGCATATAACACCATCTTCAGGTGACACTGAATATATTACATAAAAGTAATCCTCTCCTTGTTACACCAAGTCATCAGATGTGTATCAGTGATTAGGAGAGGATTGTTTCATATAAAAAGAGACCAGATGGCAGCTAAAGAATATTATTCAACAGCTATTAAGCCATTAAAATCCAAGAAAGATAAGTCCAGAGAAAGTAGTACCAAAGAAACTGGAGAAAGCAAGCAGAACCCGAGAAAGCCCTTGACAGAACAAGTTTTCAGAAACGAGAACTTACCTCCACCACACTCAAAGGTGGAAGACAATGCCAAATAGCAACCAACTGATGGGTGCCCAAAGGGAATGCCTTGGAAGTTGTACCACGAGCCATCAGCTACATAAAGATTAAAAAAACACGAATTAAACAGAAAAACAGTGCAACTGGGAATAGAACTCACAGTGGAGGGAAAGTCAGAATTATTAGCCCTACTATAGAAAAATCAAGATGTGTTTACATGGTCGTATAAGATATACTAGGAATAAAATCGGAAGTAGCATGCAATCGATTAAATGTTGAAAAAAAAGTGAAACTAATCTAGTAGAAGCAACGACTATTCGTTTCAGAACAGAATAAAATTATTAGTGATAAAATTGATAGATTACTTAAAGTTGGCATCAAAGATTGACTAGAAAGTGGATGCTATAATCGGATACTGTAGAAACTAAAGGGCATTTAGTTGCTCAAACACCTTCAGCTTCTGCCCAAGATCCAAGATCAGATTCCTAGATGCTTGTCTATAGATGACTTGAAAAAAGGTTTAACCAAGAACTTCAACTGAATAGAACAATTAATGGTTTAAGAATCAAAGAATCAAATCAAACTAAAGAATAAAGAACAGAAGAGTTTTAATGTGGTTTAGCTAATTCTCTTAGCTTACATCCATGGAGGAACAACACTTCAGGCTTTTATTGAATGAACTCAAGATTACAGAGAATTTACAGATTGTATCTCATGAAAATTACATTCCCTCATATGAGAGATTAACCCCCTTTTATACTCATGATTCATAGCCAGCTATCTGCACCAGAATCAGCTCCTTTTAGTTGCTGATAACCTCCTGGAAAACTAATTCCAGATGCTCACGTGCAAGCCATGCTTCATCAACGACTTTAACAACTTTTGTCATTAGAATTCATTCACGTGCGTATCATGTGTTTCACTAACTTAAATGACAGTCAATAACATCGTTTTAGTTAGCTTCGTATTTAAACACAAAAACACACTTCTTCAAGTCGTTTTGAATTGCTTTCACTGGTTACTTTACAAATCTCCACCTCGAAACAATTCATCCCTGTCAATCTTTCTCCTCAAATCCATGCAAGTTACAAACTGCATATTTCAGATATGTACAAACAGGTCTTGAACTTTAGCTGCGGGTACCACCTTTGTAAGCATATCAGCATGATTGTTGCTGGTATGTATTTTTACCATCTTTACAACTCCTTTCGATATTACATTCCTTATGAAATGTAACTTAATATCGATATGCTTGGTCTTCTCGTGATGAGCTGGATTTCTGCTCAAGTAAATGGCACTTGAGCTGTCACAGTGGATATCAACAACCTTCTGAGGTATTCCTAACTCACTGATTAAGCCTTTAAGCCATAAAGCCTCCTTGACAGCTTCTGAGGCTGCAGTATACTCAACCTCTGTAGTTGATAAAGCCACTACATGTTGCAAGCTTGCTTTCCAGCTTATCAGACATCCATTCAACATGAACATGTATCCAGTTTGTGACCTCCTTCTGTCCAGATCTCCAGCATAATCAGAGTCAACATAGCCCCATAAACCAGCTTCATTTGTCTCTCGATTCTTTCCATATAACAACCCAAACTCCAAAGTTCCATTCAGATATCTCAGCACCCATTTAGCTGCCTTCCAATGCTCTTTTCCAGGTGATGCCATATACCTGCTTATCAGGCTTAGAGCATGTGAAATATCTAGTCTTGTGCATACATCATACACCCTACTGCATTGGCATAGGGTACCTTAGACATCTCTTGCCTGTCTTCACTTGACTTTGGACACTGCTAGTTTGAGAGTTTGAAATGAGAGGCCAGAGGTGTTATCACTGGTTTACAGTTGCTCATTCCAAAGGTATTAAGTACTTTTTCCAAGTACTTCTTCTGAGACAAAAACATAGTTCCCTTCCTTCTGTCTCTTGTGATTTCCATTCCCAAAATCTTCTTGGCATGACCCAGATCCTTCATATCAAACTCAGAGTTCAACTTCTGTTTTAAAGCTTCAATTTCTTCCCTCACTTTACAAGCAATCAACATATCATCAACATACAGTAGCAAGTATATGTGATGATCTGAATCTATTTGCTTGTAGTATACACAACAATCAAAATTACACCTCATGAATCTATAAGATATCATGAACTCATCAAACCTGAGGTAACATTGTCTTGGGGATTGCTTTAAGCCATACAATGACTTCTTCAGCAAGCATACATGGTCAGGGTATTCAGAGCTTACAAAACCTTCAGGTTGAGTCATTAAAATCTCCTCCTGTAGTCTCCCATGTAAGAAGGCTGTTTTGACATCAAGTTGATCAAGCTCCATGTCATATACAGCTGTTAGAGCTAACAAAACTCTTATAGAAACATGTCTGACTACTGGAGAGAAGACTTCCTTAAAATCAACTCCTTCATTCTGTGTATATCCTTTTGCTACTAACCTAGCTTTGAATCTCCTAGGCTCATCAGCTGTCAGCCCTTCTTTTACCTTGAAAATCCATTTGCACCCCACAATCCTTCTTTTCTCAGGTTTCTGTACCAATTCCCAGGTGTTGTTCTTGTACAGTGAGTCCATTTCATCTTCCATAGCCCTCTGCCACTCTGATTTATATGAACTCTTCATAGCCTCTCTGTAGCTTGTTGGCTCATCTTCCTCAACCTCATGTGATGCTGCCAGTGCATATGCAATGAGGTCTGCATAACCATATCTTTGTGGAGGTCTTATCTGTCTTCTCTCTCTATCTTTGACCAGGTGATAGTCTCTAAGTTGGGTTTGAGTGTGCTGTTGAGATTGTGGCTCAATGTTTCCACTACTGTCATCTTCATCTCCATCAGAATTTGTAGCTTCTTGTGAGGACTTTAGATTTGGATGCTCCACCTCAAACTGTATACTCTCTGGAGTTTTAGTCTGAGGTTCAGTACCATTTTCTTGTAGCTTTTTCTTGAGCACAGTTTCTTCATTAAAGATCACATACTACTGATGATGCACCTTGGTGGGGATAGGTCAGTGCACCATAACTTGTAGCCTTTTACACCCTCTGGATACCCTATAAACTTCCCTTTCAAAGCTCTTGGAGATAACTTTCCTTGCTTTACATGTGCATAAGCATCACATCCAAAAGCTTTAAGCTCTATATAGTTACCAGGTTTTCCAGACCACATTTCTAATGGTGTTTCAAAGTCAATTGCAGCAGATGGGCTAAGGTTCACCAAAAAATAGGCTGTCAACAAGGTTTCTGCCCATAGCCCTTTAAGAAGTTGGGACTGTATCATCATGCATCTGACTTTATCCATTAAAGTCCTGTTCATCCTTTCAGCTAGGCCATTTTACTGTGGGGTTAACCTTACTGTTCTATGTCTTGGAATCCCCAGTTTAGAGTGTACGTGGCGATGTTATACCAGAACTACAACAGTTAAAACTGTTCTTTGGACCAGTAGTCCGCAAGCTCGGGTTTCCAGCCGATATACCTCTGTAATCAAAACCTTTAAAACATTTTTTCTCAGGTTATACAACCCAAAACAGACTTTCCTTTAGTCTAAAACAGGGTACCAAACCAGATAAGAAATGATCAAAAGTTTTCTGATGCACAGGATCCTTGCTAGAAGGCAAGTGCAGAGCATACTTCCTTAGGTTTTCAAAATGAACAAATTTAATCCTTTATTCTTTTTCTTTCTTAGAACTTCATTTGCAGAGAGAGAGAAGAGGTTTAGGGATTCATGGTGTAAGAGAAAGCACGAGTTTATTTCTTTCAAACTTCTATCCAACTTCTATATCTTACAAGCAAGGGGAGAATCCTTTATATAGAGGAGGATTCTTCGAGAAGATAGGACAGGACCCCTATCTTTTACAAAAGTAAAAGCAAAAGATAAGATAAGATAGGATAGGATCCCTATCTTTTACATAATGGCACAACTTTAATTATTACAAAAGACAAAAGTGCTTTAATAATTAAAGCATGACTTTGACAAAAGCAAAAGCAAAAGCTTAAAGTAAAAGCAAACTTTAATAATTATGCAGGCATAAAGCGAAACATCATTATGACAATAAGACAAACTACTTTATGGAAAGCAATAAGACAAACAACTTTATGGAGAGCGGAGGTTCATGTACTCGTCTTCGGATGAGCTTTCGGTCTCATCTGGGTTGTCAGGGTTGCCTTTTGGGAAAAAGATCTTGGAGAGCTTTGGATGCTTGCAGGAGGGACCACGGCATGGTGGATAAGGGCAATTATAGTCTCTGGGAGTACACTTTGGAGTATACTTAGGGGAAGTTTGGGTGGCTTTATCAACTTTGGATGGTTGAGCTGGTCGTTTGGAGGATTGAGTTGAGGGTCCTGGTCCAGAGGGGCCAGGTTCATCCATTGTTGGTTGGGGAAACTGGTGAAGGTGTTGGCTGAGAGGGAGAAATGCATCCCATGGGTCTTGGGAATCTTGGAACAGGAAATCAGTGTAGTCTGGTTTTTCTTCTTTGATGATGATACCTGTGGACTTTGGTTTGGATATGGCGGATAGAGTGGGGATCATGAGAAGGTCATGTTGGGGACCTAAGGAGGTGTGGGAGATATCTTTAAGTGGCGGAGGTTGGTGGTTCAATTGGCAAAGGTAGTTGTGCAGGACATCTTGTATGTCATTTTCAATCACAGCTATATGTGGTGCAGTGAACCATTCATATACCTGATCTTGAGTCCAAAAGAGTTTGGTGTCTGGATGTTGAAAGTATGGCCTGTGAATAATAAAAACTGATGTGAACATTTGTGCTTCAGGGGTAGGCATACGATCAAGGTTGTGAATTTCTGACAGTTGTTGGAGCTTCCTTCTCCACCATGGTATGGGGGAGAACCATTCAAGTAATGTCCAGGTAAGAGAAGTGGCATTGTCTGGATTAAGGAGATGCTCCAAAGTAGGAGAAATGGGAAGGATTAGCTTGGTGGCATAGAGGACTGTTAGGCACCAAATGTACCATAACACATCTTCAGTGGTCTCTCTGGTTGGATCAAGGGTTAAACCTGTAAGGAACAGATTTTCTGGGTGGAAAGTGGAAAAAGGAAAAGGGTCTGTGACAAGGTAGGCTTTCATGAAGAAGCGAAAAAGAGCTTTTCTTGCAAACTCTTGGATGGCGAAGACAGAAGAAAAGGTTTTATTAAAGGGAAAAGTTTTCTTGGTGAGAGCTTGTGGGGGTAGTGAAGTAGCCATGGAGATAATTGGAAAATGGTAGGTGGTGGAAAACAGGGTGAGAGGGTTTTCTGGTTTGGAGAGTCTGGAGAGCATATCAGGGATGAGGTTCTGGGATCCCTTTATATGCTTGACTGAAAAGTCATATTTGGAAAACCAATCTTTTAATCTGAGTAACATTTTTTCGGGAACAGTTTTACCTTTGAAATGAAAGATATTGGGGAAGGCTGAGCTGTCCATTCGGATGAGAAAATGGTGTCCAATCAAATGATACTCAAACTTTTTGATGCCATTCTTGACCGCTAAGATTTCTTTGAACACGCTATGGTAGTGCTTCTGTGTGTCAGAAAAATGTCCACTAGCGTAAGCGATAAAGTTTTCTTTTCCATTGATTTCTTCAAGGAGTATGGCACCCCATGATTCATCACTTGCGTCTGTTTGTAAGATGCGCTTGCCATCTGTAATCAACTTTAAAGGAGGCGGATTTTGCGCAATCTGCTTTAGGGTAGTGACAGCAAATGTGTGGTCAGCATTCCATTCTGGGGGCTTCTTTTTCAATAAAGCCGAGAGATGGTGAGTGTAATGATCCACGTGGGGGATGAAATCACGGATGTAGTTGATGATGCCGAGAAACTGTTGAATTTGCCTTTTGGAAAGTTGCTGATCTGGAAAGTGAAGCAATTCTTGGGCAATGTGCTTTCCTGGCTGGTAGTGTCCATCTTTTATGATCATACCAAGGAATTCAACATTATCTGTAGCAATGATGCTTTTCTTGGCCGATAACATGATTCCATGACTTTGGAGAATATCATAGAATTGAGTTAACAGCTGGCGATGTTCATCATGTGAGCCTGAAAAAAGCAAGATATCATCAATATAAATCAATGCATGATGCAAGATGGGTTGGAAGATTTGGACCATGGATTTTTGGAAAATGGATGGGGCAGTTTTGAGACCAAAGGGTAGGACGGTCCATTGGAAATGGGCATTGGGAATACAAAAGGCGGTTTTGTAACGTTCGGAGGGTTCAATGCCTAGTTGCCAAAAACCTGATTTTAAATCAAATTTTGAAAAGATCTGGGCATTTTTGAGAAAAGTGAACATGCTTTGTCGGCGAGGTAAAGGGAATTTGTCATCTTGTAAAAACATGTTTAATGGCTGGTAGTCAATGACTAGGCGTTTCTTTCCTCGGACAATTTCAGAATGCTTTTCAACATAAAAGGCTTGGCAAGCCCATTGAGAACTCGTGGGCTCAATTAAACCTTGGGCTAACAATTGTGAACATTCTTGTTGGGCTAGGAGTAAGTCAGAAGGACTCATTCCTGGATGGGTAGCTTTAGTTGGGTTAATGTCTTCATTGAGTTTGAAGGGTAACTTAATGAAGAAAGACTTATTTTTCCACAAAGGATTTGGATGGGTGAACTCGGAATGGGACTCTGGACAGAAACTCAAAAGTTTGGTTGAAATATCCTGGTAAGACTGGGGAGTTTCAGACAAATTGTAGAGTTTCAGAATGTCTGTGAACGGTTTGAACATGGACTTGACACGGATTCCAGTGGGAATGATTTGGAGGTGTTTGATTTGGTGAAGGACGTCAAATCCTAACAAGATATCCTTATTAGGAAGAGTTGAACCAATAACCTTGGTCCAAATGACACAATTGGGGAAGATTTGAATACCAACGGGTTTCTTGGTAATCAAAGAGGTGGTGAAGAGTTTGCCATTGACAGCTTTGAAATGTTCTTCAGACTGGGTCCAATATTCGGATGGAAGAATATGGGGGTTTAACATGCTGCGTTGGGCGCCAGTATCTATAAGACCAATTGCTGGAATGGGCCTTTGGAATTTTGAGGGTAAGATCTGGAGTTTGATGGATGGGATAGGAACTGTAGTATCAAGGGAGAGTGACTGTTGATGGAAAATCACTTGAGACTGGTCACTGTCTGAATCAGAGGAATTCTGTAGTGCGAACACTGTTTCATCATTGGGTTCATCTTGTTCAAAGAAATAGAATTCCAGTTCATCTTTGGCAGGAGAGTAGTCGGTAGTTGCTTGAAGATGCTCAACTAACCGGATGGATTTTTCTCTTTTGTTGGGGCAATCTTTGGCATAGTGGCCTTTTCTCTTGCAGATGAAACATCTGCTTGATTGCTTTCGTTTGAATTCTCTAGAGGAGGAAGATTTCTTTCTGAAGAACCGGTAGGGCTTTCGGGATCTGCGAGGCTTGGAGGAAAATTCTGGAGGTTTGAATTTCCGAAAATGCCGTTTTTTCTTTGAACTGCAATCGCAATCCTTTTTCTTGTGGCATTTGATCTGCAAATAAGGCTTTTTGCAAGCACTTCGGAAAGGTTCTTTGTCTTTCAACAGTTCTTTGAAAAACTGTTTTTGCTCGCAAAGTTTGTCAAGACAAGTTTTGGCAAGTTGAAAGATTTTGCCAAGAGAGATGTTGTCTAGGGAAAGATTGGATGCTGTGAGTTGTCTCTGGATGTTGGGTTGGAGTTCTTCGGGGAGGGAAGCCAGAAAGACATGCTTTAAGGTCGGCTCATTGAATCCATTAAGCTTATAGAACAGCAGGGACATTCGCTTATAATGGAAGTCAAGATCTTTAGCATTGAGGGAGCCGCATTTCATGTTGAGATAATCTCGTCTGGCAGCTTCAAAAACTGCAGAAGGGTCTCCAAGGAATTGATCATGAAGTACAGCAAGAGCACTTGAGACTTCTGGGAGATCAACAAACTGTAGTTGGCGGTATTGTCCTAACGAATCAAACCAATCTCTTAGAGCACCCGTGAAACGAGTAGCAAATTCTCTAAGGACTGATTGAGTTGTTGCTCCTGGTCTTAACATCTGGAGGTCAATCCAGGCAGACATTTCATTGAGTCGGTCACGCCATTTATGAGATGGAAGATCATCAAATGTGAACCATGGGCCATTTGACGATTTTTGGCTCGATGGATTGGTCTGGGTTGGAGGAGGTTGATTTGTGGCAGAAGATTCGGGCATTTCTTCTTTAACTTCGGAGGGAATATCAACATATGGTTCTGTATGAGAGGTTTGGCCTTGGGTAGGTTGATCAGGTTGAGCCATCAAGATTTTGGTGATATCAGCATAGGACTTTTCAGAGTCACTGGTGGATACTGAAGATTCTGTATCAGTTTCGGTAGGGCTATCTGAAACAGCTGGATTTGAATCAGAAGTTTGATCGACTGTAGTAGATGAATGGGTGACTGTGTGAGCAGTAAATTGGTGCATGGGTTCTTTATCCTTGGATTGGGTAGGGACGAATAATGGAGCTAGTGGTGATGCCGGTGTAGAACTAGGAGATGGTCGGCCAGGGATGGTCAATGAGGAAGGATGAAGAGGGGCAGGGCGAGGCTGCGGTCTAGGTTTGGGTTTAGGTTTAGGTGGTGGTGGCAAAGGATTGTCTCTGAAAAGAGTATGAGTCATACCAAATAACTTGGAAGGGTCATACTGTTTAATAGGAGAAAGCATAGAGGCAAAAGGATGATAAGTTGGACCGATGGAAGGGATAGGAGGTGAAGTGGTGAAAAGAGTAGGTCTCTGTCTTTCAGATTCAATCTGGGCAAGTTCAGCTTTTAAGCGTCTGATTTCCCTTTCTTTTTGGTCAAATTCGGGGCCTGAGTAACGATGGGCAAGCATGGCTCGTAACTCAGAGTCAAGTTGAGAAATTCTGGACTGGAGGTTTTGGTAGATCTGCTGCATCTGTGCAGTGATGGAGTCAACTTTTGTCTCAATCTGTTCAGTTCGCAAACTGATGTTCTCAACTCTTGAATTGAGATGCAACAAAGTATCATTTTGTGCCCTGGCATTTTGAGTTTGCCAGTTGAGGACAGATTCAAAAGGTTTAGGGGGCTCTAGGTGGCCCGTGGAAGTAATAGGTGAAGGGATAAAGGGTTTGGACACAACATTTCGTTGGGGATCTGTGTGGGGTTCCAAAGAAGGAAAGGAAGAAGAGTAATCGGAAGAGGTAGAGGAAAACATCATACAAGCCAGTGGTTGGACGATAGGCGTTGGGTTTGGGAGTGGTGATGGAATCTCAGATTTGCAATGTTTGGCTATCCATTTGAGTTCTTTTCGGTAGATGGGTAATGGAGCTGGTGGAGGTGGAGGATCTGATGGTGGTTTGGGGTCACAGTGGTGACATGGGACAGGAGGTTTTGTCTTTTTGGGTTTCTTTTTCCGTGTGGTTGCATAATCATCATCTTCTTCCCAATCATCCCAGCAGGGACAATTTGGGTCACACATGCCGGAACCAGGGGCATCCCATAGGAAATGGCCATTGTGTTTGGCTGGATAAACAGGGTATCCTTCAGAATTAAACCCTGTAATGGGTATATCTTCCTGAGCTGTCTGAACAGCTGTGATCATTGAGGAATAAGTAAAGGAGAGCCGAGGAGGCTCTTGTGGAGCACTGGGAGGTGGTTTAAAAGTCATTCTGACTGTTCCATCTTGTCGTCTTTCAAACATACTTTCGGATGTCTGAATGGGAGCTGTATTATTGTGGAACTGTTCATAGTTAGAGATCCATTCAAGAGGCATAAGCTTGATGAGCTCATGACGAGGAATTTGTCGTGGGATCTGGATGATTGTCGGGATCTGGTCAGATTCTGCTAACACCATGAGGGTGTCAGAGTGGTGTTCTGGTGTGGGTAGATCTAAGGCATGATTTTGAAGCCTATAGACCAGTTGGTGGTGTAAAGTGGCAATTTTTGCAGAAGAAATTTGTTCAGCACCTTGAAGCTGAACCTGGACTTTCAAGGTTGTGGGCAAGTTGGGATCTTGGAGAGAAAGGTTGAAGTTGGGATAGAAAGTGAGTAACACACTTCCTGCATGAAGGGTTGTGAGGACAGTGCCAATAACAGCATCTTGGTACTGTTTAAACCGGGTATCAAGCATAGCAAGGCGAGCTGTAACCGGTAATCCTTTTCTCCCATGAAGGGTAAGGATTAATCTGATACCTCCAAGATGGAGATGAGTGTAACCTTCTCGTTTCCAGTTGGAAATCAACTCTGAGGGTATTTCAAGAGTGACATATTGCTCAGCAGGGGTTGCTTGGAGTGAACACTGATCCAGGCGAGAAGACTGGATATATTCTTTAGGGTGAGGTCTTCGGGTGGATATGAGAGTACGAATACTGCGGGTAAAAGAACTGGGGCGTTTATATAGTTGGTAAGGGCTTATGAGAGGGTATGAAGATTCACTGATCTGGGCGGATTCAGGGATGTAGGAGTATTCTACAAGGTTTTCAATTTTGTTGGCAGTATGAGAAGTGCAAGATTTTGGTAAGGAAAGAGTAGAAGAAAGAGTAACAGGAGTAGAAGGAGTCGAAGATGAAGTGGAAGCCATGAATGAGAAACTCTCTCTGCGTCTGAAGTCTAATGATCAAAACAGAATAAAGTCATAAATTATACCATTTTGAGCATGAAAACAAGAGTTTAGAAAACAAGAGTTTAGAAAAATCCCTGAATTCATGAATTGTTGGTGCTTGGACCAGAAAACAAACGTGAAATTTAAATTCCATAAACTCAGAAACTTTGAAAAAATTGCTAGAATTTTTGATATCATATTAGCCCTTCATTTTATATTCATTCTAAAAGGCTGAGGGGTCATGGTTCTGAGCTCACATGCATCTTGTTGTATGAGATTTAACACATATTAATTTATTAGTTCAACCACCTTGAAAGAAGATTCATTGGAGGTTCTTGATTTGACTTTACTCATAGCCAATGATTAAGTTCAAAAAAATTCCATAATGCATCACATTGATTACAATTTTAGACCATTGGATGTATTACTAAAGTTCATTAAAAGGTCGCAGTTGAAAGCTTACCAAAATTTATCAAGTAAATATCCACACATGCTCAAATCAAAATTCGCCTATATAAGGGAAAGGAAATCACAAATGAGGGTGTGGAGTTTCAGTGTGAGTTTTATAGAGAATTTTAGTGTAACTCTGTTGAGTGCTAAAGAATGTATATTTATAAAAGGTAAAATCGTCATTTTGCACTCTTATGTCTCACTAACATTTTCACTTTTATGTATTTAAGTCCTTTAAACTTTACTTGTGTGTGTTTTATTAGAATTTGAGTATTTTATGTATTTTAGTGGTATTTTGATCATTTCATGATTAATGAAAAATCAGGCAGCAAAACGATAGTATTTTTTAGTTTAGAATAACTAAAAACCTTAAAGGCATAAAGGGCAAAAATATAATTCTAGTTGATGTGGCATTGACCAATAATGTGGCAACATTCTATTGTGTTGATTGATGATGTGGCAACATCCTATTGGACCAAAAAGTAAGCTTACGATACATGCAATACACTGAGTCAACACTAGTTGACTTTGGTGTTGATCAATGACGTGGCAGCATAATGTTGGAATGAAAAACGCGTGTACATTACATGCAATTTACTGAATCATAGCCTTGGTGACATGTTCCATCCAATTAGAGTTTGCCACAGGATGCAATCTTGAGTGTCTGTGTTATTTTCATCTGATAGCCATGATTTACTCATTGTATCTATTAAATAGAGGACTACCCCCCTAATTCAATAACTCTAAGTTTGAGCTCCATTTTATGTAATTCTCTATCCATATTGTATTTTCTATGTATTCAAGTATGAAATTACCATTTTACCACTAGTTCAATATGAGTGGCGAATTTAGTTTCAAGCTTGAGTTGAATGTGAAACCTTAAGATGATCTATGGGCTTAATTTGGTAAGTTTATTAACTCTCTATATTTTAATGGATTGTTTTGACTCATAGTTGACAAACAGTAATAATTTTGTCTAAATTTTGCACAATTTACTGGCTTCCTAATGCAAGAACATTACTGTTTGGTACGATAAACACTTTACAATTTATTTATTAGTGAGAAACTCCCCTATAATATTTGTGGTTCATTTTAACTCAGTGTTAATAGATAATGCATCTAAGTTATTTAGTGGATGGTCTTGCCACAATAGTATTGTAATCACTTAGCACAACATGTACCTGACACTATATTTAGTGGAAGATTATTCACCCCTAGCACAATGAGAACTTTAAGGAGTGGAAATATTCCCCTCATAAATTAATTGGCACTAAAAAGGAATATTAAGCACATGGTAAAGTGTTGAGTGTGAATTTAGAGACTCAAATGCTTCATTTGCATTGTTTCATCTTTAATTTATTCTCGATATTTTTTTTTATCTTAGCACTGCTAAAAAATCACATCCAACTAATTCACAAATGAATATAGAAAATTAACCCTACATGGGATTAAATCTATCTCCTTATGAGAATGAGATCGACACTTGCCACTATAAGTCTGTACTATAGTAAATTCGTGTGTTTGCGAGTTTAATAAAATTTGCACAACAAAGTCCAGAGTGAATTTAGAGAAAAGTATAATTAATAAAAAGAAAATTTTCTCTTCTCTCTTGTTTTCAACTTATTTGTATTGCACTTTCACAAATATTTCAAATAAATTGAGTGTTTTGCTTGCCAACATGAGTGGCTAATATTCTAATTTAAGGTGATGAGTAAAGCTCAAGGATTCCATTTATGGATCTAATTACTTCTTTCAAGCGTGTTTAAAGTTTATTATTTTTAGTTATGTTTTTATAAGTTGTAATTTCTATTGGTTATTTTCATTCCACATTTATTTGTAGATTTAGACCTCTTTGAATCCATGTAGTACTTTAGAAGTAATATTGATAGTGGAAATACTTCAATAGGGTTGTGCCATATTATATACTTAACACCATAGAGTATTTAATATTCAAACTTGTAAGAAATATAAATTATAAATATAAGAGAGTATTTTGCCCATGATTTGAATGCCAAAAGTGATTCTCATATCCTTCGCACTTATTTGATTTAGAGTAATTCTTCTTATCTTATCTTTTAACAACTAGATTTTTAAATTCCTTATGGTTTGACCTCAGACACATCTAGTTGTATTATAACTAAGCACTTATATATCTGTGAGTAATCCATTACTTTTTAGTCGTGTCAAATTTTTAATGGCCGAGAATTTTCCAAATTTATTGTCAATTTTATTTTATTTTTTTATTTCTCGTTTCTTTTTTTGTTTATTTCTTAAGTTTTTTATGTAAAATATCACTCGATGCTCGTCTTTCTCTTGAAATTTCATTGTTGCCCATAAAGTTTGTCAATAATTTTATTTTTACTCTAACATTTGTTGCAAATCAGTCCCTAATCCTAAATTTTACATTTAATGAAGACTAAGACCTATTAGATTTGTGGATTAAATGAACATGAACATGGATTTTTAAAGTTATAATTAGGCCTAAAATTGAAATAATTACTTGATTAGCTGGTAATTTTTAGAAGTTGTTTAAAACAACAACAACAACAACAACAACAAGAGGTCTACATCTTGGGGTAACTATTCATTTCCTTTTTCTCTTCAATAATTTATTTTTCATTTTTTCATTTTAGTTATTTATGTCTATATTTTCTTGTTTACATTTTTATTGTCAGTCTTTATTTTTCTTCTATACTTAATTTTTATTTTTTTATTTTTATTTTCATTTAATGTTTCATGCATTATCCATCAATTTGTAGATCATTACCCAATACAACAAGATCACATACTTTACAAAGTCCACTCAGTAACCTTAAAATTGAATGAACCCTAAAATTGGCATCATAGTCACCTAGTCGTAGGCACTCTATTTTCCATCATCTTTGCATACTTCACAAATGTAGAAATCACTTGAAATGATTTACAAGAGAGTATAAAAACACATGTTTTCACTCTCCATAATTTGATGCTCAAATAGATGAAAGTGTTTCAAAAATCTAGCCGAGACCGTTTTACAGAATTTGGGATTTGAGCATAAATAAACTGACCTCACTTAGCAATCCAAGTGTCTTGTCTCTAAAGTAATTCACCCCATTTACCCTACACTTTAATGTTTTGCCTCTCTGAAACTTTTCCAAGAGCTTTAGAAAAATTTTGATAACCAATATCCTATAGAGTCTAGTCTTATCTATACGACTAAACTGGAATTTGAATGAACAGGAATCGGAATGTGCTAGAATGGGAATAAGGATTGAAAATTAGAATAAGTTATTTATTTGACCTATATGAGTCGGAATCAGAATGAGCTGGATTGCCAGTAATGTGTTTACTTTGTCTTGGAATCAAAATCGGAATGAGTTAGATTGTAACAAAATACTAAAAAGTACTTAATGAACTATTGTCATAATTATTATTTTATATTTTAGTTGTTGTGATTATTTATTCAAAATTTATTATTGTTAATAATTATTAATAATTATTGTTAATAATATATTAATATATAAATTAATTGTAAACATTTTTATCATTAATAAAAATAATAATTCAAAATATATTAATTATTATTATTAATTAGAATAATTATATTATATAATTATAATAATATATTAATTATTTAATTATTTAATTATAATAATTTTTTAACTAAGGACAAAATGGGCATTTTTGATTTCATGAGGGGGCAAAATTGTCAATCTTGGGAATGAGAGATTGATTACAAAGGGGGGTCATGGGAATCAATCTCCCATTCCTTATTCCCAAATTTGGGTGGGCACACGATTCTTATTCTGATTCTTGTCTCTATTTTGTAAAGTAAACATCGTCAATGATTTCGATTCATCAATCTGGGAAGTATGCGCATCATAAAAGTGAAAATTATGTGGGATTCTAAGGGTTCTCTATCTTCAGTGGTGGGATTCAAATAATACTCTTTTATTTGAAAATAGGATGTTATTTCTTATCCTTGAACTTAAAATTTAAAATATTTTAAAATTTTAATTCAAAATATTCTTTTTTATTTATCTTATTTAACAAGATAGTAGATTTCCATTTAACCACGGTCATGTCCGTCAACATATTGTAATTTCCCTTAAAGTATAGAGAATTTTAAGTAAGATCCTTTATCAATAAAATTTTAATCAGTCATTCCACTATACTATATTCCACATGAATTTTTAAGATTGAATTTAAAACTTACTGTCGAATTGTTCATGTAATCTTTCGTTCTTAATTTTCATTACTTAATTGGACTCATTAAAATTTTTTAAAATATTAAATATATACTTTTGGCCAGCCTTTTGAGTCTAATTCATTTATGAAAATTGCTTGAATATACTTTTTCATAGTTGAGAATGGTGGAGCATTTGTTGAGCATTTACATATTTTAAATATTATCTGTATAACCTAATATTTTTGTATATTGCTAATAAACATGATAAGCATTAGCAGTTGATAATATCAAAGTCACATAAATAGTATAAAAAGATATAGAAATCTCTCATGTCTAAGAACAATCAATAAATTATGGCAAAACTACCCTTTATTTTTTATAATGATTATTTTACTTGAGTGTTCTTAGTGGGACCCAATTCAGTGTATGTACTTGTTTGCTTAAGGTCACTAGCTCAATGATAAGAGTAAATCATTTTACCATCTAGTAGCACAACAAGCGTAGACAAAATTTGGTATTTTAATATTAACATAAAATTGCCTAGAACAAATATTAGGTTTACAAGCCACTGGAAAATCACTACTCCTAGCCGAGTGTCTAATAATCGCTAGCATGAAATTTCACATGTAACACCAATAAATATTACATCTATGAAATTTCACAAATAAAAATTGCAAAATTAAATTTAAATTGATTTTTGGGAGCACATATTTCTAACAATAGAGACGTTAGAAGACGAACTGAAAAATGTAGAAGTATGCCAATACGCAAACCAAATAAGGTTGAGCGTAAACCGAAAGAGAGCCCGTCTATAGATCATGAGCTATAGATTAATTAGGAAACCACTTTCATAACTATTGAACATGGCTAACATCTGCATTGACAACATCTCTAATCAACGAGATAACCGCTCAAATTAGAGAGAACCAAGTCCTATAGAATCATTATGACCAGCCTAGGATGCTTAGAGAATAAATGCATCCCACTAGAGTAGGATAACCTTCATGCATAGTTTTGCCTCCTGATGCATCATGTTTTAATTTCAACTAGGTATCATTTAACTTCTACGTACTTTTCATGGTTTTGAGTTTGAAAATTTATACCTGCACTTGAAAGAAATGGAGGAAATCTATAATGCTTATACTGATCTAAATTGTAGCTTGAACATAATTAGACTTAAGTTTTTCCTTTTCTCATTAAGGAAAAATCTAAAATATAGCTACAAAACCCTAGGTCGGGATCTATTAGAACTTAGGATGACATGCAATCACAATTCTTGGAAAAATTCTTTCCAAATGATAGAACAAATTATTTCAAAAGATAAATCACCTTTTTAACTGAAGATCAAGAGAGACTATTTACCAATGTTGGGATAAGTACAAGAAGTTACTTAACATTTTTCACGCCATGGTTTTAAAACATGGAGGTTAGTTTTTTATTTCTAAGAGGGACTAACATCCCAAAGGAGACAGGTTTTTGAAATGATGTGTAATGTGATTTCAAAGGTAAAAGTCCAAAAGCTGCATTAGATTACCTTGATCACCAGAGAATGCATAAAACTAGACATAGAAAGTTCTTATGAGTCACCACGAAAAACCCAATCATCTCCATCTAGTGGAGGTATATACAACCTTAGGGAAGACCATGACCATCCAGCCAAATATACATCTTTATCTAGAAAAGCCAATGCATTAGAATTAAAAATGTTTGATCATGTTATATTAGTTCAAGATATTACATGTCATATTTATTGCTTCAACGATCATTCTACACAGGACTGTTAGACTTTTGCCAATTCTGAAAGAAAGTTTGCACGGACAAGCAAATGTCATAAACAGTTTCAAAAGGCCGAATCCTAATCAATACTTACAGACCTAAAACTCCAATTGGAGAAACCCTCAAATTTTAGTTTGAGAAATGGCGATCATGCATAATCTTCATAGCCACCTCCTCAACTACATCATAATTTTCAAATTCCCACAGTTACCTACCTTATGTTCCCTCTTAAAGATATATTGCATTCCTTCATTGAAAAATAAAAACCCTCAACAATTAGACAATGCAAACGTTGACCGATTTGAAGGATACTATTTCCAAACTAGTTTCAACATTAAAGTACATGAAATGGGAAAGTTTCCTTCTCAATCTCAACTAAACCCTAAAGGTCAACAACATTCACATGAGGACAGTTTAGGAATCTAAGACACTAGCCATGTTAAATAGTTTATAACCCTATGTGAAATTAGTAAATAGTCAATTTCAGACAGTAAGAAAAGGATTGATGAACCTTTACCCAATTGAGAAGTAAAAACTCTCCTCTTGTGGGACATTCTCAGAAGCATTTATCAAACCAAACAAATCAAAATAAAATCCTAGGATTTATGAAGTTTTCAAACAAGGGAAGGTTAACATTCCTTTTCTAGACTTCATTAAATAAGTACTTTCCTATGCTAAATGTTTGAAAGATCTATGCATTGTTAAAGGAAACATAAAGTGTAAAAGAGAGCATTTCTAACAGAATAATTACGTTCCATTCTCTCAACTAATAATGCTTTTGAAATACAAATACCTCATTGTCTAACAATCTTTTACGTTATTGGGGACTATAAAAAAAAATGTTTTACTTGATCTTGATGCTAATATCAATTTGCTTCTATATTCAGTTTATTAGAAATTTAATCTTGGTGAGCTAAAGCCAACTTCTACCACTCTTTTAGTTGCTACCAAATCAATTAAGCAAAATTAAAAAAGTACAAAAAATTTTATGATTAATTTTTTGTTCACATCAAAACATATATTTCTTGTTTTTAATACTTAATTTTTTTATTTAAATAAAAGTGTATTTGAAAATAAGGGTAATATTGTAAAATTATGCAGTTAGGGGGGTTATTGACTATATTGATTACAGTAGGGGGGAAACTGACAATCTCCCTATTATAACTAGGTGCACTTATACTTAGAAGTAATCAATTATTTTTTTAGTTGTGTCAACAATATTATTCAGAACTCAAATTGGTTCAGTTTACACGTCTTCTAAAATATTGGATTATGAATAACTTATAAATAACTGATAACATGTTTTCTAAATTGTTTTCATGCTCAAAATGGTATAATTTATGACTTTATTCTGTTTTGATCATTAGACTTCAGACGCAGAGAGAGTTTCTCATTCATGGCTTCCACTTCATCTTCGAATCTTTCAACTCCTGTTACTCTTTCTTCTACTCTTTCCTTACCAAAATCTTGCACTTCTCATACTGCCAATAAAATTGAAAATCTTGTAGAATACTCCTACATCCCTGAATCCGCCCAGATCAGTGAATCTTCTTACCCTCTTCTCAGCCCTTACCACCTATACAAACGCCCCAGTTCTTTTACCCGCAGTATACGTACTCTCATATCCACCCGAAGACCTCACCCTAAAGAATATATCCAGTCTTCTCGCCTGGATCAGTGTTCACTCCAAGCAACCCCTGCTGAGCAATATGTCACTCTTGAAATACCCTCAGAGTTGATTTCCAACTGGAAACGAGAAGGTTACACTCATCTCCATCTTGGAGGCATCAGATTAATCCTTACCCTTCATGGGAGAAAAGGATTACCGGTTACAGCTCGCCTTGCTATGCTTGATACCCGGTTTAAACAATACCAAGATGTTGTCATAGGCACTGTCCTTACAACCCTTCATGCAGGAAGTGTTTTACTCACTTTCTATCCCAACTTCAACCTTTCTCTCCAAGATCCCAACTTGCCCACAACCTTGAAGGTCCAAATCCAAATTCAAGGTGCTGAACAAATTTCTTCCGCCAAAATTGCTACCTTACACCACCAACTGGTCTACAGGCTTCAAAATCATGCCTTAGATCTACCCACACCAGAACACCACTCTGACACCCTCATGGTGTTAGCAGAATCTGACCAGATCCCGACAATCATCCAGATCCCACGACAAATTACTCGTCATGAGCTCATCAAGCTTATGCCTCTTGAATGGATCTCTAACCATGAACAGTTCCACAATAATACAGCTCCTATTCAGACATCTGACAGTATGTTTGAAAGACGACAAGATGGAACAGTCAGAATGACTTTTAAACCACCTCCCAGTGCTCCACAAGAGCCTCATCGGCTCTCCTTTACTTATTCCTTAATGATCACAGCTGTTCAGACAGGCCAAGAAGATCTGCCCATTACAGGGTTTAATTCTCAAGGTTACCCTGTTTATCCAGCCAAGTACAACGGCCATTTCCTATAGGATGCCCCTGGTTCCGGCATGTGTGACCCAAATTGTCCCTACTGGGATGATTGGGAAGAAGACGATGATTATGCAACCACAAGGAAAAAGAAACCCAAAAAGAAAAAACCTTCTGTCCCCTGTCACCACTGTGACCCCAAACCACCATCAGATCCTCCACCTCCACCAGCTCCATTACCCATCTACCGAAAAGAACTCAAATGGATTGCCAAACATTGCAAATCTGAGATTCCATCACCCCTCTCACACTCAACACCTATCGTCCAACCACTGGCTTGTATGATGTTTTCCTCTACCTCTTCCGATTACTCTTCTTCCTTTCCTTCTTTAGGACCCCACATAGATCCCCAACGAAATGTTGTGTCAAAACCCTTTATCCCTTCACCTATTACATCCACTGGCCACCTGGAGCCCCCTAAACCCTTTGAGTCAGTCCTTAACTGGCAAACTCAAAATGCCAGGGCCCAAAATGATACTTTGTTGCATCTCAATTCAAAAGTTGAGAACATCAGTTTGCGAACTGAACAGATTGAGACAAAAGTTCACTTCATCACTGCACAGATGCAGCAGATCTACCAAAACCTCCAGTCCAGAATTTCTCAACTTGACTCTGAGTTACGAGCCATGCTTGCCCATCGTTACTCAGGCCCCGAATTTGGCCAAAAAGAAAGGGAAATCAGACGCTTAAAAGCTGAACTTGCCCAGATTGAATCTGAAAAACAGAGACCTACCCTTTTCACCACTTCACCTCCTATCCCTTCCATCGGTCCAACTTATCATCCTTTTGCCTCTATGCTTTCTCCTATTAAACAATATGACCCTTCCAAGTTATTTGGTATGACTCATACTCTTTTCAGAGACAATCCTTTGCCACCACCACCTAAACCTAAACCCAAACCTAGACCGCAGCCTCGCCCTGTACCTCTTCATCCTTCCTCATTGACCATCCCTGGCCAACCATCTCCTAGTTTTACACCGGCATCACCACTAGCTCCATTATCAGTCCCTACCCAATCCAAGGATAAAGAACCCATGCACCAATTTACTGCTCACACAGTCACCCATTCATCTACTACAGTCGATCAAACTTCTTATTCAAATCCAACTGTTTCAGATAGCCCTACCGAAACTGATACAGAATCTTTAGTATCCACCAGTGACTCTGAAAAGCCCTATGCTGATATCACCAAAATCCTGATGGCTCAACCTGATCAACCTACCCAAGGCCAAACCTCTCATACAGAACCATATGTTGATATTCCCTCCGAAGTTGAAGAAGAAATGCCTGAATCTTCTGCCACAAACCAACCTCCTCCAACCCAGACCAATCCATCGAGCCAAAAATCGTCAAATGGCCCATGGTTCACATTTGATGATCTTCCATCTCATAAATGGCGTGACCGACTCAATGAAATGTCTGCCTGGATTGACTTCCAGATGCTAAGACCAGGAGCAACAACTCAATCAGTCCTTAGAGAATTTGCTACTCGTTTCACGGGTGCTCTAAGAGATTGGTTTGATTCGTTAGGACAATACCGCCAACTACAGTTTGTTGATCTCCCAGAAGTCTCAAGTGCTCTTGCTGTACTTCATGATCAATTCCTTGGAGACCCTTCTGCAGTCTTTGAAGCTGCCAGACGAGATTATCTCAACATGAAATGCTGCTCCCTCAATGCTAAGGATCTTGACTTCCATTATAAGAGAATGTCCCTGCTGTTCTATAAGCTTAATGGATTCAATGAGCCGACATTAAAGCATGTCTTTCTGGCTTCCCTCCCCGAAGAACTCCAACCCAACATCCAGAGACAACTCACAGCATCCAATCTTTCCCTAGAAAACATCTCTCTTGGCAAAATCTTTCAGCTTGCCAAAACTTGTCTTGACAAACTTTGCGAGCATAAACAGTTTTTCAAAGAACTGTTGAAAGACAAAGAACCTTTCCGAAGTGCTTGCAAAAAGCCTTATTTGCAGACCAAATGCCACAAGAAAAAGGATTGCGATTGCAGTTCAAAGAAAAAAAGGCATTTTCGAAAATTCAAAACTCCAGAATTTTCATCCAAGCCTCGCAAATCCCGAAAGCCCTACCGGTTCTTCAGAAAGAAATCTTCCTCCTCCAGAGAATTCAAACGAAAGCAATCAAGCAGATGTTTCATCTGCAAGAGAAAAGGCCACTATGCCAAATATTGCCCCAACAAAAGAGAAAAATCCATCCGGTTAGTTGAGCATCTTCAAGCAACTACAGACTACTCTCCTGCCAAAGATGAACTGGAATTCTATTTCTCTGAACAAGATGAGCCCAATGATGAAACAGTGTTCGCACTACAGAATTCCTCTGACTCAGACAGTGACCAGTCTCAAGTGATTTTCCACCAACAGTTACTCTCCCTTGACACTACAATTCCTATCCCATCCATCAAACTCCAGATCTTACCCTCAAAATTCCAAAGGCCCATTCCAGCAATTGGTCTTATAGATACTGGCGCCCAACACAGCATGTTAAACCCCCATATTCTTCCATCAGAATATTGGACCCAGTCTGAAGAACATTTCAAAGCTGTCAATGGCAAACTCTTTACCACCTCTTTGATTACCAAAAAACCCATTGGTATTCAAATCTTCCCCAATTGTGTCATTTGGACCAAAGTTATTGGTTCAACTCTTCCTAATAAGGATATCTTGCTAGGATTTGACATCCTTCACCAAATCCAACACCTCCAAATCATTCCCACTGGAATCCGTGTCAAGTCCATGTTCAAACCATTCACAGACATTCTGAAGCTCTACAATTTGTCTGAAACTCCCCAGTCTTACCAAGATATTTCAACCAAACTTTTGAGTTTCTGTCCAGAGTCCCATTCCGAATTCACCCATCCAAATCCTTTGTGGAAAAATAAGTCTTTCTTCATTAAGTTACCCTTCAAACTAAATGAAGACATCAACCCGACCAAAGCTACTCATCCAGGAATGAGTCCTTCTGACTTACTCCTAGCCCAACAAGAATGTTCACAATTGTTAGCCCAAGGTTTAATTGAGCCCACAAGTTCTCAATGGGCTTGCCAAGCCTTTTATGTTGAAAAGCATTCAGAAATTGTCCGAGGAAAGAAACGCCTGGTCATTGACTACCAGCCCTTAAACATGTTTTTACAAGATGACAAATTCCCATTACCTCGTCGACAAAGCATGTTTACTTTTCTAAACAATGCCCAGATCTTTTCAAAATTTGATTTAAAATCAGGTTTTTGGCAACTAGGCATTGAACCCTCCGAACGTTACAAAACCGCCTTTTGTATTCCCAATGCCCATTTCCAATGGACCGTCCTACCCTTTGGTCTCAAAACTGCCCCATCCATTTTCCAAAAATCCATGGTCCAAATCTTCCAACCCATTTTGCATCATGCATTGATTTATATTGATGATATCTTGCTTTTTTCAGGCTCATATGATGAACATCGCCAGCTGTTAACTCAATTCTATGATATTCTCCAAAGTCATGGAATCATGTTATCGGCCAAGAAAAGCATCATTGCTACAGATAATGTTGAATTCCTTGGTATGATCATAAAAGATGGACACTACCAGCCAGGAAAGCACATTGCCCAAGAATTGCTTCACTTTCCAGATCAACAACTTTCCAAAAGGCAAATTCAACAGTTTCTCGGCATCATCAATTACATCCGTGATTTCATCCCCCACGTGGATCATTACACTCACCATCTCTCGGCTTTATTGAAAAAGAAGCCCCCAGAATGGAATGCTGACCACACATTTGCTGTCACTACCCTAAAGCAGATTGCACAAAATCCGCCTCCTTTAAAGTTGATTACAGATGGCAAGCGCATCTTACAGACAAACGCAAGTGATGAATCATGGGGTGCCATACTCCTTGAAGAAATCAACGGAAAAGAAAACTTTATCGCTTACGCTAGTGGACATTTTTCTGACACACAGAAGCACTACCATAGCGTGTTCAAAGAATCTTAGCGGTAAAGAATGGCATCAAAAAGTTTGAGTATCATTTGATTGGACACCATTTTCTCATCCGAATGGACAGCTCAGCCTTCCCCAATATCTTTCATTTCAAAGGTAAAACTGTTCCCGAAAAAATGTTACTCAGATTAAAAGATTGGTTTTCCAAATATGACTTTTCAGTCAAGCATATAAAGGGATCCCAGAACCTCATCCCTGATATGCTTTCCAGACTCTCCAAACCAGAAAACCCTCTCACCCTGTTTTCCACCACCTACCATTTTCCAATTATCTCCATGGCTACCTCACTACCTCCAGAAGCTCTCACCAAGAAAACTTTTCCCTTCAACAAAACCTTCTCCTCTGTTTTTGCCATCCAAGAATTTGCTAGAAAAGCTCTCTTTCGCTTTTTCATGAAAGCCTACCTTGTCACAGACCCTTTTCCTTTTTCCACTTTCCACCCAGAAAATCTGTTCCTTACAGGTTTAACCCTTGATCCAACCAGAGAAACCACTGAAGATGTGTTATGGTACATTTGGTGCCTAACAGTCCTCTATGCCACCAAGCTAATCCTTCCCATTTCTCCTACTTTGGAACATCTCCTTGACCCAGACAAAGCCACCTCTCTTACCTGGACATTACTTGAATGGTTCTCCCCCATACCATGGTGGAGAAAGAAACTGCAACAACTGTCCGAAATTCACAACCTTGACCGTATGCCTGCCCCTGAAGCACAAATGTTCACATCAGTTTTTATTATTCACAGGCCATACTTCCAACATCCAGACACCAATCTCTTTTGGACTCAAGATCAGGTATATGAATGGTTCACTGCACCACATATAGCTGTGATTGAAAATGACATACAAGATGTTCTGCACAACTACCTTTGCCAACTGAACCACCAACCTCCGCCACTTAAAGATATCTCCCACACCTCCTTAGGTCCACAACATGACCTCCTCATGATCCCCACTCCATCCGCCATATCCAAACCAAAGTCCACAGGTATCATCATCAAAGAAGAAAAACCAGACTACACTGATTTCCTGTTCCAGGATTCCCAAGACCCATGGGATGCATTTCTCCCTCTGAGCCAACACCTTCACCAGTTTCCCCAACCAACAATGGATGAACCTGGCCCCTCTGAACCAGGACCCTCAACCCAATCTTCCAAACGACCAGCTCAACCATCCAAAGTTGATAAAGCCACCCAAACTTCCCCTAAGTATACTCCAAAGTGTACTCCCAGAGACTATAATTGCCCTTATCCACCTTGCCGTGGTCCCTCCTGTAAGCATCCAAAGCTCTCCAAGACCTTTTTCCCAAAAAGCAACCCTGACAACCCATATGAGACAGAAAGCTCATCCGAAGACGAGTACATGAACCTCCGCTCTCCATAAAGTTGTTTGTCTTGTTGCTTTCCATAAAGTAGATTGTCTTGTTGTCATAATGATGTTTCGCTTTATGCTTGCATAATTATTAAAGTTTGCTTTTACTTTAAGCTTTTGCTTTTGCTTTTGTCAAAGTCATGCTTTAATTATTAAAGCACTTTTGTCTTTTGTAATAATTAAAGTTGTGCCATTATGTAAAAGATAGGGGTCCTGTCCTATCTTATCTTTTGCTTTTGCTTTTGTAAAAGATAGGGGTCCTGTCCTATCTTCTCGAAGAATCCTCCTCTATATAAAGGATTCTCCCCTTGCTTGTAAGATATAGAAGTTGGATAGAAGTTTGAAAGAAATAAACTCGTGCTTTCTCTTACAACATGAATCCCTAAACCTCTTCTCTCTCTCTGCAAATGAAGTTCTAAGAAAGAAAAAGAATAAAGGATTAGATTTGTTCATTTTGAAAACCTAAGGAAGTATGCTCTGCACTTGCCTTCTAGTAAGGATCCTGTGCATCAGAAAACTTTTGATCATTTCTTATCTGGTTTGGTACCCTGTTTTAGACTAAAGGAAAGTCTGTTTTGGGTTGTATAACTTGAGAAAAAATGTTTTAAAGGTCTTTAATTACAGAGGTATATCGGCTGGAAACCCGAGCTTGCGGACTACTGGTCCAAAGAACAGTTTTAACTGTTGTAGTTCTGGTATAACAACGCCACGTACACTCTCAACTGGTATCAGAGCAAGAATCTTTACAATAGCAACCAAATTATAACAATATTCAAATGACCAAGATATCTCAACATGACAATACTTTCTGATATTCATAATGTCTTAAGCAAAACTAAGTCAATTGAAGTAGCAACACTTGATAAATTTTTTTGGAAGAATTCAGACGAGTCAGTGACACATGGCATCATGCTTTCTGAAAAAAAAAGCAAAATAGGAAAGGAATCTATTGAATTTCTTGGCATGGTCTTAAAAGATGGCCACTACCATCCAGGACCACACATTGCAGCAGGCCGAGCCTAACTCAGCCCCAAAAGAGCTCTCAAAGGGTGAGGACTGCCCAGCGCTTATAAGCGACCAGGAGCTTTGGCTTGCCAATAAAGTGGGATAAGAGCTTATCATTCACTCTACCCTCACCCTCGGGCCTTGGCTCTGATACCACTGGGTGTACAGGTACGTGGCGTTGTTATACTAGAACTATGATAGTGCTGAAATTCTAGTTATGCAACCCAAGAGGGGGGGTGAATTGGAATTCTAAAAATTATTCAATTTATAAAGAAAAACTTAATGCAAATATAAACCAAATTCAAAGCAATAACAAATAAGGTGATCACAATATAAAAAGATAAGGGAAGAGAGATTCAAACACAGAGATTTTTACGTGGTTCGGCCAACCTCGCCTACGTCCACGCCTCCAAGCTTTCCGGGCTTGAGGATTCCACTAAGCAAGCCTCAAAGGCTTCAAATGCTTACACTTGACTTCCAAGGTGTCAATAACCTTTACAACAAGAGATTATCCCAATCTCTTTAACCCAAGTGTATCCCAACACTTACAATCACTCAAAATAAAAGATTACAAATTTGTTTTGCCTCTCACAATATTTAAGATTACACAATGATGCCCAATATGTGAATAGATGAAGCAAGAATGTGTTCAAAGCTCTATGAAGATTGTATTCTCGAGTATAAGCTCAATAGTCGTGTTGTGATCAATCTTGTTTGAATTTGAATGAGCTTATTTATATTTGGCTAAAAAACTAACCGTTACAAACTGTCGGCCCGAAAACGGTTCGCCGTTAACCATTAACGGTTAACCGTTTAGGCTGGTCAAAAGTTACCGTTGGGCCAAATTTCAAATAAACGGTTTGCCGTTTAGGATTACCCTTTCGCCGTTAAATTCCAGAGACCTGCAAGATGAACATCAGTTATCCGTTTACATTAAACGGTTAAGGATTTGCATGAAGTGACCTCTCTGGATATTATCGGTTGACCGTTTGTAATAAACGGTTCGCCGTTTGTTTCCAGTAACCTGCAAAGTAATTTAACCTTATCCGGTTTTGTTAAACGGTGCCAGAAGAGTATAACCTTCAATTCTGGATTTTATCGGTTAACCGTTTAAATAAACGGTTCACCGTTAAATTCCAGTAGCCTTCCCAGCTTTTTGTGTTTTCCGTTTTTCTTAATCGGTTAGAGCTTAGGCAATATGTTGCTCTCTGGTTTTAATCGGTTAACCGTTTGAAAGAAAACGGTTCACCGTTTATTTTCAGAATCACATTTTAAACTAGATTTTGTAGAGAGTCATTATCTAATTTGAATGTCCATCTTTTATGAATATGATTGGAATGATTATAAGGCTTTCATTTATTAAGGAATAGCTCCAACATTTTAATCAAAAACCATTTAAAGTTTGTTATCATCAAAATCAATATTATTAACATATTCATATTAACAATCTCCCCCTTTTTGATGATGACAAACTTCATTCAATATTTTGCTCCCCCTTAATATATGCTCCCCCTAAATGTATGGCCAAATTAAGAAATGTCTAATTAAAAAGATTTTTGCTCAAGAAAACATTTTTAAATTTATTTTAAATCTCCCCATAATTATCTCCCCCTTCATCATAAAAAAGAAAAGAGAGAAAGGAAAACTGCAAATCCGTTAAAGAAGTTACCCAGTTTTGGCGAGCGAAAATTTTGGCAGAGTTTCCCCTTAAAATGGAGAAAAACCACTAATACAAAAGGAGATGAAAACACTTCCAAAATAGATTAACAACAACTCCATCATCCAAAAACCAACAACGCCATGAACAAACAAACCAACACTTCATTAACCAATAAACCAACAATCTCATCAACCAATATCAAATCATCCAACATCAAGAACATTACAAAAACATGTCATCAAAATCCATAAAGAGCATATAGAGGTAGCAGTGTATAAAAATATAAATGGCAACATGCAAACAACCAAAATATGAAATGTATGTGCAAAAGTAGAACTCAGAAACTATGGAGGTGGAGAAGATGTGCTGCCCGGATCATAGCCGAAATAGCAGAGAAGAGTCCACTGTCCAGGGATAAGCTCAAGCTGCTGATCAATGCTCTGCTGCTGGAAGGTCTGAAAGTCAGAACGTAGCTACTGGTGGTCACGGGAAAAAGTGTCCAACCGATCAAGAATTAGCTGCTGGCGCTCCGAAATTCGGTGAACATCAGCAATCAACTGCTGCACAACGTCAGAAGCAGGGGGCTGAACTGGAGCTGGAGGTGACACAGAGACAGATGGCTGCTCAGGAACAGAAGATGGCTCAGAAGCAGGAGGCTACTCGGGAGTGAGAGGCGGCTCGGAAGAGGAGGGAATGTCAGCACCCATCACACGCTCCTCAGAGTCAGAGTCAGCTGGAGGCCGAGGGACAAAACGGCGACGCGGAGGATGGGGATGAGCTCCTAATCTAAAATCGGGGAGCTTATCGGGAGGATAGACATCGTTGAGCATCCGATCGTCCTCTAGAGCAATCAAGGTATCCCGATTTTTGGAGTTGCTTGTCTTTATCCACTCTCCATTCTTCCTAGAAAAACCGATACTAGTCATGGCCTCGGGACCAATCGTCTAGTCTCCATATGACCGGTATCAAGAAGAGGCACCTCAAAGCGTCGCAGTATCTTAGTAATGATACTGCCATATGGAAGCAAACGGTGGTTAACCGCGGGAGTACTCAACATGTGCTGCACAATAACATAGCCGACGTTAATGGGACGGCCTGAAATAAGGCTATCTAAGAGGCCAACGTCCAACCTCGTAACCTCATCCGAGTGACCCTTCCTAGGTGTCACTATGTGCTATAAGATAGAGTGAAGAATGCGAACTTGGAGAGGTAAAAGTTGAGACCGAAAAGGTAGCAGACATATCTCATCAGACAAGTCTCGACGACGACAAATATTACGGACTCCATCCGTATGACAAAAACTGTCAAAGTGAAGGGCTTTCCTAGAGGTGTAAATATCATGACCCTCACTAGAGATACCAAGAAAGTCAGCTAGATCCGCATCATCAAATTCAATAGGCACACCGCCGACTTGAGTAACTATCTTATTTAGGCGAGTTGCGGAGATTTCCATGTTCGAATAAAAGACTCACATTAAGTTGGGATAAACTCGGTCATCAAAGTCAATGGCAGACTCCCAAGGCTGAAGCATATCCCTAATGCTTCTACCACATACAACTAAGGTACTGAAATCATCTATTTCAACATAAGAAGAGTCAAGTACCTTTCGACCATTGAAGCGATCCTCGAACCGCTTCGCTAAGGAAGGCATGGGGAAATGAATTCTTGCAAATTCAGAGACTTCCCGTGGTGGTATAGGGTTCCTTGGAGGCACAAATTTTCGCCTGAGATTTCTCCGAGGGGGTGCAGCCATGGTGAAGCACAACGGAGTTTGAAAATGCAGGAGAGATGTGATGAGAAGAAAATGAACTAATTATTTGCTGAGGAATGAGTAGAGGATGTGATTTTGATACTCAATTTGGTTGAAGAAGGGGAAGAATCGGGTTAAAAATGAAGAAACCCGAACGACGGCAGCTAGGGTTTAGATTTGGGATTTTTCAATTTTGGGCTTGATTTGAAGATTTGAATCGGTGAAAGTGTTCTAAAAGAGATAAGAAATGATGTTGTAGGTTTGATTTGGGTTCAATTTGAGAAATGAATGCATTATGCTCATAAGTATTCCTAAGTGATGATCTAGTTGTAACGCCTCGTGATGGATCTCCTAAGATTACATCTTTAGGGTGAGAAGAAACATACCTCCACTCCTTGGGGAGTGTTTGAGAAGTACCTTCATGTTGCTCCATATTTGTTTGCTCTTCTTGTTCATCCTCTTGATTTCTTTGTAGTGCATTTTCTTGATTATCCTTTGATGGTTCTTCTTGTAACTCTCCATCTGCATCATCATAATTTATTCCTTTCTCTGCAGAGGAGGGGTTAGACTCATCAAATGTAACATGCATAGATTCTTCTACAACTAGTGTATTTTTGTTATAGACTCTATAAGCTTTGCTTGAGTTTGAATAACCAAGAAAAATACCAACATTAGATTTTGGATCAAATTTGCCAAGATTATCTTTTGTGCTCAAAATAAAACATTTGCATCCAAACACTTTGAAATAACCAATATTGGGTTTTCTATGCTTCCAAAGCTTATATGGAGTTTTGTTAAGGTTAGGTCTAATCAACACACGATTTAAAACATAACAAGCGGTGTTGACGGCCTCGGCCCAAAAATATTTAGGCAATGAATTTTCATTCAACATAGTCCTTGCCATTTCTTGAATAGATCTATTCTTTCTCTCAACAACTCCAATTTGTTGTGGAGTTCTAGGTGATGAAAATTGATGCTCAATGCCAAAGTCATTACAAAAAATCTTAAATGCATGATTTTCAAACTCTCCTCCATGATCACTCCTAGTGCATGCAATACCATACCCTTTTTCATTTTGTATTTTCTTACAAAGCACTTTAAAGGCATCAAGAGCATCATCCTTATTGGCTAAGAATAATACCCAAGTATATCTAGAATAATTATCCACTATCACAAATGCATAATATTTGCCATTTAAACTAGCATATATAGAGGGCCCAAATAAATCTATGTGAAGAAGTTGAAGTGGTTTTGAAGTAGAAATGTGATTTTTATTTTTGAAAGATTTTTTGTTTTCCAAATTGACAAGCTTCGCAAATCTTATCTTTTTGAAAACTAATTTTTGGAAGACCTTTAACTAAATCATTTTTCAAATTTTTGAAATCAAATCCATACTTGCATGTCCTAACCTTCTATGCCATAACTAACTATACAAGACAAAACCATAAAGTAAAACATAATTATTACAATAAGACAAACTACTTTATGGAGAGAGGAGATTCATGTAGTCGTCTTCGGATGAGCTGTCTGTTTCATCTGGGTCAGTGTCAGTGTCACGGTTGTATTTTGGGAAAAATGTTTTGGAGAGCTTTGGATGCTTACAGTGGGGGCCACGACAAGGTGGATAAGGGCAATCTCGTCTGTAGCTTGGCTTAGGAGATGATGACTGGGACCTGGGGCTTGGTATCTGAGTGGCTTTGTCAGCTTTTGAGGGTTGGGATGATGATCCTGGTTCATACATGGTTGGTTGTGGAAACTGTTGGAGATGTTGACTGAGAGGAAGGAATTCTTCCCATGGGTCTTGTGAGTCTTGGTAAAGGAAGTCAGTGTAGTCTGGTTTTTCTTCCTTGATGATGATTCCTGTGGACTTTGGTTTGGAGATGGCGGATGGAGTAGGGATCATGATGAGGTCATGTTGTGGACCTAAGGAGGTGTGAAAGATATCCCGATGTGGTGGAGTTTGGTGGTTCAATTGACAAAGGTAGTTGTGCAGGTTAGATTGGATTTCATTTTCAATGACGGCTGGGTGAGGTGTGGTAAACCATTCATATACCTGGTCTTGAGTCCAAAAGAGATTTGTGTCTGGATGTTGGAAGTATGGCCTGTGAATGATAAATACTGATGTAAACAGTTGTGCTTCAGAGGCAGGCATACGTTCAAGATTGTAAATCTCTGACAGTTGTTGTAGCTTCTTTCTCCACCATGGTATTGGGGAGAACCATTCAAGTAATGTCCAGGTAAGAGAGGTGGCTTTGTCTGGATTAAGGAGATTGTTCAAAGTGGGAGTGATTGGTAGGACTAGCTTGGTTGCATAAAGAACGGTTAGGCACCAGATGTACCATAACTCATCTTCAGTGATATCTCGAGATGGATCAAGAGTTAAACCTGTAAGGAACATATGCACATTCTATGTCAATGATATAAACATTACCACATCTATTCCCAATAAATAAGATCTTGCCATCACATGAATTCTCAATAACACAACTAAATTTATCAAAGATAACTTTATAACCTTTGTCACATAATTGACTAATACTAATTAAGTTGTGTTTCAAGTTCTCAACCAAACATACATTCTCAATTAGAGTTGATGAAACTTTACCAACATTTCCAATTCCAAGAATTTTTCCTTTTGAGTTGTCTCCAAAAGATACGTCTCCACCATTTTCAATTTTGGTGAAGCTTGAGAACCATGCATAGTTTCCGGTCATGTGCCTTGAACAACCACTATCCAAGTACCATTTATTTTTCTTTTTCTTTAAGCCCTACAAAGAAAATCTCAAGTTTTAGGTACCCAAAGCTTTTTGGGTCCTTGAGAGTTAGCAATGGTTCCTTTTGGAACCCAAATACATTTGACACCATAATATGCATTCCTTTTCACGGGACATCTATATTTCATGTGACCGTTTTGATTACAATAATGGCAAACAATCTTATGATCACTTGTGGAGGTAGCTTTAACAAAATAATTCTTATAATATTTTTGCTTCAAGTTAGGCTTATACCCAAGTCCTCCTTTATCAAAAACACATTTTTGTGAGTTAAGCATATTATCCAACATCTTTTGCCCATTTGTAAATTTCAAAACAATCTCATTCAAATCATTGCTCTTTTTCATAAGCATTTCGTTTTCATTTCTCAAATCATCTATGTGTGATTCTAAATGCTCATGTGAGATGCTAGGTTTCTCATTTGATAATGCAATTTCATCATGCAATGTTTTGTTCTCTACTTCTAGGCATGCAATTTTTGCATTTAGAGATTCATTTTCATTTTTAAGCTTTGCCATTTCCTTTTTAAGACATACATTCTTTTTACCAATCTTCATCAACTCATTATGCAATTCTTTAAAAGCATCATACAATTCATCATAGGTGGGATCACTTACCTCATTGAGATCATCATCCCCTCCTATTGCCATAAGCGCTAGGTTTGATACTTCTTGTGACCTTTCTTCATCACTCGAATCTTCCTCGCTATCATCCCAAGTTGCAACCATGGCTTTCTTCTTGAGTTTGTTGATAAGTGGGCACTCCGATCTTATATGGCCAGGCTTCTTGCATTCATAGCATGTGATTACCTCTTTCTTCTCCCTTTGGTTCTTGAAGTTTCTGAAATTTCTTCGCTCTCCGGTTTTCTTGAAGAATTTTCTGAACCTCCTTGCTAGCATGGCCAGCTCTTCATCATCTGGTTCACTCTCCCCATCACTCTCATATTTTGAAGCTTTGAGAGCAATGCTTTTTTTTTTCTCCTCATGCCCTTTTTCTGCGGCCAAATCTTCTTCACATGAAATGAGAGAACCAATTAAATCATCAAGAGGTAAAGCATTTAAATCTTTGGCCTCTTCAATAGCGGTTCTTTTAGGTCTCCATTCTTTTGGAAGTGACCTAATGATTTTCTTAACTTTCTCGCTATTTGAGAAGGTCTTTCCTAGGGCTCTTGGAGTGTTTTACTATGTCCGTAAATCTTGTATACATAGAGTACACACTCTCATTTTGTAGTGTACCTACTAATTTTCTACTCTTTCACTTGATTTGTGCCTTCATAAACTACTTCAAGTTTGTGCCAAATTTCATTGGCACTTTCACAACTAGATACTCGATGAAATTCTTTCTTATCAAGTGCACAAAATAAAGCATTCATAGCTTTGGAATTTAGAGAAGCTTTTCTCTTTTCCAATTCATTCCATTCCCTTGAAGGTTTTGGAATATCTTCCCCGAATTCATTTTTAGTTAGGGGCAAAAATGGACCATCACATACAACTTCCCAAATTTCATAATCTAAAGCTTGCAAATAGATTCTCATTCTAGTTTTTCAATATGCATAGTCATTACCGTCAAAGAACGGTGGTCTAGTTGTGGATTGCCATTCTCTAAAGATTGAGTCATTTAGGGTTGCCATGGATCTTTTACTCTAGACGATTAAGTCCGAATAAGAGAACAAGGCTCTGATACCAAATGAAATTCTAGTTATGCAACCCAAGAGGGGGGGTGAATTGGAATTCTAAAAATTATTCAATTTATAAAGAAAAACTTAATGCAAATATAAACCAAATTCAAAGCAATTACAAATAAGGTGATCACAATATAAAAAGATAAGGGAAGAGAGATTTAAACACATATATTTTTACGTGGTTCGGCCAACCTCGCCTACGTCCATGCCTCCAAGCTTTCCGGGCTTGAGGATTCCACTAAGCAAGCCTCAAAGGCTTCAAGAGATTATCCCAATCTCTTTAACCCAAGTGTATCCCAACACTTACAATCACTCAAAATAAAAGATTACAAATTTGTTTTGCCTCTCACAATATTTAAGATTACACAATGATGCCCAATATGTGAATAGATAAAGCAAGAATGTGTTCAAAGCTCTATGAAGATTGTATTCTCGAGTATAAGCTCAATAGTCGTGTTGTGATCAATCTTGTTTGAATTTGAATGAGCTTATTTATATTTGGAGCTGAAAAACTAGCCGTTACAAACTGTCGGCCCGAAAACGGTTCACCGTTAACCATTAATGGTTAACCGTTTAGGCTGGTCAAAAGTTACCGTTGGGCCAAATTTCAAATAAAAGATTTGCCATTTAGGATTACCCTTTCGCCGTTAAATTCCAGAAACCTGCAAGATGAACATCAGTTATCCGTTTACATTAAACGGTTAAGGATTTGCATGAAGTGACTTCTCTGGATATTATCGGTTAACCGTTTGTAATAAACGGTTCGCCATTTGTTTCCAGTAACCTGCAAAACAATTTAGCCTTATCCGATTTTGTTAAACGGTGCCAGAAGAGTACAACCTTCAATTCTGGATTTTATCGGTTAACCGTTTAAATAAACGGTTCACCGTTAAATTCCAGTAGCCTTCCCAGCTTTTTGTGTTTTCCGTTTTTCTTAATCGGTTAGAGCTTAGACAATATGTTGCGCTCTGGTTTTAATCAGTTAACCATTTGAAAGAAAATGGTTCACTGGTTATTTCCAGAATTACTTTTTAAACCAGATTTTGCAGAGAATCATTTTCTAATTTGAAAGTCCATCTTTTATGAATATGATTGGAATGATTATAAGGCTTTCATTTATTAAGGAATAGCTCCAACATTTTAATAAAAAACCATTTAAAGTTTGTTATCATCAAAATCAATATTATTAACATATTCATGTTAACAAGTACTAGACTATCCTTTGGACCAGTAGTCCGCAAATTCTGGTTTCTAGCTTTTGCTTTAACGAAAGATAAGGGTCCTGTCTTATCTTAGCCTTCTAGCTCTATTTAAGAGCTCTTCCGTCTTTGTAAAATTTAGATTGCCATCAATAATATTTCTAAGTTTTCTTAAAACCTCTATGGCTTACTAAGTTTGCTTCTTCTTCTAGGTAACGAAGAAAATACGTGAGACATTAAACTAAGAGCGTTCATCTCTATTTTATACTAAGTATGCTCTACACTTGCCTTTTCTTAAAGGATCCTGTGTATCAGAAAAGTCTTGATTTATGTATAAAACCGATTTAAAAATAAAACTGTTTTCTCACAACGTTCACCCGTTTTGAAGGTCAGATGTGACCTATTTTCGGGTGCTATCTTGATCAATGGTTTTGCTTTTTAGGTTTTATATCTCAGGGATTATAGGTATATCGGTTGGAAACCAGAATTTGCGGACTACTGGTCCAAAGGATAGTCTAGCACTATCATAGTTCTGGTATAACAACGCCACGTACCTGTACACCCAGTGGTATTGAATCTATTGAATTTCTTGGCATGGTCTTAAAAGATGGCCACTACCATCCAGGACCACACATTGCAGCAGAATTATTAAAGTTTCCAAACATTGATCTCAACAAAAAGCAAATTCAACAGTTCCTTGGAATTGTTAATTATGTCAGAGACTTTATTCCTAAAGTTACGGTCCACACCAGCCAGCTATCATGCATGCTTAAAAAACATGCTCCACCATGGGGTCCGGATCAGACAGAAGTTGTAAAGCAGCTAAAAAAGATAGCCCAGTCACCTCCTCTACTCAAAATTCCCACTATAGGCCAACGCATCCTCCAGACAGATGCCAGTGATAACTTTTGGAGTGCCATCCTTCTGGAAAAGATAGGTGACTCAAAGTCCTATTGCGCTCATGCAAGTGGACATTTCAAAGATTTAGAAAAGAATTATCATGTGATCTACAAGGAGATTCTTGCGGTAAAATATGGAATCAAGAAATTTGAATTTCATCTCATCAGCCACAATTTCCTTATCTGAATGGACAACAGTTCTTTTCCAAAGATCTTTAACTTCAAGAACAAATTGTGTCCTGAAAAGAAAAAACTCAACTTAAAGACAAGGTTTGCAAAGTATGATTTCACAGTCCAACACATCAAAGGTGATAAAAATCTTATCCCTGATTTCCTCACCCGACCATCTATAAAAAGCCCTGTTCTCATCTCTTCCATCAAAACCATCCCAATTATAGCCATGTGTCGATCACTTCCCTTCAAAGCTCTCACTCAAAAGGCTTTTCCTCTAAACCTCACTTTCCGATCAGCCTTCCAAATCCAAGCCTTTGCAAAGAAATTCCTTTATAGGTATTTCATGAATGTTCACATAACCAAACCAGAAAGGTTTCCCTCTTTATGTTTAGAACACATGTTCCTCACCGGCTTCACCATTGTTCCCAGCCTCACCATCTCCGAAGATGAGTTATGGTACATGTGGTGTCTCACAGTCCTGTTTGCTACAAAACTTATTCTTCCTGTCCTACCAACCCTTAGGCATATCTCCACACCAGACCATGCACCCACACTTCTCTAGACACTCCTTGAATGGTTTTCACCACTCACCTGGTGGCGTAAGCAACTACAAAATTTATCTAACTTTCATTAGTTAGATAGAATTCCATATCAAGAAGCAGATATGTTTACTTCGGTATTCATAGTTCACAGGCCATATTTCCAACATCCTGAAACAAAAGACTACTGGACACAGGACATGGCGTATGAATGGAAAACATTCCCTCATCCTTTCCCTCTTGACCATGATCCTACAATCATCTCCACTCTCAAAGCCTACTTGTTAGAACTCAACAATGTCCAACCTGTCCCAACAGACATTCACCACACATCCATTGGTCCTTCTCACACTCTTGAAATTATACCAAGCACCCAGATATGTACTCCAGGATCCAGTTCCAGTCCTCATGGAATTCTTGTTCGTGAACAATGACCTGACTACACCAATGTTCTCTTTCAAGACGCCTAAGACCCTTGGGAAGACTTTCAATCTTTATTGCCAACACAAGAGACTCAGTACACTATCACTGAACCAGGTTCCTCCTCCACTCCAACTCCAACACAAAGACCACCAATCCCAGAATTCAGGGGTTGCTTTAGGAGAGTCTTCTGGAACTTGAAGATCTTCCTTTGGTGGAGGTTTTGAGATTTTTACTTTTGATTTGGATCTTTTTGGCGATATAGGTTTTGGCAGTGGAACTGAAGGAATATTTGGGTTGGTGGAATGGAGATGAGATAGACCAAAGAATTGGTCGTAAGTTGACTGTTTAGAAGGGGTGTAAAAAGGCTGATAGGTTGTAAATAGTGGTGCTGGTATAGGTATGGCCATCTTTTAAGACCATGCCAAGAAATTCTACCAAAATGGCATCTTCCTCTTCTTCATCAGAAATAGCATCATCAAAATCCTCTCCTATTTCTCTCTCTTCTACTCTTTCCTTACCTCATTCTTGTAAAAAACATGTAGCCTCAAAAATAGGAAATCTTGTTGAATACTCGTATATCCCTGAATCTGCTCAGATCAATGAATCCCAGTTCCCTGTTATGAGTCCATACCATCTTTATAAACAAAAAACTCCCTTCACACAAAGCATTAAAACCCTAATTTCCACAAAAAGACCTCTTCCCAAAGAGTACATCTAGTCTTCACGACTTGATCAATGTGCTCTACAAGCCTCTCAAAGTGAGCAATATGTCACCATGGATATACTAACAGATCTCGTAACTAACTGAAAATGAGAAGGGTATACACACCTCTATCTAGGTGGTGTTCGGCTTATCCTCACTTTACATGGCAGAAAAGGCTTACCTGTCACAGCCAGAATTGCCCTCCTTGACACAAGGTTTAAACAGTATCAACATGTTGTTATTGGCACTGTTTTAACCACACTCCATGCTGGAAGTGTCTTGTTAACCTTCTACCCAAATTTCAACATGTCCCTAGAAGATCCCAACCTTCCAACAACACTAAAAGTCCAAATCCAACTCCAAGGAGTAGAACAAACATCCACTTCTAAAATAGCCACTCTCCATCACCAGATAACATATCGATTGCAAAATCATGCGCTAGATCTCCCAACTGCACAAACAACTAGTGATGCACTGATGATTCTTGCAAACACAGATACAATTCCAACCATCATCCAGATTCCCAAACAAATTTAAAAGTAAGAGTTGCTTCAACTCATGCCTTTAGAATGGCTTACTAACTATGAGCAATTCCATCAGAATTCCAAACCTATACAGACTTCTCAAGCTGTCTTCGAAAGAAGACCAGATGGACAAGTCAAGTTATCCTTTCAGACTCCAGACAAGCCAAATCTAGAATCTCTAACGCTCTCCTATACTGCTATGATTACAGCAGTTTCTACTGAACAAGAGTCGAATCTTCCAATCTATGGATCCAGTATGTCCTGACAAAGTCAACGGTCACTTCATATGGGATGTCCCAGAAGCCTATATATGTAATCCAGATATTCTCTTCTTGGATGACACAGATGATGACGAAGACTTTGAACTTCATGAGACGAAGACGAAGGAGAAAGAAAAAGCCTTCTACTCCTAAAACTCCGTGTCGGCCCTATTCTTTAGGACCACCAGATGATCCAGAATCAAATCAACCTTTACCCATTTACAAGAAAGCACTCAGGCAACTTCAACGAGAATCCTCATTTAAGCATGTTCCTACTCAACCAGAAATCAAGTCATGCTTGATGTTCTCATCTTCTAGCCAATCATACCAAGAATCTTTTCCTCCACTCGAAAGGCACATAGACCCTCAAACCAAAGTTGTTTCTCAACTCTATGTCCAATCACCAATCACAACCTCTGGAGCACCAAAAGCACCAAAGTAGTATGAAGCAGTGCTAAACTGGTAAACCCAAAATGCCAGTGCTCAGAATCAAGCTCTCCACCATCTTGGAAAAAAAATTGACAAAGTGGCATCACAGGTGTCGCAAACATAAATGAAAATGGACACGATCACTTCCCGGCTTGAACAGATTTATTTAAATATGCAAAACAGAATCTCTGAATTAGATATCGATCTCAGAACGATGATCAACAATCGTATTTGGGGTCCCAAATTCAATAAAAAAGAAGCATAGATCAGACAGTTTAAAGCAGAATTGGCTAGAATTGATGCTGACAAAGTACAACCTTCCCTTTTCACTAAAACACAGTCCATACCTATACCAGCACCACCATTCACATTATACCAGCCATTTTATACTTCTTCTAAATAGTCAACTTATGATTAGTTCTTTGGTCTTTCCCATCTCCATTCCACCAACCCAAATATTCCTTCCGTTCCACCACCAAAACCTACTTCACCAAAAAGATCCAAATCAAAAGTCAAAATCTCAAAACCTCCACCCAGGGAAGATCTTCAAATTCCAGAAGACTCTCCTAAAGCAACCCCTGAACCTCCAAAGAAAGATAAAGCCCCAGCTTATCAATACCATTATCAGCAGATTGATTCTCAACATAATGACTCAGATACTACCCCAGAAGAAAGTTTACCCTCCACAGAGATACTCAGTTCCTCTGAACAAACTTCTTCCAACTCCGAGTCCCAATATGCAGATATTTCTGGTCTTCTAATGGCCACATCAACTCCTATTGTCGAAGAATCTTCTGATGATAATATGATGATAATAATGATGACCAAGGCTCACAAATAGAACCAGCTCCCTCTGTCCCTCTGGTTTCTGAACAATCTTCCAAACAGTCCTCCAAACCACCTTCTTCCCCATGGTTTACATGTGATGACATTCCTCGTCACAAATGGCAGGCTCGACATCAAGAATTTGCTGCATGGATTGATGTGCAAATGATCAGTCCTAATGCACAATCACAAAGTGTTCTCCGTGAGTTTTGTTCCAGATTTACTAGATATCTACGGGATTGGTTTGAAAGTTTAGGCGAATACAGACAACTCCAATTGATTCAAACCACCATTCCTATAGCTCTTGCAGTTATTTATGAGCTGTTTATTGGGGAACCAGCAGCATCAACTGAAGCATCTCGAAAAGAGTATCACCAAATGAAATGTTGTTCTCTTAAACGACATCACCTGGAAATGCATTACAAAAGGATGAGCATGCTTTATTACAAACTGAATGGATTCAATGATCCATCTTTAAAGCATGTCTTTGCTGTATCTTTACCACCAGAGCTTCAGCCAGAGCTTCAAAGATAATTGACAGCCTTTAACCTTGACATAGCAAATGTCTCACTTGGAAAAATATTTCAATTAACCATGCTATGCCTTGATAAGATCTGTGAGCAAAATGATTTCTTCAAAGATCTTATTGAACACAAAGAACCCTTTGCCTCAACTTGTAAAAAACCCTACCTCAAAAAGTGCACTTGTCCAACCACCAAGAAGAAGCACTTCCAGAAATATTTCCAAAAATCCTCTTCCAAAAAACCAAAGAAGCCTTACAGATACTTCAGAAAAAAGGATCCTTCCCAATTCAGAAAGAAGAAATATAATCATTGTTTTATTTGCAAGAAGCATGGCCATTTTGGCCGCAATTGCCCAAATAAGTCAGCCAAAGCTGTTCGTCTCATTCAACACTTACAACAATCTTCCATACTTTCTGACCACGAAGATGTTGAATCCATTTTCTCAGAGCAGTCAGAAAAAGATGATCATACAGCCTTCATCCTTGCTGATTCAACAAACTCAGGTCCAGATGACATTTCTGTGATCTTCACTATTCAAGAGATTAACCACATTCGTCCCACACTTACTAGTCTATTAGTAAAAATTTCAGTCATCCCTTCTAAATTCCATAAACCTGTCTCAGTCATTGGTTTCCTTGATACTGGTGCACAGCGCAGTATGCTCAATCCTCGAATCCTTCCTCTAGATTATTGTGAAAAACACACTGAATACTTCAGAGCTGCAAATGGAAAAGTTTTTGAAACATCTCTCATTACCAAAAAACCCATTGGTATCCAATTCTTTCCCAACTGTATCATTTGGCAAAAGATTGTTGGTTCAGATTTGCCAGACAAAGATCTCATCGGATTTGATATCCTCCAACTGGTAAAAACTCAAAAGGGAAGAGATTCCATTTTTGTGATTGTAGATAGATTTAGCAAAATGGCACATTTCATTCCATGTCATAAGTCAGATGATGTCACCATTATAGCTAATTTGTTCTTCACAAAGGTAGTGCTTACTCCATGGTGTTCCTAGGAGTATTGTTTTGGATAGAGACGTTAAGTTCCTTAGTCACTTTTAGAAGGTATTATGGGGTAAGTTAGGTACTAAACTTTTGTTTTCTACTACTTGTCATCCTCAGACTCATGGCCAAACTAAAGTGGTCAATAGAACTTTATCTTAGCTTTTACGCACTAACATTAATAAGAATTTGAAGTCTTGGTAAGACTATTTGTCAATTATAGAATTGCATATAATAGGAGCATTAATTCTTCTACTTCTTATTCTCCATTTAAGATTGTTTATGGTTTTAATCTGTTGACTCCAGTGGATTTGATTCCTTTGCCCGTTGATGTGAGAGCTCGCTTAGATGGTCAAAGAAAGTGAAGTTGGTAAAGTCCATTCATGAGAAAGCTCGGCTTCACATTGAGAGGAAGAATGAGCAGTACGCTACTCGAGTTAATAAGGGTACAAAACGTTTGATTTTTGAACCTAGTGATTTGGTTTGGGTTCACATGCGAAAGGAGAGGTTTCCAACCTAGAGGAAATCTAAGTTGCACCCTCAAGGTGATGGTCCATTTTAAATTCTTAAGCGTATCAATGGCAATGCTTATAAAGTGGATCTTCCAGGTGATTATAACGTGTCCACTACATTTAATGTTTCTGACCTCTGAAGGACAAATCCTTTTGAGGAGAGGGGAAATGATGTGATCTAGAGTGCTTAAGGCATTAAAGATCCATTGCTTGTTCCAGAAGGGCCAATTACAAGAGCACGAGCTAAGAAGATCGAGGAAGCAATGCAAGGATTTGTTCAAGCTACTTTGGACGAATTCAAATCAAATTCAATTTGCAAGAGATCAATATTCAAGATGAACTTGAAATAGGAGGAATCAGCCTTGGTATACTTGATTCAAGCTAACAAGAGTTTAGATTAGGATTCTTTCCAAATAAGAGTTTCTTTTCTCTTATAATCCCTATGAATCTGAATATGAATAAAACTGATCTTCTTGCCTTGCTTGTCTCCCAAGAAATATCTAGAGCATTTAATGAACTTCCTATTTGAACCAACTTCTTACTTTAAATAGACCTCATGTACCAATTATAGAATCTCATCATTAATTGAGTTGCTAAATTAGACATCTAATTAAATTAGGAAACAAATATTCCTAATAAATTGGAATACTAAATTAGGGAATTAATAAATTAATCCCTATTACAAGATATTCAATAATTAAAATTTCAATTTAACTAGACTTGCCATAAGATACCAACTCTATAAATAATGGACAAAACACAAAGCATTTTTTATTGTTACTTGATTTTTTTAGATTTTCAACATGTCTTTTACATTTTTACCCTGAAATACTAATGTTATATGCATATATGTATACTAACGGCAGGGGAGGTAGGTGAGAATACATTCAATCTCGCCATCTAGTTGTAATTATATCTAACCTCAGGGGAGGTATTTAAAAATAACCAAAAATATATTGCTTTAAAGTTTAAACCCTATGGATATATATCATATTTGAATCTTTTTAGATATTGATGATGTGAATTCCATAATGAAACTTTGAAAACCCACACTTAATTTGTAGTTTCAACTTCCCAAGAAAGTTCTAAACAGATTTAAGACAAACAAAACCTTGACCCAATGCTTAAGAAAACATGAACCAGAGGTATAGAATGATATTGACGCCACATTCAAGATGTAGATAAGAAGGTGAGTGATAAGTCTAGATTTGGAGCGCCACAAGAATGCAAATTCTTGATAAGTTCACTAGTTCCAAAAGAACCAAAGAAAAATCTTTTGAATTCAAATAACATTAATCTCTTAAAAATCTTACATAGCAAGGTTGCTGAGTTTAAATAGGCTAAAAGAAACCCAAGATCCTAAAAATACAAATGGAAACATTGGAACAACCCTCCAAGCATAGGTTTGTCAAAGGGTGCTTCAAAAGTCTTCACCAACCCACCATTATTAATGCTAGTCATTGACAAACTTAATGCTAGCCTACCATAATTAATGCTATCATTGACAAACTTAATGCTAACCCACCATCATTGATGGTAGACTTACCTAACACATTGACAAACTTGAAACAAAACAAATAAATGAAGTTGAATAAACAAAGGAGTCGTTGGAATTCCAAAGCCTGAACAAGCTATAATAAATTGGTCATAACTCCTTCTAGAGAACTCCAAATCTAGCTCTGTAAAATGCATTGGAAAGTTAACTTAATTATCTTTCCAACAGTATATAGCTTGTACATTAGTTCTGGCTCAATCAATACCAGTTTTATTTCGAATTCGCCCTTTCTGTATTGGATTTAAATTGTGTATTTGGCTGCCCAATAGCTTGAATAATGCCAACAATTCCTTGTCTTCTCTCCAAGCTCAATTCATGATGTCTTGCATCTCGAATTGTATTTTCAGTCCACAAGCAGCTTGCATCTTTTTGGCTCTAACTCTTGTAATTGGGCCTCCATGAATCTGCAAAGGACCACTTGAAGCTTTAATGGTAATCCCTTGATGGTTCTCATCAATTGATGCCTTAAATCATTAATTGCAACTCATTGTCCATGCATTAATATGATCACTGAAATTACTGTTACATACATAGCCCGAAAATATATAAATTATTGCCTAAAAGTGGATGATGATTCACTTATATATTTTGCTGAATTTGAGTTTTTCCTTTAAATTAGGCAAAGCAACAGGACGAAATCGAATTCCATTGAGACAACATTCTTACTAAACTATAAAAAAATTACTGAAATTTTCTCACTTAAGTAGTAGCAATAAGTATTCATTGGAACATACATTATGTATAAATGGATAGCATCAAACATGGAATGTATGAAATGTTAAAATTTGAGGATGCATGCAGCAAGTTATAGAGTGAGTACTCTATCACTATTTTCACAAGCACTTGGATTAAATTAATTAATTGGCAATGACAACTAATAGATGGACAAATTAAACCATTGATTTCCTACACCGACATGCTAGGAGAAACCTCGGTGCATTGAAGAATCATGCAATGATACATCATGTTAACGTGCGTGCAATGAATTCGATCGACCTCAGAAGCTTCATATCTAAAGAGTAACAACAAGAAGAAAATACAATATCCAAAACGGCCACAATAATATCTTCCCAGATAAAAGAAAGAGCAAATGGAAAAGAAATAATTATCTTCGATTCGAGGAACTTTACAAAAGGGGTTGAGTTAATTTCGAGAGGCTTATCAAAGAGGAAAAGGGTTGGAGACATTTACTGCTTCGAACATTACTGATATAAAATTACAACTAATAATCAGTTTACTTAACATTTCGTGTCAAATAGTTTAACTATGCCTTGATCAAATATTCTTTTCTATTTGTTTAGATTCAAATTCAGATTTGATTTTGGTTCAGGATTTGTTTCCAAAAATTCTTGTAACCAACCTTATATAATATACTCGTATTCAATAAACAGAGATCAGTTTTGATGCAATTGGTGAGAGAGTTAATTCTCGTTGGTTCTTATACAAACTCTTTGAACTTATCGGATTTCCGTGGTGTTTAAACTCTTGACTTATCAATCAGACCATCCATTGCTGATTGTGGCATCATCACATACTAAGGTTCATGCTTTCATTAAGCGTTGGGTCGCAGTTTCATTCAATTCCTGGTTTAGATTCAATCTTTGGGAGTAAAGTGATTAGGGTGTTCTTGACGGGGTTCATATCACAAATACTCACACAAAGATTTGAAAACTGAAAATATTAATGAACTCGAATCTCTGCTTGTAAAAGCTACAAAAGACACTTATTTATACTAAGACTAATCCTAATTTGATTAGAAAACCTATTTTAATAAGACTTATACCTAAATTAGGAACAATAAATTTCTAAATAAAAAACCAAATTAAACTAGAATACAAATTAACTAAAATATTCGTAAATATTATAAATTTCAATATAATTAGGATTTCTTTAATTTCTTGCTCTGCATCATTCAGTTGATGTAGCAGAAGTTTAAAGTTCAAATTATTTTGTTGATTCTAGAGAATACCGAAACAAAGAACAAACTAAATTCACGTTGATTCAAAAGAATTTCGTGAATTTAGCAGTTAAGACTCGTTGATTCCGCAGAATACCGAGAATAAACCAAACTCAAATACTCACACAGAGATTTGAAAATTGAAAATATTATTGAACTTGAATCTCTGCTTGTAAAAGTTACAAAAGACACTTATTCGTACTAACTAAGACTTATCCTAATTTGATTAGAAAACCTATTTTAATAAGACTTATACCTAAATTAGGAATATTACTCAAATAATGAATAAGACTCTAAATAGAAAACCAAATTAAACTAGAATACAAATTAATTAAAATATTCGTAAATATTATAAATTTCAATCTAATTAGGATTTCTTCAATTTCTTGTTCTACATCAAAAAGTGTCGTAGGTGCCCTCCACTTAAGCGAAAGCCATAGATTTCAATGGTTAAATTCTTCTTCATGTGATGTCTTGCCAAAACAATGATAAGACTTGTGCTTATTCCTTTTTGTCTTCACATGCTGGGTACTTTTGGTCTTAATTATTTTCCTTTTTAAATTCCTTTATCTTTTTTTTAACTCCATGTGCAAGATTGATGAGATTGAGGACAAAACTGTCACAAGCACGTGGGATGAGGCATGTTCAGATCCTATTCAAGTTCCCGTCAGACCTGTCACAAGAGTTCGAGCAAAGAAATTCAAAGCAGTGCTTAATAGGTTGATTCAAGCAACATGGGCTCAATCAAATTTGTGGAGGCCCGTTGAAGGAATCGCACATGATAAATGCGTGATCCAAACTCTTGAAGTTTCCAAATAATCACTTCCTGGGAAAATATACTAGTTTCCTTTTTGGATCCTTTCCTGTTTATTAAGGAGGCGATTGGAGAAACAAATCAGTTATTTCTATTTTAATTCCCTAGTTTCCATTTTAATTGATGTAAGACATTTAAGCTGATTAGGATTCTAATTTTATTTAGATTCCTTTCAATTTGCTTAGATTAGGATTCTAATTTGATTTATATTCTTTCCTACTTGTTTATATTCATATTCCAATTCAATTTTGGTTTAGGATTTATTTCCAAAAATTCTTGTAACTAATCCCATATAATGTACTCGCATCCAATAAATAGAGACACATCTTAAACAAACTCTTTCAACTTATTGGATTTTTATGGCATTCAAACTCTTGACTGATCAATCAAATCATCCATAACTGATTGTGGCGTCCTCCCATACCGAAGTTCGTGCTTTCATTAAGCATTGGGTCGCGGTTCCATTCAATTCCAGGTTTAGATTCGATCATTGGGACTAAATTTATTAGGATTGTGTCAGTTCTTGATAGGGTTCGTTTCATTTGGTATCAGAGCTTAGGCACCAAGGTTAGATTCATCTATCTTTATGGTTTTTAATTATTGTTTCAAAATTTTCATTCTTGTTCTATTATTTAAAAAAAAAGTCATGAACAGTGTCGTGTGAACAGTATTTTTAGCGTTCCTTTTTTCATCAATTTTGCATCCATGTTGTTTAATTCTCCTTAAATCTGTAAATTTTACTTATTCCTTTCCCTAAAAGTAACAAAAAAAAACAAAGAGAGTCCTCGACCTCTGTTAAAAATCTTTTGTTTGTTTTTCATTTATTAGTGTTTTGTAGAGTTCAAAATTGGTTTTACCCCATGGGTGAAAATTTTTGCCCAAATTCGAAACCGACCTTACGTACACATTGCATTATTGCTCCTGAAAATCGAGTCTCCTTGGTGTAATCTTTGTGAATTTCTTAGTTGAATAAGAACCGAGTGAGAATTACTACGAGTGGAAAAAGGCAAGAGAGTGTGAGCGTATTAGAGGGTAAAAACAAATAAATTTGAGTAAAACACGAGCGAAATTGAGTGAATCATTTTCTTGTGTGAAACATGTAAGGGACTAAGGTGAGGTCCATTCCTCATTATTTCTAACTTTCTTTAGCCATTTCTCACAACCCAAAACAAAACACAAATGAAGAGGATCAATCTGCAACTACTCAGAATTTGCAAATTCAAGCATTGATGGGAGAGATAAGAAGGATGATGAGGGCTGAACTAGAGCATATACATGAGCGTTTGGATCAAGTAGAGAACACACGTTCGGGGCAACCACAACTCATTCCCTAAGCACATATGAGGGATAGAGTTCCGACTAGAGGAGAGCTCCACTCCTTGGAAGTCGAGCTATGTGAAGCAAGATGAGAGGGCACAAGCATCTATTGCACATAAGCTGAGATCTGATCCCTCCACAGGGTAACATCTTACTCCCACTATTAGGAATCATGACATTAAGTGTTTTAAATGTCAAGGCAGGGGGCATATAGCGAGTGAATGTGTGAATAAAATAGTTATGGTTTTGCGGGATAACGGTGAGATTGTAACTGAAGATGAAACAGAAGGAAATGAGATGCCACCATTGGAGGACGTCGAAGATGAATAGTGAAGATGAATAGTATACAGCCCCTGGGGAATTGGCTTTATTAGCTAGGAGAGCTTTGAGTGTGCAAGTAAAGGAATACGAATTAGTGCAATGAGAAAACATTTTCCATACTAGGTGCTATGTTTAAGACAAAGTATGTAGTATGTTATTGATAGAGGAAGTTGTACTAATGTTACTTTTACAGATAAAACAACGGCTGCTTTTGGATTTAGAAGACTGGTCAGGGTTCTTTTTTATGAAGAATCGGTAGGGTTTTTTGGATCTGGATCTGGAGGAGGTTTGGGTTTTTTCTGAATTCTGGAGTTTCTGGAAATGGGATCTCTTTTTTGTTGAACAAGTGTAATCTTTTTCGTTCTTGCACTCAATGGAGAGATGGGATTTTTTACAAGCACTTTTAAAAGGCTGCTTGTTTTCCATGAGGTCTTTGAAGAATTCCTTCTGTTCACAAAGTCTTTCCAGACAATTGACTGCTAACTGGTAGATTTTCCCCAAGGAGAGGTTGGTTATGTCCAACTAATGGATTGTGAACTGCCTCTGAAGTTCTGACTGTATTTCTTTAAGAAGAGATGCTACGAAGACATGCTTCAATGAAGGATCATTAAAGCCGTTGAGTTCGTAATACATTGAGACATTCTCTTATAGTGAAAATCCAGGTCTTTTATCTAGAGGGAACAACACTTCATTAGATGAAACTCTCTTCTGATTTGTTCATTAGCAGTTGTAGCTCCTCTGAGAAACTGTTCGTAGATAAGAGCAAGAACTTGTGAGATTTCTGCTTGTATCAACTGGAGTTGTCTGTATTGGCCAAGGCTTTCAAACCAGTCCCTTAAGGATCCCGTGAAATGAGAACTGAACTCTTTAAGGATTGTTTGAGGTGTTGCTCCAAGTCTGAGTATCTGAACATCAATCCAGGCAGAAATTCTTGAAATATGCTGTCCATTTTACTTTTGGAATGTCATCCAAAGTAAACCATGGGCTGTTTGATGGTTTAGTGGAAGAATTTTCTTGGAGAGGTGCTGTAGGATTGGTATCTGAATCTGCTTCCTTAACTATTGGTGTTTGAGGGGGCGAGGAGGAAGAAGGATAATTTGACCCTGTTGATGGTTGGACCATAAGAAGCTTAGAGACATCAGCTAGCTCTTTTTCAGAGTCTAAAGAAGTAAAGGATTCTTCATCTGTGGAGGTTTCTTCTATTTGAGAGGAAGAACTTTCTTCTGATTCTGAGAGGTGGGGTAGAATCTAGGATGAATATTGGTGCATAGGTTATTTATTCTTCTGGGTTGGTTGGGATTCTTGAGACAATTCTGGGGAGAGTTCTGGATCTAGAACTGTTGGAGTTGGATGATAGGCTGGAGGTGATTGATTCTTAGTGGGTCTAGATCGTGGCTTAGGATGATTAGGAGTTAAAGTGTGTTTGAGATGAGATAGGCCAAAGAATTTGGCATAGTCTATAGGTTGTCTAGAGGTGGAGAGGTAATGAGGGAGATTTTGTAAACAAAGAAGGTGGTTGTTTGTCTGCATCAATCCTGGCAAGTTCAGCTTGTAACTGCCTAATCTATGCTTCCTTTTTATTGAATTCTGGACCCCAATATCTATTTTGGATCATAAACTGCATATCTGAATCAAGTTGGGTAACTCGATCTTGCATGTGAAGATACATCTGTTCAAATTGAGATGTGATCTTGTCTACCTTTGTGTCTGTCTGCTTGACTTGGAAAGCCACTTTTTCAATTTTCTCGTCAAAAGATCTGAAAGCTGAATTCTAAGCTCTGGCATTTTGAGTTTGCCAATTTAGAACAGCTTCAAAAGATTTTGGTTCTTCGAGCTGGTCATTTGGAGCGACTGGAGAGTGAATAAAAGGTTTGGTAGTCACCTTTGTCCGGGGATCAGTTTGTTTTTCTAGGGGAGGGAACTGGTCTTGGTAAGAGCTTGAAGAGAACATCATACATGACTCGATGGGTGTTGAATGAAGAATGGGTTGATTTGCTTCTTGTTTGCATAGTCTTAGACCTTTTCTATAAATAGGTAAAGGTGTTAGATTGTCTGGATCATCTAGAGGCAGAGGAGGCTTTTTGTGACATGGATCTAATTTGTGACTTTTCTTTTTACACCGCCTGGGACGCCTATTGAAATCATCATCGTCTTCTTCTTCGAGGCAAGGACAATCTGGATCACACATATGGGAACCTGGAACATCCCATAAAAAATTACCATTGATTTTGTCCGGGTAGATCAGATAGCCATCTGAGGCAAATCCGTGGATGGGAAGATTTTCTTGTGCCGTAGATACGGCTGTGATCATTGAGGAGTATGAAAAGGAGTTTCTGGGTGTTGATTGTTCAGAGGGTGGATGAGAAACAATGGGTGTCTGGGAAGTGGATGGTAATTGGAAAGTCAATTTTACATTTGCGTCTGCTCTTTTTTCAAAATGAGCATTGGTTGTTTGGACCGGTTATGAGTTTTGATAGAATTTTTCATAAGCCATTCAAGAGGCATGAGCTTAAGCAGCTCTTGCTTTTGTATATGTCTTGGGATTTGAACAATGGAAGGAATCCTTTCTGAAGAATCTGCAAGGATCATTAGTGCATCTGATGTGGTTTGAGGTGTAGGGAGATCAAGGGCATGGTTTTGTAGTCGGTATACCAGTTGATGGTGTAAGGTTGCCATCTTTGAAGAGACTGTTTGTTCAGCTCCTTGGATCTGGATCTGAACCTTTAGAGTAGTTGGTAGGTTTGGATCATCAAGTGAGAGGTTGAAATTTGGGTAGAAGGTTAAGAGAACACTTCTTACATGTAAAGTAGTCAGGACTGTTCCTATGACTGCATGCTGATACTCCTTGAAACGGGTATCTAGTAAAGCCAGTCTGGCTGTGACAGGTAAGCCTTTTCTCCCGTGAAGGGTGAGAATCAAATGAACTCCTCCAAGATGGAGGCGTGTTTATCCTTCCTTTTTCCACTGAGCAACAAGCTCTGGTGGAATTTCAAGAGTAACATATTGCTCTGCTTGTGATGCTTGAAGAGCACACTGATCTAGTCGAGATGACTGGATATATTCTTTTGGAGTAGGTCTTTTAGTTGAGATTAGAGTTCTAATACTTCGAGTTAAGGAATTTGGTCGTTGGTACAGTTTATATGGGCTAATGAGAGGCATAGAAGATTCACTAATTTGGGCTGATTCTGGGACATACGAATACTCAACAAGATTTTCTATTTTTTAAGCCAAGTGTTTAGAACAAGATTTGGGAAGGGAGAGGGTTGAAGAAAGAGTAACATGAGCAAGATTATCTGAACTGTTTGATGAAGTCATTTTTTATTCAGGCTTTCCTCTATTTACCTAGTCAAGACGAACATATCTCATATTTACCACTTCATTTTGATGAAAAGCATTATGCTCAAAGATAGAAGATAATTGTACGTGGCTTGTTATACCAGTAGTGCAAACTGATCTAGTCCCCATTCAGGATGACCATAAGAATATATGTCACTGGTTTCCTGCCGATATACAATAATATTCTAGCTCATAGGCAAAACAATTTGGTGCCAATGCATGTGGGGCCGTATTCTTTTGGGGTAACGATGGCAGTTTGATAGGCATGTCATTCATGATGGTTATACCAATAGATACTCTTTTGTACTTAATAAAATACTCATTACTCTTGTAACTTTGTCCCCAGGACAAGTGTATGATGATCAAGTGCAATTAAATAAAGAGAGTGACTTGAAAAAGGAGAGTGAGAGTTCAAAATCACCAAGGACTTGAACTAAAAAGAGAGAAAAAGAGAGTGAAAAATGAAATGAAGTTTCAATTAGTGAGAAAAGAAAATACCAAAAATAAGTAAATTTATATGCGAAGGAGAATGATATTAGAAATGCTTTAATTTTAAAATAGCCTATGATTGTACTTATATACAAAGAGGCTTGTTTAAGTACTAATGAACTTAATCCTTCTTTGCCTATTTTAAAATTACTAATGAACTTAAGTACTAATGAATTTTAAAATAGCCTATGATTATACTTCTATACTACTGAACTTCCGGAAAAAGGATCCTTCCCAGTTCAGAAAGAAGAAACACAATCATTGTTTGATTTGCAAGAAACGCGGACATTTTGCCCGCAATTGCCCAAATAAGTTAGCAAAAATTGTTCGTCTCATTCAGCACCTACAGCAATCTTCCATACTTTCTGACAATGAAGACGTTGAATCCATCTTCTAAGAACAGTCCGAGAAAGATCTCTTAGAGCACCCGTGAAACGAGTAGCAAATTCTCTAAGGACTGATTGAGTTGTTGCTCCTGGTCTTAGCATCTGGAGGTCAATCCAGGCAGACATTTTATTGAGTCGGTCACGCCATTTATGAGATGGAAGATCATCAAATGTGAACCATGGGCCATTTGACGATTTTTGGCTCGATGGATTGATCTGGGTTGGAGGAGGTTGGTTTGTGGCAGAAGATTCAGGCATTTCTTCTTCAACTTCGGAGGGAATATCAACATATGGTTCTGTATGAGAGGTTTGGCCTTGGGTAGGTTGATCAGGTTGAGCCATCAGGATTTTGGTGATATCAGCATAGGACTTTTCAGAGTCATTGGTGGATACTGAAGATTCTGTATCAGTTTCGGTAGGGCTATCTGAAACAGCTGGATTTGAATCAGAAGTTTGATCGACTGTAGTAGATGAATGCTCTGATACCAACTTGGGCCACGGGCCTAACTCAGCCCCAAAAGAGCTCTCGTAAGGTGAGAACTACCTCAGCACTTATAAGTGAACACAGGAACCCAGCCTTGGGCGATGTGGGATTTCTGACTCCTTCATACTCTCCCCTTGGGCCCCCGAACAAGGCTCTCATACTCTCCCCTTCATTCTTGCCAAATCAACAGATTCAGAAACAGACGACATATATGTCATCTCCACTGTTCAAGAGATTAACCATATTCATCCCACACTTCCTGGTCCATCAGTAAAAATTTCAGTCATCCTTTATAAATTCCATAAACTTGTCTCAGTCATTGGTTTCCTTAATACTGGCGCACAACGCAGTATGCTCAATCCCAAAATCCTTCCTCCAGACTATTGGGATAACCATACTGAATACTTCAGAGCTGCAAATGGAAAAGTTTTTGAAACTTCTCTCATTACCAAAAAACCCATTGGTATCCAGTTCTTCCCCAACTGTATCATTTGGCAAAAGATTGTTGGTTCAGATTTACCAGACAAAGATCTCCTCATTGGATTTGATATCCTCCAACTGGTAAAAAACCTCTTCATTACGCCAACAGGCATTAAATTCAAACAAATGTTTATGCCCTATACAGATGTTCTTTGTCTGTATACATTGTCAGATACAACTCCTCGTTATACATTCATTTCCCAAAAGTTCCTTGAACTTTGTCCTAAAAATCACTCTCAATTTACTCATCCCTCACCACTTTGGAAAAATGAATAGTTTTTCATCCATCTTCCTTTCAAACTCAATGAAGATGTCAATCCTACAAAAGCCACACATCCAGGGATGCCTCCATCTTATCTCACTCTCGCCAAGCAATAATGCACTCAATTACTTCGGCAAGGTCTCATAGAACCCACTACTTCAGATTGGGCTTGTCAAGCTTTCTATGTTGAAAAATGATTTGAATTAGTTCGTGGAACAAAAAGATTAGTTATTGATTACCAGCCACTTAATGCTTTCCTTAAAGATGATAAATTTCCTCTCCCCAAGATCCAGTCCCTATTCATTCATCTTCAAGGTGCAAAGGTATTTTCAAAGTTTGATCTTAAAGCTGGTTTTTGGCAACTTGGCATTTCTCCAGAAGACCGTCCCAAAACAAACTTTTGTATTCCTGATGCTCATTATCAGTGGACAGTTCTACCCTTCGGTCTCAAAGTTGCTCCATCCTTATTTAAAAAAGCAATGGTTAAGATCTTCTCTCTGATCCTCCATCATGCTTTGATCTACATTTGATGACATTCCTCGTCACAAATGGCAAGCTCGACATCAAGATTTTCCTGCTTGGATTGATGTGCAAATGACAAGTCCTACTATACAATCTGAACGAGTTCTCTGTGAATTTTGTTCCAGATTCACTGGATCTCTCCGAAATTAGTTTGAAAGTCTAGGCGAATACAGACAACTCCAATTGATCCAAACCACTGTTCCTATAGCCCTTGTGGTTATTTATGAGCAGTTTCTTGGAGAACCAGCAGCAGACATTGAAGCATCTAGAAAAGAATATCACCAGATGAAATGTTGTTCTCTTAACTGACATCACCTGGAAACGCATTACAAAAGGATGAGCATGCTTTATTACAAAGCTAAATGGATTCAATGATCCATCCTTAAAGCATGTCTTTGCTGCATCTTTACCATCAAAGCCATCAATGTAGATCAGAGCATGGTTTAGTTCTCAAGTATTATTATTCAAGATGTAGAAGAAACTCTATCAAACATGGCATCTTCCTCTTCTTCAACCGATATAGCTTCATCAAAATCTTCTCCTATTTCTCTCTCTTCTACTCTTTCTTTACCTCGTTCTTGTCAAAAACATGTAGCCTCAAAAATAGAAAATCTTGTTGAATACTCGTATATTCCTGAATCTGCTCAAATTAATGAATCCCAGTTCCCTGTTATGAGTCCATACCATCTTTACAAACAAAAAACTTCCTTCACCCGAAGTATCCGAACCCTGATCTCCACAAAAAGACCTCTTCCTAAAGAGTACATCCAGTCCTCACGACTTGATCAGTGTGCTCTCCAAGCCTCTCAAAGTGAACAATATGTCACCATGGATATACCAACAGATCTCGTAACCAACTGGAAACGAGAAGGATATACACACCTTCATCTAGGTGGTGTCAGACTTATCCTCACCTTACATGGTAGAAAAGGCTTACCCGTCACAGCCAGAATTGCCCTCCTTGACACAAGGTTCAAACAGTATCAACATGCTGTTATTGGCACTGTTTTAACCACTCTCCATGCTGGAAGTGTCTTGTTAACCTTCTACCCAAATTTCAACATGTCCCTAGAAGATCCCAACCTTCCTACAACACTGAAAGTCCAAATCCAACTTCAAGGAGTAGAACAAACATCCACTTCAAAAATAGCTATCCTCCATCACCAGATAGTGTATCGATTGCAAAATCATGCACTAGATCTCCCAACTGCACAAACAACCAGTGATGCACTGATGATTCTTGCAGACACAGATACAATTCCAACCATCATCCAGATCCCCAAACAAATTCAAAAGCAAGAGTTACTTCAACTCATGCCTTTGGAATGGCTTACTAATTATGAGCAATTCCATCAGAATTCAGAACCTGTCCAGACGTCCCAAGCCATCTTTGAAAGAAGATCAGACGGACAAGTCAAGATGTCTTTTCAGACTCCTGACAAACCAAGCCCAGATCCCCCACGGCTCTCCTATACTGCTATAATTACAGCAATAATATTTCTAAGTTTTTCTTAAACTTCTATGGCTTACTAAGTCTCTCTTCTTCTTCTAGGTAACGAAGAAAATACTTGAGTTATTAAACTAAGAGCGTTCATCTCTATTTTCTATACTGAGTATGCTCTACACTTGCCTTGCTTCAAGGATCATGTGTATCAGAAAAATCCTTATTTATTTATAAAACCGATTTAAAATAAAACTGTTTTCTCACAACGTTAACCCTCTTTGAACGTCAGAGGTGACCTGTTTTCGGGTGGTATCGTGATCAATGGTGTTTTCTTTTTTAGGTTTTATATCTCAGGGATTATAGGTATATCGGTTGGAAACCAGAACTTGCGGACTACTGGTCCAAAGGATAGTCTAGCACTATCATAGTTCAGGTGTAACAACGCCACGTACCTATTTAACCCAGTGGTATCAGAGCTGTTCAGAAAGAAGAAGGATCCTAATAGTTTACCACCAAATTGACTACATGCCTGGAGTATCAATTCCAAATAGGTTAGTCTATAGAAGTAATCTTGAGGAGACAAGGAACTTCAAAGGCAGGTGAGTGTGCCTAAATGTCCAATTATGAAACCCTTGGAAAAAAAGGATGAATCGAAATATCACCTTATGTACGTGAAAGCATGAGTCCTTGTGGGGTTTCAATGTTGCTTGTGCCTAAAAAGGACGGCTCATGGAGGATGTGTGTTGATTGTCTAAGATCAACAATATCATTGTAAAGTATAGTCGTTCTACATACTCGATGAATTATATGGTTCTTGTTTTTTTTTTTTTTTCAAAATTGATCTTATGAGTGGATATCATCACATTAGGATGAGAAAAGATGATGAATAAAAAGCTGCATTTAAAATAAAATATGGCTTATATGAGTGGTTAGTTATGGCTTGTACAAATAAGCTTTTATTTCCAATTTATAGCACAAAGCCACAAACTTAGAGAACATGTTGAACATTTAAATCTTGTTTTAGATGTTTTAAGAAAAAAAGGTTATTTGCTAGCCTAAAAAAGTCTACCTTTTGTACAAATAAGCTTTTATTTCTCAGTTTTGTTATTAGTGATAAAGGAATTGAGGTAGATGAAGAAAAGGCAAAATCTTGAAGCCTATAAGTGTGGTAATGTTAGAAGTTTCCATGGATTGGCTAGCTTTTATAGAAGATTTATGACTTTAGTATCTTAGCTAGTCCTTTGACTAAAGTAATTAAAAAGAACGTGGGCTCTAAGTGGGGCGAAGAACAAGAAAAGGCATTCAATTTGATTAAAGAGAACTTAACTAATGCAGCTCTACTTGCTTTACCTAATTTTGCTGAAAAATTTTGAAATTGAGTGTGATAGGTAATGTAGCTGTTCTAATACAAGAAGGACGTCCCATTGTATACTTTGGTCAAAAGCTAAGTGGGACAACCTTAAATTACCTTACATATGACAAAGAAATGAATGCATTAATTAGGACTTTAGAAACTTGGCAGCACTATCTTTGCCCAAAGGAGTTTGTGATTCAAAAAGATCATGAATCTTTGAAGCATTTAAATATCAACATAAGCTAGACAAACGCCATGCCAAGTGGGTAGTGTTCATTGAAACTTTTCCTCATGTGATCAAGTACAAGCACTATAAGAAAGACATTTTGGCTTATGCATTATCTCGAAGGTACGCCTTACTTTCAACCTTAGATACAAAAATATTAGGATTTGAATATATTAAAGACTTGTATGTTAATGAAGCTATTAAGAAGCTCATGTTTGTGGATGAATATATTATAGTGGATTTGTGTTTAGTGAAAATAAGTTATTTGTGGCTAAATGTTTATTGTGTAACTTCCTTGTTAAAGAAGCTCATGGGGGTGGTTTGATGGCCACTTAGGTATATCCAAGACTTCAGTATTTTGCATGAACATTTCTTTTGGCCTCATATGATGATATGAAACAGATGAAGACAAAATTTGTGAGAAGCGTGTTACTTGTAGACAAGCTAATAAGTGCCTAATTTCATATCAGTTTTTATTACTTTATTTTCAATTATTGATATTTTCATGAACTTTATTAGTCCTTTTATGTTTTGTAGGAGTTTTTGAGGCAAAGAAATAAAAAGGAGTAGAAAAGCTACAAACAGGTGTGAAGAATAGGCAGATTGCGACTTCATGGATTTTGAATGCTTCTTGGATGAATCTTTGGGGTTTATTCACTTTATTGGGTTATATTAGACATGTATTGAGTTTGAGGATTGGATTTGAGCCATAAAGATAGATTCTTGAAAGGCTGGTCGGATTTGTTAATTGAGCCTACAATATAAACTGTTTTACCACATGTACCTATTCTTACAAGGAAAAGGACGTAAAAAAAAAAATGAGTTTGATTAATTCTAGAAGGATTTGTACAGCCATAACCTTTCTTTCTCTTTTGCTTAGTTTTTTTTTCAATCAATAAGCCTTTCTTTCTCTTGTCTTTTGCTCAGTTTTCCTTAATGGATTTGGTATTCAATAATTTAAACAAGTGTGAGTAATCTTTTTATTGGTTAGGGTTGATTTCAAAATCCTAGACATGGATTTTTATTATCAAAGTTTCAGAATCATAATTTCTTTATCTTTCCCTGGAAATTTTTCATTTGACTTATTTCAGTGTTCAAGAATGATACGAACCCCACCAAGAATTGACACGGCCCTAATCAATTTAGTCTCCAAGATTGAATCTAAACTTAGAATTGAATTGAACTGCGACCCAATGCTCAATGAAAGCACAAATCTTGGTATGTGAGGATGAGGGCCGAAGCCTAACTCAGCCCCAAAAAACATCCTGTGAGGTGAGGACTGCCCAGCACTTATAAGCTAGCACACAGCCAGGATCCCAACCGATGTGGGATGAGGTGCTTATCATTCACACACTCATACCCCCCAGTGAACACCTTGGCTCTAATACCATCTTGGGCCGAAGCCTAATTCAGCCCCAAAAGACGTCCTGTGAGGTGAGGACTGCCCAGCACTTATAAGCTAGCACATAGCCAAGATCCCAACCGATGTGGGATGAGGTGCTTATCGTTTACACACTTATAAGTCAAGAGTTTGAATGCCACAAAAATCTAACAAGTTCAAAGAGGTAGTATAAGAACCAAAGAGAATTAAATCTCTCACTGATTGCATAAAATTTAATTTGTCTTTCCTATTGGATGTGAGTACATTATAAAGGGCTGGTTACGAGAAATTCCACCCCAAAATCAAATTAGAACCCTAATTTAAAGCAAATAAGGAAAGAACCTAAATCAAATCAGAATCCTAATCAGATTAATTGCCTTACATTAATTAAAATTGAAACTAGCCAACTAAAAGAGAAATAACTGATTTGTTTTGCCGTTTGCCTCCTCAAGAAACAAGAAAGTATCCGGAAAGGAAAGTAGTATATTTTCTAGCCATAATGGGCAAGCCAACTTGCTGATTTCACCAAAGTGATTAGTCATCTGAAGATCATGTGTGATTCCTTCAATGGGCCTCCATGAACTTGATTGAGCCCAATGATGAGAACCATCAAGGGAATACCATTAAAGCTTCAAGTGATCCTTTGCACATTCATGAAGACCCAATTATAAGAGCTAGAGCCAAAAAGATGCAAGCTACTTTAAATGGATTAATTGAGAAAATATGGATTGAAAATGCAATTCAAGATGCAAGACATCATGAATTGGGCTTGAAGAGAAGACAAGGCATTGTGGGCATTATTCAAGTTATTGGGCAGCCAAATACACAATTTGGATCAAATGCAAAAAGGTCAAATTTGGAATAAAATTGGTATTGATTGAGCCATAATTAATGTACAAACTACATACCGTTGGAAAGATAATTAAGTTAGCTTTCCAATACATTTTACAGAGCTTGATTTGGAGTTCTCTAGAAGGCGTTATGACCAATTCATTACAGCTTGTTCAGACTTGGGATTTTCAACGACTCCTTTGTTTTTCAACTTCATTTGTTTGTTTTGTTTCAAGTTTGTCAATATGTAAAGTAAGTCTACCATTAATGATGGTGGGCTAACATTAAGTTTGTCAATGATAGCGTTAATTATAGTAGGCTAGCATTAAGTTTATCAAAGATAGCATTAATTATGGTGGGTTGGTGAAGACTTTTAAGGCATCCTTTGACAAACCTATACTTGGAGGGTTGTTCCAATGTTTTCATTTGTATTTTTAGGATCTTGGGTTTCTATTGGTCTATTTAAACTCAACAACCTTGCGATGTAAAAGAATTAGAGATTAATGTTATTTGAATTTGAAAGATTATTCTTTCTTTGGTACTTTTGAGAACTTGTGAACTTATCAAGAATTTGCATTCTTGTGGCGTTCCAAATTTAGACTTATCACTCACCTTCTCATCTATTTCTTGAGTGTGGCGTCAATATCATTCTCTATACCTTTGGTTCATGTTTTCTTAAGCATTGGGTCAAGGTTTTGTTTGTCTTAAATCTGTTTAGAACTTTCTTGGGAAGTTGAAACTTCAAATTAAGAGTGGGATTCAAAGTTTCATTGTGGGATTCGCATCACCCAAGTTGCTTGAATCAACCCATTTTGATTTTCTTTGCACAAGCTCTTGTGACGGGTTCGATGGAAACCTGAATAGGATCTGAATATGCCTCATCCCATGTGTTTGTGATAGTTTTGTCCTCAATCTCATCAAAGAATTTCCATTTTGTTTCTTTAGGCGGCCAACTAGATGAATTTGATGGTGATTTGATTGCTAGTTTAGGGTTTTAGATTCAGATTTTGATCAAGAATATGGGATTTTTTTTATTGCATTTGGAATATAACTAAAGATAAATAAACCGAGCCTGTGCATTTGTTTCTTGATTCAGTCTATATCATTCTTTATTATAACACTTTCATTAAATTAAATCTGAAGAGCTTGTTCTGGATTTTTTCTTGGAAAGTGATTAAATAAATAGTTTGTTTTACTTGACTGCTAAGTAAGGAAGGATCAAGATAATTGAGCTTGTAGTTATATTAGGGCTATTGTTCTCAAGAGAATGATGATTCTAATAATTACCCTAAAATCCAATGTCTAATGATGAAGAATGATTCCTTGACCATATTTTGTATCATATTTCAACTTCTTTAAAATTGTTTTCTGCAATTTTTGATTTTTTGTTTTAAATTTTAGTTTAATTTACATAGTAAATCAACTCCAAATCCCCTAAATTTTTGTGTACATTTTTATTATTTTGTCTTTAGTAAACTTGGAAAGTTTGAGTTAATTTTGGAGTCTAGATAAGGTTTTTAATTTAATCTTTGTTGCTTGTCAGTTTTTGTGTTTGTGTGTTTTGTGTTAGTAGCCTGTTAATTGGGAACAATCCTCTCCGGGAATGACCCTTGCATAAATCTATACTCAATAACAATAAGTTTAAGGCAAGGTTTTAAATGACACACTTTACACTTTATAGTAGCCAAGGATTGTTTTGCCCTAATTGATTGGTTATTTCTTTCTATCTTTGTTTTTAATTTTATTATTTGTGTTAATTAGTTTGTTTTTCATTGTTTCAGGTCTCTGTTAGTGAATGTCTAATCTTACTCCAAAGCGAAACGTTCAAAGGCTTAATAGAATGTTGAGGACAAGGCTGGCACAAGCATGTGGAATAAGGCATATTCAGATCCTATTTAAGTTCCCATTGGACCCTTAACAAGAGCTCATGCAAAGAAATTCAAAGAAGTACTTAATGGGCTGATTCAAGAATTGCACATGATATTCATACCACCAATGTGTGATTCAGGCTCTTAAAGTTTCTAAATAATCACTCCCACAAAATTAGCAACTTGGCTTCCGTAATATAGCAAGTAGCAAGACAAATCAACTATTTATCTTTTAATTGCCTAGTTTTCATTTTCATTAATAACGTATGTTTTCATAATTATGTAAGGCATTTAACCCATTTAAGAGACTTTCCTTATTTGCTTTTAGATTTTGCATTTTCTTTGAGTGTAATTCTAATTTGATTTGTTCAAATTTTCCTTACATTGTTTGGGGTTCATTTCCAAAATTCCAAGGGCAATTATGAGTTGGACATTCATGTAAAACAACCCTATATAATGTACTTGAATCCAATAAAAAAAGGAGATCAGTTTTTCATGTAATTTGCTTGAGATTTTCTTTAAACTTATCAATTTTTAGTGAAGTTCAAACCCTTAACTTATTAATTAGACCATCTATAGCAAATTTTGGCATCATCATGTACCAAGGTTTATGTTTCCATTGAGCATCGAGTTGCTGTCCATTCAATTCTAGGTTTAGAATTTGATCTTGGAGACTAATTAGTTAGGGTGTCGCTAGTTCTTTGGTGGGGCTCTTATCAATTTGCATCTTTACCACCACAAGAAGATCCTTTAAATGTTATACATAGAGTTGAGCAAGAAGAGACGGCAGCAGCAAAAAAAATGAACACTCAAGGAGTTGGCAACGCCAACTCTAGATTTACATCCTCTTTGTATTGAATACCCTGCAACTGAGGTCTTTTGAGTTAAAATCTGGAATGATACATCTTCTACCAATCTTTTATTATTTTGTTGGAGAAGATCCAACAAGCACCTTAAGGAGTTTCATATAGCGTGTTCAAGTATAAAACCAACTAGGGTCTCTTAAAACAAGTTAAAATGAGAGCTTTTCCATACCTTTTAGTAGACAGCACAAAAGAGTGGCTTTATTATCTACCATCTAATAGTATCACCACATTGAATTGAGATGAAAATATTAAGGCTACAAACATTAGAAAAGAGATATGTAGCATAAGACAACATAGTGAAGAGAGTTTGTATGAGTATTGGGAGAGATTTAAAAGGCTATGTTCATTTATAAGGGATTTTTGCCAATGAAAAGAAGCAAATTGATGCTGCAAATAGAGGAGCTTTGGAGGAAAAGACACCTATGACAGCAAAGAATTTGACAACAAAACATGGCAGCAAACTCAACAATTTAGCAATAGATTGGATTTGCCTCAACATAAGGTGAATGAGGTTAAGCTTACATCTAGCATCGAGCAACAACTTGCTCACCTCACTTCATTAAAACATTCAACAATTGAAGATGTATGGATTATGCTCTATTGTAAGCCATCCACCTGATATGCGTCCATCATTGCAAGATAATACTTTAGAGCAAACCAATGCCAAAGGGAGGTATCAAGGGTAGCAAGTGCAACAAAGACAAAGGTATGATCCTTTCTCCAGCACCTACAATCCAGGATGGAGAGATCATTGAAAATTCATTTATTTAGGAAGTCAACAACAAGCCGATCCTATCAACCAAGGCCACAATATCCTTATCAATCTACGCCACAACCTATTTCTCATAATCAAGAAACATCTCTTTGAAGATTTGATTAAATCTTTGGTTACAAGTCCTTTGCAATTTCAACAGGAAGTAAAGATAGTCATCACGAACTTAGAAACACAAGTAAGTCAACTAGCCAGTATAGTGGGCAGATTAGAAGCACAACCATCTGGAAAACTTCCATCTTAAACCGTGATTAACCCAAGAGAGAATGCTAGTACTGTGACTTTAAGGAGTGGGAAACAACTTGAGGAAGCACTAAAAACAGCAAAATCAACGATGGATGAGACAAAACAGTAAGTTGACTTTTAGTTATTGAAAAAGATAAAGCCATATCTCGTATTGAGACAAATTTAGCATCTAAGGTAGCTTGTAATATCCCAATTTCTTCTAATGTTCCTTATGTGCCTTTTCCTAGCAGGTTTGCAAAGTCTAAGAAATAGGAGCATGAAAAAGAGATTCTAGAAATCTTTTGCAAATTACAAGTTATTGGACACTATTAAACAAGTACCATGCTATGCAAAGTTCCTTAGAAAGCTATGCACCAACAAACTCAAGCTCAAAGGTAATGAGGTAATAAGTGTGGGGGAGAATGTGTCAGCCATTTTACAAAGAAAGCTTCCATCTAGAAAGTTTCACCATTCCATTCACAATCAGTAACACCAAGTTTGAACAAGTTATGTTAGTCTTAGGTTCATCTATTAATGCCATGTATTATTCCATTTATGCTTCTTTAAATTTAAGTGAACTTACTGGTAAATCTAATGCTTATCCAAAAGGTGTTTTGGAAGATGTTTTAGAGTTGGTTAATGAATTAGTTTTCCCTACTGATTTCTATGTTCTTGATATGGAGGATGATTCATCTCATATGCCAACTCCCTTACTTCTAGGAAGATCATTTATTAAAACTGCAAAAGCTGACATAGATGTGTATAATGGAACTCTAACTATGGAGTTTGATAGAGAGGTTTTCAATATTTTTGATGATATGAGTGAAATACTATCTAAGCAACCCAAGAGGGGGGTGAATTGGGTTTCTAAAAATTATGCAATGCTTGAACAAAACTTAATGCAAATCTTAAACGAATTTAAAACAATAATAAATAAATCAACCAAAATATAAAAGATAAGGGAAGAGAGATTCAAACACATATATTTTTATGTGGTTCGGCCAACCTTGCCTACATCCACGCCTCCAAGCTCACCGGGCTTGAGGATTCCACTAGTCAAGCCTCCAAGGCTTCAAGAACACTTACAATTGACTTCACATGTGTCAATCAACCTTTACACCAAGAGATTATCCCCAATCTCTTAACCCAAGTGTATCCCAACACTTACAATCACTCAAAACAAAGATTACAAAAATATTTTTCTCTCACACAAAATATATGATTACAAATCTATGCTCAATGTGTGAATAAATGAAATAAGAACGAATTTGAAGCTCAATGAATGTTATATTCTTGATTACAAGCTCAATGATAACGTTGTGATCAACTCTTGTTCGAATTTAATTGAGCTTATTTATAGTTGAAGTTGAAAAATAGTTGTTATTGACTTTTTGCCTGTAATCGGATCACCGTTAACAGTTATCCGTTAACCATTTTGACTGGTTCAAGTAACCATTGAGCTTAAATTTAAATAAACGGTTGACCGTTTACCATTATCGGTTTGCCGTTAACTTCCAAAGACCTGCAAAATAAATTTTGGCTACCCGTTCTTGCTAAATGGTTCAAGGTTAGCATGGAATGACATTTTGAAAATTATTGGTTAGCCATTTGAAGTTAACGATTCACCGGTTATTTCGAGTAACCTACAAAACAAAATAAGCTTATCTATTTTTGTTAAATGGTTCAAGGTTAGCACAAAATTCCATTATGGAAGGTTAACCGTTTGATATAAACAGTTCGTCGTTTAATTCCACTAGCCTTATCCGTTTTTGCTAACGGATTCAAGCTTAAGGATTTATCCCTCTCTGGAAATTATCAGTTAACCGTTTCAAAGCTAACAGTTCATTATTTATTTCCAGAATCATAATTTTAACAGAATTTCGCAGGGAATGATTTTCTGATTAAAGTTAACAATTATCCATATTTCATGAACATATTTAGAAGTATTATACGGCTTTTAAGAAATTGTTTATCAATGAAAACTCCAACATTTTAATAAAAAACATATATCATCAAAATTAATACTATAGACATATACATGTTAACAATGAGATATCCAAGTGATTTGAATTCTTATTTTTCAGTTGAGATTATTGATTCTTTAGCACAACAAATCTTTGAGTTTACAAGTGAAGATGCATTAGAACTCGATATTAGAAAGAGCCTTCAGTTAAAATATCCTAAATGACCTTTCCTTTTGCAAGTGAAACACCTTCTTTTCTTTCTGTCAGGAAACCGTTTGGAATGGGATTGCCTTTTTCTGAAATTTCTTCTACTCTTTCTTTACCTAAATCCTATACTAAACAAACAGCCAGTAAAATAGAAAATCTTGTTGAATACTCCTTTTGGACCAGTAGTCCGCATGCTCGGGTTTCTAGCCGATATACCTAGAAAATGAGAATGACGTGGTTGCGAGATACCAAACATTCTGTATCCTATGATGAACTCTGAACTTCGGGCTATGCTTGGTCAACGAGTCTATAGTCTTGATTTTGATAAAAAAAAAAAAAAAAAGCTGAGATAAGAGCTTTGAAAGCTGAAATTGCCAGGCTCAACATTGACACATTATCATTGGGAAAATTATTCATGCTTCGCTGAGCACCAGTGTCGAGAAACCCAATGGTATTTGGAAGGGATAATTTGGATTTTGACAGAAGGTATGGGTATGACCTTTCTTTTTGCAAATGAAACACCTGCTTTTCTTTCTGTCAGGAAACCGTTTGGAATGGGATTGCCTTTTTATGAAAAAGCGTGGTTGCGAGATACTAGACATTCCGTATCTTACGATGAACTAAGAACCTAGACAACCCAAAAAGACACAGACTCTCCTTTACTGGTACATGGGTTATTTTTCTAGAGAAACAGTAGTTTGGATTGGTGGTGGTTGAGCCAGCTGGAATGATCTCGATCCAGCTTTTGTCATTTCCCCTCCTTATCTTTATATAAGGAGAAGTTATTTGAATAAAACGTGAAGGCTATACACATCTTCACCTTGGAGGTGTTCGTCTTATTCTCACTCTTCATGGGAGAAAAGGCTTACTTGTCACAGCCAGAATTGCTTTACTTGACACCAGGCACACTACTGTACCAGTGAGCCCTACCTACTTTTGTAAAATAAGTGTGCCTGTATGCCAGCTGGAATGATCTCAATCCAGCTTTTGTCTTTTCCCCTCCTTATCTTTATATAAGGAGAAGTTATTTGAATAAAACGTGAAGGCTATACACATCTTCACCTTGGAGGTGTTCATCTTATTCTCACTCTTCATGGGAGAAAAGGCTTACCTGTCACAACCAGATAATATTTCCTTTGTGTCCTTATCTTTATGTAATGAGAAGCTTTTGCCTTTTGTGACAGAGACACCTATATTGGAGCTTAAATCTCTTCCAAAACATCTTAAATATGTATCTCTTCATGACATTACAAGAAGAGAAGATGGTTCATGTTTTAAAAGAATACATTTGAGGTACAATTTACGCACTTAAATATGATAGAATTTATTTTAAGTATTAAAATAATAATAATATAAAATATTTAATTCTAAGTAATGATGACATAAGTGATGATGTAAGAGAAGTATGTAAAGAAAGTTAAGAATTCTAGAATTTAGTAAGTTATTCATTAAGGTTAATCTCAACCATTGATCAAGATTTATGATGGCAAAATACCCCTTACACCCTTTCATTTTCAATGCAACCGAGAAATTTCATTATCTTCTATTCTAAGTCATAATATCAGGAGTAGAGAAATCCTTAATTTAGAAAGGTATAGAGAAGTTAAGGTCAAAGGGTAAGTAACACTTCAACTGCAATGTAAGGACAAATTTTTTTTCATATTTAACTTCAGTTTTAACCATTCCTTTATGTTGTGATGGCTATAGTCGGCTATGTCACCTGTATTAAAGGCTGTGGGTAAATTGGGATCTTGAAGAGGATAGTTGTCACCAGAGTTGACAGGTGTCTTGTCTGGTGGGGCCGAAGAGCTTGATGCAAGGTGAGTGCTTGGAGTCTTTTGCGAAATGTTGTATGTTGATTCTGTTATGCATCTAGGAACTTCAAATGTTATGACATAAGTTGCATTGGATACATGCATATCATGGATTACATTATGAAGAAGATGTTTCAGAAAATGAATTTATGAAAAATAGGTGGTTGTATTACCAGGTGGCAAAGTTTCTAAGGAAGGCAAGCCCTCAAAGCTAAGTAAAAAGAAATCTTTTAAGGACAGCGATACGTAACGACCAAAAGATCAACTAATGAGGCCCAAGGGCAATAATGTTTAAAGAGTAAAAGTGTTAGCCTTGTAGTACAACATACCTAGGGCCCTAATAAAGTTGTTTTGTAAGTTTCTTTTAAAAACTTAATAAGATCATCCACATGCATAATAAGTTATACATGCATCCAAGTGTTATCTTACTAGGCATTAGCTCATAAAGTCCTTACATTGCAGGTAACGATAATTAGGGCAAGCTGACGCTAAGTCCTAGCCAAGATGAAGTGCATATGGACATAACAGACCTTGGGATTTTATGATGGGCTCAGCTTTGTTTTAATAAAAAAAAAATATCTTAGCTTTATGTAATAATCAAGTTTTGAAATAAACTATGGAATCTTTGTATGACTTTTATTTTATGTAAGAAAGTTTTTTTTGGTTGTGTGATTTTTTTTAAATCTGTATTTATAAAAGCACTGTTTTTTTAACATCTTTAAAATGAATATTTAAGTGGAGTGTTACAATACATATCAGTAATTGGATGGACAATAGTTGATATAAAGGGGATTAGTCCTTTTTTCTCTGAATGCGTAGAATCTTGCCTGAGGATAGAGTAAAACCAAATGGGGAAACTCAACATCAATTGAACCTCCTAATGATGGAAGTTGTGAAGAAAAAAAAATTCTAAAATTGCTAAATGTTGGTATAATCTATCTTATTTCATATGGCAAATGGGTGAGCCCAATCCAAGTTGTTCTAAAGTGATTTGGAATCATTGTAGTTAAGAATGAGGAGAATTAGCTAATACTTCCTTGTGTTCTCGTGTCCAAACGAGGTGACTAGTTTGTATTGATTATAGGAAGCTCAACTTTACTACTTGTAAAGACCATTTTTCTTTGCCATTCATTAATCAAATGTCAGAATGATTAACTTCTCATACTCATTATTATATTTAGGCTATAATCATATTGTCATTGCCCTAGAAGATTAAGAGAAAACGACATTCACTTGTTCATTTGTTTATAGAAGAATGCCATCTGGCCTTTGTATCAGAGCCAAGGCCCGAGGGCAAGGGTAGAGTGAATGATAAGCTCTTATCCCACATCACTGGCAAGCCAAAGCTCCTGGTCGCTTATAAGCGCTGGGCAGTCCTCACCATTTGAGAGCTCTTTTGGGGCTGAGTTAGGCCCGGCCCAAGTTGGTATCAGAGAATTTATGGTTAGTATATTTTCATATTATATTGAAAACATCATAAAGGTATTTATGGATGATTTCAGTATCTACAGTGATTCTTTTGACAAATGTTTAGATAACCTTACACTTGTTCTTAAATGATGCATGGAAAATAACCTTCTACTTAATTGGGAAAAATGTCACTTTATGGTAGATCAAGTTATAGTTATAGGCCATATTATATCTGCTAAGGGAGTAGGAGTAAATAAATCTAAAATAGATCTTATTCGTCCCTTACCACCTCTCACAAGTGTGAAAGAGGTCCTTTCTTTTCTTGGACATGCATGTTTTTATATAAGATTTATTAAGGACTTCTCAGAGATTGCATGGCCCTTATGCAGGTAAAAGGAAGTGCAATTTCAATTCAATAGGTGGCATTTAAGAAGCTTAAAGAGTGATTGACCACCACTCTTATCATTCAACCACCTAAGTGGAGCCAATTTGAGCTGATATGTGGTACAAGTGAGTATGCCATGGAAGCGATTTTAGGGCAGCGAGTTGGAAAGGTTTCCCATACCATTTATTATGCTTCAAGGATCTTGAATAATGCTCAACTTAACTACTCCGCCACCAAAAAAGAGCTATTGGTAGTTATTTTTACATTAGAAAAGTTTGATTTTTATTTTTTGTGTTAGACTTATAAGATGGATACTGATCACCTTAGTGGGTGATCAGAGCCCTCACTCAGTTTTCTTACCAAAGTGGTATGATAGAAGTTTTCTTTATGATCCAATTTTTATTAGAGCCTTCAGAAACAGAGAGAATTCTTTCTTTATGGTATCAACCTCCTCCAACGAAGCTTCTCTTTCTTCTCTTATCACTCCCGTTTCCTTTTCTTCTACACTCTCTTTACCCAAATCTTGCTCCAAACACACTACTAGTAAAATCAAAAATTTAGTTGAATATTCCTATATCCCTGAATCTGCTCAGATCAATGAATCTTCTTTTCCTCTTCTTAGTCTTATCATCACTATAAACGTCCACACTCCTTTACTCGCAGTATCCGCACTATTATTTCCACCAAAAGGGATGGAATGCTGGACTGAGAGGAGGTAATGGTGGAGAGGAGGAATGCTTTCTGACTCAATTTGTTCAAGTTCGGCTTTCAATTTTCTGATCTCTTTTTCTTTCTGATCAAATTCTGGGCATGGTTCGTAATTCTGAATCCAGTTGAGAGATTCTGGATTGAAGATTTTGGTAGATTTGCTGCATCTGGGAAGTGATCGAATCCATCTTAGATTCAAGATGATCAGTTCGTAAACTGATATGATTAACCTTCTTATAGATATCAACCAAGGTTTCATTTTGAGCTCTGGCATTTTGTGTTTGCCAGTTGAGAACATCTTCAAAAGGTTTGGGGTCTTCTAAGTGGCCTGTGGGAGTTATAGCTGAAGGAATAAAGGGTTTGGTTATGACTTTTTGTTGTGGATCAGTATGGGTTTCTAGAGCAGGGAAATTGGAGGAATAATCATGTGAGGTGGATGAGAACATCATACAGGCCATAGGCTGTATGGGTGGTGTGGAATGCTGAATATTGGATAGGATGTCAGTTTTGTAATTCTTTGCAATCCATTTAAGTTCTTTTTGGTAGATGGGTAATGGAGCTGGTGGTGGAGGAGGATTATGAGGTGGTTTATGTTGGTGGTGTGAACACGGAGTTTTAGGTAATTTCCTTTTTGGTTTTCTTCTCCGCGTCGGTTCATTATCATCTTCGTCCCAATCATCCCAACAGGGACAATCTGGGTCACAATTTCCTGATCTTGGGGAATCCCAAAGAAAGTGGCCATTAAGTTTGGCAGGATAGACAGGATATCCTTTTTAATTGAATCCTCTAATTGGCATCATTTCTTGCGCTATCTGAACAACGGTAACCATTGCAGAATAAGTGAATCAGAGCCGTGGAGGCTCTTCTGGTGCTATTGGTAGAGGTCAAAATGTCATTCGAACAGTTCCATCAGTTTTTCTTTCAAACAAGCTTTCTATTGTCTCGATAGGAGAAGAATTGGTGTGGAACTTCTCATAATTTGAAATCCATTCCAAGGGCATGAGTTTGATGAGTTCATGTTTGGGGATCTGTCTCGGAATTTGTATAATGGTTGGTATTTGATCTGAGTCTGCTAACACCATGAGGGCGTCAGAATGGTGCTCAGGTGTAGGAAGATCTAAGGCATGGTTCTGAAGCCTATAGTCCAATTGGTGGTGAAGAGTTGCAATTTTTGCAAAAGAGATTTGTTCTACACCTTGAATTTGCACTTGGACTTGCAGAACAGTGGAGAGATTAGGGTCTTGAAGAGAAAGGTTGAAATTTGGATAGAAACTGAGTAAGACAGTTCCAGCATGAAGAGTGGTTAAGACAGTACCAATAACAGCATCTTGGTAATGTGTGAACCGAGTATCCAGCATAGCAATTTGGGCTGTGACTGGTAATCCTTTCCTACGTAAGGTTAGGATGAGTCTGACGCCTCCGATATGGAGATGAGTATAACCTTCTCTTTTCCAATTGGAAATCAAGTCTGGGGGAATTTCCAGAGTGACATATTGTTCAGTTGTGGTAGCCTGAAGGGAACATTATTCCAATCGAGATGACTAGATATATTCTTTTGGATGGGGTCTTTTGGTGGAAATAAGAGTGCGGATACTGCGAGTAAAGGAGTGTGGAGGTTTATAGAGATGATAAGGACTAAGAAGAGGAAAAGAAGATTCATTGATCTGAACAGATTCAGGGATATAGGAATATTCAACTAAATTTTTTATTTTACTAGCAGTGTGTTTGGAGCAAGATTTGGGTAAAGAGAGTGTAGAAGAAAGGGAAACGGGAGTGATAAGAGAAGAAAGAGAAGCTTCGTTGGAGGAGGTTGATGCCATAAAGAAAGAATTCTCTCTGTTTCTGAAGGCTCTAATAAAAATTGGATCATAAAGAAAACTTCTATCATACCACTTTGGTAAGAAAACTGGGTGAGGGCTCTGATACCATAAAGTACATGGCGTTGTTATACCAAAACAATGACGAAAAGATCGTCCTTTGGACCAGTAGTCCGCATGCTTGGGTTTCCAGCCGATATACTCAAGTGGAAAATAGAAAACTTTTAAACATTTTCATTTCAGGTTATATAACCCAAAACAGACATTTCTTTAGTCTAAAACAGGGTACCAAACCAGATAAGAAATTATCAAAAGTTTTCTGATGCACAGGATCCTTACTAAAGGCAAGTGCAGAGCATACTTCCTTTAGTTTCAAAATGAACAGATGTAAGTTTTCTTCTTATTTTTAAACCTTTTAGAGCTTCATTAACAGAGAGAAAATAGAAGTTAGAAACTCATGATGAGAGAAGGCGAGGAATTTTTTTAATATTGTGCTTCATTTTTTACAAAGAGAAGCTGAGGTGCCTTATATAGAAAATCATCAAGGACATGACCCCTTGAATGATTACAGTCGACAAATAGGCACATGCTTTTGGAAAGTAAAGCACACCTTTTTAGAAAGTAAAGCACACCAACTAAGACTTTGACAAATGCAAGCATGACAAGGATAGGACATGGCTCCTATCACTTTACAAATGACATAATGAAAAACAACAAGCCAATGGGAAAAAGCAAAAGATAAACATGACAAGCCAAATTTGAAAAAAAGCAAAAGATGCCAAGATGCGTGACTTACGGAGATGAGAGATTCATGTAATTTTCATCAGATGAGCTGTCAGTTGCATCTTTATCTCTTGAAAAGAGGACTTTGAGTGATGGACGTGTAGTTTCTGGTGGATGTTGATGATCTGGGCGACAAGGTGGCCAAGGGCAAAATATCTTGCGCCAATCAGAAGAGGGGTGGTCATTGGATCCGGATGGTTTGCTAGAACTAGCTTTAGTCATTGGATCATCTGAGGCATACGATGGAGGAGTTTGTTGGAGGTTTTGGCTTAATGGCAAGAATGCTTCCCATGGGTCTTGTGCATCTAGGTATAGAAAATCAGTGTAGTCTGGTTTTTCTTCCTTGATGATAATACCCGTGGATTTAGGCTTTGAAATTGCTGAAGGAGTGGGGATCATGATGATATCATGTTGTGGACTGAGGGAGGTGTGAGAAATGTCTTTGTGTGGAGTTCACAAAGGAAATTATAGAGTTCCTTTTGAACTTTATCGTCTTGTTCCAAAATGGATGGGTGTGGTGTGGTGAACCATTCAAAAACTTGGTCTTGAGTCCAGAAGAAGTGTGTGTCGGGATGTTGGAAGTATGGTCTATGAATAATGAACACAGATGTGAACATTTTGGATTTTGATGCGGGCATATGTTCCAAATTATGGAATTGTGACAATTGTTGGAGTTTCATTCTCCACCATGGAATTCGAGAAAACCATTCAAGGAGTGTCCAGATAAGGGAGGTTGATTTGTCAGGATTGAACAAATGTTCTAAGGTGGCTGTTACTGGAACAATCAGTTTGGTGGCATAGAGGACAGTTAGGCACCAGACGTACCATAATTCGTCTTCTGAAATGTCTCTGGAGGGATCCAGGGTTAATCCTGTGAGAAACAAGTTTTCTGGATGGAAAGTGGAAAATGGAAATGAGTCTGATAAGAGATAGGCTTTCATGAAAAACCTAAATACAGCTTTCTTTGCAAACTCTTGTATGGCAAAGACTGTGGTGAAAGTTTTCCCAAGGGGAAAGGTTTTTTGGGTAAGGGCTTGTGAGGGGAGTGAAGTGGCCATGAAGATGACAGGAAAATGGTGTTCTGAAGATATGAAAAACAAGGATTTATTTGGCTTAGCAAGTCTGGAGAGCATATCAGGAATAAGGTTGTGGTCTCCTTTTATATGCTTCACAGAGAAATCATATTTTGAAAACCAGTCTTTTAGCTTAAGCAACATCTTTTCTTGAACATTTTTGCCTTTGAAATTCATGATGTTGGGAAAAGTTGAGTTGTCCATTCTGACAAGAAAGTGGTAGCCGATAAGATGATACTCGAACTTTTGAATACCATGCTTCACAGCTAAAATTTCTTTGAACACACTGTGGTAATGGATTTGTGTGTCAGAAAAGTGTCCACTGGCATAGGCAATAAAGTGTTCTTTGCCATCTGTTTCTTCAAGGAGGATGGCCCCCCATGATTCGTCACTTGCATCAGTCTGCAATATTCGTCTGCCATCGGTGATGAGCTTTAATGGTGGCGGAGTTTGCGCAATTTGCTTTAAAGTTATGACAGCAAGTGTGTGGTTGTTGTGCCACGAAGGTGGATTCTTTTTCAGTAGAGCTGACAGCTGGCGGGTGTGGTGATCAACATGAGGAATAAAATCCCTGATATAATTGATAATACCAAGGAACTGCTGAATTTACTTTTTGGAAAGATTCTGATCTGGAAAGTGGATGAGCTCTTGGGCACTGTGCTTTCCTGGCTGATAGTGGCCATCTTTGATAGTCATTTCAAGGAATTCAATGTTATTGGTGGCAATTGTGCTTTCCTTAGCTGATAACATGATTCCATGAGATTGAATAATATTAAGGAATTGATTTAACAAATGGCGATGGTCATCTTGTGTACCTGAAAACAATAAAATATCGTCAATGTAAATCAATGCACTATGCAGAATGGGTTGGAAAATTTGGATAATGGTTTTTTGAAAAATCGATGGGGCTGTTTTAAGACCAAAGGGTAAAACTGTCCATTGATAGTGGGCATTGGGAATGCAAAAGGCAGTTTTGTAATGTTCGGATGGTTTAATGCCAAGTTGCCAGAATCCGAATTTAAGATCAAATTTTGAAAAGATTTGAACATTTTTTAGATAAGTGAACATGCTCTGTCTTTGTGGCAAAGGGAATTTGTCATCTTGTAAAAACATGTTTAGAGGCTGATAGTCTATGACCAATCGTTTTTTACCTCTAACAATCTCAGAATGTTTTTCAACATAAAAAGCTTGACAAGCCTATTGAGAACTAGTGTGTTCAATAAGTCCTTGGGCCAACAACTGAGAACATTCTTTTTGGGCTAGGACTAAGTCAGAAGGACTCATTCCTGGATGGGTGGCTTTGGTTGGATTGACATCTTTATTCAACTTGAAAGGTAATTGAACAAAGAATTGTGGATTTTGCCACAGGGGATTGGGATGGTAAAAATCAGCATGAGACTCGGGACAAAACTTTAAAAACCTTGTGGAAATGTCTTGGAAAGGCTGGGAGGTTTCAGAAAAACCATAAAGCTTTAGGATATTGGTGAATGGTTTAAACATGGACTTAACTCGGATTCCAGTAGGATGATTTGAAGGTGTTTTATCTGGTGAATGATATCAAATCATAACAAGATATCCTTATTAGGCAGATGGGAACCAATTACTTTTGTCCAGATAACACAATTTGGAAAGATTTGAATACCAATGGGTTTTCTGGTAATCAAGGTGGTGGTGAAGAGTTTTCCATTGACTGCTTTGAAATTTTCTTCAGAATGTTGCCAAAACTGAGATGGAAGTATGTCGGGGTTTAACATACTTCGTTGGGCCCCTGTATCAAGAAGACCAATGGCCGGAATTGGTCTTTGGAATTTGGAGGGTAAGATGTGGAGTTTTATGGAAGGGATAGGGATGGTAGTGTCAATAGACAATAGTTGTTGGTGGGAAACAGTATGAAACTCATCATTTTCAGAATCATCAGATGAGTTTTGCAGTGCGAACACTGTTTCATCAGTAGGCTCCTCTTGTTCTGAGAAGTAGAACTCAATTTCATCTTTGTGGGGAGAATAATCAGTAGTGGCTTGTAAATGCTCAAGAAGTCTGATTGCTTTGTCTTTTTTTATTGGGGCACTATTTAGCATAATGGCCTTTCTTTTTGCAGATGAAGCATCGGCTTGACTTTTACCTTTTTTGTTCTCTGAAAGAACTAGATCTTTTCCTGAAAAACCTGTATGATTTTCGCCTGGATTTTGATCTAGGAAAGGAATCTGGATTTTTGAGTTTTCGGAAATGCTTCTTCCTTTTGGTGCTGCAATAATAATCTTTCTTTTTCTTGTATTTGATCTGCAAATAAGGCTTTTTGCAAGCACTTCAGAAAGGCTCTTTATCTTTTAACAATTCTTTGAAGAACTGTTTCTGTTCACATAGTTTTTCCAAGCATCCTTTGACGATCTAAAAGATCTTTCCCAAGGAAATGTTGTCTATGGTGAGATTGAGAATCGTAAGCTGCCTCTATATGTCTGGTTGCAATTCTTCAGGTAATGATGCCAGAAAGACATGTTTGAGAGTCGGATCATTGAACCCATTGAGCTTATAAAATAGGATTGACATTCGTTTGTAATGGAAATCAAGATCTTTAGAGTTGAGGGAGCAACACTTCATATTGAGGTAGTCTCGTCTTACAGCTTCAAAGACTGCGGCTGATTCTCTAATGAATTGCTAATGAATGACAGAAAGAGCAGATGAGACAATAGGTAGTTGCACAAACTGTAATTGTCTGTACTCTCCTAAAGTATCAAACCAATCTCTTAAAGATCCCGTAAAACGGGTAGCAAGTTCTCTAAGGACGGATGCGGTAGTAGCATTTGCTCTTAACATTTAGAGATCTGTCCAAGCAGCCATTTCAGATAATTTGTCTCTCCATTTAGCAGCAGGGATATCATCAAAAGTGAACCATGGACCATTTGAAGGTTTATGATCATTTTGGGCAGGCCGGGTTGGGGCTAAGGTTGCTTCTGGTGGATCTTCCTCAATATCTGAGGGTATGTCAAAGAATGAGTCAGTTCTTCAGGATTGAACGGGCTCGGTTTCATCAGGTTGGGCCATAAGGATTCTAGTGATGTCAGCATAGGATTGTTCAGAATCACTAGATGATATGGAAGATTCGAGGGAAGATTCGGTGTCAGATTCAAATGAATCGGCTGAAATGGCTAGATTTAAATCAGAAGTTTGGTATGTATCGGATGGGTCTGGGATTATCTGTGCACTATATTGTTGCATGGGTGATTTATCTTTGGCCTGAGTCAGTGTTGGTTGAGGAAGAATTGGGGGATAGAGAGGCTAGTGTTGTTCTGAGATGGACAAAGGTGGTTGAAAGAGTTGTTTTTCTAGTCTTGGTCGAGGATGAGGTTTAGATCTAGATGGTTTTTGCAGAGGATTATTTCTAAACAAGGTATGTGTCATGCCAAATAACTTGGATGGGTCTTACGGTTTTATGGGAGAAAGCATAGGTGCAAAGGGATGGAATGCTGGACTGAGGGGAGGTAATGGTGGAAAGGTGGTAAATAATGTTGGCCTTTGCCTTTCTGACTCAATCTGTTCAAGTTTGGCTTTTAATTTTCTGATCTCTTTTTCTTTCTGATCAAATTCTGGGCCAAAGTATCTATGACTCAGCATGGTTCGTAATTCTAAATCCAGTTGAGAGATTCTGGATTGAAGATTTTGGTAGATTTGCTGCATCTGAGAAGTGATCGAATCCATCTTAGATTCAAGATGATCGGTTCGTAAACTGATATGATTAACCGTCTTATGGATATCAACTAGGGATGGCAAAATTCTGGTCCGAGTTCAGCCTTCCCGGTTCCGGACCCGGATGATAATTTTTAATACCGGACTCAGATGTAAACCCGGATATTTTTCTTCCGGGTCCGGTCCGGGTTAAACCCGAAAAAATCTGGGTTTCTGGATTACGGGTTTATAACCCGGGTGATTCCTAACGACATGCATGTTTCCATCTCTTTCTTCAGTGAACTCCTTTCTAATCCCTAATCTATTAACACCAATAATGGAAAATTAAAAAAAAAAAGAAATAAAACCCAAGATATCAGAGCACACAAATTCAATTATCAAACATAATCATGATGTCTTGATGATGATGATGACAAATTGGGCTTTGTGGGGCTAGGTCAAGAAAAGGGGAAAGCATAAATGGTGGCTGAAGTTTTTTTTTTTCCAAATAACAAATGAACATCTGAGAGTAAATCACAACAACTTTTAGGTTTCTAGATGCAAAACAACTGGGGTTAGAAGTGCAGCGACCAAAACTGAGATCCCGATTCACGAAGGTGGACAAACGGCGGCCAAAACTGTGACATGGCTGAACAAATGATGGTTGATGATGACGATGAACACAAACATAGTGAAGGTGGTGAAACGATGATGAGTGACGACGACGATTTGATGAAAGGAAGGGCTGAAGAGAGAGAGGAAATGTTTGGATTTGGTTTGGCGGCCATGGCTGTGAATATGGGCATTAGGGCTGATTTTTTTAGATTTTTCTATTTATATCAAAATAATTTAAAAATTAATATTAAAATAAACTTATCCAGGTCCGGGTTCCGGATTTACGGGTTCATTGAATCCGGATCCGGACCCAGAAACGTCCGGGTTGAAAATATTGAATCCGGATACCGAATTTAATTTACTTTAGTGCGGGTTGAACCCAGTCTGGATTTTCCGGGTTCATCCGGGTCCGGGCCGGGTCTGGGTTTAATTGCCATCCCTAATATCAACCAAGGTTTCATTTTGAGCTCTGGCATTTTGTGTTTGCCAGTTGAGAACAGCTTCAAAAGGTTTGGGGTCTTCTAAGTGGCCTGTGGGAGTTATAGCTGAAGGATTAAAGGGTTTGGTTATGACTTTTCGTTGTGGATCAGTATGGGTTTCTAGAGCAGGGAAATTGGAGGAATAATCCTGTGAGGTGGATGAGAACATCATACAGGCCATAGGCTGTATGGGTGGTGTGGAATGATAAATATTGGATAGGATGTCAGTTTTGTAATTCTTAGCAATCCAGCTAAGTTCTTTTGGTAGATGGGTAATAGAGCTGGTGGTGGTGGAGGATTATGAGGTGGTTTATGTTGGTGGTGTGAACACGGAGTTTTAGGTAATTTCTTTTTATACCAAACTTTAAAGAAAATTGCGCAAAATCCACCACCATTAAAGCTCATCACCGATGGCAGACGAATATTGCAGACTGATGGAAGTGACGAATCATGGGGGACCATCCTCCTTGAAGAAACAGATGGCAAAGAACACTTTATTGCCTATGCCAGTAGACACTTTTCTGACACACAAATCCATTACCACAGTGTGTTTAAAGAAATTTTAGCTGTGAAGCATGGTATTCAAAAGTATGGTATCAGAGCCATCACCTAGTTTTCTTACCAAAGTGGTATGATAGAAGTTTTCTTTATGATCCAATTTTTATTAGAGCCTTCAGAAATAGAGAGAATTCTTTCTTTATGGCATCAACCTCCTCCAACGAAGCTTCTCTTTCTTCTCTTATCACTCCCATTTCCTTTTCTTCTACACTCTCTTTACCCAAATCTTGCTCCAAACACGCTACTAGTAAAATCGAAAATTTAGTTGAATATTCTTATATCTCTGAATCTGCTCAGATCAATGAATCTTCTTTTCCTCTTCTTAGTCCTTATCATCTCTATAAACGTCCACACTCCTTTACTCGCATATCCGCACTCTTTTTTCCACCAAAAAACCCCATCCAAAAGAATATATCCAGTAATCTCGATTGGATCAATGTTCCCTTCAGGCTACCACAGCTGAACAATATGTCACTCTGGAAATTCCCCGCGGACTTGATTTCCAATTGGAAAAGAGAAGGTTATACTCATCTCCGTATTGGAGGCGTCATTCTAACCTTACATGGTAGGAAAGGATTACCAGTCACAGCCCGAATTGCTATGCTGGATACTCGGTTCACACATTACCAAGATGTTGTTATTGGTACTGTCTTAACCGCTCTTCATTCTGGAAGTGTCTTACTCACTTTCTATCCAAATTTCAACCTTTCTCTTCAAGACCCTAATCTCTCCACTGCTCTACAAGTCCAAGTGCAAATTCAAGGTGCAGAACAAATCTCTTCTGCAAAAATTGCAACTCTTCACCACCAATTGGTCTATAGGCTTCAGAACCATGCCTTAGATCTTCCTACACCTGAGCACCATTCTGACGCCCTTATGGTGTTAGCAGACTCAGATCAAATACCAACCATTATACAAATTCCAAGACAGATCCCTAGACATGAACTCATCAAACTCATGCCCTTGGAATGGATTTCAAATTATGAGAAGTTCCACACCAATTCTTCTCCTATCCAGACAAGAGAAAGCTTGTTTGAAAGAAGAACTGATGGAACTGTCCGAATGACATTTTGACCTCCACCAACAGCACCAGAAGAGCCTCCACGGCTCTCATTCACTTATTCTGCAATGGTTACCGTTGTTCAGACAACTCAAGAAAAGCTTCCAATTACAGGATTCAATTCAAAAGGATATCCTGTCTATCCTGCCAAACTTATGGCCACTTTCTTTGGGATGCCCCAGGATCAGGAAATTGTGACCCAGATTATCCTTGTTGGGATGATTGGGATGAAGATGATGATGAACCAAAGCGGAGAAGAAAACCAAAAAAGAAATTACTTAAAACTCCGTGTTCACACCACCAACATAAACCACCTCATAATCCTCCACCACCACCAGCTCCATTACCTATCTACCAAAAAGAACTTAGCTGGATTGCAAAGAATTGCAAAATTGACATCCTATCCAATATTCAGCATTCCACACCACCCATACAGCCTATGGCCTATATGATGTTCTCATCCACCTCACAGGATTATTCCTCCAATTTCCCTGCTCTAGAAACCCATACTGATCCACAACGAAAAGTCATAACCAAACCCTTTATTCCTTCAGCTATAACTCCCACAGGCCACTTAGAAGACCCCAAACCTTTTGAAGCTGTTCTCAACTGGCAAACACAAAATGCCAGAGCTCAAAATGAAACCTTGGTTGATATCCATAAGAAGGTTAATCATATCAGTTTACGAACTGATCATCTTGAATCTAAGATGGATTCGATCACCTCCCAGATGCAGCAAATCTACGAAAATCTTCAATCTAGAATCTCTCAACTGGATTCAGAATTACGAACCATGCTGAGTCATAGATACTTTGGCCCAGAATTTGATCAGAAAGAAAAAGAGATCAGAAAATTGAAAGCCGAACTTGAACAGATTGAGTCAGAAAGGCAAAGGCCAACATTATTTACCACCTCTCCACCATTACCTCCCCTCAGTCCAGCATTCCATCCCTTTGCACCTATGCTTTCTCCCATAAAACCGCAAGACCCATCCAAGTTATTTGGCATGACACATACCTTGTTTAGAAATAATCCTCTGCCAAAACCATCTAGATCTAAACCTCATCCTCGACCAAGACCAGAAAAATAACTCTTTCAACCACCTTTGTCGATCTCAAAACAGCATCAGCCTCTCTATCCCCCAATTCCTCCTCAACCAACACCGACTCAGGCCAAAGATAAATCACCCATGCAACAATATAGTGCACAGATAATCCCAGGCCCATCCGATACATACCAAACTTCTAATTCAAATCTAGCCGTTTCAGCCGATTCATCTGAATCTGACACCGAATCTTCCCTCGAATCTTCCATATCATCTAGTGATTCTAAAAAATCCTATGCTGACATCACTAGAATCCTTATGGCCCAACCTGACGAAATCGAACCCGCTCAATCCTCAAGAACTGACCCATTCTTTGACATACCCTCAGATATTGAGGAAGATCCACCAGAAGCAACCTCAGCCCCAACCCGGCCTGCCCAAAATGATCATAACCTTCAAATGGTTCATGGTTCACTTTTGATGATATCCCTGCTGCTAAATGGAGAGACAGATTATCTGAAATGGCTGCTTGGATAGATCTCCAAATGTTAAGAGCAAATGCTACTATCGCATCCATCCTTAGAGAACTTGCTACCCGTTTTACGGGATCTTTAAGAGATTGGTTTGATACTTTAGGAGAGTACAGACAATTACAGTTTGTGCAACTACCTACTGTCTCATCTGCTCTTTTTGTCATTCATTAGCAATTCATTGGAGAATCAACCGCAGTCTTTGAAGCTGTAAGACGAGACTACCTCAATATGAAGTGCTGCTCCCTCAACTCTAAAGATCTTGATTTCCATTACAAACGAATGTCAATCCTATTTTATAAGCTCAATGGGTTCAATGATCCGACTCTCAAACATGTCTTTCTGGCATCATTACCTGAAGAATTGCAACTAGACATACAAAGGCAGCTTACGAGTCTCAATCTCACTATAGACAACATTTCCTTGGGAAAGATCTTTCAGATCGTCAAAGGATGCTTGGAAAAACTATGTGAACAGAAACAGTTCTTCAAAGAATTGTTAAAAGATAAAGAGCCTTTCCGAAGTGCATGCAAAAAGCCTTATTTGCAGATCAAATGCAAGAAAAAGAAAGATTGTGATTGTAGCACCAAAAGGAAGAAGCATTTCCGAAAACTCAAAAATCCAGATTCCTTTCCTAGATCAAAATCCAGGCGAAAATCATACAGGTTTTTTAGAAAAAGATCTAGTTCTTTCAGAGAACAAAAAAGGCAAAAGTCAAGCCGATGCTTCATCTGCAAAAAGAAAGGACATTATGCTAAAGAGTGCCCCAATAAAAAAGACAAAGCAATCAGACTTCTTGAGCATTTACAGGCCACTACTGATTATTCTCCCCACAAAGATGAAATTGAGTTATACTTCTCAGAACAAGAGGAGCCTACTGATGAAACAATGTTCGCACTGCAAAACTCATCTGATGATTCTGAAAATGATGAGTTTCATACTGTTTTCTAAAATGTTCAAATCTTTTCAAAATTTGATCTTAAATTCGGATTCTGGCAACTTGGCATTAAACCATCCGAACATTACAAAACTGCCTTTTGCATTCCCAATGCCCACTATCAATGGACAATTTTACCCTTTGGTCTTAAAACAGCCCCATTGATTTTTCAAAAAACCATGGTCCAAAATTTCCAACCCATTCTGCATAGTGCATTGATTTACATTGACGATATTTTATTATTTTCAGGTACACAAGATGACCATCGCCATTTGTTAAATCAATTCCTTGATATTATTCAGTCTCATGGAATCATGTTATCAGCTAAGAAAAGTACAATTGCCACCAATAACATTGAATTCCTTGAAATGACTATCAAAGATGGCCACTATCAGCCAGGAAAGCACATTGCCCAAGAGCTCATCCACTTTCCAGATCAGAATCATTCCAAAAAGCAAATTCAGCAGTTCCTTGGTATTATCAATTATATCAGGGATTTTATTCCTCATGTTGATCTATTGAAAAAGAATCCACCTTCGTGGCACAACAACCACACACTTGCTGTCACAACTTTAAAGCAAATTGCGCAAACTCCGCCACCATTAAAGCTCATCACCGATGGCAGACGACTATTGCAGACTGATGCAAGTGACGAATCATGGGGAGCCATCCTCCGTGAAGAAACAGATGGCAAAGAACACTTTATTGCCTATGCCAGTGGACACTTTTCTGACACACAAATCCATTACCACAGTGTGTTCAAAGAAATTTTAGCTGTGAAGCATGGTATTCAAAAGTTCGAGTATCATCTTATCGGCTACCACTTTCTTGTCAGAATGGACAACTCAGCTTTTCCCAACATCATGAATTTCAAAGGGAAAAATGTTCCAGAAAAGATGTTGCTTAGGCTAAAAGACTGGTTTTCAAAATATGATTTCTCTGTGAAGCATATAAAAGGAGACCACAACCTTATTCTTGATATGCTCTCCAGACTTGCTAAGCCAAATAAATCCTTGTTTTTCATATCTTCAGAACACCATTTTCCTGTCATCTTCATGGCCACTTCACTCCCCTCACAAGCCCTTACCCAAAAAACCTTTCCCCTTGGGAAAACTTTCACCACCGTCTTTGCCATACAAGAGTTTTCAAAGAAAGTTGTATTTAGGTTTTTCATAAAAGCCTATCTCTTATCAGACTCATTTCCATTTTCCACTTTCCATCCAGAAAACTTGTTTCTTACAGGATTAACCCTGGATCCCTCCAGAGACATTTCAGAAGACGAATTATGGTACGTCTGGTACTTAACTGTCCTCTATGCCACCAAACTGAATCTTCCAGCCACCTTAGAACATTTGTTCAATCCTGACAAATCAACCTCCCTCATCTGGACACTCCTTGAATGGTTTTCTCCAATTCTATGGTAGAGAATGAAACTCCAACAATTGTCACAATTCTATAATTTGGAACGTATGCCCGCATCAGAAGCCAAAATGTTCACATATGTGTTCATTATTCATAGACCATACTTCCAACATCCCAACACACACTTCTTCTGGACTCAAGACCAAGTTTTTGAATGGTTCACCACACCACACCCATCCATTCTGGAACAAGACGATAAAGTTCAAAAGGAACTCTATAATTTCCTTTGTGAACTGAACCACCAACCTGCTCCACACAAAGACATTTCTCACACCTCCCTCGGTCCACAACATGATATCATCATGATCCCCACTCCTTCAGCAATTTCAAAGCCTAAATCCACGGGTATTATCATCAAGGAAGAAAAACCAGACTTCACTGATTTTCTATACCAAGATGCACAAGACCCATGGGAAGCATTCTTGCCATTAAGCCAACACCTCCAAAACCTCCAACAAACTCCTCCATCGCATGCCTCAGATGATCCAACGACTAAAGCCAGTTCTAGCAAACCATCCAGATCCAATGACCACCCCTCTTCTGATTGGCGCAAGATATTTTGCCCTTGGCCACCCTGTCGCCCAGATCATCAACATCCACCAGAAACTCCACGTCCATCACTCAAAGTCCTCTTTTCAAGAGATAAAGATGCAACTGACAGCTCATCCGATGAAGATTACATGAATCTCTCATCTCCGTAATTCACGCATCTTGGCATCTTTTGCTTTTTTTCAAATTTGGCTTGTAATAATTAAAGCATGAGTCATGCTTGTCATGTTTATCTTTTGCTTTTTCCCGTTGGCTTGTCATTTTTCATTATGTCATTTGTAAAGTGATAGGAGCCCTGTCATATCCTTGTCATGCTTGCATTTGTCAAAGTCTTAGTTGGTGTGCTTTACTTTCTAAAAATGTGTGCTTTACTTTCCAAAAGCATGTGCCTATTTGTCGATTATAATCATTCAAGGGGTCTTGTCCTTGATGATTTTCTATATAAGGCACCTCAGCTTCTCTTTGTAAAAAATGAAGCACAATATTAATAAAATTCCTCGCCTTCTCTCATCATGAGTTTCTAACTTCTCTTTTCTCTCTGTTAATGAAGCTCTAAAAGGTTTAAAAATAAGAAGAAAACTTACATATGTTCATTTTGAAACTAAAGGAAGTATGCTCTGCACTTGCCTTTGGCAAGGATCCTATGCATCAGAAAACTTTTGATAATTTCTTATCTGGTTTGGTACCCTGTTTTAGACTAAAGAAACGTCTGTTTTGGGTTATATAACCTGAAATGAAAATGTTTAAAAGTTTTCTGTTTTCCACTTGAGTATATCGGCTGGAAACCCAAGCATGCGGACTACTGGTCCAAAAGACGATCTTTTCGTCATTGTTTGGGTATCATCAAAGATAAGAAGGGAAGTGAGAATGTAGTTACTGATCACCTTAGTGGCCTTATTCATGATAATGATCCTTCGTCTTTGCATGAAAATTTTCCAAAGGAGCAATTATTTTGTTACGAAGCTTTAACCCCTTTGGTATGCTAATATTATGAATTATTTAGTAACCAAGAAGCTGCCTAATGATCTAACTCGTCCTCAAGAGGATAAACTAAAGTCAGTTTCCAAGTATTATGTGTGGGATTATCTACACCAAATGATAAGAATGTGTGTACCCAAATTCTGAATGTTTACATATATTAACTTTCTGTCATTATTATGCATGTGGTGGTCACTTGGGAGCAAAAAGAATGGCTCTCAAGGAACTTGAGAGTGGATTTTATTGGCCTACTTTATTCAGAGTTGCATTTATTTTCTACAAATCATGTGATCATTGTCAAAGAGTAGGTTACTTGGGTGCAAGAAATCAAATGCCTCAAACACCCATATTTATTGTTCAGATCTTTGATGTTTGGGGGATTGATTTAATGGGACCATTTCTAGCTTCATATGGTAATCTTTACATATTCCTTCTGTGTTGATTATGTTTCTAAATAGGTGGAAGCAAGAGCTACCAAAACTAATGATCCTAAAGTAGTTGTAGATTTTTCAAGGCCTAACATATTTGCAAGGTCTAGAACACCGAGAGCTATAATCATTGATAGGGGAACCCATTTTTGCAACCGTACATTTAAAGCTTCATTGAGGAAATACAACATTACATAAAAGCTATTTACACCATACTATCCACAAACTAATGTGATGAGATTAAGGATAAAACTATCACAAGCACATGGGATGAGGCATATTCAGATCCTATTCAAGTTCTCGTCGGACCCGTTACAAGAGCTCGAGCAAAGAAATTCAAAGAAGCGCTTAATGGATTGATTCAAGCAACTTGGGCTCAATCAAATTCGTGGAGGCCTGTTGAAGGAATCGCACATGATAAATGCATGATTCAGGCTCTTTAAGTTTCCAAATAGTCACTTCCATGAAATAGGGAGTTGGCTTGCACATTATGGCGGGAAAATATATTATTTTCCTTTTTCAGATACTTTCTCATTTCTTGAGGAGGCTATTAGGGAAACAAATCAGTTATTTCTATTTTAATCGCCTAGTTTCCATTTTATTGATGTAAGGCATTTAAGCCAATTAGGATCCTGATTTGGTTTAGATTCTTTCCTATTTACTTATATTGGGATTCTAATTTGGTTTGAATTCTTTCCTATTTACTTAGATTAGGATTCTAATTTGATTTAGATTATTTCCTATTAGGGAAGATTTAGATTTAGATTTGATTTTTGGGTTAGGATTTATTTCCAAAAATTCTTGTAACCAACCCTATATAAAGTACTCGTATTCAATAAACATGGAGAAAGTTTTTTTGATACAATTGGTGAGAGAGTTAATTCTCTTTGGTTTTTTACGAACTCTTTGAACTTATCAGATTTTCGTGGCATTCAAACTCTTGACTTATTAATTAGACCATCCATAGCTGATTGTTGCATCTTCACATACCAAGGTTCGTGCTTTCAATAAGCATTGGGTCGAGGTTCCATTCCATTCCTGGTTTAGATTCGATCTTGGGAACTAAATTGATTAGGGTCGCGTCAGTTCTTGACGGGGTTCATATCATTTGGTATCAGAGCCTAGGCTCCAAGGTCAGATCCATCTATCTTTGTTGTTTTTCATTCTTGTTTGAATTTTTCATCATGTTCTAGTATCTATAAATAATAATAAAAAAAGTGTCGTGAACAGTATTTGCGTGAATAGTGCCAGGTGAACAGTATTTTCGTGAACAATGTCGCGTGAATAGTATTTTTAGGGTTTCCTTTTAAAATCAATTTTGCATCTTTGTGGTTTAATTCTCCTTAAATCCACAAGTTTTACCTATTCCTTTTCTTTAAAAAAAAAAAGAAATTCCAACCTCCTCTTAAATCTTTCATTTTTTTTCATTATTTGTATCTTGGAAGTCTAAAACAAGTTTTACCCCATCGGTGAAAATTTTTCCCAAAATCAAAACTCGACTTTCGTACAAATTGCCTTTTTACTCTGAAATTAAATTCTCCTTAGTTGTCATCTTTATGAATTGCTACTGAAATCCTGATATTGGTTTGATTAGTTTGATAAGAACCAAGTGAGGATTACTAAGAGTGGAAAAAAAATGCAAGAGAGTGTGACCGTATTAGAGGGTAAAAGCCAATTGTTTTAGTGAAACACGAGTGGAATTGAATGAGTCATTTTTCTTGAGTGAAACACGTAAGGGAGTGAGGTGAGGTCCTTCCACATTATTTCCAACATTCTTTTGCAGATAATAGCTATGTCTCACAACCTAGAACAAAACACAAATGAAGAGGATCAATCTACAACTACTCAGAATTTACAAATTCAAGCATTGATGGGAGAGATGAGAAGGATGATGAGGGCTGAATTAGAGCTCATCCACAAGCATTTGGATCAGGTGGAGAACACATGTGCAGGGCAGCCACAACCCGTTCCCCAAGCACATAGGAGAGAAAGAGCTCCAACTAGAGGAGAGATTGATGACTATTATAGGGATGAGTATGATGAAGGAGAGGACTCAGTGGGTAGCTATAGGAGAGATGGACAAGGTAGGAGAGCTAGAAATAGAGATGATAGATTGAGTGGCATAAAGATGAAGATTCCATCTTTTCAAGGAAAATCCGACCCAGAAGCATACCTTGAATGGGAGAAGAAAATGGAGTTCATATTTGATTGCCACAATTATTCAGAGATAAAAAAAGTAAAATTGGCTGTGATTAAGTTTTCTGACTATGTTATTACTTGGTGGGATCAGCTTGTTATAAACAGGAGGTGAAATAGGGAACGTCCAATTGAGACATGGGATGAAATGAAATCATTGATGAGAAGGCATTTTGTACCTAACCACTATTATCGAGACTTGTACCAAAAATTACGTCTTACATGGGGTAGCCGAAGCGTTGAGGATTATTATAAAGAAATGGAGATTGCCATGATTAGAGTAAATGTGGAGGAGGATAGAGAAGCTACCATGACACGATTCTTAAATGGACTTAATCGGGAGATTGCAGATAAGGTTGAGTTGCAACATTATATGGAGATTGAGGAGATAGTCCACAAAGCCATCAAGAGTCAGCAGCAACTCAAGAGGAGGGGTTCATGCGAATCCCACAATGAAACTTTAAAACCCACACTTAATTTGTAGTTTCAACTTCCCAAGAAAGTTCTAAACAAATTTATGACAAACAAAACCTTGACCCAATGCTTAAGAAAACATGAACCAAAGGTATAGAGAATGATATTGACGCCACACTCAAGAAATAGATGAGAAGGTGACTGATAAGTCTAAATTTAGAACGCCACAAGAATGCAAATTCTTGATAAGTTCACTAGTTCTCAAAAGAACCAAAGAAAGAATAATCTTTCAAATTCAAATAACATTAATCTCTAATATCATTACATAGCAAGGTTGCTGAATTTAAATAGGCTAAAAGAAACCCAAGATCCTAAAAATACAAATGGAAACATTGGAACAACCCTCCAAGTAGGTTTGTCAAAGGATATTTCAAAAGTCTTCACCAACCCACCATAATTAATGCTATCTTTGACAAACTTAAATGCTACCCTACTATAATTAATGCTATCATTGACAAACTTAATGTTAGGCCACCATCATTGATGGTAGACTTACCTTACACATTGATAAAATTGAAACAAAACAAACAAATGAAGTTGAAAAACAAAGGAGTCGTAGAAAATCCCAAGTCTGAACAAGCTGTAATGAATTGGTCATAACTCCTTCTAGAGAACTCCAAATCCAGTTCTGTAAAATTTATTGGAAAGCTAACTTAATTATCTTTCAAACGGTATATAGCTTACACATTACTTCTGGCTCTATCAATACAGGTTTTATTCCAAATTTGACCTTTCTACATTTGATACAAATTGTGTATTTGGCTGCCCAATAACTTGAATAATGCCCACAATGCCTTGTCTTCTCTTCAAGCCCAATTCATGATGTTTTGCATCTTGAATTGCATTTTCAATCCATATTTTCTCAATTAATCCATTTAAAGCAGCTTGCATCTTTTTGGCTCTTTCTCTTGTAATTGGGCCTCCATGAATGTGCAAAGGATCACTTGAAGTTTTAATGGTATTCCCTTGATGGTTCTCATCAGGGATAACACTCGTGCAGCCCCAAGCTTGAGTTCCACTCCTTGGAAGCCAAGCTATGTGAAACGAGACAAGAGGCCACAAGCATCTACTACACCTAAGCTAAGATCTGAGCCCTCCAAGCACAATACACAAGGTAACACCGTGACTCCTACTATTAGGAATCGTGACATTAAGTGTTTTAAATGTCAAGGCAGGGGGCATATCGCAAGTGAATGTGTGAATAAAAGAGTTATGGTATTGTGGGACAATGGTGAGATTGTAACTGAAGATGAGACGGAAGAGAATGAGATACCACCATTAGAGGATGTCGAAGATGAAGAGTATATAGCCCCTGGGGAATTGACTTTAGTAGCGAGGAGAGCTTTGAGTGTGCAAGTAAAGGAAGACGAAGCAGTGCAACAGGAAAACATTTTCCATACTAGGTGCTATGTTCAAGACAAAGTATGTAGTATGATTATTGATGGAGGAAGTTGTACTAATGTTGCTAGTACTATCATGGTAGAGAAGTTAGGGCTTCCGACACTTAAACACCCATGGCCATATAAACTACAATGGTTAAATGACAGTGGAGAGGTGAAAGTGAACAAGCAAGTATTAGTGATTTTTTGAATTGGCAATTATGAAGATAAGGTGCTTTGTGATGTAGTGCAAATGCAAGCTGGACACTTGTTACTTGGGCGGCCTTGGCAATTCGACAGATGTGTGAAACATGATGGCTTCACCAATAAATATTCATTTGTATTTAATCAACGCAACATCACTCTTGTTCCATTGACACCAAAGCAGGTTTATGGAGACCAAGTGAGCCTATAAAGAGAGAGTGAGGAAAAGAAAAAGAGAGAAAAAGAGAGTGAAATTCAAAAAGAGGCTGAGGAAAATGTGAGAGAAAAACCAAAGAAAAATACGGCCATTGAGCGAAAATTAGATGGAAAACAAAAGAATTTCTACGCGAGAGCGAGTGAGAAAAAAAACATTGTTTTTACATCAGCCAATGATTGTACTTTTGTACAAAGAGGCATTTTTAAACACTAACGAATTTGACCCTACTTTGCCTAGTTTTATTACTTCTCTTTTGCAGGAGTATGAGGATGTGGTGTACCTCCAATCCGAGGGATTGAGCATCAGATTGATTTTGTGCCCGGTGCAGCCATTCCAAATAGACCAGCCTATAGGAGCAATCCAGAGGAGACCAAGGAACTTCAAAGGCAGGTTAATGAATTAATGGAAAAAGGGTACGTGAGAGAAAGCATGAGTCCATGTGCAGTTCCCATTTTATTAGTTCCTAAGAAGGATGGGACATGGAGGATGTGTGTTGATTGTCGAGCCATCAACAACATAACGGTAAAGTATCGACATCCCATTCCTAGGCTAGATGACATGCTTGATGAATTACATGGGTCTTGTGTATTTTCTAAAATTGATTTGAAAAGTGGATATCATCATATTAGAATGAAAGAAGGAGATGAATGGAAAACTGCTTTTAAAACAAAATATGGTTTGTATGAATGGTTAGTCATGCCTTTTGGTCTAACTAATGCCCCGAGCACTTTTATGAGACTTATGAATCATGTCTTGCGAGCTTTTATTGGCAAGTTTGTTGTTGTTTATTTTGATGATATCCTCATTTATAGCAAAAACATAAACGATCATGTAGTACATTTGAAATCTATTTTAGATTAGACTTTTATCTCCTTTTATGTGTTCAACTGTGAAGTCATACTTGGCGAACCAAGCTTTTAAACTGAGCAATTGCTTGTCTGGAAGCAATTTGTTCTTGAAGTCAAGGATCTTTGGGAAAGAGGAGTTGTCCATTTTGATAAGGAAATTGTGACTAATCAGATGGAATTCAAATTTCTTGATTCCATACTTGACTGCTAAAATCTCCTTGTAAATGACATGATAATTCTTCTCTGCATCCTTGAACTGTCCACTTGCATGAGCGCAATAGGACTCTGTTTCTCCAATTTTTTCTAGAAGAATGGCACTCCAGTATTCATCACTGGCGTCTGTCTGGAGAATTCTTTGTCCAGTTGTGGGAATCTTGAGTGGTGGTGGTGACTGAGAAATCTTTTTGAGCTGTTGGACAGCTGTTGTCTGTTCAGGGCCCCATGGTGGGGGTTGTTTCTTTAGCATGCGTGACAATTTGCTGGTGTGGACCGCAACTTTGGGAATAAAGTCTCTCAAATAATTCACAATTCCAAGGAACTGTTGAATTTGCTTTTTATTGAGATCTGTGTCTGGGAACTTTGTCAATTCTTCTGCAATGTGTGGTCCTGGATGGTAGTGACCATCTTTTAACACCATGCCTAAAAAGTCAATAGATTCCTTTCCAATGCTGCTTTTCTTTTCAGAAAGCATTATGCCATGTGCTTGCACAATGTCAAAGAAATCTGAAAGCAATTTTTGGTGGGTCTGGTGGTTGGTGGAAAACAACAAAATGTCATCGATATACACCAGAGCATGATGAAGTATGGGAGAGAATATTTTGACCATTGCTTTTTGGAACAGGGAAGGAGCAACTTTGAGACCAAAGGGCATTACTGTCCATTGATAATGGGCATTGGGAATACAGAAGGCCGTTTTAGGTCTATCAGAGGGTGAAATGCCGAGTTGCCAAAAACCAGCTTTAAGATCAAATTTGGAAAAGATTTTTGCATCTTGAAGATGGACAAATAAGGACTGGATTTTTGGAAGAGGAAATTTTTCATCTCTGAGAAAAGCATTTAGAGGCTGATAATCAATTACCAATCTCTTTTTTCCTCGAACTAACTCAGACCTTTTTTCAACATAAAAGGCTTGACATGCCCAATCTGAAGTTGTGGGCTCAATGAGACCTTGCTGAAGCAATTGATCACATTCTTGTTTGGCTAAAAGAAGGTCAGAAGGTGGCATTCCTGGATGAGTTGCCTTTGTTGGATTGATATCTTCATTTAACTTGAAGGGAAGTTGAATGAAGAACTTGTCATTTTTCCAAAGAGGAAAAGGATGACTGAACTGAGAATGATTCTCAGGACAGAACTGAAGAAGTTTTTGAGTGATGGATGCATAAAGAGGGGTTGTATCTGAGAGAGTATACAGACGAAGAACATCTGTATAAGGCAAAAACATTTGTTTGAACTTGATTCCAGTTGGTGTGATGTGGAGATTTTTTACCAGATGAAGGATATCAAATCCTATGAGAAGATCTTTGTCTGGTAAATCTGAACCAACGATTTTTTGCCATATGATACAATTTGGAAAAAACTGAATCCCAATGGGTTTTTTGGTAATCAGTGAGGTTTTGAAGACTTCACCATTAGCTGCTTTGAAGAATTCAGTATGATTTTCCCAACAAGAGGAAGGGAGAACTGTGGGATTGAGCATACTGCGTTGTGCACCAGTATCAAGAAAACCAATAACATGGATAGGTTTATGAAACTTGGAAGGGAGGACTGAAATTTTTACTGAAGGGGCAGTAGGTTTAGAATGGACCTGGTTAATTTCTTGAACAGTAGAAATCATAAAAATTTCATCTACCTCAGAATCATTTGTAGTAGAGCATGCTCATTCTTTTGTAATGCATCTCCAAATGGTTGCGCTTGAGAGAGCAACATTTCATTTGATGAAATTCTTTTCTGGAGGCTTCATTTACTGCAGCTGGTTCTCCAATTAACTATTCATAAATGACTATAAGGGTTGTTGCTACTATGGTTTGAATCAATTGAAGTCTGTATTCTCCCAGACTTTCGAACCAATCTCGTAATGAACTAGTGAATCTCGAACAGAATTCTCGGAGAACCGTTTAAGATTGTGCATTTGGTCGTGTCATTTGTACATCGACCCAAGCAGCAAATTCTTGGTGTCTGGCTGGCCATTTGTGGCGAGGAATGTCATCAAAAGTGAACCATTGTGTCGAAGATGGTTTAGAGGAAGTTTCAGGTGCTGGTGGGTTTGGAGGAATTGGTTCAGTTTGTGAACTACCTTGGTCTGCATTTTCATCATTAGATTCATCTACAACTTGTGTAGATGTGCTTGGTTTTTCTGTCTTTACGGATGGTTGAACCATGAGTAAGCCAGAGATATCTACATATTGAGACTCTAAGTCTGAGGAAGATTGCTCCTAAGAACTAGTATTATAATCAGAGGATGAGTCTGAATATGGATCACTACCTTGTAACCCAACACTTTGGTAAAAGTATTGGTGTACAGGAGCTTTGTCTTTCCTTGGTTCAAGAGTTGCCTTTTGGTTCTGAAATTTTGACTTTCGTGGCTGGCTTTTTGGATGTCGAAGGTGTTGTGGGAAGTTCTGAATTTTTGTAAAGAAGATGAGAAAGACCAAAGAACTTGTTGTAGTCCATTAGTGGTTTGGAAGGATTATAGAAGGGCTGATATGTATCAAATAGAGGGGCATGAATTGGTAAAGATTGAGTTTTGGTGAAAATGGATAGTTGTTCTTTGTCTGCATCAATTCTGGCTAGCTCAACTTTTTCGCTTTCTAATCTCTGCTTCTTTTTTGTTAAATTCTGGACCCCATATACGATTGTTGATCATTGTTCATCAATATCTAATTCAGAGATTCTACTCTGTAAATTCAGATAGATTTGTTCTAACTGAGCATTGAGTGAATCCACCTTGGTTTCAGTCTTGGTCACCTGGGTTGCAACTTTGTCGATTTTTCTCCCAAGATTATGAAGTGCTTGGTTTTTAGCATTGGCATTCTGAGTTTGCCAATTTAAGACTGCTTCATATTGCTTTGGGGCTTCTGGTTGACCAGAAGATGTGATGGGTGACTGCACAAAAGGCTGAGAAACAACTTTGGTCTGTGGATCTGTTTGTTTTTCAAGTGGGGGAAATGATTCTTGGTAAGACTGACTGGAGGAGGAAAACATCAGGCATGACCTGAGCTTTGGTGGTCAAGGAACAGTTTCCGGTGAGATAGCCTTTTCTTTTTATATCCATTTGAGAGCCTTTTTATAGATCGGTAAAGGCTGACTTGAATTTGGATCATCTGATGGTTCTGGAGAGTATGATTTGCAAGGAGTTTTTGGATGAGAAGGTTTCTTTTTTCTCCTTCGTCTTCTCCTCATGATTTCAAAGTCTTCATCATCATCATATGGATCTTCCAGACAAGGGCAATCAGGGTTGCACATATGGGCTTCTGGAACATCCCATAAAAAGTGTCTATTGACTTTATCAAGATAAATTGGATATCCTTCTAAAGAAAATCCATAAAGTGGAAGATTTTCTTCTTGTCCCGTGGTTACTGCATTGATCATAGCAGTATATGAGAGCCTTGGAGCGTCAGGATCTGAATATTGTCCTAGGGTCTGAAAGGACATCTTAACTTGGCCATCAGATCTTCTTTCAAATATGGCTTCAGAGGTTTGAATTGGCTCTGAATTCTGGTGAACTGCTCATAATTCGAAAGCCATTCAAGAGGCATGAGTTTGAGCAACTCTTGCTTTTGAATTTGTTTAGGAATTTGGATTATTGTTGGGATTGTATCAGTGTCTGCAAGGATCATTAATGCATATGTGGTTGTTTGTGAAGTGGGGAGGTCTAGTGCATGATTCTGTAATCGATACACTATCTGGTGATGGAGAGTGGCTATTTTTGAAATGGCTGTTTGATCTGCTGCTTGGAGCTGGATCTAGACTTTTATAGTGGTTGGAAGATTTGGGTCTTCAAGGGACATGTTGAAATTGGGATAAAAGGTTAACAATACACTTCCAGCATGGAGTGTAGTTAAAACGGTTCCAATGACAGCATGTTGGTATTCCTTGAATCTGGTATCTAGCAGGGCAATTCTGGCTGTGACAGGCAAACCTTTTCTTCCATGTAAAGTGAGGATTAGCCTTACACCTCCAAGATGAAGGTGTGTATACCCTTCTCATTTCCAGTTGGTTACGAGATCAGTAGGTATTTCGAGTGTAACATATTGTTCACTTTGAGAGGCTTGAAGAGCACATTGGTCTAGTCTTGAAGACTGGATGTACTCTTTGGGTAGAGGTCTTTTTGTAGAAATCAAGGTTCTGATGCTTCTGGTGAAAGAGGTTTTTGTTTGTAAAGATGGTATGGGCTCATTACTGGGAACTGTGATTCATTGATCTGGGCTGATTCAGGAATATACGAGTATTCAACAAGATTTTCAATTTTTGAAGCAACATGTTTCTGACAAGAATGGGGTAAAGAAAGAGTAGAAGAGAGAGAAATATGAGAGGATTCAGAAGAAACTGGGTTTGTAGATAAAGATGCCATATTGATAAGATTTCTTCTAGGTTTACAAGTAACACTTGAACACATTAAACTATGATACCACCTCTGCTTGAGTTCGTTTGGCTTTGATACCACCTCTGCTTCCTCAACTATAAGTGTTTGAGGAGGTAAGGAGGGAGAAGGATCATTTGACCCAGTTGATGGCTGAACCATCAGAAGCTTAGAGATATCAGTGAAGCTTTTTTCAGAGTTGGAGGAGGAAGAATAGGATTCTGAAGAAAAAGATTCTTCATCAGTTGAGGTTTCTTCTGATTCTGAAAGGTGAGGCAGGACCTGAGATGAGTATTGGTGCATAGGTTCTTTGTTCTTCTGAGTAGATTGAGGATCAAAAGGTTGGTGGTAAGTTGGAGGTGGTTCAGGCTTAGGAGGTCTGGACCGTGGTTTTGGAGGAGCAGTAGTTGGAGCATGTTTGAGATGGGACAGGCCAAAGAATTTGGCATAGTCTACAGGTTGTCGTGAGGTGGATGGTGTGTAGAAAGGCTGGTAAGTGCTGAAAGTTGGTGTGTGTAAGGGTAGAGCAGGGGATTTTGCAAACAATGAAGGTTGTTGTTTGTCAGCATCAATCCTGGCAAGTTCAGCTTTTAACTGCCTAATCTCTGCTTCTTTTTGGTTAAATTCTGGACCCCAATATCTGTTTTGGATCATAAACCATAGATCTGAATCAAGTTGGGTAACTCGATTTTGCATGTCAAGATACATCTGTTCAAGCTGAGATGTAATCTTGTCTACCTTTGTGTCTGTCTGCTTGACTTGAAATGCCACTTTTTCAATTTTTTCGTCAAGAGATCTGAAACCTGAGTTCTGCGCCCTGGCATTTTGAGTTTGCCAGTTTAGTACAGCTTCAAAAGATTTGGTTCTTCCAGCTGGCCATTTGGTGTAACAAGAGAGTGGACAAAAGGTTTGGTGGTGACCTTTGTCAGTGGATCAATTTGTTTTTCTAGAGGAGGGAACTGTTCTTGGTAAGAGCTTGATGAGAACATCATGCAAGGTTGGATAAGCATAACATGAGATGAGATCAAGGTTGCCGTAGATACGACTGTAATCATGGAGGAGTATGAAAAGGAGTTTCTGGGTGTTGACTGTTCAGAGGGTGGATGAGAAACAATAGGTGTCTGGGAAGTGGATGGTGATTGAAAAGTTAATTTTATAGTTCCATCTGCTCTTTTTTTAAAATGAGCATCAGTTGTTTGGACCGACTGGGAGTTTTGGTGAAACTTTTCATAGTTGGAAAGCCATTTCAGGGACATGAGCTTAAGCAGTTCTTGCTTTTGGATCTGCCTGGGGATCTGGACTATGGATGGGATACTTTCTGAAGAATCAGCAAGAATAATCAGTGCATCTAATGTGGTTTGAGGTGTTGGTAGGTCAAGGGCATGGTTTTGTAACCGATACACCAATTGATGGTGTAATGTTGCCATTTTTTAAGAAACAGTTTGTTCAGCTCCTTGGATCTGGATCTAAACTTTTAGGGTTGTGGGTAGGTTTGGATCATCAAGTGAAAGGTTAAAGTTTGGGTAAAAGGTCAAGAGAACACTTCCTGCATGTAGAGTAGTCAGGATTGTTCCTATGACTGCATGTTGATATTCCTTGAATCGGGTGTCCAGTAGTGCTAACCTGGCCGTGACAGGTAAGCCTTTTCTTCCATGAAGAGTAAGTATCAACCGGACTCCTCCAAGATGGAGGTGAGTGTATCCTTCCTGCTTCCACTGGGCAAGGAGATCAGCTGGAATTTTCAGGGTGACATATTGTTCTGCCTGTGATGCCTGGAGAGCACACTGATCCAGTCGAGATGACTGGATATATTCTTTTGGAGCTGGTCTCTTAGTTGAGATTAGAGTCCTAATACTTCTGGTGAAAGAATTAGATCTCTGGTATAGCTTGTATGGGCTAATTAGGGGCATGGAGGATTCATTGATTTGTGCTGATTCTGGGACATATGAATACTCAACAAGGTTTTCTATTTTTGAAGCTAAGTGTTTAGAACAAGATCTGGGAAGTGAGAGAGTTGAAGAAAGAGTAACAGGAGCAAGATTATCTGAACTGTTTGATGAAGATGCCATTTTGTTTCAGATTTTCCTTTATTTCCTATTCAAGACGAACATATCTCATATTTACCACTTCATTTTAATGAAAAGCATTATGCTCAAAGATAGAAAATAATTGTACGTGGCTTGTTATACCAGTAGTGCAAACTGATCTAGTCCCCATTCGGGATGACCATCAGAATATATGTCACTGGTTTCCCGCCAATATACAATAATATTCTAGCTTGTGGGCAAAAAGTTTTGTTTGCCTCTGATACCTATTTACTTAGATTAGGATTCTGATTGGATATAGATTCTTTCCTATTATGGAAGATTTAGATTTAGATTTGATTTTTGGGTTAGGATTTATTTCCAAAAATTATTGTAACCAACCCTATATAAAGTACTCGTATTCAATAAACATGGAGGAAGTTTTTTTGATACAATTGGTGAGAGAGTTAATTCTCTTTGGTTCTTTACAAACTCTTTAAACTTATCAGATTTTCGTGGCATTCAAACTCTTGACTTATCAATCAGACCATCCATAGCTGATTGTGACATCTTCACATACCAAGGTTCGTGCTTTCAATAAGCATTGGGTCGAGGTTCCATTCCATTCCTGGTTTAGATTCGATCTTGGGAACTAAATTGATTAGGGTCGCATCAGTTCTTTACGGGGTTCATATCATAATAGGCAAACTGAAGTTTCAAATTGAGAAGTCAAGTCTGTTTTAGAGAAAATAATGAATCCCAATAGGAAGGAAACAACACTTGGGATGTCACCTATCCAACTTGTGTATGGTAAGCCATGTCATCTTCTAGTTGAGCTTGAGCACAAGGCATATTGGGCAATCAAGCAATGTAAGATGGGCATGGATGCTGCTAGTGAACAAAGGAAACTCCAATTGAATGAACTTGAAGAAATTAGGAATGATGCTTATAGAAGCTCGCAAGTTTACAAGGACAAGACTGAGGCTTTTCATGGTAAGATGATTTCGAGGAAAAATATTATTGTTGGGTAGAAAATCCTTTTGTTCTATTCACATCTTAAGTTATTTCCTAGTAAGTTATACTCTAGATGGGTTAGTCCTTTTGTTATTCTTAATGTTTTTCCTCATGTACAGTAGAAATTAAAAGTTTAAAGACAACAAAGGAGTTCAAAGTTTATTGTAACACCTTAGGCGAATCCCACATCGGCAAAGCATGGGAGAGATATTGGGTTTATAAGGGGTGATCCATACCTTAATTGGTAAGACACGTTTTGGGGTGTATGAGCGCCCTAGGAACAAAACCGTGTGGGCCTTATTAAGGCCCAAAGTGGACAATATCTTGCCAGGTTTGGGTTCAGTCATCACAAATAGTATCAGAGCGGCTCCGAGTGTCCTCTTGAGCGATGGTGGGGTAAACCTCAGCGAGGACGCTGAGTCCCTAAGGGGGGTGTATGTAACACCCTAGGTGAATCCCACATTGGCAAAGCATGGGAGAGATGCTAAGTTTATAAGGGGTGATCCACACCTTAATTGGCAAGACGCGTTTAGGGGTGTATGGGCGCCCCAGGAACAAAATCGTGCAGGTCTTGTTAAGGCCCAAAGCGGACAATATCTTGCCAGGTCTAAGCTGGGTTATGATAGAAACTGTGCGGTGTATAAGGGGTGATCCATACCTTAATTAGCAAGATGCATTTTGGGGTGAATGTGCACCCTAGGAAAAAAATCATGCTACTCTTGTTAAGGCCCAAAGCGGACAATATCTTTCCATGTCTAGGTTGGGTCATGACAACCCAGACCTAGCAAGATATTGTCCGCTATGGGCCTTAACAAGATCCATACATTTTTGTTCCTGGGGCACCCATACACCCCAAAATGCATCTTGCCAATTAAAGTGTGGATCACCCCTTATAAACCTAGCTTCTCTCCCTTGCTTTGCTAATGTGGGATTCGCTTAGGGTGTTATATAGACCCCCTTTAGGGACTCAACGTTCTCGTTGAGGTTTGCCCCATCATCGCTCAAGAGGACACGCGGAGCCTCTGATACCATCTATCATAACCCAACCCAGACCTGACAAGATATTGTCCACTTCAGGCCTTAACAAGACCCGCACAGTTTTGTTCCTGGGGCGCCTATACACCCCAATTGTGAGGTACAATTTTCTCACTTAAATATAGTAGAATTCATTTTAAGCTAACAAGCCTCCTTAAGTATTATAATATTTAATTCTAAGGAATGATGATATAAGCAATGACATAAGTGATGATGTAAGAAGAAGTATGTAGAGAAAGTTAAGAATTCTAGAATTTAATAAGTTATTTATGAAGAATAATCTTAGCTATTGATCAAGAGTTATGGTGGTAAAATCCTAGCCATCCATTAGCCTTAAGAAATCCTATAAATACCCCTACCCCCTTTCATTTTCAATGCAACCTAGAAATTTCATCTTCTTCTATTCTAAGTCATAACATCAAGAGTAGAGAAACCCTCAATTTAGAAAAGTCTAAGAAGTCAAGGTCAAGAGGTAACACTTCAACTGCAATGTAAGGACAAAATTCTTTTTATACTATAATTAATTCTTAATCTTGTGATGACTATTATGATGTGATTGGTTATGATACTTAATTATGTTATGGTCGGCTCTGCCGCCTAATCTATGATACTCAATTATGTTATGGTCAGCCCTGCCGCCTAATCTATGATACTTAATTGTGTTATGGTTGGCTTTGCCGCCTAATCTATGACACTTAGTTATGTTATGTGTTGAGTGTTAGAAAATGTATATAAAGGAGAAAATCATCATTTTACATTTCAAGTCTTACTAACAACCCTTACTTTTATGTATTTAAGCTTCTTGTAATTTAATTATGTGTGTTTTATTTTAATTAAGTATTTTATGTATTTTAGGGGCATCATAGTCATTTCACAATAAATGAGAGATCAAACGGCAAAATGGACATCACTTTTGAACTCAGGACGGTCGAAAACCTTAGGAGGAGCATAAAAGGAAAAATGGTATTGTTCACATGTACGGTACTGTCTACGTTACTGTTCACGACATTGTTCACATAGACGGTTCGATGACGTGGTATTGACCGATGACGTGGCATTGACTGATGAGGTGTCATGATCCTGTTGGACTAAAATTCTTATGTACTGTTGATGGTGATGTGGCAGCATATTAGTGGACCAAAAAATGCGCGTACAGTACATGCAACACATGGGATTATTTTCAACCAAACCGCGTTACTGTTCAAACCGTGTTACTGTTCAAACCGCATACTATTCACGCGTACTGTTGACGTGGCGCAATCCTGAGCGTCCAAACTGTTTTTAATCCGATGGCCATGATTTACTCGATGTATCTATAAAAAGGGGACCTCTCCCCCCTAATTTGGGACCTCTGAATCCATTTTTGGGCTTTATTTTCTGTAATTTCTTCTCCATCTTGTATTTTCTATGTATTTTAATAAATTCTCATTTTGCCCCTAGTTCAATTATGAGTGGCTAATTTCCTTTCAAACTTGGGTTGAAGGTGAAGTCTCAACATGTGTCATGGGCTTTATTTGGTAAATTTATTTTTTCTTCCCCTCTAGTTTTTGTGGATGTTTTGACTTTTCGTTTATAAATAATAATAATCTTGTCTAGTACCGCCCTGGTTTCACCGGCTCCCTAGTATAAGGTTATTATTATTTGGCACGATAAGCCCTTAGCACCATATTGATTAGAGTGTGGTTCATGAGGTGTGGATTCCCCCCTCATGATTTAATTGGTATTAATAAGGAATATTTAGCCCATGGTGCATGTTGATACGGATCCAGATACCCAAGTACATCAATTTAATAGATTTTCACTTTAATTTCTTCTCGCCATTTCAATTCCAATTTTTAGGATAATTTAAATCACTTCCACCACAAATCCAACCACCTCATACAAAATTAATTCTACATATAATTAAAATCCACCTCCTCGTGGGATCGACACTTGTCACCATTAGTCTATTCTACAATAGATTCGTGCGCTTGCGAGTTCAATAAAATTTGCACAACAAGTTTTTGGCGCCGTTGCCGGGGAGGTAAGTAATTTTAATTCATAGAATTAATTTTTGTGAATAATTTCTTTTAAATTGTTTTCTTGTATTTTTTTTATTAAAAAAAAAAGAGTGAATCTGCATTTAGAGGTTAGTATTTCTTTTCTTTCTCTACTCTTTACAATTCTGCAATTTAATTTTTAAGTTATTTTTCTTTATAATTTTTGTTTATCTTATTAATTTAATTTTTAGTTAATTTCACAAATTTGTTTTAGTGTGTTTTTGTAGAAAGGTTTTAACAGCGTAATAAGGTTAGTATCGTAATTTCATCTTTTTGTTTATTTTTATTAATTTTGTTCCTATTTATTTTTGTGTTCTTTGCATGCATGGTCGTAGGTCATTATTTCCTAATCTTGAACCTATAGACCTTGAACTAGAAAAAAACACTGCGCACACACAGGCACGTTAAAAATAAATTTGGAATGGATTTACAAGCACCATAGGAGAGGCCATTTAAGGACTATTTTAGTCCTTTAGCTCATTTGAGCACATCATGTATAAGATACCCAAATGTAGCTGCTAGGAGTTTTGAACTAAAACCTAGTGTGCTAAATTGTCTCCCAACATTCTATGGCCTAGAAAATGAGGACTCATATAATCATTTGAATGATTTTCATGCTATTTGTCAAACATTTAAATATGAGAATTTTTCAGATGATGATGTAAAACTTAGACTATTCCCATTTTCTTTAAAGGATAGAGCTCGTTCATGGCTTAATACATTGCCTGCTAATAGCATTTCATTATGGGAACAAATGGTTACAAATTTTTTGAATAAATATTTCCCAGTGCATAAAACCAATGCTATTCGCAGGGAAATTTCAGAGTTTACCCAGAGAGAAGACGAGCAGTTTTTCGAAACATGGGAACGATTCAATGGGCTACTCTTGAAGTGTCCACATCATGGGTACGAGACATGGCATAAATGCCAATACTTTTTGGAGGGATTATTGCCGAATGTGCAAGAATGACTAATGGCAACAAGTGGAGGAGAGCTAATGTCAAAAAGTGCATCAGAGATTTGGGAATTCTTCCAGCGACAAGCGGATAATTCCCAACAACGGAGTCGGTCACTCAGGAATACTAAAAGAATTAAAGGAGTGAATGAGGTTCACATTGGCGAGTCAACTTCGGGAATCAAAGAAGTCAAGGAGATGGTTGAAGGTCTCGCTCGACAAATAGCATCGTTATCGACTGCTAAATCAACAAAACTACATGACCATGACTCATACTCAGATCAAGCCAATGCCATTGGTGTAATGAGAAAACCATCAAATTACAACCCATACTCCAACACATATAATCCTAGATGGAGAGACCACCCTAATTTTTCATGGTCTCAAGGATTCCAACAGAATGGACCAGCAGCTCCAGCTCCACCAATGCAACAAATTCCTCAAGTTCCTCAAGCCTCTCAGCCACCATTTAGATCATACAATCAGAACCAGAACTACTCTCAACCCAGACCATGGGAAGATGCATTCCAGAATTTTAAGAATGTTACTCACTCTACGATTGAGCAACAGAACCGCACCATTGATGGACTACGAAATGAGTTGAGAGCAGGTTTCAACTCACAAGCCCAATTAGTTTCAAGCCTTGACAAGATGGTGGGACAACTTGCTTCTTCAGTTCAGACCTTGGCAATGACCGTTGAGAAAGGTAAATTTCCAAGTCAACCAGTGCCTAATCCTAAAGGAGTACATGAAGCAAGTACCAGTTCACCACAGCAGCATGGAGAGGTAAAAGCAGTCATGACCTTGAGAAAATGAAAAGAAGTCGACAACAAAGTGGAGATGCCGGTGACAAAAGAAAATCAAATTGTACCTGTGAGTGTTGAGGACTCACCATCGGAGGAGAAAGAAGAAACCAACCCACGAGAATATGTTCCCAAAGCTCTATTTCCTCAGAGGTTAGCTAAAGAAAAAAAGGAAAAATCCACAGGTGAGATTCTCGAAATCTTCAAACAGGTAAGTGTTAACATTCCTTTGCTTGATGCTATTAAGCAAGTTTCATCTTATGCCAAGTTTCTTAAAGACCTTTGTACTAAAAAGAGAAACAACATTCATGTTCAAAAGAAGGCATTTTTAACAGAAAATGTTAGTTCTATCCTCCAACATAAAATTCCTCTAAAATGCAAAGACCCAGGCTCCCCCACTATCTCATGTAGTATAGGGAACCACACAATTGAGAATGCTTTGTTGGATTTAGGAGCTAGTGTAAATCTGTTACCTTATTTAGTGTTTGTGAAATTTGGACTGGGAGAATTACACCCAACTCCAGTGGTGTTACAACTTGCAGATCGGTCCACAAAAATACCTCGTGGTATTGTGGAGGACGTGCTTATCCAGGTAGACAAATTTTATTTTCCTGTTGATTTCATTGTAATTGACACTCAACCAATATAAGATTCAAGGAAGCAAATCCCCATTATTCTAGGCCGACCATTCTTGGCAACTGCGGATGCTCACATTCAATGCAGGACTGGAAATATGCAATTGTCCTTCGGCAAAATGACTATGGAGCTGAACATCTTCAACATTACCAAACAACCTCACAATGCAGATGATGGAATTGTTGATGTGGATTTAATTGAAGCATTAGTTGATGACACTTTTGTTTCAAACCTTAGTGATGATCCTTTACAAACATGTTTAACTCACTTTGGTTTGGATTTTGATATTGACATATCAGTCGATGAGGTCAACGCTCTACTTGACTCAACACCATCCATGGACACTAATAAATGGAAGTCAAGAGTTGAACAACTAGCACCATCAGAAAAGAAACTCATCCCATCATCAGAATCACCACTGAAACTCGAGCTAAAAGCATTGCCCAACACTCTGGAATATGCATTTTTGGGAGAAGAAAGTTCTCTGCCGGTAATCATCTCATCATCCCTCAATGACAAACAAAAAGGTAAGTTGTTGGATGTTTTAAAAGAGCACAAAGGAGTATTAGGATGGACCATAGCGGACATAAAAGGTATAAACCCAGTAGACTGCATGCATTACATTCACCTTGATGAAAATGCTAAACCTACTAGGGAAATGCAATGTCGGTTAAATCCTAATATGAAAGAAGTTGTTAGAACTGAAGTCCTTAAGCTATTAGATGCAGGTATCATTTACCCAATTTATGATAGTTCATGGGTCAGTCCTGTGCAAGTTGTCCCCAAAAAGTCAAGAGTCACAGTAGTTACGAATGCCGATAATGAATTGATACCCACTAGAGTGACTACAGGATGGCGTGTATGCATTGATTATAGAAAGTTGAATTCTGTCACACGTAAAGACCATTTTCCTTTACCATTTATCGATCAAATGCTTGATAGATTAGCAGGCCATGAATTTTATTGCTTTCTAGATGGCTACTCAGGATATAATCAGATTCCCATAGCACCAAAAGATCAAGAGAAAACCACTTTCACTTGCCCTTTTGGCACTTTTGCATATAGGAGGATGCCATTTGGATTATGTAATGCACCTGCTACATTTCAACGATGCATGTTAAGCATTTTTTCTGATATGGTTGAACGATTCCTTGAAGTCTTTATGGATGACTTTTCTGTCTTCGGTGATTCATTTGATCAATGTTTACATCACCTAACACTAGTTCTGCAGAGATGTATCGAGAAGAATTTAGTCTTAAATTGGGAGAAGTGCCATTTTATGGTAAAACAAGGTATTGTTCTCGGTCACATCATTTCGAGCAAAGGTATTGAGGTTGACAAAGCCAAGGTGGATCTCATTTCTAATCTTCCTCCACCCAAAACAGTCAGAGAAGTAAGATCTTTCCTTGGGCATGCTGGTTTTTATAGACGTTTCATTAAAGATTTTAGCAAAGTTTCTAGACCCTTATGCAATCTACTTGCTAAGGATGTACCTTTTGTCTTTGATGATTCATGTCTTGTGGCATTTGAAAAATTAAAGCAGTTGTTGACATCATCACCCATCATTCAGCCCCCAAACTGGAGCTTACCATTTGAGCTCATGTGTGATGCACCTGATTATGCAGTATGAGCAGTATTAGGACAAAGAGTTGATCGAATTCCCCATGTTATTTACTATGCTAGTATGATATTGAATGATGCACAGTTGAACTATTCAACTATTGAAAAAGAAATGCTAGCAGTAGTGTTTGCATTAGAAAAATTTTGATCTTATCTCATTGGTTGTAAAATAATTATATTCACAGATCATGCTGCTCTTAAATATCTTCTCACAAAGAAAGATGCAAAAGCTAGACTAATTCGTTGGGTGTTACTTTTGCAAGAATTTGACTTGGAATTCAAAGATAAGAAAGGCACAGAAAATGTTGTGGCAGACCATCTCTCTCGTCTCCATTTTGACACAATTACAAAGCCATTAGCATTGAATGAGTCATTTCCAGATGAACAATTAATGAGTGTGGAAGTATTACCTTGGTATGCTGATATCGTTAATTATCTTATTACAGGTCAACTTCCAGAGCATTGGACCAAGCAAGACAAGGCTAAATTCTTTGCAGAAATAAAGAATTTCTTTTGGGATGACCCTTATTTGTTCAAGTATTGTGCAGATCAAATTATTAGACGATGTGTCCCAGAAAATGAAATTCATAATATCCTTTCATTCTGCCATGAACAAGCTTGTGGAGGCCATTTCAGTGCTAAGAAAACAGTGACTAAAGTTTTACAATGTGATTTCTACTGGCCAACTATATTTCGAGATGCTTACACTTTCTGTTCTTCATGTGATAGGTGTCAACGAATGGGGAGCATTACACGAAAGAACATGATGCCACTAAATCCAATTTTAGTGGTTGAGATTTTTGACGTATGAGGTATCGACTTCATGGGACCCTTTCCCCCTTATTTTGGCCATCAATACATATTGGTTGCTGTTGACTACGTATCGAAATGGGTAGAAGTAATTCCATGTAGAACCAATGATCACAAGGTGGTGATAGGATTTTTGAAAAGCAACATTGTTTCGCGCTTTGGATTCCCTCAAACAATAATCAGTGATGGTGGTGCCCACTTTTGTAACAAAGCATTCAAAGCTCTTTTGACAAAGTATTCAATCACTCACAAAGTGGCGACCCCATATCATCCGTAAACCAGTGGCTAAGTTGAGATCTCCAATCGAGAAATAAAGCACATATTAGAAAAAATGGTGAGGCCAGAGAGAAAAGATTGGTCATTAAGACTTGATGATGCATTATGGGCATATAGAACGACTTTCAAGACCCCGATTGGGATGTCACCCTACAGGCTAGTGTATGGAAAAGCTTGCCACTTACCTGTGGAACTCGAGCATCGTGCATATTGGGCCATCAAGAAATTCAACTTTGACATGCAGCAAGCTAGCTCAGAAAGAAGATTACAGCTGGCAGAACTTGAAGAAATTCGTAATGATGCATACGAAAATGCCAAGATTTACAAGCAACGAATGAAAGTCTTCCATGACAAACAAATTATGAGAAAATCGTTCACTCCAGGTTAGAAAGTGCTTTTATTCAATTCTCGCTTGCACCTATTCCCAGGTAAGTTACGCTCTCGATGGTCTGGCCCCTTTATTGTTCATACTGTTTTTCCACATGGGGCAATCGAAATTAAGGACCCAAAGAACGGTGTCATGTTTAAAGTTAATGGTCAAAGATTAAAGCCATATCTAGAGTACCAATCACATAGAGAAGACACCGAAATAAATTTGAGTGACCCACCAGATTTGAATTGATTTTTTTTTCTTTCTTCTTCTTTTTGTTGATTTGATTTTCTTTCTTTATATTATTCTTTTGCTAATTGAAATTATTTTGCATAAGTATGTTTGTTTAACTATTAAGTTTTCTCTTACCATTGTTAATCATGAGTACCATACTTAGACTGTTCCTCCTGAACATTCTTAAACCACTTCAACGTGTCAAAACTCATCTCAAAAGGCAGATTCAATTTTGTAAAACACATCGTATTTGGGCTCTACAACCACCAGAGTTAGTATCCTATGTTGAGGGTTTAGAAAGCCAACTCAGAGACATTAAGAGAAGTGTTTACGACATCCAGTTGGAGCTTGAGGTAAATTCAATAAGAAGACGATTTTAATTTTCTTTGTGTGTTTTAATTTGTTTTTCTGTCTGTGTGCTTTAGTTTGTTACCCCGGTGAAGTGGCAGATAATGGTACTCTGTGACAATCAAGTCGGTTACTTTAGTTTCCCATAATAACTGATATTCTGAGGCGAAGGTATGGACAGAAACGAGATTCTAGCGAAGCTTCACAAGCGATTCCCTTCACTTCCTCAGAATGCCCTCCTTACAATCTGTAAAGCTTGGTCCGAACGCATACAATTGCTCATGAGGAATAACATACCTGCTGACATCCGTTGGTTAATCGAAGCTAAAGTACGATTGGCAGGTGAGTTACCTCCAAAATTTATTGCATACATGCCTGGTTGTGGTAGAGGAGATTATGCAAGAAAACGACGAGCTCGAAGAATTTATGTTGCTTGTCATAAGTGTGCCATAATGAGTTGCGATAAAAACCCATGTTCTTTAGGAATGGTGTCTGATAACAGGGAAGATAAGATTCAATTCATTAGGGATGGCTTGAATAAGGAGTCATTGGATGATATCCTTTTGTCTCTTAAAATGCATCCCAGTGGATATGTGCAAGGAACGATTCTTCAGTTATGGCCATTATTCCAGAAAGAGCATGCACGATATAGTCTTGGGAATCTGACTATAAACGACCCTGTTTGTCAGTTTATAAGAAAACTGGATGGGAAGCCTATCCTTGACCCATAGAGGGCGTTCAAGCCATTTCTGGACGTAAAACCAGAGGAAGATGTGAGCCACAGTCGTAACTACCTGCAAATATCCTTTTATTTTACTGTTATTTTATTTCACTGTTGTTTTATCATTTGCATTATTGTCTTTAATAATTTTATTACTGTTTTTTTCCTTTTTACTATTTTCTTTTTGACTATCGAGCCATGTGCTTTACGCGTTATTTGACACTGACATGTTACCTCATACACAGCTGTGACCCACTGTCACCAAGATTCTTAAATGTGATTTCTTTTTTGTCAAGCACTCACAAATTATTTTTGAGAAGTATCCCAATGGCAGCTACTCCAAATAGACAATTCAAGAACATTTGTGTGCTTTCTGAATTTAACTATGGCAAACATAAAGAGTTCGTTGAGGCAGCCATAGATCTTGGTCAAATCATAGCAGAGAGAAAATTACACTTGGTGTATGGAGGAGGTAACCAAGGGTTATCAAAATTGGTCTCAGAAGCTGCTTTTGTCAGAGGAAGCCAAGTGTTAGGCATCATCCGAAGAGTCCTAAAACCTTTGGGCAGTTTGTCTGACTCACCAAATGGAGAAGAGTTAGTCGTCTCAGGTATGCAAGAAAGAATAACTGAAATGCTTAATCATGCTGATGCTTTTATTTTCCTTCCAGGAGATCTTGCAACACTAGAGGCACTTATCACACTAGTATCTTGGGTCCATCTGCACATTCACCAGAAACACATTGGTTTGTTAAATGTCAATAACTTTTATGATGGCTTCATCGCATTTCTTAACCATGCAATAAAAAATTATTTCATTCCTTCCAATGCGAAAAAAACTTTTTATTTGTGCTCACACTGCTAATAAGCTACTTGATCTGTTACAAGCTTATAAACCGAAGCCAGACCCCTGGACCTTTGTGTTGGAGCGTCCAAATAATAATGGTAACAGTAGCCGCCGTAAGAAGTACAAATTAGATTTAACTCTCCGCCTGTAAATATTTTCTTCTGTGTTGCACTACCCAGGTGATGTCTTCTAAACTCTACTTCTTTCCTTTAAAACATTGAGGACAATGTTTCGTTCTGGTTGGGGGGAGGGAATAGTCGACAATTGTGGAATCTTGGTTAAGTTTTTACTATTTTTTATTGTAGAAACTAACTGTTGCTAATTTTTTGTGTTGAAGATGGCTGAATATGGAGTGTAGTGACTCTAGAAACGTATCTTCATCGTTTAAAGAAAAAAAACAAAAAAAAAATTCAGACATTTTCTTTTTCTTTATTATGTTTTAATGTTCATTTTTCTTCTTCTTTTTAATTTCTCCTTTACAAATATACATTTTCAAAATTTTTGAGTCGAAGATGGCTGAATATGGAGTGTAGTGCCTCTAGAAATGCATCTTCTAAGTTAAAATTTTTTTTTTCTTTTTCTATCATTTTAAGTGTAACTTTTCTAATTAGTTTTTTTGCATCATTTTCACATTTCTGCATGCATATTTTCCTTTCATGCTTAGAATAGGTTGGGGGGTAGAATGTTGTTTTAAAAAAAAATTGTGTGATTTGTTTTAACATTGGATGACATGATTAATTTCAAATTTTAGTATTTGTATTATCTTTGGTTTTAAGTGATGTTACGCCATGTTTCCTACTTTACATGTTGATGTCGGAGACAAATATGAATTGCTTGAAGGAATGAACATGTCATAATAAGTACCAAGTGAGTTTTTGAGCCTATCATTTTTCTTAGAGAGTAACCCTTTTGCCCATTCTTTATACAGCTTAGCAGTTTATTATTTTATACACGATCTTTAGATTTCTTTTGAGTTAACCCTTAAAAAAAAAAATTGTAAAATTTAAAAAAAAAAGAGAAAAAAATGTGTGTTGCTACATTTGGAGGCTCATCTAACTAGTAGATATGGAAGATTATTTAGAGCCGTTTGAGCCTTTCTAGCCATCCCTTTATGAAATATCCATAGTTAACCCTTTTGAGCCTTTAAAATATATATATATATATATATATTCTTTGTCAAACTTATCATCTTGACCCTCTCTGATTTAGAGTATTACCCAATATCTTACAAGTTCTATCACCTATTTATGTTTGAGAAAAATGTAAATAAACATTTTGTACAGTGAAGTTATGCCTAGTTCAAAAAAAAAATTTGTTGTTTCTTAAAAAAAGAAAAAGAAAAAAATTGTTGTTCAAAAATAAAAATAACAATAATAGGTGAAATCCACCTTGCAACTTCCAAAAAAAAAAAAATTCTCTGTATTTTTCTTAAACATACACTTTGTTTTCCTTATTTCCCTTCTGTGTTAGCCATGTCCCTAGCCTACATTACGTCCTAATAAAAGTCCTTCTTGATTTTAGGGAACTATAGTCTGAAGTAGAAACTAGTTATATGGGCTAAAAAGATGTAGTGGTGCATAAAAAATTAATAAATAAATAAATAAAATAAAAATAAATAAATAAATAAATTGGGTTGACTATCATTTTTATTTGACTTGAGATCGTATTATTTCTAAGCTGAGGGCATATTTCTTTCATCGTGGTGAGAGCATGTGATATCACTTCTTTATTATTTTCTCTCAATTACCATTCATTGGAGTGACTATTTTTATTGGGTTTAATTTCTTTGTGAGAGTGTCACTACTTCCAGTGAGATTTTGGGATTTGACATGTCATTCTTGAAAGTAGCTATGACAATCTACTAGGCTGATTCATGTGAATGATTGATATGGGTGTGATGTTCCTTTAGATTGGAGATAATGCTTATACTTTTATTTGATTGCTATCATTAATCTGATTGAATAAACACGAGTGTTTCTAAAAAAGAAAAAGAAAAAAATCATTTTGGATTTGAATTTTGTTTTCACTTTATTTGTTAGGGACTAGCAATAAGCTGGTTGGGGGGTGTGTTGAGTGTTAGAAAATGTATAGTTATAAAGGAGAAAATCGTCATTTTACATTTCAAGTCTTACTAACAACCCTTATTTTTATGTATTTAAGCTTCTTGTAATTTAATTATGTGTGTTTTATTTTATTGTAGAAACTAACTGTTGCTAATTTTTTGTGTTGAAGATGGCTGAATATGGAGTGTAGTGACTCTAGAAACGTATCTTCATTGTTTAAAGAAAAAAAAAATTCGGACATTTTCTTTTTCTTTATTATGTTTTAATGTTCATTTTTCTTCTTCTTTTTAATTTCTCCTTTACAAATATACATTTTCAAAATTTTTGAGTCGAAGATGGCTGAATATGGAGTGTAGTGCCTCTAGAAACGCATCTTCTAAGTTAAAATTTTTTTTTCTTTTTCTATCATTTTAAGTGTAACTTTTCTAATTAGTTTTTTTTCATCATTTTCACATTTCTGCATGCATATTTTCCATTCATGCTTAGAATAGGTTGGGGGGTAGAATGTTGTTTTAAAAAAAAATTGTGTGATTTGTTTTAACATTGGATGACATGATTAATTTCAAATTTTAGTATTTGTATTATCTTTGGTTTTAAGTGATGTTACGCCATGTTTCCTACTTTACATGTTGATGTCGGAGACAAATATGAGTTGCTTGAAGGAATGAACATGTCATAATAAGTACCAAGTGAGTTTTTGAGCCTATCATTTTTCTTAGAGAGTAACCTTTTTGCCCATTCTTTATACAGCTTAGCAGTTTATTATTTTATACACGATCTTTAGATTTCTTTTGAGTTAACCCTTAAAAAAAAAAAAATTGTAAAATTTAAAAAAAAAAGAGAAAAAAATGTGTGTTGCTACATTTGGAGGCTCATCTAACTAGTAGATATGGAAGGTTATTTAAAGCCGTTTGAGCCTTTCTAGCCATCCCTTTATGAAATATCCATAGTTAACCCTTTTGAGCCTTTACCCTCTCTGATTTAGAGTATTACCCAATATCTTACAAGTTCCATCACCTATTTATGTTTGAGAAAAATGTAAATAAACATTTTGTACAGTGAAGTTATGCCTAGTTCAAAAAAAAAAATTTTGTTGTTTCTTAAAAAAAAAAAGAAAAAAATTGTTGTTCAAAAATAAAAATAATAATAATAGGTGAAATCCACCTTGCAACTTCCAAAAAAAAAAATTTCTCTGCATTTTTCTTAAACATACACTTTGTTTTCCTTATTTCCCTTCTGTGTTAGCCATGTCCCTAGCCTACGTTACGTCCTAATGAAAGTCCTTCTTGATTTTAGGGAACTATAGTCTGAAGTAGAAACTAGTTATATGGGCTAAAAAGATGTAGTGATGCATAAAAAAATAATAAATAAATAAATAAAATAAAAATAAATAAATAAATAAATTGGGTTGACTATCATTTTTATTTGACTTGAGATCGTATTATTTCTAAGCTGAGGGCATATTTCTTTCATCGTGGTGAGAGCATGTGATATCACTTCTTTATTATTTTCTCTCAATTACCATTCATTGGAGTGACTATTTTTATTGGGTTTAATTTCTTTATGAGAGTGTCACTACTTCCAGTGAGATTTTGGGATTTGACATGTCATTCTTGAAAGTAGCTATGACAATCTACTAGGCTGATTCATGTGAATGATTGATATGGGTGTGATGTTCCTTTAGACTGGAGATAATGCTTATACTTTTATTTGATTGCTATCATTAATCTGATTGAATAAACACGAGTGTTTCTAAAAAAGAAAAAGAAAAAAATCATTTTGGATTTGAATTTGTTTTCACTTTATTTGCTAGGGACTAGCAATAAGCTGGTTGGGGGGTGTGTTGAGTGTTAGAAAATGTATAGTTATAAAGGAGAAAATCGTCATTTTACATTTCAAGTCTTACTAACAACCCTTACTTTTATGTATTTAAGCTTCTTGTAATTTAATTATGTGTGTTTTATTTTACCACCTATACAAACGTCCCAGTTCTTTTACCCGCAGTATCCGTACTCTCATATCCACCCGCCACCCTCACCCTAAAGAATATATCCAGTCTTCTCGCCTAGATCAATGTTCTCTCCAAGCAACCCCTGCTGAGCAATATGTCACTCTCGAAATACCTTCAGAGTTAATTTCCAATTGGAAACGAGAAGGTTACACTCATCTTCATCTTGGAGGCATCAGATTAATCCTTACTCTTCATGGTAGAAAAGGATTACCGGTTACCGCTCGCCTTGCTATGCTTGATACCCGGTTTAAACAGTACCAAGATGCTGTTATTGGCACTGTCCTTACAACCCTCCATGCAGGAAGTGTTTTACTTACCTTTTACCCAAACTTCAACCTTTCTCTCCAAGATCCCAACTTGCCCACAACCTTAAAGGTTCAAGTCCAAATTCAAGGTGCTGAACAAATTTCTTCTGCCAAAATTGCCACCTTGCACCACCAATTGGTCTATAGGCTTCAAAATCATGCCTTAGATCTACCCACTCCTGAACATCATTCTGATACTCTCATGGTCTTAGCCGAATCTGACCAGATCCCAACCATAATCCAGATCCCAAGACAAATTCCCCATCATGAGCTCATCAAGCTTATGCCTCTTGAATGGATCTCCAACTATGAACAGTTCCATAACAATACAACTCCAATTCAGACCTCTGACAGCATGTTCGAAAGACGCCAAGATGGAACCGTCTGAATGACTTTTAAACCACCTCCAAGTGCTCCACAAGATCCTCCTCGGCTCTCCTTTACCTATTCTTCAATGATCACAGCTGTTCAGACAGCCCAAGAAGATCTGCCCATTACAGGGTTCAATTCTGAAGGTTACCCTGTTTATCCAGCCAAGCACAATGACCATTTCCTATGGGATGCCCCTGGCTCAGGCATGTGTGACCCAACTTGTCCCTGCTGGGATGATTGGGAAGAAGACGACGACTATGTTCCTCGACGGAAAAGGAAACCCAAAAGGGTAAAACTTCTAGTTTCCTGCCACCACTATGATCCCTAACCACCACCAGATCCTCCATCTCCACCAGCTCCATTACCCTATTACCAAAAAGAACTCCAATGGATTGCAAAGCATTGCAGATCTGAGACTCCATCCCCAATCCCACTTCCAACACCACCACTCACTTGTATGATGTTTTCATCTACTTCTTCAGATTACTCTTCCTCATTTTCTCCTTTAGAACCTCACACCGATTCACACCGAAATGTTGTGTCCAAACCCTTTATCCCTTCACCTATTACCTCTACTGGTCACCTTGAGCCCCCCAAGCCTTTTGAATCAGTCCTCAACTGGCAAACCCAAAATGCTGGAGCACAGAATGATACTTTGTTGAATATCAACTCCAAAGTTGAGAACATCAGTTTACGAACTGAACAACTTGAGACAAAAGTTGACTCCATCTCTGCACAGATGCAGCAGATCCACCAAAATCTCCAGTCCCGAATTACCCAACTCGATTTTGAACTACGAACTATGCTTGACCAGCGCTATTATGGCCCAAAATTTGACCAAAAGGAAAGGGAAATCCGACGCTTAAAAACCGAACTTGCTCAGATTGAATCTGAAAAACAAAGACCTACCCTTTTTACCACCTCACCTCCTATCCCTTCCATAGGTCCAACTTATCATCCATTTGCCTCTATGCTTTCCCCCATCAGACAGTATGATCCTTCCAAGTTATTTTGCATGACCCATACTCTTTTCAGAGACAATCCCTTACCACTACCACCTAAACCTAAACCAAAGCTCAGACCTCAGCCGCGACCCGTCACATTCCATATCCCTGGCCAACACTCTCCTGGTCATACTCCGGCATCGCCACCAGTACCTTCACCACCAACTAAATCCCAACCACCTTCTCAATCCAAAGATAAACAACCGATGCACCAGTTTAGTGCCCACACAGTCGACCACTCTTCTACTATAGATGACCAAACTTCTGATTCAAATCTAGCTGTTTCTGATAGCCATACTGAGAATGACACAGAATCTTCAGTATCCACTAGTGATTCTGAAAAGTCCTATGCTGATATCACTAGAATCTTAATAGCCCAACCTGATCAACCTCCTCCAGGCCAAACTTCCCATACAGAACCATATGTTGACATTCCCTCAGAAGTTGAAGAAGAAATGCCTGAATCCTCTGCCACGAACCAACCCCCTCTAGCTCAAGCTCATACCAGTTCACCCAGTCAAAAATCTTCAAATGGCCCATGGTTTACCTTTGATGACCTTCCATCTCATAAATGGCGTGATCGTCCTTAATGAAATGTCTGCCTGGATTGACCTTCAAATGCTACGTCCAGGAGCCATAACTCAATCAGACCTTAGAGAGTCTGCCTGGATTACCGCTCGCCTTGCTATGCTTGATACCCGGTTTAAACAGTACCAAGATGCTGTTATTGGCACTGTCCTTACAACCCTCCATGCAGGAAGTGTTTTACTTACCTTTTACCCAAACTTCAACCTTTCTCTCCAAGGTCCCAACTTGCCCACAACCTTAAAGGTTCAAGTCCAAATTCAAGGTGCTGAACAAATTTCTTCTGCCAAAATTGCCACCTTGCACCACCAATTGGTCTATAGGCTTCAAAATCATGCCTTAGATATACCCACTCCTGAACATCATTCTGATACTCTCATGGTCTTAGCCGAATCTGACCAGATCCCAACCACAATCCCTCAGAAGTTGAAGAAGAAATGCTTGAATCCTCTGCCACGAACCAACCCCCTCCAGCTCAAGCCCATACCAGTTCACCCAGTCAAAAATCTTCAAATGGCCCATGGTTTACCTTTGATGACCTTCCATCTCATAAATGGCGTGATCGTCCTTAATGAAATGTCTGCCTGGATTGACCTTCAAATGCTACGTCCAGGAGCCACAACTCAATCAGTCCTTAGAGAGTTTGCTACTCGTTTTACGGGTGCTCTAAGAGATTGGTTTGATTCTTTAGGCAACTATAGACAATTACAGTTTGTTCAATTACCAGAAGTCTCAAGTGCTCTTGCAGTTATCCATGATCAATTCCTTGGACACCCCTCTGCAGTCTTTGAAGCTGCACGACGAGACTATCTCAACATGGAATGTTGTTCCCTTAATGCTAAGGATCTTGACTTCCATTACAAGCGGATGTCTTTGCTCTTTTATAAGCTTAATGGATTCAATGAGCCAACATTAAAGCATGTCTTTCTAGCTTCCCTTCCAGACGAACTCCAACCAGACATACAGAGACAACTCACCGCATCCAATCTTTCTCTTGACAACATCTCTCTTCGCAAAATCTTCCAGCTTGCCAAAACTTGTCTCGATAAACTCTGTGAACAGAAGCAGTTTTTTAAAGAACTGTTGAAAGACAAAGAACCATTCTGGAGTGCCTGCAAAAAGCCTTACTTGCAGATCAAATGCAAGCAGAAGAAGGATTGTGATTGCAGTCCTAAAAAGAAAAGGCATTTTAAGAAATTCAGAAATCCAGAATTTTCATCCAGATCTTGTCGATCTCGAAAGCCTTACAGATTCTTCAGAAAGAAGTCATCTTCTTCCAGAGACTTTAAACGAAGAAAATCAAGCAGATGTTTCATCTGCAAGAAGAAAGGCCATTTTGCCAAAGACTGTCCCCACAAGCAAGAAAAATCTATTCGGTTAGTTGAGCATCTTCAAGCAACTACAAATTACTCTCCCGAAAAGGATGAACTGGAATTCTATTTCTCTGAACAAGATGAACCCAATGATGAAACAGTGTTCGCACTACAAAATTCCTCTAATGATTCAGACAGTGATCAGTCCCAAATCATTTTCCACCAATAGTTACTGTCCCTTGACACTACTATTCCTATACCATCCATCAAACTCCAAATCTTGCCCTCGAAGTTCCAAGGGCCCATTCCAGCAATTGGTCTCATCGACACTGGTGCTCAACGCAGCATGTTAAACCCACATCTTCTTCCACCAGAATACTGGACAGACTATGAAGAACATTTCAAAGCTGTCAATGGCAAACTCTTCACCACCTCTTTAATTACCAAAAAACCCATTGGTATCCAAATCTTTCCAAATTGTGTCATTTGGACCAAAGTTATCGGTTCAACCCTTCCTAATAAGGATCTCTTGTTAGGTTTTGACATCCTTCACCAGATCAAACACCTCCAAATCATTCCTAATGGAATTCGAGTCAAGTCCATGTTCAAACCTTTCACAGACATTCTAAAACTCTACAATCTGTCTGAAACCCCTCAACCCTACCAGGATATTTCAAACAAGCTTTTGAGTTTCTGTCCAGAGTCCCATTCTGAGTTCACCCATCCAAACCCATTGTGGAAAAATAAGTCTTTCTTCATTAAGTTACCTTTCAAACTCAATGAAGACATTAATCCAACTAAAGCCACTCACCCAGGAATGAGTCCTTCTGATTTACTCCTAGCCCAACAAGAATGTTCCCAACTGTTAGCCCAAGGTCTTATTGAGCCCACAAATTCTCAATGGGCTTGCCAAGCCTTTTATGTTGAAAAGCATTCTGAAATTATCCGAGGAAAGAAACGCCTAGTCATTGACTATCAGCCATTAAACATGTTTTTACAAGATGACAAGTTTCCCTTGCCCCGTAGACAAAGTGTTGTGCAAATTTTAATGTACTCGCAAGCGCACGAATCTATTGTAGTATAGACTAATAGTGACGAGTGTCGATCCCACGAGGAGGTGGATTTTTAATTATATATAGAATTAATTTTGTAAATGGGCGGTTGGAATTGTGGTGGAAGTGATTTAAAATATGCTAAAATTGGAATTGCAATGGCGAGAATAAATTGTAGAGAAAATCGATTAAATTGACATACTTGGGTATCTGGATCCGTATCAACATGCATCATGGGCTAAATAATCCGTATTAATGCCAATTAAATCATGAGGGGGGAATCCACACCTCATGAACCACGCTCTAATCAATATGGTGCTAAGGGCTTATCGTGCCAAATAATAATAACCTTATACTAGAGAGCCGGTGTAACCAAGGCGGTATCTAGACAAGATCAGTATTATTTGTCGACGATAAGTCAAATCATCCACAAAAACTAGAGGGGAAAAGAAAATAAATTTACCAAATAAAGCCCATGACACATGTTGAGACTTCACCTTCAACCCAAGCTTGAAAGAAAATTAGCCACTCATAATTGAACTAGGGGCAAAAAGGGAATTTATTAAAATACAAAGAAAATACAAGATGGAGAAGGAATTACAGAAAATGGATCCCAAAAATGGATTCAGAGATATCAAATTAGGGGGGAGAGGCCCCCTTTTTATAGATACATGGAGTAAATCATGGCCATCGGATTAAAAACAGTTTGGACGCTCAGGATTGCGCCACGTCATCAGTCAACAGTCCACGGTTTGACCACGCGGATGAACAGTAACGCGGTTTGACCCGGATGAACAGTAATGCGGTTTGGTTGAAAATAATCCTGTGTGATGCATGCACCGTACGCGAGATTTTTCGTCCACTGATATGCTGCCACGTCACCATCAACAGTACATAAGAATTTTAGTCCAACAGGATCGTGACATCTCATCAGTCAATGCCACATCATTGGTCAATGCCACGTCATCGATCCGTCTATGTGAACAGTGCCGTGAACAGTAACATATACAGTACCGTATACGTGAATAGTACCGTACATGTGAATAGTGCCATTTTTCCTTTTATGCCCCTCCTAAGGTTTTCGACCGTCCTGAGTTCAAAAGTGATGTTCGTTTTGCCATCTGATCTCTCCTTTATTGTGAAATGACTATAATGCCCCTAAAATACATAAAATACTTAATTAAAATAAAACACACGGAATTAAATCAAAAGAAGGTTAAATACATAAAAGTAAGGGTTGTTAATAAGACTTGAAATGTAAAATGATGGTTTTCTCCTTTATAAATATGTATTTTCTAACACTCAACACACCCCCCAACCAGCTTATTGCTAGTCCCTAGCAAATAAAGCGAAAACAAAATTCAAATTCAAAATGATTTTTTTTATTTTTTATTTTTTTAGAAACACTCGTGTTTATTCAATCAGATTAATGATAGCAATCAAATAAAAGTATAAGCATTATCTCCAGTCTAAAGCAACATCACACCCACATCAACCATCCACATAAATTAGCCCATTAGACTTTGTTATAGCTACTTTCAAGAATGACATGTCAAACCCCAAAATCTCACTGGAAGTAGTGACACTCTCACAAAGAAATTACAACCCAATAAACATAGTCGCTCCAATGAATGGTAATTGAGAGAGAAAATAATAAAGAAATGATATCACATGCTCTCACCAAGATGAAATAAATATGCCCTCAGCTTAGAAATAATACGATCTCAAGTCAAATAAAATGTTAGTCAACCCACTTTATTTATCTTTTTTTTTTTTTTATTATGCATCACTACATCCTTTTAGCCCATATAACTAGCTTCTACTTCAAACTATAGTTCCCTAAAATCAAGAAGGACTTTTATTAGGACGTAACGTAGGCTAGGGATATGGCTAACAAAGAAAGGAAATAAGGAAAACAAAGTGTATGTTTGAGAAAAATGCAGAATTTTTTTTTTTTTTTTTGGAACTTGCAAGGTGGATTTCACCTATTATTGTTATTTTTATTCTTTTGAAACAACAACTTTTTTTTTCTTTTTTTTTGCTTTTTGCTTTTATTTGGCATAACTTCACTGAACAACATAATTATTTACATTTTCTCAAACATAAATAGGTGATGGAACTTAAAAGACATTGGGTAATACTCCAAATCGGAGTGGGTCAAGATGATAAGTTGACAAAGAAAAGGTTTTTGTTCTTTTTTTTTTTTTTTTTTAAAGGCTCAAAAGGGGTAACTATGGATATTTAATAAAAGGGATGGCTAGACAGGCTCAAACAGATCAAAGATGGCCTTTCCATCGTCTTTTAGGGCTCTAAATAATTATCCATATCTACTAGTTAGATGGGCCTCCCAATGTAGCAACACACATTTTTTTCTTTTTTTCTTTTTTTTAATTTTACCATTTTTTTTTAAAGGGTTAACTTAAAAGAAATCTAGAGATCGTGTATAAAATAATAAACTGCTAAGCTGTATAGAGAATGGGCAAAAGGGTTACTCTCCAAGAAAATGATAGGCTCAACAACTCACTTGGCACTTATTTATGACATGTTCATTCCTTCAAGCAACTCATATTTGTCTCCGACATCAACATGTAAAGTAGCAAACATAGCGTAACATCACTTAAGACCAAAGATAATACAAATACTAAAATTTGAAATTAATCATGTCATCCAATGTTAAAACAAATAACACAATTTTTTTTTTTTTTTAAACAACATTCTACCCCCCAACCTATTCTAAACATGAAAGGAAAATATGCATGCAGAAATGTGAAAATGATGTAGAAAAATTAATTAGAAAAAGAAATTTTTTTTTTTTAAACTAAGAAGATGCGTTTCTAGAGGCACTACACTCTATATTCAGCCATCTTCGACTCAAAAATTTGAAACTACATATTTATAAAGGAGAAAGAGGAAGAAAACAGGTTCTTTTTTTTTTTTTTTTTTTTTTTTTTTTTTTTAACGATGAAGATGCGTTTCTAGAGTAACTACACTCCATATTTAGCCATCTTCAACACAAAATGTTAGCAACAGTTAGTTTCTACAACAAAAAATCAGTAAAAACTTAACCAAGATTCCACAATTGTCGACTATTCCCTCCCCCCAACCAGAATGAAACATTGTCCTCAATGTTTTAAAGGAAAGAAGTAGAGTTTAGAAGACATCACCTGGGTGGTGCAACACAAAAGAAAATATTTACAGGTGGAGAGTTAAATCTAATTTGTACTTCTTACTGCGGCTACTGTTACCATCATTATTTGGTCGCTCTAACACAAAGGTCCAGGGGTCTGGCTCCGGTTTATAAGCTTGTAACATATCAAGTAGCTCATTAGCAGTGTGAGCACAAATAAAGAGTTTTTTCACATTAGAAGGAATGAAATAGTTTTTTATTGCATGGTTAAGAAATGCGATAAAGCCATCATAAAAGTTATTGACATTTAACAAACCGATGGGTTTCTGGTGAATGTGTAGATGGGCCCAAGATGCTAGTGTCATAAGTGCCTCTAGTGTTGCAAGATCTCCTGGAAGGAAAATAAAAGCATCAGCATAATTAAGCATTTCAGTTATTCGTTCTTGCATACCTGAGACGACTAACTCTTCTCCAGTTGATGAGTCAGACGAACTGCCCAATGATTTTAGGACTCTTGGGATGATGCCTAACACTTGACTTCCTCTGATAAAAGCTGCTTCTGAGACCATTTTTGATAACCCTCGGTTACCTCCTCCATACACCAAATGTAATTTTCTCGCTGCTATGCTTCGACCAAGATCTATGGCTGCCTCAACGAACTCTTTATGTTTGCCATAGGTAAATCCAGAAAGCACACAAATGTTCTTGAATTGTCTATGGAGAGTAGCTGCCATTGGAATATTTCTCAAAAATAATTTGTGAGTGCTTAACAAAAAGTCATATTTAAAAGTCTTGGTGACAGTGGGTCACAGTTGTGTATGAGGTAACATGTCAGTGTCAAATAACGCATAAAGCGCGTGGCTCGCGAGTAAAAAAGGAAACAGTAAAAAGGAAAAAGCAAACAGTAATAAAATTATTAAAGGCAATAATGCAATAAAACAACAGTGAAATGAAATAAAATAACTGTAAAGTAAAAGGATATGTACACGTAGTTGCGACTGTGGCTCACATCTTCCTCTGGTTTTACGTCTAGAAACGGCTTGAACGTCCTCTATGGGTCGAGGATCGGCTTCCCATCCAGTTTTCTTATAAACTGACAAACAGGGTCGTTTATAGTCAGATTCCCGAGACTATATCGTGCATGCTCTTTCTGGAATAATGGCCATAACCGGAGAATCGCTCCTTGCACATATCCACTGGGATGCGTTTCAAGAGACAAAAGGATATCATCCAATGACTCCTTATTCAAGCCATCCCTAATGAATTGAATCTTATCTTCCCTGTTATCAGACACCATTCCTAAAGAACATGGGTTTTTATCGCAACTCATTCTGGCACACTTATGACAAGCAACAGAAATTCTTCGAGCTTGTCGTTTTCTTGCATAATTTCCTTTACCACAACCAGGCATGAATGCAATAAATTTTGGAGGTAACTCACCTGCCAATCGTACTTTAGCCTCGATTAACCAACGGATGTCTGCAGGTATGTTATTCCTCATGAGCAATCGCATGCGTTCAGACCGGGCTTTATAGATCGTAAGGAGGGCATTCTGAGGAAGTGAAGGGAATCGCTTGTGAAGCTTCGCTAGAATCTCGTTTCTGTCCATACCTTCGCCTTAGAATATCAGTTATTATGGGAAACTGAAGTTAACCGACTTGATTGTCACGGAGTACCGTTATCTGCCACTTCACCGGGGTAACAAATTAAAGCACACAAACAGAAAAACAAATTAAAACACACAAAGAAAATTAAAATCGTCCTCTTATTGAATTTACCTCAAGCTCCAACTGGATGTCGTAAACACTTCTCTCAATGTCTCTGAGTTGGTGTTCTAAACCCTCAACATAGGCTACTAACTCTGGTGGTTGTAGAGCCCAAATTCGTTGTGTTTTACAAAATAGAATCTGCCTTTTGAGATGAGTTTTGACACGTTGAAGTGGTTTAAGAATGTTCAGGAGGAACGGTCTAAGTATGAGACTCATGATTAAAAATGATAAGAGAAAACTTAATGGTAAAATAAACATACTTATGCAAAAACAATTTCAATTAGCAAAAGAATAATAATAAAAAGAAATAAAGAAAAATCAAATCAACGAAAAAAAAAAAATCAATTCAAATCTGGTGGGTCACTCAAATTTATTTCGGTGTCTTCTCCATGTGGTTGGTATTCTAGATATGGCTTTAATCTTTGACCATTAACTTTAAACGTGACACCGTTCTTTGGGTCCTTAATTTCAATTGCCCCATGTGGAAAAACAGTATGAACAATAAAGGGACCAGACCATCGAGAGCGTAACTTACCTGGGAATAGGTGCAAGCGAGAATTGAATAAAAGCACTTTCTGACTTGGAGTGAATGATTTTCTCATAATTTGCTTGTCGTGAAAGACTTTCATTCGTTGCTTGTAAATCTTGGCATTTTCGTATGCATCATTGCGAATTTCTTCAAGTTCTGCCAGTTGTAATCTTCTTTCTGAGCTGGCTTGCTGCATGTCAAAGTTGAATTTCTTGATGGCCCAATATGCACGATGCTTGAGTTCCACAGGTAGGTGGCAAGCTTTTCCATACACTAGCCTGTAGGGTGACATCCCAATCGGGGTCTTGAAAGCCGTTCTATATGCCCATAATGCATCATCAAGTCGTAATGACCAATCTTTCCTGTCTGGCCTCACCGTCTTTTCTAATATGTGCTTTATTTCTCGATTGGAGATTTCAACTTGGCCACTGGTTTGCGGATGATACGGGGTCGCCACTTTGTGTGTGATTGAATACTTTGTCAAAAGAGCCTTGAATGCTTTGTTACAAAAGTGGGCACCACCATCACTGATTATCGCTCGAGGGAATCCAAAGCGTGAAACAATGTTGCTTTTCAAAAATCCTATCACCACTTTGTGATCATTGGTCCTACATGGAATTGCTTCTACCCATTTCGAGACGTAGTCAACACCAACCAATATGTATTGATGGCCAAAAGAAGGGGGAAAGGGTCCCATGAAGTCGATACCCCATACGTCAAAAATCTCAACCACTAAAATTGGATTTAGTGGCATCATGTTCCTTCGTGTAATGCTCCCCATTCGTTGACACCTATCACATGAAGAACAGAAAGTGTAAGCGTCTCGAAATATAGTTGGCCAATAGAAACCACATTGTAAAACTTTAGTCGCTGTTTTCTTATCACTGAAATGGCCTCCACAAGCTTGTGCATGGCAGAATGAAAGAATATTCTGAATTTCATTTTCAGGGACACATCGTCTAACAATTTGGTCTGCACAATACTTGAACAAATATGGGTCATCCCAAAAGAAATTCTTTATTTCCGCAAAGAATTTAGCCTTGTCTTGCTTGGTCCAATGCTCTGGAAGCTTACCTGTAACAAGATAATTAACTATATCAGCATACCAAGGTAATACTTCCACACTCATTAATTGTTCATCTGGAAATGACTCATTTAATATTAATGGCTGTGTAATTGTGTCAAAATGGAGACGAGAGAGGTGGTCCGCCACAACATTTTCTGTGCCTTTCTTATCTTTAAATTCCAAGTCAAATTCCTGCAAAAGTAACACCCAACGAATTAGTCTAGCTTTTGCATCTTTCTTTGTGAGAAGATATTTAAGAGCAGCATGATCTGTAAATATAATTATTTTACAACCAATGAGATAAGATCGAAATTTTTCCAATGCAAACACTACTGCTAGCATTTCTTTTTCAGTAGTTGAATAGTTCAACTGTGCATCATTCAATGTCATACTAGCATAGTAAATAACATGAGGAATTCGATCAACTCTTTGTCCTAAAACTGCTCCTACTGCATAATCAGATGCATCACACATAAGCTCAAATGGTAAGCTTCAGTTTGGGGCCTGAATGATGGGTGATGATGTCAACAACTGCTTTAATTTTTCAAACGCCATGAGACATGAATCATTAAAGATAAAAGGTACATCCTTAGCAAGTAAATTACATAAGGGTCTAGAAACTTTGCTAAAATCTTTAATGAAACGTCTATAGAAACCAGCATGCCCAAGGAAAGATCTTACTTCTCTGACTGTTTTAGGTGGAGGAAGATTAGAAATGAGATCCACCTTGGCTTTGTCAACCTCAATACCTTTGCTCGAAATGATGTGACCGAGAAAAATACCTTGTTTTACCATAAAATGGCACTTCTCCCAATTCAAGACTAAGTTCTTCTTGGTACATCTCTGCAGAACTAGGTTAGATGATGTAAACATTGATCAAACGAGTCACCAAAGACAGAAAAATCATCCATAAAGACTTCAAGGAATCGTTCAACCATATCAGAAAAAATGCTCAACATACATCGTTGGAATGTAGCAGGTGCATTACATAATCCAAATGGCATTCTCCTATATGCAAAAGTGCCAAAAGGGCAAGTGAAAGTAGTTTTCTCCTGATCTTTTGGTGCTATGGGAATCTGATTATATCCTGAGTAGCTATCTAGAAAGTAATAAAATTCGTGGCCTGCTAATCTATCAAGCATTTGATCGATAAATGGTAAAGGAAAATGGTCTTTACGTGTGACAGAATTCAACTTTCTATAATCAATGCATACACGCCATCCTGTAGTTACTCTAGTTGGTATCAATTCATTATCAGCATTGGTAACTACTGTGACTCCTGACTTTTTGGGGACGACTTGTACAGGACTGACCCATGAACTATCAGAAATTGGGTAAATGATACCTGCATCTAATAGCTTAAGGACTTCAATTCTAACAACTTCTTTCATGTTAGGATTTAACCGACGTTGCATCTCCCTAGTAGTTTTAGCATTTTCATCAAGGTGAATGTAATGCATGCAGTCTACTGGGTTTATACCTTTTATGTCTGCTATGGTCCATCCTAATGCCCCTTTGTGCTCTTTTAAAACATCCAACAACTTACCTTTTTGTTCGTCATTTAGGGATGATGAGATGATTACCGGCAGAGTACTTTCTTCTCCCAAAAATGCATATTCCAGAGTGTTGGGTAATGGTTTGAGCTCGAGTTTCGGTGGTGATTCTGATGATGGAATGAGTTTCTTCTCTGATGGTGCTAGTTGTTCAACTCTTGACTTCCATTTATTAGTGTCCATGGATGGTGCTGAGTCAAGTAGGGCGTTGACCTCTTCGACCGATCTGTCAATATCAAAATCCAAACCAAAGTGAGTTAAACATGTTTGTAAAGGATCATCACTAAGGTTTGAAAGAAAAGTATTATCAACTATTGTTTCTATTAAATCCACATCAATAATTCCATCATCTGCACTGTGAGGTTGTTTGGCAATGTTGAAGATGTTTAGCTCCATAGTCATGTTGCCGAAGGACAATTGCATATTTCCGGTCCTACATTGAATATGAGCATCCGCAGTTGCCAAGAAAGGTCGGCCTAGGATAATGGGGATGTGCTTCCTTGAATTCTGTATTGGTTGAGTGTCAATTACAATGAAATCAACAGGAAAATAAAACTTGTCTACCTGGATAAGCACGTCCTCCACAATACCACGAGGTATTTTCGTGGACCGATCTGCAAGCTGTAACACCACTGGAGTTGGGTGTAATTCTCTCAGTCCAAGTTTCACGAATACAGAGTAAGGCAAAAGATTTACACTAGCTCCTAAATCCAACAAAGCATTCTCAATTGTGTGGTTCCCTATGCTACATGAGATAGTGGGGGAGCCTGGGTCTTTGCATTTTAAAGGAATTTTATGTTGGAGTATAAAACTAACATTTTCTGTTAAAAATGCCTTCTTTTGAACATGCATATTTCTCTTTTTAGTACAAAGGTCTTTAAGAAACTTGGCATAAGATGGAACTTGTTTAATAGCATCAAGTAAAGGGATGTTAACACTTACCTGTTTGAAGATTTCGAGAATCTCACCTGTGGATTTTCCCTTCTTTCCTTTCGCTAACCTCTGAGGAAATGGAGCTTTAGGAACATATTCTCGTGGGTTGGTTTCTTCTTTTTCCTCCGGTGGTGAGTCTTCAACATTCACAGGTACAATTTGATTTTCTTTGGTCACCGGCATCTCCACTTTGTTGTCGACTTCTTTTCCTTTTCGCAAGGTCATGACTGCTTTGACCTCCCCATGCTGCTGTGGTGAACTGGTACTTGCTTCATGTACTCCTTTAGGATTAGGCACTGGTTGACTTGGAAACTTGTCTTTCTCAACAGTCATTGCCAATGTCTGAACTGAAGAAGCGAGTTGTCCCACCATCTTCTCGAGGCTTGAAACTGATTGGGCTTGTGAGTTAAAGCCCGCTCTCAATTCATTTCGTAGTCCATCAATGGTGCGGTTCTGTTGCTCAATGGTAGAATGAGTAACATTCTTGAAATTCTGGAATGCATCCTCCCATGGTCTGGGTTGAGAGTAGTTTTGGTTCTGATTGTATGGTCTAAATGGTGGCTGAGAGGCTTGAGGAACTTGAGGAATTGGTTGCAGTGGTGGAGCTGCTGGTCCATTCTGTTGGAATCCTTGAGACCATGAAAAATTGGGGTGGTCTCTCCATCCAGGGTTATATGTGTTGGAGTATGGGTTGTAATTAGATGGCTTTCTCATTACACCTATGGCATTGGCTTGATCCGAGTATGAGTCATGGTCATGTGGCTCTGTTGATTTAGCAGTCGATAACGATGCTATTTGTCGAGAGAGACCTTCAACCATCTCCTTGACTTCTTTGATTTCTGACGTTGACTCGCCAATTTGAACCTCATTTACTCCCTTAATTCTTCTAGTATTCCTGAGTGATCGACTCCGTTGTTGGGAATTATCCGCTTGTCGCTGGAAGAATTCCCAAATCTCTGATGCACTTTTTGACATTAGCTCTCCTCCACTTGTTGCCATTAGCCATTCTTGCACATTTGGTAGTAATCCATCCAAAAAGTATTGACATTGGTGCCATTTTTCGTACCCATGATGTGGACACTTCAAGAGTAGCCCATTGAATCGCTCCCATGTTTCGAAAAACTGCTCGTCCTCTCTCTGGGTAAACTCTGAGATTTCCCTGCGAATAGCATTGGTTTTATGCACTGGGAAATATTTATTCAAAAATTTTGTAACCATTTGTTCCCATGATGCAATGCTATTAGCAGGCAATGTATTAAGCCATGAACGAGCTCTATCCTTTAAAGAAAATGGGAATAATCTGAGTTTAACATCATCGTCTGAAAAATTCTCATATTTAAATGTTTGACAAATAGCATGAAAATCATTCAGATGATTATATGGGTCCTCATTTTCTAGGCCATAAAATGTGGGGAGACAATTTAGCACACTAGGTTTTAATTCAAAACTCCTAGCAGCTACATTTGGGTATCTTATACATGATGTGCTCAAATTAGCTAAGGGACTAAAATAGTCCTTAAATGGCCTCTCCTGTGGTGCTTGTAAATCCATTCCAACTTTATTTTTAATGTGCTTTTGTGTGCGAAGTGTTTTTTCTAATTCAAGGTCTATAGGTTCAAGATTAGGTAATAATGACCTACGATCATGCATGCAAAACAAATAAAATAAAAATAAAGATGGGAACAAAACAAATAAAAATAAAGAAGAGGGAGAAATTACGATACTAACCTTATTGCGCTATTACAACCTTTTTATAAAAATACACAAAAACAAATACGTGAAATAAATTAACTAAAAATTAAATTAATAAAATAAACAAAAATTACAAAGAAAAAATAAATTGAAAATTAAATTACAGAATTTTAAAGAAGAGAAAAAGAAAAGAAATACTAACCTCTAAATGCGGATTCACTTTTTTTTTTTTAATAAAAAATACAAGAAAACAATTTAAAATAAATTATTCACAAAAATTAATTCTATGAATTAAAATTACTTACCTCCCCGGCAACGGCGCCAAAAACTTGTTGTGCAAATTTTAATGTACTCGCAAGCGCACGAATCTATTGTAGTATAGACTAATGGTGACGAGTGTCGATCCCACGAGGAGGTGGATTTTTAATTATATATAGAATTAATTTTGTAAATGGGCGGTTGGAATTGTGGTGGAAGTGATTTAAAATATGCTAAAATTGGAATTGCAATGGCGAGAATAAATTGTAGAGAAAATCGATTAAATTGACATACTTGGGTATCTGGATCCGTATCAACATGCATCATGGGCTAAATAATCCGTATTAATGCCAATTAAATCATGAGGGGGGAATCCACACCTCATGAACCACGCTCTAATCAATATGGTGCTAAGGGCTTATCGTGCCAAATAATAATAACCTTATACTAGAGAGCCGGTGTAACCAAGGCGGTATCTAGACAAGATCAGTATTATTTGTCGACGATAAGTCAAATCATCCACAAAAACTAGAGGGGAAAAGAAAATAAATTTACCAAATAAAGCCCATGACACATGTTGAGACTTCACCTTCAACCCAAGCTTGAAAGAAAATTAGCCACTCATAATTGAACTAGGGGCAAAAAGGAAATTTATTAAAATACAAAGAAAATACAAGATGGAGAAGGAATTACAGAAAATGGATCCCAAAAATGGATTCAGAGATATCAAATTAGGGGGGAGAGGCCCCCTTTTTATAGATACATGGAGTAAATCATGGCCATCGGATTAAAAACAGTTTGGACACTCAGGATTGCGCCACGTCATCAGTCAACAGTCCACGGTTTGACCACGCGGATGAACAGTAACGCGGTTTGACCCGGATGAACAGTAACGCGGTTTGGTTGAAAATAATCCTGTGTGATGCATGCACCGTACGCGAGATTTTTCGTCCACTGATATGCTGCCACGTCACCATCAACAGTACATAAGAATTTTAGTCCAACAGGATCGTGACATCTCATCAGTCAATGCCACATCATTGGTCAATGCCACGTCATCGATCCGTCTATGTGAACAGTGCCGTGAACAGTAACATATACAGTACCGTATACGTGAATAGTACCGTACATGTGAATAGTGCCATTTTTCCTTTTATGCCCCTCCTAAGGTTTTCGACCGTCCTGAGTTCAAAAGTGATGTCCGTTTTGCCATCTGATCTCTCCTTTATTGTGAAATGACTATAATGCCCCTAAAATACATAAAATACTTAATTAAAATAAAACACACGGAATTAAATCAAAAGAAGGTTAAATACATAAAAGTAAGGGTTGTTAATAAGACTTGAAATGTAAAATGATGGTTTTCTCCTTTATAAATATGTATTTTCTAACACTCAACACAAAGCATGTTTACTTTTCTAAAAAATGCTCAGATCTTTTCAAAATTCGATTTAAAATCAGGTTTCTGGCAATTAGGCATTGAACCCTCTGAACGTTACAAAACTGTTTTTTGTATCCCAAATGCCCATTTCCAATGGACCGTCCTACCATTTGGCCTCAAAACTGCCCCATCCATTTTCCAAAAATCCATAGTCAACATCTTTCAGCCTATTCTGCATCATGCATTAATTTACATTGATGATATTTTGCTTTTCTCAGGATCACATGATGAACATCGTCAGCTGTTAACTCAATTCTATGATATTGTCCACAGTCATGGAATTATGTTATCAGCCAAGAAAAGTACCATTGCTACCGACAATATTGAATTCCTTGGTATGATCATAAAAGATGGCCATTATCAGCCAGGAAAACACATTGCCCAAGAATTGCTTCACTTTCCAGATCAGCAATTTTCCAAAAGGCAAGTTCAACAGTTTCTCGGCATCATCAATTACATCAGAGACTTCATCCCACATGTGGATCACTACACTCATCACCTTTCGGCTTTATTGAAAAAGAAGCCCCCAGAGTGGAATACTGACCACACAAATGCTGTCACTACTCTCAAGCAAATTGCGCAAAATCCGCCTCCATTAAAGTTGATTACTGATGGAAAGCGCATATTGCAGACAGACGCAAGTGATGACTCATGGGGTGCCATCCTCCTTGAAGAAATCAATGGCAAAGAACACTTTATCGCTTACGCTAGTGGACAATTTTCTGACACACAGAAGCATTATCATAGCGTATTCAAAGAAATCTTAGCGGTAAAGAATGGCATCAAAAAGTTTGAGTATCATCTGATTGGACACCATTTTCTCATCCGTATGGACAGTTCAGCCTTCCCCAATATTCTCAATTTCAAAGGTAAAACTGTTCCTGAAAAAATGTTACTCAGATTAAAAGATTGGTTTTTCAAATATGACTTTTCGGTCAAGCATATAAAAGGGTCCCAGAACCTCATCCCTGATATGCTATCCAGACTCTCCAAACCAGAAAAACCTCTCACCCTGTTTTCCACTACATACCACTTTCCAATCATCTCCATGGCTACATCACTACCCCCAGAGGCTCTCACCAAGAAAACTTTTCCCTTTAATAAACCTTTTCTTTTGTCTTTGCCATCCAGGAGTTTGCAAGAAAAGCTTTCTTTCGCTTCTTCATGAAAGCCTACCTTATCACAGAACCTTTTCCATTTTCCTCTTTCCACCCAGAAAATCTGTTCCTTACCGGTTTAACCCTTGATCCATCCAGAGAAACCACTGAAGATGTGTTATGGTACCTCTGGTGCCTAACAGTCCTTTATGCCACTAAGTTAGTCCTACCAATTACTCCCACTTTGGAACATCTCCTCGACCCGGACAAAGCCACCTCTCTTACCTGGACATTACTTGAATGGTTCTCCCCAATACCATGGTGGAGAAAGAAGCTCCAACAACTGTCAGAAATTTACAACCTTGAACGTATGCCTGCCTCGGAAGCACAAATGTTTACCTCAGTCTTTATCATTCACAGGCCATACTTCCAACATCCAGACACAAAACTCTTTTGGACTCAAGACCAGGTATATGAATGGTTCACCGCACCACATCTAGCTGTCATTGAAAATGAAATCCAAGATGTCCTTCACAACTACCTTTGCCAATTAAACCACCAACCTCCGCCACTTAAAGACATCTTCCACACCTCCTTAGGCCCACAACATGACCTTCTCATGATCCCCACTCCATCCGCCATATCCAAACCAAAATCCACGGGAATCATTATCAAAGAAGAAAAGCCAGACTACACTGACTTCCTTTTCCAAGACTCCCAAGACCCCTGGGAAGACTTCCTTCCCCTCAGCCAACACCTCCAACAGTTTCCACAACCATCCATGAATGAACCAGGATCCTCATCCCAACCTCCCAAAGCTGACACGGCCACTAAACCCTCCAAAGTTGACAAAGCCACTCAAACATCCCCTAGGCCAGGATACCGAAGAGATTGTCCTTATCCCCCTTGCCGTGGTCCCCACTGTAAGCATCCAAAGCTCTCCAAAACCTTTTTCCCAAAATCCAACTGTGACAAGTCACGTACCTTAAATGGTATCAGAGCTTTGGATGTTGGGAAAAAGGTTTTGGAGAGCTTTGGATGCTTACAGTGGGGACTTCTTTTGCTTGAGAGTAGTGACAACATTTGTGTGGTCAGTATTCCACTTTGGGGGCTTCTTTTTCAATAAAGCTGAAAGGTGATGAGTGTAGTGATCCACATGTGGGATGAAGTCTCTGATGTAATTGATGATGCCGAGAAACTGTTGAACTTGCCTTTTGGAAAAGTGCTGATCTGGAAAGTGAAGCAATTCTTGGGCAATGTGTGTTCCTGGCTGATAATGGCCATCTTTTATGATCATACCAAGGAATTCAATATTTTCGGTAGCAATGGTACTTTTCTTGGCCGATAACATAATTCCATGACTGTGGACAATTTCATAAAATTGAGTTAACGGCTAACGATGTTCATCATGTGATCCTGAGAAAAGCAAAATATCATCAATGTAAATTAATGCATGATGCAGAATAGGCTGAAAGATGTTGACCATGGATTTTTGGAAAATGGATGGGGCAGTTTTGAGGCCAAAGGGTAGGACGGTCCATTGGAAATGGGCATTTGGGATACAAAAAGCAGTTTTGTAACGCTCAGAGGGTTCAATGCCTAATTGCCAGAAACCTGATTTTAAATCGAATTTTGAAAAGATCTGGGCATTTTTGAGAAAAGTAAACATGCTTTGTCGACGGGGCAAGGGAAACTTGTCATCTTGTAAAAACATGTTTAATGGCTGATAGTCAATGACTAGGCGTTTCTTTCCTCGGATAATTTCAGAATGCTTTTCAACATAAAAGGCTTGGCAAGCCCATTGAGAATTTGTGGGCTCAATAAGACCTTGGGCTAACAGTTGGGAACATTCTTGTTGGGCTAGGAGTAAATCAGAAGGACTCATTCCTGGGTGAGTGGCTTTAGTTGGGTTAATGTCTTCATTGAGTTTGAAAGGTAACTTAATGAAGAAAGACTTATTTTTCCACAATGGGTTTGGATGGGTGAACTCAGAATGGGACTCTGGACAGAAACTCAAAATCTTGTTTGAAATATCCTGGTAGGGTTGAGGGGTTTCAGACAGATTGTAGAGTTTTAGAATTTCTGTGAAAGGTTTGAACATGGATTTGACTCGAATTCCATTGGGAAGGATTTAGAGGTGTTTGATCTGGTGAAGGATGTCAAAACCTAACAAGAGATCCTTATTAGGAAGGGTTGAACCGATAACTTTGGTCCAAATGACACAATTTGGAAAGATTTGGATACCAATGGGTTTTTTGGTAATCAAAGAGGTGGTAAAGAGTTTGCCATTGACAGCTTTGAAATGTTCTTCATAGTCTGTCCAGTATTCTGGTGGAAGAAGATGTGGGTTTAACATGCTGCGTTGGGCACCAGTGTCGATGAGACCAATTGCTGGAATGGGCCTTTGGAACTTCGAGGGCAAGATTTGGAGTTTGATGGATGGTATAGGAATAGTAGTGTCAAGGGACAATAACTGTTGGTGGAAAATGATTTGGGACTGATCACTGTCTGAATCATTAGAGGAGTTTTGTAGTGCGAACACTGTTTCATCATTGGGTTCATCTTGTTCAGAGAAATAGAATTCCAGTTCATCCTTTTCGGGAGAGTAATCTGTAGTTGCTTGAAGATGCTCAACTAACCGAATAGATTTTTCTCGCTTGTGGGGACAGTCTTTGGCAAAATGGCCTTTCTTCTTGCAGATGAAACATCTGCTTGATTTTCTTCGTTTAAAGTCTCTGGAAGAAGATGACTTCTTTATGAAGAATCTGTAAGGCTTTCGAGATTGACGAGATCTGGATGAAAATTCTGGATTTCTGAATTTCTTAAAATGCCTTTTCTTTTTAGGACTGCAAGTAAGGCTTTTTGCAGGCACTCCGGAATGGTTCTTTGTCTTTCAATAGTTCTTTAAAAAACTGCTTCTGTTCACAGAGTTTATCGAGACAAGTTTTGGCAAGCTGGAAGATTTTGCGAAGAGAGATGTTGTCAAGAGAAAGATTGGATGCGGTGAGTTGTCTCTGTATGTCTGGTTGGAGTTCGTCTGGAAGGGAAGCTAGAAAGACATGCTTTAATGTTGGCTCATTGAATCCATTAAGCTTATAAAAGAGCAAAGACATCCGCTTGTAATGGAAGTCAAGATCCTTAGCATTAAGGGAGCAGCATTCCATGTTGAGATAGTCTCGTCGTGCAGCTTTAAAGACTGCAGAGGGTCCTCCAAGAAATTGATCATGGATAACTGCAAGAGCACTTGAGACTTCTGGTAATTGAACAAACTGCAATTGTCTATAGTTGCCTAAAGAATCAAACCAATCTCTTAGAGCACCCGTAAAACGAGTAGCAAACTCTCTAAGGACTGATTGAGTTGTGGCTCCTGGACGTAGCATTTGAAGGTCAATCCAGGCAGACATTTCATTAAGGCGATCACGCCATTTATGAGATGGAAGATCATCAAATGTGAACCATGGGCCATTTGAAGATTTTTGACTGGGTGAACTGGTATGGGCTTGAGCTGGAGGGGGTTGGTTTGTGGCAGAGGATTCAGGCATTTCTTCTTCAACTTCTGAGGGAATATCAACATATGGTTCTGTATGGGAAGTTTGGCCTTGAGGAGGTTGATCAGGTTGGGCCATCAAGATTCTGGTGATATCAGCATAGGACTTTTCAGAATCACTAGTGGATACTGAAGATTCTGTGTCAGTCTCAGTATGGCTATCAGAAACAGCTAGATTTGAATCAGAAGTTTGGTCATCTGTAGTAGAAGAGTGGTCGACTGTGTGGGCACTAAACTGGTGCATCGGTTGTTTATCTTTGGATTGAGAAGGTGGTTGGGATTCAGTTGGTGGTGAAGGTACTGGTGGCGATGCCGGAGTATGACCAGGAGAGTGTTGGCCAGGGATATGGAATGTGACAGGTCGCGGCTGAGGTCTGAGCTTTGGTTTAGGTTTAGGTGGTGGTGGTAAGGGATTGTCTCTGAAAAGAGTATGGGTCATGCAAAATAACTTGGAAGGATCATACTGTCTGATGGGGGAAAGCATAGAGGCAAATGGATGATAAGTTGGACCTATGGAAGGGATAGGAGGTGATGTGGTAAAAAGGGTAGGTCTTTGTTTTTCAGATTCAATCTGAGCAAGTTCGGCTTTTAAGCGTCGGATTTCCCTTTCCTTTTGGTCAAATTCTGGGCCATAATAGCGCTGGGCAAGCATAGCTCGTAGTTCAGAATCGAGTTGGGTAATTCTGGACTGGAGATTTTGGTGGATCTGCTGCATCTGTGCAGAGATGGAGTCAACTTTTGTCTCAAGTTGTTCAGTTCGTAAACTGATGTTCTCAACTTTGGAGTTGATATTCAACAAAGTATCATTCTGTGCTCTGGCATTTTGGGTTTGCCAGTTGAGGACTGATTCAAAAGGCTTGGGGGGCTCAAGGTGGCCAGTGGAGGTAATAGGTGAAGGGATAAAGGGTTTGGACACAACATTTCGGTGTGAATCGGTGTGAGGTTCTAAAGGAGGAAAGGAGGAAGAGTAATCTGAAGAAGTAGATGAAAACATCATACAAGTGAGTGGTGGTGTTGGAAGTGGGATTGGGGATAGAGTCTCAGATCTGCAATGCTTTGCAATCCATTGGAGTTCTTTTTGGTAATAGGGTAATGGAGCTGGTGGAGATGGAGGATCTGGTGGTGGTTTGGGATCATAGTGGTGCCAAGAAACTGGAGGTTTTTTCTTTTTGGGTTTCCTTTTCCGTCAAGGAACATAGTCATCGTCTTCTTCCCAATCATCCCAGCAGGGACAAGTTGGGTCACACATGCCTGAGCCAGGGGCATACTATAGGAAATGGCCATTGTGCTTGGTTGGATAAACAGGGTAACCTTCAGAATTGAACCCTGTAATGGGCAGATCTTCTTGGGCTGTCTGAACAGCTGTGATCATTGAAGAATAGGTAAAGGAGAGCCGAGGAGGCTCTTGTGGAGAACTTGGAGGTGGTTTAAAAGTCATTCGGACGGTTCCATCTTGGCGTCTTTCGAACATGCTGTCAGAGGTCTGAATTGGAGCTGTATTGTTATGGAACTGTTCATAGTTGGAGATCCATTCAAGAGGCATAAGCTTGATGAGCTCATGACGGGGAATTTGTCTTGGGATCTGGATTATGGTTGGGATCTGGTTAGATTCGGCTAAGACCATGAGAGTATCAGAATGATGTTCAGGAGTGGGTAGATCTAAGGCATGATTTTGAAGCCTATAGACCAATTGGTGGTGCAAGGTGGCAATTTTAGCAGAAGAAATTTGTTCAGCACCTTGAATTTGGACTCGAACCTTTAAGGTTGTGGGCAAGTTGGGATCTTGGAGAGAAAGGTTGAAGTTTGGGTAAAAGTTAAGTAAAAGACTTCCTGCATGGAGGGTTGTAAGGACAGTGCCAACAACAGCATCTTGGTACTGTTTAAACTGGGTATCAAGCATAGCAAGGCGAGCGGTAACCGGTAATCCTTTTCTACCATGAAGAGTAAGGATTAATCTGATCATGCTAATAAATGAGAGATCAAACGGCAAAACGGACATCACTTTTGAACTCAGGACAGTCGAAAATCTTAGGAGTATAAAAAGAAAAATGGTACTGTTCACGTGTACAGTACTATTCACATGTACGATACTGTCTATATTACTGTTCATGACACTATTCACATAGACGGATCGATGACGTGGCATTGACCGACGACGTGGCATTGACTGATGAGGTGTCATGATCCTGTTAGACTAAAATTCTTATGTACTGTTGATGGTGACGTGGCAGCATATAAGTGGACAAAAAATACGCGTACGGTACATGCAACACATGGGATTATTTTCAACCAAACCGTGTTACTGTACAAATCGTGTTACTGTTCAAACTGCGTACTGTTCACGCGTACTGTTGACTGATGACATGGCACAATCCTTAGCGTCCAAACTGTTTTTAATCCGATGGTCATGATTTACTCGATGTATCTATAAAAATGAGACCTCTCCCCCCTAATTTGGGACCTTTGAATCCATTTTTGGGCTCTATTTTCTGTAATTTCTTCTCCATCTTGTATTTTCTACGTATTTTAATAAATTCTCATTTTGTCCCTAGTTCAATTATGAGTGGCTAATTTCCTTTCAAGCTTGGGTTGAAGGTGAAGTCTCAACATGTGTCATGGGCTTTATTTGGTAAATTTATTTTTTCTTCCCCTCTAGTTTTTGTGGATGTTTCGACTTTTCGTTGACAAATAATAATAATCTTGTCTAGTACCGCCCTGGTTTCACCGGCTCCCTAGTATAAGGTTATTATTATTTGGCACGGTAAGCCCTTAGCACCATATTGATTAGAGCATGGTTCATGAGGTGTGGATTCCCCCCTCATGATTTAATTGGTATTAATAAGGAATATTTAGCCCATGGTGCATGTTGATACGGATCCAGATACCCAAGTACGTTAATTTAATAGATTTTCACTTTAATTTCTTCTCGCCATTTCAATTCCAATTTTTAGGATAATTTAAATCACTTCCACCACAAATCCAACCACCTCATACAAAATTAATTCTACATATAATTAAAATCTACCTCCTCGTGGGATCGACACTCGTCACCATTAGTTTATTCTACAATAGATTCGTGCGGTTGCAAGTTCAATAAAATCTGCACAACATTATGGTCGGCTCTACCGCCTATATTATAGTTGTTGTGCAAATTTTATTGAACTCGCAAGTGCACAAATCTATTGTAGTATAGATCAATGGTGACGAGTTTCGATCCCACGAGGAGGTGGATTTTAATTATATGTAGAATTAATTTTGTGTGAAGGTGGTTGGATTTGTAGTGAAAGTGACTTAGATTATCGTAAAATTAGAATTGAAATGGCGAGAATAAATTGAAGAGAAATCTATTGAAATGACGTACTTGGGTATCTGGATCCGTATCAACATGCACAATGGGCTAAATATTCCTTATTAATGCCAATTAAATCATGAGGGGGGATTCCACACCTCATGAACCACACTCTAATCAATATGGTGCTACGGGCTTATCGTGCCAAATAATAATAACCTTGTACTAGGGAGCTGGTGAAACCAATGCGGTATCTAGACAAGATTATTATTATTTGTCGATGAGAAGTCAAAACATCCACAAAAACTAGAGGGGAAGAGAAAATAAATTTACTAAATAAAGCCCATGACACATGTTGAGACTTCACCTTCAACCCAAGCTTGAAAGAAAATTAGCTACTTATAATTGAACTAAGGGCAAAATGAGAATTTATTAAAATACGTAGAAAATACAAGATGGAGAAGGAATTACAGAAAATGGAGTCCAAAAATGGATTCAGAGATATCAAATTAGGGGGGTAGGCATCCTTTTTATAGATACATTGAGTAAATCATGGCCATCGGATTAAAAACAGTTTGGACGCTCAGGATTGCGCCACGTCATCAGTCAACAGTACTCAGTTTGACCACGCGGTTTGAACAGTGACACGGTTTGACCCGACTTGAACAGTAACGCGGTTTGGTTGAAAATAATCCTATGTATATGCATGTACCATGCTGCCACGTCACCAATCAACAGTGCATACGAATTTTAGTCCAACAGGATCGTGACACCTCATCAGTCAATGCCACATCATCGGTTAATGCCACGTCATTGATCCGTCTATGTGAACAGTGTCGTGAACAATAACGTAGACAGTATCGTACATGTGAATAGTGCCATTTTTCCTTTTATGCTCCTCCTAAGGTTTTCGACCGTCCTGAGTTCAAAACTGATGTCCGTTTTACCGTCTGATCTCTCGTTCATTGTGAAATGACTATGATGCCCCTAAAATACATAAAATACTTAATTATAAATACAACACACATAATTAAATGACAAGAAGCTTAAATACATAAAAGTAAGGGTGTTAGTAAAACTTGAAGTGTAAAATGACGATTTTCTCCTTTATAAATATACATTTTCTAACACTCAACAATAGTTCTACTTTGTTTAATCTATGTATGGAAGGCACTGCCGCCTATATTAAATATTGTTGTCTTTAAATAGTGTTTTGCATCTAAGAACTTCAAATGTTATGATATAAGTTGCATTGGATGCATGCATTACATGGTTACTTTATGAAGAAGATGTTTCAGGAAATGAATTTATGATAAATGGGTGGTTGTACTACCAGGTGGCAAAGTTTCCAAGGAGGGCAAGCCCTCCAAGCATAGTAAAAGGTAATCTTTTGGGGACGACAATATGTCATGCCCAAAAGATCAATGAATCAGTCCCAAGGGCATATTATCTAAAAGAGTAAAAGTGTCAGCCTTATAGTGCAACATACATAGGGCCCTAGCAAAGTTGTTTTGTATTTTCTAAGTTTCTTTTAAAAGCTTAATATGGTCATCCATATGCATAATAATTTATACATGCATCAAAGTGTTATCTTACTGGGCATAGCTCATAAAGTTCTTACATTGCAGATAACGATGAGTAGGGTAAGCTGGCGCCAAGACCTAACCAAGACGAAGTGCATATGGGCATAACAGACCTTGGGATTTTATGATGGGCTCAGCTTTGTTTCAATAAAAAAAAATAAGCATCTTAGTTTTATGTAATAATAAAGTTTTATGTAATATTAAAAGTACAGTGTTTGTAACATCTTTAAAATGAATATTTAAGTGGGGTGTTACACCAAAACGCGTCTTGCCAATTAAGGTGTGGATCACCCCTTATCTCTCCCGTACTTTGCGGATGTGGGATTCGCCTAGGGTGTTACATTTATGGACATAGATTAATGCCTTTATGAACCTTTTGTGTAGTTCTGATACCATAAGATCAGCGAGAATACGTGGCGTTGTTATACCATAACTATAACAGTTACAACTATTCTTTGGACCAATAGTCCGCAAGTTCGGGTTTCCAGCCGATATACCTCTGAGATAAAAAAACTTTGAAACATTTTCATCTCGGGTTATATAACCCAAAACAGACTTTCCTTTAGTCTAAAACAGGACACCAAACCAGATAAGAAATCGTCAAAAGTTTTCTGATGCACAAGTTTCAAAATGAACAGATGTAAGTTTTCTTCATATTTTTAAAAACTTTAGAGCTTCATTGACAGAGAGAAATTAGAAACTCATGATTATAGAAGGCTATAGATTTTATTATTTTTCGCTATGCTTCTAACAAAGAGAAGCTGAGCTTATATAGGAGGAAAACCAAGGAAAAGGATAGGATAGGGCTCCTATCACTTTTCTAAAAGCAAAGACATAATGACAAGCGACAAGCTTTTGGAAAAGTAAAAGCAATAAAGACAAATTAAAGCATGACTCATGCTTTAATTATTACAAACTTTGAAAAGCAAAAGCAAAGACATAATGACAAGCGACAAGCTTTTGGAAAAGTAAAAGCAATAAAGACAAATTAAAGCATGACTCATGCTTTAATTATTACAAAATTTTAAAAAGTAAATGATGCCAAATTGCATGAGTCACGGAGATGAGAGATTTATGTAGTCTTTATCAGATGAGCTGTCGGTCTTATCTTTATCTTTTGAAAAGAGGACTTTAAGTGATGGACATGGAGTTTCTGGTGGATGTTGATGATCTGGGCGACAGGGTTGCCAAGGGCAAAATATTTGGCGCCAAGAAGAGGATGGGTGTTCCTTGGAGCCGGTTGGTGTGCTAGAACTGGCTTTATTTGTTGGATCGTCTGAGACATGTGTTGGTGGAGTTTGTTGGAGGTTTTGAAGATGTTGACTTAATGGCAAGAATGCTTCCCATGGGTCTTGTGCATCTTGGTATAGAAAATCAGTGAAGTCTGATTTTTCTTCCTTGATGATAATACCCGTGGATTTAGGTTTTGAAATTACTGAAGGAGTGGGGATCATGATGATATCATGCTGTGGACCGAGGGAGGTGTGAGAAATGTCTATGTGTAGAGCAGGTTGGTGGTTCAGTTCACAAAGGAAATTATAGAGTTTCTTTTGAACTTTATCGTCTTGTTCAAGGATGGATGGGTGAGGTGTGGTGAACCATTCAAAAACTTGATCTTCAGTCCAGAAGAAGTGTGTATCTGGGTGTTGGAAGTATGGTCTATGAATAATGAACACATATGTGAACATTTTTGCTTTTGATGCTGGCATACGTTCCAAGTTATGAAAGTGTGACAATTGTTGAAGTTTCATTCTCCACCATGGAATTGGAGAATACCATTCAAGAAGCGTCCAGATGAGTGAGGTTGATATGTCTGGATTGAACAAATGTTCGAAGGTGGTTGTTACTGGAACAATCAGTTTGGTGGCATAGAGGACAGTTAGGCACCAGATGTACCATAATTCGTCTTCTGAAATGTCTCTGGAAGGATCCAGGGTTAATCCTGTAAGAAACAAGTTTTCCGGATGGAAAGTGGAAAATTGAAATGAGTCTGATAAGAGATAGGCTTTCATAAAAAACCTAAATACAACTTTCTTTGCAAACTCTTGTATGGCAAAGACTGTGGTGAAAGTTTTCCCAAGGGGAAAGGTTTTTTGGGTAAGGGCTTGTGAGGGGAGTAAAGTGGCCATGAGGATGATAGGAAAATGGTGTTCTGAGGATATGAAAAATAAGGGTTTATTTGGTTTAGCAAGTCTTAAGAGCATATCAGGAATAAGGTTGTGGTCTCCTTTTTATATGCTTCATAGAGAAATCATATTTTGAAAACCAGTCTTTTAGCCTAAGCAACGTCTTTTCTGGAACATTTTTCCCTTTGAAATTCATGATATTGGGAAAAGCTCATAGCCGATAAGATGATACTCGAACTTTTGAATACCATGCTTGACAGCAAAAAATTCTTTGAACACACTGTGGTAATGGATTTGTGTGTCAGAGAAGTGTCCACTGGCATAGGCAATAAAGTGTTCTTTGCCATCTGTTTCTTCAAGGAGGATGGCTGATGAGAACCATCAAGGGACCATTAAAACTTCAAGTGATCCTTTGCACATTCATGGAGGCCCAATTACAAGAGCAAGAGCCAAAAATATGCAAGCTACTTTAAATGGATTAATTGAGAAAATATGGATTGAAAATGCAATTCAAGATGCAAGACATCATGAATTGGGCTTGAAGAGAAGACAAGGCATTGTGGGCATTATTCAAGTCATTGGGCAGCCAAATACACAAGTTGTATCAAATGCAGAAAGGTCAAATTCGGAATAAAAACTGTATTGATTGAGCCAGAATTAAAGTGCAAGCTATATACCGTTAGAAAGATAATTAAGTTAGCTTTCCAATAAATTTTACAGAGCTGGATTTGGAGTTCTCTAGAAGGAGTTATGACCAATTCTTTACAGCTTGGTCAGACTTGGGATTTTCAACGAATCCTTTGTTTTTCAACTTATTTGTTTGTTTTGTTTCAAGCTTGTCAATGTGTAAGGTAAGTCTACCATCAATGATGGTGGGCTAACATTAAGTTTTTCAATGATAGCATTAATTATAGTAGGCTAGCATTAAGTTTGTCAAAGATAGCATTGATTATGGTGGGTTGGTGAAGACTTTTGAAACATCTTTTGACAAACCTACTTGGAGGGTTGTTCCAATGTTTCCATTTGGATTTTTAGGATCTTGGGTTTCTTTTAGCCTATTTAAATTCAGCAACCTTGGTATGTAAGAAAATTAGAGATGAATGTTATTTGAATTTGAAAGATCATTCTTTCTTTGGTTCTTTTGAGAACTAGTGAACTTATCAAGAATTTGCATTCTTGTGGCGTTCCAAATTTAGACTTATCACTCACCTTCTCATCTATTTCTTGAGTGTGGCGTCAATACCATTCTCTATACCTTTGGTTCATGTTTTCTTAAGCATTGGGTCAAGGTTTTGTTTGTCTTAAATCTGTTTAGAACTTTCTTGGGAAGTTGAAACTACAAATTAAGTGTGGGATTCAAAGTTTCATTGTGGGATTCGCATCAATGGCCCCCCATGATTCGTCACTTGCATCAGTCTACAATATTCGCCTGCCATCGGTGATGAGCTTTAATGGTGGCGGATTTTGCACAATTTGCTTTAACATTGTGACAGCAAGTGTGTGGTTGTTATTCCACGAAGGTGGATGCTTCTTCAACAAGGCTGACAGCTGGCGGGTGTGATGATCAACATGAGGAATAAAATCCCTAATATAATTAATAATACCAAGGAACTGCTGAATTTGCCTTTTGGAAAGATGCTGATTTGGAAAGCGGATGAGCTCTTGAGCAATGTGCTTTCCTAGCTGATAGTGGCCGTCTTTGATAGTCATTCTAAGGAATTCAATGTTATTGGTAGCAATTGTGCTTTTCTTAGCTGATAACATGATTCCATGAGATTGAATAATATCAAAGAATTGATTTAACAAATGGCGATGGTCATCTTGTGTACCTGAAAACAACAAAATATCGTCAATGTAAATCAATGCACTATGCAGAATGGGTTGGAAGATTTGGACCATGGTTTTTTGGAAAATAGATGGGGCTGTTTTAAGACCAAAGGGTAAAACTGTCCATTGATAGTGGGCATTGGGAATGCAAAAGGCAGTTTTGTAACGTTCTGAAGGTTTAATTCCAAGTTGCCAAAATCCGGATTTAAGATCAAATTTTGAAAAGAGTTGAGCATTTTTTAGGTAGGTGAACATGCTCTGTCTTTTTGGCAAAGGGAATTTGTCATCTTGTAAAAACATGTTTAGAGGTTGATAGTCAATGACTAATCGTTTTTTTCCTCTAACAATCTCATAATGTTTTTCAACATAAAAAGGTTGACAAGCCCATTCAGAACTAGTGGGTTTAATAATACCTTGGGCCAACAACTGAGAACATTCCTTTTAGGCTAGGACTAAGTCGGAAGGACTCATTCCTGGATGGGTGGCTTTGGTTGGATTGACATCTTCATTCAACTTGAAAGGCAATTGAACAAAGAAATGTGGATTTTTCCACAGAGGATTTGGATGGTGAAAGTCAGCATGAGACTCAGGACAATAGTTCAACAGTTTTGTGGAAATGTCTTGGAAAGGCTGGGAGGTTTCAGACAAACCATAAAGCTTAAGAACATTGGTGAATGGTTTAAACATGGACTTGACTCGAATTCCAGTAGGAATGATTTGGAGGTGTTTTATCTGGTGAATGATATCAAATCCTAACAAGATGTCCTTATTAGGCAGATGGGAACCGATGACTTTTGTCCAGATAACACAATTTGGAAAGACTTGAATACCAATGGGTTTTTTGGTAATCAACTTGGTAGTGAAGAATTTTCCATTGACTACTTTGAAATTTTCTTCATAATGTTGCCAAGATTGTTATGGAAGTATGTATGGGTTTAACATACTTCTTTGGGCTTCGGTATTAAGAAGTCCAATGGCAGGAATTGGTCTCTGGAATTTGGAATGTAAGATTTGGAGTTTTATGGAAGGGATAAGTATGGTAGTGTCTAGAGACAAAAGTTGTTGGTGAAAAACAGTTTGAAACTCATCATTTTCAGAATCATCGGATGAGTTTTGTAGTGCGAACACTGTTTCATCAGTAGGCTCCTCTTGTTCTGAGAAGTAGAACTCGATTTCATCTTTGTGAGGAGAATAATCAGTGGTGGCCTGTAAATGCTCAAGAAGTCTGATTGCTTTATCTTTTTTGTTGGGGCAATCTTTAGCATAATGGCCTTTCTTTTTGCAAATGAAGCATCGACTTGACTTTCTCCTTTTCTGTTCTCTGAAAGAACTAGATCTTTTCCTGAAAAACCTGTATGATTTTCGCCTGGATTTTGATCTAGGAGACGAATCTGGATTTTTGAATTTTCGGAAATGCTTCTTCTTTTTGGTGCTGCAATCACAATCTTTCTTTTTCTTGCATTTGATCTGTAAGTAAGGCTTTTTGCAAGCACTTCGGAAAGGCTCTTTGTCTTTTAACAGTTCTTTGAAGAACTGTTTCTGTTCACATAATTTTTCCAAACATCCTTTGGCGATCTGAAAGATCTTTCCCAAGGAAATGTTGTCAATGGTGAGATTGAGACTCGTGAGCTGCCTCTGTATGTCTGGTTGCAATTCTTCAGGTAATGATGCCAGAAATACATGTTTGAGAGTCGGATCATTGAACCCATTGAGCTTATAAAATAGGATTGACATCCGTTTGTAATGGAAATCAAGATCTTTAGAGTTGAGGGAGCAGCATTTCATGTTGAGGTAGTCTCTTCTTGCAGCTTCAAAGACTGCGGCTGATTCTCCAATGAATTGTTCGTGAATGACAGAAAGAGCAGTTGAGACATTAGGTAGTTGCACAAACTGTAATTGTCTGTACTCTCCTAAAGTATCAAACCAATCTCTTAAAGATCCCGTAAAATGGGTAGCAAGTTCTCTAAGGACTGATGCTGTAGTAGCATTTGCTCTTAACATTTGGAGATATGTCCAAGCAGCCATTTCGGATAACCTATCTCTCCATTTAGCTGCAGGGATATCATCAAAAGTGAACCATGGACCATTTAAAGGTTTATGATCATTTGGGGGTTGAGCAGGCCGGTTTGGAGTTGAGGATGCTTCGGGTGGATCTTCCTCAATATCTGAGGGCATTTCAAAGAATGGGTCAGTTCTTGAGGATTGAGCAGGCTCAGTCTCTTCAGGTTGGGCCATAAGGATTCTAGTGATATCAGCATAAGATTTTTCAGAATCACTAAATGAAATAGAAGATTCTAAGGAAGATTCTGTTTCAGATTCAGATGGATCTTCTGAAACAGCTAGATTTGAATCAGAAGTTTGGTCTATATCGGATGGATCTGGGATTATTTGTGCACTGTATTGTTGCATTGGGGATTTATCTTTGGCCTGAGTTGGTGGGGTATAAAGAGGCGGTTGCTGTTCTGGGATGGACAAAGGTGGTTGAAAAGGTTGTTTTTCTGGTCTTAGTCGAGGATGAGGTTTAGATCTAGATGGTTTTGGCAGGGGATTATTTCTAAACAAAGTATGTGTCATGCCAAATAATTTGAACGAGTCTTGTGGTTTTATGGGAGAAAACATAGGTGCAAAGGGATGAAAGTATGGGCTGATGGTAGGTAAGGGTGGTAAATAATATGGGCCTTTGCCTTTCTGAGTCAATCTGTTCAAGTTCTGCTTTCAATTTTCGGATTTCCTTTTCTTTTTTATCAAATTCTGGGCCATAGTATCTATGACTCAGCATGGTTCTTAATTCTGAATCTAGTTGAGAGATTCTGGATTGAAGATTTTGGTAAATTTGCTGCATCTAGGAAGTGATCGAATCCATCTTAGACTCAATATGATCAGTTCGTAAACTGATATGATTAACCTTCTTATGGATATCAACCAAGGTTTCATTTTGAGCTCTGGCATTTTGGGTTTGCCAGTTGAGAACAGCCTCAAAAGGTTTGGGGTCTTCTAAGTGACCTGTGGGAGTTATGGCTGAAGGAATAAAGGGTTTGGTTATGACCTTTCGTTGTGGATCGGTCTGGGTTTCTAGAGCAGGGAAATTGGAGGAATAATCTTGGGAGGTGGAGGAATACATTATACAAGCCATAGGCTGTATGGGTGGTATGGAATTCTGGATATGTGGAAGGACTTCAGTCTTGCAATTTTTTGCAATCAATCGAAGTTCTTTTTGGTAGATGGGTAAGGGAGCTAGTGGTGGTGGAGGATTATGAGGTGGTTTAGGTTGGTTGTGTGAGCACAGAGTTTTAGGTATTTTCTTTTTTGGTTTTCTTTTCCGCTGCGGTTCAACATTATCTTCTTCCCAATCATCCCAACAGGGACAATCTGGGTCACAATTTCCTGATCCTGGTGAATCCCAAAGAAAGTGGCCATTAAGTTTGGCAGGGTAGATAGGATATCCTTCTGAATTGAATCCTGTAATTGGCAGCTTTTCTTGAGCTGTATGAACAGCTGTAACCATGGCTGAATAAATGAATGAAAGTCGTGGAGGCTCCTCTGGTATTGTGGGTGGAGGTCGAAAAGTCATTCGGACAGTTCCATCAAATCTTCTTTCAAACATACTTTCTGTTGTCTGGATAGGAGAAGTATTGGTGTGGAACTTCTCATAATTTGAAATCCATTCCAAGGGCATGAGTTTTATGAGTTCATGTCTAGGGATCTGTCTTGGAATTTGAATGATGGTTGGTATCTGATCTGATTCTGCTAACACCATGAGGGCGTCAGAGTGGTGCTCAGGTGAAGGAAGATCTAAGGCATGGTTCTGGAGCCTATAGACCAATTGATGGTGAAGAGTTACAATTTTTGCAGAAGAGATTTGTTCTACACCTTGAATTTGCACTTGGACTTTCAAGGCAGTGGAGAGATTAGTGTCTTGAAGAGAAAGGTTGAAATTGGGATAGAAAGTGAGTAAAACACTTCCAGCATGAAGAGTGGTTAAGACAGTACCAATAACAGCATCTTGGTAATGTGTGAACCTAGTATCCAGCATAGCAATTCGGGCTGTGACTGGTAATCCTTTCCTTCCATGTAAGGTTAGGATTAGTCTGACTCCTCCGATATGGAGATGAGTATAACCTTCTCTTTGCCAATTGGAAATCAATTCTGGGGGAATTTCCAGAGTGACATATTGTTCAGCTGTGGTAGCCTGAAGGGAACACTGATCCAATCTGGATGACTGGATATATGCTTTTGGATGTGGTCTTTTGGTGGAAATAAGGGTTTAGATACTGCGAGTAAAGGAGTGTGGACGTTTATAGAGGTGATAAGGACTAAGAAGGGGAAAAGAATATTCATTGATTTAAGCAGATTCAGGGATATAGGAATATTCAACTAAATTTTCGATCTTACTAGCAGTGTGTTTGGATCAAGATTTGGGTAAAGAGAGGGTGGAAGAAAGGGAAACTAGAGTAATGACAGAAGAAATAGAAGTGTCGTTGGAGGAAGTTGATGCCATAAGTAGGAAATTCTCTCTGTCGTTGAAGGCTCGAATGAAAGAAAACAAAAAGCAAACTTTAATCATACCATTTTGAGATGTGAAGAGCAGAATGTGGGATTCAAACTTTAATAAGAGAGTACAAATAAGGCTAAAGACAATAAACCAAGTGCTACTTGGGAGGCAACCCAATGGAAAAGCACAATAATCAGGTTGGCATTATTTTTCCTCTTTCTTTCTTTTTAATTTTAGTCATTTACTTTTCTGTTTGTTTAGTGTTTGCTTATGTTCCAGCGTTTATTCTTCTTCCTCTATCTTTAATCCTCTCATTAGATGAGTTGGTTTTGCATTAAGGACAATGTTAAGATTATGTGTGGGGGGCAATTTTGTTGGATTTTTTTTATTCATAATTAGTTTATTATTTGTTGTTTGTTCACAAATCTTTTTTTTTTTTTTAAAAAAAAAGCAAAGCATAGAATTAGAAAATACCATCAAAATTGTTTGTTTTTGTGTTAGTTCTTTGCATGTTTTTGGTTTGGTAATTCACATGCCAATGATAAGAACTTGACTAACAATGAATATGGCTCTTTAATGTCTTGAGCACAAATTTCAGTTCTTTCATTATTTAGACTAGAGATTTGAGAATGATACAGCCTAAGTTGAGAATTGAGTTTAAGTAAATGATTATTTGCCTTGATTTTTATAACCTACCATAAGAAGAAAGCTACCTATAATCAGAAATAGCTACCTATAACCCTTAAGAACGAACTGTTCTTCAGTAATTTGGGTCTATGTACCATCAGTAAGTAAAGGATAATCTACCATAAGAAGAAAGCTACCTTAAGGGGTAGAGTGAAAGCTCCTGATTATGGAGTTTAAAAAAAAAAAAAAAAGACATTGCCAAATCAATGCATGTGCTGAAAAGAAAAGAAAATCAAAAGAAAAATGCATATATATGCCTATCTTGAGTTCAAGATGATAAGATTAGTTTGACCTACTCTCTTCTCCTTCAAGGCAAAGGCTATTGACATTGAAGATTTAGAGAAAAGATTTTGATTGAATTGATTCACACACACACACACACTATAAGAGTCTAATGTGAGATGACGTTGATTCTTGAATGCGAGTTACAACTTTGAGGCTGAATTTTGTCAAATATGTCCTAAATAATGTGAAGTTTATATAGTTTTATTTACTTTGTTTTCTACTTTTAGTTAATCATTGTTTATAATATTGATGTTTGTGGGTGTCATTGTTGGAAACTCTCATGAGACTATAACTTGTCCACTAGGGCTGCCTAAGGGTTTAAAAGCTTGTTACATACACTAAATGCAATTGCAATCATCTACGAAAATGGATTAGTTGGAATTTTATTTTCATTTATTTATTCTTAGTTTAGTTTTGTTCAAGGACTAACAAAAGGCAAGCGTGGGGAATTTGATAAGCACCTAATTTCACATCAGTTTTTATTACTTTCTTTGCAATTATTTGATATTTTATTGAACTGCTAGAGTCATTATTAGCCTTTTTATGTTTTGTAGGAGTTTTTGAGGCAAAAAAAAAAAAAGATAGAAAAGCTACAAATTAGTGTGAAGAATAGCCAGATTGTGACTTCATGGATTTTGATTGCTTCTTGGATGAATCTTTGGGCTTTATTCACTTGATTGGGTTAGATTAGACATCTATTAAGGTTGAGGATGAGATTTGAGCCATAAAGATTGATTCTTGAAGGGATGGTCAGATTTCTTAATTGGGCCTAAAATATAAACTGATTTGGGAGTTGTTTTGCCATATGTACCTATTTTGTGGATCGAAAATCCTATTCTTACAAGGCAAAAGAGGGAAAAAAATGAGTTTCACTAGTTCTAAAAGGATTTGGATAGCAATTTTGTATAAAACGCCCTAAAAAAAAGTCAACAATCAGTTGCAAAGGAGCAGAGAAGAGAGAAGTGGGTAAATTGGAGAGAAGACTTGGCCAGCATAGTGATACGAACCCAGCGAAGAACTGAGTGACCCTAATCAATTTAGTCTCCAAGATCAAATCTAAACCTGGAAATATATGGAACCGTGCATGAACCTTGGTATGTGAGGATGCCACAATCAGCTATGGATGATCTAATTGATAAGTTAAGAGTTTGAACGACAAGGAAATCTGATAAGTTCACAGAGTTAGTTTAAGAACCTAAGAGAATTAAATCTCTTACCAATTGCATAAAAAAATATCTATCTTTCTTATTGGATGCGAGTACATTATATAGGATTGGTTACAAGAAATTCGCCCCATAATTGCCCTTGGTACTTTCGGAAATAAATCCTAAACCAACATCAAATCTAAAGCAAATAAGGAAAGAATCTAAATCAAATCAGAATCCTTGTGAGGTACAATTTTCTCACTTAAATATAGTAGAATTTATTTTAAGCTAACAAGCCCCTTAAGTTTATAATATTTAATTTTAAGGAATGATGACATAAGTGATGATGTAAGTAGAGAAAATTAAGAATTCTAGAATTTAGTAAGTTATTTATGAAGGTTAATCTCAACCATTGATCAAGAGTTATGGTGGCAAAATCCTAGCCATCCATTAGACTTAAGAAATCCTATAAATACCCCCTACCCCTTTCATTTTCAATGCAACCTAGAAATTTCATTCTCTTCTATTCTAAGTCATAATATCAAGAGTAGAGAAATCCTTAATTTAGAAAGGTCTAGAGAAGTCAAGGTCAAGAGGTAAGTAACACTTCAACTGCAATGTAAGGACAAAATTCTTTTCACACTTAACTTTAGTTTTAACCATTTCTTTATGTTGTGATGGCTATTATGATGTTATTAGTTATAATCTATACTTAGTTACGTTATGGTCGGCTATGCCGCCTAAGCTATGATACTTAATTATGTTATGGTCAGCCCTGCTGCCTAAGCTATGATACTTAATTATGTTATGGTCGGCCCTGCCGCCTAATTGATGATACTTAGTTATGTTATGGTCGGCTCTGCCGCCTAATCTGTGATACTTATACTTAAATAGTGTTGTGTGTTGATTCTGTTATGCATCTAGGAACTTCAAATGTTATGACATAAGTTGCATTGGATACATGCATATCATGCATTACATTATGAAAAAGATGTTTCAGAAAAAGAATTTATGAAAAATAGGTTGTTGTACTACTTGGTGGCAAAGTTTCCAAGGAGGGCAAGCCCTCAAAGCTAAGCGAAAAGAAAGCTTTTGGGGACGGCGATACGTAACGCCCAAAAGATCAACTAACAAGGCCTAAGGGCATATTGTTTAAAGAGTAAAGTGCCAACCTTATAGAAGATGGAACAAGAAGCAGACATGTTCACTGCAGTCTTCATCGTTCATAGACCTTACTTCCAGCACCCAGAAACAAGAGACTTCTGGACATAAGATATGACCTATGAATGGAAAACTTATCCCCATCCTTATACTCTCATCCATGATACATCTGTTACCTCTGTTCTCAAGTCATACCTAATGGAACTCAACAATGTTCAGCCACCTACCACAAACATCCACCACACCTCTGTTGGACCATCACACACCTTGGACATTATCCCAAAGACACAGACTTGTACTCCAGGTTCCAGTTCAAGTCCTCAAGGAATCCTTGTCATGGGACAATGTCCTGACTACACCAACGTCTTATTCCAAGACGCTCAAGATCCATGGGAAGATTTTTAGTCTCTTCTTCATACTGAAAATCCTCGTTACACTGTCACAGACCCAGATACTCCTGCTACATCAGCCCCAAAAGAGATGACTAATGCTGATGAAGAAGCCTATCTGCAAGCTGACTTATTCCAAGACGCTTAGAATCCATGGGAAGATTTTCAGTCTCTTCTCCATACTGAAAATTCTCATTACACTGTCACAGACCCAGACCCTCCTGCTACATCAGCCCCAAAAGAAATGACTAACGCTGATGAAGAAGCCTATCTGGGTCTTGTCGTGTCTAAAGTGTGTTTTATGCTTTTCTTTTTGGTTTTGGTGTGGTGTGCTTTAATCATTCTGCTTTTGTAAAAGATAAGTGGGTAGTTGTACGTGGCGTTGTTACACTAGATCTATAACAGAACAAAATCTTTCCTTAGGACCAATAACCCGCAAGTTCTGGTTTCCAGCTGATATACACTTATCCATCAAATACCAAATCCGAAGATCATTTTTTAAAATAGTTTTTCACGATACCACCCGAAAATATGGTACTCTTGGCCTTCAAAGAGGGTGAACATTGTGAGAAAACAATTTCATTTTACAAAAATCAGTTTTGGAGGATAAAACATGACCTTTCTGATGCACAGGATCCTTAGGCTTAAGGCAAGTGCAGAGCATACTCAGTTTAGAAAATTAGAGGTGAGCGTATCATTATTAACCCCAAATAATTTCTTTGATTCCTAGAAGAGAGAAAAGTTTTTAGAGAAACATGATGTGAAGAAAAACTGAATTTTATTTCTGATTAACTCTGCCTTACAAAGAGAAAGAGAGATCTTTATATAGAGATCTCGAGGAAGGAGAGATAAGGTGGGACCCTTATCTTTTACAAAAGCAGAATGATTAAAGCACACCACCCCAAAACCAAAAAGAAAAGCATAAAACACACTTTAGACAAGACAAGACCCTTGTCTAATTATTAAAGCAAACTTTAAAAAAGCAAAAGCTGAAGATTCCTATGATGGGTAGTGTGACGGAGACATATCACCAGTTTCTTTCTCATATTGGCGTTTGGAACGACGGATCTGTCTATGATCAAGATAAGCTTTAGCTTGCAGATAGGCTTCTTCATCAGCATTAGTAATCTCTTTTGGGGCTGATGTAGCATGAGTATCTGGGTCTGTGACAATGTAACGGGGATTTTCAGTATGGAGAAGAGACTGAAAATCTTCCCATGGATCTTGAACGGCTTGGAATAAGACGTTAGTGTAGTCAGGACTGGTATCAGAGCCATACCGTTCCTTGAAACTTGTTTTCTAAACTCTTGTTTTCATGCTCAAAATGGTATAATTTATGACTTTATTCTGTTTTGATCATTAGACTTCAGACGCAGAGAGAGTTTCTCATTCATGGCTTCCACTTCATCTTCGACTCCTTCTACTCCTGTTACTCTTTCTTCTACTCTTTCCTTACCAAAATCTTGCACTTCTCATACTGCCAACAAAATTGAAAACCTTGTAGAATACTCCTACATCCCTGAATCCGCCCAGATCAGTGAATCTTCATACCCTCTCATAAGCCCTTACCAACTATATAAACGCCCCAGTTCTTTTACCCGCAGTATTCGTACTCTCATATCCACCCGAAGACCTCACCCTAAAGAATACATCCAGTCTTCTCGCCTGGATCAGTGTTCACTCCAAGCAACCCCTGCTGAGCAATATGTCACTCTTGAAATACCCTCAGAGTTGATTTCCAACTGGAAACGAGAAGGTTACACTCATCTCCATCTTGGAGGTATCAGATTAATCCTCACCCTTCATGGGAGAAAAGGATTACCGGTTACAGCTCGCCTTGCTATGCTTGATACCCGGTTTAAACAGTACCAAGATGCTGTTATTGGCACTGTCCTTACAACCCTTCATGCAGGAAGTGTTTTACTCACTTTCTATCCCAATTTCAACCTTTCTCTCCAAGATCCAAATTTGCCCACAACCTTGAAAGTCCAAGTTCAGATTCAAGGTGCTGAACAAATTTCTTCTGCCAAAATTGCCACTTTACACCACCAACTGGTCTATAGGCTTCAAAATCATGCCTTAGATCTACCCACACCAGAACACCACTCTGACACCCTCATGGTGTTAGCAGAATCTGACCAGATCCCGACAATCATCCAGATCCCACGACAAATTCCTCGTCATGAGCTCATCAAGCTTATGCCTCTTGAATGGATCTCTAACTATGAACAGTTCCATAATAATACAGCTCCCATTCAGACATCCGAAAGTATGTTTGAAAGACGACAAGATGGAACAGTCAGAATGACTTTTAAACCACCTCCCAGTGCTCCACAAGAGCCTCCTTGGCTCTCCTTTACTTATTCCTCAATGATCACAGCTGTTCAGACAGCTCAGGAAGATATACCCATTACAGGGTTTAATTCTGAAGGATACCCTGTTTATCCAGCCAAACACAATGGCCATTTCCTATGGGATGCCCCTGGTTCCGGCATGTGTGCCCCAAATTGTCCCTGCTGGGATGATTGGGAAGAAGATGATGATTATGCAACCACACGGAAAAAGAAACCCAAAAAGAAAAAACCTCCTGTCCCATGTCACCACTGTGACCCCAAACCACCATCAGATCCTCCACCTCCACCAGCTCCATTACCCATCTACCGAAAAGAACTCAAATGGATTGCCAAACATTGCAAATCTGAGATTCCATCACCACTCCCAAACCCAACGCCTATCGTCCAACCACTGGCTTGTATGATGTTTTCCTCTACCTCTTCCGATTACTCTTCTTCCTTTCCTTCTTTGGAACCCCACACAGATCCCCAACGAAATGTTGTGTCCAAACCCTTTATCCCTTCACCTATTACTTCCACGGGCCACCTAGAGCCCCCTAAACCTTTTGAATCTGTCCTCAACTGGCAAACTCAAAATGCCAGGGCACAAAATGATACTTTGTTGCATCTCAATTCAAGAGTTGAGAACATCAGTTTGCGAACTGAACAGATTGAGACAAAAGTTGACTCCATCACTGCACAGATGCAGCAGATCTACCAAAACCTCCAGTCCAGAACTACCTTTGCCAATTGAACCACCAACCTCCGCCACTTAAAGATATCTCCCACACCTCCTTAGGTCCCCAACATGACCTCCTCATGATCCCCACTCCATCCGCCATATCCAAACCAAAGTCCACAGGTATCATCATCAAAGAAGAAAAACCAGACTACACTGATTTCCTGTTCCAAGATTCCCAAGACCCATGGGATGCATTTCTCCCTCTCAGCCAACACCTTCACCAGTTTCCCCAACCAACAATGGATGAACCTGGCCCCTCTGGACCAGGACCCTCAACTCAATCCTCCAAACGACCAACTCAACCATCCAAAGTTGATAAAGCCACCCAAACTTCCCCTAAGTATACTCCAAAGTGTACTCCCAGAGACTATAATTGCCCTTATCCACCATGCCGTGGTCCCTCCTGCAAGCATCCAAAGCTCTCCAAGATCTTTTTCCCAAAAGGCAACCCTGACAACCCAGATGAGACCGAAAGCTCATCCGAAGACGAGTACATGAACCTCCGCTCTCCATAAAGTTGTTTGTCTTATTGCTTTCCATAAAGTAGTTTGTCTTATTGTCATAATGATGTTTCGCTTTATGCCTGCATAATTATTAAAGTTTGCTTTTACTTTAAGCTTTTGCTTTTGCTTTTGTCAAAGTCATGCTTTAATTATTAAAGCACTTTTGTCTTTTGTAATAATTAAAGTTGTGCCATTATGTAAAAGATAGGGATCCTATCCTATCTTATCTTATCTTTTGCTTTTACTTTTGTAAAAGATAGGGGTCCTGTCCTATCTTCTCGAAGAATCCTCCTCTATATAAAGGATTCTCCCCTTGCTTGTAAGATATAGAAGTTTGAAAGAAAAAAACTCGTGCTTTCTCTTACACCATGAATCCCTAAACCTCTTCTCTCTCTCTGCAAATGAAGTTCTAAGAAAGAAAAAGAATAAAGGATTAAATTTGTTCATTTTGAAAACCTAAGGAAGTATGCTCTGCACTTGCCTTCTAGCAAGGATCCTGTGCATCAGAAAACTTTTGATCATTTCTTATCTGGTTTGGTACCCTGTTTTAGACTAAAGGAAAGTCTGTTTTGGGTTGTATAACCTGAGAAAAAAATGTTTAAAGGTTTTTTATTACAGAGGTATATCGGCTGGAAACCCGAGCTTGCGGACTACTGGTCCAAAGAACAGTTTTAACTGTTGTAGTTCTGGTATAACAACGCCACGTACACTGGTATCAGAGCTTTGTCGGCGAGGTAAAGGGAATTTGTCATCTTGTAAAAACATGTTTAATGGCTGGTAGTCAATGACTAGGCGTTTCTTTCCTCGGAGGAAGATTTCTTTCTGAAGAACCGGTAGGGCTTTCGGGATCTGCGAGGCTTGGAGGAAAATTCTGGAGGTTTGAATTTCCGAAAATGCCGTTTCCCTTCACCTATTACTTCCACGGGCCACCAGTCAGAAATCCCACATCGCCCAAGGCTGGGTTCCTGTGTTCACTTATAAGTGCTGAGGCAGTCCTCACCTTACGAGAGCTCTTTTGGGGCTGAGTTAGGCCCGTGGCCCAAGAGCAACTACCGACTACTCTCCTGCCAAAGATGAGCTGGAATTCTATTTCTCTGAACAAGATGAACCCAATGATGAAACAGTGTTCGCACTACAGAATTCCTCTGATTCAGACAGTGACCAGTCTCAAGTGATTTTCTGGGGAGAGTATGAAGGAGTCAGAAATCCCACATCGCCCAAGGCTGGGTTCCTGTGTTCACTTATAAGTGCTGAGGCAGTCCTCACCTTACGAGAGCTCTTTTGGGGCTGAGTTAGGCCCGTGGCCCAAGTTGGTATCAGAGCCTTGTTCGGGGGCCCATGGGGAGAGTATGAAGGAGTCAGAAATCCCACATCGCCCAAGGCTGGGTTCCTGTGTTCACTTATAAGTGCTGAGGCAGTCCTCACCTTACGAGAGCTCTTTTGGGGCTGAGTTAGGCCCGTGGCCCAAGTTGGTATCAGAGCCTTGTTCGGGGGCCCATGGGGAGAGTATGAAGGAGTCAGAAATCCCACATCGCCCAAGGCTGGGTTCCTGTGTTCACTTATAAGTGCTGAGGCAGTCCTCACCTTACGAGAGCTCTTTTGGGGCTGAGTTAGGCCCGTGGCCCAAGTTGGTATCAGAGCCTTGTTCGGGGGCCCATGGGGAGAGTATGAAGGAGTCAGAAATCCCACATCGCCCAAGGCTGGGTTCCTGTGTTCACTTATAAGTGCTGAGGCAGTCCTCACCTTACGAGAGCTCTTTTGGGGCTGAGTTAGGCCCGTGGCCCAAGTTGGTATCTCAAGGATTCCTTGAGGACTTGAACTGGAACCTAGAGTACGAGTCTGTGTCTTTGGGATAATTTCCAAAGTATGTGATGGTCCAACAGAGGTGTGGTGGATGTTTGTGGCAGGTGGCTGAATATTGTTGAGTTCCATTAGGTATGACTTGAGAACAAAGGTAACAGATGTATCATGGATGAGAGTACAAGGATGGGGATAAGTTTTCCATTCATAGGTCATATCTTGTGTCCAGAAGTCTCTTGTTTCTGGGTGCTGGAAGTAAGGTCTATGAACGATGAAGACTGCAGTGAACATGTCTACTTCTTGTTCTGGCATCTTGTCTAATCCGTGAAAAGTATAAAGATTTTTGAGTTGTTTACGCCACCACGTGAGTGGGGAATACCACTCAAGGAGAGGCCACAGGAGGTCTGGGAGAATTCAGGAGTAGTGAGATGGCGGAGGACTGGTTGGACAGGGAAGACCAGTTTCTTAGCATATAGGGTAGTGAGGCACCACATGTACCATAACTCATCTTCGTAGATGGTTAAGGAAGAGAGGGTAAGACCTATGAGGAATAGGTTTTCCATACAGAGGGAAGGAAAACGATCAGGCTTTTTGCTCTGAACATTGAAGAAATACCGGTAAAGGAATTTCTTTGCAAAGTCTTGGATCTGGTAGGCTGAATGAAAATGAATGTTCATGGGGAAAGTTCTCTGGTTGAGAGCTTTAAAAAGAAGTTGTCGGTTCATGGCTATAACTAGGATGGTGTGAATGGAGGAAATAAGTGAGGGTTTATTTATAGCCGGATGTGTAAGGAAGTCTGGGATGAGGTTCTGTTTTCCTTTTATGTGTTGGATAGTAAAATCATATTTACCAAACTAATTTTTTAGGCTAAGCAGCTGTTTGTCAGGGAGCAGCTTATTTTTAAAGTCAAAGATTTTAGGAAAACAGAAGTGGTCCATGTTGATAAGGAATTTATGGCTGATTAGATGAAATTCAAATTTTTTTATTCCATATTTGACTGCAAAAATCTCTTTGTAGATCACGTGGTAATTCTTTTCAGAGTCTTTGAATTGTCCGCTTGCATGCGCACAGAAGTGACGTACACCATCTATCTCTTCAAGAAGGATGGCACTCCAGTAATCACCACTGGTATCAGAGCCACACACCCAACGCAGAGGTGGTATCATTTAAAATTCCCAATAATATTATTTGATCTCCTAGAAGAAGATTCCCAAACATGGAAGCAACTTCATCTTCAATTTCAACTCCTTTATCATCTTCCTCTCATATTTCTCTTTCCTCTACTCTTTCTCTTCCAAAATCATGTTCCAAACATATAACCTCCAAAATTGAGAACCTTGTCGAATATTCCTATATCCCTGAGTCTGCGCAGATCAATGAATCTTAGTTTCCCATCATGAGTCCTTACAATCTATACAAACAAAAAACTTCTTTCACCAGAAGTATTCGAACCCTTATTTCCACCAAAAGAGTACATCTAGTCTTCTAGACTAGATCAGTGTGCTTTACAAGCCTCTCAAAGTGAGCAGTATGTCACTTTAGAAATACCCCCAGATCGCGTCGCAAATTGGAAACGAGAAGGGTATACGCATCTCCATCTTGGCGGTGTAAGATTGATTCTCACCCTCCATGGCAGAAAAGGTTTACCTGTTACGACCAGAATTGCTCTCCTAGACACCAGGTTCAAACAGTACCAACATGCTGTTGTAGGTACCATCCTAACTACACTCCATGCTGGCAGTGTCTTGTTAACCTTTTACCCAAATTTCAACCCCTCTCTAGAAGATCCCAACCTATCAACAACCCTTAAAGTCCAAATCCAGCTCCAAGGAGCAGAACAAACCCCCACATCAAAGATAGCAACTCTTCATCACCAAATAGTGTATCGATTACAGAATCATGCACTTGATCTTCCCACACCACACACCACATCTAATGCCTTAATGATTCTTGCCAACACAGACACAATTCCAACCATCATCCAAATTCCCAAACAGATTCAGAAACAAGAATTGCTCCAACTTATGCCTCTTGAATGGCTGACCAACTATGAGCATTTCCACCAAAACTCTGAACCAGTTCAAACAACAGAAGCCACGTTTGAAAGACGACAAAATGGTCAAGTCAAACTATCTTTTCAAACACTTGAGACCAAGCCTGTTTCAGACACTTCACAGCTTTCCTACACTACTATGATAACAGCAGTCCACATTGGTCAAGAAAAGAAACTCCACATTCATGGTTTCTCGTCAAAAAGGTATCCTGAATATCCTGACAAAATCAATGGTCATTTTCTATAGGATGTTCCTGAAGCCCATATGTGCAATCTAGATTGTCCTTGCTTGGACGACACGGATGTTGATGATGAACTAGAAGTTATGAGGAGAAAAAACTAGACCTTGTTTGTCCATCTTCAAGGGGCTTGTATCTTCTCTAAGTTTGATTTAAAAGATGGTTTTTGGCAACTTGGTATTTCACCTTGGTTTTTAAAAGTTGGAAATATCTTTTTTTTTTGGTTGGACAGACACACTTCGTTTCATCCTTGCACTCTATCTTGAGATAGGGCTTTTTGCAAGCTTGAGAAAAGGATTTTTTTGTCTTCCATAAGGTCCTTGAAGAATTCTTTTTGCTCACAGATCTTGTCGAGACATAACATTGCCATTTGGAAAATCTTTCCCAGAGAGATATCAGCTATGCTAAGATTAGTGGTTGTGAGTTTTCTTTGGAGATCAGGTTGTAACTCAGAAGGGAGTGAGGCTATGAAGACATGTTTGAGAGATGGCTCGTTGAACCCATTCAACTTATAAAAAAGAATACTCATTCTTTTGGAATGGGATTCCAAAAGGTGTCTTTTGAGCGAGCAGCATTTCATCTAATGATACTCTTTTCTGTCTTCATCAGTGGAGGCAGTTTTTTCACCGATGAATTGTTCATGAATGATATTGAGTGTTGTGCCAATTGGTGATTGCATGAATTGGAGCTGACGATATTCTCCCAAGCTTTCTAACCAATCACGTAAAGAACTCGTTGATCAGGCCATGAATTCACGAAGAACAGCTTGAGGTTGAGCATTAGGTTTGGTTCCTTGGAGGTCAATCCATGCGACAAATTCTTGAAGTCGAGCAGGCCATTTATGACGGGGAATGTCATCAAATGTGAACCAAGATGCTGAAGATGGTTTTGTTGAGTGATCAGGAACTGGTGGGGGCATTGATGGCTCTGGTTCTGTTGGAGATGTTTTATTTTTAGCATCAGAAGAACTGTCTTCAACAATAGGTGTGGCAGTTGAAGTGCTTGGATTTCATTTTTGGTGGCCATTAATATGCTTGTAATGTCAGCATATTCGGATTCAGAGTCAGTGGAGGTACCGACTAAGTTTGTGGATGAGTTAGAGGACTCATAGACTGTTTCTGGCTCAGAGGAGTCAGAAGATGTGTTTTGGACAATATGATAATGATATTGATCCATTGGGCCTTTGTCTTTTTTGAGAGGTTCAGGAGTGGCTTTTGGTGAATCTTCTGGTGGTACAGGAGGAACAAATGAAGATGAAGTGGCCTTTGACTTTAGTTCTGAGATCTTGACTTTTGATTTTGATTTTTTGGGTGAAGATGGCTTTGGTTGAGGAGTTGGTTGAAGGTGTGAGAATCCAAAGAACTGATTGTAAACAGGTTGTTGTGGTCTGGATGGTGTGTAGAAAGGTGCATAAGTGTCAAAAATCGGAGGGGGTACTGGTGTGGTTTGTGTTTGAGTAAAAAGGGAAGGTCGAGCCTTTTCAGCACCAATTCTTACCAATTCAGCTTTGAGCTTTCTGATCTCTGCTTCTTTTTTATTAAAATATGGACCCCAGATGTTGTTGTTGATCATTCGTCGGAGATCGGTGTCTAGCTCAGAGATACGATCTTGTAGATGGATGTACATTTGATCAAGACGATTGCTGATTGAATCTACTTTAGTTTCGGTTTGGGAGACTTGACTGGCAACTCGATCAATTTTCTTTCCGAGCATTGGCATTTTTGGTTTGCCAATTTAAAATAGCTTCATACTATTTTGGTTCTTCAGGTTGCCCAGAGGCTGTAACTAGGGATTGGACAAAAAGTTTTAAGATAACTCTGGTTTGGGTGTCTGTTTGTTTTTCAAGTGGAGGGAATGATTCTTCATAAGATTGACTTGAAAACATGAGGCATGATCTTATTGGTTGGACATAAGGTTTGGGATCTGGTGGAGGTTGTGGAGAAAAGGATTTGCAAGATTTTTTTGGATGGGAAGGTTTTTTCTTTTTCTTGACCAGTTTGAACTGCTGTAATCATAGCAGTGTAGGAAAGCTGTGAAGTGTCTGAAACAGGCCTGGTTTCAGGTGTTTAAAAAGATAGTTTGACTTGACCATTTTGTCATTTGAACTGGTTCAGAGTTTTGGTGGAAATGCTCATAGTTGGTTAACCATTCAAGAGGCATAAGTTTGAGCAATTCTTGTTTCTGGATTTGTTTGGGAATTTGAATGATGGTTGGAATTGTGTCTATGTCTGCTAGTATCATTAAGGCATATGATGTGCAGTGTAGGAAGATCTAGTGCATGATTCTGTAATCGATACACTATTTGGTGGTGAAGAGTTGCAATTTTTGATGTGGGTGTTTGTTCTGATCCTTGGAGCTGGATTTGGACCTTAAGGGTCGTGGGAAGGTTGGGATCCTCAAGAGAGAGGTTGAAATTTGGGTAAAAGGTTAACAAGACACTGCCAGCATGAAGTGTGGTCAGGTCGGTTCCTACAACAGCATGTTGGTACTGTTTGAACTTGGTGTCTAGGAGAGCAATTCTGGTTGTAACAGGTAAGCCTTTTCTACCATCGAGGGTCAGAATCAATCTAACACCGCCAAGATGGAGATGCGTATACCCTTATCGTTTCCAATTTGTGATAAGATCTGGGGGTATTTCTAAAGTGACATACTACTCACTTTGAGAGGCTTGTAAAGCACACTGATCTAGTCTAGAAGACTAGATATATTCTTTTGGTAGTGGTCTTTTGGTGGAGATTAGGGTTCAGATACTTCTGGTGAAAGAAGTTTTTGTTTGTATAGATTGTAAGGACTCATGATGGGAAACTGAGATTCACTAACTTGGGTAGACTCGGGGATATAGGAATATTCAACAAGGTTTTCAATTTTCAAGGCTATGTGTTTGGAACATGACTTTGGAAGAGATAAAGTATAAGAAAGAGAGATATGAGAGGAAGATGATGAAGGAGTTGAAGTTGAAGATGAAGATGTTTCCATGTTTTGAGTAATCTTCTTCTAGGAGATCAAATAATATTATTTGGAATTAGAAATGACACCACCTCTGCATTGGGTATGTGGCTCTGATACCAGTTGGTAGACATACCTAGGGCCCTAATGAAGTTTTTTTTTTTTTTTATAAGTTTCTTTTAAAAGCTTAAAATGGTTATCCATATGCATCATAATTTATACATGCATAAAAGTGTTATCTTACTGGACATTAGCTCATAAAGTCCTTACATTGCAGATAACGATGAGTAGGGTAAGCTGGCGCCAAGTCCTAACCAAGACGAAGTGCATATGGGCATAACAGACCTTGGGATTTTATAATGGGCTCAGCTTTATTTAAATAAAAAATAAACATCTTAGCTTTATGTAATAATCAAGTTTTGAAATAAACAATGGAATCTCTGTATGACTTTTACTTTATGAAGAAAACTTTGTTTGTTGTATTAAACTTTTAGAATTTGTATTAAAAGTAACCATGTTTTAAACATTTTTAAAATAGATATTTAAGTGGAGTGTTACAATCCTAATCAGGTTAAATGTCTTACTTCAATTAAAATGAAAACTACGCAATTAAAAGAGAAATAACTAATTTGTTTCACCACTTGCCTCCTCAAGAATCAGGAAAGTATTCGAAAAGGAAAATAATATATAATTTTAAGCCATAATGGGCAAGCCAACTTGTTGATTTCACCGAAGTGATAATTTGGAAATTTCAAGAGCCTGAATCACGCATTTAGTGGTTTGAAGATCATATGCGATTCCTTCAATGGGCCTCCACGACTTTGATTAAGCCCAAATTGCTTGAATCAATCCATTAAGCACTTCTTTGAATTTCTTTGCACAAGCTCTTGTGACGAATTCGATGGGAACTAGAGTAGGATTTCAATATGCATCATCATCCCATGTGCTTGTGATAGTTTTGTCCTCAATCTCATCAAAGAATTTCTATCTCGTTTCTTTAGGTGGCCAACTAGATGAATTTGATGGTGATTTGATTCTAGTTTAGGGTTTTAGATTCATAATGTCAAAGAACTAAACCTAAGTGGCAAATTTTGATCAAGATTATGGGATATTTTTGTTTGATTGCATTTGGAATATAATTCAAGTAAATAAACGAAGCTTGTGCGTTTGTTTTTTTAATTCAGCTTATATCATTCTTGATTATAATGCTTTTATTAAATTAAATCTAGAGAACTTGTTCATGATTGTTTCTTGGAAAATGATTAAGTAAAGAGTTTGTTTTACGTGACAGCTAAGTAAGGAAGGATTAAGATAATTGAGCTTGTAAATATCTTAGGGTTGTTGTTCTTAAATGAAATTAAGTGACGATTCTGGTAATTAACCTAAAATCCAAAGGCTAATGGTGGAGAATGATTCCTTAACCATATTTTGTATACCAACTGGGGTTTCTAAGTACGTGGCTTTGTTATACCAGAGCAATGATAATAGAGTTATCCTTTGGACCAGTAGTCCGCATGCTCGGGTTTCTAGCCGATATACCTAGAAAATGAGAATGACGTGGTTACGAGATACTAGACATTCTGTATCTTACGATGAACTAAGAATATAGACAACCCAAAAAGACACAGACTCTCCTTGGTCACTTAGTCTAAAGGCAGGGTTCTGTCTATTATCTCATAACAAAGAAAGAATGATAGCCTGACTAGCTTTCTGATGCACAGGATCCTTTTTCAAGGCAAGTGCAGAGCATACTTGCAGAAGATAGACATTGAACAAGGGTAAGAGTTCTAAACCTAAAGATTCTTAGTTTTAAGGAATAGAAACAAGGGTTTTAGCTATCCATAGGATAGAATATTGAAACTCGAAATGTTATCGAAAACCTCTTCTAGTCTTTTATTCAAAATAACTCTCCTTATATAAGATAAAAGCTAGATCCAAATCATTCCAGCTGTCATACAAGCACATTTATTTTACAAAAGTAGGTGGGGCTCACTGGTACAGTAGTGGCCGACAAAAGTAAAGTGCATGATTACATAAGGACAAATGACTAAAGTATAAAGATAAAGCATAAAGTTAAAGCATAAAGTACTTTATTTTACATTATGAAAAAGTGACAAATCTCTTAAAGAGATATTGACGCGTCTTCAGATGATGATTCAGTCTCGTCAGGGTCGCAATCTTCAGATGATGATTTGTCTGACTCAGACACTTCTGATTCAAATCTAGCTGATATTTCCAAACTTCTCATGGTCTTTTTTTAAGATTCTTTCTGGATGAGAACATTCTGGAACACATGGCCAAGGGCAATCTCGGGCTTTTGGTGATAGAGGATTGGGCTGAGGGAAATGTTTTGGTTGGGTTAAAAATGGCGGATACTAAGAGGAGGATGATCCAGGGAATTCATATGGTGATGGTGAAGGTACCGGGGTAAAATCTTCATAAGGATCTTGGGAATCCTGGAATAAAAAGTCAGTGTAATCTGGCTTTTCTTCTTTTATGATGATTCCACAGTTTGGAGGTTGGGAATGTAAGGATGGTGTAGGGATCATGAACATTTCATGTTTTGGGCCAAGAGATGTGTGGAGGATATCTGGTTGGTCTGGAGGGATATGGTTAAGTTCCATGAGGAAATTCTTTAAGGAAGTCTTGATGTGGAAGTCTTGTTCAAGACAGGCAATGTGAGGAACTATAGTCCATTCATAACTCTGATTTTGTGTCCAAAAATCTTTGGTATGAGGATGCTGGAAATATTGACGGTGGATGATAAAAACAGAAGTGAACTGTTTGCCTTCTTGGTCTGAGAGTTCTAGAAGATGATGTGTCTCAGCAATCTGTTGTAGCTTTCTGCACCACCATGGTAATGGTGAAAACCATTAAAAAAGAGTCCAAGTAAGAGAGGTGGAGGACTTTGGATCATTGAGTTTGGAAAGAAGGGGTAAGACTGGGAAAACTATTTTTGTGGTATACAGAATAGTAAGACACCATGTATACCAAAGTTCATCTTCGGTAATATCTCTATGAGGTGTAAATTACTAATCCTATGAGGAAAAGATTATCAGGATGAAAACTGGGGAAAAACATAGGTTCTTTACTCATCGTGTAGATGTTCATAAAAAACCTAAAAAGGAATTTTTTGGCGAAGTCTTAGATCTGATGGGGTGATTGGAAAGACATGTTGAGTGGGAAAGACTTTTGAGTGAGAGCTGTTTTAGGAAGTGAACTAGCCATGGCAATGATAGGGAAGGAAATCTGAGAAGTGATACAGAAAAACTAAAAAGATTTTGGTTTTGGAGGTCTGGATAGTAAATCTGGGATGAGGTTATGATCACCTTTTATATGCAGGACATGGTAATCATATCTTGAGAACCATTCTTTAAGCTGAAGTAAAGTTTTTTCTAGAGCAGTCTTCTGCTTAAAGTTCAAGATATTGGGAAAAGCTGAATTATCTAGTCTGTTGGGTAATGGAAATTTCTGATCTTGGAGAAAATTATTGAGTGGCTAATAGTCGTTTTTTGCCATAGAAAGCTTGACAAGCCCATTGAGAATTTGTGGGCTCAATGAGGCCTTGTGTTAATAACTGAGCACATTCTTGTTATTCCAAAATAAGGTCTTGTGGGGGTAATTCCTGTATGGGTAACTTTGGTTGGGTTGCTATCTTCATTTCGTTTGAAAGGTAAGGATATGAAGAACTTTGGGTTTTTCCATAACGGGTTTGGATGGGTAAAAAGGTTATGGTTTGGTGAAGGGTTTAATCATGGATTTGTAACGGAGACCAGAGGAAGTAATCTAGACATTTTTGGCTTGATGTAGGATGTCAAAACCTACAAGGAGATCTTTGTTTGGCAAAGATGAACCAATTAGTTTTATCCAAACAACACAATTAGGAAATAACTGGATTCCTATTGGATGTTTAGTAACTAATTTAGTTGTAAAGATATTTCTATCTGCTGCTTTGAAGTGTTCCTCTTGAGTTTTCCAATACTCAGTAGGAAGAATAGCAATATCAAGCATGCTTCGTTGAGTACCCGTGTCAAGAAAACCAATGGCTGTGATAGGTTTGTGATATTTGGAAGGGATTATTTGGATTTTGACAGAAGGTATGGTCATGAATGAGAATGGAGGAAGGTTGGACTATATAAATGGGTTCAAAATTAGAATTTTCTGAATCATTGGATTCTACTGGTAAGGCAAAGACTGTATCATCATTTGGCTCTTCTTGTTTAGAGAACAAGTGTTCAACCTGGTTGGGAAAATTTTTGTAGTGGATTCCAGGTGTTCAACATTCGCAAAATGACCTTTCTTTTTGCAAATGAAACATCTGCTTTTCTTTCTGTTAGGAAACCCTTTGCAGTGGGATTTCTTTTTTCTGAAAAAGTGAAACTGTTTAGAACATCATTTCCTGGAGGGAAATGGGAATTTGGTTTTCCTAAAATGTGACTTTTTCTTGGGAGAACAGTTACACTTTTTTGGATCTCTGATACCATAAAGATACGTGGTGTTGTTATACCAGAACTACAACAGTTAAGACTGTACTTTGGACCAGTAGTCCGCAAGCTCGGGTTTCCAGCCGATATACCTCTGTAATAAAAAACCTTTAAAACATTTTCCCTCGGGTTATACAACCCAAAACAGACTTTCTTTGAGTCTAAAACAGGGTACCAAACCAGATAAGAAATGATCGAAAGTTTTCTGATGCACAGGATCCTTGCAAAAGGCAAGTGCAGAGCATACTTCCTTAAGGTTTCAAAATGAACAAATTTAATTCTTTATTTGTTTTCTAACTTTAAATCTTCATTTGCAGAGAGAGAGGAGAATTTAGAAATTCATGATTTTTTGAGAAGCACACGAGTTTATTGCTTTCAAACTTCTATATCTTACAAAGGAGGGGAGAACTCTTTATATAGGAGAATTCTCGGGGAAGATAGGACAGGACCCCTATCTTTTACAAAAGCAAAAGTAAAAGATACATCATGACACAACTTTAATTATTACAAAGGACAAAGTGTGCTTTAATAATTAAAGCATGACTTTGACAAAAGCAAAAGCTTAAAGTAAAAGCAAGCCTTAATAATTATACAAGACAAAACCATAAAGTAAAGCATAATTATTACAACAAGACAAACTACTTTATGGAGAGCGGAGATTCATGTAGTCGTCTTCGGATGAGCTTTCAGTTTCATATGGGTTGTCAGGGTTGCTTTTTGGGAAAAAGGTCTTGGAGAGCTTTGGATGCTTACAGTGGGGACCACGGCAAGGTGGATAAGGACAATCTCTTCGGTATCCGGGTTTGGAGGGTGATGGCTGAGACTTGGGGCTGGGCATCTGAGTGGCTTTGTCAGCTTTGGAGGGTTGTGATGAGGATCCTGGTTCACACATGGTAGGTTGTGGGAACTGTTGGAGATGCTGGCTTAGGGGAAGGAATTCTTCCCATGGGTCTTGTGAGTCCTGGTAAAGGAAGTCAGTGTAGTCTGGTCGTTCTTCTTTAATGATGATGCCAGTGGACTTAGGTTTAGATATGGCAGATGGAGTGGGTATCATGATGAGGTCATGTTGGGGACCTAAGGAGGTGTGAAAGATGTCTTTGTGTGGCGGAGTTTGGTGGTTTAATTGGTAAAGGTAGTTGTGCAGGGTGGATTGTATTTCATTTTCAATTACAGCTATATGTGGTGCAGTGAACCATTCATATACCTGGTCTTGAGTCCAAAAGAGATTGGTGTCTGGATGTTGAAAGTATGGCCTGTGAATAATAAAGACTGATGTGAACAGTTGTGCTTCAGGGGCAGGCATACGGTCAAGGTTGTAAATTTCTGACAGTTGTTGTAGCTTCTTTCTCCACCATGGTATTGGGGAAAACCATTCAAGTAATGTCCAGGTAAGAGAGGTGGCTTTGTCTGGATTAAGGAGATGTTCCAAAGTGGGAGAAATGGGGAGGACTAACTTGGTTGCATAGAGGACAGTGAGGCACCAAACATACCATAACACATCTTCAGTGGTTTCTTTGGATGGATCAAGGGTTAAACCTGTAAGGAACAGATTTTCAGGGTGGAAGGTGGAGAAAGGAAAGGGTTCTGTGACAAGGTATGCTTTCATGAAGAAGCAAAAGATAGCTTTTTTGGCAAATTCTTGGATGGTAAAGACAGAAGAAAAGTTTTTATTGAAGGGAAAAGTTTTCTTCGTGAGGGCTTCTGGGGGTAGGGAGGTAGCCATGGAGATAATCGGAAAATGGTAGGTGGTGGAAAACAGGGTGAGAGGGTTTTCTGGTTTGGAGAGTCTGGAGAGCATATCAGGGATGAGGTTCTGGGACCCCTTTATATGCTTAACCGAAAAATCATATTTAGAAAACCAATCTTTTAATCTGAGTAACATTTTTTCAGGAACAGTTTTACCTTTGAAATTGAGAATATTGGGGAAGGCTGAACTGTCCATTCAGATAAGAAAATGGTGTCCAATCAGATGATACTCAAACTTTTTTATGCCATTCTTTAGCAATGGTGCTTTTCTTGGCCGATAGCATGATTCCATGACTTTGGATAATATCATAGAATTGAGTTAACAACTGGCGATGTTCATCATGTGATCCTGAAAAAAGTAAGATATCATCAATGTAAATCAATGCATGATGCAGGATAGGCTGGAAGATTTGAACCATGGATTTTTGAAAAATGGATGGGGCAGTTTTAAGGCCAAAGGGTAGGACGGTCCATTGAAAATGGGCATTTGGGATACAAAAGGCGGTTTTGTAACGCTCAGAGGGTTCAATGCCTAGTTGCCAAAAACTGGACTTTAAATCAAATTTTGAAAAGATCTGGGCATTTTTGAGAAAAGTGAACATGTTTTGTCGGCGAGGCAAAGGGAACTTGTCATCTTGCAAAAACATATTGAGTGGCTGGTAGTAAATGACTAAGCGTTTCTTTTCTCGGACAATTTCAGAATGTTTTTCAACATAAAAGGCTTGGCAAGCCCATGAAGAGGTTGTGGGCTCAATAAGACCTTGGGCTAACAATTGTGAACATTCCTTTTGGGCTAGGAGTAAGTCAGAAGGACTCATTCCTGGATGAGTAGCTTTGGTTGGGTTAATGTCTTCATTTAGTTTGAAGGGTAACCTAATGAAGAAAGACTTGTTTTTCCACAATGGATTTGGATGGGTGAACTCAGAATGGGACTCTGGACACAAACTTAAAAGTTTGGTTGAAATATCCTGGTAAGACTAGGGAGTTTCAGACAAATTGTAGAGTTTCAGAACGTCTGTGAATGGTTTGAACATGGACTTGACTCGGATTCCAGTGGGAATGATTTGGAGGTGTTTGATTTGGTGAAGGATGTCAAATCCTAACAAGATATCCTTATTAGGAAGAGTTGAACCAATAACCTTGGTCCAAATGACACAATTTGGGAAGATTTGAATGCCAATGGGTTTTTTGGTAATCAAAGAGGTGGTGAATAGTTTGCCATTAACAGCTTTGAAATGTTCTTCAGATTTGGTCCAATATGTTGGTGGAAGAATATGGGGATTTAGCATGCTACGTTGGGCACCAGTGTCTATAAGACCAATTGCTGGAACAGGCCTTTGGAATTTTGAGGGCAAAATGTGGAGTTTGATGGAGGGTATAGGAACAGTAGTGTCGAGGGACAGCAGCTGTTGATGGAAAATGACTTGGGACTGATCACTGTCTGAATCATCAGAAGAGTTTTGTAGTGCGAACACTGTTTCATCATTGGGTGCATCTTGTTCAGAGAAATAGAATTCCAGTTCATCCTTGTCTGGAGAGTAGTCGGTAGTGGCTTGGAGATGCTCAACTAGCCGGATGGATTTTTCTCTTTTGTTGGGACAGTCTTTGGCATAGTGGCCTTTCTTTTTGCAGATAAAACAACGGCTTAATTTTCTTCGTTTGAAGTCTCTGGAAGAAGATGATTTCTTTCTGAAAAATCTGTAAGGCTTTCTAGATCTGCGAGGTCTGGATGAAAAGTCTGGAGTTCTGAATTTTCGAAAATGCCTTTTCTTCTTAGGACTGCAATCACAATCCTTTTTCTTTTTGCATTTGATCTGCAAGTAAGGCTTTTTGCAGGCACTCCGGAATGGTTCTTTATCTTTCAATAGTTCTTTAAAAAACTGTTTCTGCTCACAAAGTTTGTCGAGACAGGTTTTGGCAAGCTGGAAGATTTTGCCAAGAGAGATGTTGTCAAGAGCAAGATTAGAGGCTGTGAGTTGTCTCTGGATGTCTGGTTGGAGTTCGTCTGGAAGGGAAGCCAGAAAGACATGCTTTAATGTCGGTTCATTGAATCCATTAAGCTTATAGAACAGCAGGGACATTCGCTTGTAATGGAAGTCAAGATCCTTAGCATTGAGGGAGCAGCATTTCATGTTGAGATAGTCTCATCTTGCAGCTTCAAAAACTGCAGAGGGGTCTCCAAGGAATTGATCATGGAGGACCGCAAGGGCACTTGAAACTTCTAGGAGATCAACAAACTGTAACTGGCGATATTGTCCTAGCGAATCAAACCAATCTCTTAGAGCACCCGTAAAACGAGTAGCAAATTCTCTAAGGACTGATTGAGTTGTGGCTCCTGGTCTTAGCATTTGGAGGTCAATCCAGGCAGACATTTCATTAAGTCTGTCACGCCATTTATGAGATGGAAGATCATCAAATGTGAACCATGGACCATTTGACGATTTTTGACTGGGTGGATTGGTCTGGGCCTGAGCTGGAGAAGGTTGGTTTGTGGCAGAAGATTCAGGCATTTCTTCTTCAACTTCTGAGGGAATATCAACATATGGTTCTGTATGAGAGGTGTGGCCTTGGGTAGGTTGATCAGGTTGAGCCATCAAGATTTTGGTAATATCAGCATAGGACTTTTCAGAGTCACTGGTGGATGCTGAAGATTCGGTGTCGGTCTCAGTGGTTGGGAGATAGTTGGTGGTGGTACAGACGGTGATGCCGGTGTAGAACCAGAGGATTGATGACCAGGAATAGAAATAGAGGATTGATGAAATGTGACGGGTCGTGGTTGAGGTTTAGACTTTGGTTTAAGTTTAGGTGGTGGTGGTAAAGGATTGTCTCTGAAAAGAGTATGAGTCATGCCAAATAACTTGGAAGGGTCATACTGTTTAATAGGAGAAAGCATAGAGGCAAAGGGATGATAAGTTGGACCTATAGAAGGGATAGGAGGCGATGTGGTAAAAAGGGTAGGTCTCTGTTTGTCAGATTCAATCTGAGCAAGTTCAGCTTTTAAGCGCCTGATTTCCTTTTCTTTTTGGTCAAATTCTGGGCCATTGTATCTGTGGGCAAGCATGGCTCGTAACTCTGAATCGAGTTGACCAATTCTAGATTGAAGATTTTGGTGGATCTGTTGCATCTGGGCAGCAATAGAGTCAACTTTCGTCTCAATTTGTTCAGTTCGAAAACTGATTTTCTCAACTTTTGAATTGAGATGCAACAAAGTATCATTTTGTGCCCTGGCATTTTGAGTTTGCCAGTTGAGGACCGATTCAAAAGGCTTGGGGGGCTCAAGGTGGCCAGTGGAGGTAATAGGTGAAGGGATAAAGGGTTTGGACACAACATTTCGTTGTGAATCTGTGTGAGGTTCTAAAGGAGGAAAGGAAGAAGAGTAATCTGAAGAAGTAGAGGAAAACATCATACAAGCCAGTGGTTGGACGATAGGTGTTGGGTTTGGGAGTGGTGATGGAATTTCATATTTGCAATGTTTTGCAATCCATTTAAGCTTTTTTCGGTAGATGGGTAATGGAGCTGGTGGAGGTGGAGGATCTTTTGGTGATTTAGGTTCACAGTGTTGACATGGGACTGGAGGTTTTTTCTTTTTGGGTTTCTTTTTCCTTCTAGGGGCATAATCGTCGTCCTCTTCCCAATCATCCCAGCAGGGACAATTAGAGTCACACATACCGGAGCCGGGGACATCCCAGAGGAAATGTCCATTTTGTTTGGCTGGATAGACAGGGTATCCTTCAGAATTGAACCTTGTAATGGGTAGATCTTCCTGAGCTGTCTGAATAGCTGTAATCATTGAGGAATAGGTGAAGGAGAGCCGAGGGGGCTCTTGTGGAGCACTGGGAGGTGGTTTAAAGGTCATTCGGACTGTTCCATCTTGGCGTCTTTCAAACATGCTTTCATATGTCTGGATTGGAGTTGTATTGTTGTGGAACTGCTCATAGTTAGAGATCCATTCAAGAGGCATAAGCTTAATGAGCTCATGACGGGGAATTTTTCTCGGGATCTGGATGATTGTGGGGATTTGGTCGGATTCTGCTAACACCATAAGGGTGTCAGAATGGTGTTCTGGAGTGGGTAAATCTAAGGCATGATTTTGAAGCCGATAGACCAGTTGATGGTGTAGGGTGGCAATTTTGGCGGAGGAAATTTGTTCTGCACCTTGAATTTGAACTTGAACTTTCAAGGCTGTGGGCAAGTTGGTGTCTTGAAGAGAGAGGTTGAAGTTTGGATAAAAGGTAAGTAAAACACTTCCTGTATGAAGGGTTGTAAGGACAGTGCCTATAACAGCATCGTGGTACTGTTTAAACCGGGTATCAAGCATAGCAATTCGAGCTGTAACCGGTAATCCTTTTCTCCCATGAAGGGTAAGGATTAATCTGATGCCTCCAAGATGGAGATGAGTGTAACCTTCTCGTTTCCAATTGGAAATTAACTCTGAGGGTATTTCGAGAGTAACATATTGCTCAGCAGGGGTTGCTTGGAGAGAACATTGATCCAGGCGAGAAGACTGGATATATTCTTTAGGGTGAGGTCTGCGAGTGGATATGAGAGTACGGATACTGCGGGTAAAAGAACTGGGGCGTTTGTATAGCTGGTAAGGGCTTATGAGAGGGTATGAAGATTCACTGATTTGGGCGGATTCAGGGATGTAGGAGTATTCTACAAGGTTTTCAATTTTATTGGCGGTATGAGAAGTGCAGGACTTAGGCAAAGAAAGAGTAGAAGAAAGAGTAACAGGAGCTGAAGATGAAGTGGAAGCCATGAAGGAGTAATTCTCTCTGCGCCTGAAGACTAAAGATCGATACAGAAAAAGACTTAAATCATACCATTTTGGGCATAAAGATTGAAAGTTTAGAAAACAAAACGTTTCAAGGACGAGTATGGCTCTGATACCAAACAGCCAAATAAGGCTTTTTGCAAGAAGATCTGAAAGGTTCTTTGTCTTTGATGAGTTCTTGGAAGAATTTCTTTTGTTCACACAATTTGTCAAGACATCCCAGAGCAATCTGGAATAATTTTCCGAATGATAATGTGTCAATGTTGAGCTTGTGAGCAGCTAACTGACACTGGATCTCTGGTTGTAATTCTTCTGGAAGAGAGGCCAAAAATACATGCCTGAGTGTAGCATCATTGAATCCATTTAGCTTATAGTAAAGCAAAGACATCCGCTTGTAGTGGTAATGAAGATCTTTTGTGTTGAGAGAACAAAATTTCAACTTTTTTAAATTTTTTTGCATGAGCTCTTATGCCGGATTCGACAAGAACTTGAATAGAATTTGAATATGCCTCATCCCATGTGCTTGGGATAGTTTTGTCCTCAATCTCATCATTACCCTCCTCTTCAAGAGGATTTGACCTCAAATCATCACCTACATCAAAAGGACTCAAATCAGAAACATTAAAAGTAGCCCTTATATTGTAATCTAGCTTATATGGATTGTCATGATCCATTCCAAGACTTGGAATGGACCATCCCCTCGAAGTAATAACTTGGATTTCCTTTGTTCCGGAAATCATTCCTTTCACATGGGTAACCACACCCAATGGCTGGGTTTAAAAAATAGCTTGTGTCGCCCTTTGTTGGCTTATTTAGCATATTGTTCAGTGCTCCGCTCAATGTTGAACTTCGCCAACTCATGTATCTGCTTAACAATTTCAGTCTTTTTCTTGCCATCTAAGTTAACACCCTCAAAAATAGTTAATGGAAATAAATCCAATGCGGTTAAAGGATTAAAATCATAAACAATTTCAAACAGTGAATACTTAGTAACAAAATGAATAGAACGATTATAAGCAAACTCAACATGTGGCAAAAATCTTCCTAGGTTTTGATGTCCCTTTTAATGATAGCCAGCAACAGAGTAGATAAAGTTTTATTTACAACTTTTATTTCACCATCAATTTAAAGGTGACAAGTAGTTGAAACCAACTGAGTTCCTAACTTAGCCCACAATATTTTCCAGAAGTAACTTAAACACTTAGCATCCCTATCAGAAACACATGTACTAGGCATACCATGCAACCTCACAATTTCCTTAAAGAACCGGTCAGCGATATTGGAAGCATCATTTGTCTTGTGGCATGGGATTAAATATGTCATCTTAGAAAATCTATCCACAACCACAAAAATTGAGTCTTTCCCTTGTTTAGACCTAGGTAAACCTAGCACAAATCCATCAAAACATCAGTCCAAGACGCACTAGGTATTGGCAACGAGGTGTATAAGCCATGGGGTTGTACTTTCGATTTGTCGTGCCTACAGGTGACACATCTACCACAAAGTCTTTCAACATCTCGTTTCATATGTGGCCAATAGAAGTGTTCCTAGAAAACTGTTAAAGTCTTTACAACTCCAAAATACCCCATTAACCCCCCTCCATATGATTCTCTTACTAACAAATCTCTCAAAGAACAATTAGGCACACAAAATTTATTTTCCTAAAATAAGTAGCCATCATGCCTGAAGTACTTACCAACCACACTCACAAGCTTGGTATTCAACACTAAAATCATGGTCATCAATATAAAATTTCTTAATATGTTCAAAACCAAGCAGTTTAGCATTAAGTGCCAAGATTAAGACATACCTGCAGGAAAGCGCATCTGCAACAACGTTTTCCTTACCTTGTTTGCAACAAATGACATATAGAAACATCTCTATGAATTCCACCCAAAGAGCATGCCTCTTGTCCAGCTTGTGTTGGCCTTGAAGGTATTTCAAAGACTCATAATCGGTGTGAATCATGAACTCTTTAGGCCATAGGTAGTGCTGCCACGTTTCTAATGCCCAAACCAATGCATACAACACCTTTTCATAAGTAGGGTAGTTTAAGGCTGGCCTTCTTAGTTTCTCACTGAAGTAAGCAATTGCTCGTCCCTTCTGCATTAGGACTGCACCTATACCAATGCCTAAGGCATCATATTCAATTTCAAATATTTTATTAAAGTTAGGCAAAGATAATAAGGAAGCATTGGTTAGCTTTTGCTTGATCATTTGAAACATCTTTTTTTATTACTTCGGTAAACATTGCGACCAGTGTGCTTTAGTCTTTCACAAACCACTGATAGAAGCTAGCGAGCCTGTGAAAGCTTCTCACATTACTTACGCTTGTAGGACTCGGCCATTCTTAGATTGCCTTGTGCACTCACAACCTGTATACCTTATGCACTCACAACAAATCCTAAAAACACAAGTTTATCGGTGCAAAAAATATGCTTCCTAATATTAGCAAACAACGTTTCTTTCCTAAGCACATCTAAAACATATTTCAAATGTACTGCATGTTATCCTAATATTAGCAAACAACGTTTCTTTCCTAAGCACATCTAAAACAGATTTCAAATGTACTGCATGTTTGTCCAACTTTTTGCTATATATGAGGATATCATCAAAATAAACAACAATAAACTTGCCAATAAAAGCTCACAAACATTATTCATAAGTCTCATAAAAGTGCTTGGAGCATTAGTGTGAGGTATAATTTTCTTACTTAAATATAATAGAATTTATTTTAAGCTAACAAGCCCCCTTAAGTATTAAAATAATAATGATAATAATAATAATAATATAAGATATTTAATTCTAAGTAACAAGCAATGACTTAAGTGATGATGTAAGAGAAGTTTGTAGAATTTAGTATGATATTTATGAAGGATAATCTCAACCATTGATCAAGAGTTATGGTGGCAAAATCCTAACCATCCATTAGCCTTAAGAAATCCTATAAATGCCCCCTACCCCCTTTCATTTTCAATGCAACCTAAAAATTTCACCCTTTTTCTATTCTAAGTCATAACATCAAGAGTAGAGAAATTTTCAATTTAGAAAGGTCTAGCGAAGTCAAGGTCAAGAGGTAAGTAACACTTCAGCTGCAATGTAGAGGCAAAATTCTTTTTATACTTAACTTCAGCTTTAACTAATTCTTAATCTTGTGATGGCTACTATGATGTGATTGGTTATGATCTAAATTTTTAAATGGACGACTATGCTGTCTATATTATAATAATTTCTTACTCATTCTTATATAGTCGACTAAGCCGCCTAATCTCTGTATGGACGACACTGCCACCTATATTAAAGATTGTTGTCCTTAAATAAATTGCATTGGACACATGCATTTCATGGATTACTTTATGAAAAATGAATATATGAAAAATGGGTGGTTGTACTACCAAGTGGGAAAGTTTCCAAGGAGGGCAAGCCCTCCAAGCATAGTAAAAGGTAAATCTTTTGGGGAAGGCGATACGTAACGCCCAAAAGATTAACTAATTAGGCCCAAGGGCATGTTATTTTAAAGAATAAAAATGCTAGCCTTGTGGTACAACATACCTAGGGCCCTAACAAAGTTGTTTTGTATTTTCTAAGTTTCTTTTAAAAAACTTAATATGGTCATTTAATGCATAATAATGTATACATGCATCAAAGTGTTATCTTACTAGGCATTGCAGGTCAAGTCCCCACCAAGGCGAGGTGCATATGGGCATGTCAAACCTTGGGTTTAAATGTGAGGTACAATTTTCTTTAAAATAGTAGAATTTATTTTTAACCTAACAAGCCCCTTGAGTTTATACTATTTAATTTTAAGGAATGATGACATAAGAAATGATGACATAAGAAATGATGACGTAAGCGATGACATAAGCGATGATGTAAGAAGAAGTGTAGAGAAAGTTAAAGAAGTATGGAATTTAGTAAGTTATTTATGAAGTTTAATCTCAACCATTGATCAAGAGTTATGATGGAAAAATCCTAGCCATCCATTAGCCTTAAGAAATCCTATAAATACCCCCATCACCTCTCATTTTCAATGCAACCTAGAAATTTCATTCCCTTCTATTCTAAGACATAATAACAAGAGTAGAGGAATCCTTAACTTAGAAAGGTCTAGAGAAGTCAAGATCAAGAGAAAAGTAACACTTTAACTCCAATGTAAGGACAAAATTATTTTTATACTTCAGTTCAGTTTTAACAATCCCTTTATATTATAATGGTTATTATAGTGTGATTAGTTATATTCTAAATCTTTATATGGTCGGCCCTGCCGCATAATATGTGATCTTATGGTTGGCTCTGCCGCCTGATATGTGATGCTATGGTCGGCTCTGCCGCCTAATATGTGATGTCATGGTCGGCTCTGCCGCCTAATATGCCGCCTGATATGTGATGTTATGGTCAGCTCTGCCGCCTAATATGTAATGTCATGGTCGGCTCTGCCGCCTAATATGTGATACTTATACTCAATTATGCTATGGTCGACTCTGCCGCCTATGCATCGAGGAATTTCAAATGTTATGAGTTGCATTGGATGCATGCATATCATGGACTACATTATGAAGAAGACATTTCAAAAAATGAATTTATGAAAAATAGGTGGTTGTACTACCAGGTGGCAAAGTTCTAAGGAGGGCAAGCCCTCAAAGCTAAGTTGAAAGAAATCTTTTGGGGACGGCGATACGTAATGCCCAAAAGATCAACTAATGAGGCCCAATGGCATATTGTTTAAAGAGTAAAAGTGCCAGCCTTGTAGTGCAACATACCTAGGGCCCAAATAAAGTTGTTTTGTATTTTCTAAGTTTATTTTAAGAGCTTAATATGGTCATCCATATGCATCATAATTTATACATGCATCAAAGTGTTATCTTACTGGGCATTAGCTCACTAAGTCCTTACATTGCAGGTAACGATGAGTAGGGCAAGCTGGCGCCAAGTCCTAACCAAGACGAAGTGCATATGGGCATAACTGACCTTGGGATTTTATGATGGGCTCAGCTTTGTGTTAATAAAAATAAGTATCTTGGCTTTATGTAATAATTATGTTTTTAAATAAACTAAGAAATCTCTATATGACTCTTACTTTTCTGTAATAAGTTTTGTTGGATTGTGCTAAACTTTTAGAATTCATATTTATATTAAAAGTAACTGTGTTTCTAAGTATTTTTTTTTAAGTAAATAATATAGTGGAGTGTTTCTATCAAAAAATAAATATCTTAGCTTTATGTAATAATAACATTTTTGAAAAATATCTGCATGTCTCCTATATTTTGTAAGGAAGTTATGTTTGTTTTGTAAGCATGTCTCCTTTTTTTTAGAATTCGTATTTTATTAAAAAGTAGAGTGTTTCAATTAGTCAGACCAAAAGGCATCACTAACTATTCGTACAAACCATATTTTGTTTTAAAGTCAATTTTCTATTTATCTCCTTCTTTCATTCTAATATGATGATATCCACCTTTTAGATCAATTTTGCAAAATACACAAGACCCATGCAATTCATCAAGCATATTATTTAGCCTAGGAATGGGATGTTGATACTTTACGTTATGTTGTTGATGGTTCAACAGTCAACACACATTCTCCACGTTCCATCCCTCTTAGGAACTAACAAAACCAAAACTGGACATGGACTCATGCTGTGTCTCATGTACCCTTTTTCCATTAGTTCATTAACCTGCCTTTGAAGTTCCTTTGTCTCCTCTGGGTTACTCCTATAGGCTAAATGATCTGAGGGATTGAACATGAAATTGATTTCGTGCCCGATGTAACCATCTAAACCATATGGTGTTTCCTCGACAAAGACATCCTCATATTCTTACAAGAGAGAAGTAATAGAACTAGTAGGGTCAAGTTCATTAGTATTTAAAAATGCCTCTTTATACAGAAGTACAATCATTGGCTAATGTAAAAACAATGCTTTTTTTTATCTCTCTCACTCTTGCGTAGAAATTTTTTTATTTTCCCTCTGATTTTCTCTCAATGGTCGCATTTTTCATTGCTTTTTCTCCCTCATTTTTCTCGGTCTCTTTCTAACTTTCACTCTCTTTTTCTCTCTTTTTCTTTTGCTCACTCTTCTTTTTTTGATCACTCTCTCTTTGTAAACTCACTTGGTCTCCATAAACTCGCTTTGGCATCATTGCAACAAGAGTGATGTTGCTTTAATTAAACAAGAGTGAACTCGAGCTTATGGCTGCACGAGTGTTTCCCTTCCTTTTGAGTTATTGCTCAATCTTGATGGTTTTGTAAACCATCTCCTCAATCTCCACACAATGTTGCAACTCAAAAACATATTTGCAATCTCCCGATTAAGGCCGTTCAAGAATCGTGCTATGGTAGTTTCTCTATCCTCCTCCACATTTGCTCTAATCATAGCAATCTCCATTTCTTTGTAATAATCATCTATGTTTTGACTGCCCACTGTAAGACTTTATAATTTTTTGTATAAGTCTCGATAGTAGTGGTTAGGTATAAAACGTCTTCTCATCAATGTTTTCATTTCATCCTATGTCTCAACTGGATGTTCCCTATTCTGCCTCTTGTTTACAGCAAGCCGATCCCACCAAGTAACAACATAGTCTGAAAACTTAATCACATCCAATTTTACCTTTTTTGCCTTTGAATAGTTGTGGCAATCAAACCCAAACTCCATTTTCTTCTGCCATTCAAGGTTTGCTTTCGAGTCCAATTTACTTTGAAAAGATGGGATCTTTATCTTTTTGCCTTTCATAGCTCTCCTATCCCATCCTTCTCTCCTATAACTACCCGTTGAGTCCTCCCCTTCATTATATTCATCCCTATAATAGTCATTCATCTCTCCTCTAGCCGGAGCTCTTTCCCTCCTACATGCTGGGGAATGGATGCACATGTGTTCTCTATTTGATCCAAACGTACTAAATGTTTGTTTATTTGTTTCCCAATTTTTTGGATCTTTTTTCTAATATAAATTGGTGTAGAAGACTAATGAAACTAAAAAATTAAAGTAAGACTCACAACTTGATGAATTAAAATAATGAGACGCAAACAATTCTAGAAAGAGTGCAAAATTCGGCCAAAACAATTTTATGGATTTTCATACCAATTTTAGAGAATGAAAATTAAGACTTACAATTAATAGGGATCGAAAACTAAAGATAAGGATAAGCAAAACTTGGTCAGAACCTCATTTTGATACAACTGATACGAACCCCGCCAACTGACGCAACCCTAATCAATTTAGTCTCCAAGATTAAATCTAAACTTAGAATTGAATGGAACCGCGACTCGATGCTCCAAGAAAGCACGAATCTTGGTATGTGAGGATGCCACAATCAGTTATGGACGATTTGATTGATAAGTCAAGAGTTTGAATGCCAAGGAAATCCGAGAAGTTCTAAGAGTTAGTTTAAGAACCAAAGAGAATTAAATCTCTCACCAATTGTATAAAAAATGATCTGTCTTTCTTATTGGATGTGAGTACATTATATAGGGGTGGTTATAAGAAATTATGCCCCATAATTGCCCTTGGTATTTTCCAAAATACATTTTAAACCAAAATCAAATAAGGATCCTAATCTTAAAACAAATAAGGAAAGAATCTAAATCAAATTAGAATCCTACTCTAAAGCAAATAAGGAAAGAATCTAAATCAAATTAGAATCCTAATCGGCTTAAATGTCTTAGATCAATTAAAATGGAAACTAGGAAATTAAAAGAGAAATAACTGATTTGTTTTGCTACTTGTCTCCTCAAGAATCGGGAAAGTATTTGAAAAGGTAAATAGTATATTTTCCAGCCATAATGTGCACGCCAACTTGCTGATTTCATGGAAGTGATTATTTGGAAACTTTAAGAGCCTGAATCACGCATTTAGCGGTCTGAAAATAATGTACGTTTCCTTCAAGAAGCCTCCACGAATTTGAATCAGCCCAAGATGCTTGAATGATCCCATTAAGCACTTCTTTGAATTTCTTTGCACAAGTGCTTGTGATGGGTCCAACTTGAATAAGATCTAAATATGCTTCATTCAATGTGTTTGTGAGAGTGTTGTCCTTAATCTCAATCAATAAGCTTTTCTTTCTCTTGTCTTTTGTTTAGTTTTGTTTAATTGATTTGATATTCAATAATTTAGACATATGTGAATAGTGTTTTTATTGGTTAGGGTTGATTTCAAAACCTGGACATGAGTTTTTACCATTAAAGTTTCAGAATCAGAATTTGTTCATTTTCTCTAGAAAATTTAGTATTTCACTAATTTTAGTGTTCAAGAATTGCTAACTTATTTTTTTAGGTGGTCAACTAGATGAATTGATAGTGATTTGTTGCTAGTTTAAGGCTTCCGATATGTAATTTTGAAAGAACTAAGCCTAAGTGCCAGATTGCAATCAAGATTATGGGATATTTTTGTTTGATTCCATGTGGAAATTAATTCAAGATAAATAAACTGAGCTTGTATGTTTATTTCTTCATTCAACTTAATATCATTCTTGATTCTAAGGCTTTCATTAAATTAAATCTAGAGAGCTTCTTTTGGATTGTTTCTTGGAAAGAGATTAAGTAAAGAGCTTGTTTTACTTGACAGCTAAGTAAGTAAAGATCAAGATAATTGAGCTTGTAATTATCTTTGGACTGTTGTTTTCAAAAGAAAGTGAATGATAACTCTGATACCTAACCTAAAATCCAATGTTTAATGGTGGGGAATAAGTCCTTAACCATATTTCATATCATAATTCAACTTTTTTAAAATTGTTTTCTACAATTTCTTATTTTCTACTTTAAACTTTTTAGTTTAGTTTATATGTGGATGATTGTTAGTGTGTCCTTAGTAGATCTTGAAAGGTTGGATTAAGTTTGCAAAGTTTAGATAGGATTTTTAATTTTATCTTTTTTGCTAGTTAGTTTTCGAGTTTGCTTGTTTTGTGTTAGTAACTTGTTAATTGGGAACAATTCTCTATGGGAATGACCCTTGCTGACATCTATACTCAATAATGATAATATTTAAGGCAAGGTTTTAAGTGATGCACTTTATAGTTTATAAAAAGCTAAGTCTAAAGTCAAGCCTCATGGTTTGTATACTCCTTTGCCTATATCCAATAAACCTTGGACTGACATATCTATAGATTTTGTATTAGGTTTACATAGATCAAAAAGGGATAAGAAATTTGTGGTCGTTGATAGGTTTTCTAAAATGGCATATTTTATTCCATGTCTAACGATGCTTCACATATTACTGACTTGTTTTTCAAAGAGATCATGAGATTTCATAGCATGCCTAAAAGTATTGTTTCAAATAGGGATGCAAAGTTTTTAAATTTTTTTGGAAAACTTTTCTAGGCTAAGTTAGGAACTAAACTTTTATTTCTAATAGGACTTTATCTAATTTGTTGCGTGCTATAATACAAAAAAAAAAACTTGAAAACATGGGAAGAATGTTTGCCACGTGTGGAATTTGTATATAATAGCAGTGTGCATTCAATAAATAAGTTTCCACCTTTTGAAATTGTGTACAGTCTTAATCCATTAACTCCTTGGATTTATCCCCTTTACTTATGCATGCACGTCCATGAAAAAAGCAAGGCAAAACATTGAGAACAGAACAAAATAATATGCTAACCAAGCTAATAAAGGGTGCATATGAGGAAGGAATGGTTTCCTGTTTAAATACATTAAAAACTAGTTCCAAGGGGAGATAAACCATTTCTAGTGATTGAAATAATCAATGACAATGCTTATAAGTTTGATCTTCCAGATAAGGATAATTTAAGTGCAAGCTTAAATGTTACTAACTTACTCAGGTCTACCACTACCACCCAAAAAGGGAGCCACTCCTTGGCTGTAGGATAGGATGAACTGTGGTTGGAACGTCAGGATTCACAGCCTAAAACTTTATGATGCACAAGATCCTCAAAAAAGGCGAGTGCAGAGCATACTCATTATAGGATAGAAATGAACTATTACGAGAGTCTGTTGTTTTTCAAGGGAAATAGAGGAAAAGAAAAAAGCTTTAGAATGTCATGTTATCAAAACACAATTTTATTTCCTTCTCAAACAAGTTCTGAATACAAACTGAGACAAGTTCTTCTTATATAGAAGAACTCTTGCAAAGAGGATAAGACAGGATCCTTCTCCTTTTGCAAAAGTAAAAAAAAAACATAATTATAAAAAAGATAGGACATGACCCCTATCTTTCTTTTCTTAAAGCTTAAGCAAATATTAGACAATATGATTACAAAGCAAAAGTAAAAGCAAACTTTTGAAAAGTAGATGCTTTGCTTTTTGTAAAAGCAAAACCAATTATTACAAGCAAACAAAAACTTAAAGAGGCAGCAATCACGAGACTTATAGGTAGGATCATCAATGGCTATGGGAGGGGGATAGGTTGTCAACATCGCTATCGACTTCTGTGAAATGTTCTTTCCACGCAGATGGGCATAGTATTGGCAAGTTGGAGAATTTGTTAGTGGAATTGAACTGGTTGAAGGATTGAAGTGAATTCTTCCCAAGGATCCTGGGAATCTTGGAAAAGAATATTGGTATAATCTGACCTTTCTTCCTTAATTAATATTCCAGTGGATGGAGAATTACTGGGTGAGGGAACTTTAGCAGTGGGAATGACCATAAGTTCATGATGTGGACCGAGTGAATATCAGTTGGTGTGGGTTGAACATAGTTTAGTTCAAAGAGGTAGTTCTTCATAGTGGAGACGAGGTTAGGGTCATGTGTCAGGGGAAAACTATGAGGAACGGTCTTCCACTCATAGGCTTGATCTTGTGTCCAGAAGAGTTTAGTGATAGGATGTTGAAAATTGGGACGGTGGACAATGAAGATTGAGGTGAATTGTTCACCTTCTTGATCAGGGAGAAGATTGAGGTGATGGTGATTTATGATAAGACTGAGTTGTTTTCTCCACCAAGAGAGAGGAGAGAATCATTCAAAGAGAGTCCATAACAAGGAATGGGCTCTGGTTGGGTCGGTGAGATGTCTGAATATTGCTTGTACATGAAAGATAAGCTTAGTAGCATATAAAATAGTGAGGCACTATAGGTATCACATCTCATTTCTGTGTTATCTCTAGAGGGATCAATGGTAAGTCCTGTGAGAAAAAGGTGGTCAGGGTGAAAACTAGAAAACGAGATGACTAAGTATGATATATGTTCATGAAGTACCGGAAAACAAATTTCTTAGCAAAGTCCTGGATTTGATAGGGACTAGAAAATGTGAGATTACAAGGGAAAGATTTCCTTGTAAGAGCTGAGTTTGGCAAAGAAGAATTCATGAAGATCACTGGTACTGTAACGGATGAGGAGATGAGAGTAAGAGTGCCTGAAGATGGAGGTCTGGATAGCAGATCAGGAATGAGATTTTTATCTCCCTTGATATGCTGGACTGAAAAATCATATTTAGAAAATCATGTCTTAAGACGAAGAAGGTGTTTATCTGGAAGTGTCTTGTTTTTTAAATCTAGAATCTTCGGAAAAGAGGAGTTGTCCAATCTAGAAAACCATGTCTTATGGCCAATGAGATGAAATTCAAAGTTTTGAATTTCATATTTTACGGCTAAGATCTCCTTGTAGATTACGTGATAATGTTTTTCTGATTCTTTAAACTGACCACTGACATGAGCATAGTAAGCTTCTTTTTCGTCAAGCTTTTCCAAAAGTACTGCACCCCAATACTCATCACTTGCATCTGTTTGGAGAATACGTTGTCCTTCAGTGGGAATCTTTAGTGGAAAAGGGTGCTGGGTAATCTTTTTTAGGTGTTGAACTGCAGTAGTTTGAGAGGGTCCCCATAATGGGGCATATTTCTTAAGCATTTTTGACAACTGGCTTGTGTGGATTGTCACATGAGGGGAAAAATCTCGAAGATAATTTACAATGCCTAAAAACTGCTGAATCTGTTTTCTGGACAGGTGTTCATCAGGAAAATGGACCAGTTCTTGAGCAATGTGTAGACCAGGGCAGTAATGGCCATCTTTAATGACCATTCCAAGAAATTCTACAGAATCCTAGCCTAGGATGCTCTTTTTGTCAGAAAGCATAATGCCATGTGAGTCCACTATCTTGGGAAAGTGGGAAAGTAAATCTTGATGGGAATCATGGTCTTTAGAAAACAAGAGCACATCATCTATGTAGATAAGTGCATGGTGGAGTATGGCTTCAAAGATTTTGATCATGGCCTTTTGAAAAAGTGAGGGTACTACTTTAAGGCCAATTGGCATTACTTTCCACTGATAGTGGCCATTTGGAATGCAAAAAGTAGTTTTGTGACGATCAACAGGATGAATTCCTAGTTGCCATAATCCAGCTTTAAGGTCAAATTTGGAAAAGACCTTAGCATCACAAATATGGACAAACAAGGATTGAATTTTTGGCAAAGGGAATTTATCATCACGGAGAAAACAGTTAAGAGGTTGATAATCTATGACAAGACGTTTTTTGCCTCGGACTTTTTCGGACCGTTTTTCCACATAGAAGGCTTGACAAGCCCAATCTAAATTTGTGGGTTCAATAAGCCATTGTTGAAGCAATTGAGAGCATTCTTGTTGGGCTAATTTAAGATCAGATGGTGTCATACCAGGATGGGTAACTTTGGTAGGATTGATGTCTTCGTTAAGCTTAAAGGGAAGCTTAATGAAGAAGTCTTTATTTTTCCACAATGGAGATGGATGTGAAAATTGACTATGGTTTTCAGGACATAAGGGTCTTCAACCGGGTTTTGAAGGAGTCATATGAAGAAGGAGAGTTTGAGATGGAGAACAGTCTCAGGACATCAGTGTATGGTTGAAACATTTGTTTGTACCGAATCCCAAAGGCTGTAATTTGAAGGTTTTTAATTAGGTGAAGTATGTCGAACCCAATTAAAAGATCCTTATCAGGTAGATTGGATCCAACAATTTTGATCCAAAGAACACAATTTGGAAAAAACTGAATACCAACTGGTTTCTTGGTAATCAGGTTGGTCTGGAATAATTCACCATTGGCTGCTCTGAAATACTCTTTATGCTTTTCCCAAAAATGAGATGGGAGAATGGATGGGTTAAGCATACTTTTTTGTGCTCCAGTGTCAATGAATCCAATGACAGAAATTGGTTTGTCAAATTTCTCAGGTAAAAGATGGATTTTGATTGAAGGAATTGGTATGATTGGCTGGGTTGTGTGTGTTTGTTGTATTGTTTGGATTACTGAGAAAGTGATCTTCTGTAAGAACAAAAGCAGTTTGCTCGTCATAATCTTCCTGTTCTGAAAAGAAGGATTCAACATCATCATTGAAGATGTTCAATGAGACGAACTGATTTATAAGGGCGGTTTGCACAAATTCTTGTGAAATGCCCTTTTTTCTTACAGATAAAACATCGGCTGCTTTTGGATTTGGAGGATTGGGTAGGATCCTTTTTTCGGAAAAAGTGGTAGGGTTTTTTGGATCTGGATGAAGTGCGGTTTTTCTTGTGTGGGTGTCGGTATTTCTGGAAGTGAGATTTTTTCTTAGTTGAATAAGTGCAATCTTTCTCACTTTTACACTTGATAGAGAGATGAGGTTTTTTGCAGGCACTTTTTCAGATCTTTGAAAAATTCTTTCTGTTCATAGAGTTTCTCCAAACAATTTACTGCCAACTGATAGATTTTCCCTAAAGAAAGGTTGGCTATATCCAACTGATGAATAGTGAATTATCTCTGTAATTCTGGCTGGATTTCTTTGGGAAGAGATGCCACGAAGATGTGCTTTAACGAAGGATCATTAAAGCTATTAAGCTTGTAGTACATCGTAGACATTCGTTTGTAATGAAAGTTAAGATCTTTTATTTGCAAAGAACAACACTTCATTTGATAGAATTCTCTTCGTGTTTGTTCATTAGCAGCAGTTGCTTCTCCCAGAAATTGTTCATAAATGATACCAAGAACTTGTGGAATTTCAGCTTGGACCAATTGAAGTTGTCTGTATTGACTAAGACTTTCGAACTAATCTCTTAAAGATCCAGTAAAATGAGAACTGAATTCTTTAAGGACTATTTGAGTTGTTGCTCCAGTTCTGAGCATATGAACATCTATCCATGCTGAAAATTCCTGGAATCGAACTGGCCATTTGACTTTGGGGATATCATCAAAGGTAAACCATGGGCCATTTGAAGGTTTAGGAGGATTGTCATGGGAAGGTGTAGTGGGGTTGGTATCTGACTCTGCTTCTTCAACAATTGGTGTTGTTGGAGGAGATGAAGGAGATGGATCATTGGACCCTGTAGAGGGTTGAACCATTAACAATTTTGAGATATCAACCAAATCTGCTTCAGAGTCTGGAGAAATAGAAGATTCTTTTGAAGATTCGTTAGAGGATTCTTAATCAGAAGAAGTATCTTCTCATTCAGATAAATGAGAACAAACTTGGGACGAATACTGATGTAAAGGTGTTTTGTCTTTTGGTTCAGGTTCAGGAGTTGATTCTTTCGAAGATTGTGGATCTGGGACAGATGGTGGTTGTTGATAAACTGGTGGTGGTTCTGTTGTTTCAGTTTTTGTGGGTTTGGGCTTTTGTTTGGGTGGAGCCGGAGTTGGAGTTTGTCTGTACAAAGTATGGGACAGTCCAAAATTTTTTGCATAATCTACCGACTGACGGGAGGAAGTTCGTGTATAAAATGGTTTATAGGTACTAAAGGTTGGTGTATGGAGAGTAGGAGATTTAGCAAATAAGGAAGGTTGTTGCTTATCTGCATCTATTCTGGCCAATTCAGCTTTTAGCTTTCTGATTTTTGCTTCTTTTTGGTTGAATTCTGGACCCCAGTATCTATTTTGAATCATTATCCGAAGTTATGAATCAAGCTGAGAGACTTGATTTTGCATATTGAGGTAGATTTGTTCAAGTTGAGTTGTGATCTTATCAACTTTGGTATCAGTCTACTTAACTTGAGACGCAACCCTTTCAATTTTGTCATCAAGGGTTCTGAAAGCCGAATTTTGTGCTCTGGCATTCTGTGTTTGCCAGTTTAGGACAGCTTTAAAAGGTCTTGGATCCTCAAGTTGGCATGTGGGAGTTACCGAAGACAGGACAAAAGATTTGGTGACAACCTTTGTCTGAGGATCTGTGTGCTTTTCTAGAGGTGGAAACTGCTCTTGGTATGAGCTGAATGAAAACATCATGCAAGACTGGATCGGTGCTGGTTGTATACTAGGCTGGTTAGCCTCATGCCTGCATGTCTTTTGTTGATACTCCTTTTGGATAAGCCTCAATTCTTTTTTATAGATTGGCAAAGGAGTTGTATTGTTTGGATCATTTGGAGGCAAATGAGGCATTTTTTTGGCATGGTTCCATCTTATGACTTTTCTTTTTCCAACGTCTAGGTCGTCTATTAAAGTCATCATCATCCTCTTCTTCTAGGCACAGACAGTCTGGATCACACATATGGGAACTTGGAACATCCCATAGAAAATGACCATTAATTTTATCCAGGTAAATCAGATATCCATCATAAGCAAATCCATGGATAGGAATGTTTTCTTGTGCTGTTGGAACAACGGTAATCATGGAAGAGTAAGAGAAAGAAGCTCTGGGTGGTATTTGTTCAGTGGGTGGTGTTTGGTCATCCTAATCGTTCCATCGGCTCTTTTTTCAAAGAGAGCGTCAAAAGTTTGGACAGGTTGGGAATTTTGGTGAAATTTTTCATAATTGGATAGCCACTCAAGAGGCATAAGCTTAAGAAGCTCTTGCTTTTGGATTTGTCTTGGGATCTGGACTATAGAAGGGATGGTTTCTGAATCAGCAATAATCATTAAAGCATCAGATGAAGTTTGTGGTGTAGGAAGATCAAGTGCATGGTTTTGTAATTGATACACCAGCTGGCGGTGTAGCATTGCCATTTTCGACGAAACTGTCTATTCAGCTCCTTGCAGTTGGATCTGAACCTTTAGGGTTGTGGGTAAATTGGGATCCTCTAGAGAGAGGTTGAAATTAGGGTAAAAAGTCAAAAGAACACTTCTTGTGTGTAAAGTGGACAGGACAATGCCAATGACTGCATGCTGGTACTCTTTGAATCGGGTGTCTAGCAGTGTTAGCCTGGCTATGATTGGTAACCCTTTTCTGCCATGAAGAGTGAGGATCAATCGGACTCCGCCAAAATGGAGATTTTCCAATGGGAGACAAGATCCGTTGGAATTTCTAAGGTGACATACTGTTCCGATTGTGTTGCTTGAAGAGCACACTGGTCCAATTGAGATGACTGGACAAATTCCTTAGGAGCAGGTCTTTTGGTTGAGATCAAAGTCCTAATACTCCGGGTAAAGGAGTTTGGTCTCTGATATAGTTTGTATGAGCTTATGAGAGGCATAGAAGATTCACTGATCTGAGCTGAGTCAAGGACATAAGAATATTCAATAAGGTTTTCTATTTTTGAGGCAAGGTGTTTAGTACAGGATTTTGGAAGAGAAAGTGATGAAGAAAGGGTAGCAGGAGCAAGATTTTCTGAGTTGCATGAAGAAGCCATTAGATAAGTTTTTCTTCTATTCACCAATTAAACAAACAGATCTCATATTTACCACTTATTGCTAGGGCTAGACTCTGATACAAATCCTTTTCAAGAAAGGGGGAATGATGAGAACCAAGTTGCTAAAGCTCCATAAGATCCATTAAGCATCCATGAAGGTCTAATGACAAGGGTAAGAACTAAGAAAATGAAGGAAGAATTAAATGGATTAATTAATCACATCTCAAATTCATGCTCTGTCGAAGACACTAATCTGCCAAATTAAGAATCACAAGATAGTCAACGCTTTAACCATGGGCCATTTGACGATTTTTGGCTAGATGGATTGGTCTGGGTTGGAGGAGGGTGGTTTGTGGCAGAAGATTCATGCATTTCGTCTTCAACTTCAAAGGCCTTGACCGTATGCCTGCCCCTGAAGCACAAATGTTCACATCAGTTTTTATTATTCACAGGCCATACTTCCAACATCCAGACACCAAACTCTTTTGGAATCAAGATCAGGTATATGAATGGTTCACTGCACCACATATAGCTGTGATTGAAAATGACATACAAGATGTCCTGCATAATTACCTTTGTCAATTAAACCACCAACCTCTGACACTTAAAGATATCTCCCACACCTCCTTAGGTCCACAACATGACATCCTCATGTTCCCCACTCCATCTGCCATATCTAAACCTAAGTCCACTGGTATCATCATTAAAGAAGACGCCTAGATTACACTGACTTCCTTTACCAGTACTCGCAAGACCCATGGGAAGACTTCCTTCCTCTGAGCCAACACCTTCACTAGTTTCCCCAACCAACAATGGATGAACCTGGCCCCTCTGAACCAGGATCCTCATCACAACCCTCCAAAGCTGACAAAGCCACTCAGATGCCAAGCCCCAAGTCTCAGCCATCACCTTCCAAACTCGGATACCGAAGAGATTGTCCTTATCCACCTTGCCGTGGGTAAGTTAGAACAAACAAGATTTTTCAAATTAAGAATAGAAATCAAGCAAAATCTTGTTTCCTAATATGTTTTGGAAACAAGATCTTTTATTTCCCTTTTACTTTAAGATCAACAAGATCTTTTTTTTTTTTTTTTTTTTACTTTAGGCTAGACGAGATCTTTTATTTCCTTTTTACTTTAGGCAAGATCTTTTATTTATTTTACGATCTTTGATTTTCTTTTTACTCTAGGTTATACTTAGCAATACGGAAAACCTTATTCCACTAGTAAAATTCAACTATATAAACCCATATAACCCTATTGGGAATTTCATATCAGAGTATAACCATAGTGAGAGATTTTATTCTTTGGTTCTTCAAAGAACTATCAGAACTTATCAAGATTTTATTTTGTGGCATTCTTTCTTGACTTATCATTCACAATCATCTCTTCTTTCTTGAATATGGCATCAACCCTAAATTTTTTATACCATGGGTTGTTATCTTTATATATAAAAGATCAATATCTTTATTGTATGATTGTTTGAATTTGAATTAGAACGATTCTTAGCAAAAGAACCTCATTGAGTGTACGGTCTCACTTATCTTTGTGAGGTTCACATCATTAGTCCTTATATGTGTATGCACATGCCTTACTTGAGGATGGAGCAAAGCTGACTGGGGAAGCTCAATGTTGATTGAACATTCTAATGATGGAAGTTGTGAAGAAAGAAATTCTGAAATTGGTAGGGGTTGATGTGATCTATACTATTTCAGACAACAAGTGGTTGAGCCCAATCCAAGTTGTTCTAAGGAGATCTAGGATCATTGCAATTCAAAATTAGGAGAATGAGTTAGTAACTATATGTGTCCAAATTAGAAGCTCAACTCTACTACTCACAAAGATCATTTTCCTTGCTACTCATTGATCAAATTTTAGAAAGATTAGCTTCTTATACTCACTATTGCTTTCTTCAATTATAATCAGATTGTCATTGCACCGAAAGATCAAGAAAAGACAACATTCACTTATTCTTCCAACACATTTGCTTATTGAAGAATGTCATTTAGCCTTTGCAATGCTCCAACCATCTTCTGCTAGTGTATGGTTAGTATATTTTTAGATTATGTTAAAAACATTATAGAGGTACTTATGAATGATTTTAGTTTCTATAGTGATTCTTTTAACAAATGTTTAGATAACCTTACACTTGTTCTTAAACGATGCATGACAACTAATCTTGTTTTTAATTGAGTCCTTAGCATTTTAACCTTGTATCTAAGCATAAGCATTTTAAACATACTTTAAGGCTCTGTTTGATACAACATATTAAATAGAGTTCATAAGAGTAAAGCTTATATCAGTAGAACTTTTGACAAAAAGTTGTTGGATGTTTGGTACCTTTGGAACCATTAGACTGTTTGGTTCTGGAAAACTAAAGTTCTTTTGTGTAATTAAATTACCATAAAGGATACGTAAAAGATTTGTTTCATAATTATATAACTTATAAAAAATGTACCCAAGCTATCAAATAATAGAAAAAAAAACTAGTTCAACCACTTCTTCAATGTTCGAAATTAAGAACACATAAATTATAAAATCTTCCAAACAAATAATACTATCCAAATTAAAATGTTAACCAATAATATAACTGAAATGTCAACGGTGAATGATAACTGTTGCAATTTGATCAGTTCTTGGTCCATTTCATGTACAATGAATGAACTTGTACCATGTTCTTCATTGTTCTCTTCCCTCTCATTCTCACTTTCGCTTGTTGCAAGCAATTCATCAGCATTATCAAAAGATCAAAAATATTGATCATTTTCTGCATATTTTCTTATAAAATTATGAAGAACCATTGAAGCAATCACAATTTTCACTTTCTTACTAAAAGGGAAATTAGACATTTGGCGCAAAATTTTCCATCTATTTTTCCAAACACTAAAAGTCCTCTCAATTGTGCATTCAAGGAAAAGTGGGCATGATTAAATGTTTCTTTTTTTTTTCCTCTTAGTTGACTTTCATGTCAAAAATTTCAAAGATGATATTGTTTACCTTAATAAGGACCTAAATAACTCGTCTCATGAGGATATCAAATATCTGCTAGGTAATAGTTACTCACAAAATAGAAATTCTACAATTGAAGAACCAAAGAGAAAAGCTCTCACTATTAGTATAAACTTTGATCTGCAATTCCCAATAGGGTTGCATGGGTTTATGTAGTTGAATTTTTCTAATGAAATAAGATTTTCTTTATCGCTAAATATAACTTAAAGTAATAAGGAAATATGTGAGGTACAATTTTTCTCACTTAAATATAGTAGAATTTACTTTAAGCTAACAAGCCCCTTAAGTATTATAATATTTAATTCTAAGGAAATTTTCTCACTTAAATATAGTAGAATTTATTTTAAGCTAACAAGCCCCTTAAGTATTATAATATTTAATTCTGAGGAAATTTTCTCACTTAAATATAGTAGAATTTATTTTAAGCTAACAAGCCCCTTAAGTATTATAATATTTAATTCTGAGGAAATTTTCTCACTTAAATTTATTTTAAGCTAACAAGCCCCTTAAGTATTATAATATTTAATTCTGAGGAAATTTTCTCACTTAAATATAGTAGAATTTATTTTTAGCTAACAAACCCCTTAAGTATTATAATATTTAATTCTAAGGAATGATGACATAAGCAATGACATAAGTGATGATGTAAGAGAAGTTTGTAGAGAAAGATAAGAATTCTAGAATTTAGTAAGGTATTTATGAAGGATAATCTCAACCATTGATCAAGAGTTATGGTGGCAAAATCCTAGTCATCCATTAGCCTTAAGAAATCTATAAATATCCCCTACCCCCTTTCATTTTCAATGGAACCTAGAAATTTCACTCTCTTCTATTCTAAGTCATAAAAATCCAGAATTAAGAAATCCTCAATTTAGAAAGGTCTAGAGAAGTCAAGGTCAAGAGGTAAGTAACACTTCAACTGCAATGTAGGGACAAAATTCTTTTCATACTTAACTTCAGTTTTAACCATTCTTTTATGTTGTGATGGCTATTATGATGTGATTAGTTATAATCTAAATTCTTATATGGTCGGCTCTGCCGCCTAAGCTATGATACTTAATTATGTTATGGTCGGTTCTGCCGCCTAATCTATGATACTTGGTTATGTTATGGTCGGCTATGCCGCCTAATCTGTGATACTTATACTTAATTATGCTATGGTCGGTTGTGCCACCTATATTAAAGAATCTTGTTCTTAAATAGTGTTGTGTTGATTTTGTTATGCATCTAGGAACTTCAAATGTTATGGCATAAGTTGCATTAGATACATACATATCATGGATTACATTATGAAGAAATGGTTATACTACCAGGTAGCAAAGTTTCTAAGGAGGGCAAGCCCTCAAAACTAAGTAAAAAGAAATCTTTTGGGGACAGCGATACGTAATGCCCAAAAGATCAACTAATGAGGCCCAATGACATATTGTTTAAAGAGTAAAAGTGACAGCCTTGTAGTGCAACATACCTAGGGCCCTAATGAAGTTGTTTTGTATTTTTCTAAGTTTTCTTTTAAAAGCTTAACATGATCATCCAAGTGCATAATAAGTTATACATGCATCCAAGTGTTACATTACTGGGTATTAGCTTATAAAGTCATTACATTGCAGGCAATGATGAGTAGGTAAAGCTGGCGCCAAGTCCTAACCAAGACGAAGTGCATATGGGCATAACAGACCTTGAGATTTTATGATGGTCTCAGCTTTATTTCAATCAAAAATAAATATCTTAGCTTTATGTAATAATTAAGTTTTAAAATAAACCATGGAATCTCTATATGACTTTTACTTTATGCAAGAATGTTTTATTTGTTGTGTTAAACTTTTAGAATTTGTATTTATATTAAAAGTAACCGTGTTTTAAACATTTTTTAAATAAATATTTTAGTGGAGTGTTACAAAATATAAGATCCTAAAGTAAATAAACGATCTTCCCTAAAGTAAAAAGAAATAAAAGATCTTATTGATCCTAAAGTACTAAGGAAAAAAAAAGATCTTGTTTCCAAAATAGATCAGGGAACAAGATTTTAATCGGTTTCTCTTCTTAATTTGATAAGGACTGCTTTGTTCTTTCATGTAAGTCACTCCAAAACAAATTTGGAAGCTTGAATATTCACAAAGCATTGTGTAACACTCCACTTTTATAACTAAAATAAGGTGATTTATTTCAAAATATTTAAAATTTCATTAGTTTTTGGTATAAATACAGATTTTTAAAAGTTTTACATGACAAGTAGAAACTTCATTACAAAATATAAGAGACACGTAGGGATTCCTTAGTATATGTTTCAAAACATTGTTATTACGTAAATGAACTTAAGATGTTTATTTTTTATTTTTATAAAACATAGCTAAGCCCATCACAATCCCATGGTTTGATATGTCCATATGTACTTTGACTTAATTGGGACTTGATGCCAGCTTGACCTACTCATCATTACTTACAATGTAAGGGCTACATGAGCTAATGCTCAGTAAGATAACACTTTGATGCATATATTGATTATTATGCACATGGATGGCCTTATGAGCATTAGGGCCCTAGGTATGTTGCACTACAAGGTTGGCACTTTTCATTCTTTAAAACAACATGCCCTTGGGCCTAAATTAATAGTTGATCTTTTAGGCATTACGTATCGCCGTCCCCAAAAGATTATTCTTTACTTAGCTTTGAGGGCTTGCCCTCTTTAGAAACTTTGCCACCCTGGTAGTACAACAACCCATTTTTCAAAACTCATTTTTAAAATGTCTTCTTTTTAAAGTAATCTTAACATATTAACATGAAATGCATGTGTTCCAATGCAACCTATATCATAACGTGTAAAGTTCCTAGATATACAATAAAGCCAACCATACAAAGTTTTATAAAGACAACAATATTTAATATAGGTGAAAGTGCTGATCATATAAAGATTAAACAAAACGTCATTATAATATAGGCGGCAGAGCCGACCATATCATAATTAAATAAAAATATCATAGTATGGGTAGCATAGTCATCCACATGAAGATTAAATACGAAAATATCACAATACAGATGGCACAACCGACCATATAAGGATTAAATAAGTAAATATCATAACATAGGCGGCATATCCAACCATAAGAATTAAATAATAAACAATCACATCATAGTAGCCATCATAAGATAAAGAAATAATTAAAGATGAATTTAAGTATAAAAAAGAACTTTGTCCCTACATTGCAGTTGAAGTGTTACTTACCTCTTAACCTTGACTTCTCTAGACCCTCTTACTTGAGGATTTCTCTATTCTTTGATGTTATTACCTAGAATACAAGATGATAGAATTTCTAAGGTGGTATGGAAAAGGAAAGAGTTAGGAGTATTTATATGATTTCTTAAAGTGAATGGATGTCTAGGATTTTGCCACCATAACTTTTGGCTAATGGTCAAGATTTATCATTCCATAAACATATTTATAAATTCTAGAATTTCTAAATATTTTTATAAACATCTCTTATTGCATCATTGCTGATGTCATCACTTATGTCGTCGTCGTCGTCGTCGTCGTCGTCATCATCATCATCATCATCATCATTATTATTATTATTATTAAGGGGATTTATTAGCTTAAAAATTATTTCTACTATATTTAAATGAGCAAGTTGTACCTCACATATTGACTATCTTGAAGCTTAACTTAAGTAGATTAGCATCTTAGACAAGGCATAAAGTTGAGATGTGTTCAATTAATTCGTTTAATGCTTCCTTCATTTTCTTGGTAGCCCTTGTCATTGGACTTCCATGGATGCCTAATGGATCTTGTGAAGCTTTAACCTCGTTCTCATCACATAACTTATAAACTATTCTTATCTTCAATAAGTCTTTCTTCGACTAAGATTGCCTTAACCTTATATCGTTCAAGTAGTGTAAATTTATGTCCACAAATGTATATCATAATAATGCATCTAATCATCTTTATATCTAACTAGGGATTTCTATAAACTTGTTCGTCAATAAATCACCAAAAGTTTCAACATAATATTGTATCAACACACAACTATTAACATTGGCTTTCAAATTCCACATTTAACTAATCTTCTGTATTAATCATACTCCTAATAAGATCAATCAATATCTTGTGTTAGTGTTTAAAGTTCATATAATCCCAATGATACCCAATATCATCTTGACAAAATAGATAAATTACAATATCATGCCTACTAGCTACAACTTATCTGCAAGCTTAGTAAAAAGTCTATAAAATCTAAAATCATGCTCTAATACCAACTGATACGACCCATCCCAAGCTCTAAGGGTGATTCTAACTTGATCCATCTAACATGACTAAACAAAATCATCAATAAGAATCTTATCAAAAATTTAGCACAGTCTGCCCTATATTTTTGAAATTTCTAACTTGCAAATATCAACCTTCCCAACCACATAACATCATACATCATTGTAGATAATATAATTAATTAATCTCATTCAAATGCCACCCAAATTTTCCAATAATGTCAAAAAATATACTATAGCTAATATATTAAATATCCGTAACAATCCTATCATAATTATATGATCAAGATGCTCTAATAATATATTCTATAACTCTTAGTACCATCACGTGGGAAAAACTCAAAATAACTAAAGTTGCAGGGACAAGTAATGTACCTACAATCTCCTGTGGGAAACTCAATAAGTGGATTGTAGTTTTTAAAATAAAATTTACTTTAAAAAAAATATGTTATTACAATATAAAATGTTCATCAAAATTGTGTGTAAAAATGTAAGTAAAAATGTTTAAATTTTAACTAGCATTAAAAGGAAAACATGATACTGTACATAATAATCGTGAAAATGTAGGTATTAAAATCTCACATGCAATACCAAAATCAACATATATTCATGATTATGAAACTATCATTAAACAAGTACCTGGCAGAAAGTCCTTGTCATATACGAACCTTGTCTTATCTAGATCTCATACGAGTGTTGCAATGATGTACTAAAAGTGTATTGTCATGCTCTGAGCTACAATGGGTAGACCAATGACATATTATCTCATATATCATCATATCTCATCGTATTGAATGTGTAATAGCCTTCAAAGGACAAAAGCACCCAAGCATACGGCCTAAAAGCTTATGTGTGCTAAGAGGGGCCCTAACTATATCTATGTATTGTGTTTCTATAATTACATATCTATAATTTTATCTCTATACTCATCTCTATATCTAGAGGCGAAGGCTAAAAATTAATAAAATTGTGCTTTGGAAAGGCCTAAGCCCAACTGGGACAATAAATGGGCCCATTAGGTGAGTCGACTATTGACTGTTGATTAATATCTTCAACTTAGGTGATGAGAACCATCAAGGGAATACCATTAAAGCTTCAAGTGATTCTTTGCACATTCATAGAGGTTCAATTACAAGAGATAGAACCAAAATGATGCAAGTAGCTCTAAATGGATTAATTGAGAAAATAGGGATTGAAAATGCAATTCAAGATGCAAGACATCATAAATTGAGCTTGAAGAGAAGACAAGGCATTGTGGGCATTATTCAAGCTATTGGGCAGCCAAATACACAATTTGGATCAAATGCAGAAAGGTCAAATTCAGAATAAAACTGGTACTGATTGAGCTAGAAGTAATGTGCAAACTATATACCATTGGAAAGATAATTAGGTTAGCTTTCCAATACATTGTACAGAGTTAGATTTGGAGTTCTCTAGAAGGAGTTATGACTAATGCATTACAACTTGTTCAGACTTGAGATTTTCAACGACTCCTTTATTTTTCAACTTCATTTGTTTGTTTTGTTTCAAGTTTGTCAATGTGTAAGGTAAGTCTACCATCAATGATGGTGGGCTAACATTAAGTTTGTCAATGATAGCATTAATTATAGTAGACTAACATTAAGTTTGTCAAAGATAGCATTAATTATGGTGGGTTGGTGAAGAATTTTGAAGCATCCTTTGACAAACCTACTTGGAGGATTGTTCTAATGTTTTCATTTGTATTTTTTAGGGTCTTGAGTTTCTATTGGTCTATTTAAACTCAGCAACCTTGCTATGTAAGAAAAAAATTAGAGATTAATGTTATTTGAATTTGAAAGGATTATTCTTTCTTTGGTTTTTTTGAGAACTAGTGAACTTATCAAGAATTTACATTTTTGTGGCGTTCCAGACTTATCACTCACCTTCTCATGTACATCTTGAGTGTGACGTCAATATCATTCTCCATACATCTGGTTCATTTTTTTAAGCATTGGGTCAATGTTTTGTTTGTCATAAATCTGTTTAGAACTTTCTTGGGAAGTTGAAACTACAAATTAAGTGAGTTTCAAAGTTTCATTGTGGGATTCGTATTATTAGGAATGAAAAAATGTCGGGCTTGACAAAGTTCAAGTTTGACCCTATGAGGGCTTTTGTTAGGTCGAACTTGACCTGCTCAAGTCGAGCTTTTGTAAGGGCAGGTGATAAAACCCAAATTCTACTACATTTTTTTAAAAATTATTTTCACTATGTATTATAAATTTATAATTTATATAATTTCAATTTTTTATTGCATTAGGCTTTAAAAATTAGGTTTATAGGATTTAAAACCATCAATTTACGTTATGGGTAAATTAAACATATGCAAAAGGTGTATTTTAATTAAAATAATATATATTTTTAAGAGTTTAAACTCTTAAAAATCCAAACCCAACCTAGATATTTATAAAAAGTGTTCGGATCGAGCCAAAGCCGGGCCGAAGTATCTACACTTAGAGCGGGCTTTCTTTGCCATCCGTACATCAACTCAAGTTAGATTACAGTCGCGTAATCGAGTCTCCGCTTCTTTAACTGCTTTTGCCGTCGGGGGAAAATCGACGACAGAGGTCAACATTTAACTCGCACGTAATCCGTCAGATCTCCAGTTAAAACCGTAATATGTCCACGTCAGCTTTTAGTTCGAATTTGAGCGGGCAGAACCAGTAAACAACAAAATCTGTTAAAAACAGAAGAGGAAACAAAAAGCAAGTTTTGCTTTTCTTTTGGTTAATTAGTTAAAAAATAAATGAAAAAATGTCAATCTCAACTCTTGAATCTTGCAAGAAGAGAAAAAGAAGGCCGAAACTGTTCGGGTTCCATACGTTTATGGAATCGGGTTGCCCGATAAGCCCCACCGGTGCATTTCGCGATAACGTGAGACAGTTTTTATCAGCATGTGGCGAGCTTGAAGATTACAAAGTTGAAGGCATGTCCATTTGGTGCACTCTTCTAGTTCACGAGAGCAGCAGTATTGTTTTTCCTCTTTATACCATCGAAGAGCACGTCAGGCACTCTCCTCAGCCCTACTGTGATCAATGCCGATGCTCCGGTTGGTTTCTCTAATTTTTGCCCTGCCCAATTCTTGATTTTTCCCTATTGGGGTTTTGTTAATTTTGTGGAATTGTTTTTTTTTATTTTCCCTGTTTGTTCCCCCTTTTAGGTTGGGGTAATCATTATATGTCCAAACGCAAGTATCATTGGATAATACCAATTGACTGTGACTGGAATAAGCCCCTTGAGGATGGTGTTTTTGATCTTCAGACCCATATCTTGCATGGGTTAATTCACTGTAATGGCTTTGGTCATCTCCTCTCTATTAATGGGATTGAAGGGGGTTCTGGCTACCTCTGTGGTAGAGAAATCATGGATCTTTGGGACCGTATTTGTACAAATCTTCGTACCTGGTAAATAAAAAATTTCGCTTGTTGATTGATTATTTCTTATAATCTTAATTGAATATATATAAATCTCCCCTAGTGATTGATTGCAGCAAAGTCACTGTTGAGGATGTATCAAAGAAGAAGTCAATGGACCTTCGGTTGCTTCATGGGGTTGCATACGGGCATTCATGGTTTGGTAGATGGGGATACAAATTCTTTCATGGAAGCTTTGGGGTGAGAGAGCAAAATTATAACAGAGCGATTGAAATTCTCAGCTCTTTGGAACTTGACAATATAATTCAAGATTTCTGTGGCACGGATCTGTGCAGAGAAATGAAGCAAATATTTCATAACTATCGAGATATCAGTGAAACTCTGTTGCTCACACTAAAAGATCTTCTCAGGTTTATGTTAACTGTCAAATCTTGTGCTTCTGCACAAAAGAAAACAATCATGACCACTACAAAGCCTTCAAAAAGAATGACCCTGCGGAATAAGTCTGTGGTGAAGGATAAATCTGTCAACTATAAAAGATTCAGTGCTGTTGTTGCTAAAATGGATAGCAGATGGTCTGCGAGAAGACTAGAATCTGCAGCAGAAGTGATTGTTAATGCATTACAAGAACAAAAGGCAGAGAACTTGGGTCATGGTGGAGGGATGAGCCGGCAAAAATTAAGAGATGCAGCCAGGATGCACATTGGGGACACAGGGTTACTGGATTATGTGTTGAAGTCAATGAACAATGTAATTGTTGGGAGTCATATCGTGCATCGTGCAGTGAATCCAGCCACTCGGCTATTGGAATACACAATTCATGATCTCTGTGATGGTGCTGGAATCTCAGAGCCAGGACCAGAGATCTCTGACGAGCCCCTCCCACCCTTAGCTCTAGAGACAGGATCTGATGTTTACAGTGAAGTGGTCTATTTGTATATGAATGTACTATTGAATTACCCAGAATCAGAATTAGTGGCACTGGCAACACAGGCAGTTCTTGACAGCAAGCACTTTGTGAAGGAATGGCCATTTAGGGATGAAGATGACCAATTTCTGAGATTTAAATGCCAGGTGATGCCTAGTTTTGTTGATTCAGAAACTGATTTGACAGCAAAATTACCACCTGGGGAGTTGGTCATGATTCCATTGCATTCCACAGTTTTGGAGCTCAAGGAAGCTGCAGAGAGTGCCTTGAGGGATACTTACTGTATTATGGAAAATCTTGGGGTAACAGATGTTGTAAACATGCAAAAACTGGATGATGGAGAATTGTTGTTTGGAGCGGTAGAATCAGGTTCACAAGTTTGGATACAAGGATATGGGATTGATTCAGACTCTAAATTGAGGTACGAAGGTGGGAATGACAAATGGATTGTAAAATGCGAATGTGGAGCTCAGGATGATGATGGTGAGAGGATGGTGGCATGTGACATTTGTGAGGTGTGGCAGCACACGCGTTGCCATGGCATTGAAGATTCTGGAACTGTGCCACCACTGTTTGTTTGCCCAAGGTGCTGCTCTTCCTTTGCACCATCAAGAACCGAATCTTCTTTCAGGTTTTTGGGTTCCGATGATTTGCTGTTGGTCCCAGAAACTGAATATGGCGCAGAGAGAGTTGTATTCAATGATGATATTGGGATGTCGCTTTGATGAGTGTCAAGATCATATGCTTCTGGCTTCCATTAATGCCTTTCATAAAGATTTTGTGGGATAGGTAAAATGTTCTGTTACATTGTATTCTGTAGCTGTTTCTGAAAATCTAAAATCTAGAAGAGTTAGATACCATTCTAGAGCAGCAGATGTAGAACTCTAGGCTTAAGTAGATGTGAAACTGCTATAAGAAAGAATTATGGTTAACGTTCATATTAGGTCAGAATTATACTCAAATGAAACGTATCATCTTTTGATCAAATAAAGAATTCAACATTTTACTTCTTGTTGCATTTGTGAATCTTGCTTATTATTCCTGATTCAATTGATCACACAATTTTAGCAGTTTGCTTTGCCTGAGTGTTGTCACATTTCATTAAGTCCTTTATTCCCCTTTATTTGTTTATTTTTTGAAAACAAGAGTTCCTTGTCTACAAGCGGTCTTGATTTGTTTTGTCATTAAAGTTTGTTGATGTAGACATGTTTTGGTGACAATTATTGCTCAATCTTTTCATGTACCTAGGTAAAGCTTCTGAACTTTCAATAGAAACAATGTTACTTTCTGGAGTACAGTCTTTTGGCTTGTGGTTTGTATTTACCGGTAACTGGTAACATTTCTAGCAGTACTGAGCTGGCTGCCACAGGTGTTACTATTCTTCGCATTGTGATCGAATTAGTTTTAATTTTGTCCCCAAAATAACAAATACTTCCCCATTGGTTTTTGGTTGAGCCTGATGTAAACATCTTTCTCTTCCTGTTTGCTTTACCTTTTATATGTCTATCGTGTATTGTAATCGCAGAATTCTGCGATGCAAACCCATTAAATAACAAGGTCTTGGTCTTGTACATACGAAGCCCAAACGTGATGGGTCTCCTAACCTTAGCTTGACGTCCCCTTTGAAAGAGCAGATACCTCAATATCTATCATATGAGTCACCACCAATCCCATCCATCACGCTACAACATAATTCACATAATTTTTATAAATAATCCAAAAATATAGATTAATTAGACTAAAATGCTTTTCTGACGTCAAATGTTAACTCCAGTTCATGTCAAATTTGGTCGAGGACTTGAATGAAACAAAATATAATTATCAAGCACTTAAGTAATGCTATTCTTTTCTTTTTTTAACTTTAACTCATGAGTCATGCCATTGGTTGTGAGCTATTTTTTAAAAACAATAGGGAAGGAAGGACTTGAAGTTACAATAAGGTAGCGTTTGTTTTTTTATTTGAAATTTGAATAAATCTTAATACGAATATTTAAATAACATGTTTGTTTTTTCTTTTTTAAATATTTGAATATAAGTGACTTTTTACTAGTTTTTATAAATAAAAATATTTTAAACATGGCTATTTAACATTTATATCCTTATAAATCAAATCAAAAAAAGGGATTAGGTTTTATAGTTTAGGAAATAAGTACATTGTATAGATATATATTTTGAATATAATATTTACTTCTTATTTAGACTTTTCTTCATTCAAATAAAATTCACATAAATTTAATTTTTCTATTCGGATGTAAATATGTGAAAATTAAACATAAGTTAAAAAAAGTAAAATAAAAAATCTGAAATTAATGAAATTTTAGACTTCAAACATTTAAAATCTAACTAGTGATGGTGAATGGATTTGGATCCTGAGGTAGGTGCATTCGGATTTGGATTCGCATTGATATTTTCATATCTGAATCCCATCCAGACCTGTAAATGCAAAAAAATATGCGGATCTGGATGCGGATAATATCTGCAAAAATTACAGGCAGAGATCCTATATATCAGGATCTGCATCAATTCAACAATTTAGCATATAATTTAAAATTTAATAATTTACCTAATAATATCAAATAAAATCAAATAATAATTTAACCATTAACAATTCAATTCTTAAAATAACATATAACACCATAAACTCATAAATAAAAATACCATAACAAAAATCATATATCAAGAATAGTATAAAATTCAAGTTTAATACCACCACAATTCCACATATAAAATTATATAAACACCACAAACCCGCATAAAATAATATAGATCCCTATATATTTTTTAATTTAATTTAACTTATATTTTTTTTTAATTAATCATATTATGTTTTTATTTAACTTATACATTTTTATTTAATTTTAATTTAATAAATAATTTAATTAAAAAATAATGTAGATTCAGTTATTTAATTTTATGATGCATTTACATTCGAATTTGTATGGACTATAAGTTTTAGCATTCGGATCCAAATTTTTTAATGTGTGGATCTAATTTTTTCTATATTCAGATCTTCCGAACCTTTACAGTTCCCATCGAACCTAGATTGCTTTGCCACCCTTACATCCAACTCGGAAGACTATAAATCCTATAATATTATTTAATACCATCTAACTGCTTTTTTCCTTTTTCAGCACCCGTAGTAAATTTTCATGTGCCTCATGTGCCTCATGTGCATGTCTTTTACTAGAACTTTTGGTTGGGTCTCTCTCTGCTGTCATTTAACTTAAAAATACCTTAACTTGTTCTGTTGCTTGAAAAGCAAAGAAAAAGTATTACGTACACTAATTTTTCTTTTTCTTTTTATTTTGGGTAATTAATAAGAAGTAAGAACACAGAACACAGAACACAGAACACAGAACACTGTACACGTGCAATGCGATTCATGGTGTCCACAAAGGCAATTCCAACTTGTTCTCATGGTCATCATGGAATCGGAATCAAAATACAAATAATACCCGCGAGATGACAGCCTTCGATATTCGATAATCAGATCTGTGGTCCCCACGTCCATGTGCAATCTTTGCAATTTTTTAACTCTCAAATATCTCCTTTTTCATATCATGATTATCATTTTGTGATTGGCTTGCATTAAAGTCTTTTTATCTCTCCATTTCAGCAGTTGAGCTGGAGCTAGAGCTCTTCCCCTTTACTTTTCAGTGAAATGCATTTATTATGTATATGCATTTAATTATTTAAAGCTCTGTAAAGAAAAAGTTAACAACTTTGTTTCCTTTCTTAGAGCTTAACTTAACTGAGAGAAATTACAGGAGGAAGATGAAGGAAAAAACTTGTGTTGGGTTCAAGCTGCTGACGCTTTATGTTGGGTTTTGTTCAATACTATTTGTGAGTGCAAGTGGTGATGATGGAGATGCTGCAGTAATGTTGGCTCTGAAGAAAAGCCTCAACCCACCCGAATCTCTTGGATGGTCCGACACGGACCCTTGCAAATGGAACCACGTTGTCTGCACTGAGGATAAACGGATCACTCGGATCCAAATCGGTCACCAAAATCTGCAAGGTACACTTCCTTCAAATCTCCAAAACCTCACAAAACTAGAGCGTCTAGAGCTCCAATGGAATAGCATTTCGGGCCCTCTCCGAAGTTTAAATGGGTTAGCTTCTCTTGAAGTAGTTATGCTAAGTAACAACCAATTCACTTCAGTTCCCAGTGATTTCTTTACTGGCTTATCTTCACTTCAGTCCATTGAGATCGATAATAACCCGTTTTCTTCCTGGGAAATTCCTCAAAGTCTGAGGAATGCTTCAGGTTTGCAGAATTTCTCAGCTAATTCCGCTAATATTACTGGCCAAATACCTTCCTTTTTTGGCCCGGATGAGTTTCCTGGCTTAACCATTTTGCATCTGGCCTTTAATCAGCTCATTGGTGGCTTGCCGGCTAGCTTTTCCGGTTCGCAGATACAGTCTTTATGGGTTAATGGACAAAACGGTAATGCCAAACTTGGTGGTGGCATTGATGTTATACAGAACATGACATCGTTGAAAGAGATTTGGTTGCATTCCAATGCGTTTTCTGGTCCTTTACCTGACTTTTCTGGAGTGAAACAGCTTGAAAGCTTGAGCTTGAGGGATAATTTCTTTACTGGTCCTGTTCCAGATTCTTTGGTCAAACTTGAATCTTTGAAGATAGTGAATCTGACCAATAATTTGCTACAAGGGCCAGTACCTGAGTTTGATAGATCTGTCTCATTGGACATGGCTAAGGGTTCAAATAACTTTTGTTTGCCAAGTCCTGGTGCATGTGATCCAAGGCTTAATGCATTGCTTTCAATTGTGAAATTGATGGGTTATCCTCAAAGGTTTGCTGAGAATTGGAAGGGAAATGATCCATGCTCAGATTGGATTGGGGTCACTTGTACTAAGGGGAATATCACTGTCATCAATTTTCAGAAGATGAATCTTACGGGAACAATTTCTCCTGAGTTCGCTTCGTTCAAGTCTCTGCAAAGATTGATTCTTGCTGACAACAATCTCAGTGGTATGATTCCTGAGGGGCTCTCTGTTCTGGGTGCTCTTAAAGAACTTGATGTATCAAACAATCAGCTTTATGGGAAAATCCCATCATTTAAGAGTAATGCAATTGTGAATACTGACGGTAACCCAGATATTGGAAAGGAGAAGAGCAGTTCATTCCAAGGCTCTCCATCAGGCAGTCCAACAAGTACAGGTTCTGGAAATGCTTCTAGTACTGAAAATGGTGTCAAAAACTCTTCGGCTTTAATTACAGTTATCTTGTTTTGTGTTATCGGGGGTGCCTTTGTGATTTCCTTGATTGGTGTTTTGGTTTTCTGTCTTTGTAAAAAGAAACAAAAGCAGTTCAGCAGAGTGCAGAGCCCCAATGCAATGGTGATACATCCTCGCCATTCAGGGTCAGAAAATAGCAAGAGTGTTAAGATCACAGTTGCTGGCTCAAATGTTAGTGTTGGTGCAATTAGTGAAACGCATACCGTTCCTAGTAGTGAGCCTGGTGACATCCAAATGCTTGAAGCTGGAAATATGGTAATCTCTATCCAAGTCTTAAGGAATGTAACAAACAATTTCAGTGAAGAAAACATATTGGGACGAGGAGGTTTTGGGACTGTCTATAAAGGGGAGCTCCATGATGGAACAAAGATTGCCGTGAAGAGAATGGAAGCTGGGGTGATTTCTGGCAAAGGATTGACAGAGTTCAAATCTGAGATTGCTGTTTTGACCAAGGTTAGGCACCGGCATCTTGTTGCTCTTCTCGGGCATTGCTTGGATGGGAATGAGAAGCTTCTTGTATTTGAGTACATGCCCCAAGGCACACTCAGCAGACATATCTTTAACTGGGCAGAAGAAGGATTGAAACCACTGGAATGGAATAGAAGGTTGACCATTGCCTTAGATGTGGCAAGGGGTGTTGAGTATCTTCATGGTCTGGCCCATCAAAGCTTTATACATAGGGACTTAAAACCTTCAAATATTCTTCTTGGGGACGACATGAGGGCTAAAGTTGCAGATTTTGGTCTTGTACGTCTTGCCCCCGAGGGAAAAGGCTCAATTGAAACAAGAATAGCGGGAACTTTTGGGTATCTAGCACCAGAATATGCAGGTAATTTTGGTTCAAGTTGATCTGCTAACATAATTTTTTCCCTTTTGTCTTCTATAGATACTTTTACAAAGTAGTTGGGAATATTTCAACTACATGCCAATATATATTTTTGTAGATGAAACAGGAGAACATTCAGAAAACTGTTTGGTGAGATTTTTGCATTTGTTATTTATAAGTAGAAAGCAAGATCAAGATACCACTCAAATATTGTTTTTCACAAAAATTAAGTATTTTGCTTTGGTTTTTGCTCAAATTAGGTTCTATTAGCTTAAAAGATATAAGAATATTTAGTTGAGTCATGTAAAGTAGATTGTGTTCGGCTTTTAATTGTCATTTAATCGTCTTCTCTGATATCCGGACTTGTAATTGCTTTTTTTGAGTCATGTAATTTATTTGTTTGAATTTCTTTCTAGTTCACACAAGGTGGTCTTCTTGCAGTTACTGGGCGGGTAACAACTAAAGTAGATGTGTTCAGCTTTGGAGTAATATTAATGGAGCTAATCACAGGCAGAAAAGCACTTGATGAGAGCCAGCCTGAGGAGAGTATGCACCTTGTAACATGGTTCCGAAGGATACACCTCAGCAAAGATTCATTCCACAAGGCCATTGATCCCACGATTGACCTCAATGAGGGAATACTGGCAAGCATCAGCACTGTTGCTGAGTTGGCTGGTCACTGCTGTGCTAGGGAACCATATCAAAGGCCGGATATGGGACATGCTGTCAACGTATTATCCTCTTTGGTGGAGCTCTGGAAACCAACTGACCAAAATTCTGAAGATATATATGGCATTGACCTTGAGATGTCCTTGCCACAAGCACTCAAGAAATGGCAAGCTTATGAAGGTAGAAGCTATATGGAATCGTCGTCTTCTTCATTACTACCTAGCTTAGAAAATACTCAGACCAGCATACCCACACGCCCATATGGATTTGCTGAGTCGTTCAAATCAGCAGATGGGAGATGAAGACTGTAAATGATGGTGGTGGTGTTTTCTCAATATGTCCATTTGTATCGCTTGTTCCTAGCATGTCGTCAAAGAACATTCATTTAAATTTTTCATGTTTTTACTCCTTAAGGGCATGGTCTGGTATTCTTCACTAAAATGTAATTTGGATAATCATGTCTTAAGAAATTTTGAAAATGAATTGAGATTAATTCGGAAAGTATCGAGGGTTGATCTCTTGTTTTTGTTGGAACCTGCGAGCTATGATGAAAGGAAACAGAACTGATAGTAATTAAAATTAACAGTAGAACCTTGGTCTTGTAACATGTGGTGCAGTTTGATTGTGATAACTAATTTTTACGGTGGGCGCGGATCAGTTGGGTTTTGAATCAAACTGAACCGATCAGTTTTCGGTCATTATATAAAATCGAACCAAATTAAAATGGTTCAGTTCCAGTTTGGTTCCTTTTTTTTTAATTAATTTTTTTTGTTTTTTATTTTTTTAGAAGCGACAGTTCAGTTTAATTTTTTAGTACGAACTAGTTTTTTTGTCCACCTCTTCAGATATCCTTAGTTCCACTATCCTCTATGCCTTATGGAAAACTAGCCATTGGATACATGCAGTTGAAACTAACTTTTGAAGTTTTGTATGTGACAAGGACTATATGAAATGGTTATAGAATATCTCATACCGACTGAAAATAGATACTCGGTTAAGGATATAAATCTTGAATTGAAATTAATTTTTGAAGTTTAGATGATCATATATAAGTAGTTTCGTATTACTTTTCTATGTAATAAGAACTAAATTACAAATTTACCCTATGCATGACGGAAATGATAGGATATCTATATTGATTGGAAATAGTTACTAGTGGTGATAGTATATCTCATATCAATTGAAAATAGTTACTAGGTTAAGAATATAATTTTGAAGTAACTCGTTAAATTTTGAGTTAGCTTTTCAATAAATTTATTATGATATTGAGAATTTATAGTCCTATTAATAGATTTTATGGTGGAGTGATTTATCGTTTAGTTAAGAGAATTTTGTATGATAAGAGATTATTTTATATATATGTTGGTTCTATTTACTGCTAGTTGAATTGCTTATTTGGCTCTCTTATCTTGAGCTTTTGGTATGTAATTGTATTTAATGTGTATAATTAGTGTAGTTGCTTTGCTTGTTAAAAGGCAGGTAGTAGGGTGTCATGGCAAACTAAAGGTGACGGACGTCGGTTGTTAGTTTTAATGATTATTCAATAAGTCCTATAATTATTAGTAGATTATCAATTTATTTAATGATTATTCCCTAATGTTAGTGGTGGTTGTCTATATTATGAAGCCTTGATCAAACTTTTTGACTCACTTTTATAATTTTCGTTTCATTAAGAAGGGAAAGTAGACCATGAATTCCGGATGTGCATGTGGATCATTTCGTGATGTGTGAATTAATTAATTTCATTTATTAAACACTAGCTACCAGCAAAAGGACGAGTAGTTTATTAAGCTTGGTTATATGGCTCCTTTTTTTATTCTTTGGGCTTAGATTTTACCAGTTTATGCGGATCTTACCGAGTAAGAATTGCTCAAATTTTTGGAAAATCCATGAAAATGATCTGCCATTAGAATTTTGTTCCAGATATTATTATCTTAGATAATCACGTAAGATATATAATTTTTTCATAATTCTTTAATAAAAATTTAATATATATAAAAATATAAAATAATAAAATCACATTATTTTTATAACCGTTAAATGAGTTGAGAAAGAATCATATATCATGTAAGATAACTAAAGACTTCTATTCTTTGACTTGCCGAAAAAATGTGTTGAGCTGTCCTGTCAACTTAGCACAAGTCTGTAGCCCCAGATGAGTACTTCTCCTAGCACGCAGAAATTAATCGCCTTCAATTTTGTGTGGAGTTAAATGAGCTGAGAAAGAATCATATATCATGTAAGATAACTAAAGACTTCTATTCTTTGACTTGCCGAAAAAATGTGTTGAGCTGTCCTGTCAACTTAGCACAAGTCTGTAGCCCCAGATGAGTACTTCTCCTAGCACGCAGAAATTAATCGCCTTCAATTTTGTGTGGAGCTGTCTTTTTTAACTTAGCACAAGTCCCATAGCTACGACTCGGGTCAATCCGACCAATTCGATGGGATTGCATTTAAAAAATAATTTAAATATATATAAGTAAAAAAATTAAAAAAGCAAACATAAACTACCAAATTCCCAAATTAGAAACGGATTGAACCTCGGCCACCCACGAAGGCAAAATTCTAGCCAACTGTCTAGGCCGGCCATCGACTTTTGCGCTCGCCGGCCAATTGCACGCCGACGACAGCAACCAATTGAAGATGACAGGAAGTATTGCCTCTCAAGATTAAGAAAATACTATTGTCTTTCATACTTTCTCCCGTCTTCTTTGTTCCTTCACATGTGAGTTAGCAAACTAATTATTTAATCTCATTGCAAAGGTCATAATTGCTTTCGTTTTTGCATATGTAGGACCTCCTTGGCCTTATTCGATATCTATTTTCAATTTTGCATTTCAAAATTTGGATTTTGCCTTTTTTTTTTTATTGAAAAAAATAGTTCGGTGGAATGGATTAATTTGATGCAGAACTTTATATTCGATGGGTGTTTTCATTTTTTTTTGTTTAACTGGTTATTTCTTTTACACATTCATCAAAATCCAATTTTAATCCAAAATTATTAATCTAATTTCAATCCAAATTAATCTGAATTAATCATCTGATCCAAAATTGATTGAAAATTAATGGGATCAGATCAGATAGGATAGAATTTAATGTTCAGTTTATATTCGGATAATCTTTTTTTCTCAATCTAAACCGTCCAAAACCGATCGGATTAATCTAGATCCAGTGTGAATCCATTTTTCCCACCCCTACCTATAGCCCTACAAAAGTCCTTCTCCTGGCACGCACAAATTACTCCCCATCTAATAGGTTGAAAATGAAGTTGACCTTGATCATTTATGGTGCGTTTACTTCTCGGATTAGGGAATCAGAATCCGAAATTTAAATGATTGACGACGTTTACTTCACAAAAGTAGAACAGGAATCGGAATCGTAGGGCCCACCACTATCTGAAAATGAGGAATGAGAGATTGATTCCCATGGAGAAGGTGAGAATCAATTTCCCATTCCCTAGAGTTTCCATTTTGCCCCCATTAATATTTAAATTTTTCTAAAATGCCCCTCCTTTAAATTAAAAATATAAATATAAAAAATAAAAAACTAAATATATAATTAATTAATATATTATTATAATTAATTAATTAGTATATTATAGCTAATTAGATCTAATCTCCTAGCCTCCAATTGTGGACCCACTACTACAACACAAGTTCCAGTTCCACTACCTACTGCATTATTTTTATAATGCGTATAAAATTAATGTTGCAGGTAAGCGTACTTCTATTTTTAAAATATAATAAAAATGAATATTCAAGCTAATTAATGAATATTTTTTTTAAAAAAGCTAACTAATAATTACTACTTAGTGTTGAATTGAGCACTTTATTATAGTCAAATAGGCATCAAGTCATATCAAAGGCAAAACAAATCATTATTAGAGAAGCTTACGTACACTACATTTATCTTCATCTGTAAGTGACATGCAATGGATTCCTCCCCTCGTAATAAACCCAAATCTCTCTCAACGAATCTCTTTTTTATCTTCTTCCTCTTGTCAACAAATTTCTTAACATTTTTTCTTTCATCCATCCTTAACTCCTCTTCCTGTTACCTCATCAACCCGCCGGGTATCACCACCCCCACCACCACCACAGCTTCCGTCTCTGTCAGTGAGGGCGACTCAGCCTCCGTCCCATCAGAATTCCTTTCCTTCACTTCCGGCCAAAACCTTCCTTTCGGATTCAACACAAACTTTGATTTGGACACCATCTACCCTCCCGTAGGCCGTGCTTGCACCCTCTTTCCGGATGAACTCCGTCGTTACATGTCCTACAAAGTCAACGCTTCTTGCCCTGACGACGAGCTTCTAGCCCAGAAACTCCTCCTCAAAGGCTGTGAGCCACTCCCACGCCGCCGCTGCCGCGCTGTAGGCCCCTCTCATTACATTGAACCGTACCCTCTCCCCAAAAGCCTTTGGACCACTCCTCCCGATTCATCACTTGTGTGGACAGCATACACATGCAAGAACTACACATGTCTTATCAACCGAAAGCATACACAAAAGGGTTTTGATGACTGTAAAGATTGCTTTGATCTGCAAGGAGTAGAGAAAATTCGTTGGACACAAAAGAAAGGTAATGGTGGTCTTGATTTTTCCATTGACGAAGTGCTTGCAACAAAGAAACCCGGAACCATCAGAATCGGGCTTGACATTGGTGGTGGTGTTGCTACGTTTGCTGTAAGAATGATGGAAAGAAACATTACTATAGTTACAACTTCAATGAATCTGAATGGTCCCTTCAACAACTTTATTGCTTCAAGAGGTGTTGTACCTTTGTATATAAGTATATCTCAAAGGCTTCCGTTTTTTGACAACACATTGGATATTGTTCACTCTATGCATGTGTTGAGCAATTGGATTCCAACAACGCTGCTGCATTTCTTGATGTTTGATATCTATCGGGTGTTGAGGCCAGGTGGGTTGTTCTGGCTTGACCATTTCTTCTGTGTGGGTGCGCAGTTGGAGGATGTTTATGTACCGCTTATCGAGAGCGTTGGATTTAACAAGTTGAAGTGGGTTGTAGGAAGGAAACTTGATCGTGGGCCCGAGCTTCGGGAGATGTATCTTTCAGCTTTGCTGGAGAAGCCATTCCTTGATGCTTAAAAGATTTTCGTTAGTTTTAAGCTTGTATTTGCTTCTTATCCAATAGATTAATTTATTATAAATTAACTTACAGTTTTTTTTTAATACTGATATAGAGGACTACTACTAACATTACAATATATCACAACCATTTTGACCGTCATTAATAGAGAGATGTTCACTCTACTCACATTTAATGAAAGAGAAGACCTTATTAATTAAGGGGTGTCCACTCTATTCACATTTCGTGAGAGAGAATGTTGTCTCTACTGAGGGGCAACCACTCTACTCATAGTTAGTAAGAGAGAAGATTGCATCTACTTATTAATCAAGAGGTGTCTACTCTCTACTCAATTATGAAATAATTGAGGAAAGACTACAACTAACCCAATAAATACTTTTATAGAGGCTCAAACCCTTATTCTCGCACATTGTAAGTACGTAAGACATCTCCCACTAGACCAAAGCCCCATTAATATATATTAACGTACAATTGATTCTCTGCTTAATGATCTGTTTTTATAGACTCCGATCATAATTCATTTGTTTTCTATAATTTTGATAATAATATAAGCGAAATTACCAATTTTCAAATGAAAATCAATATATACCATTTATTTTCATACTATTTTTAAATATACAGTAACCCCTTAGCACTACAATTTTACAATATTATCCTGATTTTTAAACACACTTTTATTTATACTGGTTATAAATTAAATAAATCATATAAATAAAAATAAAAATAAAAATAAAAAGATTTAAAAAATAAGAATAAGAAATATAGGTTTCGATGTAAATAAACAATTAATAACAAGACATTTTTCTTGTACCTTTTTTTTATTTTTTAAACATTTTTATTTATAATAACTATTATTTTATTTTCTCAAAATAGTTATCAAGCAAATGACCATTTACGCTCTTTTTTTTTAAAATTTTTTTGTGTTAACGGGATTTTAGATATTAATTTTAGTATGTGGGAAACTGACAATCTCCTTTTTATATACTAAGTCAAGATTATTCTCTTATATTTTCTTTCAAACTCATTTTATTGACCATCATATTGGCATGGCAAACCCAATAAAGAAGCAACAAACCAACTATGTAGTCTAAAATATTGTTGGTAAAATAACATAATGAGTTGCTTAATTAGGGATGGTAATTGTATTCGTTCATATTCAATATCCAGAACATTCATCCTTATTGAAACAAATAATATCCATTCAAAATTATATTGATGTGAATATGAATATTTTAAGATAATATTATTGTTTTAGGGAGGGGAGAATTATGGGTGCAAATGTGTGCCAATGGCATGATAACACGTGGCAGAAAGAGTAAAAAAAGTTAAGGTAAATCATTTGACCAAGACACCAGGATAACATAAAGTAAGCAAGGAGGTAAGCTATCCGAAAGAAGGGTAGTACTAGTAAAACAAGTTATATATATATATATAAAGGGTATAATCGAAATTTAGATTTTTAGTGATTAGGGGCACACGTGAACAATACCTGCCATCATTCGTGAAATAAAAAATATCTCGCTTTTGGCTAAATAAAAGGACTTAATGGAAGAAGAGATTCTTAAGATGAGGAATGAAGGACTACCACATCAATTACCTTCTGCAGTGGTCTAAAAGGTAGATTGGCCACATGCAGAAGAGGTTGCCACATGTATAAAGCAAGAGACAAAAGGGTGGTTGTTTACTTTGTCTACTATACCTAAGCGTGTCACCAGCTTGGGATCACAAGCCTAATTACCAAAATGTCCTCACTTGAAGGAGGACCGCCATTTATTAAGTGCCATGTGTACAAAATTATTGAAATGACCCTTAGGCACACTCCACAAAAGCTTTTCACTCCCAAACGGTAACAAACTTTTATAACAAAAAAATGTTGCTCTTATCTTCTTCCATAGGGGATATTAACCATTTTTGATAGCCACTCTTCACTTAAAGCCTAACTTGAGCATCATAGTATGGTTGCCAGCCACCGGCGGTTCCACCTCTAGTGTTAGCTGTTGCTCTATTTTGCAAGACTCTTTCAGCTCAAGCTTGCTGGCCTTCATCTCCAATTTCGTCTTCTCTTTGTCCTTTTATCAGCAAACACTCAACCTACTAGCTAACCTCCCCTATCTTGTGATAGAACACCTCTAAAATGAGGTAGCATCCAACATCCATTCTCTTTTACTATTTTATTGCTTTATTTGGATCATCCTAAGTCCAGCTAAAAAAAATTATATTTACCCGATGGATATCCATCTACCCATATTCAATTTTAAAAATTTAATTTTATAAAATTAAAATTGAAAATTATAAATAATTAAATATTTTAAAATATTTAAAAGAGTTAAGAAATATAAGAATATCTTTAACTAATATTTATGGTACACGATCCTTAATTTTGAAACATAGAAAATAAATATATTTCAATTTCAGAAATAGAGAAAAAGTTACTGCCGAAATAGCTTCAACATTGTTGCTGTCGCTGGTGACATAATGTGATGCGAATCCTACAATGAAACTTTGAAATCCACACTTAATTTGTAGTTTCAACTTCCCAAGAAAGTTCTAAACAGATTTATGACAAACAAAACCTTGACCCAATGCTTAAGAAAACATGAACCAAATGTATAGAGAATGATATTGACGCCACACTCAAGAAATAGATGAGAAGGTGAGTGATAAATTTAAATTTGGAATGCCACAAGAATGTAATTTCTTGATAAGTTCACTAGTTCTCAAAAGAACCAAAGAAAGAATAACATTAATCTCCAATTTCAAAACATAGCAAGGTTGCTGAGTTTAAATAGGCTAAAAGAAACCCAAGATCCTAAAAATACAAATGAAAACATTAGAACAACCCTCCAAGTAGGTTTGTCAAAGGATGCTTCAAAAGTCTTCACCAACCCACCATAATTAATGATATCTTTGACAAACTTAATGCTAGCCTACTATAATTAATGCTATCATTGACAAACTTAATGTTAACCCACTATCATTGATGGTAGATTTACCTTACACATTGACAAACTTGAAACAAAACAAACAAATGAAGTTGAAAAATAAAGGAGTCATTGAAAATCCCAAGTCTGAACAAGCTATAATGAATTGGTCATAACTCCTTCTAGAGAACTCTAAATCTAGCTCTGTAAAATTCATTGGAAAGCTAACTTAATTATGTTTCCAACGGTATATAGCTTTCACATTAATTCTAGCTCAATCAATACCAATTTTATTCTGAATTTGACCTTTATGCATTTGATACAAATTGTGTATTTGGCTGCCCAATAACTTGAATAATGCCCATAATACCTTGTCTTCTCTTCAAGCCCAATTCATGATGTCTTGCATCTTGAATTGCATTTTCAATCCATATTTTCTCAATTAATCCATTTAAAGCAGCTTGCATCTTTTTGGTTCTAGCTCTTGTAATTGGGCCTCCATGAATGTGCAAATGATCACTTGAAGCTTTAATGGTATTCCCTTGATGGTTCTCATCATAATGTTGTCAAATGGCAACATCCATACAACATTAGATTAGAAATTTTTAGATCTATGCAAGGTTGGTACTTTCAATGAACAGCAAGGAGCGTGCGCCTCATTTCTTCCCTTTTTTGATGAAAAACTATTATTAGATAGACCACACAATTTTCAATCTATTGCTGTTGATGCTATCATATTTGGACTAATTTATGTCGCCAGCAACGGTGAAGGCGACAATGTTAACAATGGCAAAGCTATCACTATTGAGAACTTTTTTTTAATTTATGTTGACTGTATTGTTCTTATTTCCAAATAGAAATCAAAATTATTTTTATAATAAAAATAAAATTTCGAAATTCATGGGTATTCACGATAGTAATCAATGTAAGGAGTGGTGAATGTTGAGTTGTTGTTTGGGCATGCTAAGAGAGTGAGTGGCATCTTGAGTTTCCCAATTGGCTCAAGGGTGGTGGAAACACCTTGGGTTTTCTTCTAAAATAATTAAACTTGCTATAAGACAAAGAATTGGTGAAGATGTCTTATAATTGATCCTTACAGCGAATCAACTGAACAATAATCTTATTGTTCATCACCTTATTTTGGACAAAATAAAAACGTATCTCTATATGTTTTGTTCTTGAGTGGTAAATAGGATTTGAGTCACCTCAAAACCTTTTGTTCAATCCCCAGTTACAGCCTCTGGGCAACCTGAAGAGCTTAAACAGTCCAACATGGAAACATCTCCATCTTCAACTTTAACTCCTTCATCGTCTCATATTTCTCTTTCCTCTACTTTATCTTTTCCCAGAAACATCTCCATCTTCAACTTTAACTCCTTCATCGTCTCATATTTCTCTTTCCTCTACTTTATCTTTTCCCATTGACCGGGCCATGAATTCATGAAGAACAGCTTGAGTCTGAGCATGACGTTTGGTTCCTTGGAGATCAATCCATGTAGCAAATTCTTGAAGTCTAGCAGGCAGACTTATGGGGACAGTTTTGAGCAAAGTGACCGTGTTTCTTACAGATGAAACAACGGTTGTTGGAAAATTCTTCCCAGAGAAATGTCTGCAATGTTGAGATTAGTGGCTGTGAGCTTTCGTTGGAGATCAGGTTGTAGGATGGGTAGCTTTTGTAGGATTAACATCTTCATTAAGTTTGAAAGGAAGATGAATGAAAAACTGGTCATTGTTCCAAAGTGGGGATGGATGAGTAAATTGAGAGTGATTTTTAGGACAAAGTTCAAAGAACTTTTAGGAGATGGAGGTATAAGGAGGAGCTGTATCTGACAATGTATACAGACGGAGAACATCTATATAGGGCATAAACATTTGTTTGAATTTGATGCCTGTTGGTGTGATGAAGAGGTTTTTTACCAGTTGGAGGATATCGAATCCTAGAAGAAGATCTTTGTCTGGTAACTCTGAACCAACAATTTTTTGCCAAATGATACAGTTGGGAAAAAACTAGATACCAATGGGTTTTTCGGTAATGAGAGATGTTTCAAAAACTTTTCCATTTGCAGCTCTGAAGTATTCAATGTGGTTTTCCCAATAATATAGAAGAAGGATTCAAGGATTGAGCATATTGCGCTGTGCGCCAGTATCAAGGAAACCAATGATTGAGACAGGTTTATGAAATTTAGAAGGGATGACTGAAATTTTTACTAAAGGACCTGGAAGTTTGGGACGAATGTGGTTTATCTCTTGAATAGTGGAGATCACAGAAATGTCATCTGGGTCGGAATCTGTTGAATCAGCAAGGATGAAGGCTGTATGATCATCTTTTTCGGACTGTTCTGAGAAAATGGATTCAACATCTTAGTGGTCAGAAAGTATGGAAGATTGCTGTAAGTGCTGAATGAGACAAACAACTTTGACTGAGTTATTTGGGTAATTGCGGGCAAAATGTCTGCGCTTCTTGCAAATAAAGTAGCGATTGTGTTTCTTCTTTCTGAACTGAGAAGGATCCTTTTTTCGGAAGAATCTGTAAGGCTTCTTTGGTTTTTTGGAGGAGGATTTGTGGAAATGTTTCTGGAAGTGCTTCTTTTTGGTGGTTGGACAAGTGCACTTTTTGTCATCTTTGCACTGGATTTTGAGGTAGGGTTTTTTACAGGCTGAGGCAAAGGGTTCTTTGTGTTCAATAAGGTCTTTGAAGAAATCTTTTTGCTCACAGATCTTATCAAGGCAGAGCAAGGTTAATTGAAAGATTTTTCAAAGAGAGACATTTGCGATGTCAAGATTAAAGGCTGTCAGTTGCCTTTGAAGCTCTGGCTGAAGCTTTGGTGGTAAAGATGCAGCAAAGACATGCTTTAGAGATGGATCATTGAATCCATTCAGTTTGTAATAAAGCATGCTCATCCTTTTGTAATGCATTTCCAGGTGATGTCGTTTAAGAGAACAACATTTCATCTGGTGATATTCTTTTCGAGATGCTTCAATTGATGCTGCTGGTTCCCTAATAAACTACTCATAAATGATTGCAAGAGCTATAGGAATGGTGGTTTGAATAAATTGAAGTTGTCTGTATTCTGAGATTGTGAATAAACCAATCTCGTAGAGATCCAGTGAATCGGGAACAAAACTCACGGAGAACATTCTAAGATTGTGCATTAGAGCTTGTCATTTGCACATCAATCCATGAACAAATTCTTGATATCGAGTCTGCCATTTGTGACGAGGAATGTCATCAAATGTAAACCATGGTGAAGAAGATGGTTTAGAAGACTTTGTAGAAACCAGAGGCATAGATGGAGCCGGTTCTGTTTGTGAGCCTCGGTCATCGTCATTATCGTCCTTATTATCATCACAAGAGTCACCAAAAATAGGAGTGGATGTACTGGGATCTTCTGTTTTTGTGGCCATTAAAAGACCAGAAATATTTGCATATTGAGACTCTGAGTCTGAAGAAGTTTGTTCAGATGAGCTAAGATTATCTGAGGAGGGTAAACTTTCTTCTGAGGTTGAATCGGAATCATTATGTTGAGAGTTAATCTGCTCATAATGATATTGATAAGCGGGGCTTTATCTTTTTTTGGAGGTTTAGGGGTTGCTTTAGGAGAGTCTTCTGGAATTTGAAGATCTTCCTTGGGTGGAGGTTTTCAGATTTTGACTTTTGATTTGGATTTTTTTGGTGAAGTAGGTTTTGGCGGTGGAACGGAAGGAATATTTGGGTTGGTGGAATGGAGATGGGAAAGACCAAAGAACTGATCATAAGTTGACTGTTTAGAAGGAGTATAAAACGGCTGGTATGATGTGAATAGTGGTAAACGGCTGGTATGATGTGAATAGTGGTGCTGGTATAGGTATGGATTGAGTTTTGGTGAAAAGGGAATGTTGTGCTTTGTCAGCATCAATTCTGGCCAATTCTGCTTTCAATTGTCTGATCTCTGCTTCTTTCTTATTGAATTCGGGACCCCAAATACGATTGTTGATCATCGTTTTGAGATCGATGTCTAATTCAGAGATTCTGTTCTGCAGATTTAAATAAATCTGTTCAAGCTGGGAAGTGATTGTGTCCACCTTTGTTTCTGTTTGTGACACATGTGATGCCACTTTGTCAATCTTTTTACCAAGATGGTGGAGAGCTTGATTCTGAGCACTGGCATTTTGGGTTTGTCAGTTTAGCACTGCCTCATACTGCTTTGGTGCTTCTGGCACTCCAGAGGTTGTGATGGGTGATTGAACATAAGGTTGAGAAACAACTTTGGTTTGAGGGTCTGTGTTCCTTTCGAGTGGAGGAAAGGATTCTTGGTATGATTGGCTAGAAGATGAGAACATCAAGCATGACTTGATTTTTGGTTGAGCAGGAACAGGCTTAAATGAGGATTCTCGTTGGAGTTGCCTGAGCGCTTTCTTGTAAATGGGTAAAGATTGATCTGATTCTGGATCATCCGGTGGTCCTGAAGAATAGGGCCGACACGAAGTTGTAGGAGTAGAAGGCTTTTTCTTTCGCCTTCGCCTTTGTCTCATGATTTCAAAGTCTTCGTCATCATCTGTGTTATCCAAGCAGGGACAATCGGGATTACACATATGGGGTTCTGGGACATCCCATAGGAAGTGACCGTTGACTTTGTCAGGATATACTGGATACCCTTCTGAAGAAAATCCATAGATTGGAAGATTCGACTCTTGTTCAGTAGAAACTACTGTAATCATAGCAGTATAGAAGAGCCTTGGGGATTCTGGATTTGGCTTGGCTGGAGTCTGGAAGGATAACTTGACTTGTCCGTCTGGTCTTCTTTCGAAGATAGCTTGAGAAGTCTGGACAGGTTCAGAATTCTGATGGAATTGTTCATAGTTGGTAAGCCATTCTAAAGGCATGAGTTGAAGCAACTCTTGCTTTTGAATTTGTTTAGGAATCTGGATGATGGTTGGAATTGTATATGTGTCTGCAAGAATCATTAATGCATCACTGGTTGTTTATGTAGTTGGGAGGTCTAACGCATGATTTTGCAATCGATACATTATCTGGTGATGGAGAGTGGCTAATTTAGAAGTGGATGTTTGTTATGCTCCTTGGAGCTGGATTTGGACTTTCAGTGTTGTTGGAAGGTTGGGATCTTCTAGGGACATGTTGAAATTTGGGTAGAAGGTTAACAAGACATTTCCAGCATGGAGAGTGGTTAAAAATAGTGCCAGTAACAGCATGTTGATACTGTTTGAACCTTGTGTCAAGGAGGGCAATTCTGGCTGTGACGGGTAAGCCTTTTCTGCCATGTAAGGTGAGGATAAGTTGGACACCACCTAGATGGAGGTGTGTATACCCTTCTCGTTTCCAGTTGGTTACGAGATCTGTTGGTATATCCATGGTGACATATTGCTCACTTTGAGAGGCTTGAGAGCACACTGATCAAGTCGTGAAGACTGGATGTACTCTTTGGGAAGAGGTCTTTTTGTGGAAATTAGGGTTCTGATGCTTCGTGTGAAAGAAGTTTTTTGTTTATAAAGATGGTATGGACTCATAACAGGGAACTGAGATTCATTAATCTGAGCAGATTCAGGAATATATGAGTATTCAACAAGATTTTCTATTTTTGAGGCTACATGTTTTTGACAAGAATGAGGTAAGGAAAGAGTAGAAGAGAGAGAAATATGAGAGAATTTTGATGAAGCTATTTCTAATGAATAAGAGGAAGATGCCATTTTTTATAGAGTTTCTTTTAGGTGTTGAATAATAATACTTGAGAACTAAACCATGATACCACCTCTAGAAAATGTTCAGTTGGCTCTGATACCACTGGGTGTGACAGGTACGTGGCGTTGTTATACTTGAACTATGATAGTGCTAGACTATCCTTTGGACCAGTAGTCCGCAAGTTATGGTTTCCAGCCGATATACCTATAATCCCTGAGATATAAAATGATGAGAACCATCAAGGGACCATTAAAACTTCAAGTGATCCTTTGCACATTCATGGAGGCCCAATTACAAGAGCAAGAGCCAAAAATATGCAAGCTACTTTAAATGGATTAATTGAGAAAATATGGATTGAAAATGTAATTCAAGATGCAAGACATCATGAATTGGGCTTGAAGAGAAGACAAGGCATTGTGGGCATTATTCAAGTCATTGGGCAGCCAAATACACAAGTTGTATCAAATGCAGAAAGGTCAAATTCGGAATAAAAACTGTATTGATTGAGCCAGAATTAAAGTGCAAGCTATATACCGTTAGAAAGATAATTAAGTTAGCTTTCCAATAAATTTTACAGAGCTGGATTTGGAGTTCTCTAGAAGGAGTTATGACCAATTCTTTACAGCTTGGTCAGACTTGGGATTTTCAACGAATCCTTTGTTTTTCAACTTATTTGTTTGTTTTGTTTCAAGCTTGTCAATGTGTAAGGTAAGTCTACCATCAATGATGGTGGGCTAACATTAAGTTTGTCAATGATAGCATTAATTATAGTAGGCTAGCATTAAGTTTGTCAAAGATAGCATTGATTATGGTGGGTTGGTGAAGACTTTTGAAACATCTTTTGACAAACCTACTTGGAGGGTTGTTCCAATGTTTCCATTTGGATTTTTAGGATCTTGGGTTTCTTTTAGCCTATTTAAATTCAGCAACCTTGGTATGTAAGAAAATTAGAGATGAATGTTATTTGAATTTGAAAGATCATTCTTTCTTTGGTTCTTTTGAGAACTAGTGAACTTATCAAGAATTTGCATTCTTGTGGCGTTCCAAATTTAGACTTATCACTCACCTTCTCATCTATTTCTTGAGTGTGGCGTCAATACCATTCTCTATACCTTTGGTTCATGTTTTCTTAAGCATTGGGTCAAGGTTTTGTTTGTCTTAAATCTGTTTAGAACTTTCTTGGGAAGTTGAAACTACAAATTAAGTTTGGGATTCAAAGTTTCATTGTGGGATTCGCATCATAAAACCTAAAAAGCAAAACCATTGATCACGATACCACCCGAAAAACAGGTTACCTCTGACTTTCAAAGAGGGTGAACGTTGTGAGAAAACAATTTTATTTTAAATCGGTTTTATATATAAATCAGGACTTTTCTGATACACAAGATCCTTGAAGCAAGGCAAGTGTAGAGCATACTCAGTATATAAAATAGAGATGAACACTCTTAGTTTAATAACTTAAGTATTTTCTTCGTTACCTAGAAGAAGAAGAGAGACTTAGGAAGCCATAGAAGGTTAAGAAAAACTTAGAAATATTATTGATGGCAATCTGAATTTTACAAGGACGGAAGAGCTCTTAAATAGAGCTGGAAAGCTAAGATAAAGATAAAGTTAAAGATAGGACAGGACCCCTATCTTTTCTTTAAGCAAAAGTATAAAGCAAAAGCAAACTAGTAATTACTACTTTTAAAAAGCCTAAAAGCTAAAACACACTTTAGACAGGGTAGGACCCATGTCTTTTATTGAAAGCAGGAAAAGCCGAGATTCCCGAATGACTCTGTACCCATGTGAGGTAATTATGGAGTTGAGGGAAATCTGGATGGGGACACGTCACCGGTGTCATTGCCAGAGTGAATGATAAGCTCTTATCCCACATCGCTGGCAAGCCAAACTCCAGGTCGCTTATAAGCGCTGGGCAGTCCTCACCCCTTAAGAGCTCTTTTGGGGCTGAGTTAGGCCCGGCCCAAGTTGGTATCAAAGCCAAGGCCTGAGGGCGAGGGTAGAGTGAATGATAAGCTCTCATTCCACATAGCTGGCAAGCCAAAGCTCCTGGTCGCTTATAAGCGCTGGGCAGTCCTCACCCTTTGAGAGCTCTTTTGGGGCTGAGTTAGGCCCGGCCCAAGTTGTTGATTCAAACCACCATTCCTATAGCTCTTGCAGTCATTTATGAGTAGTTTATTAGGGAACCAGCAGCATCAACTGAAGCATCTCGAAAAGAATATCACTAGATGAAATGTTGTTCTCTTAAACGACATCACTTGGAAATGCATTACAAAAAGATGAGCATGCTTTATTACAAACTGAATGGATTCAATGATCCATCTCTAAAGCATGTCTTTGCTGCATCTTTACCACCAGAGCTTCAGCCAGAGCTTCACAGGCAACTGACAGCCTTTAATCTTGACATCGCAAATGTCTCTCTTTGAAAAATCTTTCAATTAACCTTGCTCTGCCTTGATAAGATCTGTGAGCAAAAAGATTTCTTCAAAGACCTTATTGAACACAAAGAACCCCTTGCCTCAGCATGTAAAAAGCCCTACCTCAAAATCCAGTGCAAAGATGACAAAAAGTGCACTTGTCCAACCACCAAAAAGAAGCACTTCCAGAAACATTTCCACAAATCCTCCTCCAAAAAACCAAAGAAGCCACAATCGCTGCTTTATTTGCAAGAAGCGCGGACATTTTGCCCGCAATTGCCCAAATAACTCAGCCAAAGTTGTTAATCTCATTCAGCACTTACAGCAATCTTCCATACTTTCTGACCACGAAGTTGTTGAATCCATTTTCTCATAACAGTCCGAAAAAGATGATCATACAGCCTTCATCCTTGCTGATTCAACAGATTCCGACCCAGATGACATTTCTGTGATCTCCACTATTCAAGAGATAAACCACATTCGTCCCAAACTTCCAGGTCCTTCAATAAAAAGTTCAGTCATCCCTTCTAAATTTCATAAACCTATCTCAGTCATTGGTTTCCTTGATACTGGTGCACAGCGCAATATGCTCAATCCTCGAATCCTTCCTCCAGATTATTGGAAAAACCATATTGAATACTTCAGAGCTGCAAATGAAAAAGTTTTTGAAACATCTCTCATTACCAAAAAACCCATTGGTATCCAGTTTTTTCCCAACTGTATCATTTGGCAAAAAATTGTTGGTTCAGAGTTACCAGACAAAGATCTCCTTCTAGGATTTGATATCCTCCAACTAGTAAAAAACCTCTTCATCACACCAACAGGCATCAAGTTCAAACAAATGTTTATGCCCTATACAGATGTTCTCCGTCTGTATACATTGTTAGATACAGCTCCTCCTTATACCTCAATCTCCCAAAAGTTCTTTGAACTTTGTCCTGAAAATCACTCTCGATTTACTCATCCATCCCCACTTTGGAAAAATGACAAGTTTTTCATTCATCTTCCTTTCAAACTTAATGAAAATGTTAATCCTACAAAAGCTACCCATCCAGGGATGCCTCCTTCTGATCTCTCTCTCGCCAAGCAAGAATGTACTCAATTGCTTTGGCAAGGTCTCATAGAACCTACTACTTCAGATTGGGCTTGTCAACCTTTCTATGTTGAAAAACGATCTGAATTAGTCCGTGAAAAACAAAAGATTAGTTATTGATTACCAGCCACTTAATGCTTTCCTTAAAGATGATAAATTTCCTCTTCCAAAGATCCAATCCCTATTCATTCATCTTCAAGGTGCAAAAGTATTTTTAAAGTTTGATCTTAAAGCTAGTTTTTGGCAACTTGGTATTTCTCCAGAAGACCGTCCCAAAACAGCCTTCTGTATCCCTAATGCTCATTATCAGTGGACAGTTCTACCTTTCGGTCTCAAAGTTGCTCCATCCTTATTTCAAAAAGTAATGGTGAAGATCTTCTCTCCGATCCTCCATCATGCTTTGATCTACATTGATGACATCATGTTGTTTTCCCATGACCACTAGACACATCAACAACTCCTTTCAAATTTCCTGGAAATTGTGTAGACACATGGCATCATGCTTTCTGAAAAGAAAAGCAACATAGGAAATGAATCTATTAACTTTCTTGGCATGGTCTTAAAAGATGGCCATTACCATCCAGGACCACACATTGCGGCATAATTATTAAAGTTTCCAGACACTGATTTCACCAAAAAACAAATTCAACAGTTCCTTGGAATTGTTAATTATGTCAGAGACTTTATTCCCAAGGTTGCGGTCCACACTAGTCAGCTATCATGTATGCTAAAAAAGACGGCTCCACCATGGGGTCTTGATCAAACAGAAGCTGTAAAGCAGCTTAAAAAGATAGCCCAGTCACCTCCTCCACTCAAAATTCCCACTACTGGCCAACGCATTCTCCAGACAGATGCTAGTGATGACTTTTAGAGTGCTATCCTCCTGGAAAAGATCGGTAACTCAGAGTCCTATTGTGCTCATGCCAGTGGACTGTTCAAAGACTCAAAAAAGAATTACCACGCGATTTACAAGGAAATTCTTGCAGTAAAATATGGAATCAAGAAAATTGAATTTCATCTCATCAGCCACAATTTCCTCATCAGAATGGACAACAGTTCTTTTCCAAAGATTTTTTTACTTCAAGAACAAATTGCTTCCTGACAAGCAATTACCCAATTTAAAGACATGGTTTGCAAAGTATGACTATACAGTCCAACACATCAAATGTGATAAAAATCTTATCCTTGATTTCCTCACCCATCCATCTATAAAAAGCCTTGTTCTCATCTCTTCAATTCACACCATCCCAATTATAGCCATGTATCGATCACTCCCCTTCAAAGCTCTTACCCAAAAAGCTTTTCCTCTAAACTTCAGTTTCCGAACAACTTTCCAAATCCAAACCTTTGCAAAGAAATTCCTTTACAGGTATTTCATGAATGTTCACAGAACCAAACCAGAAAGGTTTCCCTCATTGGCTTCACCATTATTCCAAGCCTCACGATCTCTGAAGATGAGTTATGGTACATGTGGTGTCTCATAGTCTTGTTTGCTACAAAACTTGTTCTTCCCGTCCTCCCACTCACTTGGTGGCGTAAACAATTACAGAATATATCTAACTTTCATCAGTTAGATAGAATTCCAGATCAAGAAGCAGATATGTTTACTTCGATATTCATAGTCCACAGACCATATTTCCAACATCCTCAAACAAGAGACTACTGGACACAGGACATGGCGTATGAATGGAAAACTTTCCCTCATCCTTTCCCTCGTTTATAGAAAACGGCAAACCGATTGTATTCCAGAGAGTAAGTTTCTAGATAACGGCGAGCCGTTTATGGATAACGGCATACCAATTGCATTCCAGAGAGAAAATCTCAGATAAAGGCAAACCGTTAACAGATAATGGTAAACCGATTGCTTTCCAGAGAGCAAATCTCAGATAACGGAAAAGTGTTTATCGATAACAGTAAACCGATAATGATAATGGCGACTCGATAATTTGAATTTTGGCACAATGGTCACTTGCTTAAGTTCTAAACGGCGATCCAACTATGTGCAGAAAGTCAACAATGGCTAGTTTTCATCTCCATCTATAAAATGGCTCAATCAAATTCAAGTAAAACGTGATCCAACGATTATCATTGAGCTTGCTATTGGGTACACAACTATTATTGAGCTTCAAAACTTGATTTTATTTCATTTTATTCACACATTTGAGCTATCATTTATGATCTTTATCTTTGAGTGATTGTAAGTGTTGGGATACACTTGGGTTAAGAGATTGGGAATAATTTCTTGTTGTAAAGGTTTATTGACACCTTGGAAGTCAATTGTAAGAGTGGTTGAAGCCTTGGAGGAGGCATGGACGTAGGCACAGTTGGCCGAACCATGTAAAAATCATTGTGTTGCTCTCTTTTCCCTTACTTTATTATTGTGCTTTATTAAATTTATTGTTTTTGATTTCATTAAGGCAATAGATTGAATTGTTGTGTTGTTTGTTTAGCTTAAATTTTTAAAAACCCAATTCACCCCTCTTTTGAGTTGCCTAGTTATTATTTCATTTGTTATCAGAGCAAGTTGCTCTTGTTTAGACTTAACCATCTAGAGTTAAAGATTTATGGCAACTTAAGATGACTCTACCTTTAGGGAAGGACAATCCACAACTAGGCCACCATTCTTTCATGATAATGACTACCTATGTTGGAAAATTAGGATGTGAATTTATTTGCAAGCTTTAGATTACGAAATTTGGGAAGTTGTTTGTGATGGTCCATTCATTCCTATGACTAAAAATGAAGTAGGAGATGATATTCCAAAACCTTCAATTCAACAGAGTAAGTTAGAAAAGAAAAAATATATCTTTAAACTCCAAGACAATGAATGCTTTATTTTGTGCTCTTGATAAGAAAGAGTTTCAGAGTGTCTAGTTGTGAGAGTGCTCAAGAAATATGTAACAAACTTGAGGTTGTCTATGAAGGGACAAATCAAGTTAAAGAGTCTAAAATTAGTAGATGCACTCAATAATATGAATTGTTCCAAATAGAACAAAATGAGAGTGTGTATTCTATGTATACTAGATTTACGGACACAGTGAACACTCTAGGAGCCCTAGGAAAAACCTTTTCCAATAGCAAGAAAGTTAAGAAAATTATTAGGTCACTTCTAAATGAATGGAGACCTAAGAGGACTGTTATTGAGGAAGACAAAAATTTAAATACCTTACCTATTGATGATTTGATTGGTTCTCTTATTTCATATGAGGAAGATTTGGTAGCAGAAAAAGGCAATGTGGAGAAGAAGAAAAGCATTGCTCTCAAAGCAATGCTGGATGATGAGGAGATGGTATTCTGGCTACGAGATTCAGAAAATTCTACAAGAAAACTAGTGAGCGGAGAAAGTTTTGAAACTATAAGAATCAAAAAGAGAAGAATGAGCCAATCGCTTGCTGTGAATGCTAGAAGCCCAAACAGATATGATCGGAATGTCCTCTTCTCAATAGGTTCAAGAAGAAAGCAATGGTAGCCACATGAGATGACAAGGATGAGGAAACACGTGATGATGAAGAGCAACAAGAGATGACAAATCTAGCTGTCATGGGAATTGGGGAAGAATCATTTGATGAACTTGATGAGGTAAGTGATCTTCTAACATATGATGAGTTACATAATGCCTTTAAAGAATTGCATGATGATTGGATAAGAATAGGTAAAAAGAATGCATCCCTTAAAAAGAAAATGCTAGAAATTTCAAATGAAAAGGATGCTTTACAAAAATGAAATGATTCATTAAAGGACTAGAGTTAAGGGTAAAATTGTTGCATGATAAAATTGCATCATTTAAGGGTAAACAAAGTATTTCATATGAGCATGAAAAATCACATGTTGATAAATTGATGAAAGAAAATGAAGTGCTTAAGAAAAAGAGTAATGAGCTTAATGAAATTGTGTTAAAATTCAAAAATGGTCAAAAGAACCTAGAAAAATTATTGAGTACTCAAAAATATGTGTTTGATAAAGGAGGACTTGGGTATAAGCCTAACTTGAAACAAAAGTATTATAAGAATTATTTTGTTAAAGCTACCTCCACAAGTGATCATAAGATTATATGTCATTATTGCAATCAAAATTGTCATATGAAATATAGCTGTCCAGTGAAAAGAAATGCATATTATGGTGTAAAATGTGTTTGGGTTCCAAAAGGAACTATTGCTAACACTCAAGGACCCAAGAGTATCTGGGTGCCAAAAGGCACAACTTGAATATTTTTGTAGGTACCATAATCAAGAAATGGTGGAGAGTTCCTTGATGAAAGCTTGTGAGGATAATCACTTGATCATGATCTAGGAGAAAAAGATAAGGCAAGATGATTTAATTGTTTTGGTAACAATTCTTACTGTATTGATTATGTTGAGTGGATCATAATGAATGCATAACAGCTTGAATTTGTGAATTCTTGTATCATTGATTGTGTTATATCATCATTCATTTTAAGTGATTATAATGATGGCTTATCTTAATAGCTATGTTGATTTTGATGATCTATATATTGCCATTATGTACTCATGCTTTGCTTAAGTTTTGATGATAAAGAATGTGCTTTGATGATTACATTGTATTTGATGAAGTTTGATCTTATGGAATCTATGATTGGTGAATGGATGCATTTTTTGTACTTTATTGACGTATTGTTAAATATGCATTACTTGTTTTAAATGATATCGAAAGGGGGGAGAAATACATGTACTTTGAGATTTTTAAGCATATGAGATTTTTTAAGTTATATTGAAATGTCACATTAGATCTTTGATGAGTTTAGTCGTCTTGATTTCTAAAATGTGATTAATGGAGCTTGGATAGATGATAATATGCTCTTATGACTTTTACGTGCCTTTGCTTGATCTATTACTTGTTTTCTTGATTATTAATAAGGGGTCTTGTTGCTTCTATTTTGGATAATATGCATTTTGAACATATTTGTTTTCCAAAGGGGGAGACAAAGTAATATACCATTTTGATGATGTCAAAAGGGGGAGAAGTAACATGCATTTTGAGCATTCTTTTGATGGTTGATATGTGATTATGGTGATGATTTTGAGATATGATGATGATTTGATTACATTGTTGTTTTAAATTATGATTTTATGTTATGAGTTGCTAATTTGGTTATATGCATGTTGGTTCTATACATGGTTTTGTGTTGTTGGATTGTTGGAGTTGAGAAAATTTGAGTTAGTTGTTGGAGTTGAGTTGGTTTCTGAATATTTGGAAGTGTTTTCAAAGTTTTTTGTGTTTGAGGATATGTTTATTTTTATGGGGAGATTCTGCCAAATCTTTCCTTTTCTTTTTTATGATAAAGGGGGAGATATATCTTTGTTGTTTTGATAAAAACATGTTGAATACAAATTTGATTGGCCACTTACTAAGGGGGAGCACACACTAAGGGGGAGCAAAATTGCATAATCTTGTAATGTTTGTCATCATAAAAAAGAGGGAGATTGTTAACTTATTTGTATTTGTAATAATGATTTTAATGATAACAAACACGTTTTAAATTGATAAGTTTCAAAAATTTCTTAATTGCATCATTTATTTAAAGTCGTATAATATTCAAAGCATAGAAAAACCTCCTGGAAATAAATGGCTAACTGTTTATAAAAAATGACAAACCGTTTATGGATAACGGTTTGCATCCTAGAGAGTAAGTTTCTAGATAACGGCAAACAGTTTATGAATAATGGTTTGCATCCTAGAGAGTAAGTTTAATGGCAAATCGTTTATGAATAACGGTACACCGATTGCATTCCAGAGAGCAAATCTCAGATAACGGCAAACCGTTAACGGATAATAGTAAACTGATTGCTTTCCAGAGAGAAAATCTCAGATAATAGTAAATGTTTATTGATAACGGTAAACCCATAACAATCTAAAGAGAAATCATCTTGCAAACGGTAAACCGTTTATGTCAAAGGTTAACTGATATCTTTGGACAAGATTCTGGAGCGATAACGGTAATCCGACATCTTGATAACGGTTTTAGCACAATGGTCACTTGCTTAAGTCAAAACAGCAATCTGATAAGTTCTAAACGGCGATCTGACTATGTGTAGAAAGTCAACAACAGCTAGTTTTTAGCTCCATTTATAAAATGACTCAATCAAATTCAAACAAAATGTGATCCAACGATTATCATTAAGCTTACTATTGAGTACAAAACTATTATTGAGCTTCAAAACTTGATTTTATTTCATTTTATTCACATATTTGAGCTATCATTTGTAATCAAACACATTGTGTGAGAAAAAATTTCATTTGTAATCTTTATCTTTGAGTGATTGTAAGTGTTGGGATACACTTGGGTTAAGAGATTGGGAATAATCTCTTATTGTAAAGGTTTATTGACGCCTTGGAGGCTTGCTTAGTGGAATCCTCAAGCCCGGTGAGCTTGGAGGCATGGATGTAGGCACGATTGGCCGAACCACGTAAAAATATTGTGTTTGCTCTCTCTTCCCTTATCATTAAGGCAATAGATTGAATTGTTGTGTGGTTTGTTTAGCTTAAATTTTTAAAAACCCAATTCACCCCCCTCTTGGGTTGCCTAATTATTATTTCAAAGTTATATGTTAATAGTCAAATCGTATTTACCTTGTGTTGTTTTGTTCGTATGCAGAGAATCAGTCATGTCAATAAAAATAGGAGAGCTTTGAACAACTGTGATCATCGCCTTAGTGAAAGAGGATATGTTGGATTAATGGAAGATATTATAAGTATATATATCAATATATAGTGTATTTTTATCTATCAAAGTTTATAAATAAAATCTGATTTCTTTATCAAAACAGTGCTGAAAATCAGGTCTTTTTGAAGACTTAATTGGCAAGAGTGAGCTATGGAAGAGAGCTTGGACTCTAAAAAATAGAGGATACTGAAACTATGGCTAGACAAGTAAAATAAAAAAATTATGAAAATTTTTAATATGAGAAAATTAATAGCAATTAAATAATGATAAATTTCTAATGCAATCAAACAAATAGCAAATAAATAACAACAATCAAATGCAAAGAGAGAAGGGAAAAGAATTGAACACAATATCTTTACATGGTTCGGCAAAACCTGCCTATGTTCACCTCCAAGCTCACCATGCTTGAGGGTTCCACTAAACAAGCCTTACAACTCTAAGGCTTCAACAAGATTACACTTGACTTCAAAGTTGTCAATGGACCGTTACAACTTAAGGTAATCACAACCCTCTTAATTTTGATATTGAGATGAAAATTACACAGATTTCTCACTCACACAATCTATGCGTTTACAAATGAAAGCCCAATGTGTGATTTGATAAAAGAATAAACAAATTTTAACTTAGAACAAATTGAATACAAATTTTAACTTAGAACAAATTGAGTACGTAATGATAAGCCTGATGATAATCATTGAACCTACCTAATTCAAATTTAATGAATTTGTTTTATAGTTGGAGAGGCAAACTAACCGTTATTGACTTTCTAGAGGTAATTAGATTGTCGTTAAGCTTAATTGGATTACAATTTTTGTTAACATATATGTATCCATAATGTTGGTTTTGATGATAACAAACAAGATTAAGAATGATTATGTTTTTAAAAGTTCAAATTATTTTTCATACATTTTAAATAAATCAATATTTTGATAATATAAAGGTTTTATACATAAAGGAAAAATGATTTTATGAAATTGATTGTTTTTCGAGTTCATGGTCTAAATTGAAAAAGTTTTGAAAAGTTTGAAATCAACAAGTATTGATGAGAACCATCAAGGGAATACCATTAAAACTTCAAGTGATCCTTTGCACATTCATGGAGTCCCAATTACAAGAGCTAGAGCCAAAAAGATGCAAGCTGCTTTAAATGGATTAATTGAGAAAATATGGATTGAAAATGCAATTCAAGATGCAAGACATCATGAATTGGGCTTGAAGAGAAGACAAGGCATTGTGGGCATTATTCAAGTTATTGGGCAGCCAAATACACAATTTGTTTCAAATGCAGAAAGGTCAAATTCGGAATAAAACTAGTATTGATTGAGCCAGAAGTAATGTGTACACTATATACTGTTGGAAAGATGATTAATTTAGCTTTCCAATGCATTTTACAGAGCTAGATTTGGAGTTCTCTAGAAGGTGTTATGACCAATTCATTACAGCTTGTCCAGACTTGGGATTTTCAACGACTCCTTTGTTTTTCAACTTCATTTATTTGTTTTGTTTCAAGTTTGTCAATGTGTAAGGTATGTCTACCATCAATGATAGTGGGCTAACATTAATTTTGTCAATTATAGCATTAATTATAGTAGGCTAGCATTAAGTTTGTCAAAGGTAGCATTAATTATGGTGGGTTGGTGAAGACTTTTGAAGCATCCTTTGACAAACCTACTTGGAGGGTTGTTCCAATGTTTCCATTTGTATTTTTAGGATCTTGGGTTTCTTTTAGCCTATTTAAACTCATCAACCTTGCTATGTTTTGAAATTGGAGATTAATGTTAAAGATTATTCTTTCTTTGGTTCTTTTGAGAACTAGTGAACTTATCAAGAAATAGCATTCTTGAGGCGTTCCAAATTTAGACTTATCACTCACATTCTCATCTATTTCTTGAGTGTGGCGTCAATATCATTCTCTATACCTTTGGTTCATGTTTTCTTAAGCATTGGGTCAAGGTTTTGTTTGTCATAAATCTATTTAGAACTTTCTTGGGAAGTTGAAACTACAAATTAAGTGTGGATTTCAAAGTTTCATTGTGGGATTCGCATCAAGTATTGCATGAAATTCTGGAAATAGACTTACTTGAAAAGTTTCATAAAGTTTGGGCTATAGTATAATTATAAAAAGTTTTAAAGGCAAAACTATAATTTTAAAAAATAATTTCACTGTGGTAAACGGCTAACCGTTTAGGAGAAAACGGCTAACCGACATCGAAAAAAATTAGAGTTTAGTTTCTGGAAACTAACAGTGATTCGATTTTTGGAAAACCCCGATCTGATAATTTGAATTTTGGCACAACGGTCACTTGCTTAAGTCAAAATGGTGATCCGATAAGGCTTAACAGCGATCTAGCTTTGTGCAAAAAGTCAATAACGGCTAGTTTTCAACTCCAACTATAAAAAGGCTACATTAGATTCAAATCAAAGTGAATCCAACGAATACGAGGGAGCATATTATTGAGAATACAATATTTCTTGAGCTTTAATTTCTTCATTCATTCTTTAAATCACTCCTTGGGAATATATTTAAATCTTGTATTTGAGAAAGTGTGGGTGTGGGAAACACTTGGGTTAAGAGTTTATGATAATCTCTTGTTGGAAAGGTTGATTGATACATGTGAAGTCAATTGTAAGAGTTCTTGAAGCCTTGGACATAGGCAGGGTTGGCCGAACCACGTAAAAATCTCAGTGTTTGATTCTCTCTATCCTTATCTCTTTATATTTTGATCACTTTATTTATTAGTTATTGTTTGTGAATTTATTTTATAATTGCATTAATTTTTATTCAAGCACTCCATAATTTTTAGAAACCCAATTTACCCTCCCTCTTGGGTTGCATAACTAGAATCTCATTTGGTATAAGAGAAAGGTTCTCTTATCAGGACTTAATCGTTTAGAGTAAAAGATCCATGGCAACCCAAAATGATTCTACATTTAGGGAAAGACAGTCCACCACTAGACCACCTTATTTTGATGGAATTGATTATCCATATCGCAAAATTAGGATGAAAATTTACTTGCAAGCTCTAGATTATGAGATTTGGGAAATTGTTAACGATGGTCCATTTATGCCAACTACTACAAATGAAGAAAGGGAAGATATTCCAAAACCTTCTAGTCAATGGAGTGAATTAGAAAAGAAGAAGAAGTATTTAAACTCCAAAGTAATGAATGCTCTATTTTGCGCTTTAGATAAGAAAAAATTTCATAGAGTTTCCAGTTGTGAAAGTACTTATGAAATTGTCAAGTCAAGGAGTGTACAATTAGTAGATTCACTAGGCAATATGGGATGTTTCAAATGGAGTCATATAAGAGTGTTCATGATATGTACACAAGATTCACCGATATTGTGAATTCTCTTGAAGCACTAGGAAGGGCATTTACTAATTGTTAAAAAGTGAAGAAAATTATTAGTGCCAAAAGAGTGGAGACCCAAGAGAATGGCCATAGAAGACGCAAAAATTTTTAATTCTTTATCTCTTGATGATCTTATTGGTTTACTTATCTTATATGAAGAAGATATAGCTAATGAAAGAATTGATGAGGATAAAAAGAAGAAGAGCTTTGCTTTTAAATCTTCTATAGTTGAAAATGATGATGATGGGAGTGACTTTGAAGATGAAGGCATTGAAATGATTGCTAGAAAGTTTAGAAGGATCTTTAAGAAGCAAATCAAGAGAAGAAACTTTAAAGATCTCATGAGAGAAAAACTTAAGGTGGAGAAATGGAAGAAGGAACTAATTATTTGTTTCGAATGCAAAAAGCCTAGCCACATAAGATCAGAATATCCTCTTCTCAACAAACTCAAAATGAAGGCAATGGTAGCAACTTGGAATGATAGTGATGAAGAAACAAGTGAAGATAAAAAACAAGAAGAAATGTCAAACCTAGTTCTCATGGCAATAGGAGATGATGAACTTGATGAGGTAAATGATCTTCCTACTTATGATGAACTTGATGAGGTAAATGATCTTCCTACTTATGATGAGCCGTATGATACTTTTAAAGAATTACATCATGATTGGATAAAAATTGGTAAAAAGAATGCATATCTTAAGAAGAAAATGAAAATGAATATCTAAGTGCAAAGATTACATGCCTAGAATTAGAAAATAAAACATCATGATAGGGTTGTATTATCAAATGAGAAACCTAGCATTACGTGAACATATAGAATCACATGTAGATGATTTGAAAAAGGAAAATGAGATGCTCCAGAAAAAGAATATTGAACTTAGTAATGTTGTCTTAAAATTTACAGATGGGCAAAATATGTTGGATAACTTGCTTAATTCTTAAAAATGTGTGTTTGACAAAGGAGGTATTGGCTATAAGTGAAATTTGAAACAAAAGTATTATAAGAATTACTTTGTGAAGAGTACCTCTATTAACAATCAAGTTGTATGCCACCATTGTAATCAAGATGGTCACATAAAGTTTAGATGTCCAGTTAAAATAAATGCCTATTATGGAGTAAAATGTGTTTGGGTTTTAAAAGGAACCATTGCTAAAACACTCAAGGACCCAAAAGTATTTGGGTACCAAAGGGAACAATTTGAATGTTTTTTGTAGGTACCATAATCACGAAATGGTAGAGAGTTTCTTGATGAAAGCTTGTGAGAATAATCACTTGATCATGATCTAAGAGCAAATGATGAGGTAAGATGATTTAATTGTTTTGGTAACAATTCTTGCCATATTGATTTTGTTGAATGGATCATGATGGATGGATAATAGCTTGAATTTGTGAAAGCATGCTTTTATGTTTACATAATTGAATTATTATTGTGTGTAATCATGATGCATGGATAAATATATACGAATCATGATGCCCTTGTTTGATTTTGATGATTGTATGATCTTTGATTTCATCTTCTTAATTGTCTTTCATCATGTTTCATGTCATTTATTCATCTTCCTTATTTGTTCATCACACTCTCCAAGAAGCCAAACACAAACATTTATCTCACTAAAATCCATTATCTTTATGTTTTTCTTGCTTATTTGATATTTCTAAATCATTATCCATCACTTGAACATTAATTGTTCATCACTTATGTATGTGTGAATTCTTTTGCCATTGATTGTGTTATATCATCTTCATTTATAAAATAGGCATATATGACTTATTGTACTTATGAATTTGATCACTTATTCTTTTAGCTCATAATGACGGCTTATCTTAATAGCTATGTTGATTTTGATGATCTATTGCCATTATGTACTTATGTTTTGCTTAAGTTTTGATGATAAAGAATGTGCTTTAATGATTACATTATATTTGATGAAGTTTGATCGTATGCAATCTATGATTGGTGAATGGATGCATTTTTTTGTACTTTATTGATGTATTGTTGAATATGCATTACTTGCTTTAAATGATATCGAAAGGGGGAGAAATACATATACTTCGAGATTTTTAAGCATATGAGATTTTTTAGGTTATATTTAAATGTTACATTAGATCTTTGATGAGTTTAGTTGTCTTGATTTCTAAAATGTGATTAGTAATTATGGAGCTTGGATAGTTGATAATATGCTCTTATGACTTTTGCATGCCTTACTTAGTCTATTACTTGTTTTCTTGATTATTGTTAGGGGGAGCTGTCTTAGCAACTCTATTTAGTTCTTGTTGCTTCTATTTTGGATAATATGCATTTTGAACATTTTTGTTGTCCAAAAGGGGAGACAAAGTAATAAACCATTTTGATGATGTCTAAAGGGGGAGAATAACATGCACTTTGAACATTCTTTTGATGGTTGATATGTGATTATGGTGATGATTTTGAGGTAAGATGATTTGATTACATGGTTGTTTTATATGATGATTTTATGTTATGAGTTACTGATTTGGTAATTGATGGAATGATGGTTCATGATCTTTTTTATGGTTGATGGATTGTGTGATGAGTTGTGTATGGAGTTGGTTTGTATGATGATTTATGATAATTTGGGAGTGATATTACTAGTATTTGAGGTGATGCTTGTTGTTAGGGGGAGATTCTGTCGAAATTTCTATTCAAACAGCATGGGTATCAAATTTGCTACTCTTTTTCTATCTTTTTGGTATGACCCATACTTTGTTTCCTCCACATCCACGACCTCAGCCAAAACCAAAGAAAACCCCAAAACCAGTCCCAGTTCAAAAACCCATTCCTCATAAGAAGAGTAATCGGAAGAGGTAGAGGAAAACATCATACAAGCCAGTGGTTGGACGATAGGCGTTGGGTTTGGAAGTGGTGATGGAATCTCAGAACTCTTTTGGACTCAAGATCAGGTATATGAATGGTTCACTGCACCACATATAGCTGTGATTGAAAATGACATACAAGACGTTCTGCACAATTACCTTTGCCAATTAAACCACCAGCTTCAAAGACTGCAGAAGGGTCGCCAAGGAATTGATCATGAAGAATAGCAAGAGCACTTGAGACTTCTGGGAGATCAACAAACTGTAGTTGGCGGTATTGTCCTAACGAATCAAACCAATCTCTTAGAGCACCCGTGAAACGAGTAGCAGAATCTGAATCCACAGACATCCAGATTTGAACCATCACCCTCTCCATCACCAACTTCTTTACCTGAATCTACCCAACCACCGCCAATCCAAACCTCTGTTTCCTTAGAAAAACAGCCCATGTACCAATATTCTACTCATCAAATTTCTTGTTCCCCATCTCTAGATTCTTCTACTGAAACTTTCCTTTCACAATCAGATTCATCGTCCATTGAGTCAATAGGTTCTCTTCGAGATTGGTTTGACAGTCTTGGACAATATAGACAACTTCAGTTCATTCAGATTCCTGATGGTTCTCAGGCTTTAGCCCTTCTCCATGATCAATTTATTAGAGAACCAAGTGCTACTTTTGAAGCTGTAAGACGTGATTATCTCAACATGAAATGTTGTTCCCTCAACACGAAAGATCTTCATTACCACTACAAGCGAATGTCTTTCCTTTCATCCCAGACTTACTATCCAGACCTCCAAAATCAAAACCTTCCCAATTCTTCTGTATCACTTCTCAGATTTCCTTCCCGATTATTGCCATGGCTAGTTCACTCCCTAAAACAGCTTTTACCCAGAAGTCTTTCCCACTCAACATGACTTTCCAATCACCTCACTCAATTCAAGATTTTGCCAGAAAATTCCTCTTTAGGTTTTTTATGAACATCTACACGATGAGTAAAGAACCTATGTTTTTTCCCAGCTTTCACCCTGATCATTTTTTCCTCACAAGATTAGTAATTACACCTCACAGAGATATTACCGAATATGAACTTTGGTATACGTGGTGTCTTACTATTTTGTAAGCAACAAAAATGGTTTTCCCAGTCTTACCCCTTCTCACCAGGCTCAATGATCCAGAGTCTTCTACTTTTTTTACCTGGACTCTTTTTGAATGGTTTTCACCATTACCATGGTGGCGCAGAAAGCTACAACAGATTGCTCACACACGTCGCCTTCTAGAACTCCCAGACCAAGAAGGCAAACAGTTCACTTCTATTTTTATCATTCATCGTCCATACTTTCAACATCCTCATACCAAGGATTTTTGGACCCAGAATCAAAGTTATGAATGGACCACAATTCCTCATATTTCCTGTCTTGAACAAGATTTCCACATCAAAACTTCCTTGAAGAACTTCCTCATGGAACTCAACCATATTCCTCCAGACCAACCAAATATCCTTCACACATCTCTTAGACCAAAACATGAAATGTTCATGATCCCTACACCATCCTTACATTCCCAACTTCCCAACCGTGGAATCATCATAAAAGAAGAAAAGCCAGACTATACTGACTTTCTATTTTAAGATTCCCAAGACCCTTATGAAGACTTCACTCCAGTCCCTTCACCATCACCATATGAACTCTATGGATCATCCTCTTCTCCATATCCGCCATTTTCAACCCATCCAGAACATTTCCCTCAGCCAACTCCTCTATCACCAAAAGCCCGAGATTGCCCTTGGCCATGTGTTCCAGGATGTTCTCATCTAGAAAAAATCTTCAAGAAAGACAGAGACCCTGATCGTGACCCTGACGAGACAAATTCCTCCTCATCTGAAGACGGGTCAATATCTCTTTAAGAGATTTGTCACTTTGTAATAGTGTAAAATAAAGTACTTTATGCTTTAGTTGTTTGTCCTTATGTAATCATGCACTTTACTTTTGTCGGCCACTACTATACCAGTGAGCCCTACCTACCTTTGTAAAATAAGTGTGCCTGTATGCCAGCTGGAATGATCTCGATCCAGCTTTTGTCTTTTCTCCTCCTTATCCTTATATAAGGAGAGTTATTTTGAATAAAATAAGGGAGAGTTTTAGATAACATTTCAAGTTTCAATATTCCACCCTATGGATAACTAAAACCTTCGTTTCTATTCTTTAATCTTAAGATTCTTTAGGTTTAGAGCTCTTACCCTTGTTCAATGTCTATCTTTTGCAAGTATGCTCTACACTTGCCTTGAAAAAGGATCATGTGCATCAAAAAGCTAGTCAAGCTGTCATTCTTTCTTTGTTCTGAGACAATAGACGGAACCCTGCCTTTAGACTAAGTGACCAAGGAGAGTTTGTGTCTTTTTGGGTTGTCTATGCTCTTAGTTCGTCAAATGGAATGTCTAGTATCTCGTAACCACGTCATTCTCGTCACCCATTTGGTATCAGAGCCCCAGATGGTTGGTATAGGTTATAAGGGTTCAATGCCTTAGGAATCAAAGTATTAAGGAATAGAAAATCTAAATCCCATGGCTTCATCATCATCCTCAGCTACTCCTATTTCTTTGGCTGATTGGCAAATTGTTTAAACTTATAATATACTTAAGGGGAGCTTACATTTTGGGGGAGCAATTTGTGCAATCATTTTTTAAATACATGTAAGGTTTGTCATCATAAAGAAAGGGGAGATTGTTAACATATATGTATCCATAATATTGATTTTGATGATAAAAAACAAGATTAAGAATTATTAAGTTTTTAAAAGCCCAAATTATTTTTCATACATTTTAAATAAATCATTATTTTGATAATATAAAGGTTTTATCCATAAAGGAAAAATGATTTTATGAAATTGGTTGTTTTTTTAAGTTCATGGTCTAATTGAAAAAGTTTTGAAAACTTTGAAATCAACAAGTATTGCTTGAAATTCTGGAAATGGACTTACTTGAAAAGTTGCATAAAGTATGTGCTATAGTATAATTATAAAAAGTTTTGGGGTAAAATTATAATTTTCAAAACTAGTTTCACTGTAACAACGACTAACCATTTAGGAGAAAATGGCTAACCGACATCGAACAAAATTAGAGTTTAGTTTCTGGAAACTAACAGCGATTCGATTTTTGGAAAACACCAATCCGACAATTTGAATTTTGGCACAACGGTCACTTGTTTAAGTCCAAACGGTGATCCGATAAGGCTTAACAATGATCCGACTTTGTGCAAAAAGTCAATAACCACTAGTTTTCAACTCCAACTATAAAAAGGCAACATTAGATTCAAATCAAAGTGAATCCAACGAATACGAGAGAGCATATTATTGAGAATACAATATTTCTTGAGCTTTAATTTGTTCATTCATTCTTTAAATCACACCTTGGGAATATATTTGTAAACAAATAGATTGTGTGTAAGAAAAATCTAATCTCTTGTTGTAAAGGTTGATTGACACATGTGAAGTCAATTGTAAGAGTTCTTGAAGCCCTGCAAGCTTGATTAGTGGAATCCTCAAGCCCGACAAGCTTGGAGGTATGGACGTAGGCAGGGTTGGCCGAACCACATAAAATTCTCTGTGTTTAATTTTTTCTTCCCTTATCTCTTTATATTTTGATCGCCTTATTTATTAGTTATTTTATTATTGCATTATTTTTTATTCAAGCACTCCAGAATTTTTAGAAACCCAATTCACCCCCCTCTTGGGTTGCATAACTAGCATTTCAATTTTGACTTTGTGCAAGTTACCGTTATGATGCCGATTTGCCGTTTAATTCCAGAGAGTTCACTGATTGGAGTCGGCTTGCCACTTACAAATAAGATTTGTCATTTTTAGTTAAACTCCTTTCTGGAATTTAGCGGTTAACTGTTTCAAATAAATGGTTCATGTTGTCTTCCATAAACAAATAATCTATTGACCTCTTATAAACAGTTTGCCCTTTCTATGTCAGCGGCAATCCATTTGTTTCTAGAAGCTTAAACTTCTTCAAAAACAATGTATGACCTAAGAAACTTATCCAATTTTAAAGATTCCGACATTCTTAACTTATGGTACATATGATTTGTTATCATTAAAATCAATGTTATAAAATCATTTATGTCAGCATTCTCCCCCTTTTTGATGATGACAAACCTTACATGTATTCATAGTATGAATGATTAAAAAATACTAGCTCCCTTTAAGTATTCTACAAGTTTTAAAAGGTGCCAACAAGTTATACCAATTTTAACCAATCCAAAAACATCTCTTTTCATTTGTGTGTGTGTATACATCAATTTTAACAATGCAACTCCTCCTAAGTGAAAAGCCAATTTTAACAAGTTCAAATACATGTATTCTTCTCCCTCTTTTTCATCCAAAGAATACTTGTTGTAGAAATATAGTGAAAAATCAAGAAAGACATAACAATTTTACCCAACTTATGAAGTGTTGTCTAAACTTGAAGTGTTGGCTCCCCCTATCATCAAGCTCAATCAAAAGAAACATTTTAGAAATCATAAAATCACCAATATCATAGAAACCAACCATTCAAATATCGAGATCATCACCAAAAATATCAAATCATCAAATAGCGAATCACATGTATCAAAATGTATAATATAAAATAATCAAAGTTTCATAACAAATAAACATAATGAAATGATGCAAAAATGATGTTTGTACAAAATATAAGTACAGGAGATGGTAATCTACTACGGTGGATGTGATAGAGATTAAGGGCAGAGAAGAGACGTTGTTGGTAAACTGGAAGGCAGTAAACTAAGACTAAAGTTGACTCTGTTGCTAAAAAATATATCAAACCTCACTCAGCAGCTACCACATAAAGTCCTCAGAAACTGATGGCTCCTCAGGAATTGCAGGCTCGTTTGTATCCATATCATGGGCCCCTAAAGCATGAGTTACTGATGTCCCTGCCCCAGCAGCAGGATCTAGTACCTGAGTCCTCATTCCTAAACGGAACTCAGGTAGCTGGTCAGCTGGTTAGACATCACTAAGCATCCTATCATGCTCAGAGGCAATCAGGGTGTCTCTGTTCTTAACGGACGAAGTCTTAACCCATTGCATGTTCCTCCAATGAAATCCCAAGCTAGTAATAGCCTCTCCTCCCAACCTCTTAGACTCTTCAAAGACTGGCTCACCAATGGGTACTTAAAAGTGCCCTAGGATCCTAATGATGATACTACCATAGAGAAGTAATCAATTACTCACCCCAGGAGTATTCAGCATGTGTCTAGGATCACATAGCCTATGTTAACTGACCTCCATCTAAGAAGGCAATCCAATAGTCCCACATCTAACCGAGTCACCTCATGTGCATGTCCCTTCCTAGGTGTGACAATATGTTATAAGATACTATGAAGTACTCTAATCTGAAAGGGTAAAAGCTGAGAACGGAAGGGAAGGGAACACACATCATCCGATAGGTCCCTATGCCTACAAGTGTTTCTCACCCCATTAACATGAAGAAAATGGTTAAATATAAGCTCTTTCGTTAAAATATAAAGCTCTAAACCTTTATTCTCAGTTCTTAAAATCGAGTTTAGATTCCCCCACATTAAATTCTACAGGAACACTACCTACATTTGTAACTATCTTATCTAATTAAGTTGCAAAAAGTTCCATGTTAAAATAGAATGCCTTAACAAGGTTTTAATACACATTCTCCTCAATAAACAATGCATTCTCCCATCCTATGTGTTCTAACAACTCCTTAACACTTCTACCACTCACTAATAGTTGCTCAAAATCATCTATTATCGAACTTCGGCACATTCTTAAGAGGTGTTGGATTCTTTTTTGCCATTTGTTTTTGTCTTTTTCCTATTCTTGATGAATCACCATCGGCCACGAATTCTAATAGGAAGATTTTGTGAGAATTGATGGATTTCAATGGAAATATACCGATTAAAATGATAATAAAGGATGTAGGAAGGAATGTGGATGGTCAATTTGATAAAAAAAAATTGGAAAAAATAGAGATTAATTCTAGAGAACACTATTTGGCTAAAAACTAGGTTTGATTTTGGAAATTTTTTATTTTGAGGGTGAAATTGCGTTTGGATTGTGAAAAAACAAATGTTGCTAAAGTGATTTAGAACGATTGAGGGCTTGAATTTGCCAAGAAAAATGCAAGAAAATGATGAAATCTTAGAGAGACGATGAAAGGTGCCACTGCTTAGAGAGAGAAACGGTGAAGAATTAACTGGAAAAGAAGAAGAAGAAAGTCTAAAAATAGTTCTATAACCACACAAAATCATGAACCATTTTATTTAATCAGCTAACCATTAATAGTCAGAGACATTTTAACATGTATTGGTTAAACGTTATCAAATAGAATGTATCCGTTTAGGCAAATCAGCAAACCGTTAATATCCATAACCTTTCTATTTATTTAATCGGTTCATCGTTTACATGTATCAGTTAACTGTTATCAAATAGAATGTTTCATCATGAAAATGGTGATCCGTTTAGGCAAATTAGTTAACCATAACCTTTCTATTTTTAAAGGTTAATCCGTTATCCTCAATAAGTTAATTGTTTATTAATAGATTCCATTTCTTAAGATTTTGTTTTTAAACAGTTATCTGCTGATCTAAAAACAATTATCCACTTATTTTAACCATAATTTTGCTCATCTATTTTGATCTTTGGCCAATAATTGTTTCATTCCAAGGTCATTTCGTGAACCCAAAATGTCTTAAAGACCATTTTTAATGCATGAAAGATGAATGCCACCATACAAAATTCAAAATAAAAAAAATTAATAAAAAATAACACACATACACATCAATAACCAAATAATAGATTGTCTAATAGCCATGATATCATTCAAGAACATGTTAATGTGAAAATTTCATCATCCCAAGTTCATGTCGAATTTCGACAAATTGATCCTCACTAAGGAGTTTTTTAAAGATGTCGACAAGTTGTTTTTCAGTTGAAACAAATTCTAACACAATATCCCTTTTTTAACATGATCTCTTAAGAAATGGTGTCTAATCTCTATACGCTTGGTCCTAGAATGTTGAATAGGATTATTTGACAAATTTATAGCACTTGTATTGTCACACATGATAGGTATATGAGCAAGATTAATCTCATAATCTCTAAGGGTTTGTTTCATCCAAATGGCTAATACCAGCAGCAATATATTCAGCCTCGGGAGTTGAAAGTGCAATTGAATTTTGTTTTTTGCTATAAAGTGACAAGTAAATGTTCTATAAAGTGAAAAATTTCAGTGACGGGCAAAGTCAACATCCGAGTAACATGTTAAATCTATATGAGTCCCTCTAGGATACCAAAGACCAAGATCAATAGTTCCATTCAAATAATAAAAAATTCTTTTGACAGCAAGCAAATGAGATTCCTTGGGATATAATTGAAATCATGCACATAAATATACACTAAATATGATATTAGGTCTATTAGCGGTTAAGTAAAGTCAAGATCCAATCATAACTTGATACGTTTTGACATAAACTTTTTTACCTTTTTTATCTTTGTCAAGCTCGATTGTTGGCTTTACTTCTTCGAAGCCCAACCTTTTGAGTAAATCTTTCAAATACTTGGCTTGATTGATGAAGATTCCTTTCTTGTTTGATTTAATTTGTAGTCTAAGGAAATACTTAAACTCTCCCATCATGCTCATTTCAAATTCTTTGCTAATAAACGATGAAAATTCTTTACATAAAAGCTCATTAGTAGAACTAAAGATAATATCATCTATATAAAATTGAACAATGAGCAAATATTTATCCTTGTGCTTAATAAAAAGTGTAGTATCCACTCTACCCATTTCAAATTCTTTGCTCTAGGGGCTTGCTTTAGACACCTTGTAAACATGATTTGGAAATTTTTCATTTCCAAAACCAGAGGGCGGTTTCATATAAACTTCTTCCATAATATAATCATTTAAGAAAGCACTTTTAACATCTATTTGATATAAAATGAAATCCTTATGACATGCAAATGCTAAGAGCATCCTAATAGATTCTAATCTGACTATAGGTGTAAAGGTTTGATCAAAATCAATTCCTTATTCCTTGAGTTGCTAGTATAACTTTATTCCTTACAACCACACCAGATTCATCCATTTTATTCCTAAATACCCATTTAGTGCTTATTACAGATTGATGTTCTAGTTTTGGAACCAATTTCCACACATTATTTCTCTCAAATTGATTTAACTATTCTTGCATTACCATAATCCAAGATTCATCGTTTCCCGTATCCGAAAAGGATTTTGGTTCAATTTGAGATATAAATGTAGTATGTTCACATGTATTTCTAGGTGATGATCTAGTAATCACACCCCGTGAATGATTCCCTAAGATTAAGGGCCAGTTTGGTAATGCTGCAGCTTTTAAAATAATTGTTGTTAGTTGTGTTGTAGAAATAATCAGCTGTGAAGAGAATCAGTTAAGTGTTTGGTAAATTTTATTTTCAAAAGTACTATGAATTTTGAAAGCAGTTATGGGTGTTTGGTAAATTTTATTGTTAAACTGCTGTAAAAAATAAATGACTAAAATGTACATAATGTAAGATGAAATTTACTTATACATATAAAAATGTACACGTACAATATCTCGTTGAATCAAATAATTTTTTTTTTTTTATAAAAATGTGGAATTGGCATATTAACTTCTTGCCAAGCAGCATAAACGTAGCACTTTCTATAGCTTTGTGCCCTGTATCTTTAGTTACACAAACTATGAAGAAATAGGGTAAACGAAAGGTGTGCGTTAAAATATTGATTTTTTTTCCAATTTAAATAAGGATAATTTCGGGTTTAAGTAATAATTATAAGGATATTTATGGAATTATATTAAATGATAAAATTGATTCTCAAAATCAGAATCTGAAAGTTACTCCTTCCTTACTTTTCAAAATTAGCTGTAGGAGGAGTTGATTCTGACAAAAGTGATTTTGATTTTTTTTTACCAAACACCAAAATTAGCTTTTAAATTTTTAAAATTACTTTTAACCCTCCCAAAAGCAATCCCAAACGGGGCCTTAAGTCCTTAGAGTGAGAAGAAACGTACTTTCATTCTTTAGGGAGTGTTTGAAAATGTCCTTCATTTTGCTATTAGTTTGTTCTTCTTGTCGCTCCTCTTGATTCTTACATGGTGCATTATCATCTGCATCATTATTAACAACAACTTTCTTCATCGAAGGAGGGTTAGACTCATCAAATGTGACATGCATAGACTCTTCAACAACTAAGGCTCTTTTATTATACACTCTATAAGCTTTGCTTGTATTTGAATATCCAAACAAGATACCAACATTAGATTTTGGATTAAATTTATCAAGACTTTCTCTAGTATTCAATATAAAACATTTGCATTTAAAAACTTTGAAATAATCAATGTTGGGTTTTCTATCTTTCCAAAGCTCATAGAGAGTTTTATTAAGGTAAGGTCTAATCAACGCATGATTTTAAAACATAGCAAGTGGTGTTGATGGCTCGGCCCAAAAATATTTTGGCCATTTCTTGAATCGACCAATTCTTCTCCATTTTGTTGTAGAGTCCTTTCTGATGAAAATAGATGTTCAATTCCAAAATTATTGCAAAAATTTTGAAAATCATGATTTTCAAATTCTTCACCAAGATCACTCCTAATACAAGAAATAGCATAATCTTTTTCATTTGAACTTTTTTACAAAAGATTTTAAAATCATCAAAGGCATCATCCTTATTAGCTAAGAAAAATGCCTAAGTATATCTAAAAAAATATCATCAACAATCATAAATGTATAGTAATTACTATTTAGACTTGCATATCTAGAATGTCCAAATAAATCCATGTGAAGAAGTTGAAGTAGTTTGGAGTAGAAATATGATTTTTCTTTTTGAACAACATTTTGATTTGTTTTCCAAATTGACAAGCTTCACTTATTCTATCCTTTTGAAAATCAAATCCATGCTTGCATGACCTAGTCTTCTACGCCATAACCAACTATCATCATGTAATGCAGAAAAACATTTATCATGAGACAAAGCACAATCTATATTAATGGTATACATATTTATGCATCTTTTTCCAATAAAGAGAACTTTACCATCACATCATTATTAATGACACATTTTGATAACCTTAATCACATAATTGACTGATACTAAGCAAGTTACCTCCAAGCATACATTTTCAATAATGGTATAAGAATTTTTCCTTTTGATTGTCTCATAAAGATACCTCCACCATTTTCAATTTTGGTCATGCGTCTTGAGCATCTACTATCTAAATAGTATTTATTTCTTTTTTTTTTTGATCCCTGCAGAAAAAATCTCAAATTGAGTTTTTAAGTATCCAAACCTTTTTGGGTCCTTGAATGTTATTAATGGTTCTTTTCGAAATCCAAATCCTTTTAATACCTAGATAAGTATTTCTCCTAATTGGACATGCATAGCTCATATGATCATTTCCATTGCAATAGTTACAAACAATTTGATGATCATTAATGATGGTAGCTTTGACGAAGTAATTCTTATCAAATTTGGCTTGTACCAATGCATCCTTTGTCAAAAACACATTTCTGGGAGCTGAGTAATTTTTCTAAATTCTTTTGACCATTTGTAAACTTTAAAACAATATCATTAAGCTCATTACTCTTTTTCGTATGCATTTCATTTTCCTTTTTCAAATCATTAACAATTAAACTCTCACGTCTAGATGAAACGTTTTCTTTTTCTTTAAAACACAAAATTGCTCCATACAGTCTTTCATTTTCTACTTCTAGACATTTAATCTTCTCATTCAAAGAATCATTCTCATTTAAGAGTTTACATTTTTCTTTTTAAGAGAAGTATTTTTTATTCCAATCTTTTTAAAATCATCATGCAATTCAATTAATACTTTAAACAATTCATCATAGGAGAAAAGATCATTTACCTCATCAAATTCATCTCCTATTACTATAAGTGCCAAATTTGACACTTCAAGAAATTTCTTCTCTCTCCTCATCGTTGTCATCCCATGTTGCCACCATAGCTTTCTTTTTTGCCTTGTTGAGAAGAGGGTATTATGATTTAATGTGTCCAAGCTTCTTGTATTCAAAGCAAATAATCATCTCTTTCTTTTCCTTTTGGTTTTGGAAATTCTTAAACTTTCTTCTCTCATTGGATTTCTTGAAGAACTTCTAAATTTTTTAGCAATCATTGCCATTTCACCATCTCGAAACTTGCTCTCTTCATCACTGTCAAGTTTTGAAGCTTTTATGGCAATAATCTTCTAAGTGAGCCAATTAAATAATTAATAGACAAAATATTTAAATCTTGGCTCCCTCAATGGTAGTTCTCTTAGGTCTCCATTCTTTTGGTAAAGACCTAATAATTTTATTTACCTTCTTGCTATTTGAAAAGGACTTTCCTAGAGCTCCTAGAGTGTTTATAATATCTGCAAATCTAGTATACATGCAATGCACACTCTCATTTTGTTTTATTTGGAACAATTCATATTGAACAGTTCACTAGTTCTCAAAAGAACCAAAGAAAGAATAATCTTTCAAATTCAAATAACATTAATCTCTAATATTATTACATAGCAAGGTTGCTGAATTTAAATAGGCTAAAAGAAACCCAAGATCCTAAAAATACAAATGGAAACATTGGAACAACCCTCCAAGTGGGTTTGTCAAAGGATATTTCAAAAGTCTTCACCAACCCACCATAATTAATGATATCTTTGACAAACTTAATGCTAGCCTACTATAATTAATGCTATCATTGACAAACTTAATGTTAGCCCACCATCATTGATGGTAGACTTACCTTACACATTGACAAACTTGAAACAAAACAAACAAATGAAGTTGAAAAACAAAGGAGTCGTTGAAAATCCCAAGTCTGAACAAGCTGTAATGAATTGGTCATAACTCCTTCTAGAGAACTCCAAATCAATGGTAAATAGCTTGCACATTACTTCTGGCTCAATCAATACAGTTTTTATTCTGAATTTGACCTTTCTGCATTTGATACAAATTGTGTATTTGGCTGCCCAATAACTTGAATAATGCCCACAATGCCTTGTCTTCTCTTCAAGCCCAATTCATGATGTCTTGCATCTTGAATTGCATTTTCAATCCATATTTTCTCAATTAATCCATTTAAAGCAACTTGCATCTTTTTAGCTCTTGCTCTTGTAATTGGGCCTCCATGAATGTGCAAAGGATCACTTGAAGTTTTAATGGTATTCCCTTGATGGTTCTCATCAGTTGATCCATTACTTAGGACATATGTAGGAGAGATTCTCATTGGAGAAGGTCCAATATATGCAAGGGTTACTCCTTAATCTACACCTGTAAGATTGAGATACTTGAAGGACAAGGGCAAAGTAGTGGTTAAATATGGTTGGTAAGCTATGATCTGATTGAATTACCTTTTGTTTTACCAGAGTGATGAGATCCTTGGCAAGCCAAGATATTTAAATCTCCTTTGGACCAGTAGTCCGCACACCTTGGTTTCCAGCCGATATACACTTATCCAGTTAATACCAAATCCGAAATTCATTCTTGACACTTTCATTTTAGAAAAAATCGATTTTGGAGGATAAACAGGACTTTTCTGATGCACAGGATCCTCAAGCTTGAGGCAAGTGCAGAGCATACTCAGTTTAGAAATTTTGAGGTGAGCGTATCATTTTTAATTCGAATAATTTCTTCGATTCCTAGAAGAGAGAAAGAGGTTTAGGGAAATATAATGTATAGAACTGAAGTTTTTATTTTAGATTGGCTCCCCTTACAACTGAGACCAAAGGTGCCTTTTATAGAGGATCATTGAGAACAGGACCTCTCGAATGATCAAATCACATGGCACACCTTTTTTGAAAGCAAAGCACGCCGATTAGGACTTTTACAAAAGATAAAGCATACCTATAATGACTTTAACAAAACTAAAGCACACCGACAAGGACTTTAACAAAAGTAAAGCACACCGATAAGGACTTTAACAAAAGACAAACGGGAGTCACATGGATAGTTGTATCAAAAACTTGTTCATAAGTCGTTATCATGGAGTGGATGGATAACGAGATGGTAATACGTCTCTTGTGTCTTTTTCATATTGTCGTTTGTGCCGACGGATTTGCCGTTGGTCGAGGTATGCCTCTGCTTGTTGGTATTTGTCTTCATCAGCTTCAGTCATAGGCTGAGATGTAGATGCAACAGGAGAGGCTGGAGTGGTGACAGTATAATGGGGATTTTCAGTATGGAGAAGGGACTGAAAGTCTTCCCATGGGTCCTGAGCGTCTTGGAATAAGACATTGGTGTAGTCAGGACGTTGTTCCATGACAAGGATTCCCTAAGGACTTGAACTTGAACCCGGAGTACAGCCTTGTGTTTTGGGAATAACTTCAAGGGTGTGTGATGGTCCAATAGAGGTGTGGTGAATGTTTATGGCTGGTGGAGGAACATTGTTAAGTTCCGTGAGATAGGCTTGGAGAACAGAGGAAACCGATGTATCATGGATGAGGGTATAAGGATGAGGGTAAGTTCTCCATTCATATGCCATGTCCTGTGTCCAGTAGTCCCGTGTTCTTGGATGCTGGAAATAAGGCATGTGGACAATGAAGACTGTAGTCCACATGTTAGCTTCTTGTTCTGGCATTTTGTCTAATCCATGAAAGGTACACAAATGTTGGAGTTGCTTGCGCCACCAAGTGAGTGGGGAATACCATTCAAAGAGAGTCCATAGTAGATCTGGTGAGAACTCCGGAGTGGTCAGGTGAGTCAGGACTGGTCTGATGGGAAAAACTAGCTTTGTAGCATACAAGGTGGTGAGACACCACATATACCAAAGCTCATCTTCGGAGATGGACAGAGAGGACAGAGTGAGGCCTGTGAGAAACAGGTGTTCCATGCAAAGATTAGGAAAACGGTCGGGTTTTTTGGTTTGAACATTAAAGAAAAATCGGTAAAGGAACTTCTTTGCAAAATCTTGCAATTGGTAAGCCGATTGAAAAGAGATGTTCATGGGGAAATTTCTTTGGTTGAGAGCTTTGAAAGGAAGTTGGCGATTCATGGCTATAACTGGAATGGTTTGAATCGAGGAAATGAGTGCAGGTTTATTTATAGCTGGACGGGTGAGGAAGTCTGGAATGAGGTTTTGATTGCCTTTTATGTGTTGAACAGTGAAGTCATACTTAACAAACCAGGTTTTGAGGCTGAGTAATTGCTTGTCAGGGAGCAATTTGTTCTTGAAGTCAAAGATGCGGGGAAAAGAAGAATTATCCATGTTGATAAGGAATTTGTGGCTAATGAGATGGAATTCAAATTTTTTTATTCCGTACTTGACTGCCAAAATCTCTTTGTAGATCACATGGTAGTTCTTTTCAGAGTCTTTGAATTGTCTGCTTGCATGTGCACAGAAATGACGCACGCCATTGATATCTTCAAGGAGAATGGCACTCCAATAATCATCACTAGCATCAGTCTGGAGGATGCGTTGTCCACTTGTGGGAATTTGGAGTGGAGGAGGTGATTGTGCTATCACCTTGAGCTGCTTGACAGTTGCTGTTTGAGCAGGGCCCCATAAAGGGCACTATTTTTTGAGCATGCGTGACAACTGGCTGGTGTGAATTGCAACTTTTGGGATAAAATCACGGACATAATTAACAATCCCGAGGAATTGTTGTATCTGCTTTCTATTGAGATGTGTGTCCGAAAACTTTAATAATTCGATTGCAATATGTGGACCAGGCTGATACTGGCCGTCTTTAATCACCATGCCAAGAAAGTCAATTGATTCCTTTCCTATGCTGCTTTTCTTTTCAGAAAGCATGATGCCATGTGCCTGAACAATGTGAAAGAAATCCAAAAGGAGCTTCTGGTGGCTCTCATGGTCAGAAGAAAATAACAAGATATCGTCAATGTAGACCAATGCATGATGGAGAATAGGACTAAAGATTTTTGTCATGGCTTTTTGAAATAAGGAGGGAGCGACTTTGAGACCAAAAGGCATAACCGTCCATTGGTAATGGGCATCAGGGATGCAGAAGGCAGTTTTGTGACGGTCAACTGGTGAAATACCAAGTTGCCAAAAACCAGCTTTTAAATCAAACTTAGAGAAGATACGAGCCCCTTGAAGATGGACAAACAGGGTCTGGATTTTTGGAAGGGGAAATTTATCATCTTTAAGAAAAGAATTGAGTGGCTGGTAATCAATTACTAATCTCTTTTTCCCACGAACTAATTCAGATCGTTTTTCAACATAAAAGGCTTGACAAGCCCAATCTGAATCAGTAGACTCAATAAGACCTTGTTGGAGTAACTGAGAGCATTCTTGCTTGGCAAGTAAGAGGTCTGAAGGAGACATACCCGGGTGTGATGCTTTTGTGGGGTTTATGTCTTCATTGAGTTTGAAGGGAAGGTGAATGAAGAATTGTTCATTTTTCCAAAGAGGTGATGGATGGTGGAACTGTGAATGGTTTTCTGGACAAAATTCTAAGAGCTTTTGTGAGATATGATTGTATGGAGATGGTGTTTCTGAAAGGGCATACAGACGGAGAGTATCTGTATAGGGTAAGAACATTTGTTTGTAGCGAACTCCAGAACTGGTGAGGAAGAGGTTTTTAACCAAATGAAGAATGTCAAAACCTATGAGTAAATCTTTATCTGGAAGTTTGGAGGCTACAAGCTTTTTCCAAATTATACAATTCGGAAAGAATTGAATACCAACGGGTTTCTTGGTAATCAAAGTTGTTTCAAAAGTTTCACCATTAACTGCTCTGAAAAGTTTGGAATGGTGTTCCCAACAGTCTGATGGAAGAACAGAAGGATCAATCATACTGGTGTCTGCACCAGTGTCAATAAATCCGATAACAGGAACAGGTTTATGGAATTTAGAAGGAATGATAGACATCTTGAGAGAAGGTCTAGGAATGGTGGAAACATGGTTGACAGTTTGAACGGTAGAGATGACGGAAATATCTTCAGAATCAGAGGATTCTGCTATAAGGAAAGCAGTTTGGTCATCTTGAGCTGACTATTCTGAAAATTTTGATTCGACATCCTCATTCTCAAATAACAGAGAAGAATGTTGAAGATGTTGGATAAGACGAACAGCTTTGGCAGATTTATGGGGACAATTTCGGGCAAAGTGACCGCGTTTCTTACAGACGAAACAATGGTTGGATTTTTTCTTTCGGTACTGAGAAACATCTTTCTTTTTGAAATACCGAAAAGGTTTTTTGGAGGATGACTTTCTGTGGAAGTGTTTCCGGAAATGTCGTTTCTTTGTGGTTGGACAAACACATTTCTTTTCATCCTTACACTTGATTTTGAGGTAAGGTTTTTTACAAGCTTCAGAGAAAGGTTTCTTGCCTTCCATGAGATCTTTGAAGAATGCTTTTTGTTCACAGATTTTATCAAGAGATAGCATGGCCATTTGGAAAATTTTTCCCAGAGAGATATCAGCTATGCTCAGATTAGTGGCTGTGAGTTTTCTTTGAAGATCAGGTTGTAACTCAGAAGGAAGAGAGGCTATGAAGACATGTTTAAGAGATGGCTCATTGAACCCATTTAGCTTGTAGAATAAAATACTCATTCTTTTGTAATGAGCATCCAGAAGGTGTCTTTTGAGAGAACAACATTTCATCTGATGGTATTCTTTTCTGTCTGCTTCTGTGGAAGCAGTTTTTTCACCGATGAATTGCTCATGAATAAGATTGAGTGCTGTACCAATCGGAGATTCCATGAATTGGAGCTGTCTGTATTCTCCTAAGCTTTCTAGCCAATCTCGTAAAGAACCCGTGGAGCGGGCCATGAATTCACGAAGAACGGCTTGAGGTTGAGCATTAGGCTTGGTACCTTGGAGATCAATCCAAGCAGCAAATTCTTGAAGTCTAGCAGCCCATTTGTGACGGGGAATGTCATCAAATGTAAACCAAGATGCTGAAGATGGTTTTGTTGAGTGTTCATGAACTGGTGGCGGTACTGGGTCTGTGTGAGAAGCTTGGTCAGAAGGATTGTCATCAACAATAGGTGTTGAAGTAGAGGCACTTGGATCTGCAGTTTCAGTGGCCATTAATATGCCTGTAATGTCAGCATATTCAGACTCAGAGTCAGTGAAGGTTTTTGATGAGTCATAGGCTGAGGAGGAAGTTGAGTGATTTGTTTCAGGCTCAGAAGAGTCGGAGGAATCTGAAGATTGGGTCTGGACAGTATGATAGTGATACTGGTCCATTGGGCTTTTATCTTTTTTAAGAGGCTCTGGAATGTCTTGTGGTGATTCTTCTGGAGGAATTGTAGAGGTTGAGGACGAGAAAGTGGCCTTTGGACGTGGTTCGGAGATTTTGACTTTAGATCGTGATTTTTTGGGTGAAGATGGTTGAGGAGTTGGTTGAAGGTGGGAGAAACCAAAGAACTGATTATAAACAGGTTGTTGAGGTCGGGATGGTGTGTAGAAAGGTGCATAGGTTTCAAAGATTGGAGGAGATACTGGTGTAGGTTGTGGTTGAGTAAAAAGGGAAGGTCGAGTCTTTTCAGCATCAATCCGGGACAATTCAGCTTTAAGCTTTCTGATCTCAGCTTCTTTTTTATTAAACTCTGGACCCCAAATATGGTTGTTAATCATTCGTCGGAGATCGGTGTCGAGTTCAGAGATCCGATCTTGGAGATGTATATACATCTGATCAAGACGACTGCTGATTGAATCAACTTTAGTCTCAGTCTGAGAGACTTGACTGGCAACACGATCAATTTTCTTACCAAGTTGCTGAAGAGTTTGATTTTGAGCACTGGCGTTTTTGGTTTGCCAGTTTAAAACAGCTTCATACTGTTTTGGCTCCTCAGGTTGCCCAGAGGCTGTAACTGGAGATTGAACAAAAGGTTTGGATGTAACTCGGGTTTGTGTGTCCGTCTGTTTTTCAAGTGGAGGAAAAGATTCCTCATAGGAGTGGCTTGAAAACATAAGGCAAGATCTGATTGGATGGACAGGAGGTTTGGGATCTGGTGGAGGATGTGGAGGAAAAGGTTTGCAAGAAGATGGTGGATAAGAAGATTTTTTCTTCTTCTTTTTCTTTCTCCGCATAACTTCCAATTCCTCTTCAATATCCGTATCATCCTGGATTGCACATATGGGCTTCAAGAACATCCCATATGAAATGGCCATTGATTTTATCAGGATATACTGGATACCCTTTTGATGAAAAACCATGAATAGGAAGTTTTTTTTCTTGGCCAGTTTGAACTGCTGTGATCATAGCAGTATAGGAAAGCTGTGGACTGTCTGAAACAGGCTCGGTGTCAGGAGTTTGAAAAGACAGTTTGACTTGACCATTTGGTCGTCTGTCAAATGTAGCTTCTGTGGTTTGTACTGGTTCAGAATTTTGGTGAAAATGCTCATAGTTGGTTAGCCATTCAAGAGGCATGAGCTTGAGCAATTCTTGTTTCGGGATTTGTTTGGAGATTTGAATGATAGTTGGAATTGTGTCTGTGTCAGCCAATATCATCAAAGCATCAGAAGTTGTGTATGGTGTGGGAAGATCTAGTGCATGATTCTGTAATCGATACACTATTTGATGATGGAGGGTTGCAATCTTTGATGTGGGTGTTTGTTCTGCTCCTTGGAGCTGGATCTGGACCTTAAGAGTTGTTGGAAGATTAGGGTCTTCAAGAGAGAGGTTGAAATTTGGGTAAAAGGTTAATAAGACACTGCCAGTATGGAGAGTTGTCAGAACGGAGCCGATAACAGCGTGTTGGTACTCCTTGAACCTGGTGTCTAGGAGAGCAATTCTAGCTGTGACAGGTAAGCCCTTTCGACCATGGAGAGTGAGAATTAATCGTACACCCCCAAGATGGAGGTGCGTGTACCCTTCTCGTTTCCAGTTGGCGACGAGATCCGAGGGTATTTCCATAGTGACATATTGTTCACTCTAAGAGGCTTGTAAAGCACACTGATCTAGTCTAGATGACTGGATATATTCTTTTGGGATGGGTCTTTTAGTGGAGATCAGAGTTCGGATACTTCTAGTGAAAGAAGTTTTTTGTTTGTAGAGATTGTAAGGACTCATGATAGGAAACTGGGACTCATTGATTTGGGCAGATTCTGGAATATAGGAATATTCGACGAGATTCTCAATTTTGGAGGCTATGTGCTTAGAACATGATTTGGGAAGAGATAGAGTAGAAGAAAGAGAAATATGAGATGAAGATGATGTAGAGGTTGAAGATGTGTTTGTTTCCATGGTTGAGGAATCTTCTTCTAGGAGATCAAATAAGATTATTCAAATTACTAATGATACCACCTCAACACGAAGTGTGGCTCTGATACCAGTGGGTTGTTAATTGTACTATAAATTGTTTGTCTATTCATTTCTTGCTGTGTTGTTAGGCTGTGAACTTGTGTTACAGAGGCTATCAGGTTTAGCCCAAATGAAGTTGAGGCAGCATCAAACTTTTGCTTTGTTGTTCACTACTTTACAATGTTTTTTGTTCTTTTGTTTTGTGTTTAATTAAGTGTGAAGATAGTAGTTATGTTGAAGCTTATTGAGTATACCTTCAAGAAGAAGGTGAAGCTCATGTAATTATTTTGACTAATTTTTTTAGGGGTGTTGCAAAAAATAATATGGTTAGCTGTTGTTGAATATTAATTGCAATACTAATTAAATATATGTATTACAAACACTTTAATAAAGCTTACAAAATGCAATACATGAGCTTTTTTTCGAAATGCCACATCTTCTTCAATGCTAGTTTTCTACTTTACTTGTTTCTAGTATAGTTAAACCTTAGTAATTTCTAAGCAACTTGCCACAAATATAGAATACACAATGATATTATTATGAGGATAACTTGCAGCAGCCTTATCATTGGATCAAAGTTTGTAACGAGGTCATTAACAGCCTTCAAAACCTTGTACTCTTCATCTACCAACTTATAATTATCTTCAAAATCATCATCTAATATTCTCATCCTCTATCAATTATTTTGTACTCAGTTGATTCCCACCACCTGAAAAAATTACAAGTTTTTGTCTCTTATTTATAGTACAACCTTTGAGATTTGAAATAGATTCTGAGATTTTCACTGATACTTAGGTCACTATAGACAGTGCAAAATTTATTTCTTAACTTGATAAATTTACCGTTGATCGTCAGCTCCTCATCTTCATTTACATAACCATACTAGCTGCTTTGGATGATGACATTATTGTTGTTGTTTTTGCTTTGCTTTGTTGATATTCTGATGGCATTTATAATTTTGTGGCCACTAAAATGTGTTGGGAGCTAACTAATTAAAGGCACAAACCTGCTAAATACAATTTTGAATTTTGTATTTTGAATTTTGGCTGTTTTTGCAACAGTCAGCTATTTTTAACTAAATAACTAATGGCATGCAATGTAATATGTCCAACTTCAAAGCCCAAATTCTATTAACATTAATGGCAATCCTTGTAATTTTTTCAACTTCAAAGCCCAATTGACAAATAACATTAATGGCAATCTTCGTAATTTATTTAACTTCAAAGCCCAAATTAAGAGTAATGATTACATTATTTGGCTCATTAAGGCATTTCACTTTTTGAATATTTAAATCTTATAAACAACTTACTTTCATATTTTATTGTATATAGTTGTTTCTGAAGTCATACACTATCGTTAATAGCTTACTCTGTTACAAGTTGTGTATTTTGGTATTTTAATTAGTCAATGCTAGAAAGCTATTAAAAATAACAGTTTTTGGAGGGTCAATCCAATAAGGAAGTAAGATGAAATCTACCCTCAAATAAAATATAAACATGTTTATTCTACCTTAATGTTATGATTTTGAGTGAACTAAAAAACAAAAAAAAATTATTTTTTATTTTAATTATGTTAATTTAATACAAAAGGTAATTTAGTTTTAGTTATGAAAAAATTAAATAATTTTCTTTTTATTTTCAATTTTCTGTTATTATATTTTAATTTTGTGAACTTTTTTTCTAGTTTGTTGACAAAGAGTAGACATGCTCAAAATAATATATAAAAATACTACATAATTATTAAAATATACTAAAGAAAATAAAAAAAATGACTAAAATCACAAAATTATTTGAAAACAAATTAGATTGAGTGACTGGCATTGACCATAATGCCACAAGTATGGACTTGAAAATCTAATATGGTATATAAGAATTTTATAATACAATAACTTAATAACAAGTGGAAAAAAAAAGAGTCTTGGCTTGTATCTGCACATCTTTAATATATCATCTTTATATCAACTTTCTTAGAACTAAAACAACTTTAATATATCATCAACACAACTAAAGTTTAAAAAACATAAGTTCTGTAACCTAATATAAATATTAAATTTAAAATCCCCAGTTCAAGCAACATGAGTTCATTAATCAATTTGCTATACATAGAACTTCGAAAATGTCAACACAGAGCAAAACAAGTTCAAAACTCCAACTTCATAACTGATATAGCACTACATTCTAAGAAAAAGCATTTGAAGGACATATCCCTTTCTGAGTTAGTAAGGCATGGTAAAGAATACACGTAATAAATCATGTTTCGTAGCTAAGATGTTAGTCACATCGTACATCTAATCCTCATCTAAGCCATCAAATTTGATCATTTCTTCATACAACTTAGCTAGTAAATAAGTTACTTCCTTATGAATAGTAGAAGATACATTAATCAAACCATCTATATTAGGTACCATGGCTACAACTGACTTAGCCATTGCCCTAATATTTGAGCACATTTGGTCAGTGGAGAATCGTCTTTGGTTTTTCTTTCCCTAGTCTTATTTATTAAACTACTAGGAGCATTATCAGATTGATGAGGTTGGGCATTTGATTTCATGGATATGACATATCATCAAGAAAATTTTCCATACATTGATCATTAACATACTCACTGCCTAAATTCATATTCATATTGTCATCTTGATGTACCTCCTCTTCATCATCATCCATGTTGCCAGCATTAAATGATGAGATTAAGGATAAAACTATCACAAGCACATGGGATGAGGCATATTCAGATCCTGCTCAAGTTCCCGTCGGACCCGTTACAAGAGCTCGAGCTAAGAAATTCAAAGAAGTGCTTAATGGATTGATTCAAGCAACTTGGGCTCAATCAAATTCGTGGAGGCCCGTTGAAGGAATCGCACATGATAAATGCATGATTCAAGCTCTTGAAGTTTCCAAATAATCACTTCCATGAAATAGGGAGTTGGCTTGCACATTATGGCGGGAAAATATATTATTTTCCTTTTTTAGATACTTTCCCTTCTTAGGGAAACAAATCAATTATTTCTATTTTAATCGCCTAGCTTCCATTTAATTGATGTAAGATTCTTTCTTATTTACTTAGATTAGGATTCTGATTTTGTTTATATTCTTTCCTATTTACTTAGATTAGGATTATAATTTGATTTAGATTCTTTTCTATTAGGGAAGATTCAGATTCAGATTCAGATTTGATTTTTGGTTAGGATTTATTTCCAAAAATTCTTGTAACCAACCCTATATAATGTACTCGAATCCAATAAACAGGGGAGAAGTTTTTGATGCAATTGGTGAGAGAGTTAATTCTTTTTGTTCTTTACAAACTCTTTGAATTTATCAGATTTCGTGGCGTTCAAACTCTTGACTTATCAATCGGACCATCCATAGCTGATTGTGGCGTCTTCACATACCAAGGTTCGTGCTTTCAATAAGCATTGGGTCGAGGTTCCAATCAATTCCTGGTTTAGATTCGATCTTGGGGTTCGTATCATTTGGTATTAGAGCCTAGGCTCCAAGGTCAGATCCATATATCTTTGTTGTTTTTCATTCTTGTTTGAATTTTTCATCCTTGTTCTAGTATCTATAAAAAAAAAAAGTGTCGTTTACAGTATTTGGGGAATAGTGCCACGTGAACAGTATTTGCAGGGTTTCCTTTTTAAATCAATTTTGCATCCTTATGGTTTAATTCTCCTTAAATCCACAAGTTTTAAACATTCCTTTTCCTAAAAAAAAAAAAAGAATCTCCAACCTCCTCTTAAAATCTTTCATTTTTTTTTTTCCATTATTTGTGTCTTGGAAGTCTAAAAGAAGTTTTCACCCAAAACTCGACTTTCGTACACATTGCCTTCTTATTCTTGAAATTAAATTCTCCTTAGTGTCATCTTTGTGAATTACTGCTGAAATCCTGATATTGGTTTGATTAGTTTGATAAGAACCGAGTGAGAATTACTAAGAGTGGAAAAAGGTAAGAGAGGGTGAGCGTATTAGAGGGTAAAATCTAATTAATTTGAGTGAATCACGAGTGGAATTGAGTGAGTCATTTTCTTGAGTGAAACACGTAAGAGAGTGAGGTGAGGTCCTTTCCACATTATTTCTAACTTTCTTTTGCAGATGTTAGCTATATCTCACAACCTAGAATGAAATACAAATGACGAGGATCAATCCGCAACTATTTAGAATTTACAAATTCAAGCATTGATGGGAGAGATGAGGAGGCTGATGAGGGCTGAATTAGAGCTCATACATGAGCATTTGGATCAAGTGGAGAACACACGTGTAGGGCAGCCACAACCCATTCCCCAAGCACGTAGGAGAGGACGAGCTCCAACTAGAGGAGAGATTGATGACTATTATAGGGATGAGTATGATGCAAGGGAGCACTTAGTGGGTAGCTATAGGAGAGATGGACTAGGTAGGAGAGCTAGGAATAGAAATGATGGATTAAGTGGCATAAAGATGAAGATTCCATCTTTTCAAGGAAAATCCGACCCAGAAGCATACCTTGAATGGGAGAAGAAAATGGAGTTCATATTTGACTGCCACAATTATTTAGAGACAAAAAAGGTAAAATTTGCTGTGATTGAGTTTTCTGACTATGCTATTACCTGATGGGATCATCTTGTTATAAGTAGGAAGCGAACTAGGGAACGTCCAGTTGAGACATGGGATGAAATGAAATCATTGATGAGAAGGCATTTTGTACCTAACCATTATTATTGAGACTTGTACCAAAAATTACAACATCTTACACAAGGTAGCCGAAGCGTGGAGGATTATTATAAAGAAATAGAGATTTCCATGATTAGAGGAAATGTGGAGGAGGATAGAGAAGCTACCATGGCACAATTCTTAAATGGTCTTAATCGGGAGATTGTGGATAAGGTTGAGTTACAACATTATGTGGAGATTGAGGAGATGGTCCACAAAGCCATCAAGATTGAGCAGCAACTCAAGAGGAGGGGTAACACTCGTGCAGCCCCAAGCTCGAGTTCCACTCCTTGGAAGTCGAGAGGCCACAAGCATGTACTACACCTAAGCTAAGATCCGAGCCCTCCAAGCACAATTTGCAAGGTAACACCGTGACTCCTACTATTAGGAATTGTGACATTAAGTGTTTTAAATGTCAAGGCAGGGGGCATATCGCAAGTGAATGTGTGAATAATATCGCAATGGTGATATTGTAACTGAAGATGAAACGGAAGAAAATGAGGAGGCTATTAGGGAAACAAATCAATTAATTTTGGGGAATTGACTTTAGTAGCGAGGAAAGCTTTGAGTGTGCAAGTAAAGGAAGACGAAATTTCCAAATAATTACTTCCATGAAATAGGGAGTTGGCTTGCACATTATGGTGGGAAAATACATTATTTTCCTTTTTCAGATACTTTCCCGTTTCTTGAGGAGGCTATTAAGGAAACAAATCAATTATTTCTATTTTAATTGCCTAATTTCCATTTGATTGATGTAAGGCATTTAAGCCAATTAGGATCCTGATTTGATTTAGATTCTTTCCTATTTACTTAGATTAGGGTTCTGATTTGATTTAGATTCTTTCCTATTTACTTAGATTAGGATTATAATTTGATTTAGATTCTTTCCTATTAGGGAAGATTTAGATTCTGATTTGATTTTTGGTTAGGATTTATTTCCAAAAATTCTTGTAACCATCCCTATATAATGTACTCGAATCCAATAAATAGGGGAGAAGTTTTTGATGCAATTGGTAAGAGAATTAATTCTCTTTTGTTCTTTACAAACTCTTTGAACTTATTGGATTTCCATGGTGTTCAAACTCTTGACTTATCAATCGGACCATCCACAGCTGATTAATAAGCATTGGGTCGAGGTTCCAATCAATTCCTGGTTTAGATTCGATCTTGGGGACTAAATTGATTAGGGTCGCGTCAGTTCTTGATGGGGTTCGTATCATTAAATCCATTAGTTTGATTACAACCATCTAAAGTATAATAATGAGGAAACAATTTATTAAATAGACCGATTGCATCCTTTTTTTTCTATTAGTATAGAAAGAAATTAATATCATATAATTAAGTGTTTTACCATAACATAATCATCATAAATACTATTTTTCACATAGTATCATCATCTTCTCATTATCCTAACCAAACCTACTAGAGATGACATGTCTGACAAAGCATGATATTTTTGTTTTAACGATTTCACTAAAGATTCAATGTGGACAAATTGTTTGTAATCACAACCTGGCAATTTGGTTTCCATCTTTTGTTTCACTTGTTGTAAATACCCATTTTCTAAAACTACTCGCTGCATAAAATTTTGACTCAATTCTAATAATGATTCGACCAGTGCAACATTTTGGCATGTTGTCCAATTGAGTTGGAAGAGAACTCGTTTTCTATAATAATAAGAAATATAAATATTAATGAATTCATAATTGATAAATATGTTAAGTTTTCAAATATTATGCTTCTTAAAATGTAAATATGCTAATTTAATCTATCATACTCATCTTACGTTTTTGTATTATGAGCTACTAACAAATATCTAAAAGGCCTCCACAAATAACTCAAAGCCTTGATTGCACAAAATATTAGTAATTAACTACCAATAGAATAATATAGTAAATCGAGTAGTAAGCATGAATTGCAAATAGAAAATTATATCTAATAAATCTAAAAATATAATAGAACTTTTTTTAGAGTTCCATGCCGACCTCTACTTGAGAAAATCTTTATTAAAGCATCAAAGAGAAGGCACAAAGTTTATACGAAATTACAATTAACTAAGGCACAAAATTTATATAGAATTATAATTAACTTTCTTTCATTTTTTTTCTTTTTTAAATATCCAGCTTAGCATAACAAAAAATTAACATCTAATTTTCCAATTTTACATAACAACAACAAATTAATTCCATTAATATAAGGGAAAATATCCACCGTCCACCCGTTTTTTCCAACTTTTTCAAAAATACACAATTCCTTCTTTTTTTGGCTGGAATCCACCTAAAGTTACATTTTGTTTCACTTTTCCACTTCCGTTTGGAATCCGTTAAGAAAACCAACGGAAACTTTAAAAAATAACCATTTTACCCCCCAAAAATCTCGCAAACCATCAATTGAATTTAAGATAAGTAGAGTTTTATTATTCATTGAGTTATAATCTCTAGTAGTTAAGATTTTTTTTGTACTTCATTAACATACTAATAATGATATTCATCATTAAATCTGATTATTGTTTGCATTTTTTATGGTGAAATTGTAATTTTCGTTTTGGCGGTAAAATGGTTATTTTTTTAAGTTTCCGTTAGTTTTCTTAACGGATTCCAAACGGAAGTGGAAAAGTGAAACAAAATGTAACTTTAGGTGGATTTCAGCCAAAAAAAGAAAGAATTGTGTATTTTTGAAAAAGTTGGAAAAAATGGGTGGACGGTGGATATTTTCCCTCAATATAATAATATTGCACTACAAAAAGAAAGCATGCATGAGATTAAGATTCTAGATTAAACCCCAAAAAAAAGAAAAAAATTTGTTAGAACTTATTCGATTTGGAGGTCTCGTTTACAATTATTGCTTTACTATGTTTCAATTACTTTACTTCGCTAGGAATTATGATGCAAATCTCACAAAGATAAGTGAGACTCTACATTCAATGAGGGTTGATAAGTTTAAGAAAGAACGCTATAAGATGAAATCTTGATAAGTTCTTAAACTTCTTTGAAGAACTAAAGAGAAAAGCTCTCACTATTGTTATAAACTCATCTATCAAATTCTTAATAGGGTTACATGGGCTTAGTTTGGAAAAAACTAAATTCCAATGGGTTTTTTCGTAATCAGTGATGTTTTGAAGATTTCACCATTGGCTGCTTTTGGGTTAAAGCTTTGAAGGGAAGGGAACGATTCAAGCAGAGATTAGAAAGCTAAAAGCTGAGCTAGCCAGAATAGATGCAGACAAAGAACAACCATCCCTTTTCACCAAAACTCAATCCTTACCAATTCCTGCCCCTATTTGACACATATCAACAAAGAAATAAAAGATCCTAAATTAGAAAGGAAATAAAAGATCTTGTTTCCAAAACAGAATAGAAAGCAAAGATCGTGCCTGATCTTCTTCATACTTTGATAAGGCCTTGTTTATTCTTTAGGCAAGTCACTCCAAATCAGATTTGGAAGCTTGAATAACATTGATAAAGCATTGACTATCTTGAATACTCAATTTGGGCAAGGTAGTATCTTGAACAAGGCATGAATTTAAGATGTGCTCAATTAATCCATTTAATGCTTCCTTCATTTTCTTGGTTCTTGCCTTGTCATTGGACCTCTGTGGATGTTCAATTCATCTTGTGAAGCTTTAGTAACATGGTTCTCATCATCATCCCCCTTCTTTTGAAAGGGATTTGTCATCAAATCTTTGCCGGCATCAAAAGGAGATAAATAAGCAACATTAAAGCCTGCACTTACATTATAATCACCTGAAACATCCAACTTATAAGCACTGGCATTGATCCTTTCAATCATTTGAAATGGTCTATCTCCCCTTTGGAAATAGTGTTGAAATACAACTTTCTTAGATGCAACCAAACCTAATCTCCTGATTCAAATACAACTTTCTCATTCCCCATATTAGCTTGGTTAGCAAATCTTTTGGTTCTCTTCTTAATGTTTTGTCTTGCCTTTCATGGCCATGGCTAATTAAGTCAGCTTTCTTCTTCCTATCTAAATTAATTTCCTCATCCATAGGTACAAGAATTAAATCCAAAGGAGTCAGTGGATAAAAACCATATACAATGTGAAAAGGTGAAAGCTTATTTGCTGAATGCACACTCCTATATATGCAAATTCTACTTGTGGCAAATATTCTTCCCATGTAAAACATGATTTGTTAATCTCATAAAGTATTAGGTGCATTGGTTAATCCAAAAAGCATAACTAACCATTCATAAAAGTCATATTTTGTTTTAAAACAAGCTTTCCATTCATTACCTTCTCTCATTCTTATTTGATGATATCCACTGTTAAGATCAATTTTGGAAAAAACACAAGAATCATATAATTCATTAGGCATGTCATCTAATTTGGGAATGGGATGTTTATACTTTATCGTAATATTGTTGATGGCGCGACAATCAACATGATGCTCCATGACCTAACCATTTTAGGCACAAGCAATATTGGAACAACACAAGGACTTATGCTTTCATGCACATACCACTTCTTCGTAAGGTCACTTACCTGCCTTTGAAGTTCCTTTGTCTCCTCAGAGATATTTCCATAGGCTGGCCTATTTGGAATTGATGCTCTAGGTATGAAGTCAATTTGATGCTCAATTTCTTTCATTAGTGGTAAACCATTAGGTATCTCTTTAGGAATTACATCTTTAATTTCTTGTAAAAGAGAAATAATTACACTACGTAAACAAGGGTTAAGTTCATTAGTACTTAAATAAGCATCTTTGTACAAAGTTGATGTGAATCCCACAATGAAACTTTGAAATCCACACTTAATTTGTAGTTTCAACTTCCCAAGAAAGTTCTAAACAGATTTATGACAAACAACACCTTGACCCAATGCTTAAGAAAACATGAACCAAAGGTATAGAGAATGATATTGACGCCACACTCAAGAAATGGATGAGAACGTGAGTGATAAGTCTAAATTTGGAACGCCACAAGAATGCAATTTCTTGATAAGTTCACTAGTTCTCAAAGGAACCAAAGAAAGAATAATCTTTCAAATTCAAATAACATCAATCTCTAATTTTTTACATACCAAGGTTGCTGAGTTTAAATAGACCAATCGAAACCCAAGATCCTAAAAATACAAATGGAAGCATTGGAACAACCCTCCAAGTAGGTTTGTCAAAGGATGCTTCAAAAGTCTTCATCAACTCACCATAATTAATGCTATCTTTGACAAACTTAATGCTAGCCTACTATAATTAATGCTATCATTGACAAACTTAATGTTAGCCCACCATCATTGATGGTAGACTTACCTTACACATTGACAAACTTGAAACAAAACAAACAAATGAAGTTGAAATACAAAGGAGTCGTTGAAAAGCCCAAGTCTGAAATGCTATAATGAATTGGTCATAACTCCTTCTAGAGAACTCCAAATCCATCTCTGTAAAATTTATTGCAAAGCTAACTTAATTATCTTTCCAACGGTATAGAGTTTGCACATTACTTCTAGCTCAATCAATACAGTTTTTATTCCGAATTAGACCTTTTTGTATTTGATACAAATTGTGTATTTGGCTGCCCAATAACTTGAATAATGCCCACAATGCCTTGTCTTCTCTTCAAGCCCAATTCATGATGTCTTGCATCTTGAATTGTATTTTCAATCCATATTTTCTTAATTAATCCATTTAAAGCAGCTTGCATCTTTTTGGCTCTAGCTCTTGTAATTGGGCCTCCATGAAATTGCAAAGGATCACTTGAAGTTTTAATGGTATTCCCTTGATGGTTCTCATCATTGGCCCTCTCCTCAAAAGGATTCATCCTCGAATCTTCACGTACATCGAAAGGAGAAAGATCAGAAACATTAAAAGTAGCATTCACATTATACTCACCAGGAAGATCCAATTTGTAGGCATTGTCATTGATCCGTGCAACCGCTTGAAATGGACCATCTCCCCTTGGAAGAAACTTGGAACGCCTTTGTGCTAGGAACCTCTCCTTTCTCATATGCACCCAAACCCAATCTCCAGGCTGAAAAACCACTTGCTTACGTCCTTTGCTGACTTGAGTAGCATATTGTCCAGTTCTCTTTTCTATGTGTTGTCGTGTTCTCTCATGCAATTGCTTGACAAATTCAGCTTTCTTTTTACCATCCATACTAGCACGCTCATCAATAGGTAAAGGTAATAAATCCAAAGTAGTTAATGGATTAAAACCATATACAATCTCAAATGGTGAAAATTTAGTATGGCAAACATTCTTCCCAAGTTTTCAAGTTCTTTTGAATAATGGCATGCAACAAAGTAGACAGAGTTTTATTTACGACCTCAGTTTGTCCATCAGTTTGTGGATGACAAGTAATAGAAAACAAAAGTTTAGTACCCAACTTACCCCACAAAGTTTTCCAAAAGCGGCTCAAGAACTTAGCATCTCGATCTGAAACTATGCTCCTTGGTACTCCATGCAATCTGACTATTTCTATATTTGTTGCATCATCAGTTTTGTGACATGGAATGAAATGTGTCATCTTTGAAAACCTATCAACAACAACAAAAACAGAATCATTTCCCCTTTTTAACCTAGGTAAACCCAAAACAAAGTCCATAGAAATATCAACCTAAGGTTCACTAGGTATGGGATACAATCCATGGGGTAAAACTCTAGACTTAGCATGTTTACAAGTGATACACTTCTCACATATTCTTCCAACATCACGTTTCATGTCCCATTAAACCACCCCCATGAGCTTCACGCACAAGCAATTCACGCAAAGAACTATGAGGCACACACAATTTATTTTCTCTAAATAAAAACCCATCATGCCTATAGAACTTACCAAATGCAACTTTCTCACAAGCATTAAACACTAGCAAAATTAGGATCATTAACATATAATTCTTTAATGTACTCAAATCCTAACAACTTTGCATTTAATGTAGAGATAAGTGTATACCTTCTAGATAATGCATCAGCCACCACATTCTCCTTACCTTGTTTATATTTGATCACATAAGGAAATGGCTCAATAAATTCAACCCATTTAGCATGTCTTTTATGTAACTTACCTTGCCCTTTCAAATGCTTCAAGGACTCATGATCAGTGTGTATAACAAACTCTTTAGGTATAAGATAATGTTGCCAAGTTTCCAATGCTCTCACCAATGCATACATCTCCTTGTCATAGGGAGGATAGTTTAGGGCTGCTCCACTCAATTTCTCACTAAAATAAGCAATTGGACGCCCTTCTCACATAAGGAAATGGCTCAAAACAGCTCCAATACCTATACCTGAAGCATCACACTCAATTTCAAAAGTTTTAGCAAAATCAGGTAAAGCAAGTAATGGTGCAGAAACCAATTTCTCCTTAATTAGATTAAATGCCCTTTCTTGTTCACTACCCCACTTAAATCCCACATGTTTCTTCACAATTTCAATTAATGGTGCAGCAAGGGTGCTAAAATCTTTCACAAATCTTCTATAAAAACTAGCCAAACCATGAAAACTTCTTACCTCACTTACACTTTTAGGTGTAGGCCACTCTTTAATAGCCTTTACCTTCTCTTCATCAACCTCAATTCCTTTAGCACTTACAACATAACCAAGAAAAACAATCTGATTTGTACAAAAGGAACACTTCTTCAAATTAGCATACAACTTTTCCTTCCTTAAAACAGTCAATACACTTTGCAAATGTTCAATGTGTTCATCTAAGCCTTTGCTATAGATCAAAATATCATCAAAATAGACAACTACGAATTTACCAATAAAAGCACGTAAAAAAACATGGTTCATTAACCTCATAAAAGTGCTAGGTGAATTAGATAACTCAAATGGCATCACTAACCACTCATATAAACCATATTTTGTTTTAAAGGCAGTTTTCCACTCATCTCCCTCTCTAATCCTAATTTGATGATATCCACTTTTAAGATCAATTTTACTAAACACAAAAGAACCATGCATGTCATCAAGTCTAGGAATAAGATGTCGATACTTTACAGTGATTTTATTAATTGCATGACAGTCAACGCACATCCTCCATGTTCCATCCTTTTTGGGCACTAGTAAAACTGGTACCGCACATGGACTCATGCTCTCCCTCACATATCCTTTTGCCAAGAGTTCTTCAACTTTCCTTTGTCTCCTCAGAGCTAGTTTCTAATCAGGTTTGAATGTCTTATTTATTTTGATTATAAAAAAAAAAAAAAAAACATACCAAAAAAAAAAGAAAAAAATGTACCAAAAAAAAAAAACCAGATTGCAAAATGAATCAAGTATTCCTACTTTCATCAAATTGAAATTTAGTTATTCATTTTCCTTGACATTGTTTACACACAATATCAATTGTGTTCCTTTGCTTTCTTGCTTTCTTTTCATCAATTTCCTTTGTCGTTCTTAGGAATGGTAGCTCCAGGGACGAAGTCTATTTGATGGTCAATTCCCCTAATAGGTGGCAAACCGTTAGGGACTTCATTTGGAAACACATCATCAAAGTCCTGCAAAAGAGTCACAATAGCACTAGCCAAAGAAAAGTTAAGCTCATTAGTGTGTAAACAAGCCTCTTTGCACAAAAGTACAACGATAGGCTATTTTGAAAAGAAAGCCCTCTTAACCTCGCTATCTTTTGCAAACAAGTTCACTTGCTGCCTCTCTTTGCCCTCAACAATATTTTTTTCTATCTTTCCACTTGCTTTTCTCTCAATCTCTCTTTCTTTTGTACTCTCATTTTCTCTTTTTATATCACTCTCTTTTTGTATTGACATTTGATCCTCATACACTTGCCTAGGCGTTAATGGTACAAAAGAATATCTATTTAAGTACCCATGCATCACTCTCTTTTTGTATATAGGGTTTACATTACTTCTAGCTCAATCAATACAGTTTTTATTCCGAATGGGACCTTTCTGCATTTGATACAAATTGTGTATTTGGTTGCCCAATAACTTGAATAATGCCCACAATGCCTTGCCTTCTCTTCAAGCCCAATTCATGATGTCTTGCATCTTGAATTTCATTTTCAATCCATATTTTCTCAATTAATCCATTTAAAAGCAGCTTGCATCTTTTTGGCTCTAGCTCTTGTAATTGAGCCTCCATGAATGTGCAAAGGATCACTTGAAGTTTTAATGGCATTCCCTTGATGGTTCTCATCAAAAGTACTATCATAGGTTGTCTTAAAATTAAAGCACTTTTAATATCACTCTCTTTCATATATTAATTTATTTGTTTTCTCTCTTTTGTTTGCTTGCTCACTGAAACTTCCTTTCCTTTTTTCACTCTCTTTTTAGTTTCAACCCCTCTTGATTTTGGACTCTCTCACATCTTTTTCAAGTCACTCTCTTTTTACCCTCACATAATCATCATACACTTGTATTGGGAATAAAGGTACAAGTAGTACAGGTCTTTCATTTAGTATAAAAGAGTATTTATTGGTATAACCATCATAAATGATATGTCCATTAAAATACCATGGTCACCCTAAAAGAATATGTCCCGTATGCATGGCATCACACCACACATAACCTCATCTTTGTACTTCCCAATTAAGAATGAAACAAGCACTTGTTTGTTTACTTTAACTTCTCCACAATTATTCAGTCATGATAGCTTATATGGCCTAGGATGCATGAAAGTTATCAAATTCAATTTTTTAACTAAACAGTGCTAGCCTCATTAGTACAATTCCGTCCATCAATAATCATGTTACATACCTTATTATTGACATGGCATCTAGTATGAAAGATGTTTTCATGTTGTATCTTTTCATCTTTTTTTATTTGCACACTGAGAGCTCTTCTTGCAACCAAAAGCTCCCTATAAACTTGATATTCAACATCATTTACATCCTTCAAAGGTGGCCTGAAATCATCATTAGATTCACCTTTAGTCTCAATATCCCTATTATCTTTCAAAATCATTAAGATGTAATACGGTCTATTCCCAAACATTTAAAACATTTGATATCTCTCTTTCTAGCAAGTTGGGAATTAGATTTACCTTGGTTTAGTGCACCTCATGAAATTTAATCCAAATGGGAAACAAATTAAGTTGTTAATAAAATTAAGTCTGTTTTGGGTTATATAACCCGAGATGAAAATGTTTTAAAGTTTCTTTGAACACACTGTGGTAATGGATTTGCGTGTCAGAAAAGTGACAAGTCATTGTTCTTTTGCTTCCGCCCTTGTTAATTATAGTGAAACGAACATATTATTATTTTAAGAAAAGAAGGGAGCTTTTATTTAGCTGATGGCATTAACCTACCTATTGAAAGATGGTCTAATTTAAGGATGCTAGATTTCTGGACACTTACTCTAGCATATTCTAGGAACCAACAGATCTTCCTCCTCACTATTCTCACAACCACCACATTCCATTAACACCAGATAGCTCATCTGTTAATGTTTGTCCTTAAAGGTATCCGCATTTCTAAAAAAATAGATTGAGAAGATGGCATGAGAAATGGTAGCTGCCAAGTATGAAAGATGGTTAAGTATCAGTCTTTCTCCTCTTTCTATTGTTGGTTAAGAAAAAAATATGGTTCGTAGCATATTTACGTTGATTACAGAGCTCTGAAAAAATTACTATGAAAGATCAAAATCGGATTCTGGTCATCAACAAGCTCTTGGATGAATTTCATGGTACTGCAAATATGTGTGCATGATACTAATATTGCCAAAACAGTTTTTCATGTAAATTATAGCCATTATGAATTCTTAGTAATGTCATTTGAACTTACTAACATACTAGCAACTTTTTAAAATTTGATGAATAAGTTATTCTAGCCTTACTTTGAGTAGTTTGTCTCGGTCATTTTGATTATATTCTTGTGTATAGCTTTTGTCTTACATATCATGGTCAACACCTTTCTACAATTTTACATTGCCTTAAAAAACATAATCTTAGTGTGAAGCTTTCCTAATGTTCTTTTGCTACATCTTCCGTTGAATATTTGAGCATGTCATCTCAGCTACAGAAGTGGCAGTAGATCTTAAGAAAATTATGTGTGTGGTTAATTGGCCAAACCTACTTCTATCAAAGGACTTCACAACATTTTAGGCTGACAAGTGTCCATTAACTTAGCCAATATCGTTTCACACAACACGGGTTTTAACTGGTGAAACGAATTAAGTTGACAGGTCATGGTTCTTTTACTCAATGATTATATCATTTAGCAGCATAACAAGTTTAGACAAAAATTTGTATTTTAATATTAACATAAAATTGTCTAGAATAAATATTAGATTCAAAAGGTACTGAAAAATCATTACTCCCAGTCTAGTGTTTGATAACCACTAGCATGTTTTTTCTACAATAGTCTTATTTTATATAAAACATATAACAAATAAATGAGTACCCATAAATATTATAAACCCAAATAGGTTTTAAGATCTACAACATTTTCAGCTGAACATATTTTAGCTATTGCCACATCACCTCTCTTTATGATTTCACATGTAAGGTGGAATCTTCACTCAATATATTTTACTCTTTCGTGAGATTTAGGCTCAATAGCATTTGCAATTGCTCTATTATTGTCACCGTAAATCGTGATTGGTGACTCAATATAAAGAACAACACCAAGTTCTTGAATAAACTTACGAATTCATACAGCTTCTTTTGCAGCTTCACTTGCAACTATATACTCTGCTTCTATTGTAGAATCTGCAACAATATATTGCTTATAACTTCTCCAACTTATGGCTCCCTTACCAAGAAGAAAGATGAAACCTGATGTGGATTTCTATCATCAACATATGATGAGAACCATCAAGGGACCATTAAAACTTCAAGTGATCCTTTGCACATTCATGGAGGCCCAATTACAAGAGCAAGAGCCAAAAATATGCAAGCTACTTTAAATGGATTAATTGAGAAAATATGGATTGAAAATGCAATTCAAGATGCAAGACATCATGAATTGGGCTTGAAGAGAAGACAAGGCATTGTGGGCATTATTCAAGTCATTGGGCAGCCAAATACACAAGTTGTATCAAATGCAGAAAGGTCAAATTCGGAATAAAAACTGTATTGATTGAGCCAGAATTAAAGTGCAAGATATATACCGTTAGAAAGATAATTAAGTTAGCTTTCCAATAAATTTTACAGAGCTGGATTTGGAGTTCTCTAGAAGGAGTTATGACCAATTCTTTACAGCTTGGTCAGACTTGGGATTTTCAACGAATCCTTTGTTTTTCAACTTATTTGTTTGTTTTGTTTCAAGCTTGTCAATGTGTAAGGTAAGTCTACCATCAATGATGGTGGGCTAACATTAAGTTTGTCAATGATAGCATTAATTATAGTAGGCTAGCATTAAGTTTGTCAAAGATAGCATTGATTATGGTGGGTTGGTGAAGACTTTTGAAACATCTTTTGACAAACCTACTTGGAGGGTTGTTCCAATGTTTCCATTTGGATTTTTAGGATCTTGGGTTTCTTTTAGCCTATTTAAATTCAGCAACCTTGGTATGTAAGAAAATTAGAGATGAATGTTATTTGAATTTGAAAGATCATTCTTTCTTTGGTTCTTTTGAGAACTAGTGAACTTATCAAGAATTTGCATTCTTGTGGCGTTCCAAATTTAGACTTATCACTCACCTTCTCATCTATTTCTTGAGTGTGGCGTCAATACCATTCTCTATACCTTTGGTTCATGTTTTCTTAAGCATTGGGTCAAGGTTTTGTTTGTCTTAAACTACAAATTAAGTGTGGGATTCAAAGTTTCATTGTGGGATTCGCATCATTTGGTATCAGAGCTAGTTTCTAATCAGGTTTGAATGTCTTATTTATATTGATTATCAAAAAGAAAAAAAAAAGAAAAAAAAAAGAGAAAAACGTACAAAAAAAAAAAAAAGATTACAAAAGGATTCAAGTTCCTTGACATAGTTTACACACATATCAATTTTGTTGCTTTCCTTTCTTCAATTTCCTTTTCATTCTTTGTGTCTTCTTAATTTCTTTTCTTTGTTAGTGTGCTGGATTGTCATATTTGGTGTGCCACTTGGGTTTGTTTTTTTCTTGATTTTGTTTATTTAGTTCAATAAAGAACTAAAAGAGAGAATTAAGTGTGGTAAAAGGCAAAAGTTTGTGAGATCATTAGAGGGTAAAAGCCAATTTGTGTGTTAAACACGAGAGTTAAGTGACATCAAATTGAGTGAAACACGTGAGGGAGTGTTGTGAGGTCTTTTTGCTAACATTCTTTTCAGATCACAAATATGTCAAAAGATCAAGAACCTATAGACCAATCAATCATGCTCAAAGCCATGCAACAACAATTTGAGCGCATGAATATGATGTTTGGAGAGATCCGTGACAAATTGGAGAGGCAAGACACTGCCATAGCCAATCTACAAAGGGGGCAACAACCAATAGCTCCTAATGTAAGAGGTAATCAAGGGCGTGCTGTCATGGGAGAAGAAGATAGCAATGACATAGATGATTTTGATGACCAGGCCACCGTTGACATGCGTGGAAGAGATAATAGAAGGGCAAGCCGTATGGATCGTGATTTGGGGAGTATCAAACTGAAAATTCCTTCTTTTCAAGGTAAAAATTATCCGGAAGCTTATTTGGAGTGGGAAAAAAAGGTGGAGCTAGTATTTGATTGCCACAACTACTCTGAGGAGAAAAAGGTAAAACTAGCTGCTGTTGAATTTACTGATTATGCTATTATTTGGTGGGATCAACTTGTTTTGAGTAGGAGACGAAATCGTGAAAGGCCTATAAACACTTGGGAGGAGATGAAGGCCATCATGAGGAGGAGATTTGTTCCTAGTCATTATTATAGGGAGCTGCACCAAAGGCTTCAAAGTCTTACACAAGGTTCTAGAAGTGTGGAAGATTACCACAAGGAGATGGAAATAATCATGATTCGAGCCAACATTGAAGAAGAACGAGAGGCCACTATGGCAAGATTTTTACATGGGTTAAATCAAGATATTGCTAATGTGGTTGACTTGCAGCACTATGTTGAGTTGGAAGACATGGTTCACATGGCCATGAAAGTGGAACGACAATTTAAAAAGAAAGGTTCCACTAGAACCAATTTGGGTTCATCTTCCCCATGGAAGTCAAAATGGAGCAAAGATGAAAAGGTTGTTTCAAAGCCTAAGATTGAGCCAATCAAGGATCATAAAGAGGGAGGCAACCAAAGTAAAGGTAAATCTGATTCCCAACACTCTAGAAATAGAGATATTAAGTGTTTTAAATGTTTGGGGACAGGTCATATTGCATCTCAATGCCCAAATAAGAGAGTAATGATCTTGAGGGATGATGGTGATGTTGAAACCGAGAGTGAATCAGATGATGATCCTATGCCACCTTTGGAGGATGCTAATGATGGTGTAGAATATCCTGTTGATGGTAAATTGATGGTTGCTAGGCGTGCTCTCAACATGCAAGTAAAAGAGGATGCGGAGGTACAACGTGATAACATCTTTCATACTAGATGCCACATCAAAGATAAGGTATGTAGTATGATAATTGATGGTGGAAGTTGTACTAATGTAGCTAGCACTAGTTTAGTTGAAAAATTAAAGTTGAAAACTTTGAAACATCCGAGGCCATATAAGCTACAATGGCTGAATGATTGTGGGGAAGTTAAAGTAAATAAACAAGTGCTAGTTTCATTCTCTATTGGGGGATACAAGGATGAGGTTCTATGTGATGTAGTACCCATGCATGCTGGACACATTCTTTTGGGTCGACCTTGGCAATATGATAGGCGTGTGACACATGATGGATACTTAAATAGATATTCTTTTGTAATGAATAAAAGGCAAATCACTCTTGTACCATTAACACCTAGACAAGTGTATGAGGATCAAATGTCAATAAAAAAAGAGAGTGATACAAAAAAATGAAAATGAGAGTACAAAAGAAAGAGAGATGAATGTTATTTGAATTTGAAAGATCATTCTTTCTTTGGTTCTTTTGAGAACTAGTGAACTTATCAAGAATTTGCATTCTTGTGGCGTTCCAAATTTAGACTTATCACTCACCTTCTCATCTATTTCTTGAGTGTGGCGTCAATACCATTCTCTATACCTTTGGTTCATGTTTTCTTAAGCATTGGGTCAAGGTTTTGTTTGTCTTAAATCTGTTTAGAACTTTCTTGGGAAGTTGAAACTACAAATTAAGTTTGGGATTCAAAGTTTCATTGTGGGATTCGCATCATTTGGTATCAGAGCGAGGTTAAGAGGGCTTTCTTTTCAAAACAGCCAATCGTTGTACTTTTGTGCAAAGAGGCTTGTTTACACACTAATGAGCATAACTCTTCTTTGCCTAGTGCTATTGTGACTCTTTTACAGGACTTTGATGATGTGTTTCCAAATGAAGTCCCTAACGGTTTGCCACCTATTAGGGGAATTGAGCATCAAATAGACTTCGTCCCTGGAGCTACCATTCCTAATAGACCTGCATATAGAAGTAACCCCGAGGAGACAAAGGAGCTTCAAAGGCAAGTTGAAGAACTCTTGGAAAAAGGGTATGTGAGGGAGAGCATGAGCCCATGTGCGGTACCCGTTTTACTAGTGCCCAAAAAGGATGGAACATGGAGGATGTGCGTTGACTGTCGTGCAATTAATAAAATCAGTGTAAAGTATCGACATCCTATTCCTAGACTTGATGACATGCTTGATGAATTGCATGGTTCTTGTGTGTTTAGTAAAATTGATCTTAAAAGTGGATATCATCAAATTAGGATTAGAGAGGGAGATGAGTGGAAAACTGCCTTTAAAACAAAATATGGTTTATATGAGTGGTTAGTGATGCCATTTGGGTTATCTAATGCACCTAGCACTTTTATGAGGTTAATGAACCATGTTTTGCGTGCTTTTATTGGCAAATTCGTAGTTGTCTATTTTGATGATATTTTGATCTATAGCAAAGGCTTAGATGAACACATTGAACATTTGCAAAGTGTATTGACTGTTTTAAGGAAGGAAAAGTTGTATGCTAATTTGAAGAAGTGTTCCTTTTGTACAAATCAGATTGTTTTTCTTGGTTATGTTGTAAGTGCTAAAGGAATTGAGGTTGATGAAGAGAAGGTAAAGGCTATTAAAGAGTGGCCTACACCTAAAAGTGTAAGTGAGGTAAGAAGTTTTCATGGTTTGGCTAGTTTTTATAGAAGATTTGTGAAAGATTTTAGCACCCTTGCTGCACCATTAACTGAAATTGTGAAGAAACATGTGGGATTTAAGTGGGGTAGTGAACAAGAAAGGGCATTTAATCTAATTAAGGAGAAATTGGTTTCTGCACCATTACTTGCTTTACCTGATTTTACTAAAACTTTTGAAATTGAGTGTGATGCTTCAGGTATAGGCATTGGAGCTGTTTTGATGCAAGAAGGGCGTCCAATTGCTTACTTTAGTGAAAAATTGAGTGGAGCAGCCCTAAACTATCCTACCTATGACAAGGAGATGTATGCATTGGTGAGAGCATTGGAAACTTGGCAACATTATCTTCTACCTAAAGAGTTTGTTATACACACTGATCATGAGTCCTTGAAGCATTTGAAAGGACAAGGTAAGTTGCATAAGAGACATGCCAAATGGGTTGAATTTATTGAACCATTTCCTTATGTGATCAAATATAAACAAGGTAAGGAGATAATTTATGACTTTATTCTTTTTTGCTCCATAGACTTCAGACGCAGAGAGAATTTCTCATTCATGGCTTCCACTTCATCTTCGACTCCTTCTACTCCTGTTACTCTTTCTTCTACTCTTTCCTTACCAAAATCTTGCACTTCTCATACTGCCAACAAAATTGAAAACCTTGTAGAATACTCCTACATCCCTGAATCCGCCCAGATCAGTGAATCTTCATACCCTCTCATCAGCCCTTACCACCTATACAAACGTCCCAGTTCTTTTACTCGCAGTATCCGTACTCTCATATCCACCCGAAGACCTCACCCTAAAGAATACATCCAGTCTTCTCGCCTGGATCAGTGTTCACTCCAAGCAACCCCTGCTGAGCAATATGTCACTCTTGAAATACCCTCAGAGTTGATTTCCAACTGGAAACGAGAAGGTTACACTCATCTCCATCTTGGAGGTATCAGATTAATCCTCACCCTTCATGGGAGAAAAGGATTACCGGTTACAGCTCGCCTTGCTATGCTTGATACCCGGTTTAAACAGTACCAAGATGCTGTTATTGGCACTGTCCTTACCACCCTCCATGCAGGAAGTGTGTTACTCACTTTCTATCCCAACTTCAACCTTTCTCTCCAAGATCCCAACTTGCCTACAACCTTGAAGGTCCAAATCCAAATTCAAGGTGCTGAACAAATTTCTTCTGCCAAAATTGCCACTTTACACCACCAACTGGTCTATAGGCTTCAAAATCATGCCTTAGATCTACCCACACCAGAACACCACTCTGACACCCTCATGGTGTTAGCAGAATCTGACCAGATCCCGACAATCATCCAGATCCCACGACAAATTCCTCGTCATGAGCTCATCAAGCTTATGCCTCTTGAATGGATCTCTAACTATGAACAGTTCCATAATAATACAGCTCCCATTCAGACATCCGAAAGTATGTTTGAAAGACGACAAGATGGAACAGTCAGAATGACTTTTAAACCACCTCCAGTGCTCCACAAGAGCCTCCTCGGCTCTCCTTTACTTATTCCTCAATGATCACAGCTGTTCAGACAGCTCAGGAAGATCTACCCATTACAGGGTTTAATTCTGAAGGATACCCTGTTTATCCAGCCAAACACAATGGCCATTTCCTATGGGATGCCCCTGGTTCCGGCATGTGTGACCCAAATTGTCCCTGCTGGGATGATTGGGAAGAAGATGATGATTATGCAACCACAAGGAAAAAGAAACCCAAAAAGAAAAAACCTTCTGTCCCATGTCACCACTGTGACCCCAAACCACCATCAGATCCTCCACCTTCACCAGCTCCATTACCCATCTACCGAAAAGAACTCAAATGGATTGCCAAACATTGTAAATCTGAGATTCCATCACCCCTCTCACACTCAACACCTATCGTCCAACCACTGGCTTGTATGATGTTTTCCTCTACCTCTTCCGATTACTCTTCTTCCTTTCCTTCTTTGGAACCCCACACAGATCCCCAACGAAATGTTGTGTCAAAACCCTTTATCCATTCACCTATTACATCCACTGGCCACCTGGAACCCCCTAAACCTTTTGAATCTGTCCTCAACTGGCAAAGTCAAAATGCCAGGGCACAAAATGATACTTTGTTGCATCTCAATTCAAGAGTTGAGAACATCAGTTTGCGAACTGAACAGATTGAGACAAAAGTTGACTCCATCACTGCACAGATGCAGCAGATCTACCAAAACCTCCAGTCCAGAATTTCTCAACTTGACTCTGAGTTACGAGCCATGCTTGCCCATCGTTACTCAGGCCCCGAATTTGACCAAAAGGAAAGGGAAATCAGACGCTTAAAAGCTGAACTTGCTCAGATTGAATCTGAAAAACAGAGACCTACCCTTTTCACCACTTCACCTCCTATCCCTTCCATCGGTCCAACTTATCATCCTTTTGCCTCTATGCTTTCTCCTATTAAACAGTATGACCCTTCCAAGTTATTTGGTATGACTCATACTCTTTTCAGAGACAATCCTTTGCCACCACCACCTAAATCTAAACCCAAACCTAGACCGCAGCCTCGCCCTGCACCTCTTCATCCTTCCCCATTGACCATCCCTGGCCAACCATCTCCTAGTTCTACACCACCATCACCACCAGCTCCTTTATCAGTCCCTACCCAATCCAAGGATAAAGAACCCATGCATCAGTTTACTGCTCATACAGTCACCCATTCATCTACCACAAATGATCAAACTTCTGATTCAAATCCAGCTGTTTCAGATAGCCCTACCGAAACTGATACAGAATCTTCAGTATCCACCAGTGATTCTGAAAAATCCTATGCTGATATCACCAAAATCCTGATGGCTCAACCTGATCAACCTACCCAAGGCCAAACTTCTCATACAGAACCATATGTTGATATTCCCTCCGAAGTTGAAGAAGAAATGCCTGAATCTTCTGCCACAAACCAACCTCCTCCAACCCAGACCAATCCATCGAGCCACAAATCGTCAAATGGTCCATGGTTCACATTTGATGATCTTCCATCTCATAAATGGCGTGACCGACTCAATGAAATGTCTGCCTGGATTGACCTCCAGATGCTAAGACCAGGAGCAACAACTCAATCAGTCCTTAGAGAATTTGCTACTCGTTTCACGGGTGCTCTAAGAGATTGGTTTGATTCGTTAGGACAATACCGCCAACTACAGTTTGTTGATCTCCCAGAAGTCTCAAGTGCTCTTGCTGTACTTCATGATCAATTCCTTGGAGACCCTTCTGCAGTCTTTGAAGCTGCCAGACGAGATTATCTCAACATGAAATGCTGCTCCCTCAATGCTAAGGATCTTGACTTCCATTATAAGCGAATGTCCCTGCTGTTCTATAAGCTTAATGGATTCAATGAGCCGACATTAAAGCATGTCTTTCTGGCTTCCCTCCCCGAAGAACTCCAACCCAACATCCAGAGACAACTCACAGCATCCAATCTTTCCCTAGACAACATCTCTCTTGGCAAAATCTTTCAGCTTGCCAAAACTTGTCTTGACAAACTTTGCGAGCAAAAACAGTTTTTCAAAGAACTGTTGAAAGACAAAGAACCTTTCCGAAGTGCTTGCAAAAAGCCTTATTTGCAGATCAAATGCCACAAGAAAAAGGATTGCGATTGCAGTTCAAAGAAAAAACGGCATTTTCAGAAATTCAAAACTCCAGAATTTTCATCCAAACCTCGCAGATCCCGAAAGCCCTACCGGTTCTTCAGAAAGAAATCTTCCTCCTCTAGAGAATCCAAACGAAAGCAATCAAGCAGATGTTTCATCTGCAAGAGAAAAGGCCACTATGCCAAAGATTGCCCCAACAAAAGAGAAAAATCCATCCGGTTAGTTGAGCATCTTCAAGCAACTAACGACTACTCTCCTGCCAAAGATGAGCTGGAATTCTATTTCTCTGAACAAGATGAACCCAATGATGAAACAGTGTTCGCACTACAGAATTCCTCTGATTCAGACAGTGACCAGTCTCAAGTGATTTTCCATCAACAGTCACTCTCCCTTGATACTACAGTTCCTATCCCATCCATCAAACTCCAGATCTTACCCTCAAAATTCCAAAGGCCCATTCCAGCAATTGGTCTTATAGATACTGGCGCCCAACGCAGCATGTTAAACCCCCATATTCTTCCATCCGAATATTGGACCCAGTCTGAAGAACATTTCAAAGCTGTCAATGGCAAACTCTTCACCACCTCTTTGATTACCAAGAAACCCGTTGGTATTCAAATCTTCCCCAATTGTGTCATTTGGACCAAAGTTATTGGTTCAACTCTTCCTAATAAGGATATCCTGTTAGGATTTGACATCCTTCACCAAATCAAACACCTCCAAATCATTCCCACTGGAATCCGTGTCAAGTCCATGTTCAAACCATTCACAGACATTCTGAAGCTCTACAATTTGTCTGAAACTCCCCAGTCTTACCAGGATATTTCAACCAAACTTTTGAGTTTTTGTCCAGAGTCCCATTCCGAGTTCACCCATCCAAATCCTTTGTGGAAAAATAAGTCTTTCTTCATTAAGTTACCCTTTAAACTAAATGAAGACATCAACCCGACCAAAGCTACTCATCCAGGAATGAGTCCTTCTGACTTACTCCTAGCCCAACAAGAATGTTCACAATTGTTAACCCAAGGTTTAATTGAGCCCACAAGTTCTCAATGGGCTTGCCAAGCCTTTGAGGAAAGAAACGCCTAGTCATTGACTACCAGCCATTAAACATGTTTTTACAAGATGACAAATTCCCTTTACCTCGCCGACAAAGCATGTTCACTTTTCTCAAAAATGCCCAGATCTTTTCAAAATTTGATTTAAAATCAGGTTTTTGGCAACTAGGCATTGAACCCTCCGAACGTTACAAAACCGCCTTTTGTATTCCCAATGCCCATTTCCAATGGACCGTCCTACCCTTTGGTCTCAAAACTGCCCCATCCATTTTCCAAAAATCCATGGTCCAAATCTTCCAACCCATCTTGCATCATGCATTGATTTATATTGATGATATCTTGCTTTTTTCAGGCTCACATGATGAACATCGCCAGCTGTTAACTCAATTCTATGATATTCTCCAAAGTCATGGAATCATGTTATCGGCCAAGAAAAGCATCATTGCTACAGATAATGTTGAATTCCTTGGTATGATCATAAAAGATGGACACTACCAGCCAGGAAAGCACATTGCCCAAGAATTGCTTCACTTTCCAGATCAGCAACTTTCCAAAAGGCAAATTCAACAGTTTCTCGGCATCATCAACTACATCCGTGATTTCATCCCCCACGTGGATCATTACACTCACCATCTCTCGGCTTTATTGAAAAAGAAGCCCCCAGAATGGAATGCTGACCACACATTTGCTGTCACTACCCTAAAGCAGATTGCGCAAAATCCGCCTCCTTTAAAGTTGATTACAGATGGCAAGCGCATCTTACAAACAGACGCAAGTGATGAATCATGGGGTGCCATACTCCTTGAAGAAATCAATGGAAAAGAAAACTTTATCGCTTACGCTAGTGGACATTTTTCTGACACACAGAAGCACTACCATAGCGTGTTCAAAGAAATCTTAGCGGTAAAGAATGGCATCAAAAAGTTTGAGTATCATTTGATTGGACACCATTTTCTCATCCGAATGGACAGCTCAGCCTTCCCCAATATCTTTCATTTCAAAGGTAAAACTGTTCCCGAAAAAATGTTACTCAGATTAAAAGATTGGTTTTCCAAATATGACTTTTCAGTCAAGCATATAAAGGGATCCCAGAACCTCATCCCTGATATGCTCTCCAGACTCTCCAAACCAGAAAACCCTCTCATCCTGTTTTCCACCACCTACCATTTTCCAATTATCTCCATGGCTACTTCACTACCCCCACAAGCTCTCACCAAGAAAACTTTTCCCTTTAATAAAACCTTTTCTTCTGTCTTCGCCATCCAAGAGTTTGCAAGAAAAGCTCTTTTTCGCTTCTTCATGAAAGCCTACCTTGTCACAGACCCTTTTCCTTTTTCCACTTTCCACCCAGAAAATCTGTTCCTTACAGGTTTAACCCTTGATCCAACCAGAGAGACCACTGAAGATGTGTTATGGTACATTTGGTGCCTAACAGTCCTCTATGCCACCAAGCTAATCCTTCCCATTTCTCCTACTTTGGAGCATCTCCTTAATCCAGACAATGCCACTTCTCTTACCTGGACATTACTTGAATGGTTCTCCCCCATACCATGGTGGAGAAGGAAGCTCCAACAACTGTCAGAAATTTACAACCTTGATCGTATGCCTGCCCCTGAAGCACAAATGTTCACATCAGTTTTTATTATTCACAGGCCATACTTTCAACATCCAGACACCAAACTCTTTTGGACTCAAGATCAGGTATATGAATGGTTCACTGCACCACATATAGCTGTAATTGAAAATGACATACAAGATGTCCTGCACAACTACCTTTGCCAATTGAACCACCAACCTCCACCACTTAAAGATATCTCCCACACCTCCTTAGGTCCACAACATGACCTCCTCATGATCCCCACTCCATCCGCCATATCCAAACCAAAGTCTACAGGTATCATCATCAAAGAAGAAAAACCAGACTACACTGATTTCCTGTTCCAGGATTCCCAAGACCCTTGGGATGCATTTCTCCCTCTGAGCCAACACCTTCACCAGTTTCCCCAACCGACAATGGATGAACCTGGCCCCTCTGAACCAGGACCCTCAACTCAATCCTCCAAACGACCCGCTCCACCATCCAAAGTTGACAAAGCCACCCAAACTTCCCCTAAGTATACTCCAAAGTGTACTCCCAGAGACTATAATTGCCCTTATCCACCATGCCGTGGTCCCTCCTGCAAGCATCCAAAGCTCTCCAAGATCTTTTTCCCAAAAGGCAACCCTGACAACCCAGATGAGACCGAAAGCTCATCCGAAGACGAGTACATGAACCTCCGCTCTCCATAAAGTTGTTTGTCTTATTGCTTTCCATAAAGTAGTTTGTCTTGTTGTCATAATGATGTTTCGCTTTATGCCTGCATAATTATTAAAGTTTGCTTTTACTTTAAGCTTTTGCTTTTGCTTTTGTCAAAGTCATGCTTTAATTATTAAAGCACTTTTGTCTTTTGTAATAATTAAAGTTGTGCCATTATGTAAAAGATAGGGATCCTATCCTATCTTATCTTATCTTTTGCTTTTACTTTTGTAAAAGATAGGGGTCCTGTCCTATCTTCTCGAAGAATCCTCCTCTATATAAAGGATTCTCCCCTTGCTTGTAAGATATAGAAGTTGAATAGAAGTTTGAAAGAAATAAACTCGTGCTTTCTCCTACAACATGAATCCCTAAACCTCTTCTCTCTCTCTGCAAATGAAGTTCTAAGAAAGAAAAAGAATAAAGGATTAAATTTGTTCATTTTGAAAACTTAAGGAAGTATGCTCTGCACTTGCCTTCTAGTAAGGATCCTGTGCATCAGAAAACTTTTGATCATTTCTTATCTGGTTTGGTACCCTGTTTTAGACTAAAGGAAAGTCTGTTTTGGGTTGTATAACCTGAGAAAAATGTTTTAAAAGGTTTTTGATTACAGAGGTATATCGGCTGGAAACCCGAGCTTGCGGACTACTGGTCCAAAGAACAGTTTTAACTGTTGTAGTTCTGGTATAACAACGCCACGTACACTCTTAACTGGTGGCTGATGCATTATCTAGAAGGTATGCACTTATCTCTACATTAAATGCAAAGTTGTTAGGATTTGAGTACATTAAAGAATTATATGTTAACGATCCTGATTTTGCTAATGTGTTTAATGCTTGTGAGAAAGTTGCATTTGGTAAGTTCTATAGGCATGATGGGCTTTTATTTAGAGAAAATAAATTGTGTGTGCCTCATAGTTCTTTGCGTGAATTGCTTGTGCGTGAAGCTCATGGGGGTGGTTTAATGGGACATTTTGGCATTGCAAAGACTTTAGATGTTTTAAAAGAACACTTCTTTTGGCCACATATGAAACGTGATGTTGAAAGAATATGTGAGAAGTGTATCACTTGTAAACACGCTAAGTCTAGAATTTTACCCCATGGATTGTATAACCCTCTACCCATACCTAGTGAACCTTGGGTTGATATTTCTATGGACTTTGTTTTGGGTTTACCTAGGTCAAAAAGGGGAAGTGATTCTGTTTTTGTTGTTGTTGATAGGTTTTCAAAGATGGCACATTTCATTCCATGTCACAAAACTGATGATGCAACAAACATAGCTAATTTGTTTTTCAAGGAAATAGTCAGGTTGCATGGAGTACCAAGGAGTATAGTTTCAGATCGAGATGCTAAGTTCTTGAGCCACTTTTGGAAAACTTTGTGGGGTAAGTTGGGTACTAAACTTTTATTTTCTACTACTTGTCATCCACAAACTGATGGACAAACTGAGGTTGTAAATAGAACTCTGTCTACTTTGTTGCGTGCCATTATTCAAAAGAACTTGAAAACTTGGGAAGAATGTTTGCCACATGTTGAATTTGCTTACACTAGAACTGTCCATTCAGCTACTAAATTTTCACCATTTGAGATTGTATATGGTTTTAATCCATTGGATTTATTACCTTTACCTATTAATGAGCGTGCTAGTATAGATGGTAAAAAGAAAGCTGAATTTGTCAAGCAATTGCATGAGAGAACACGTCAACACATAGAAAAGAGAACTGAACAATATGCTACTCAAGCCAACAAAGGACGTAAGCAAGTGGTTTTTCAGCCTGGAGATTGGGTTTGGGTGCATATGAGAAAGGAGAGGTTCCCAGCACAAAGGCGTTCCAAGTTACTTCCAAGGGGAGATGGTCCATTTCAAGTGGTTGCACGGATCAATGACAATGCCTACAAATTGGATCTTCCTGGTGAGTATAATGTGAGTGCTACTTTCAATGTTTCTGATCTTTCTCCTTTCGATGTAGGTGAAGATTCGAGGACGAATCCTTTTGAAGAGAGGGGGAATGATGAGAACCATCAAGGGACCATTAAAACTTCAAGTGATCCTTTGCACATTCATGGAGGCCCAATTACAAGAGCAAGAGCCAAAAATATGCAAGCTACTTTAAATGGATTAATTGAGAAAATATGGATTGAAAATGCAATTCAAGATGCAAGACATCATGAATTGGGCTTGAAGAGAAGACAAGGCATTGTGGGCATTATTCAAGTCATTGGGCAGCCAAATACACAAGTTGTATCAAATGCAGAAAGGTCAAATTCGGAATAAAAACTGTATTGATTGAGCCAGAATTAAAGTGCAAGCTATATACCGTTAGAAAGATAATTAAGTTAGCTTTCCAATAAATTTTACAGAGCTGGATTTGGAGTTCTCTAGAAGGAGTTATGACCAATTCTTTACAGCTTGGTCAGACTTGGGATTTTCAACGAATCCTTTGTTTTTCAACTTATTTGTTTGTTTTGTTTCAAGCTTGTCAATGTGTAAGGTAAGTCTACCATCAATGATGGTGGGCTAACATTAAGTTTGTCAATGATAGCATTAATTATAGTAGGCTAGCATTAAGTTTGTCAAAGATAGCATTGATTATGGTGGGTTGGTGAAGACTTTTGAAACATCTTTTGACAAACCTACTTGGAGGGTTGTTCCAATGTTTCCATTTGGATTTTTAGGATCTTGGGTTTCTTTTAGCCTATTTAAATTCAGCAACCTTGGTATGTAAGAAAATTAGAGATGAATGTTATTTGAATTTGAAAGATCATTCTTTCTTTGGTTCTTTTGAGAACTAGTGAACTTATCAAGAATTTGCATTCTTGTGGCGTTCCAAATTTAGACTTATCACTCACCTTCTCATCTATTTCTTGAGTGTGGCGTCAATACCATTCTCTATACCTTTGGTTCATGTTTTCTTAAGCATTGGGTCAAGGTTTTGTTTATCTTAAATCTGTTTAGAACTTTCTTGGGAAGTTGAAACTACAAATTAAGTGTGGGATTCAAAGTTTCATTGTGGGATTCGCATGAACATATGATTGAAAATCAAAGTCAATATATCATTCCACTATCAAATCCTCACTGCCAAACTCTAAAGAATAGTGTTTATTCCTTTTAAAATATTTCAAAATATTGTTCACTGCTATGCAATGCTCTAGTCCTAGATTAGATTGATATCTACTCACCATGCTTACTGCATAATTGATATTTGGCCCTGATACCACTCGAGACCACTACTTCACCCAAAAACACCGAATACCAAAGGGTGGAAGGGGTGACACACAGGGCAAACTGTAGTGGTTTTTATCTGATTAGTGGTGATAACACTATTTTCTGATGCACAGGATCCTCGAAGAGGCAAGTGCAGAGCATACTTAGTGTATGGGTGGAAATGAATGATGATGATAGTCTTTCCTTTTCTTATCAAGATTTCAAGAAAGCAGGGAAGGAGATTAGAAAGCCATGAATTTGCACAAGAAACTACTTCAAACTTTCTTATTCCTTCAACAAAAGACTTTTCCCTTTATATATGAAGCTAAGAAAACGACAAACTGCTCTGACAAGAGCCCGGCAAACCCACATGGGCTAAAGTAAAAGTTGGTACAATTATTACAAGAGCAAAAGTCAAAAAGCAACCACTTTCTTGACAAGAGCCCGACAAACACACATGGGCTAAAGTAAAAGTCAAAAAACAACCACAATTATTACAACATTTGTTTAAAGTGCGAGCTTAAAGAAAAAGCTGGGAGATGCTTTTTCAAAAGCTATGAGATGGGGACAAGTTGTCTACATCACTGTCTACTTCATCAAACAGGGACATAGGTTGTCGTGTTGGAGAATTATGAGAAGAGTTGTCACGAGAGTTGACAGGTGTCTTGTTTGGTGGGGCAGAAGGTGAGTGCTTGGAGTCTTTTGTGAAATCTCTGGAAAGGAGAGGAGAGACATGAATTCTTCCCAAGGATCTTAAACTGCTCATAAATGACTGCAAGAGCTATAGGAATGGTGGTTTGAATCAATTGAAGTTGTCTGTATTCGCCTAGACTTTCAAACCAATCTCGTAGAGATCTAGTGAATCAGGAACAAAACTCACGGAGAACATTCTGAGATTGTGCATTAGAGCTTGTCATTTGCACATCAATCCATGCAGTAAATTCTTGATGTCGAGTCTGCCATTTGTGACGAGGGATGTCATCAAATGTAAACCATGGTGAAGAAGATGGTTTAGAAGACTTTGTAGAAACCGGAGGCACAGATGGAGCCGGTTCTGTTTGTGAGCCTCGGTCATCGTCATTATCGTCATTATTATCATCAAAAGAGTCACCAACAATAGGAGTGGATGTACTAGGATCTTCTGTTTTTGTGGCCATGAAAAGACCAGAAATATCTGCATATTGAGACTCTGAGTCTGAAGAAGTTTGTTCAGATGAGCTGAAATTATCTGAGGAGGGTAAACTTTCTTCTGAGGTCGAATCGGAATCATTGTTTTGAGTATCAATCTGTTGATAATGGTATTGGTAAGTTGGAGCTTTGTCTTTCTTTGGAAGTTCAGGAGTTGCTTTAGGAGAGTCTTCTGGAACTTGAAGATCTTCCTTGGGTGGAGGTTTTGAGATTTTGACTTTTGATTTGGATCTTTTTGGTGAAGTAGTTTTTTGTGGTGGAACGGAAGGAATATTATGGAGATGGGAGAGACCAAAGAACTGATCGTAAGTTGATTGTTTAGAAGGAGTGTAAAAAGGCTGGTATGATGTGAATAATGGTGATAGGATAGGTATAGACTGTGTTTTGGTGAAAAGGGAAGGTTGTGCTTTGTCAGCATCAATTCTGGCCAATTCTGCCTTCAACTGTCTGATCTCTGCTTCTTTCTTATTGAATTCGGGACCCCAAATACGATTGTTGATCATCGTTCTGAGATCGATATCTAATTCAGAGATTCTGTTCTGCAGATTTGAATAAATATGTTCAAGCCGGGAAGTGATTGTGTCCACCTTTGTTTCTGTTTGTGACACTTGTGATGCCACTTTGTCAATCTTTTTACCAAGATGGTAGAGAACTTGATTCTGAGCATTGGCATTTTGGGTTTGCCATTTTAGCACTGCTTTATACTGCTTTGGTGCTTCTGGTACTCTAGAGGTTGTAATGGGTGATTGGACATAGGGTTGAGAAACAACTTTGGTTTGAGGGTCTGTGTTCCTTTCGAATGGAGGAAAGGATTCTTGGTATGATTGGCTAGAAGATGAGAACATGAAGCATGACTTGATTTTTGGTTGAGCAGGAACAGGCTTAAATGAGGATTCTCGTTGGAGTTGCCTGAGCGTTTTCTTGTAAATGGGTAAAGGTTGATCTGATTCTGGATCATCCGGCGGTCCTGAAGAATAGGGTCGACACGGAGTTATAGGAGTAGAAGGCTTTTTCTTTCGCCTTCGCCTTCGTCTCATGATTTCAAAGTCTTCGTCATCATTTGTGTCATCCAAGTAGGGACAATCTGGATTACACATATGGGCTTCTGGGACATCTTATAGGAAGTGACCGTTGACTTTGTCGGGATATATTGGATACCCTTCTGAGGAAAATCCATAGATTGGAAGATTCGACTCTTGTTTAGTAGAAACTGCTATAATCATAGCAGTATATGAGAGCCTTGGGGATTCTAGATTTGGCTTGGCTGGAGTCTGGAAGGATAACTGGACTTGTCTGTCTGGTCTTCTTTCGAAGACAGCTTGAGAAGTCTGGGCATGTTTGGAATTCTGATGGCATTGCTCATAGTTGGTAAGCCATTCTAAAGGCATGAGTTGAAGCAACTCTTGCTTTTGAATTTGTTTGAGAATCTAGATGATGGTTGGAATTGTATCTGTGTCTGCAAGAATCATCACTGGTTGTTTGTGCAGTTGGGAGATCTAGCGCATAATTTGGCAATCGATACACTATTTGGTGATAGAGAGTGGCTATTTTAGAAGTGGATATTTGTTCTGCTCCTTGGAGCTGGATTTGGAATTTCAATGTTGTTGGAAGGTTGGGATCTTCTAGGGACATGTTGAAATTTGGGTAGAAGGTTAATAAGACACTTCCAGCATGGAGAGTGGTTAAAACAATGCCAATCACAGCATGTTGATACTGTTTGAACCTTGTGTCAAGGAGGGCAATTCTGGCTGTGACGGGTAAGCCTTTTCTGCCATGTAAGGTGAGGATAAGCCAGACACCACCTAGATGGAGGTGTGTATACCCTTCTCGTTTCCAGTTGGTTATGAGATCTGTTGGTATATCCATGGTGACATATTGCTCACTTTGAGAGGCTTGGAGAGCACACTGATCAAGTCGTGAAGACTAGATGTACTCTTTGGGAAGAGGTCTTTTTGTGGAAATTAGGGTTCTGATGCTTCATGTGAAAGAAGTTTTTTGTTTATAAAGATGGTATGGACTCATAACAGGGAACTGAGATTCATTAATATGAGAAGATTCAGGAATATACGAGTATTCAACAAGATTTTCTATTTTTGAGGCTACATGTTTTTGACAAGAACGAGGAAGAGGAAGATGCCATTTTTGATAGAGTTTCTTCTAGGTGTTGAATAATAATACTTGAGAACTAAACCATGATACCACCTCTAGAAAATATTCGGTTGGCTCTGATACCATTGGGTGTGACAGGTACGTGGCGTTGTTATACCTAAACTATGATAGTGCTAGACTATCCTTTGGACTAGTAGTCCGTAAGTTCTAGTTTCCAGCCGATATACCTATATTCCCTGAGATATAAAACCTAAAAAGCAAAACCATTGATCACGATACCACCCGAAAAACAGGTCACCTCTGACCTTCAAAGAGAGTGAACGTTGTGAGAAAACAGTTTTATATTCAAATCGGTTTTATATATAAATAAGGAATTTTCTGATACACAGGATCCTTGAAGCAAGGCAAGTGTAGAGCATACTCAGTATATAAAATAGAGATGAACGCTCTTAGTTTAATAACTCAAGTATTTTCTTCGTTACCTAGAAAAAGAAGAGAGACTTAGGAAGCCATAGAAGGTTAAGAAAAACTTAGAAATATTATTGATGGCAATCTGAATTTTACAAGGACGGAAGAGCTCTTAAATAAAGCTGGAAAGCTAAGATAAAGATAAAGATAGGACAAGACCCCTTATCTTTTCTTTAAGCAAAAGCATAAAGCAAAAGCAAACCAGTAATTACTACTTTTAAAAAGCCTAAAAGCTAAAACACACTTTAGACAGGGTAGGACCTATGTCTTTTATTGAAAGCAGGAAAAGCCGAGATTCCCGAATGACTCTGTAGCCATGTGAGGCAATTATGGAGTTGAGAGAAATCTGGATGGGGACACGTCACCGGTGCCATTTTCATAATCTTCTTTTGCTTTTTGGATTTCTTGGTAGATGAGGTAGTCTTCATCTAATTCTGGGCTTTGTGGTCATCGTGCTGGGGCTGGAGTGGACGAAGAACCTGGTTCAGTGACAGTGTACTGAGTCTCTTAGGTTTCTAATAAGGATTGAAAGTCTGCCTAGGGGTGTTGGGCATCTTGGAAGAGAACATTGGTGTAGTCAGGTCTTTGTTCACGAACAAGAATTCCATGAGGACTGGAGCTGGATCCTGGAGTACATATCTGGGTTCTTGGTATAATTTCAAGAGTGTGGGAAGGACCAATGGATGTGTGTGAATGTCTGTTGGGACTGGTTGGACATGCTTTGAATATTATACGGCTTGAATGAAATGATCCAATTAAGAAATTTTCAAACTTATCAATTTAAAACATGTTTGTTATTATCAAAATCATTATTACAAATACAAATAAGTTAACAAACTTGTCCTAACTTCAAAATAATTACTTCAAATGCTTCAGACAAACATTGATCGATAAGTTTTTTCCAACGAAGCCTCTTGATATGAGGGTAATCAATCAGGGGTATCATTAGTAATGTCAAATAATATTATTTGATCTCCTAGAAGAAGATTAATCAAACATGGAAACATCTTCATCTTCAATTTCAACTCCTTCATCGTCTTCATCTCATATCTCTCTTTCCTCTACCTTATCTCTTCCAAAATCATGTTCCAAACACAGCCTCAAAAATTGAAAATCTTGTTGAGTATTCCTATATCCCTGAGTCTGCCCAAATCAATGAATCTTAGTTCCCCATCATGAGTCCTTACAATCTATACAAACAAAAAACTTCTTTCACCATAAGTATCCGCACCTTGATCTCCACCAAAAGACCACTCCCAAAAGAATATATTCAGTTTTCTAGACTGGATCAATGTCCTTTACAAGCTTCTCAAAGTGACCAGTACGTCACTTTGGAGATACCCCCCGATCTCGTAGCAAATTGGAAACGAGAGGGGTATACACATCTCCATCTTGGTGGTGTTAGATTGATTTTGACCTTTCATGGTAGAAAAGGTGTACCTGTTATAGCCAGAATTGCTCTCCTAGACACCAGGTTCAAACAGTACCAACATACTATTGTAGGAACCGTCCTGACCACACTTCATGTTGGCAGTGTCTTGTTAACCTTTTACCCAAATTTCAACCTCTCTCTTGAGGATCCCAACCTTCCCACGACCCTTAAGGTCCAAATCCAGCTCCAAGGAGCAGAACAAACACCCACATCAAAGATAGCAACTCTTCATCACCAAATAGTGTATCGATTACAGAATCATGCACTCGATCTTCCCACACCACACACTACATCTGATGCCTTAATGATACTAGCAGACACAGACACAATTCCAACCATCCTCTAAATTCCCAAACAAATCCAGAAACAAGAATTACTCAAACTTATGCCTCTTGAATGGTTAACCAACTATGAGCATTTCCACCAAAACTCTGAACCAATTCAAACAACAAAAGTCACGTTTGAAAGACGACAAAATGGTCAAGTCAAACTATATTTTCAAACACTTGAAACCAAGACTGTTTCAGACACTTCACAGCTTTCCTACACTGCTATGATAACAGCAGTTCAAACTGGTCAAGAAAAGAAACTTCCCATTCATGGTTTTTCATCAGAAGGATATCCAATATATCTAGATAAAATCAATGGTCATTTCTTATGGGATGTTCCTGAAGCCCATATGTGCAATCCAGATTGTCCTTGCTTGGATGATACAGATGTTGATGACGAATTGGAAGTTATGAGGAGAAAGAAAAAGAAGAAGAAAAAACCTTCTCATCCAAAAACATCTTGCAAATCTTTTCCTCTACAACCTCCACCAGATCCCAAACCTCCTGTCCATCCAATACGATCATGCCTTATGTTTTCGAGTCAATCTTATGAAGAATCATTCCCTCCTCTTGAAAAACAGATAGACACACAAACTAGAGTTATCTCAAAACCTTTTGTCCAATCCCTAGTTACAGCCTCTGGGCAACCTGAAGAGCCAAAACAGTATGAAGTTATTTTAAACTGGCAAACCAAAACTGCCAATGCTCAGAATCAAACTCTTCAACAACTCGGTAAGAAAATTGATCGAGTTGTCAGTCAAGTCTCTCAGACTGAAACTAAAGTTGATTCAATCAGCAATGTCTTGATCAGATGTACATCCATCTACAAGATCGTATCTCTGAGCTAGACACCGATCTCAGACGAATGATCAACAACTACATCTAGGGTCCAAAGTTTAATAAAAAAGAAGTAGAGATCAGAAAGCTCAAAGCTGAATTGGCAAGAATTGATATTGAAAAGGCTCGTCCATCACTTTTTACTCAAACACAAACCACACCAGTACCCCCTCCAATGTTTGAAACCTATGCACCTTTCTACACACCATCCAAACCTCAACAACTTGTTTGCAATCAGTTCTTTGGATTCTCACACCTTCAACCAACTCCTCAAGCAAAGCCATCTTCACCTAAAAAATCAAAATCCAAAGTCAAGATCTCAGAACCAAAGTCAAAAGCCACTTCATCTTCATCTGTTCCTCCGGTACCACCAGAAGATTCACCAAAAGCCACTCCTGAACCTCCCAAAAGAGACAAAGGCCCAATGGATCAGTATCATTATCATACTGTCCAAAACACATCTTCTGACTCCTCTGAGCCCGAAATAGTCTATGAGTCAAATCCATCAGAATCCAACCCGTCTTCCTCTTCCTCATCCATAAACTGGCTCTAAATATGAATATGCTGACATTACAAGCATATTAATGGCCACCAAAACTAAAGATCCAAGCACTTCAACTGCCACACCTATTGTTGAAGACAGTTCTTCTGATGCTGAAAATAAAGCATCTCCAACAGAACCAGAGCAATCAATGCCTCCACCAGTTCCTGATCACTCAACAAAACCATCTTCAGCATCTTGGTTCACATTTGATGACATTCCCCGTCATAAATGGCATGCTCGACTTCAAGAATTTGCTGCATGGATTGATCTCTAAGGAACCAAACCTAATGCTTAGCCTCAAGCTGTTCTCCGTGAATTCATGGCCGATCAACGGGTTCTTTACGTGATTGGTTAGAAAGCTTGGGAGAATACCGTCAGCTCCAATTCATGCAATCTCTAATTGGCACAGCACTCAATATCATTCATGAACAATTCATTGGTGAAAAAACTACTTCTACCGATGCAGACAGAAAAGAGTATCATCAGATGAAGTGTTGCTCGCTCAAAAGACACATTTTTTAATCTCATTACAAAAGAATGAGTATTCTTTTTTTATAAGCTGAATGGGTTCAATGAGCCATCTCTCAAACATGTCTTCATAGCCTCACTTCCTTCTGAGTTACAACCTGATCTCTAAAGAAAACTCACAGCCACTAATCTCAGCATAGCTGATATTTCTCTGGGAAAGATTTTCCAAATGGCAATGCTATGTCTAGACAAGATATGTGAACAAAAAGAATTCTTCAAGGATCTCATGGAAGACAAAAAATCCTTTTCTGAAGCCTGCAAAAAGTCCTATTTCATGATAGAGTGCAAAGATGAAAAGAAGTGTATCTGTCCAACCAGAAAGAAGAAACATTTCCAGAAACACTTCCATAGAAAATCATCCTCCAAAAAACCTCTTCGATATTTCAGAAAAAAGGATGCTTCCCAGTACAGAAAGAAAAAGCACAACTGTTGTTTCATCTGCAAGAAACATGGTCACTTTGCTCGAAAATGTCCTCACAAGTTGGCCAAAGCTGTTCGTCTCATATAGCATCTTCAACATTCTTCGCTGTTATCTGAGAATGAAGATGTCGAATCAAATTTTTTAGAACAGTCAGAACAAGATGACCAGACTGCTTTCATTATCGAAGAATCTTCTGATTCTGATGATATTTTAGTCATTTCTACAGTTCAAACTGTCAACCATGTTTCAACCATTCCTAGACCTTCTCTAAAGATGTCAATCCTTCCTTCAAAATTTCATAAACCTGTTCCTGTCGTCGGGTTTATTGACACTGGTGTAGATACCAGTATGATTGATCCTTCTGTCCTTCCCTCTGATTGTTGGGAAAAACACTTGAAACTTTTCCGAGCAGTTAATGGAGAAACTTTTAAAACCACTTTGATTACCAAAAAATCCATTGGTATTCAATTCTTTCCTAATTGCATAATTTAGAAAAAGATTGTAGCATCTAAACTCCCAGATAAAGATTACTTATAGGTTTTGACATTCTCCATTTGGTTAAAAACCTATTCCTAACCAGTTCTGGAGTTCGCTACAAGCAAATATTCTTGCCTTATACAGATACATTACGTCTGTATGCACTTTCCGAAACACCATCTCCATACAGTCATATTTCACTGAAGTTCCTAGAATTTTATCCAGAAAACCATTCACAGTTCCACCATCCTTTACCTCTTTGGAAAAATGAACAGTTCTTCATTCACCTTCCTTTCAAACTCAACGAAGACATAAATCCCACAAAAGCATCACACCCGGGTATGTCTCCTTCCGACCTCCTACTTGCTAAGCAAGAATGTTCTCAGTTGCTTCAGCAAGGTCTTATTGAACTTACTGATTCAGATTGGGCTTGTCAAGCATTCTATGTTGAAAAGCGATCTGAATTAGTTCGTGGTAAAAAGAGGTTAGTTATTGATTACCAGCCACTTAATTCTTTCCTTAAAGATGATAAGTTTCCCCTTCCAAAAATCCAGACCCTATTTGTCCGTCTTTAAGGGGCTTGTATCTTCTCTAAGTTTGATTTAAAAGCTAGTTTTTGGCAACTTGGTATTTCACCAGTTAACAGTCACAAGACTACCTTCTGCATCCCTGATGCCCATTATCAGTGGACTGCTATGCCTTTTGGTCTTAAAGTTGCTCCTTCATTATTTCAAAAAGCCATGACAAAAATCTTCAATCCTGTTCTTCCTCATGCTTTGGTATACATTGATGATATCTTATTATTTTCCTCTGACCATGAGAGCCACCAGAAGCTCCTTTTGGATTTCTTTCATATTGTGCAGGAACACGGAATCATGCTTTCTGAAAAGAAAAGCAGCATAGCAAAGGAATCAATTGACTTTCTTGGTATGGTGATCACAAATGGCCATTATCAACCTGGTCCACACATTGCAACTAAATTATTAAAGTTCCCGGACACACATCTCAACAAAAAGCAGATCCAACAATTCCTTAGGATTGTTAATTATGTATGTGATTCCATCCCTAAAGTTGCAATCCACACAAGCTAGTTGTCCCGCATGCTCAGAAAACAGTGCCCTCCATGGGGACCAGCACAAACAGAAGTTGTCCAACAACTAAAGGTGATAGCCCAGTCACCTCCTCCTCTCCGAATTCCCACAACTGGACAACGCATTCTACAAACCGATGCTAGTGATGATTACTGGAGTGCCATCCTTCTTGAAGAGATAAATGGTGTATGTCACTTCTGTGCACATGCAAGTGGACAATTCAAAGACTTTGAAAAGAATTACCATGTGATCTACAAAGAGATTTTGGCGGTCAAGTATGGAATCAAAAAATTTGAATTTCACCTTATCAGCCATGGACAACTCCTATTTTCCTCAAATCTTTAACTTCAAAAATAAGTTGCTCCCTGACAAATAGCTGCTTAGCCTCAAAAACTAGTTTGCTAAATATGATTTTACTGTCCAACACATAAAAGGCAAACAGAACCTCATCCCAGGCTTTCTTACACGTCCGGCTATAAATAAACCCTCACTTATTTCCTCCATTCACACCATCCCAGTGATAGCCATGAACCATCAACTTCCTTTCAAAGCTCTCAACTAGAGAACTTTCCCCATGAACATTCCTTTTCATTCAGCCTACCAGATCCAAGACTTTGCAAAGAAATTCCCAAAGCAAAAAGCCTGACCGTTTTCCTTCCCTCTGTATGGAAACCTGTTTCTCACATGTCTTACCCTTTCTTCCTTAACCATCTGCGAAGATGAGTTATGGTACATGTGGTGCCTCACTACCCTGTATGCTACAAAACTGGTTTTTCCTATTAAACCAGTCCTCACTCACATTACCACTCCTAAGTTCTCATCAGATCTTCTGTGAACTCTCCATGAATGGTATTCCCCACTCACGTGGTAGCGTAAACAACTCAAAAATATGTGTACTTTTCATGAATTAGACAGAATGCCAGAACAAGAAGCCAACCTGTTCACTACAGTCTTCATCGTTCATAGACCTTACTTCCAGCACCCAGAAACAAGAGACTTTTGGACACAAGATATGGCCTATGAATGGAAAACTTATCCCCATCCTTATACCCTCATCCATGATACATCTGTTACCTCTGTTCTCAAGTCATACCTAATGGAACTCAACAATGTTCAGCCACCTGCCACAAACATCCACCACACCTCTGTTGGACCATCACACACCTTGGAAATTATCCCAAAGACACAAACTTGTACTCCAGGTTCCAGTTCAAGTCCTCAAGGAATCCTTGTCATGGAACAATGTCCTGATTACACTAATGTCTTATTTCAAGACACTTAAGATCCATGGGAAGATTTTCAGTCTCTTCTCCATACTGAAAATTCCCATTTCACTGTCACAGACCTAGACCTTCTTGCTGCATCAGCCCTAAAAGAAATGACTACCGCTGATGAAGAAGCCTATCTGCAAGCTGAAGCTTATCTTGATCAAAGACAGATCCGTCATGCCAAACGCCAATATGAGAAAGAAACTGGCGATGTGTCTCCATAACACTACCCATCCACTTTGTGATTACCGGCATGCATGGAATCTTTAGCTTTTGCTTTTTAAAGTTTGCTTTAATAATTAGACAAGGGTCATGTCTTGTCTAAAGTGTGTTTTATACTTTTCCTTTTTGGTTTTGGCGTGGTATGCTTTACTCCTTTTGGTTTTGTAAAAGATAAGGGACCCACCTTATCTCTCCCTCCTCGAGATCTCTATATAAGGATCTCTCTATCCCTTTGTAAGGCAGGAGTTAATCAGAAATAAAATTAAGTTTTTCTTCACATCATGTTTCTCTAAAAACTTTTCTCTCTTCTAGGAATCAAAGAAATTATTTGGGTTAATAATGATACGCTCACCTCTAATTTTCTAAACTGAGTATGCTCTGCACTTGCCTTAAGCCTAAGGATTCTGTGCATCAGAAAGGTCCTGTTTTATCCTCCAAAACTAATTTTTAAAATGAAATTGTTTTCTCACAACGTTCACCCTCTTTAAAGGCCAAGAGTGCCATGTTTTCGGGTGGTATCGTGAAAAACTGTTTTCAGATATGATTTTCGGTTTTGGTAGTTGACGGATTTGTATATCGGCTGGAAACCAGAACTTGCGGGCTATTGGCCCTAAGGACAAACTTTGTGCTGTTGTAGATCTGGTGTAACAACACCACGTACAACACCCGACTGGTATCAGATATAGATTTTTCCCAGCTTATACTTGATGTTTTGAAATGTTGCTCCAACCGATTGCAATACTTGCTTCCTATTTATAGGATGAACAAAAAAATGACCCTAATATGGAGGAAGATTGTTTAAGTGACATTTAATAAAAAATCCAAATCATATAAATGATAAAGGAAAATTGACAGGAAAAGGTTTATGTAAAATGCAATAGATGTTTTTGAAAACTATCTGAATAAAAACTCACAAACGCTCTTCGGTCGCTAGTGGAACCTTATGTTGATTAGAATAAACATTCAAAATTGGTGTAGAAGCCAAGACCCCAACAAAAGAGCTAATTCAATGGCGTCAACACCTGTAGGAGCACTTATGCCATTATCTTTCCTTTCTTTGTTTTAAGTCTTTTATTCTACCTAGCACCCATATTCACCCCTCTCTTCGAGTTACTGCTCTTAAGAACATTCTAGAAGAGAGATAGAGGTTTAGGGAAACATAATGTATAGAACTGGATTTTTTTTTTTTTAATTTCTTGATGAGCCCCCTCAACTGAAGCTGAAGGTGCTATTTATAGAAAATCATTGAGAACAGGACCTCTCGAATGATTCTAAAGCAAAGCACACCAATAAAGACATTTACAAAAGTAAAGCAAGCCGACAAGGGCTTTAACGAAAGGAAAGCATACCAACAAGGACTTTAACAAAAGTAAAGCACATTGACAAGGACTTTAACAAAAGACAAACGGGAGTCACATGGATAGGTGTATCAAAAGCTTGTTCATAAGTCGTTATCATGGAGTGGATGGATAACGAGATGGTGACACGTCTCTTGTGGCTTTTTCATATTGTCGTTTGTGCCGACGAATTTGTCATTGGTCAAGGTATACTCAGCTTGCTGGTATTTTTCTTCATCAGCTTCAGTCATGTGCTGAGATGTAGATGCAGCAGGAGAGTCTGGAGTGGTGACAGTATAATGAGGATTTTCAGTATGGAGAAGGGACTGAAAGTCTTCCCATGGATTCTGAGCATCTTAGGTTAATAATGATACGCTCGTCTCCAAAATTTCTAATCTGAGTATGCTCTGTACTTGCCTTAAGCCTAAGGATCCTGTGCATCAGAAAGGTCCTGTTTTTATCCTCCAAAACCGATTTTATAAAATGACGGTATTTTCTCACAACGTTCACCCTCTTTGAAGGCCCTGAGTGCCGAGTTTTCGGGTGGTATCGTGAAAACATATTTTCAACTATGATTTGGATTTGGTATTAAATGGATAAGTGTATATCGACTGGAAACCAGAACTTGCGGGCTACTGGCCCTAAGAACAGACTTCGTACCATCAAAATCAGCGCCATCAAACTCTATTCCATTCAAATCAGCACCATCCAAATTAGCCTTATTTTTTTCATCTTCTAAATCAGCATTATTAGCCATCAAATCATCGTGGTAACCATCTTCCAAATTAATATCCTCATCAAAAGTATGATCGTGCTCATTGTCAGCAACAATATCTTTTCCCTTAGCCACACTAGTGCACTTGAAATAAGCAAATGAACAATATTAGTTAAATGATTTTATCAGCATATGTAAGTAACAATCAATTACAAGAATAAAAGGCCAATATATAATTTAACCCAAACATAAAATAGGTAGTGAACCTTAAACAAACACTTATTATAAACTCTAACAAATACAATATCAATTTGTAACCCAAATTCCCTTTTTGTTACATGCATAAATCGCTCGGGTGCCATTATTAGAACTAACAAATCGTTAATTGGTTATTCTCTGGTGAATAAAAAATATTTTATTGCATTATAACCTCATATTCATTTATTTGGTATGGATTGCCTGCAGTAGGCATATGACATACAATAGACCACTTTGTTTGAATTTGATCATTTACATAAAATACTTGTTTGGCTTGAGAAGCCAATATAAATGGATTAGATTTATATCCTAATTGGTTTAAGTTTACTAAGATGAACTCATTCTTGACAACTATTTTGAACTCAATTACACTTCAAAACAAGGACTTTTAATAACTGATAGTCAAGAACCCAGATCTCATCTATAACTGATAGTCAATAACTGATAAAAAAGAAAGAGGCCCTTGCAATTACCAACACTAGGTATCTGATACATGGTCACCCTTTTTAGTCAAGTCATGTACCTAACAATAAAGACAAGTGAGAGAAGCAAATGGCATTACTAAGTGGTAAAGGCAAGTTGAAAACTTTGTGAAACTTAATTATATGTACTTCAACCTCATGGACACGGCTATGATACAAGGACTTTGAGTCCCTGTATCGTAGAGGGGGTCAATTTTTTGACCCACGAAAGATTGATGACTGCACTGAGGATGTTGAAAAGCGAAGTAAACCCTTTTGAATGTAAAACCTTCGAATTGTCCCCTTGTGCCAAAGTCAAACGATTTTCCGGTGCTGACTTGGATCTCGGGTGACGGAATAAGGCGGCCAGAAGCGACGAGCAGTCGCGGTCGAAGCTTGGCTCTAGCCGATAGGCTAGCAGTAAGCTTGGCTACAGCGAAGCGCTTATCAAGCGCGAAGGAAAGTGCCTTCGCCACTTGAGCCGTATGCGGGGGAACTCGCACGTGCGGTTCTTAGGGGGGGGGGAGATATAGTAGGAGCCATCCTATCCCAATAGCGTATATTTGGAGCTCAATATGAAATCCTATTTTCTTGCAAGACCCGTTCGGATAAGGGAAAACTCCAGAGATTGCTTCGAAGTAAGATCCTTGCGTTGACCCTTTCCTGAATCCTGAACCAGAACGGGGGGTGAGAGGAAAAGGGGATCAAAATGTCCCATCAATAAAGTAAGGGCTTTCCGGACCCCCCCGCTTTCGCTTCGCTCCTTCCCCCCTCACTCCCCCTTTTTCAATAAAGAAGCCCCGCTCCCTAAGGGGCCCCTCTCTGATAAGGAAGGAAACGAAAGAATCTCAATTTTATGACAAATCCGGTTCGATGGCTGTTCTCCACTAACCACAAGGATATAGGGACTCTCTATTTCATCTTCGGTGCCATTGCTGGAGTGATGGGCACATGCTTCTCAGTACTGATTCGTATGGAATTAGCACGTCCCGGCGATCAAATTCTTGGTGGGAATCATCAACTTTATAATGTTTTAATAACGGCTCACGCTTTTTTAATGATCTTTTTTATGGTTATGCCGGCGATGATAGGTGGATCTGGTAATTGGTCTGTTCCGATTCTGATAGGTGCACCTGACATGGCATTTCCACGATTAAATAATATTTCATTCTGGTTGTTGCCACCAAGTCTCTTGCTCCTATTAAGCTCAGCCTTAGTAGAAGTGGGTAGCGGCACTGGGTGGACGGTCTATCCGCCCTTAAGTGGTATTACCAGCCATTCTGGAGGAGCAGTTGATTCAGCAATTTCTAGTCTTCATCTATCTGGTGTTTCATCCATTTTAGGTTCTATCAATTTTATAACAACAATCTCCAACATGCGTGGACCTGGAATGACTATGCATAGATCACCCCTATTTGTGTGGTCCGTTCTAGTGACAGCATTCCCACTTTTATTATCACTTCCGGTACTGGCGGGGGCAATTACCATGTTATTAACCGATCGAAACTTTAATACAACCTTTTCTGATCCCGCTGGAGGGGGAGACCCCATATTATACCAGCATCTCTTTTGGTTTTTCGGTCATCCAGAGGTGTATATTCCCATTCTGCCTGGATCCGGTATCATAAGTCATATCGTTTCGACTTTTTCGGGAAAACCGGTCTTCGGGTATCTAGGCATGGTTTATGCCATGATCAGTATAGGTGTTCTTGGATTTCTTGTTTGGGCTCATCATATGTTTACTGTGGGCTTAGACGTTGATACCCGTGCCTACTTCACCGCAGCTACCATGATCATAGCTGTCCCCACTGGAATCAAAATCTTTAGTTGGATCGCTACCATGTGGGGGGGTTCGATACAATACAAAACACCCATGTTATTTGCTGTAGGGTTCATCTTTTTGTTCACTATAGGAGGACTCACTGGAATAGTCCCGGCAAATTCTGGGCTAGACATTGCTCTACATGATACTTATTATGTGGTTGCACATTTCCATTATGTACTTTCTATGGGAGCCGTTTTTGCTTTATTTGCAGGATTTCACTATTGGGTGGGTAAAATCTTTGGTCGGACATACCCTGAAACTTTAGGGCAAATCCATTTTTGGATCACTTTTTTCGGGGTTAATCTGACCTTCTTTCCCATGCATTTCTTAGGGCTTTCGGGTATGCCACGTCGCATTCCAGATTATCCAGATGCTTACGCTGGATGGAATGCCCTTAGCAGTTTTGGCTCTTATATATCCGTAGTTGGGATTCGTCGTTTCTTCGTGGTCGTAACAATCACTTCAAGCAGTGGAAATAACAAAAGATGTGCTCCAAGTCCTTGGGCTGTTGAACAGAATCCAACCACACCGGAATGGATGGTACAAAGTCCTCCAGCTTTTCATACTTTTGGAGAACTTCCAGCTATCAAGGAGACGAAAAGCTATGTGAAGTAAAAGAAGAAAAGATCGCCGACTGCTACTAAGAACCTAACAGAACATTTCAAAATGTGAGTTCATTCTAAAACCACTTGTGTAGGTCGGGGCTATCCAACAGCTGTCCAACGTCAGCCTAGAAAGCGGACCCTATCTCTTCTCAATTCCTCTCTCCATTGGACCTACTACCGACTTGCCTTTCATCGCGCTTTCCCTTCCACCGACGAGGATCATCAACCAAGGATGTCAGTTATTTATCTCGCTCTTCAGTGCGGTAGAGTTTGGCTTCTCTCTCTCCACAGCTATTTGGTACGGAGCTCGCTTCGAGGGCTTCCTTCCCCCCGGCCAGGCGTGTGTTGAGCTATAGTATCCCTGGGTATTTGCCTCCGCATCAAGCTAGTTTGATTGGTTGGTGGGTCCGAAGGCTTGTTCTGATTGACTGAATCAGGAGTAGCTCCTATAGGAAGAATAAAAAGGAGCCGCCTTCTCAAGCCGTGTATCGAGAGCATAGGCACATACCTTATAAAATAAAGCTTCTTATTAAGAGTGTTCGGCGCATGAAGCGGCCAATGGGATAGTGGTTTGATTTGTGGATCGCTTCTATCTTCCCTAGTAGCCTAGCCTCTTCTGATCTCATTCCCAGTCCAAGCTCTGACTTTACCTGATGACTCTGTGTGTAGACCAATGGCAGAGCACTTGTGGCGTTAACCAGTATCGATCTCAGACTCAGAGCACTTTGTTCACCCCCAAGAAGTTAGCCCAGGCATTAGTAGCTGAAGCTTGGACGGACTCCCTGAGGGACTCATCCTTGTTTCAAAACCAACACCCAGTCAACAAGGCATACTTGCTCACTGCGATCTCTAGCACAGTCTCATTCGTACCGACCCTCTACGGACGGGGTCAAGAGTGCCTTGCCGTTGCTGTCGCGTATCCAACCACCCTATCGGTATCACCTACGCTACTCATTTCTGACCCCCACCTTCTTGCTTTCTGATCCCTAGCTCGGATAAAAGATAGGATTTCATTCCTCAGTGAACGTATAAGCGTTGCATTCTACGAAAAGGCAGGATACGCGAGGCCCATTAGCCACCAATCTGGAGTTGGACTCCTGGTGGGTCCTCTCCCCAATTAGGTATAATTTGAAAGACCTTAGGGGATGGGCGAAGAGTCCATCTCGTGATGCAAAACAAAGGAAGGCTGGTACGCGTAGATAGTAGGTCGTAGATCAGGTAAGTGATCGCTACTCTCATCTTAAAATAGGGCGAGAGTCTCTTGCTCGACTTTTTCTATTTTTCTTGCTTTCTTTGGCGGAGTAGAGCCCTATTCATCTATCAAATTCCCAAGTAGGGATGGATGAGACATCGAATGAGAATTTTCCAGTGAAAGCTGGTTTTTTTTATCCCTTGCCTTCTGCTCATCATGCTCGAAAAGGTTTAATTCCATGTTGGTTCGGTTCCTCCACCAGAGGTCAGCTGAAGCGGATTGGTCAAAAAGCAATTTTCTGGCTTTGCCTCATACCCGGTATAACTACCATTTTTACTTTGATATGCTTCTTACTTCCTTACAAAGTTGCAAGGATCCCTTCTTGCATTCCCTCCTTATTCAAAAGGAATTGATTCGAATATCTAGTTGATAAATGTTCATGAGCACGGGGTTGCCTTGCCTGAGACCTCTACTACTGCCGTGGAGGGTAATTGATAACAATGGAATATTTTAGGTTAGTAATGCAGACCCTTATCCATTCGATCCACTTCTGAGGGAATCACATAGCCAGCATGGCAGCTTCCCGGAATCCCCAGTCAACACTGTCGAACGCTTTCCTCAGGTAAATTTGCACACACATCCTGGCTTTCCCTTGCGGAAGGTGGAATTTTTTTAGCATATCGTGACAAAGCAAGATGTTATCCTGGATGCATCGCCTTTGTTGTTTATACCTAGCAGGAGCAGCAAAGACGAAGGCTGAAGCATCACTAGAGGTATCTATTGAGCTTTCTCCTCTTTTTGCATTAGCCCAGTCACTTCCTTTATGGAATGGGTTCACCAGCACGCGGAGGTAAGTAGTTTACTGACTCAGTTCTTTTACTAAAAAAGGGGAAGGGAAGGGGGTGCTATGAATAGAAATTTTGAATTGCATATGCTCTCGATCGACCTAGGCCTAAAAGGAATCCGGCTACTCAATCGCCAGAGATAGAAATAAAAGATCTAAGCTTGCTTTAATCATTCGAAAGCGATGCTCATTCCAGGGTTTCAAGGCTTGGAAATAGATCTTATTTAAGACAAAAAGAAGTGAGCATAACCATCTTCAAGCTCCACCCCGGGATTTTAGGTGTGAACTCACTTTAGGGAAATGAGGCTTATAACCAATCGATTCTTCACCCACGTAAGCTCGCCCTGTCACCCTCGCTCTGGTTCGGGAATCATGTCACCCTCGCTTTCCGCTTCTGGAAGATCAATGACTAATAGATAAAGGGCTGTGGAACTATAGACAATAGGCGGTAACCTCTCTTGATCCGCGAGTAGAGCACTTGAACTACTCAGAAAGAGCTGGTTGGCTCAATTCAAATAGAAAGAAAAATAGACACCCATCTTCTTGGAGAGCCAATCAGGAGACATACAAAACCAGCAATCCAAGTTTTGAAGGGAGGCGGCTGCCTGCAGTCACTAAAGGAAGGGGCTTGGTGGTCTTATTTTATTATCTATAAAAGATAGCATCTCTTCCTGCTGTTCGAATCAAAACGATTAGGGACAACCGCTCGCTTCGAGGCAGGTTAAAAAGCATAGGCCATAGCTTCTACCTCTCCTGGATCATTATGCTCATCGGAAGCGGGACTACTCTTTCTTGTAGAATCAATGAAGATCGCTCCCCTTCCCTTGGATTTGGGGTGATACACCCGGTTGAATCACTATCCTTCTCCTTCCCCTTTGATTTAATAGAGTACTCTGTGCTTAGGAGACACGTTCTCAAGAAAAGGTGTCCAAATACCATCTTTAAGTGCTCCGGGCCTACATGTGACTTTCTTGCGAGCTGGTGATCCCTCCTCTTTCCTCTCTTGACGGTGAAGTCAGACCAAGCCAAGCCCATCTATCAAGCGCATCCCCTGATTCATAGTCTGTCCCCTGTCTGTTTACGGAGAGGAGATCGGTTAGATAGTTCGGGGAGTCCCCAAGTTATATAGACCACTTAGTTAGAGACAACGGGTAAAGCACCCTTCTTCCCGGCCAGTACGGATATGGTTGTCTGAGCCAAAGCGAGCTCATTCTTCTGTTCCCAAGGTAGATTCAAAAATGAAAATGAAATAAGGGATACATTCCATTCTTTTAATGGTATGCATTCTATTTATATTTAGTTGAAAGTATAACCACCTCCTTAACCTTAAGGTAGATGAAGAGGAAATTCAACTTCATGTAGTTGCGCTTTTCTGCATCTTTATGTTCCTAATGGTTTAGTCAGGAATGCACCTTCCTGAGTATAGCAGGATATCGAATCCATGGTTTTTGGTTGGATTTCTTATGACTGGTCTTTCTCTCATCAAGTTAACCAGAATTCTCATAATAAAAGCAGAAAGTCACGAGGACAGGTTTTCTTATATAGCTCTTCTCCCTCTTTACTTTCACTTTCGATCTACCCTTTCGTTTATTTCTCTCTTTTTATTGTAGAGGAGGGCTTCCCTCATAAAATTGTAGACATAGTTCTGTTCCGCAGGCGGTTACATAGGAGATCGGGAAGCAACCTTTACTTCTTCTGCCAACCCCTATCTTCAAAGCCCTATCTGACCTTGAAACCTAGCGCACAACATTGCGTTCTATTCGAAGTGGATCACTGGCTGGAGCGGAGAGAGGAGGATGGAACTTCTTCTTCTGTGCGAAGGAAAAGCAACCTGAAGCTAGCATCCCGTGCCTACGCCCCTGCTTTAAACTTTAAACCGGCCTTAAGTGAGCAACAAGTCGTTCTATTCGAATGTCGTTAAAGCGCCAATTTTCATGCTGATTATTCTCATGTCTTTGACCGATGGGATGGTACACCCGCCTCAAACAAGTGATCAAATGAGAAACTTAGCTTACGCTTACAACCTAGCCTGAGATTCGATCTTTCTCATTCACTGCCGTCACCTTCCCTATTGAAATTCTCATGTCGGGGCCTATTGGAATGGGAAGAATGATCATTGAATGGACTTGTCGTACCTGAGGGAAAAAACACTTAATTGGCTCACGAATGGATTGACCGAGCCGAGTGAATGAAGGTTTGTTTAGTCTTGCCTGTCATAGGCCTGTGAGACAGAGAGATAGAAGCAGTGAGGTATCAAACTAGCAGGATTGAGTCGGGAACAGAGATTGGGATGGAATCGGCTTATTTTATTGCATTGCCCATGAGACCTTCCACAATCTCTAACTAATGAGCCGGATTGAGATGAAACTTCTTCGCCCACCTTCCCGGCTTGAACAGGCTTTCTTATGACTTATAGATTCGGATCCAATCGCGCACCCACTTTGTCCAGCATCCCATAGTCAAACTAAAGGACAGACGGGACTATGATTTGGGTAATCGAGACCTGATTACGCTCTGCTGCTCCCCTTTCAGACAGTCGGGGAAGGGAAGAAAGACCCTCTCGATTACCAGTTCTCGGTTAGACATGAAGGAGGGTTGCTTTCTCAGTTGGAAGTTTATCGCAATTGGAGTAAGTAGGAAGTTAGTTTCTCAGCCTTATTTAAGTGGGCCAGGGATAGCGAATTCATCTTGCTGACGAGCAATTCCCTTATTATTACAGAAGAGAGAGAGCAGAGCTTACTGCTAGTGGAACAAAAACCAGGAAAGGGGGTTGGCTGATGATGGATATTCGAGGGACCCATGGTTTACGTGTTTAACATTCGTATATAAGGGTCTCTGCCTACTCTACGAATTCACATAAAAGGAAGGAAGACCTGACCAATCGAGTAACTGGGGTATTCAAAACTAAGAGACAAAACCGAAGTCGAGGAAGACGAATCATATGAGTCCTACTTAATGCACAAAGCAAAGCCTAAAGTTGTATTTTATATAGTATATATATATTTAAGAAAATAATCTAAAGCCGAGACTGACTCTTTCTGTATCTACGGAATCATTAGAACCGCAGGCCCGGCCTGACCTGCTGACCCTAAAAATAAAAACACGAGCCAACAATTTCAAAAGTGGGAGCAGCAACCATTTGTCGAATCAAAAGCTTTGCCTACGACGTAATTCAGCGCGGTTCCATTTTCCTGGCGCTTGTTTAAGACGGTACGCTATCCCCATCATTTTTCTAACTAAGTGAATTTAAAAATGACATCGGCGAGTGAGAAAACGAGCTTCAGAATTGGATCAAAGCCAAGAACCGAGGTCTTGAGTGCCCGGATCAGACTAAGAAGAAAGGTAAGAGTAAGATGTTCGCGATTTCAAAGAAGTAGTATGCGCTCCATTCTAGGCCAACTAGCTTAGTCTTCAATAATCGTCAATGGCTGCTAACGCCGTGACGAGGACGCGACGGGTTGCCTTCGGAGCTAAATTTATATGATAGAAAAAGGGTGTGCGCTAACACCTTCAAGGGCTATCTGACTTCTGAAAAGACGCCATTTCACACCTCTATGATTGATTATGAAATCATCATTCGGATTTAATAATGTGTTATCCTCAACCGGGTTAATTAGGGTGGCTAGATGGACCCTCCAGCTAAACTTAATTACATAAAGTAAAAAAAATATAGTCAAGCCCCTTGTACTCATATAAGTGAGTGGTCAAAAACCATTACATTGGAAAATACCAGCTTCGGGAGGATAGCGAAGCCCGCCTTAGGCTAGCGACGTGTTCCCAGTAATGAAAATTCCTAAATTACTTATTTTTATAAGATTTTTCAACAATGAAGAATCTGAGTTTCCGGGATTTTCTTTCTTTTACAGGAAAATTACGGGTGTCGAAAAAGCGATCAATGGATCTTCGGTTGCTTCATGGGGTTGCGTACAGGCATCCGTAGTTCAGTGGAGGGGGGTACTGATTCCGCCATGGAAGCTTTGGAGTGACCACAAACTATTACGACAGAGCAATCGACATTCTTAGTTCAATTGAACTTGATAAGATCATCCAAGATTTCACGAGCCGATGCAGAGAAATCAAGCAAGTCATTCGTTATTACCAAGATTTGAGTGAGACCCAATTGATCACAATCAGAGATCTTCTCAGAGTCATGCTTACTCTCAAATCCCAAGCTCCTGCGCAGAGGAAATCGATCATGGCTACTACTCTTTCTTTCTTCTTCTATTTCTTCAAAACTTTCACCCCTCTGCAAAACAAGCATCTTGTGAGAAAAAAATCTTTGAAGTAAAATAAAAAAAAATTCACTACTGCAGGAGAGAGCTGCAATGAGACTCGCTGCGGAAGTCGAGTTAGACGACCGCGTCCTGTTGCGTTCACGGGCGAAGACAGGACTCAAGCTTCGTAGTTAGGGCAAAATACTGGCATGCTGCTATTGCTAGACTGATGAAGTCACAAAGAATTGGAAAAAGTCGGATACCTTCATAAGGGTTTGGCATGAGTTAGCGGGAGACTCTGTGACGGCTCACTGGTTGGTGAGAACGCTGGATGAAAACGAAGTTGCTAGAATGCTGTTTCGGAAGGGTCGCTCCAAGGGGAGGCGAAACCAGATATGGTTTTAGATTCAAGAGCGAAGGAAGCAACTGTGGCCTACGGTTAAGGGAAGCCGTCAGGGAATTTCTCATACGCCGTAGTGTGGCTACTAGTTCCCGCAGGTATTGGTGTCTGGGGGAATCTCTCTTACTGGGCTGGTTCGTCTGGGAATAAGCTAACCCCTACCAAGCAAACTCCGGCTTCAGCGCCTTAACGCAAGTAGTGTAGTCAGATAGTCCTGAGGTAGCCACAGGTTACCGACCTTAACAATTACATTTCCTCAGTTGGGGATGAAACTCGATTTTATGATTCAACTCGGTTTACGCTTTTTTCTGTTACGTCAAGTTGCTCTATTTCATATCCTGAACCTCGGACCCCCTTTACTAGTAAGGGGAGCTTTCTTCATCTGGTCCCACTGAGGAGCCGTCTCCTTCTAGCCGACCTGCCACTCCGGTTTACACTAGGCGCTAAAAAAGTGCAAGGCATCTGAGATGGATCAGGCTGGCCAACCTACTACCTCTACATCATCTTCCTTGTCTCCAGATCCTATCTACCCTCTACTGAGGTACGTAGGTCTTCTCGCATGAAAAATCCTATGGATCCTATAACTCGTTTTCTCCCAAAGATCGTGCCTTTCTTGCCAGTGTTCATGCGGGAACCTCAAACCTTTTCGGAAGCCGTGGGCCAGCTCTGCTGGCAACAAGCTATGACAGATTCACTTTAAGCCTTAGAGAAAAATGGCACTGACACATAGGAAAGGTGCCCCGGTTTATCAAGAATAGATGGGGTTGGTTGTCTATTAGAGCCTATTAACAGCTGATACTGTAAAGGAGGAGTTGTTAGGTGGAGGATTGCCAGCTTTTACTTGATCCGCCGCTCAACGTTTAGTTCCGAACCGGGGAGGAATATCCCGTCGTACCTCTTTCATCCGAATCTCTTTCCTCAACATTACATACAACTATCGACCACCAGCACCCCAGAGAGAGAAGAGCGAAAGCAATTCCTAGCGGCCACGGCTAGAGAAGAGAGAGAATTGCTTACTTAGCTCTAGGGAGCACAAGAGAGAAGCAAGGGTTCGAGAGACAAGGCAAGGGTTGGTGCGTACGAGAGCGACAAGGAATTATATAGTGTCCATTGCTTCGGACTTTCAAAGACAAGGAGCAGGGCTATGCACGTGACAAAGAAATGGTGTATCTAATATACGTTTTTCTAGTAGCCGCATTGTGTCGGGCATTCCTATCTGTTTAGTTCCCGTCTGTTCTATTAATCTCTATTAATCCAAGCTAAATCCACCTTGATGCTGGAGTAAGTCAATCAAAAAAAATTTCTACAAGAATCTTCTACTTGACTCAATAAGATTGGGTCTTATTAGAGAATCGCGTTCATTCACGTCAGAAAGAGATGTATTCGTTCACTTCAGGAAGAGGCATAGAAAGAGTGAGAAAGCTCAATCCAAGACGGAATCACAACTGTCGAATCTTGTGCTTAAGCTAAGCAAAGAGACAATTTTCTTATTGAGTCTCAGGGACATCTCTTGGGTAAAGACTAGGAGCAATTCCGTGTTTAAGGGAATTAGGTAACAAAGGACCCACGGAGCATAGAAGGGAGGAGTGGTGAACAGCTGGTAACGGCTGCCGGATAGGCGGAAGCACTAAGCCTGGACTCACTTTCGATCTATGGCAATTTATTGTGATAGCAAAAAAAAGTGAAAAAGTGTTCTGATATAGGATAAGGAGATCGCAAGGAAGATGCTCAAAAAGGCTTTATAGCTACATTTATGTTTCAGTATGCTAGACCCCTCCTATAGTTCAAGAGCTTTAGGCCGGATACGAGCTCTGCTCTAGTTGCTTTTCTATGTTGAGTGAATCGCTATGGAAATGAAATAGAAGAAGTGACAAATGCCTAACAACCAATGAGGGGCTAAGGAATGGCGACCTCTGTGACGACTGAAACAGTTAATGGCGACCTTTGTGAGCTACCTCCGGACCTTGGGAAGAGTCCCGGACCATGGAAGCGATCAAAGGAAGACGGTAATCAACCACTGTCCTTTCGTGATGTTCGTTCTCATGCAGGTACAGCACAAGGGCTCATACTAACGAAAGGTTTGAATTCCCATTCAATGAAGGTTTTACAAGGAAGAACAACCGTTTGACTTTGGCACATGAGGTGGCGGGTTTGGCTAGGTAACATAATGGAAATGTATCGGACTGCAAATCCTGGAATGACGGTTCGACCCCGTCCTTGGCCTCGGGGAGTGGCAAGCAGCGCGGAACTTTAATTAATCAAATGGCATAAGGGGGCTTTCCTTTGTTAGAAATCCACAGACAACATACTGGAACTTCCAAACCAAAGAAATGCAACATGAGAAGAGAAGGGGCTTTTTACGTTACGCTTCAATAGAATGAATTCAGTAAGGTTAGAATACGCCCCATGGTTGATCGAAGGTCCTATGCCATTTAAACTAAAATCTATCTTACCTTCAATTTCAATCCATCTTTGTTCAGCCAGCTCATAACAAAATGTTAGACCAATCTCAGGGCTGACACAACTGAA